>JAQPPZ010000135.1:13677500-14999776 GCA_028583015.1 Wollemia nobilis
AAGGATGCCAAAAGTGGTCCCTCCACCTTTCCCATACCCTCACCGATTTAGGATAATGTGAACATGTTAAAATATTAAAGTGGACTTTACCTAATTTAATATTCATTATTGCTTTTTAGGGTTAGGGTTTTGTTTTTTAGGGTTAGAGTTAGGGTTTTCTTTCTAAAACCCTAATCTCTTCCAAACCCTAATCTCTCTCTATATGTACTCATTCATGTATTATAATGAATAATCACTTTTGGTTCTAACAATTGGTATCAGAGCGATAAGATCCACCTGTGTGAGAGAGCGGTAAGATTCGCTTGTGATTCACATGTAAGGGGGGATTTCTCTCAAGGAAATCTCCCCCCTTGCCCTTTCGAAAATTCTTGATTTTTGTCTTAGGTTATTTTTTTGAAGGAGGCCTTTATAATTTTGGTTGCAGTAATGGTGGCCATTCATTCCCAGAAAGTATTGACAGAGTTCATACACGACAATGGACTCGACGATGGAATACGAATAATAACAGGTGCTCGTCTATGGATATGAAGTACAAGAGATGAAAACCTAAAAATCCACAACATGAAAGGTGCTCTTCGTGGGGTTCAACCAAGACCATGGTTGTGTGGGTTTTTGGACAACATTGTGTGTTAATTTGCATGTCAATTCGAGTTTTTTTTTGCAAATTACTAAAAATGGAAATTTTTTATGAAAAAAAATTTGCCGAAAATGGTAATTACTAAAAATGATAATTTTTTTGATGAAAAATAAATTACCGAAAATGGTAATTACTAAAAATAGTAATTTTTGATGAAAAAATAATTTGCCAAAAATAGTAATTTTTTTTTGTCTTTAGGGCTTTAAGCTTTAGGGTTATTTCCATTTATTGAAGTTTTTTATGTGAGAATATTTCAGGAATATTCTATTTCTCAAATTGTAAAGGCTATGAGCCTCTTTTGTTTTGCTACCGATGAGCCTAATTATTTTTCTTAGTTTTGAGGCTCCATTCAGATCCGAAGATATTCATGTTTGTAGTTATTGGAAAGATTTTTTTGAGCAGGACATAATGGAGGTGTCCATTTTTAGTTTTGAGGCTATTACATATGATTTTTTGGACCTCAAAGTTTGTTGTATAGGAAGTGCATTATCGGTTGAACCCGACACTTCTTCAATCCACTTTGTCATCAGAGACTATTTTTGGAAGTAGAATTTCTTCACGACCATGGCCCTCTTGAGATTCCATCATGATTTTGGGTACTCCTACAAATACGATGTATTGTTTTCCAATCATGGGAATCTATCGGGTACTCTAGTTTGGGAGTTGTCATTGTCTCTTCCTAAGACCATGGCCCTTTTTTGATGTGATCATGAATATCACATGGGTACTCCTATAGTTGGAGTTGTCTTTGCATTTAGTGTTTTATCTCTCAGTGGATTAGTGATTTTCAGCTTTCTCCTCATCAACAATATTTTCAACATCATGATGCAAGTGAACCTTGTACCTAGTCATCTTCTTTATAGCACCTGGCGGATGCAACGACTGGTTATCCATGCATTTTGGTAGGATGAGAAGATTACCATAAGGACACTTTTGATACTTTGGGTAGCACCACATCAAGCTTTCAACATCATATTCTTGGCTATTTTAGCATAACTTTTGGATGGCTCATATTATTGTATAAAGGTGTATTTTTGGCATAGACCAACACCTTCTAGATGAGCTTCATAATTAGAGGGTGTATTAGAATATGAATGAGTATTTTGTACTTAGGAAAGTGCACATTAAAGGGGGATGTTAAAATATTAAAGTGCACTTTACCTAATTTAATATTCATTATTGCTTTTTAGGGTTAGGGTTTTATTTTTTAGGGTTAGAGTTAGGGTTTTCTTTCTAAAACCCTAATCTCTTCCAAACCCTAATCTCTCTCTATATGTACTCATTCATGTATTATAATGAATAATCACTTTTGGTTCTAACAAAATATAGCATAGGGATTATCTTTTAAGGACCATAACACTTAAAGTGGAATGCATATTACCTAACCTTAACCTAAGCCCATCTAGGTAGGTTAATTAGGTGTAAAATTACTTAATTACTATACCTTTGTGGGCTAACTAAGGTCATTAACTCTCACTTGGTAAGGAACATGGTCACTTGAACCTACGCATTTGAGGTGCCACCACTGTTGTCTTGTGAATGATTCCTATAGTCTTTTAGATATGAGAATACCTAATCCTCATAATTGAAGGTGTATTATTTCACAATAATCTAGCTATTGCATTCTCACAACTCCTAGACTTGTGAGCACCTGTTTATTACATTCCCACAACTCCTAGGACTCACTTCTACCTAGTTATTACATATTGTAACTCCTTCCAAGATTGGACTAAAAACCTTAACTTAGGCTCTAAAATAAGGTCTATATTTAACCCAAACACTTCTTTTTACCTAATGGAAAAAAACAAAAAACAAAAGCTTTTATACTCAAAATACCTAAACTATAGCATCATATCGATTGAGAATGAAATCATATGCATCTCAAATAAACATAAGCTTCATCTAAAGCTAACACATTTATAATAATCCACATGCTTATATTTGGTTATGAAATAGATTACATGAAGAAGCATTACCATATATCACCAAAACAAATATTCATAATGCTATCAATTTCCCCTTCAAAATCATTAACATTTCATCACAAGATCATATGTTATAGTTTTCACTATTGCTCAATATAAAAATGCTTATCTTGAAATATTGTTAAATTTTTTCCCCCTAAAAATTACAGATCAAATTATTATTTGTATAACCATTTTTTGATCCAAGATACAACACCATTCTACCTAAATGGCCTTTGTAACACCTTCCTCTAACAACCTTCTTCATGCAAGGAGTTACCTATCAACTTGAGGAACATGTAGGGATAAGGACAACCCATTATGCAATGTAATCTAACATGCCAATTTAAGTTTCATCTATCCACAATACTTCATTTAAAAGGAAATAAACTAGAGAAGATCCCAAATTTCTCTATTTATTTTTACATGCTATGTAATTGCAAACCAAACATGCACAATACATTTTTAAAATGAAATTGATGAGAGAATCCCATACTTATATTTATAATGGTTTCCCTACCTACTCAAGTCTTGGGAAACCATTATAATATATTACTTCTAGACCAAGAGTCTCTTCCAATTTAATCCACAAACAAAAGTTCATAACTTTCTTCCTATCTACATATCCATAAAAATATATATATAGAAGAACCCACCTTCTAGCATTCTATTAAACTACTTTAACAAGATAGGAAATCAAACTAATCTCTATTTTTATTCCATAAATATCGTTCATTAAAATACTATCTCTATTTAAAAATAGAGACCAAATAAAACATTTTACTTACAATCAACAACATAACATCCTTATTTAAAATAAAAACCTAATTAAACATTTAACCTCATCTCAAAAAGAATAGATAAAACTTATTTATTTAAGTTCTTTATGACCCTAACTACCAAAGGATCTATCTTTCCAGGATGAGTAAATCATCCAAAGCATTTATTAGCTTCAAATTTAAGAACTTTCAATTCAACTAAACAAATGAAACCTTCAACAAAAGAACATTAACTCACTTTCCAGCACATGGCTCACACAAGATTCATATAGGAAAGAACAAAAATAACATGCATACATACGATCCCAAGTGCACTACCCAAGACTTAGGTACGTAGGAAAGCACTTGAATCCATAATCTTAAGCATGTTAAATTATAAGAGGTATACTTAAAACGAGGCTAAAAATGAAATATTGCTCACAAAGTCAAAATTAGTGGTCAAAACCTGCCTCACATGTAGCGCTCAAGCAAATAAGAAGAATGAAACACTTGAAATGGATTGGATCAACTAAGCCACCTCTCAAGATGTAACCTAATGAAGAGATAAAGGAAACCATTCCCAAATTAAAAATCTAAGACCTACCATCATATAAGAAACTGACTCTAGGTAATCCTAGATGAATTTGAGCTAGCACAGACTTAACCTATCCTAAGAAGGTAGAATTTGGGTGAACAAGAACCTACACTTACTTCCCTCTCACAAATAGAAGGATATCCACCAAAGGACAAATAACCAAATCTCTCTAAAGATCAAAAAACTCTTAAAAAAACAATCATGATTTACACAACTAAGAGATACAAATCAGGGAGAGCATAGAACGACCAGCTTCTAGATCATAGAAAAAGGATTATACATTCACCCTTACCTCTTCTAGCTTAAGCCAAAGATATTATAAGCTACGTGCCCTCCTTCCAACTCTCAATTACCTCCCTTCTTCCTTTCCCCAAAATCCCATCTGATTCCCCTCTCAAATACTCAAGGTGGCTTCTCTTCAAGCTTAATTTTTGCTCCCATGATCTCACCCATTCAGGCTAACCACTTCTAAATTGTAACATTCATGATGAACATTAGCGATGTAAGAATATTTATCAAACATTATCGAGCAAGGAAAATATTCAAATTTCTTTTCCATAATGATGTTTTAAAATTAAGCAAGCACTTATTATACATATTATTTTTAAAAATATGCATTTCTCTTTTAATCAATCATCCACAAGGCAAAAAAATAAGAATTAATCTATTAATTCTATATTAAACCTTATTATTTCCATTAATAAGGTATTTAGATCATTAATATTTGTATTATCAATAGTTAATATTAATTATTAATATTGACACCAATATTCTCAAGTATTAAGGTTATCAAAAAATAAATAAATACTTAAATGATTTTTATTCATCAATCTATGCTTTCCATACACACAAGCATATAATCCATTCAACAAATAATATTACACACCATTGTTTTATCCTTAAGTAGGCAGCTATTTTCTTTAATATAGTCTATTGCTACCACCATCCTCTTAAGGACACATATTGCACAAGCAACTTCTCAACCCAATGGTGTGAACATTCAATAAGCACAAATGTAATGCACCTACATGAAGGATACTTTGTTATCTTGAGTTGTTGATAAATGAGTCATCACCATCATTTCCTAAAATTTTCTCTTAACTCATGTGGTTATCCATACTTGTCCACCAATGAGAGCCCCTAGTCCTGCAACCACAAATATATCAGTAGTACTATATTCCAATAGTAGAACCAAAGCATATAATGTGACTACTTATTAATAACAATGAACAAAACCATGTACTAAACATCCTTAAATTAATACATATTTTATTATCAAGGATAAGTCCTACCAAGGAGGGTTCTTACAGCCAGTATGGAAGTGGTGTAGTTCATAAAATAATGTTAGTAACCTTTTAAATCATTATTTTTAGGAAATATTCAAACCAAGAAAAACAAATATATGTTATAAATAATATCTTCTACAAATTTTAAGGATAACTCTTGCCTTTGTCATTTTATATGGCATGTAATGATTTTTCTATTATTCAAACTATACTATATTTTTTATAATTTTTTAGAGAAATCATGTCTTTGTAAGAAATTAAGCTTGGAAACATTTTCTACTACTACCAAAAATATGAATATATATTATTTTTTAGGAAATTAGGTATGTCGACAAGGAAAAAGTAATGGTGTAATTATGAGAAAATTATACTTAGTGATATTAGCTCTAAAAATATCCTTACACTTGATTAAAATAAATACTAACATATATAGATAAAAACATATTGATATGATTTGATATAGATCCACCCCCATAGGGTGGGATGGTGGGATTATCCCCAAGGGTTTATGCATAGAAAGAATGTTGGCAATTTTGGGTACTTTGGGTACATTGCCTTTGCTAAAATGTATAAGTTGTCATTGATGTCAAAAGGCATTTTTGTGTTGATTTCAAAAGAGTGTGATGTCAAGAATATCTTGAGAAGCTTCATTATGTTAAAGGGTTTTTATTAAAACCATGGTGTCAAGGCTAAAGGTTTTTCTTAAAACCATTTGGACTCATTAAGGGTTTTTATTAAAACCAAGCTTAACTTAATGCAAAGGTCCATGTGTATTATTAATAATTAAATTAACTCATACCTTTGTCAAAGGTCCAAGTTTAATTTATTATTAATAAAATAATAATTATTATTATTTTAATTATTATTAAAGGGTCTTTCAACCCTTAAGCGTCGCCGATTTATTGCCATCGTTGGAGGAGCGCCGACGTCAATCAGTGATGGATAAATTGCTATATAAGTGGGCATGGTTTTCAAAAGTGAGCACCACCGATTATTATTTGGACATCTGCGATTTGTGGTTCTCTATTTTTTTTGATTTGCGCTTGGCTTCTCGATTTGCTTTACGTCGTTTCGTTCGAATTACGCTTGGCATCTATGATTTGATTTTGCACCATTTCGTTCGATCTGCGCTTGGCGTCTATGACTTGCATTGCTCTACATCCTTTGAAAAGCGCTTGGTGTCTTCGTTTGAGCTCGCTCTGTGTTTTCGATCTCCGTCGACGTCTTTGAGATCGTGCATGTTCTGCGTCATGGAGACTGCGCTTGGCAATCTTGGTTTTGAGCTTGGGCTGTATCCTTACCTTTTGGCTTGACGATAGTGGTTTGTTTGCATGCGGTTTGTGGAAGACGTTTACGTTTTCCAGGATCTTGGCGTCAAAGAAAGATAAAAGAGAGGGCAGCGGTTTGTTATTTCATTGGGCTCTTGTGACCCAATGACGGTGGCGTTTAAGCGAAAGCGCTAGATGGCAGAGGTGCTGAGTTCGATTCTCTTCATTGGGGATTTCTTTTTGGTCGCGGTGTGCATAGAATGGTGGCCGTGAATGCGCGGGAGGTATAAGGTTAAGGTATCTTTTTGTTTTGACATTGATGTTTAATGTTTAATGTTTATGTGGAGTAATAAGGTGTAAAGAGGTGTTATTTTGTATGTTATTGTACTTTGGTGGTTTTTACTAAGTTGGAGAAATAAGGTGTTATATTTGGATCTTTAATATTGTGTAATATTGTATAGTTGCTAACTCTAATTGGTGGCAAATTGAGAGTTAGTGTTGTGACAGATTTTGAGTTCTCCTTCTTCATCAAAGTAAAGGTATGGGCAACTTCTTCCATGTATGTTGTTTATGGTATATTTTCTGAAATTGAGTTTGGAGTGAAAAGGTTGTCTACTAGGTATTATTGGTATAAATCTTATTTTCTGGATATTGAAGATTGTTTATGCATTAAAGTTATTGTTGAATCTTTGGGTGAATGCATAATTCTGGTTGAGGAAGAAGAAGCATTTTTGCAATAGGGTTTATGTTAATAAGTCTTGCTACTTGCATTGAGATGATGAAACCCTAGTTGTTGGTGAAAAGAATATAAGCATCATAGTTATATGATATATTGCATGGTTGGCAATTGTTGGGTTGTGTTTTATATTCTTGAGAAAAGCTACTACATCTATCTTATTCTTTTGAGATTGAGTTTGAGTTGAGATTGAGTTGAGATTGATATTGGGAGTTAAGTATAGATCATATTGAGTCTCTAACAATTCTCTTTATGGTTCTATGAGATTTGAGATTTGAGATTGGAAGTTAAGTATAGAACATATTGGGTCTCTAACAATTCTCTTTATGTTTCTATGAGATTTGAGATTGGGAGTTAAGTATAGAACATATTGAGTCTCTAACAATTCTCTTTATGCTTCTATGAGGTTTATGAATCACATTGGGTCTCTAACAATTCTCTTTGTGAGTTCATGCTAAGCAAGTTTTTCTTGGTGAGCTTGCTGAGGTTTTGGACAGGTTCCTTGGGGACTTGTGAGGTTTTGGACAGGTTTCGTGGGGACTTGTGAGCAGGTTTTGGACAGGTTTCGGTGGGGACTTGTGAGCAGATTTGGACAGGTTCAGGTGGGGACTTGTGAGCAGATTTGGATAGGTCCTAGCAGAGGACTTGTGAGCTGAGATTGATAGTTCTATCAGAGAACTTGAGGACAGAGGTACATTGGTTCTATCAGAGAACCTGAGGACAGATTTGGCAAGTCTTTGAGAAGGCTTGTGTGCAGAGGATTGATTTGTTCATAGAGTTGGACAGATCTGTAGACAGAGGAAGACTTGTACTAGACCGACTGACTGTGTTTGGTACAGGTAGCTGAGCTGCTGTGGACATGATCATAGAAGGCAGAGGTCTCTTAGGCTAAGCATTGAGGACAGGAGGTCTTCGATGGAAAGGAGTTCCACATGCTGGCAAGAGGTAGAGGCAGTTGATCTTCTGAGGGATCATTTCTAGAGCAGAGGGGAAGGTATCTCCTTTGAGCAGAGGCTCATAAATTCAGATCAGGGGAAGGTGTCTCCTTTGGGCCGAGGCTCATAAACATTGTAATTGGGAAGGTTTCCCAAAGAACTTTGAGATAAATTTTAGAGAAAAGTTTTGTGGACGTAGCCCAGGCCTTCTGGGTGAACCACGTTAAAATTGGTGTCACTTTGTGGATGATTTTGTGCATTGTTTTGATATTGCTTTGGGTATATTGCTTTACTGTTTTGAAGTATAAAGGAAAAAGTAAAAAGAGGTCTTATACTGTTCACCCCCCCTCTCAATATAAGCTTGTGTTCTTCAATTGGTATCAGAGCGGGTGCCTTCGAAAAGTTTAACAGCTTGAAGGAAAAGCTAGTAAAGAACACAATGGATCATTCAAGTGGCAATGCAACACCTATTCTTGATGGGTCAGATTTTGGTCTTTGGAGTGCAAGGATGAAGGTTCATCTAATGGCACTTGGGAATGAGGTTTGGGAAGTGATTGAAGATGAGTACACTATTCCTGAACTTGGTCCTAATACTAAAGAAGAAAGGCTCCTACATCACAAGCAATTCAAAAGCAATGAATGCAATTCTGAAAGGCTTACAGTAAGCAGATCTCACCAAAGTGATTCACTGCAAGACAACTAGTGAAATGTGGAATCAGCTTGAAGGTGGTTCATACAGGTGATACAAATGTCAGAAAGGCCAAGTTGAGACACTTCAAAGGTATGTTTGAACAACTCAAGATGAATGATGATGAAAATATTAGTGACTACATGCTTCGTATGGATGAGGTTGTTAACTCCATGAAAGACTTAGGTCTTGAGCTTGCTGAAAATGATGTTTGTGATAAGATTTTAAGATCTCTTCCTAATAGATTTAGTGAAAATATTTCTGCTATTGAGGAAGCTAAAGATTTGGATAAATTGAAAAAGGATGAGCTCCATAGTATACTTGCAACATTTGAGTTAAGAACTCAAGTGAAGGTTGATGTCAAGAAAGAGGCAGCTTTCAAGGCTACCAAGAAATCCAAAGGTAAACAGCTTCAAGAGAGTGATGAGTCTTCTAGTGATGAAGAGGCATATTACAGCAAGAAAGGCAAGTTCTCTAGAAAACACAAAAATATGAAAAATGTAAGATGTTTTAATTGTGGAAAATTTGGTCATTATGCTACTGACTATACTGTTGCCAAGGATGAAAGTGATGAAGATAAACAGGACTGTAAGAGCAAGGATTCTAAAAAGCACAAGCATCATAGGAAAAACAAAGATGAGCACAACAATCAAGGAAAGAGGTATTCTCACAAACACAAGAAGAGTTTCTACCTAGACAAAGCAAGTAAGTGTTCTAGTAGTGATAGTGAAAGTTCTTCAAGTGATAATGAAAATGAGATGTTGTTCATATCAAAAAAGAGGAAGAACCAAAACATAGATTCATTATCATGAAATGTCTTAGATGTGGAAATTTTGGTCACCTTGAGGATGATTGCACAAATAATGATTTGATTTCTAGTATGTATGAGGATGCTTCAGAAAACTATAAGGAAGATGCATGTATGGTTTTTGAAAAGGGTAGCACCTCTAGTGATAAGAAATCCAAAAAGGCTTTGATGATTCTAATAGCAAACATATAGAGGAAGGTGAAGTAGATCTCAAAGGTGAACTTATTAGTGCTCTTAGTGCTTTGAAAAAGGAAAGAAAGAAGAATGCTAGACTCAAGGATAAGTTAGATGAATGTTGTATGGAGAGAGATGATCTTATTGAAAATCTTGATTTCTCTATAGCTAAGACACAAGAACTCAAGGATGAGTTAGAGTCTAAGGTTCTTGAGTATAGTGAGTTAGAACATAAAATGGCTTCTTTGAAAGAGGAAACTAAAGGGTACAAGGATAAGCTTCACGGGTTTCAAGATAGCTCCAAAAAGGTTAAGTCTCTCATCAAAGGTCAAAGAAAGACAACAGATAAAACAGGTCTTGGTTTTGTTAAGACTCACAAGGAACAAGTTGGAGAGTCTAGTAAGAGACTCCAAAAGGAAGAGAGTTCTGATGAGGAAAGTATTTCAGATCATGAGTCCTTGAATGATAGATGCACAGAAATAGAAAACAGAATTCAGAATGAGAAGAAGAAGTTTTCAGGACCTAAGAGGTCAAATAAAGGAAAGTTTCAAGGCAGATGTTTTGCTTGTCACAGGTTTGGTCACATGGCTTCACATTGCATGGCTCAAGTGAAGAAGGTAAATGACAGTTTTAGAGGTGGTAATTTCTTTCAAGGGTATTGCTACTCTTGTCAATAGTTTGGGCATAAGGCAATTTATTGCAAGGCAAATATCAGGAACAGGTTTGATCAGAACAGGGTTGGTCAGAACAGGTTTGGTCAGAATAGGTTTGGTCAAAACAGGTTTGGTCAGAACAGGTTTGGTCAAAACTGGTGGATTCAAAGAACAGGTATGCCTAAAAGAAATAACATTGTTACTTGTTATAAGTGCAACAATGAAGGTCACACAATCAGACAGTGTAGAGCTGAAATTCTGGAATACAGGAATAGGAACAGTGGCATGATCAGGTCCAAGGATCAAGGCATGGATAAGAACAGGGATGAGAACAAGAACAAGAATAGTAATAGGAACAAGAATATGGACAAAGAATTCAAGAGAAGGCCCGACAAGGAAGTTATAGACGTTGATGATGATCAGTGCCTAATGGGAGTTTTACTCCCACCCCAGAATTAATCACCTCATCAGGAGGTGGGGGAGGGACTAAGCTAAGAGGTTAATTCTTAGTCCCGAGCCCCAAAGGTGGCCCTTTGCCATTGATGACAAAGGGGGAGAGATATGAGTAAGGGGGAGAGCTTCAAAGTGAAGAGGAAAGCTTCAAGTCAAGGGGAGCAAAACTTCAAAGGAAGATTCTCAGTTGTTAGCACAGTTGGTTTCAGTTGGTTTCAGTTTTTGCTCTTGAGAAGTGTTGTCAATAAAGGTTTGCCATCAATGACAAAGGGGGAGATTGTTGGCAATTTTGGGTACTTTGGGTACATTGCCTTTGCTAAAATGTATAAGTTGTCATTGATGTCAAAAGGCATTTTTGTGTTGATTTCAAAAGAGAAGAATATCTTGAGAAGCTTCATTATGTTAAAGGGTTTTTATTAAAACCATGGTGTCAAGGCTAAAGGTTTTTCTTAAAACCATTTGGACTCATTAAGGGTTTTTATTAAAACCAAGCTTAACTTAATGCAAAGGTCCATGTGTATTATTAATAATTAAATTAACTCATACCTTTGTCAAAGGTCCAAGTTTAATTTATTATTAATAAAATAATAATAATTATTATTTTAATTATTATTAAAGGGTCTTTCAACCCTTAAGCGTCGCCGATTTATTGCCATCGTTGGAGGAGCGCCGACGTCAATCAGTAATGGATAAATTGCTATATAAGTGGGCATGGTTTTCAAAAGTTAGCACCACCGATTATTATTTGGACATCTGCGATTTGTGGTTCTCTATTTTTTTTGATTTGCGCTTGGCTTCTCGATTTGCTTTACGCCATTTCGTTCGAATTACGCTTGGCATCTACGATTTGATTTTGCATCATTTCGTTCGATCTGCGCTTGGCGTCTATGACTTGCATTGCTCTACATCCTTCGAAAAGCGCTTGGTGTCTTCGTTTGAGCTCGCTCTGTGTTTTCGATCTCCGTCGACGTCTTTGAGATCGTGCATGTTCTGCATCATGGAGACTGCGCTTGGCAATCTCGGTTTTGAGCTTGGGCTATATCCTTACCTTTTGGCTTGACGGCAGTGGTTTGTTTGCATGCGGTTTGTGGAAGACGTTTATGTTTTCCAGGATCTTGGCATCAAAGAAAGATAAAAGAGAGGGCAGCGGTTTGTTATTTCGTTGGGCTCTTGTGACCCAACGATGGTGGCATTTAAGCGAAAGCGCTAGACGACAGAGGTGCTGAGTTCGATTCTCTTCATTGGGGATTTCTTTTTGGTCGCAGTGTGCATAGAATGGTGGCCGTGAATGCGCGGGAGGTATAAGGTTAAGGTATCTTTTTGTTTTGACATTGATGTTTAATGTTTAATGTTTATGTGGAGTAATAAGGTGTAAAGAGGTGTTATTTTGTATGTTATTGTACTTTGGTGGTTTTTACTAAGTTGGAGAAATAAGGTGTTATATTTGGATCTTTAATATTGTGTAATATTGTATAGTTGCTAACTCTAATTGGTGGCAAATTGAGAGTTAGTGTTGTGACAGATTTTGAGTTCTCCTTCTTCATCAAAGTAAAGGTATGGGCAACTTCTTCCATGTATGTTGTTTATGGTATATTTTCTGAAATTGAGTTTGGAGTGAAAAGGTTGTCTACTAGGTATTATTGGTATAAATCTTATTTTCTGGATATTGAAGATTGTTTATGCATTAAAGTTATTGTTGAATCTTTGGGTGAATGCATAATTCTGGTTGAGGAAGAAGAAGCATTTTTGCAATAGGGTTTATGTTAATAAGTCTTGCTACTTGCATTGAGATGATGAAACCCTAGTTGTTGGTGAAAAGAATATAAGCATCATAGTTATATGATATATTGCATGGTTGGCAATTGTTGGGTTGTGTTTTATATTCTTGAGAAAAGCTACTACATCTATCTTATTCTTTTGAGATTGAGTTTGAGTTGAGATTGAGTTGAGATTGATATTGGGAGTTAAGTATAGATCATATTGAGTCTCTAACAATTCTCTTTATGGTTCTATGAGATTTGAGATTTGAGATTGGAAGTTAAGTATAGAACATATTGGGTCTCTAACAATTCTCTTTATGTTTCTATGAGATTTGAGATTGGGAGTTAAGTATAGAACATATTGAGTCTCTAACAATTCTCTTTATGCTTCTATGAGGTTTATGAATCACATTGGGTCTCTAACAATTCTCTTTGTGAGTTCATGCTAAGCAAGTTTTTTCTTGGTGAGTTTGCTGAGGTTTTGGACAGGTTCCGGTGGGGACTTGTGAGCAGGTTTTGGACAGGTTTCGGTGGGGACTTGTGAGCAGGTTTTGGACAGGTTCCGGTGGGGACTTGTGAGCAGATTTGGACAGGTTCAGGTGGGGACTTGTGAGCAGATTTGGACAGGTCCTAGCAGAGGACTTGTGAGCTGAGATTGATAGTTCTATCAGAGAACTTGAGGACAGAGGTACATTGGTTCTATCAGAGAACCTGAGGACAGATTTGGCAAGTCTTTGAGAAGGCTTGTGTGCAGAGGATTGATTTGTTCATAGAGTTGGATAGATCTGATAGACAGAGGAAGACTTGTACTAGACCGACTGACTATGTTTGGTACAGGTAGCTGAGCTGCTATGGACGTGATCATAGAAGGCAGAGGTCTCTTAGGCTAAGCATTGAGGACAGGAGGTCTTCGGTGGAAAGGAGTTCCACGTGCTGGCAAGAGGTAGAGGCAGTTGATCTTCTGAGGGATCATTTCCAGAGCAGAGGGGAAGGTATCTCCTTTGAGCAGAGGCTCATAAATTTAGATTAGGGGAAGGTGTCTCCTTTGGGCCGAGGCTCATAAACATTGTAATTGGGAAGGTTTCCCAAAGAACTTTGAGATAACTTTTAGAGAAAAGTTTTGTGGACGTAGCCTAGGCCTTCTGGGTGAACCACGTTAAAATTGGTGTCACTTTGTGGATGATTTTGTGCATTGTTTTGATATTGCTTTGGGTATATTGCTTTACTATTTTGAAGTATAAAGGAAAAAGTAAAAAGAGGTCTTATACTGTTCACCCCCCTCTCAAGTATAAGCTTGTGTTCTTCAAAGAAAATGTAAGGTACTTAGGTAGGTGAACCTCCAAAGTAGTGCCCTCAAGAGAGTATGAGATATAACTTTTTAATTTTATAGAATAGAGAATAATATAAGGTATATATCAATTATGTGAGAATTGTATTTGTTGTTACAAATAATAATTTTTATAATATTTTTATCTATTTTTTTAATATAATCCATTTGTAAGATAGATATATTTTTCATCTATGGGGCATGCCTTAGGGTAGCAAGTGGGACTAAGATGTCTTGACTAGTGATTATATATGGTATATGTAGAGTCATACTTAGGTGTATTATCTCAACTGCTACCTTATAATTTTAAGGAATTAGCCATAGAAAAATAGATTTGGCAAACCCAAGAACATCATTGCAAAATAGCAAAGTTTACAAAATTGATAAAACTTGGCTATATCCAAAGAGGGCCAATTTTCTCAAGTGTTAATTCATGCAAAAAAAATGGATTGATTGGATTATAGGAATGAGTTGCTTGCAAATGCTAGCAATTAGCTCACAAAATGAATAGATTAGATTACAAGAGCAATTTGCTTGCTAAATGGACTGATTGGCTTGCAAGAGTGATTCACTCACAAAATGCTAGAAATTTTCTCATAAAAATAGATTGATTGGCTTTTGGGAGTGATTCACTAATAAAAATAGACCATTTTGCTCGATAAATCATAAAGGGATACATTCAAAGGTATGAATATTGAGAAAAATCTTCAAGAAAGCAATATTTTGGCATGTAAGGGCACACTAAGTCATTTTAAAAGCCTTGTAATCCTATTAGAGGTATAATTAGATACATGTAAAATTTGGTGGTATATAATTTTACTAAAGATGCCCCCAAATATTTACTTTTACTAGGAGTAATTGTTTCTCACCCTAAGTAACTTAGGTATAAATGTTTACTGTAAAGAGGGGCCTAGGGTGATTGTTATAATCATATTTTAGACATGATAAATTAAAGCTACAGTCTATTAGATCCACATTATGCTTTGACCTCATGAGATTGTAAGAAATTGGTAAGTCCTTAGGCATTCCATTAGTGGCACCACCATTTAGGTTTGCTAAGTGTCTAGTAGTTATGGCATAGCTCCTCTAGGTCATCTTATTATTCACTTATCAATTTCATAATCTAACGAATGGGTGAACATTGATATTTTTCAACTTCTTATGTCTTGATTAATTACATACTTTCCTTGATATGGTTTAAACCCATTTTGTTGGAATTGCTCACACCCCTAAACTTTTGTGTATTTTTATTTCCACACTTTACTCTTTTGTATTTTATATTCTATATTTTACTTTCAATGCAAGCTAGTGTAGGTTAGTGTAGGAGTATTCCATAAGGAACAGTAGGGATTTGGCCTGAATCTAGAGGTTGGGAGAAGCCATTATAAATTCCTTCCAATTTTATTAAAACACAAATTGGGACACAAATATTGATTAGAAATCAAGACAATTCCCTAGTTTAACATAGTTTTTGGCACATATAATGGGACACAATCCTTCACTTTCTAATATTTTGCTCAAAATTGATACAATTCTCTAATTTTCATGGTAAATTTACATTCATCATGGATGAAATGATTGGACTAGGTTCAAGAGAAAATTTTGCTAAGTCTTGTCACAAGTAGTGATTTGCTCCAATTTTTGGAGATATTTTCTCCATATTAAGTCGATTGCCTAAAATATTTCTAAGTATATTTCTATGAGCAATTTGCTTAGATTTTATGAATGATTTATTCTAAATTACAAGCAATTCACTCCAAATTACTCACATTGCACAAATTAATTCCTAAGTGATTTGGTGATTCCAACACACTCACTAAGTTACCCATTGTTCATCATTCAACAATATTTGGCATGTTTGGTGGGACCAACCCTCAATATTCCTTAAATTACACTTAATGCCTTGATTTTTGTGCTAAAATTGCACCCATCGCTTATGAAATAATTGGCTTAAAATAAATTAAAAAAATGACTAATTCTAGTTTTAGGAAGCAATTCACTCTAAAATTTGAAGCAATTCTCTCCAATTTGAGTGAAGTGCATGAAAATTCATTAAAAAAATTGAGCAAGCAATGCGCTTGAAATTTTCAAGTGATTTGCTTGTAATTTTAAAGTGATTCACTCTATTTAATGAGTGATTTACTCCAAAAAATCTATACTTTTGTAGGTTGTTTCAAGAGTGATTCGTTGATTCCAAGGACTTGATTTTTTAGTTTCAATATAAAATTGACTTTGAAACTCATTATTTTCATTATGCTCAATTTTTATAGGCTCTTTATGAATAGGGACTTTGACATGAACTCTAAAATTTTAAAATTTTTATAAACATCACTAATTAGAATGGAATTTGAGCATCATCAGAACTTGGTTCTAACCTTGTATATGCATTTGTTAGTAACAAAAAGCAAATAAGGTAGATTTTAAGTCATCCTAACAAAGATCAAATTAGTAAGTGATTTACTAAAACTCGACAAGCAATTTTCTCTAGATCAATAAAATCTCCCTAATATGAGGGATTTCTCTAAATCTAAGAAGCAATTTGCTATGAAAGATAAATCTTTTCTTCCTTCCCTCACAAAAAGGTGATTTACTCTAGTTTTTGAGATAATTTGATTTTTTTGATTAGCTTGGCCCTTTTATATTTAAAACAATTCTAAATACATGATTAGCAAGAGAATTTCTCAAAAGGAACAAGTGAGTCACTCCATTTTCTTTGCAAATTGCTCTACATGCAAAATTCTTTCATCATTTTTGCTAGATAATTATTCCAATTCTATTAGCTAAGAACTCATTTTTTGTGAGAAAATCACTCTTATTTTTGTAAGAAAATTGCTCTTATTTTGTGAGTGAATTGATCTATGGGTATATTTTTTAATTTTTTTTAATTTTAATTATAAAACTCTATCCACATAGGTACATACACTAGAGGATCTAGGATGATGTTTTGCAATATGGCAACTGATGAGTGTCATAATGTTACAATATATGTATATGATTTACTTACATTTTCCTTTGCAATTGAATGGATATAAATCATTTTTATTATTATTTCACTTTAATATTGTCATTTATGCATCATATTGATTAATTATGTAGACACCAAATCCTAGCCACTTATCCACCATCCCTCTTTCCTGCCATCCAATGGCTCACTTTAGCCTTTTCTCACCATTTTTTGACCCCTTTTTAATCTATTTATATGTATTTTATATTATTCATATTTAAATATAATATTTTATATTATATTTTAATATATTTATTATAAAATATATATTTATAAGCCAAATCAACCTCAGCCATTCGATCCGATCTAATCTTAGTCGTCCATCTTCCTTAATCCATGTCACACTTAAAGTTTAATATCAGCCCTTGGATTTTCTTTTATCCTAGCCACACGATTTGGTAAAACCCTAAAGTAAACCCTAGGTCTGATAATAAATATGATCATTCTAAATGCTCAACCCCTAGAAAAACTTTAATGCTAGAGCTCTAATTTTCTTATGAGATATAATCTTGTTGACAGATTATTTCTCGTGAGTAGATTATGCCCTAGCTCATCCTTCCCCCTAAAACCTAGCTTGCCCTAGTATTTTTAGATTTCATCCATCCTCACAACCCATTTCCACCATCACCGTTATCGTCCATCCATCGAGTCCTTTGCATTCCCTATATCTAATTCTGCAAATTTAGCCCTAAATCGTAGGTGCAGCTGAGCGCCTATCACATACCCACAGGTGTAGCCATGCACCTGCCACATTCTATAGGTGTAGCACAACTCATGTTGTCCCCTCAACCACACACCAAAATCTACCTCATAAGATCACCAACTATCATCAGGGCACCCTTGTTGCAGGCCAAACAAGGTTAACTTTTTCCTACTTTTATATCATGCCCTTGCATTTAATTATCAACCCAGGGAGCTTCGTAAAATTGTGAAAGGTCTGAATAAGATCGCTTACAATACCACTTGAGATGAGTCCACTAATCCTACTATTGGGGGGTGTTTTAAAAATGGTTGTCAATCATTCATGCACTCCTCAATAATTTATGTAAGAATAAAATAATCAAATCTATGGAAATAAAACATTCACACATTCCTAAAAATGAATCTATTACAAATACTGGAAATATCAATGTGGTAAACGACCTTATAAAAGTAATAAACTAATCTAGAAAATAGAAGAAAAGTGGAGAAGAAATACTGGCTTGGAGTGGGCCCAGTCTCCAACAGCTTCCTCCCAGCTGAACATGCACTTAGAACTCTTAGAACTGTAATATATTTATCAAAGTATTACAATATCTATCTATATTTGTATCTCTATATGAATATATATCAATCTATATATCTCAGAGCGGTCTACATGTGTTTATATAACACACCCGCAGAACTTTTGTTACAAAGAGGTTACAACAGTCGATTCATCCTAGACTAAATTGAGACAGTTTGGTGAATGCAATCGACGTCTGCTTAAAACTGGAATTTGGTTCTAATGATGGCATGTTCGTTGATTGGTTCGTGCTTTGTCTGGAATTGGTAAGATGTTTTCATATGTTGGTGCGATATCCAATTTAGCTCTACATGATGTAGAGTTGGAACTACACCAGCCGCTGCTGTCCACGTCGTGCAAATCTGGTCAACGGGTGAAGAAAAGAGGTGCCTTCCCTATGAGGAAGGCACCTAAGTATATTGGGTTGTATCGCTCCAAATTTTTTGCATCCCTACCTTCAGGCTATAGGATCCGTGCCCGAAAGGAGGATGGGAAAAGGATGGCGCGGTACCTCGGACTGAGAGGCCTTGCGAAGGTCCCGCCTCTCGGGGGAGGTGTATTATGGTGATTTTTTGACGGATGGTGGGTTCACCAAGAAACGTTTGAATGGCAGTTTCCACGCCTAGGTTGGGAATGTGTTTGATGTGTTCAGTTTTATCTTTAATCATCCAAGTCCTAGGTTTGGCCAAATGAAACTAAGTTGTTCTATTATGAAAGTGCAGACTAAATGCATACAAAGAACAAAATTAGACAGAAAACAGAGAGAAAAAGCTAAATTACAGAGCCATACCTGATCCGGATGTCTGATGGAGATTCTAATTTTTGAAGCAGTCAAGATCGTCTGGAATTTGACAAGATCGTCTCCTATCTGACGAGATCATCGTCGAGATCTGACGAATTCGTCAGAGACCCGCAAACAGAGAAACAGATGCAAAATACAGAGAATGCAACTATGATAACTAGAGGGTAATGATGTAAAATGGCAGTAAGAACATTAAAATGATAATATCAAACTAAGACACGAATGCATTATAACGATCTAATGACAATTTATGCTTTTATTATGCATTAAAGCTACATGGGTGAACTCCAAGATGCAGGATAATAAAGAATAACCATAGAATTAACTAAATGCAGAACAATGCAGCGAAAAAGAGTGGAGAAAATGCAAACTCTGGGCACTGATTGCCCCCAATGTGGACTGCAGTCGAAATCGTCTCGAATTGGGTCGAGATCATTCGAGATTGTACGAGATCGTCTGAGACGAATTGAGCTTGCTCCGGCTGAAAAACAATGAAGTTCCTGCAAACAAACTTGGAAAAATACAAATGCAAACATTGATTTAAGATGGTCTAGTGCATGTAGAATTTGAGTTACAGGGAATTTCAGCCAGGGGGATGCTAAGGGGAGGGCCTAGGATTAAATAGGCTTAGGATAGAGGTTGGGAGGTTGGAGATCATCCCAATTTGGGAGATCTCCAACGGGGAGGTCTCTAACGACGCAGACACGCTTCTGCCCGGATTAGAGACGTCGTTGGAACAGAGTCCAACTATGCACAAATCAGTTTGGGACGAGATCGTCTGGACGTCCTACGCCAGACGAAATCGTCCGATCTGAGGCGATATCGTCTTATCGGAGACGATATCGTCAAACGGACAAAACAAACTCTAAAAATGGCACGGGAAAGGAGGAAACGGGTTAAACGGCGGTTTGGGAGCGGTTTTGGAGGTTGAAATTTGAATTTGAATATTTACTAGAGTAATTGTAATTATTAAGGTTTCATTGTGCCAATTTTAGGGTGCTACATTTTGCCCCCTCTTTAGCGAATTTTTTGAAGAAAATGCGTTAAAGATGAGTTCTTCTCGATCTACGAGAAAGCAAAAATTATTCCCATTTTTAGGCGACGATTCTTGGTCGAATCGTACGACAGCTTACTATGGTGCCCCCTCTGTGTTTTTACCCAAATCGAACGTTTGAGGTAAAAACGCGAAAAAGCAAAAAATTTAAAATGTTTTTAATTGTGTTTTGAATAAAATTAAGAAAAATAGGGTAAAACCCTAATTCATTGTTACTGTTCATTTTTCTATTTTTTAGAGCTCTGCAAGCAAAATGGTCGAGACAATGCACAAATCGACAGAGGTCCGACGCGGGCTACGGGTAAGAGTCTAAACTTAGTTTAGAATGCTTTAAGTTGAATTTACATGCTTTTTAGGTGAATTTTGAGCAATTTTTGAGCATCGCGGCCGTTTTTGGGCCGTCGACGTCATCGGGACGAAATCGTCCCGATTTCGACGAAATCGTCTCAAGTTCGCCGATTTCGTCTAAGGGCGAAATCGAAGAAAGGGGGACGATTTCGTCAAATTAGGGACGATTTCGGCTTGCAAAATCGGAGACGATTTTGCTCAAATTTGGGACGATATCGTCCAATAGTGGACGATATCATCATTTA
Source organism: Wollemia nobilis (assembly GCA_028583015.1). NCBI lineage: Eukaryota > Viridiplantae > Streptophyta > Pinopsida > Araucariales > Araucariaceae > Wollemia > Wollemia nobilis. The sequence continues at coordinate 13,698,260 of JAQPPZ010000135.1, forward strand.
TATAAAATTGAACTAATTTTAACTTGCATTTTTTTAATTAATGATTTATTAATGATTTTTATTGTTGATTTTGTTTATGTTGCAGAGAGGATTACTAAAGAGCAGAGAATGGAAATATGGCGGGTTGAGGGATGACTTGGCCACTCTATCATAGGAAGAGCGAGATCAGCTGGCATAGGTCGGCTTACAGCATGTGGCAGAGATGCCACAAGTTTCTACAGACATGGGGCTACTGACAGCCCTGGCAGAGAGGTGGTATCCGGGTTCTTCCTATTTTTGGTTATCGATAGGGAGATGACTCCCACACTAGAGGATGTATGGAGGATTTTGAGGATCCCCATACAAGGACGACTGATCACTCCCATGGCCAATCAGGGCCACGCGATGATGCGACTGTGTGGTGATCCGAGCTTCGCCCTGGAGAAGGGCGGAGTGAACATCGAGTCATTGCGTCAGATGCCTGGGGCATCGAGACTCACATGGGTTTTGGCTGGGGTGGTAGGTGGACTTTTGCTGTGCCACCAGAGCGGATGCAGGGTACCATGGGTACTGGCAGATGTGGTCTATGACATGAGAGACCACGGCTACAGGTTTGCTTGGGGCAGCTTTGTTCTATGTCGATTGTATAGGATCCTGCATGGGGTCGTATACAAGGGCGGCCGATGTCTGGTTATGACATCGCTACTATAGGTTTGGTGTTGGGAGCACATTGCGATGCAGAGGCCGATAGGGCTTCCACTGACAGGGATTGACGGGGAGAGGCCCCGAGCTTTCTACTGGTGGCTTCGGAGAGGGTCACAGCGGCGGATAGATCTATCGATGTCCCGGAGACTACTTGATGACCTTGTCTCCGACCAGATCACCTGGAGGCCTTGGAGGGATCATCCAGGGTGGGCCGAGGATGGACGAGAGCTGGCTCACATCGAGACGAGTCTGCGGCTGAGGATGGAGAGGGGAGAGGTGGAGCTCCACCGCTATGACCGAGTTTTGTGATAGTTCGGTCTACAGCAAGGGATCCCATCTCTCAGGGATTACGAGTTTTCTCGGACTGTCCGGGATAACACTATAGTTAGCGGGGCTCTAGATATGCAGCGCTTCTAGAGTCAGGATGCGGATGATGCCCCCATTCAGCCAGTGGATGGGGACGACACTAGGGTAGCCGACGGCTATGATGCCTGGTACACAGGCATCCGCCCTCCTCGGATGATGAGGGCTCAGGGTTCGATTCATATAGTTGTGCATCGGATGGGGAGGCGGCACCAGGCGGCCATTGAGGTAGCCAAGGGTCATGGTGGGAGAGAGCAGAGGAGACCACAAGTGCAATAGAGGCCGCGACAGCGAGAGAGGAGGGAGGAGAGACCCCCTTCTCCATAGAGAGAGAGGCCACCATCACCCGATAAGGGCAAGGGTGTTGACACTAGGGAGAGCAGCGAGATAGCGACTCTCCAAGCGGAGATAGTCCATCTCTAGGCATAGGTGCAGACATTATAGGATGAGGTTGCACGCCATCGAGCTGAGGTGACACAGCTCAGAGATGAGATTGCACGCCTCAGAGCACGGGGTGGAGGAGCGAGCACTCAGGAGCTGGCATGGTCGATTGCTCAGACCATGTTCTACCAGGGTATCTACTTCCAGATGGTGCCAGAGGGTCAGAGGGTACAGCTACCAGCCGGCATTGCTGACCCGATCAAGATTGGGTCATCGAGGACTTCATCTCGATCGACAACTAGGACTCGTAGTACCACACATACTGCGATGGGGCCACCTCGTCCACCTCAAGGCGGGGGAGGAGATGAGGCTGAGAGCTCGAGGGGCTCTCGAGGCTAGCTACTGCACTACACTGTACAGATTGATATATAGTATTTATTATTTTTGATAGAGGATTGAGTATGCCGAGGTACAAATTGTGGCATACCGATTCGGTTTTGATATGATGTACATATACTGTTGATATATATATAGATGAGATATTTTTGATCATATGACTTGTGTCTTATGTATTTTTATGATGCTTTTAATGTTTTGATTGATTGATTTGATGATTCATGTAATTACGTCATTGGAAATATTATGGTTGAAATGTCATGCTTGAAAAATTTTAAATGAAATAATCTGATAGAACAAATTGGTTGTTTGTGATGTGATGATTTGATAAAAGATAAAAAGAGACTTCTAACAATAATTTCAAAGGACATTGTCGCTATTATAGACCATTTCATGGAGTCGCCGCTCACTCGGTCGTCAAGCTAATCCCAAGTATAGAAATATTGTTTAAAAGTAAAAGAGTGCTTAAGAGACTGTCTTAAGACTTTGGTGCAATGGTGCAAATGATGATGATGATGGTTTGTTTTCAGAGTTTCATAAAAATAGTATGCATGAAATAATGTTAAAATGATTTTTGCTAGGCATAAATTCCTAAGTGTGATAAATTTTTTGGATAATTCCCTAGGAATTATACCATCATTGCAAAATTGAAGGTTGACATAATGACATGAAATAGTGATAATGTGCATGCTTTTTGTTAAAAAAACATAATTGTATAACAGAATGATTTAAGTCATATGGTTTTCATGATTTTCAAATAAATGGGGAATAAAAATTGGTACAATGGTTTGCGCTAGGCATAGAATATGTAGGTATAGACTTATACCATCATCGCGAAATCCAAAAAAAATTGATAGAATAGTTTTATTGCATGGTTGATTTTTAATAAACATAAAATATGAAGAGGAGGACTTGCGCTAGGCATAAAATTCCAATTTTGGTTTTGGAACTATACCATCGTCACGAAAGTCGACAATATATATATATATATATATATATATATATATTTTTGTGTGTGTGTGTGTGTGTGTGTGTGTGTGTGTGTGTGTGTGTGTGTGTGTTTTGATTGTATGGTTTTGAAAGAAATTTTGATTTTTTCTATTATGTATGTAGTTGTCTTTATACTAAACAACTGTACTTTAAAGAAGAAAATGAATTTATTCCAAACAATTTGCAAAAAAATATTTCAAAGTATCTTAAAGACAAAAGTTAGATTTATAAGGAATCCCATGTGCATATGTGAGTTCATTTCCAATCTTGATTTATCATAATGATACACAAAATCTCTCAAATACAAAATGTGTGTGCAATTGCTATGTTCGTTTACCAGTTTTGAGCAAGATAATATGATACAAGTGATTTGAATGAACCAAATAAGTGTTCATTAACCATGATGTAGATGCATATAACCATACTAGACTACTATGTAAGTCGGATTATCAAGAGCTAGCTAATCCATAAGCAGACATAGGTCTGTACAAAAGAAGGTCGCTAATGTGACAGACATATCGCCATGCTAGGAGTTACCCAAGGCCAAGCGGGTTGGGCACAAACCACCTGTTATGGGGCTTACCTCACAGTTTTTGAATAATTGAGAATTCCAGGGATTCAAGCTCATCAACCCTTCTTTTCTTTTCAAAGGGTAGGGAAAGGGATTTTATTGCTTTTGCTTTTGCTTTCTTTTGTATTTTTGCTTGATAATGTTGTAATGATATAAAATAATATTTTTCTTTTTCTCTTTTTCTGGAACTTTGCTTTTTTTTTTCTATGCTAGGGATACTTGCTCGGATTAGCTGTAGAGCAAGGGATTTTTATTCTGGGTAGGGGTGAGCTTGTCCTTTTGCCAATTCTCAAAGATTCTAGACCATGTGCATGATAGGATAGCAGGGGAAACTTTTTGCTCAAGAAACCACTTCTACTATGTAGCATAGCATGGACATTACAAATATAATCATTTTATTGTGAAAGGATGTGCTTGGTTTAAGTAAATAACAAGATCAATTCTCTGTGCTCAAACTTTATTTAATTGAATTTTGTGGACTTTGATATAAGAGAGATTAGTAATCATGTCAGATAAAAATCAAGATATTTATTTTGTGTTTGTGAAAGTGAGGGATTCCAAATAAATGCTAATTTATCCAAAATAATTTGAAACATATAACTGCAACATTTGTAAGAAGAAAATATATAAATACTTTTTGAGAAGTTTTGAGAATGTTGACTCTCTCTTTCTTCTTTATGTTGTTTTGGTTTCGAAAGAGTCAAGAATATTGTTGTTTGTTTATTTTTATTATTATTTTTTTGTTTTTGAAAGAATTAACAAGTGCCATAAATAAATACAACAAGTAGTTTTGAATATTTTGATGATTATGAATGTTTTTGGTGTTTTTGAATTTATAAATTGAAAGAAATACAAGATAGTGATTTTGAAATATTTTAAACAAATATATACAAGGATGAAATGACCAAATTTATACATAGTAACGTTTAAGATGCAAAATGTTCATGGGTTCTTTAAGTTCTTTACCATCTAAGGTAGATAATTTGTATGCTCCCGATTCAAATTTAGCAGAGATAATGTATGGTCCAAGCCAGTTGGGCTCAAATTTACCTTTAAGGTCCTTAGTTGCATTAGTATTTTTTTTATTTTCTTTTAAAACAAGGTCACCGATCTCAAAGGATCGATGACGAAATTTTTTAGCATATGATCTTTTAAGCTTGTTTTGGTAGGCACGGAGATGCTCCAAAGCATTGATGCATTTTTCATCTAGGAGTTCCAGCTGACTAAGTCTGCCAGCTCGATATTCATCTCCTACTTTGGTATCTTGAAGTAGTAGAGCCAAAGAAGGAACTTCTAATTCAAAGGGAAAAATGGCTTCAGCACCATAAACCAAAACAAAAGGTGAAGTTCCAATGGGAGTTCGAACACTAGTTCGATAGGCCCACAAGGCTGGATATAACTGAATGTGCCAGTCGTGGCCAGATTTATTTACCAATATTTTGAGAATTTTGATTAAGGTTTTGTTAGATGCTTTTGCTTGACCATTACCCTCAGGATAATAGGGAGTGGACCAACGATGTTGAATCTTATATTTTTGGCATAATTTTTTAACATCTTTATTTTTGAAACAAGTTCCATTATCAGAGATGAGATTTGCGAGAATTTCGAACCTACAAATGATTTGATTAAAAATAAATTTAGAGACTTGTGTGCCAGTGCAAGAAGCTAAAGGCATAGCTTCAACCCACTTCGTGAAATACTCAGTGGCGGTTATGATGAATTTGTGTCCATCGGATGACACAGGATTGATTTTGCCAATAATATCTAAACCCCATTTTGAAAAGGGCCAAGGAGATGAAATAGCCTACAGTTCTTGTGCAGGCGCATGGACAAGGTCAGCATGTTTTTGGCACTTGTCGCAATGGCGCACATACTCATGTGCATCATTTTCCATGGTAGGCCAAAAGTATCCTATCCTAAGGAGATTTTTAGCAATGACACTACCACTGAAGTGTCCTCCACAAGATCCATCGTGGGCTTCACTCAAGGCTGATTGGGATTCTTCTAAATTCAAACATCTTAATAGGATACCTTCAAAAGATCTCCTATATAAAGTATTGCCAATTATTACAAATCGACTTGCTCGTCTACGTAATAACCGACGCTTGTTTCTATTAGAATTGGCAGGGAAAGTCCCATTTTGGAGAAAATCAAATATATCTGTATACCAAGGTTCAGGAGTAGTTTCATTGATTAGAAACACATCCAAAGGTTCTAAGCATGACTTATTTGAAGCGGGTTCCTGGAGTCGACGAATAATGATAGTGGCATATTCGTCATCTAACTCCAAGGGTAGGAGAGATGTAGTTGCGGCCATAGCATCAGCTGCACGGTTGCAAGTTCGAGGAATAGCTTCCAAGGTAACTTGATCAAATAGAGACATTAATTGTAAAACATAGGCTTTATATGGGCACATTTTATCATCTCTGGAGTCTGATAAAATTCATTAATTTGGTTTATAACAAGTTGAGAATCACCAAAAACTAACAGATGTTTAATTTTTAGCGCCAAGGCAGCTCGTAATCCAAGGATTAGAGCTTCATATTCAGCAATATTGTTGGTGCAAGCAAATGTTAATTTGAAGGACAGAGGAATAAGATGTTTTTGCGGGGATATTAAAATAATACCCGCACCAGCCCCACTCATGCATCGGGCTCCATCAAAGTATAAGGACCATTGTTCAATATGGTCTGCCTCTAATTGAAGGCATTCATCAGGAAACTCAATGATGAGGGGATGGGTAGACTCTAAGGGTGCAGCAGCTAATTGATCTGCTATGATTTGACCCTTAATAGACTTTTGTCCTATGAACGTGAGGTCAAACTCACTTAGAGCAAGAACCCACTTGGTTGTGCGACCCGATAAATAAGGTCGACTCATGAGATACCTCAAGGGATCATATTTAGCAATGACATAAGTTTTTTGATTAAGCATATAATGGCATAATTTTTGCATAGCAAACATGACTGCTAGACATAGTTTTTCTAATGTTGTGTAGCGGGTTTCATAACTGATGAAGGTTCGGCTAATATAATAATTAGCACGTTCTCTCTTCGCATCATCAAGCTGAGCTAACATAGCTCCTAAGGCAGAATCTAAAGCTAAAATATACAGGAGAAATGGGCGATCAGGTCTAGGCGGTGAAAGCACAGGTGGGTTAAGGAGGTATTGTTTGAGAAGTTCAAAAGCTTCTTTACATTCGTCATCCCAATTAAAAGGGACATCCTTCTTAAGAAGTTTAAGAAAGGGACCAGTTTTGTCTGCCAGCTTATCGATGAAGCGACGGATGGCTTGAAGCTTACCTTGTAAACTTCGTAACTCAGATATATTAGTAGGTGCGGGCATATCAGTGATAGCCGCAATCTTGAGAGGGTCGATTTTGATACCACATAAAGAAACTAAAACCCCTAATAGTTTACTGGACTTAACTCTGAATATGCATTTGGCTGGATTTAATCGAATAAGATATTCTCGTAATCGATTAAAAACTTTTCTCAAATCATCTAAATGATTATCTTCATTAATAGAGTGAGCTATAATATCATCTACATAATCATGTAGGATATCATGCATCATATCATGAAAAATATAAGTCATAGCTCGTTGATAGGTTGCACCTACGTTCTTTAAGCCAAATGGCATCACTTTCCAACAAAAGGTACCCCAGGGGGTAATAAAGGTTGTTTTAGCCTGATCTTCAGGAGCTATCCTGATCTGATTATAACTGGAGAATCCATCCATTAAGGACATCATCCCACTCCCGATAGTAAATTCAATGATTTGATCCATGTTTGGAAGAGGAAAATCATCTTTAGGGCATGCAACGTTAATATCTCTAAAATCTGTGCAAACCCTAACTTTGGTGGCTTCTTTCTTGGTAACTGGAACTACATTTGAGATCCATTCAGCATAATCAATAGCTTGTATAAAAACAACATTCAGGAGTTTTTCTAACTCCCCTTTGACTAGCAAAGCCACTTTGGGATGCATTTTTCTAAGTTTTTGTTTAACAGGTTTAGCATCCGGATGGACCACTAGGTGATGCATGACTACAGAAGGGTCTAGACCCGGCATATCTTCATATGTCCAAGCGAAGACATCTTCATATTCTTTAAGGAATGCAATGTATTGCTCTTGTTTTTCTTGACTTAATTCTGATCCAATATTGATTATGTGAGGACTAACCTCAGTTCCAATATTAATTTTAATGACGTTTTCTACCTCCATGTGTAGATCTCTTTCAAAATTAGGTGGGGCGGGTGAAACGCCCAATTCTTGTAATTCTTGTAAGGTTAAGTTGGATAATTCATCTTGAGGATTAGTGGTCTCAAGATGGGCTATAGTTGGTATAGAACCATCAAAATAAAATCCATTGTGTAACATCTCTTCAATGGAGACATCGTGGAAGATATCTCCTTCCAACTCCTCATCGGAGTCAGCAATCATTTTAGGGTAAGCTATGGATAGCATGTTACATGTAAATGGCTGATTTTTTAGAGGCAAATCATCACGCCTATCCAAATAATCTTGATAACATATGAGTTGATCATCATCTTCAAAAGGAAAGGGTTGACCCTTACTAGGAAATAGGCCCACACCACAGCGGGCAGGCCACGGTTCTACCTCGAAAGGTTCTTTCATGCCATTTTGGAAAGGTCCCAAGCCTTTCCCTTTATATCCCATTTTAAGCATTATGGGTTTAGCTTTAATATATTCATTGGTAAAATAACATCGAGCATATCCCTCATGATGAGTTTTGATATTCGAGGGATTCTTCCCTAGTCATATCCTTTATAAATGAAGGCACAACTCCCGACTTGGTAAGTACTTCCCATAGGTTGTGGGAGGCCCAAAGTACGAGGAGATGGCGGCAAGTTATTTAAAAGAATTGAATCTTGCATAAAAGCATTTGTTTTTTCTGATATTAAGATTGTGGATAAATCCGGTAAAAGTTCATCAGAAAGAGCATAAGATGTAGAAGGATCATTCCCTATATCTTTAGATGTGGAAGGTATGATAGATGTTGATAATGTGGAAGTGTTAAGAGATGGGTCTATAGGTTTTGAAATTATAGGGATAGAACATGAAGGATTGGTTGTAGATTGAAGATATTTTTGAGGTTCTAGAGTGGTTTGTTTAGAAGATTGTTGATCTATATATGAGGGTGAAATGAATGGAGGGGAAATAGGTGAAGCTATGGGTGTGTGTTTCACAGTTTTAGATGAAAAATAAGAATTAGGATGTGTGGATGACAGAGCGAGGGCAAAATTGCACTCCAACAGGTTCTGCCAAAGCACACATATCAAAGGGTCTAGGATCACCGTGGATAGTGACCAACTGATTTTTAAATTCGAATTTAACACATTGGTGTAAAGTTGATGGGATAGCCTGCATTGCATTGATCCAAGGATGACCCAAGAGTATATTGTACGATGCGGGGCAATGTACAATAAACATGGTGGTATCTAGAGTTTGAGGACCAACTTGCAATGGGATGGTAATAACTCCACACGTTTCTTGTGTTTTGTCATTGAAAGCTTTGATAATCATGTCAATTTTCTTCATTTCATCACTTCTAAAGCCAAATCGTTGGTAGAAGTCAAAAGTACAAATGTTTAGAGATGAACCATTATCAATCAGGACTCGTTTAACAGCTACATCTCCAATTAGAGTAGTAATATATAAGGGATTATCCTTATGTAAACTGTGTTGTGGGATATCTTTATCCCGAAAGTCAATACAATCAACCTCTCGAGTGATGATAGTATTGGCCATGGCTTCAAGTTGAATATTTTGAGGTACCATCATTTGGCTTAATGTAAGCATCAACTCATCCCTATGGGTAGGAGAAGATCTTAATAAATCCAAAAGGGAAATTCTGGCTGTAGTATTGGATAATTGCTCATTAATATTGTAAGGGGGTTTAAGTTGAACATTGGAAGCATGATTCCCTTTATTGGGATTTTTCAAAACAAATGGAGCTGATCCATCATTCTGGTTTGGTTCTTGTTGAGAATTTTGAGCCTGTTGTCGAGTAACGACTCCAATGGTACCTACAATGTTATATTGAAGACGTTGAACTGGTCTCGGTTGAGCGTTTATGGCTTGTTCATTTGGGAGGAATTGATTAGAAGAGGGTCGAGTAGTAACTCTTCTAGGAAATGGTTCTTCTGGAACCATAGCATCTCTGATGGGTTGAATAGGATCTGATTCATTTTCAGAACTATTCGATTGGTTTGAAGTGATGTCTATTTCACTTTTAGTATCTGATTCTATATCACTAAGATCTGGAGTTTGAATATTATGTAGGGGCCTGGTTGTGACCATGGATAAAGTTGTGTCAAATTTTTGTAAATCATGATTAGGTAAATGTCCGCTAATAGTTCCTACATATCGGGTAGGAGGAGGAACATTATGATGTTCGATTTGATTGGCCACCTCTTTACCATGTCTTGGTAAAGGGTGTTGAAATATGTCTAATGATTGATTAGCATTTTGATTTTGATTTTGGGGAATGGTCTTTTGAGGATTATTAGGAGCATTTTTTTTAGGTTGGAAGGCTTGCACCTCCATTTCATTATTATCAATCAGATCCTGTATTTTATGTTTCAACCTTTTACAAGCGTTGGTAGAGTGTCCAGGCCCTCTATGGAAATCATAGTGTAAGTCAGCTCTGTATCCGGGTATAGTTGGATCAAGTTCCCGGATAGCTGGTAATTGGATCAAACCTCTTTCGAGTAATTGAGGTAAAATAGTTGATAATGGTTGATTCAATCTAGTAAATTCTCGAGGAGGCTTATCAGGTGGTTTCAATATAAATTTTTTTGTTGTTTTTGTTGCATTGATATTAGCAACATTTCTCATTGTCAGTGACTCCGTCACCTACAACTTGTTTGTTTTTATACTGATTTCTGGATGTTTTCTCATCATCCTTCTTCCTAAGTTGGCCTCTCCTAATGAGGGCATCTTCTACTCTTCGAGCTAAATCTATAGCCTGATCGAAGGTAGTTAAAGTAGCGATTGATAGCTCATAAGATATTTGTTCTTGTAAATTATTAATAAAAATGTCCAACATTTCCCTATAAGGTAGCACAAAGTGCAGTTTTCCTATCAACTGCCTCCATCTAGCTAAGAAATCGGCAAAACATTCATCCTTGTCTTGTTTTAAGTTGTATAAATCTTTAATGGTTACATGCCTCTCGATGTAGGCACTAAATTGATGGACAAAAGATTCAGTTGTTTCTTCAAAGTTTCTCAAAGAATGAGTGGGCAATTGATAGTACCACTCTAATGCCATTCCACCTAAACTTTTTGGGAACATTTTTAGTAATAGCAAGTCATCATGTGATATATCATGACATGCTATCCTAAACATGCGAAGATGCTCTATGGGATCTTCGGTTCCTTTATATATAGGCAGGATGGGCATGGGAAAATGCTTAGGGTACGGTTGTGCTACAACTATGGGATCCAAAGGTTGACTACATATCTCTCGATAATTGTACGAGGGACGATAAGGATCTATCTGGTCCATACGTGAAGCTAACTGTTTCACCATGGCTTCCAGATTACTAGTTTGCCCACCATATTGGTTCGGTAGGGCATTGATATGGGATTTGTGAGCATATGATGGAGGGACATGAAGATTAGATGCTATGTTGCTATTGTGTAAATTGTTGGTAGGAAAGGTGTTATGAAGGAATTTTGAAGTTGTATTATGTTGTATTCCAGATTGTTGAAAATTGGTGTTTGGCTTCATTTTAGGTTTTTGTTTACTTGAAGCATATTGATCAATAGTTTGGCAAAGTAAAGCGGTGAAGGAAGTTTTCTTTTGTGTGGGAATGATTTTAGGCTCAATAACGGGTTCCTTAGGAGGTTGGGTAACTCTGTTGTTTTGGCATGTTCTGAATCATAGTGACCATATCTCTATTGGATGGTCCAGCCTTATCACTTTCTTGATCAATGAAAGACAAGGGATTAGTGTGCACATCAAACATATGTTCCATGGCTGCTTGAGTGTCACTAATTTGCCCTTTATCAATACAAACTGCCATATTAAGAGTGCCAATGTTATTATTGAAAATTTTCCAGAAATGATCTAAGTTGTCAAAAGCAATAGTTCCATCTGGAGCTACTCTAGGGGATGAGGATCCATCCTCTTTAACATTTTCTTCTTGTTCATTGTCTTCACCTAGGTCATCTTCTGGTTGATCTAGAGTTTCTCCTTCCGAAATTGGATCTTCAGGAAGGACATTTGGGTTTCTAGTTTTATCTTCTAACCAATCTTCTTCTTCTCCTTCAGTTTGTTTACCATTCCTAAGTTTAGGCATTGCTTAATTTAGATTTCAGCAAATATATATATATATATATTTATATATATATATGCAACAAGCTTAAGAGGTATATATTAATTATATACCTACTACAATATTTAAAATGAAAGGTTTTGGTTTTTTTTATGTTTTTTTTTTTAGTTTTTCTTGTTTTTGTAATAATATTGTAAAGATAACAAACAACACAATAAATGCAAGAACTAATACTGAAAGTAATGATCTAGTTTTCTATAAACAATTTATAAATATCATTAATGGGCTCGAGTTCTTCAGGAGTCATGAAGTGTTCTTCTTCAAATTGAAAATTTTCTTTCAAAAATTTAATGAAAAGAGCTATAGTGATATTATCTGTCTCAGATTTTGGTTGATAGAAGTAAAGCTCGTGGCAATACTCTCGATATAACATAGCTCGAGGAACTCTATTCCATATTTCCCTATCCATAAGAACAACCTCTTGGTCTTCTACACGACCTAGGAACTGGTGTATAATGGCTACGTTCTCGAGGTATTCCTCGAAGGTGAACAATTCTGAAGACACCAGAGCTCTCCTATAAGCTAACCATCTATGGCAAACTCTCTGAAGTTCATGATAAAAGATGAGTTGATGAGGATCCAAGATTATATCTAGGACAAGCCTCTTGATTTGTTTAAGTTTTGTTGACCTAGATGAAATGGCACTTAGTCTTCTATCAAGTTCATCCCACAAAAGTTGATTTCTATCTATTTCAGGCACGCTAAGCACATAATTGATTTCTATGGCTGCCAATTGGTTTTCAACATTTATAGTAACTGCTAATATTTTCTTAGGAGCTACCATCTAAACATGATATGCAACTTATTAGTTTTAAATGATTTGAAATGCATCTTATGTTTTGGTTGTTTTATTTTTTGTTTTTTTTTTGTTTTCAAAAGGTTTTAAATGCATTCACGTCGGGTTCACCAAAATGTATCGCTCCAAATTTTTCGCATCCCTACCTTCAGGCTATAGGATCCGTGCTCGGAAGGAGGATGGGAAAAGGATGGCATGGTACCTCGGACTGAGAGGCCTTGCAAAGGTCCCGCCTCTCGGGGGAGGTGTATTATGGTGATTTTTCAATGGATGGTGGGTTCACCAGGAAATGTTTGAATGGTAGTTTCCACACCTAGGTTGGGAATGTGTTTGATGTGTTTAGTTTTATCTTTAAACATCCAAGTCCTAGGTTTGGCCAAATGAAACTAAGTTGTTCTATTATGAAAGTGCAGACTAAATGCATACAGAGAACAAAATTAGATAGAAAACGGAGAGAAAAAGCTAAATTATAGAGCCATACCTGATTCGGATGTCTGATGGAGATTTTGATTTTTGAAGCAGTCAAGATCATCTGGAATTTGACAGGATCGTCTCCTATCCGACGAGATCGTCTGAGATCTGACAAATTCTTCAGAGACCTGCAAACAGAGAAACAAATGCAAAATACAGAGAATGCAACTATGATAACAGAGGGTAATGATGTAAAATGGTAGTAAGAACATTAAAATGATAATGTCAAACTAAGACACGAATGCATTATAACAATCTAATGACAATTTATGCTTTTATTATGCATTAAAGCTACATGGGTGAACTCCAAGATGCAGGATAATAAAGAATAACCATAGAATTGACTAAATGCAGAACAATGCAATGGAAAAGAGTGGAGAAAATGCAAACTCTGGGCACTGATTGCCCCCAATGTGGACTGCAGTCAAAATCGTCTCAAATTGGTTCGAGATCGTCCGAGATTGTACAAGATCGTTTGAGACGAATTGAGCTTGCTACGGCTGAAAAACAATGAAGTTCCTGCAAACAAACTTGGAAAAATACAAATGCAAACATTGATTTAAGATGGTCTAGTGCATGTAGAATTTGAGTTATAGGGAATTTCAGCTAGGGGGATGCTAAGGGGAGGGCCTAGGATTAAATAGGCTTAGGATAGAGGTTGGGAGGTTGGAGATCATCCCAATTTGGGAGATCTCCAACGGGGGAGGTCTCTAATAGTGCAGACACGCTTCTGCCTAGATTAGAGACGCCGTTGGAATAGAGTCCAACTATGCACAAATCAGTTTGGGACGAGATCGTCTGGACGTCCTACGCCAGATGAAATCATCCGATCTGAGGTGATATCGTCTTATCGGAGACGATATCATCAAACGGACAAAACAAACTCTAAAAATGGTGTAGGAAAGGAGGAAACGGGTTAAATGATGGTTTGGGAGCGGTTTTGGAGGTTGAAATTTGAATTTGAATATTTACTAGAGTAATTGTAATTATTAAGGTTTTACTGTGCCAATTTTAGGGTGCTACACGGGCACCTTCCCTATATGAAAGGTATCTTACTACCATGGTGCCTTCCTGGAAGAGGAAGGCGCTTACCTTCTATTGGTGCCTTCCTGTGGGAGGAAGGCGCTTGCCTTCCAGTGGCACTTTCCTTATAAGAGGAAGGCGCTCGCATTCTATGAGGAAGGCGTGTCTTCTAATGGCACCTTCATTATGGGAGGAAGGTGCTTTGCCTATCATGGAACCTTCCCGTCGGTGCCTTCCTTATGAGAGGAAGGTGCTTCCTTCCCTTTGGCACCTTCCTGGAGGAGGAAGGCACTTTTCTTTCCTTGGTGCCTTCCTGGAAGAGGAAGGTGCCTACTTACTTTTGGCGCCTTCCTGGAAGAGGAAGGCACTTATGTTCTCTTGGTGCCTTCCTGGAAGAGGAAGGCACCTACTTTCTCTTGGTGCCTTCCTAGAAGAGGAAGGCACCTATGTTCTCTACATTGACCCTCAAAGAAACAAAGTGCCAGGTCCATCAAAAAGACCTCAATTGATCCAAATCTAACTAAACCAACTACAATTCCACAAAACACATTGAAAACACACAAATTAGATAACACGCATAATTTCATCAAATATCTATATAATCATTTATAAAAGTATGCAATCCTTATTATACAGTCGCATAATGATCAAGATAATGTGTAAAAAATATGAGCATTTCTGGTGCTCATCAACCCTGCCATCAATCTGCAACGGAGTAACAAAACAACAAAGTAAGTATTTTTGTGCATTTAATTGTTGTTATTTGGATTCTACATGCTTTTTTATTCAGATCTAGGGTTTTAATCAACAATTTTGAGGGTTCACTCTGTGGAACCCTCATTTTTTTTACTAATGGCTTTATGTTTGTTGTATGTGCAATATCAGGTAGCATCAATAAAGGATTATTGAGTAGCTTTTGAAGCTAGAGTGGCCCAAATACGGATAACCAGAAGCCCACTCACCCTGTTGGAAGCAAGATACATTGGAGACACTATTTGTTGTTGTAGCTAGGGTTTCATAGAACCCTAGCATATGTATTTATTATATCAAAATAAGTTCTTTTGAACAAACAGATTGTAACAAAGGAGTTTCTCAGCTCCCCCCATCTATTGAATAAAATCATATTTTGTGCAATCTCTTGTTCATTGATTTATTTTACTTTCATATTTGTTTTAGTATTGTATTTTCACTTCACAAATGGTGATCACGATGGGACTCCATAAGGGTTCTAATTTTTTATTTTCTTTGCTAAATTTTATTCTATTTTTCCATTTTACAGAGTTTTTTGGAGAAGAAAAACTAGCCAAAATCATTTGTTAAGGTTTTTGGAAGGTCCTATGATAGTTGTAGATAGGTGCACAGGTGCTCTATGACACTTGTTAATCCCCACAGGCACCTGATTGTGCCTATACAAATGCCCAGCCACACCTAAAAAGGTGTTGCACCATGCCTGGTAGTAATTTGGAATAGAGCTTAGGTTTTCAAGTAAGATCTACAACCATTCTATTTTAAATTCATGCTTTTACTTATTTCAATATTCTACTATGTTTTTTAGATTTCGAGTTTAAAATGAACACACATTAAGTAATATAGAAATAAATTAATGTTAGAATTCATCTAGGGAATTTGTACATTCATTCATAACATGCTTTGAGTTTTTTTTTTTTTAAATAATTGCAAATTCAAATAATTCTTGCATCTTTCTACTTGCATTTGAAAGTGAAAAGCATAAATTAGAATTTGCATTTTAGGAGTTAAGGGTTGCTTATTTTGCTTATCTAAGTAGGAAAAATACTTCAATGTAAAAAAAATTCCTTCCCTTGGGTGGCACATTTGGCAGAGAGGTGGACGATGAAATCTGAATACGAGGTGACGGTGTGCCAGATTATGATGCAAACGAAATTGATACAAATGGTGCAGATGCTAAGCCCTACGAATGCGAGAAACAAATGCATGTAGGAAATAAAGCAGAAATGAGATATAATCAAAACAAAATGGGGCCTATTTTATTAATGTTGCTTTCAATCCTATTACAACGCATCCCCCCTCTAGGGCTTAGAACGTTTGATACATTTCATTACATCAACGGATGGTACGCTTCCAATGTCTTCCGCATGCCCACATTTGAAATGGGTGGGCCAAACATTGCCACTGCTTGCATCCGTATGTTAGTGGTTATTTTTTTCCCCTTCACTGTTCTTTGCAGTGAGATCCTATGCTCAGAGAAATAGCAAAAAATTAATAGCATATGCAGTTATTAGGAAAACATACAATCCCCAAAGCCTCCAACCGATTAATGTAAAAAGGAATTAAACGATGATCAAAACATGTCATAATGAACCCAAATTTTTATAGAAGCATGAACCAAAATTTTTATAGAAGCATCAAGACATCATAAAGTACCCATTGAAAAAAGAACAGTTAGGAAATCATGCATGGATTTCTAATCGCTTTGGGGTGAGACAATTAGGACTGTCACAAAACGTGCAAGAGCGACCTTGCAAATGTCCTGCCCAAAGGCCTCCAAAACTCTTGCAAACTTGGGGTTAGGCTAAAAGGGGAATTTTGGAATGACCCAAAATGTCAGATTTTGCATATTCTTCCCAGATTGTCCTATATCTAAAAGCGCTCCCTATATGTTAATAAACGCATAAAATGATAAAAACACAATCAAATCAAGTCAGAATGACATGAAACTTGAACAGCAGCATAAGTACATGAAATATGATAGAATAAAAAAATAATAGTAGAGAAATACTTTGCATATTTATAATCACTCTGGGTGGGACGATTAGGATTGCAGCAGTGTGGGGGCACCCGAGGGCAGGATGCCCACCGTTTGGGGCTTAGTTTTGGAACCAATCCAAGTGGGATGGGTCCAAAACCTCCTAGATGGTTGCATCAGCAAATTTGGTGTGGGATTGTGGCTGATTTCTTGGTTTTTTGGGTCGGGATTACATTCCTAGTGTTCACCCGATAACCTATCTTCCTAAAGAGAAATTAGGGATGTAGGAAGCACAAAGGAGAATGGGGGTATAATTTGGCAGCACTCCATTGCTCCAAATGCTCTAGATTTGTTCTCTTATTAGGGTGAGGAGGCTCACCATTTTATAGACTTGAGGGTCTCCTTTGAATACACATGTGAGGGCGCCACTTGGCTCACAATGCCTTTCTTGGGGGAGAGAAGATTTCTCCTTGATTTAGGATCTCCATGATCAAGGCATGCTTAACTGAAGTCCCTCTCTCTGATTTGAAACCATTCCTCACAATTGCATGCCTTGAAGGAAAAATTGAGTGGTGAATCTGGGTTTCCATTTTTCAAGGTTTGACTTTTTTCCAGTCAAACCTGCTATTCACCCCACCCTGGAGCGATTGTTGCTAATCATTCTGGGGGGGGTGAATAGGATTCTAATCATCCTAGGGTGGGACGAATAGGGAGCAAAGTGCTCAAAAGGTGCCAAATTGACCTCTGACCTTCCAAAAATAATTTGGGAGTGGTTAGGACCATTGTTTAACCTCTGGAGGCTGCCCTAGGGGGTATGTATGCCAATTCGGTTAGTTCTTGTAGTCACATAATCGGATTGGTGTTGTTTTGGTGTCTACAAATGCCCCTTTTTGGGATGCGTTGTGTGTGGCACAGTGCTGAGCAAAAATAGATGACCAAAGCACTTAATGGTTAGGGTTTCTTAGTAACCTAACAAAATTTTGATACCCCAAGTATGGAAAGGGCACGCATTCTTGAATCCTTGCTTCTGACGAGCTAAGGAGCTTAAGTCAAGTGTAACCTTTTTTGGTGAGGTGTACTTAATCTTGGATATTGTTCAGTCATGAATAGGCAAAGGGTGCAACATTTTATCTGAGGAATATTGTCTTCATGCTTCTAGAATACCAAGTGTTTGTTCAACTTGTGATTATTGCTTGTTTGCTGCCCCAAGCAGGAGCGTGATTGTCTTTGTCAATGATTATTTGAATGCATGCCATTTCCTTAATTGGGTGTGTATTTGTTGATTTGGTGACTAAGTGTGACTACCCCCTCAAGCAACGAATCGATGAGGGAATGACCAAGATGAGAAAATCAATGAATCACTTGACCCAAGATGATGTTTGTAAGGGTGACTTCAGTTGTTTGTCATTGAATGCCTAGCAGTTTTCCAGCAATCAAACCTATTTTTGGTGGGTTTTGACCCTTTTTGTGATGCCGATTGGGGTAGAAATTATCAAAAATCCTCCTTCCCATGGAGTGGTCCAGCTATGCTAGCCTTCTTAGGGAGTAGGATAGTGATCATTTGTGACCCCAATGGCAGTTTTTTATTCTATGAATGTCAGGTGCTAAGGCACCTTTGTCTGGCATATTTATTGTTTTTTTTGGTGCATTTTTTGGATTTTATTCTTGTTGCTTTATTTCTTGCTTTGTAATCATCCCAAGGTGGGATTAATACCAATTTGGTAATCTTCCCAAGGTGGGATGAGCGCTAATCAGATTGCTCATACCAGGTTGGAATGATTACAGGCCTAACAGCCTATAAAAGGACCAAAACTAGGTTTTGGGCTCATTTGTAATTTTTTTCTTGGCAATTTGGAGTAGTGAGGAGGAGGAGTGTGAGCTTGCGTAGCGGAGCGCTGCCAAAATTTCATGGAAATCATGAGTGCAAGAACCGAATCTTCGAGCGGAGGAGCCGAGGTGAGACCGGTATGATGTTCCTTCTCCCTTCCTATTATTTGTTTTTGTTTTATATGAAGTTAAACTCGCATATAAATTTTTGTTTGCGTTATTTTGTTTTTGTTATATATGAAGTTAAACTCGCATATAAATTTTTGTTTGCGTTAGTTTGTTTTGTTCTCATTAAGGTTAAAAACCCTAATAGGATGTTTTGTTTTTTTTTTGATGTCATTTTTTTGTTCATACTAAGGTTGAAACCCTAGGACGATTTTTTGTTTTGTTTTGTTTTTTGTTCACACTAAGGTTGAAACCCTAGGATGAATTTGTTTTGGTTTGTTTTGTTTTTTTGTTCACACTAAGGTTGAAACCCTAGGATGAATTTGTTTTGGTTTGTTTTTTTTTTTTTTCACACTAAGGTTGAAACCCTAGGATGAATTTGTTTTGTTTTGTTTTGTTTTTTTGTTCACACTAAGGTTGAAACCCTAGGATGAATTTGTTTTGTTTTTTGTTCACACTAAGGTTGAAACCCTAGGATGAATTTGTTTTGGTTTGTTTTTTTTTTTGTTCACACTAAGGTTGAAACCCTAGGATGAATTTGTTTTGCTTTGTTTTGTTTTTTTTGTATAGTTATTTATTTATTTATTTTCGTTCACACTAAGTTTGAAGCCCTAGCATGAATTTGTTTTTGTTTTGATTTTTTTGTTGTTTTATAGTTATTTTAATGTCTACGATCGTTGCTATACAGTTTCTTTTGAATGTTTCTATGCTTTTGTTTTACTTTTTTTTGTCTATACTTTTGTTGTACTTTTATTTTTCTATACTTTGTTTTTCTTCTGTATAGTTTTATTGTATTGTTTTTGTTGATATAAAGTATGTACTTAATATCATTTGCTTTTTTTTATTGTTTTTTAGGTTGTGAAGAGTCGGTACCACCAGCTGATTGTTTTATCTGATGCCCGGGAGGCCTTGAAAGTTGGGGATTGGGAGTGGCTTGATGCCCTTGGGCTCAAGCAGGTGACATGTTTGAAGCCTATGGTGGGAGATCGAGCATATCTGACTGCCATGATCAATTTGTGGGATCCTCACACTAATAATTTTCATCTCCCAATAGGGGAGATGACGGTGACTCTTGAGGATGTGTATCTGATTCTATAGATTTTGATAGATGGGCCTCCTATCCGGATGACCCATCGAGACTAGTGGATAGTAGTACTAACATGGTGTTTTGGTCGGGCAGGGGAGATGGGGGTGGAGAGGGCTATGGAGAGGGTTGAGGCTGACTGCCAGATAGGCAGTATTCTGGTGCGGTGGTGGTTGGAGAAGGGCGTATTGGGGGTGAGGCATGCTTTACTCATGGCCCTCATTTCCAATATGCTACTTTCAAACTTTTCAGGTGTGAGGTTCCCTTGGAACCTACTGGAGTTGGTTTTCACTTTGGTGGAGTGTCCGACATCAGCTCCACTTATTATGAGGTGGGGTCAAACATTGCTAGCATAGCTGTATGATGAGATGTACGAGGTCTACTATCGAAGGTGGAAGGGGATCGAGTGCAGCTATCTTTTGCAGTGTTGGGGGTGGCAACACATAGCTATGGAGTAGCCACAGGGTTTGCCTTGGACCATCCAAGGTGAGATGGTGGATCAGGAGATTGGGTATGCCAATCTATGGTGGTGGTCAGAGGAGCATGGACAGAGTCGATGGCAAGCAGGTGACGTAGGTCACTATACCGATGCCTTCTCTTGTTTGATGCCAGGGTAGGTGTTTTGGTAACCGTACCAGGACTATCCAGCTTTGCCTAAGGCTGGAGAGTGGCTCCGACGGGTGTGTAGGGGTAGGTGGTTGATTGGGCAGCATGGGACAGAGCATGAGTAGTTCTTGTATGCCCAGGTGACATGGCATTTTGGGGTGCACCAGGGATTGCCTTGTGATCCCTTGATCTATCGATGGTGTGGGGATGAGAGGACCCTAGTCTAGCCAATAATTGAACCATTGGGCAAGGGGTCTGATGTAGTTATTGATGTACCCAACGTGGATGATGTTGAGGTAACTACAGAGTATGACCGGTGGTGGATGATGCAGCGATGGTGGGGTGAGGGGCCTTTGGGGGGTGCAGATGTAGCAGCAACAGGAGGTGGGGGTGCAAAGGCATCGATGGAGGGTTTGGGGGCTTCATTGGATGATGCAAACATGGTGGAGGTTGATGACTTCACTAGTGATGGAGATGATGTAGGGGTTTCGGAGTAGCAAGATGTATAAGATATCCCAGAGCAGTGGGTGCCAGAGCAGCAGGTTATCCCAAGGGTTCCCATGTCATAGGCTATCCTAGGGGATGTGGAGGCTAGGTTTTGTGCTGAGATAGCACGATTGGAGGATATTTTGTGAAGATAGGATGAGGAGCATAAAGACGTATTGTAAGAGAGGGATCTCCTACGGGTTTAGTTGACATAGTAGGACAACGCATTGGTTGTGTACCATCGATGAGATGTGGAGTGGGTGCGATATCAGGTGGAGTTAGAGATAGAGGCCACACACCTCGGTGGACAGTTACCTAAGCTTGATGGAGGTGGCTCATCGCATCGCATGAGAGGTAGTGAGACTGAGCAGTCTGCATCCTCTCATCTCAGGCGGCTGGATGAGGGTAGCATTGGTGGGCATAGTGTACGGGCTAGCAGCAACCACCCTGAGAGGTCCCATAGGACCCATACTACTGGGGGTAGTTCCAATCGCATCGATCCTACGTGATCATGGTGGTCGACTCCCTAGGCTTTGGGGATTTTGAATTTTTGGTTTTTTGTAAGGTCAAAGGACCTTCTTATTGTAGCCTGAGGGCATTTTGACTTGATATATATACATGAACCATTTTTTGTTTGGTGATATGCTTGTCATGGTTTATTTTTTTTTATGCACGTTTACTTTTGTTGATGTATGCATATGCTATTATGACTGTGGAGGATGTTATCTATATGATATAAATGTATGCATATGGAATGAATGATTTTTTGGTATACAGGCAGTGGCACCATAGAATGTACAAGATTTACTGTCTTTTTGCACTATGTGATTGTTTTATGGAATAACTGTGCATTTGTTATTTTTGTTTTGTATTGTCGAATGGTGATGCAAGTAATGAAATGTACAATAATTGTTTTAAAATGTAGTCTAGGTTTTTTTGAGACTCAAATGCTTTAAGTAACTAATCAAGACTGTACATTATCTTACAAGACTTTCAAACAAGGTAGGAATTAGACTTGAGTCTAATCAAGTTATTTCACATCCCTGTGTGTGCGATTGAGTTTGTTTATGTGGTATTCATAAGGATACCGCCAGTGCCAGGTAGGCTGTCCACCAAACTTGTACTAAGGATCACCTAATTAGCTCCACTAATTCCTTTGTTGCATTTAGTAAGATTAATCCATGTTGTAATCTAAGATACCATAAGCTAGCTCATCCACATGCAAACATTGGTCTACACACATGCAAAATGTGATAGACATATCGTCATGCGTTTAGGAAACCACCATTTCCAGGTAGGCTATCCACCAAACCCATTATGAGGATCACTTAAATGGTTTTTTGAATGTTGATAATTCTAGGGATTTAATCTCAGGCGTCTTTCGGTTGCTTAATTTATTGGGATACTTGCTCTCATACATAGTGATGAAAATCACTGTTTATTTTTCTCTCTTTTTTTTTCTTGAACAAGGGATTTGAGTAGTGGTGATAACCACTGTTATTTTTTGTTGTTGCATTTTGAGGAGTTAGATTTTGAATTTTGATTTCAAAGTTGAGCTCGTGGGTTTTTGGCTTGTGAATGACATTGATCCTTTTGGCTTTTGGGATGACTACCCATCCTATTCAGGGATGTGTAGTATGAATCCTTCTGACTTTGGGAATCAAAGGTGGTTGGGAATTTTGCTTTGGAATGACATTGATATTTTAGGCCTTGGGGATGACTACCCATCCTTCTCAGGGGCATGTAGTACAAATCCTTATGACTTTGGGGATCAAAGGTGTTTTGGGATTTTTGATGGTGGACTTTTGGGATTTTTCTTGTGAATGGCATTGATCCTTTTAGGCCTTGGGGATGACTACCCATCCTTCTCAAGGACATGTAGTATGAATCCTTATGACTTTGGGGACCAAAGGTGTTTGGAATTTTTGACAGTGGTGAAAACCACTATTTATTATGGGGAATTGGATGGGGAAGAGCTTGTCCTTTTGTCAATTCTCAGCATTCTTGAACCATTCGCATAGGGGGATGAGCAAGATAACATTTCACTTATGGTACCCTAGACTGCTTTGTAGGTTTCGTATTGTGTTCACACAACTTGGGAATTTTTGTGTGTTTTAAGCTTGTGTTGGGATGCTATGTAACAAGGCGTGGTCCAAGTAAAACTCTACCTTGTAAAAAAATTTGTCTGACTTTGTACAACATTTGACTAGAAATCTAAAGACAGCTGAATGATGAAACCCTAAAGACATTAGAAGACAACAGACTATGATATGGAAAAAATATGAAGGGCGTTATTCTTGATGGATATTTTTACAAAATAGATTGAATTTGAAAAATGATGAAATTGCTGAGTAATTACAGTCTATGGTGCTTTTGACATGTGTGACCAGTAAATATGCAATGTATGTATGGGATGCCTAATGCAACTTTTATTTTTTTTTTGGTGTGTTGATTTTTAAGAATATGCATGAAAGTGAGATGTAATTTTTTTGTTATTTTTGATTATTTGTTGTTTTTAAATATTTGTTATGGTGGTTTAACCCGAATGGGTGCGGACCAAGTGATTCTTACGAATCCTTGGAGGTTTTGACCAAAGGGATTATAGATACCTTTGGGGTGTTTTGGGTGACCAAGCGATTGTGGGAACCCTTGGAGCTTTTGGTTTGACCAAAGGGATTATGGATACCTTTGGGGCATTTTAGGGTGACCAAGTGATTACGGGAATCCTTGGGGCTTTTGGTTTGACCAAATGGATTATGGATACCTCTAGGGCATTTTTGGTTGACCAAGTGATTGTGGGAACCCTTGGATATTTTGGTTTGACCAAAGGAACTATGGATACCTTTGGGGCATTTTTGGTTGACCAAGTGATTGTGGGAACCCTTGGAACTTTTGGGGTGGGCTATGGCTCTGTAAATATTGAATGGCCTCAAATGATTGATGTTCAAGGGTTCTAGTTCCTTGATTCCTTCAAGTGAGGTGAGCTGGTATGTTCTAGGTCCTATTTTACTATCGATTACATAAGGACCTAACTAATTTGCCATGAAATTTTCCCTTAAGTGGGGCGGCAAGTTAGAATTTTGTTGGTTCTCTTTTAAGACTAGGTCACCAACCTAAAAGTCCCTCAGGTGAACTTTCATGTTGTATGCTTTCTTAAGTCGCTCTTGATAGATACGTAAATGCTCGAGAGAATTGACGCGTCGTTCATCGAGTAACGTAAGTTGGTCTAACTGGGCCTACCATGTAGTGTCATCATCGATGAACTCTTGCATTGATATGCACAGGGAGGGTATCTCCAACTCAAGAGGCATGACTACCTCGAAGCCATACACCAGCAAAAATGGAGTTGCCCCAATGGGCATTCGAATGCTAGTGCGATAAGCCCATAATGCAAGTGGTATCTGGATTTTCTAATCCTTATGATTATCTATGACTGTATTTTTAAATATGGCAACTAGCATTTTGTTTGACGTCTCTGCTTGCCCATTTGCCTACGGATAATAGGGTGTCAAAAAATTATGCTAAATTTTGTACTTTGTTGTCAAAGCACGCACATATTTGTTCTTAAATGAGGTCCCATTATTCAATATGATCTTGGATGGAATACCAACATGACATATGATGTTATGTAAAATGAACTCTCCAATGCAGGGTCCAGTCATAGAGGTAAGCGGAATTGCTTCCACCCACTTAGTGAAGTACTTTGTGGCCATTATGATAAATGTGTGATGACCTGACGATGCAGGGGAGATCTTTTCGATGATATCTAAGCCCCACTATGAAAATGGCCAAACCGATTGGATTAGCTGCAAGGCCTAAGAAGGTACATGTGTCAAGTTAGCATGAAGTTGAAACTTCATGCACTTCCATACATATGCACAACAATCTCACTCTAAATATGGCCAATAATAGCCCATGCAAAGAATGTGCTTTGCGATGGCCATACCGCTAAAGTGGCCATCGCACATACCATCATGCACTTGGGTGATCACCCAAGTGGACTCCTACTGGTCCAAGCAATAGAGGAGGATCCCTTCGTAGCTTCGATGGTACAAAATGTCTCTTAGCAAGACATGTTTTGCCACTTTATGTTTGAATGATCTTTTCACGATGTGCATCAATCCAAGTGGGAGGCTACCTAACTTGAGATATTCTCTTATGGGTGTGTACCAATCCTGCTAATCAGAAACCTCAATGGTATGAACGACCAATCCCTCTTGAATTTTGTCCCTAGCAAAAGCTGAGTGGGAAAGAACTTGTAGAAATAGCGTTGTGTTGCTATTAAGAGGGGTTGGGGAGAATAAAGACCCCTAGTTGATGTGATTCAGACTATCATGGATTAGAGAGAACTTATCCCAAGATGATTCAATTTGGATCAGGTGGATTCTTGGTGTTATGTCAGAGTTTGGATGCTCCATCACGGATTGCGATAATGTTTTTACTTGAATTGTCATTTCACTAGAAGGGTCTTGCGGGATTAGTGACCCCAAGGAGGCCATAGTGTCCACAAAATAATTCGATGATTAAGGGAGTGCCTCGATGTCATACCATTCAAGATTTTCCAAGAATTTATCCACAAGGGCTTTTTAGGCCTGTAGAATTGGGCATTTGCATTGGAATACCCCTTTCACTTGGTTGACAATTAACAATGAATCACCAAAGATATTCAAGTGTTTGATGTTCATGGTGATGGTTGTCTGAAGACCTATGAGCAAGGCTTCGTATTCAGCATTGTTATTGGTGCACAAGAAATCAAGTTTAAATGATAAAGGCATTGGAGCCCCTTGAGGTGTGAAAAACACAATTCTCGTGCCACCCCCTTGCTCACATTTAGAACAATCAAAAAATAAGGTTATGTTAGTCTATGGCTCAGGCTCATCAAAATCTGGTGATTCTGAGACATGGAAGACCCCATCATCGGGTAGCTCTATAGTCAGAGGTTGATCATCTTCAAGAGGATACTCTTCTAGTTGATCGGCGATGACTTGATCTTTGATGGACTTTTGTCCAATGAATTCAATGTCAAACTTTGCCAACAACATGATCCGTTTTGCCATGTGACTACTATGATAAGTATGAATCATCATGTACCGCAATGGATTCTCCTTAGACACAACATACGTCATATTGATTAGCATGTAGTGGCGTAGCTTTTTGGTGGCAAATACCACTTCCAAGCATAGCTTCTCAACGTATGCATAGTTAAGTTCATAACTAACCAAGGTGTGGCTAAGATAATAATTAGCCTATTATTTATGTAATTCATTTTTTTGGGCTAGCATGGCACCCAGTGCCACCTTAGTAGCTGAGATGTATAAGTAGAATGACACTCCTGGTCTAGGTGGTGCCAATACTGGTGGTGAAGCCAAGTATTATTTGATGTCGTTGAAGGCTGACTGGCACTCGTCATCCCAATGAAATGCTACCCCCTTGTGTAATAATTTATTCATGGGTTGGCACTTATCAGATAACTACGGTATGAAGCGCTTGATTGACGTGACCTTACCCTGTAAGATTCTGAGCTGCCTAATTGTGGTTAGGGGAAGCATTTCAAGGATTTCCTTGACTTTATTTGGATCTACCTCGATGCCTCATTTTGAGACTATGAAACCCAAGAGTTTTCCAAATGTGACACGAAATACGCACTTCTTGGGGTTTAGCCTAACCTTGTGTTCGATGAGGTGATCAAGGATCTTGCATAAGTCATCGAGATAATTTTGGTGCAAAAGATATTTGGCCAACAAATCATCCATATAATATTCCAAATTTTTATACATGTGATCATGGAAGATATATGTCATAGCGCGTTGGTAAGTGGCACCAACATTTTTAAGGCCAAAGGGCATGACCTTATAAAAAAATGTCCTCCAAGGTGTCGTGAATGCCATTTTTAGTTGATCATTGGGATTGATACGAATCTGGTTGTATCCCGAGAAACCATCCATGATGGAAAGCATTTCATGGCTTGCTATAGCATCTACCAATGCATCGATGCTAGGCAAGGGGAAATCATCCTTGGGACTCACTTTGTTTAGATCTCAAAAATTGGTGCATATGTGAATCCTCCCATCAGGCTTTTTGATGGGTACCATGTTGGACAACCATGGTGGGTAATCCACGTAGATGACAAACTGTGCATCCAACAACTTTTGTAGCTTGTATTTGACCATTAAGGCCACTATTGGGTGCATCTTACGTAGCTTTTTCTTGATTGGCTTGACTGTCGGATCAAGTGTTAGATTATGCATGACTAGCTACGGGTCTAGCCCTGGCATGTCTTTGTAGGACCATGCAAAAACCTCCTTCTCTTTGAGAAGGGTAATGTAATAGGATTGCTCTTCATGGGATAAAATTACCCCCAACTTGATGATTTGTAGATTCATTGGATTAGAATCGATGTCTACATCAATCTTCTCTTTAACTAAAATGTGGAATATATCCTCCAACTGGTGTGGAGTTGGGATCAGGTGGATATCATTCACTAAATTTAGATCTATTTTGGGAATGTCGGGTTCCTCTTCAGCATGGAAGATATCCTAAGTTTGTCCTGGGGTGAAATGAAACATCTCATCACAAGGCTAGTACTCTGATGGAGATGGTGGTGTGTCAGCGCAATCCCAGTCTATGGCATCTAGCTCTAGATACAATGGTCATGTTGGATCAGCTAGGTTGTGGATGGGGGTGGTTAAATCAATGGATATCATGTTGATGGACTGATTTTTGTCTCCATTACCATGCGGGTGTTTATTTAGACATTCTTGTTTATCCTTGTGCCTCAGATCTAGATCTATGGGTATTGGCACAAAAGGATCAACCCTATGTGTGGATAGAAGGACATGGTCTACCCTTGGCATTGATGGCCCTATAGGGTCTCTAGGTGGGAGGTGCTCCCTATATGCCCAAAGTGGTGGATGAAGCACTTGGTTTAACTATGATTGGTTTAAATGCCACCTATGCCTTAGTCCTATATTTAAATGTTCAAACATATCATCGATGTCTATGAGGTATTCTTGTTGCCTCCTATGGTTGAGATATGCCATCTCAGTCTCATCCTCATAGTCATTATTGGAGATCCATAGGCCTTCATTTGCTCTGAAAACTATGTGCCCCTGTGGCTAGTATAGCCGCCCACTAGGCGTTTCTTGATCACTTGGCCTTATGTTCAGCATGGGAGGCTCATTTCATTCGAGCATGTTTATTTGGTCCCTTTTGGGTTATTTTGATCTCTATGGGAGGGCTAGATTCTCTGAAGGTGGCAATTGCCCGATTGGAACATTAAAGGGGAACATTGCCATGAAGTCCTCTTGATAATCGTTGATGAGTGTCACCTACAAGTGATTGCTATCAAAATCAAACGGGTCCCAAGGTGCAACCTCATAATCTGACTCATATTTTGAAGAGCTCTCTTGATTTTATTCATATCTTTCTTGGAAGTTACCTCTTGAACTTTCCCCTTTCTCGATCAAATGGGAGGGGCTATTGAGATCAACAAGGTTTGTTGTTACCAATGGGAAATAATTCCCCAATGTGTATGTAGTGTTAGGATTGGCATATGGATCTTGTGCCAACCCATCCCTATTGCCTAGACCTAAGCCTTGCATGGTTTCTACCAAGATGTCAAGGGGCAAAGGGTGGTTGAACCCTACTCCTGATTTATCATATGGCATCTAGTACCTTGGTTGACAAAGGGTGCATATTCCTTGTTCGTATCTGCCCAATCCATATCCATGCCAATTTATGATTACACAATGACACTGAGAGGGGGGGGTGAATCAGTGTAGCTATTAATTTTTATATCTACAACATTTAATATGAAATAAAGAGAACTTGACAACTGAAAAACAACTTGAACAAGAGAGCACACCACAACACTCAATATACCGAGGTTCACCAATTTGGCTACTCCTCAAAAATGACTGCTTGGACTCCAATCCAAATCCAGTCTTTGCAAAATCAATTTTACAAACACTTTACCAGCACCAACTGGAAGGAGCACCAACCCCTGTAATTTTCTGTTGCAACAGATGGAGCACCAACTCCTAGTACCAAGCACCAACTTGGACTGCAATTATGATAAATTTAGAATGACATAAAAATGTCTTCACTTTATGCACGACCCTGACTGGTCTGCAATTAACCCAACTCTGCACACTCTCACGGCTCTGCTTATTTTTCTCTTGATTCTTTTCTAACCCTCCTTTTACAGCAATTTCTCTCTAACAGCAGCAACATCTTCTCTGTACGATTATTCTTTTATAACCTTTCAATCCTGCATGCAATCGAATCACATACTCTGACTGTTCGAATCCATGCAATACGGTTGTTCGGTTCCATGCACTTACTGTTCGAAACCACCTATAATACGTCTTTTGGAAACCATGCAATACGGCAATTTTGTTTCATGCACTTTATGTTCAATTTCTTTGAATACGACTTTTCGAATGCTTTTTTGAAACTCCATATGTGATTCTTCGAAAGCTTTTCGATTCTTCATGTTCGGCTTTTCTGTATGCTTCAAATACGTCTATTAGAATGCCTGCAAATACGACCTTTCGAATGCTTTTATTATCCTTCATATTCAGCTTTTCGAATGCGTTTCAATTATGCATGTTTGGTTGTTGCATTGCATGTCCAACACCTGTCAACGTTTAGACTGCGACTGGTTACTTTTACGTATAGCGCTGCATGATTTTCCTGTCGGCTTTTTCGACACGTGTCACCTTGCATGTTCCTGTGGGTTTTACATGCCAGACTATTACCTGTCGCGATATCGCGACACTTTTAACTTATGTTGACGTCACCCTGAAGGTTGTCGCGAAATCATGACCATTTTGGCCTTGAAAGCTTTTCCCCCGCTCATGTCGCGATATCGCGACACTTAGAACTTTTGCTGACGTCATCCTTAAGCATGTCACGAAATCATGACCATTTTGGCTCTTGGAAGCTTTCCCTGCATCTTGTCGCGATATCGTGACACTTTGAACTTTTGCTGACGTCATCCTCAATGCTGTCACGAAATCGTGACGCTTTCGGCTTCCAGCAGCTTTCCTTTCATCCTATCGTGAAATCGTGACACTTTTCAACTTTGCTGACGTCATCATCAATGCTGTCGCGAAATCATGACGCTTCCGGCTTCCAGCAGCTTTCCTTTCATCCTGTCATGAAATCGTGACACTTTTCAACTTTGCTGACGTCATCATCAATGCTGTCGCGAAATCGTGACACTTAGCTTCCGTACACTCTTCTTTGCCAGAAAAGGAACATGTCGCGAAATCGTGACACTTTGCTCTTCCGTACAACTCTCCTTGCCAACTCCAGCGAAAATGGAACATGTCACGAAATCGCGACACTTTGCTCTTCCGTACAACTTTGCTTGCAAACTCCAGCGAAAATGGAACATGTCGCGAAATCGCGACACTATGCTTCATGCAATGGCGAGATTTTTACATCTTTGTGCCTTGTGTTTTCACCTTGCCTCTTTTCATGAAATTTTGACTTGTAATATCATTCTCTGCATCTTTCAGTTCTACACTTTTGACTAGTAGCGAAATCGCTACACCTTAGTTTCCCTTTGTTTCAACATGTAGCGCCATCGCTACACCTTAGTTTCTCTTTGTTTCAACATGTAGCGAAATCGCTACACCTTAGTTCCATGTATTTTCATCATGCAGCGATATCGCTACACCTTTGTTTCCATTCATTTCAACATGTAGCGATATCGCTACACCTTTGTTTCCTTCTCTGCCAGCATGTCGCGAAATCGTGACAGTTTTGCTCGCATCTTCTCTCTCCTCGGCCATGTCGCGAAATCGCGACAATTTGGCGTGCATTTTCTCTCTCCTACTTTTTGTCGCGAAATCGTGACACATTTTCTCTCTCCTCAATGAAAACTCGACATGTCACGAAATCGTGACATTTTCGACTGTGCCTTCTCTCTCCTCGACCATGTCGCGAAATCGTGACAGAAAACATGTCGCGATATCGCGACAGTTTTCTTCCTTGTCTCTTTTTGCCAGTTTCTGAATCTGGGTCACCTCTATTTTCCTTGAAACTTTCTGCACTTGATCTGACTGACCTCTGAACTGCATCAACTGCATCAATCTAACTGTGTTGACAACAATGACAATACTTTTGCAATTCTTTTTCTGCACCTTGCTCAACAATCTCCCCCTTTGGAATTGTTGGCAACACACTGCAACCTTGCTTAATTTCTTCTCCCCCTTTGCCAATAATACCAAAGGGCTGCTTGTAGACTCCCCACGAGTCTATGCACAACATTCTCAGACTTAAAAAGTTTGAATGCTCCCCACGAGAATGTGTTTCCCATAGCTAGTCAGTGCTTGGGTGGTGTGACTACTCCCAACTTCTTTCGAAGGTATTCAAATACTTCCTTAGGCAAAGGTTTTGTGAATATATCAGCTACTTGCTCTGTAGTTGGAACAAAATCCAATTTAACCTCTCCTTATGCAACTTTATCCTTCAAGAAATGATATCGGATTGCAATATGTTTGGTTCTTGAATGCATTACTTGATTCTTGGATATGTTGATAGCACTAGTGTTATCACATTTAATTGAAATTGGTTCATTGAAATGAATACCAAGATCTTTCAACGTTTGTCTCATCCATAATATCCGAGTACGGCATGTTGTTCTCTGCAATGTATTCTGCCTCTGCAGTGGATAGAGATACTGATTCTTGTTTCTTGCTGTGCCATGCTACTAGCCTGTCACCAAGATAAAATGCTCCTCCACTTGTGCTCTTTCTGTCATCAATACATCCTGCCCAATCTGCATCAGAATATGCAATCAAAGTGAAATCTTTACCTTTTGGGTACCACAACCCATAATCCATAGTGCCCTTGAGATATCTGAAAATCCTCTTTACAGTTGTTACATGAGTTTCTTTGGGACTGGCCTGAAATCTTGCAACCATACATATTGCTTGTAATATATCTGGTCTAGTGGTTGTTAAATACAATAGGCTTCCAATCATAGACATGTACATTGTTTGATCTACATTTGGGGATTTATCATCCTTGCTCAACTTGCAGCCTGTTGTCATGGGAGTGTTGACCGGTTTCATGTCTTCCATTGTGAACTTTTTCAGCATTTCTTTTACATATTTAACTTGAGAAATAAAAATGCCTTTTTCATTTTGATTGACCTGCGGTCCTAAGAAATAAGAAAGTTCACCAATCATTGACATCTCAAATTCTTTTTTCATTTTAATTGATATGTCTTTGCGGTATTCATCCATCTTGCTTGCCAAATATTATGTCATCTACATAAACAACAAGAACAATAAGATGACCCTTCTCTGTTTTGACATATAAGTTGCTATCCACCAAACCTTTCTTAAACCCTTGTTTAATTAGATAATTATCCGGCCTTGCATACCATGCTCTGGGTGCCTGTTTTAATCCATATAAAGCTTTCTTTAACATGCAAACAAAATCTGGATTTTCACCAAGTTGGAAGCCATCGGGTTGTTCAATGTAAACCTCTTCTTCCAGTTTTCCATTCAAAAATGCTGATTTTACATCCATTTGATATACTTTGAAGTTTTTATGAACTGCTAATGCCAGAAACATTATGATTGCCTCTAGTATGGCTACCGGTGCAAAAGTTTCTTCAAAATCAATGCCTTCAACCTGAGCATAGCCTTTACATACCAATCTTGCCTTATTTTTGACAACTTGCCCATCTTCATTCAATTTATTTCTAAAAACCCATTTAGTGCCAATTATGTTTTTATTTGTTGGTCTAGGTACTAATTCCCAGGTATTGTTTTTCTCTATCGGATCTAGTTCTTCATTGATTGCCTTCATCCAACTTTCATCAGTGCTTGCTTCAGCAACATTTTTAGGTTCAATACTAGATAACAGAGAATAGTTCCTCACTTCTGTTCTTCTTGTTTGAATACCATCTGTGGGATCCCCAATAATCTGTTCACTTGGATGATTTTTCTGCCAGTTGCCTGTTTTAAATTTCCTGTTTTCTTCTTCTTCAGATTCAGTTTTTACACCATCTGGATCAATTTTCTGATTCTTCTCTGTTTCTTTTTCATCATCACCTTCAATGACTTCTTCATACATAGGGTAGTTTTCTTGATAAGTAGTTTCTTGTTCTCTACCTTCATCAACTTTCACATCAGCACTTTCAACAATTTTCTTCAACCTCTTGTTGTAACATGTGTATGCCTTGCTTTTTGTTGAGTAACCGAGAAAGATACCTTCATCAGCTCTATCTTCAAATTTACCGAGGTTATCTTCGGTCCGTTTTATGTAGCACTTGCTGCAAAATACTTTGAAATGTCTTGCTTGTTGCCTTTACTGCCAAACCACAACTCATAAGTTGTTTTGCTTTCATGTGGTCTCGGCATGCACTTGTTTTGAATGTAAGCTGCAGTATGAAGTGCCTCTTTCCAAAATCTGTCGGCTATTTTGTTTTTGCCGACATTGTCCTTGCCATTTCCTGCCTTTGTTCTATTCTTCCTTTCTACAACACCATTACTTTGAGGTGTCCTAGCTGTTGAAAACTGTCTTCTTATCCCATGTTTTTGACAGTATTCTGCAAATTCTTCGGAGATAAACTCTCCTCCCTTGTATGATCTTAGGCATTTAATTCTTTTTCTGATTGATTTTCAACAAGATTTTTGAAGGTTTTAAACATCTCAAAGGCTTCGACTTGAGTTTCAGAAATAGTACCCATGTCATTCTTGAGTAGTCATCTATACATAGCATAAAATATTTGTGTCCATTTATGCTTTCGGTTCTCATGGGTCCACATAGATCGGTGTGAATTAGTTCTAATGGCTTGCTAGTGAAGTATTCTTTTGCTTTGAAAGTGGCTCTGGTTTGTTTTCCCTTTTGGCATGACTCACAGATGCTATTTACAGGTTTGCCAATGTTTGGTATATCTCTAAGTGCTCTTTTTGAACTGATTTTTGCCAGATTGTCAAAACTAATATGCCCAAGCCTCTTGTGCCATAGCCAGTTTTCATCTTCCTGTCCCATCAAGCATGTTCCTTCTACGAGTTTACGAAAGTGTATACAGATTTCCTGAAGTTCTCGATCCGAGTGGCTATTAACTTTCCATTTTTTGTCTTTCTTACTTCATGACCCTCCTTCTTGAAGATTACATCATGACCTCTGTCACATATTTGACTTACACTTAGCAAGTTATGCTTCGGGCCAATTACAAACAAGACTTCTTTTGATTTTATATTGCCATCACTGATCTTGGCTGATCCCTTTCCAACAATCTTTGCTCCATCATTATTTCCAAATTTCAGAGAACCACCTTCATAATTCTGTAAATTCTCAAACTTTTGCTTGTCACTGTCATGTAGTTGGAACAACCAGCTATCAAGTATCCAAGGTGCTGATTTGTTACGAGCTTTAAAAGCGGTCTGGACAATCAAAGATTCCTTTTCTTTCCATTACGGTTTGATAGCAGATTTTGCTACTTGTTTTGCCTTTGTCCTTTCATTAGCATGTGCCTATTTTTCAGGAAATTTCTGGTTTTGTTTCAACCCACTTGGCTGAGATTTTCTACCATGATAATTATTTGATGCAAAAGTGCTTCTGCAGTTTCTAGCAATATGTCCAAAATTATGACAATTATAACATTCAATTGCATAATTCATTAAAGGAGAAAAAACATTTTCTTTGGTAAAATTCCTTTGAGATACATTATGCCTGCAATCTAAAATCTTATGGCCATAAGCATTGCATTTAAAACAATAACCAGAAAATGCATGATTAAACACTGGGTGCCGGTCTTTGCCGGTTTGAAGTAGGAGCCATGACTCTTCTCCTCCTCGGATGTGTGACTTTTGTGAATCCATCTTTGTCGGTATTCTTCTTGAATCCGGCATTATTGTTTTCTTTTGCATGATTTTGTTTTTACGGTTCAACCTCGATCTTTTCTTCTTTCTTTGTGGGTTCTAAATTCAAGTTCTTTGGATCCTTTGATGATTCTCCTTCATCAAAGCCTAAACCAAATTTGATGCCGAGAAGGCCTTTGGTTATTTAACATTTTATCCAGCTTTACAGTACTTTCTTCAAACTTATGAAAGCAGTTCAATTTTCTATTCATCTCCTCTAAGCTGCATCCTTAACTTAACAATGTCTTCCTCTAGCTTGCTTCATTCAACTGTCTTTACAGTTAATTGTTCATCAAGAACTTCAGACATTTTCTTGAATTCCTCTGTCTGTATTTTCAGATTGTTTATTATGTCTGTGGCATTCTCTAATTTCTTTGAAAAAATTTTATTCTTCTTCCTTTCTGCACTCAACTCTTCAAGTGCAGCAACCAATTCTCCTTCCAAATACACTTCAGCTTCATCCTTGGAATTTTCATCACCTTCCTGATTTTCCTCTGTTCTTTCTTCTTCAAGTGCCATGAACAGAGCTTCACCTCCTTCTTCTTCAGACTCCTCATCTGTGCTTTCTTCAGAACTGCTGACATTCTTGGTTATGAAGCTTTTCTTCTTGAAGTTGTTCTTTCTGAAATTTTGTTTCTTCTTCCAGTCACCTTTTTCTTGGTGTGAACCTTCACCATTTTTGGTTCTCTCCTGCATTGGACATTTGGCTGCAAAATGACCGACTCCTCCACAATTGAAGCATTTAAAAGGTAGCTTCCCTCTATATTTTCCTTTTCCTTTTGTGAGTTTTCGAACAAAATTGGCTTCTGTTTCATCCAGTGTTCCTTCATCCTCAGATTCATGTTCAGCTTTTACATTCTTGTGTGCTTTAAAAGCTGCTTCTCTGTCTGTAGACTTGGTTTGTCCTATTCTCATTTCATATGTTTGTCGGGGGAACCATGCAACTCATCCATCCTGAAGTTGTTTAGATCTTTTGCCTCTTCTATTGCGGAGACTTTGGAGTTAAATCTTTTGTGAAGTGTTATGAGAACCTTTTTCACAACAAGTGCATCATCAATTTCTTCACCGAGTCCTCCGATTGCATTAATAATTCCGTTGACTCTCGGCATATAAATCTCTATGTTTTCATCTTCATTCATTTGCGGTGCTTGAGCTGTGCTCGATGAGTTTGCGGTTTTGCTTCCTTAATCTTCTTGTCTCCTTCATGGATGCTCTTCGATTTATCCCACATGTCCTTTGCTGATTTACAACTCATGACTCTTATCGGTTCACTTGTCAACAAGCCCACACATTATGGCATTCTTAGCTTTGGAGTTGTTTTCAAATTTCTTTTTCTCAGCGGTATCTGTTGGAGGGGTAGTGGGTCTTGTGTATCCACTATCTACGAAATCCCAAATATCGTATCCCAATGCACTCGAGATATGTTTGCATTACGAGTTTCCGAGAAGGTGTAATTTGTTCCATCAAATAAGGGAGCTTTGTTGGATGAAAATCCTTCACCACCTGCCATTGTTTCTTCCAAGATCTCCTTAGCTGATTAAGCTTGTACAAGGAACCTTGCTACGATACCAATTGATGATTACACAATGACACTGAGAGGGGGGTGAATCAGTGTAGCTATTAATTTTTATATCTACAGCATTTAATATGAAATAAAGAGAACTTGACAACTGAAAAACAACTTGAACAAGAGAGCACACCACAACACTCAATATACCGAGGTTCACCAATTTGGCTACTCCTCAAAAATGACTGCTTGGACTCCAATCCAAATCCGAGTCTTTGCAAAATCAATTTTACAAACACTTTACCGGCACCAAGCTGGAAGGAGCACCAACCCCTGTAAATTTTTGCTGCAATGAGATGGAGCACCAACTCCTAGTACCAAGCACCAACTTGGACTGCAATTCTGATAAATTTAGAATGACATAAAAATGTCTTCACTTTATGCACGACCCTGAGTGGTCTGCAATTAAC
The DNA here is from genome assembly GCA_028583015.1 of Wollemia nobilis. NCBI lineage: Eukaryota > Viridiplantae > Streptophyta > Pinopsida > Araucariales > Araucariaceae > Wollemia > Wollemia nobilis. The sequence goes on from JAQPPZ010000135.1 coordinate 13,735,060, forward strand.
CCAACTCTGCACACTCTCACGGCTCTGCTTATTTTTCTCTTGATTCTTTTCTAACTCTCCTTTTACAGCAATTTCTCTCTAACAGTGGCAACATCTTCTCTGTACGATTATTCTTTTATAACCTTTCAATCCTGCATGCAATCGAATCACATACTCTGATTGTTCGAATCCATGCAATACGGTTGTTCGGTTCCATGCACTTGTTGTTCGAAACCTGCAATACGTCGTTTGGAAACCATGCAATACGGCAATTTTGTTTCATGCACTTCGACTGTTCAATTTCTTCGAATACGGCTTTTCGAATGCTTTTTCGAAACTCCATATGTGATTCTTCGAAAGCTTTTCGATTCTTCATGTTCGGCTTTTCTGTATGCTTCAAATACGTGCGTTAGAATGCCTGCAAATACGACCTTTCGAATGCTTTTATTATCCTTCATATTCGGCTTTTCGAATGCGTTTCAATTATGCATGTTTGGTTGTTGCATTGCATGTCCAACACTGTCAACGTTTAGGCTGTCCGACTTTCGAGTTACTTTTACGTAACTGGCATGATTTTCCTGTCGGCTTTTTCGACACGTGTCACCTTGCATGTTCCTACGGGTTTTACCTGCCAGACTGTTACCTGTCGCGATATCGTGACACTTTTAACTTATGCTGACGTCACCCTGAAGGTTGTCGCGAAATCGTGACCATTTTGGCCTTGAAAGCTTTTCCCCCGCTCATGTCGCGATATCGCGACACTTAGAACTTTGCTGACGTCATCCTTAAGCATGTCACGAAATCATGACCGTTTTGGCTCTTGGAAGCTTTCCCTGCATCTTGTCGTGATATCGCGACACTTTGAACTTTTTCTGACGTCATCCTCAATGCTGTCGCGAAATCGTGACGCTTTCGGCTTCAACAGCTTTCCTTTCATCCTTGTCATGAAATCGTGACACTTTTCAACTTTGCTAACGTCATCATCAATCTTGTCACGAAATCGTGACACTTTCGACTTCCAGCAGCTTTCCTTTCATCCTGTCGTGAAATCGTGACACTTTTCAACTTTGCTGACGTCATCATCAATCTTATCGCGAAATCATGACACTTTCGGCTTCCGTACACTCTTCTTTGCCAGCACCAGCGAAAATGGAACATGTCGCGAAATCGTGACACTTTGCTCTTCCGTACAACTCTCCTTGCCAACTCCAGCGAAAATGGAACATGTCACGAAATCGTGACACTTTGCTCTTCCGTACAACTCTCCTTGCAAACTCCAGCGAAAATGGAACATGTCACGAAATCGCGACACTATGCTTCATGCAATGGCGAGATTTTTACATCTTTGTGCCTTGTGTTTTCACCTTGCCTCTTTTCATGAAATTTTGACTTGTAATATCATTGCGGCATCTTTCAGTTCTACACTTTTGACTAGTAGCGAAATCGCTACACCTTAGTTTCCCTTTGTTTCAACATGTAGCGCCATCGCTACACCTTAGTTTCTCTTTGTTTCAACATGTAGCGAAATCGCTACACCTTAGTTCCCTTATTTTCATCATGCGGCGATATCGCTACACCTTTTCAATATTTCATCACGATATCGCTACACCTTTTTCCATTCATTTCAACATGTAGCGATATCGCTACACCTTTGTTTCCTTCTCTGCCAGCATGTCGCGAAATCGTGACAGTTTTGCTCGCATCTTCTCTCTCCTCGGCCATGTCGCGAAATCGTGACAATTTGGCGTGCATTTTCTCTCTCCTACTTTTTGTCGTGAAATCGCGACACATTTTCTCTCTCCTCAATGAAAACTCGACATGTCGCGAAATCGTGACATTTTCGGCTGCGCCTTCTCTCTCCTCGACCATGTCGCGAAATCGTGACAGAAAACATGTCGCGATATCGCGACAGTTTTCTTCCTTGTCTCTTTTTGCCAGTTTCTGAATCTGGGTCACCTATGTTTTCCTTGAAACTTTATGCACTTGATCTGACTGACCTCTGAACTGCATCAACTGCATCAATCTGACTGTGTTGACAACAATGACAATACTTTTGCAATTCTTTTGCTGCACCTTGCTCAACACCAATTACGTTGGTCTAGGTATTTCAAGGTAAATTTTGGGTTGGATAGATAATCAACATTCTCAGCAAATGGCTCTTCATCCTCTTCCTCTTGTAGGTAGGGTTCCAGGTTGTTCTCAAGGCCCCTATATACAAAGTTAGTCTGATTTGGTGGGTAACCTAAAGGGATGATAGTACCGATGGGGAGGTGAGGTCTCCCCATGTCTTGCATGGATTCGAGTGTAGGTGTTGCCATAATTTTTTGCACTAGGTACTCCCCTAGGACCATATTGGCCATTTCAACAATAATAATCAATGGTTGAGGGGGAGGGAATGGGAGTTCTCCCTGAGTTCACTCCATGTTGGGTGAATCAAGTGTCTCGAATTCCATTTGGCTAGGTACCTCCTCTATAGATATGGTTGAGACTAATGGTGGTGCCTTCTCTAGGGGTTTATTCCTATTGTCCTTCGGTGTGGCCACCATAGGTGGAATTTTTGGTGAAGGGATAGATGACAAAGATGGTCCAGGTCAGTTACTTGAGGGACTCAATAGCGAAGATGTAGGCAGAATCAGACCCTGAGTGGATGGATTCAATTGAATGTCCAAATGTGTCGATGGGAGGGTCGATTGTGGCATCAGCTACACTGCATTGCAAAACTTAAATGGTTCTAAGTCTACTAGGACTACATGCACTTGCCCTTCATATGTATATTTGAGGCATTGATGGGCTATCTAAGGGACACACTTTATGTCCCTAATCCAAGGCCGGCCTAGCAAGATATTTTAGGCCATATCACCCTCAAGGATGTGACACAACGTAGGAATGGTCTTTTGTCCTACTTGGATGGGTAGGACAATTGTGCCAACCATTGAGCATAACGCGTTGTTGAATGCTCAAAGAGTGTAAGTGGATGACATAATGTGGGATGCTAGCAACTTAAGATGTTTTAATGTCGTTGTCATGATTATGTTGATGTATGATCCAGTGTCCATCAACACCCTCTTGAATGGAATCTTGTTGACCTGCATGATGACGTGTAGGGGTGGATCCACCATATCACCAGTCACCAATTTTAGTTTGTATTCCCTGAAGGTTATGACTAGTTTTGTGCATTGTCTCACATGTCCCATAAATTTTTTGAAAGAATTAGGTTCATGGGGCTGTAGCTCAATGGCTTTGAGTATCTCCATTAGAGCCTCCCGATGGGGCGATGATTGTTGGATGAACTCATAAATGGAGAGCCTAGTCGACATGGTCCTTAAAATTTGAGTAAGCTTAGTCCGAATGGTGGCCATCGGTCTAGGTAGGGGAGGTTGCGTAGGGTGTTGTGGAGGCTATGACGTTGATGGAACACCTCTTGTAGCTACAGCGGGTGCAGCCATGTTTGGGTATATTTTATTCCATGTCACGATGCTTATCATCCCTACGTATCCTTGCATGGGGAAATATTGTGTTACCTCATTTACTTTTAAAGTCATTGCCTGCATGTCATCGGCAGGCAGGGGGTCTTTGAAGACTTCCATCTATTGGTTGCTCAGGGCTACGAGATTATCCACTATGAGCGTTTTGTTGTCTATCAAGTCTTGCACCAAGTTTTTGAATTTACAACAACTGAAGATGTCATGTCCTTTTTGCCGATGGAATCTACAATATAAATCTTCCCTATAGCCCTTGGGTTTTGGTGTGTTGGGGTATATGAGTCAAATTTCTAGCAATTTTATCAGGTTTACCGTGAACAAGCGATCAAACAAGGAGTCTCTAGACTCCATGAATTGTGTGAATTGTCGCTTAGGGCGACGCTGCTAATTTTGCTCTTGTTTGTGGTTTTCTTTTTCATAGTTAGCAAGAGGAATTTATTGATAATTAGCCTTTGGGGGTTGTGTCGTTTGTGCAGGCAATGGTATAGTTATGGCAACCTGATTTATCGTGGCAAGTTTTGGTTGCGTGGGCCCAATTTTGGTATTTTTGGTCCACTCCTTGCATGGCTTGGCAATCTCATTGTCTTGAATTTTGATCTCCTTAATTATCCTGGCTTGTGCCAGGGCTTCTTCTAGGGTGGCATATTTATATAGCTATAATAGAATGGAGATCAACCTTATGCAACTCTTTGAAAACATCTGAGTCATGTCGGCCATGGGATGGAGGTAAGGTAGATTTGAAAGCAATGTCCTCCACCGATTCCCATAAGTGGCTATGGTCTCATCATCATATTTCTTAAGGCAAGCTAGGTAGCTTAAGGATGCCTTCTTCTTGGTGTTGAAGGTAAAACATTCAAGGAACGCGTCCACTAGCTGGTCTAGATTATTGATGCTATACTTCAGCAACTGGGTAAACCAATCCGAGGTAGGGCCTGCGAACATGGTTATAACTATTCTCAGAAGCAATGCATCATTATCCTGAATTCCAAAGCATTGACTCAAGAACCTTGTTACGTGCTCTTGGACATCCTCATCCCCTCTAAAAATTGCCAATTGAGGCATTTTGAAGTGGTCAGGGTATGGGGGTGCTAAAACTGAAGGATGCACAGGCTGACTGCAGAGCTGGCGTAAGGTGGGCTTTTGGACCCCGAAGTCTTAGTCTCCATAGACTCTAAGTGCTATAGCAGTGCTTTGTATGCATCAGAGGATTTGATTTACTCTTCTTTGGTTTGTTCCTATTGTGCATTGTGAGGAACCTGAGGCCTATGGAGGGGTATCTAGATAGTGCCCCCCTACATTGGAAGGGCGTTTCAGCCCTCTCTTCTTATCGCTCAAATTCCTCATAGGCCTCTTAATGAGTTTTTGGGCATGACCTATAAACATGGACGGGTGCCCAAGGAATGCGCCCATCATTTGTTCTAGGGGTGGCCTCTCGTTCAGGTCTCAGAGGTCTTGGAGGCAACACTTGATAAGATCATAGAGACCTGTCTCGCACTAACGGGTTGTGCCTCTCATAAATTTTTGTCCTATGTGTACGAGGGGTTGGAATCATCTCATGCGTAGTGTTCTAGAGCAACTCATCTATTTGGCACTGAATGCGCTCTTTGTTAAGATGATACAGTTGCTCTAACTATTGCTGATCTTGCCTAAGCTACGTGATTTGTGCTTGGTGGGAGGCATGTTTGGAAAATGCCAAGTCAATTTGTTCTACCATCCTAGGTCTAGGAGGCCTAGATGCCTCCCCTACATATCTATCTCGGTCATGGTGATCCAAGATCTCTATGGGTCACTTTCATCTATCAAGGTTAGCAATATTCACCTGAGTCTCTAGCCTCAATAGGTGACCTTGATAATTAGCAGGTGCGGAGGTGCATTGCTCCCATGCGATGTATTGCTCTTGAGGAATATAATAGTTTTCCTCGTTCTTCCTTTCATATATGTGAAAGAGACGGGTGGAGTTGGCTTGCCCTATCCGAAGAGCCTTGCACTCTAGATTTGGCCTATTAGTTCTAACAGTAATGAAGGATAGAGGAGGAATTATATAATCATGTAGTCCCTCCTTATGAACCCTATGCTGCTCTAGCGCTTCACCATACAGTGGCCACTCATAATGAGTGTCTAAGGGGGCCTTCCCATGTATGTACTCCTCCTGAGAGGGTATGTTTTGAATGGGAGTGCCCCTAAAATGAGTGCCTCTATAGTCCTTTTCTATAGTGGCATAGTGTGGACCACATTATGGGTCATACTGCCAAGGTGGTATGACCAAGTCCTTAGGACTGTAACAGAGGTGACTTGTTCCTCCTTGTATAGTTTCTGCAACTTCTGCTTGTGATTGGGCTTGGCTATGGGTATACACCATGGTGGTGGTCTTTTTAGAAAGATGTGTATTTTTTTAATGTCCTTTACAAAAAATTTATGCTACACCAAACAAAGGGGGACCACACAAGCAAAGAAATGATTATCTCGTTTACAGATTAAATGTGTACCTTAGATCTAGTGTGTTTGATTTTTGTTGTGTGAATATTGTAAAGGTAACTTTGTTATACATGCAAAATGAGGGCTCTTGTATATCCAAAATGGTTGCCCCTTCAATATACCATTGCCAGGTCGTTATACCAAACCTCTCAATATAGCCTCCCTTACGTGAGGGAAACTATTGGTATGCAAGAGAAAAATAGTATGTGGAACATAGGTGGTACGAAAGGGGGATCGCTCTATTTTTGATACCTACCATAGAAGACTTATCCTCATGCATGGGTAATCACCCCCGTTACACTTGGTTAGATTTCATAAGGATTTACATCTAGTGACAATTGTGATCAAGGTAAATGTATGCAAAATCCAAGACAAGGTAGTGATGAAATCCACCGTTGGTCTTGATCAAGTGTTGGGGTATTAAGACCAACTTCTTGATGTTAATTTTATTAGGTGGTGTGTGTGTGGTTCCTTTTAATCATGTAGAGAAAGAAAACATACAACAAAATATGATTTTCACTAATGCAATGCTTTAAAGTATGTTTTATCTTTCAAAAACAATTAGCAGCAAGAAGGAAACCACAAAACCTACCTAGGACTAAAACCTATGATGAGGACTTGCCATTGGTGCAAGTATCATGCAGGAAAACCAGAAAAGAATGCATTCCTAATCAAGTCCCTTCCATTTAAGTTACTCTATGTTTTTATTTTCTTTTTCTTATTGTGAGAAGGAAAACAAACTACTTAAATTTTTGATGTAAGCAAAGAAAACATAAAATTGCAGAAATAGAAAATAGAAAACACAGGGGATGTTCAGAAAACCTACCTCTTCTCTGTTCAAAACTAGATGCCTCTGAGTTTCTACTCAAAAAATGTACAAAGATCTAATCATCTTGGGGTGTGATGAATACCAGGTCTACATTTTTCATAGGGTGGGGCGAATACATATTCATCCTAGGGTGGGATGAATAGCAGGTCTGTATTCGTCACAGAGTGGCACGAGTAGTAGTCCAATGCCCGAAGGATTAATACCTACAAGGAAAACCACAAAAACTTGGATCAAAGACCTGATATTAATAGCAGGGGATAGGGTCCCACCATGATCACCATTGAAAGTCGAATATGGGGTGACGATGTGCCAGATTATGCTGCAAATGAAATTGATACAAATGGTGCAGATGCTAAGCCCTACGAATGCGAGAAACAAATACGTGTAGGAAATAAAGCAGAAATGAGATATAAGAAAAAAAAAATGGGGCCTATTTTATTAATGTTGCTTTCAATTTAGTTACAATGCATCCCCACTCTAGGGCAGAGAACATTTGATACAGTTCGTTACATCAACGGATGGTACGCTTCCAATGTCTTTTGCATGCCCACATTTGAAATGGGCGAGCCAAAAATTGTCGTTGCTTGCATCTGTATGTTTGTTGTTCTTTTATTCCCATCCGGTGTTCTTTGTGGTGAGATCCTATGCTCAGATAAATAGCAAACAGTTAATAGCATATGCAAATATTAGGAAAACATGCAATCCCCAAAGCCTCCGACTGGTTAATGTAAAAAGGAATTAAATGATGATCAAAACATGTCATAATGAACCCAAATTTTGACAAAAGCATCAAGACATCATCAGGGACCCATTTCAAAAATAACAGTCAGGAAATCATGCATGGATTTCTAATCGCTCTGGGGTGGGACGATTACGACTGTCACAAAATGTGCAAGAGCGACCTTGCAAATGTCCTACCCAGAGGTCTCCAAAACTATTGAAAACTTGGGGTTAGGATAAAAGGGGTATTTTGGGATGACCCAGAAGGTCATATTTTGTAGATTCTACCCTTATTGTCCTATATCTGAAAGCGCTCCCTGTATGTTAGTAAATACATAAAATGATAAAAACATAGTCAAATCAAGTCAGAATGACATGAAACTTGAACAACAGCATAAGTACATGAAATATGAAAGAATGCAAAAATAATAGTAGAGAAATCCTTTGCATATTTCTAATCACTTTGGGGTGGGATGATTAGGACTGTAGCAGTGTGGGGGGCACCCGGGGGCAGGACGCCCATCGTTTGGGGCTTAGTTTTGGCACCAATCCAAGTGGGATCGATCCAAAACCTCCTAGGAGGTTGTGTTGGTGAATTTGGTGTGGGATTGTGGCTGATTGCTTAGGTTTTGGATCGGGATTGCATTCCTAGTGTTCACCTGATAACCTCTCTTCCAAAAGAGAAATTAGGGATGTAGGAAGCACAAAGGGGAATGGGGGTATAATTTGGTAGCACTCCATTACTCAAACTGCTATAGCTCTATTCTCTTCTTGGGGTGAGGAGGCTCACCATTTTATAGACTTGAGGGTCTCCTTTGAATGTGCATGCGAGGGTGCCACTTGGCTCACCATGCCTTTCTTGGGGGGGAGAAGATTCCTCTCTGATTTAGGGCCTCCATGATCAAGGCATGCTTGAATAAAGTCCCTATCTTTGATTTGAAACCATTCCTTGCAATTGCATGCCTTGAAGGTAAAGTTGAGTGGCGGATTTGGGTTGCCATTTGTCAAGGTTTGAATTTTTGCCAATCAAACCTGTTATTCGCCCCACCCTGGAGCAATTGCTGCTAATCGTCCTAGGGTGGGGTGAATAGGATTCTAATCATCCCAGGGTGGGACGAATAGGGAGCAGAGTGCTCAAAAGGTGCCAAATTGACCTCTGACCTTCCAAAACTAATTTGGGAGTGGGTAGTACCATTGTTTAACCTTTGAAGGCTGCCTTAGGGGGTATGTATGCCAATTAGGTCAGTGCTTGTAGTCACATAATTGGATTGGTTCTATTTTGGTGTCTATAGATGAACCCTTTGGTTGCTATCTAGGCAGGGGGTTTTTAGAGGTGTACTTCACACTCTTTAGAAGAAATTTACATTTTTTTTTTTTTTTTTTAATTTAGATGTGTAAATTATGTTACTTTTAACATTTTTTGACCATGATAAGGAATAAAAAAACTAAAAATTAATCACACACAACATGTTGCACTTTAAATAGTAGTAATCTAATTTCATAACCGGTTGCTGCTTGAGATTTGGTGATGGTGGCAGTCATTTCCATCCACCAAATCTCTGTCCCTAGACACCTTAGGACTACCCTCGAGCAAACTTGTTGGATTTCATCACCAACAACAATCTCATTGACCCATCCATCCATAGTCTTTTACCTTTTATTTTTCATTAAATAATATTAGGATACACAAAACACACAAAACTGTCATATCTAAAAGGAATTTACATTAAAAAGAGATAATCAAAGAATAAGGTAAGCCACATAAGGTGAAACTTAGGACTGATTATTTTATTTGTTTCTAAATTCCTTAGATTTATTTTTAGTTTTAAAATTTAATTATCCTAAAATTGTATTTTGATTTAATTATTTTATGGTTTTAACTCAAAATAAAAAAATATATATTAAATCAAAATAATTCAATGGAAAATACAAGCATACCCGCTACTTCAGTAGCCAACCCCTCCAATTCCACCCAACCTTGTCCATCTAGGCCCATTCACCCATATCTCTCACAAGAGGTATCCATGCCCCAAAATAATGAATAGTCATCCCTTCAAATTGACATGGATAAGTTAGAAGCCATCTACAGGTATTCTAACTATGTTCTCAAGCCTATTAGCCAAGACTATGTTGAGCAAATAGAGTTGGCTACATCTTTTCCATATAAATGAGGATATCCTAATTCTACTTGTGAATATGGTATGCCCTCCTCTCCTAGTCCATACCAACAAAACTTGAGTGTTTTTAACACTCATCACCCAGCCGACTATACCCAAATCTGCTCCAATCCTTTGTATGAGGAGTATGCCAATGCTAACTCATAGGTACCAACCTCCCAAGTTGCCACATCAAGTGCAAATTGCACCATACCCCTTTACTCCAATCCACCCACATCCATATCATCATCTTCTAATCCATCCATAGCCTTGTCAATTTCTTCTATGACTGATCAAGATCTTTAGGATATATCGGGTCTCGTAAACAAATTACTTCTAGAGCATCAAAACACTAGATAGCAAGTTAAAATATATCTTATGCATCCTGTAGCTCTAGCCCAACCAACCATAGCTAATCAAAATTCCACCTGGGTACCCCAATCATCGGTGGTTTCCATCCTTAAGCCACCTCCAATCCAAAATTCAATCCCTCCAATCACTATTTCTTCTGGTCAACCCAACCAACCCCTCCAAAATTTTCTTCATCAATCTTCTCCTTCTCTCAATAATCAATCTTCTGCCCATAAATTTAAAACCAATCCATTTCATCAAAATCATCTCATCACTCCATAACATCTTTCTTCTAGTCCATCACCAAGTCATTAGATTATCCGAGGCTTCTACATTCCTAGGGAAGATCTTAGGATTCAGACCATGTAGAAGCAAATAGATCAATTGATGTAAAATATTCTTGGCATGTCAAGCCAAAAACTAACCCTAAGCCAACTGATCTATCAACCAATACATCCTTCAGTACCATCACCGCCATATCCAATAGACTTTATATTACCAAAGTTTGACAAATTTAGGGGGACCGAGTACCCTAAGGAGCATGTTATCTCATTTTTTCATGCATGCTTTCATATTCAAACCAAAAATTCTCTCATGCTCTGAATATTTCCTCAAAAATTAGGGGGATATACCATAGAGTGGTTCAATCAGTTACTAGCAAATAGTATCTATACTTTTTCTCAAATTATTGACCTTTTCCTTGAGCATTTTGTTCTAAACATTAAAAAGAAAGTTTCATTATCAGATGTGTATGAATTACGACAATGGTAAGATGAAACTATATATAACTTTGGAAACCGTTGGAGGGTAGTCATTACCAAATTACAATTCTCCCTCCCAATGGATGAAATCATTAAATTATTTACCAAGAGTTGCTTAAAACCCATCTCTTGGATGCTTCATATTCATACCCATCATTCATTTGAAGAATATTTGGCACATGCTAGCATCATTGAGGACCAAGAGGACATAATTAAACCTAAAAATAAAGAATGGTAAAACAAGGGCCAATTTAAAAGTAATCAGTCCAGCCAAAACAAGTCATATCAAGCCTCTTCGACTAGTACATCCAATCAAGTAAATCAAGTGCTAATGAGCCAGCCCATAGTGGCTCAACAACCCATGCAAAAATCATAAAAAATTGCCTATCATGTGGTACCCTCGGTAACCTAAGCACTCACAATACAAAACATAGTGCCAACTATGGAAAACCCTACCTATCAACAACATGCTCGACCACAATGCCAATACACTCATTTAACGGAGTCGTACTCTTCCATCTTCCAAAATTTGTATGAAACAAATAAGTTAGCTTTACTATAAATTAGGCTTGATGACCTTACAAAATATAACAGAGGTTATAAAGAACATATATTTTACCCATAACATCGACAAAATGGTCATGACATCAACACATGCAACATTTTTAAGAACATCATCCAAGACCTCATAGACTTGGGGGTCTTTAATGCAGATAAACCCCTAGCTCCACAAAATTAGAACTTGGGAATTTTTCAAACACCTCTTCCCAACCATGAAGAGGCCCAAACTAATGCAATAGGTAATAATCATCATACACCTGCTAACCAAGTTAACTATGTCCAACAATATCAAAACTTTGTAGGAGCAGTCCATGTGGTCATAAGAGGTCAAAGACAAATCAACAAAATGCCCAACAACCAAATGTGTTGTAACATTCAAATCCACCACCCCTTCAAAATTCTCCAAATCCATCCCTGCCAATCCATATTTATAGCCTATCAAATCAACCAATCCATTGTCCTTGAAGACTAGCAATATCCTTAAGTAGTTGGTTGACTACAAGTTTGAAGATGGCTTCAGCCAAGTTGTCCCTATATGAGCTAATCCAACAATCTCCTAGGCATAGAGAAGCCTTAATGAAAATTCTAAAATCCATTTATTTTGGATCCCAAGATCCTAATGCCTTCAAAAACTTTTTAGGGAGCATTAGAACATGCATGGAGCCATCCATCACCTTCTATGACTCAGAAATAAATTCAATGACATCAAAATCTATGGATCCTCCATTTCATATAATGGCCATGATAGACAAGAAGTATTTTAATAGAATAGTAATTGATATTGACTTATCCATAAACATTATCACTATTGTTACCCTTAGCAACCTCAAACTTCCACCTTCCCACATTTCTAAGTCCTATTTCACCCTCAAAGCATTTAACGATGCTTTGTGTACCATAATTGGAACTGTTGTTTCACCCATCGAAATAGGGATTAAAATATTGCACACTATGTTTCACATCTTGGAAGGAGCCATGGCATATAATTTAATCCTTGGTAGACCTTGGATGAGATAAATTAAATGTGTTCCATCAATTCTCCACCAATGCTTAAAATATGTTCATGATGGTCAATTTCATTACATCCCCATAAATGTAGAACCTTTTAAGTATTGTAATTTCATTTCAAATCCTTATGAATCCATGTTACCTTCCACTCATATATTATTATTCCCATAATATTTGAATCCATCCACTTCATATTTGAATCCATCTACTTCATCCCTTAATCCATTCATATTTTCTTCCAAAGCTCCTATTTTTGAGGAGTTACCCATCACAAAATCCCCTCAATCATCCATTTATTATTTTACATGTGGTTAAGGTCAATCCAATTTTACCACATCATCCACCTCAAACCCTCCTTCTACAACCACTTATTCTTCATCATCGTTGCCTCATCCACCTTTTTCTAATTCTAAGCCATCAACCGATATTTCTCCATAAGCCGATGTTTCACAAGTCAAACATTTAGAATGTGAAATATTCAACTCCCTGCCACCTGCCACAACCTCCTCCAATCTTGAGCCATCCAATTCCACATCATCCACACCTCATCCCAAGTGTAGGTCCACATCACTAGTCTTGTTATTGGTATTTACATGGTCCAAGACATTATTATTACCCCTCTTGCCATCCCTACAACCAAGGATTTTGGTCATCCATGTGACCTACCTTTAACCATAGGGGTTGTTTACAACATGAGCTCTACTCCTAATAGTATTAAATTTATTTATGGAGGGTTGGATACCTCAATTGAGGTAAAACTACCCAAAGAATCACAAGAACCAAAATGTACCAACATACAAAATATGATGGGATTTCCATCTCATTATTTTCATATAGTCAATTGGAATGGTTAGGGTCTAGGTTCCCATGAACAAGTAATACACGACATCATTTATTTCCCATATCAAGGAGCACATGATCATTCAAGCTTAGGGTATACCCCACTTTCCACAATCTCTTCTCTTGAGCAAGCTTTCCAAAGGCTTAGCCTAAATGATGAAGACAAAGCCCCATTTCCATATTCCTCAACCACTTCTTTTGAACAAGCTCTTCAAGAGATTAGCTTCAATGAAGAAGAAGATCCACTAAATTTTTCCTACCCACTCCCAGATTCTTATGATGAAATTTATGAAGAGTATGAACTTATGTCCAACACTTTTGATGATTATGAATAGGAATTTCAGCCCATCATTCCCCTTACCCAATAGGATGAGTTTTACCTCAGATTGTTTCCCATCCATCAGCCCATATTTCACTTGCTTATTCCATAAGAACAAGCTAAACCACCTAGTTAACCACCTCCCATATGATTTCCATTGAGCCATTCAACCAAGCAAAAATTTGTAACATATGTATATAAATAAATATTCAAAAAAAATCAAAACATTCAAAAATAAAAAACAAAACAAAAATAAAATATTTCTTTGCATGTACATAGCATTTAATTTCATGTTTTGCTACTACTATCCATATATAACAAGATTCAAAATTTTTTCCCCTCCAATCCATTCATCCTCCTACTAAGTTAGTATGAATCGTACTTACTTATTCACCCCACTATACAATCCATACAACCCGGCCAAGCCAATTTCAATTGACATAAGCCTTGTTGACATGGATCGGATTTCTTCCCCAACCTCCTTTTTAGAGTTCATCCTATATAAAGAATTTTTAAGGGCTTCTTACAACTACATTTCTCCTTCCTCTTCGCCTTCACCTCCATATTCCACCAAGAACCCCAAGGTATTTCAAGTAGAGTTAGATGATGATAAACAAGAAGAGTTGGATGACATATTAGATGACATTCATATTATCCCAAAACCACATCAAATTGAGGAAGGTTCACATATACCTATTGAATATACCATCAAAGTAAACCTTAGTTTAGATCCTGACAATCCCCAAATTATCAATCTTGGAAAAAGTCTATCATCCAATGAACAAGAGCAATTTATTGCTCTCCTCAAGAAGAAGAAATATATGTTTGCATGGTCCTATAAGGATATGTCTGGCTTTGAACCTAGCCTTGTGGTTCACAAACTCACCTTACATCCTGATGCCAAACTAGTCAAATAAAAACTTAGAAGTATGCATCCTACCATGGCCCTCATTGTCAAGGAAGAGCTTAAAAAAATTCTAGATGTCACTTTCATTGTTCCTATTGACTATCCTGAGTGGATTTCAAACATGGTACATGTTTGCAAGCCTAATGGGTTGATACATGTTTGCACTAATTTTTGAGAACTTAATAAGGTGTGTCCTAAGGATGACTTTCCTCTTCCAAGCATTGATACTCTTCTTGACACCTGCGTTGGACATGAAATGCTTTCCCCCATGGATGGTTTTTTAGGATACAACCAAATTTGCATAAATCCTTATGACCAACACAAAACAACATTCACAACACCTTGGGAAACCTTTTGTTATAGGGTTATGCCCTTTGGCCTCAAAAATGTAGGTGTTACCTATCAACGAGCCATGATTTATATCTTTCAATATTACATGCACAAGATTATCGAAGACTATGTGGATGATCTCTTGGCAAAATCTAGAACTCAACAAGAGCACATTAGTGTACTGGACAATATTTTTGATCAAAATATAGAGCATAAGGTGAGGTTAAATCTCAAATATTATGTCTTTGGTGTTACCTCAGGTAAAATTTTAGGATTTATTATCTCCAAAAGAGGTATTGAAGTGGACCCAAACAAGGTCAAGGTCATCATGGAAATGCCTCCCCTAACTAACATTAATGAATTGCATAGTTTACAAGGAAATATTAAGTCAATCCAATGTTATATTGCACAAATTTCTGATAAATGTAGGTCGTTCAACTACCTTCTACAAAAGGGGCTACCATTTGCATGGACATATCAATGTCAAAAAGCCTTCGATGAAATCAAGCATTACCTAACTTCTCTGCCAGTCCTAGCTCCTCCCCGTATGTCTCAGCAATGGAATTTTCTTTAGGGACAATGCTTGCACAAAAAAATGAACAAAATCATGAGCAAGCTATTTATTACATTAGTCGAACATTGGTAAGTTATGAAACCTAAAATGCTTATGTAGAGAAGTTATGCTTAGTAGTGGTCTTTGCCACTAAGAAAATTCAATATTATATGCTTAGCCATACAACTTATGTCATAGCTAGAGAAAATCCTCTGCATTATATGATGTCTCGCACTTACAATAACACTCGTACCACTAAATGGATAATGCTCCTTATAGAATTTGATCTCGAATTTATCAGCCAAAAATCCATTAAAGGTCAGGTTATAGCCGATCAACTTGTGGAAGCTCCACTACCTAGTGATCATACTTTGATTATAGAGACCCTAGATGATTTGATATTTTCTATCACCGAATTAGAAGAAGATGTCCTTTCAGAAGAAGACGTCGATATCACCTTATTATTTGATGGATCTAAGTGTGAGAAAGGTCAAGGTGCTAGAGTTGTTTTTCATATACCCTAAGGGATACCCATTCCTTTATCATTTAAGCTAGAATTTCCATGCATAAATAACACTATAGAGTATGAAGCCTTAATCTTAGGCCTTCAATCCACTATATCTATGGGCATCAAGCATATTAGGATATTTAGGGATTCTCAACTTATTGTAAAATAGGTAACCAAAGAATACCAATGCAAAGAACCTACCATTAAGCTTTATCATGAATTAGCAATGAAATTTCTCTCAAAATTTGAATGGTATTAAATTTATAACTTACCTCATTTGACTAATATATTTACAGATGCGATGGCCTCTCTTGGATCACTGATTCCAAAATATGACTTAGGAGAGGTACAACCCCTAATAATCTCAACAATCACTAAAGCAACCATATTTTGTAGTGATCCTAAGGATGAAAAAGACATTTGATTTATCCATTTGAAACCATATGAGTCTTGGTCAAGCTAAATAGTGGACTTTCTAAAATTTTTAACACTCCCATATGATATGTCTCGGTCTGCAAAATGCTCTTTCAAGAAAAAAGTAGTCCATTTTATTCTCTTGAGGGATGTGTTGTATAAATGTGGTTATGATGGAATTCTTCTTTGTTTTCTCAAAAAAAGTGATGCTCAAATAGCCATAGCTAAAGCCAATGATGGTACTTGTGGTGGTCATTTTAGTGGGATGAACATTGCAAAGCATATTTTATGCATGGGTTATTATTGGCCCATAATGGAACGTGACTATTGCAACTATATCAAAAATTATAAGCAATGTCAAGAGCATGGCAATTTAGTTCATGTACCATCACAATATTTATAGCCTATACAAAGCCTTTTGCTCTTTTCACAATGGGGTCTAGACCTAATTGGAAAAATTTCACCTTCTTCCTCAGGATAACATACATTCATCATCACAACCATTGAATACTTTACAAAGTGGGTTGAGGCCATTTCTCTAACTAGTATGACATGACCTTGAATTGTGGAATTCATACTCCACCATATCATCTATCGTTTTGGTATTCCCTCTAAAATAATTTTTGATAATGGCAAGTATTTCAAGAACAAGGATGT
Organism: Wollemia nobilis; assembly: GCA_028583015.1. NCBI lineage: Eukaryota > Viridiplantae > Streptophyta > Pinopsida > Araucariales > Araucariaceae > Wollemia > Wollemia nobilis. The sequence goes on from JAQPPZ010000135.1 coordinate 13,751,910, forward strand.
TTAAAATTTTTATGATAAATATAATATCCAACATAGTTTCTTGACTCCTTATTACCCACAAGAAAATGGACAAGCTAAAGCTATCAATAAGACCTTGATTGCTATTCTCAAGAAACTTGTTAATGAAATACATAGATATTAGCATACACAAATCCCTTTGGCACTATGGGCTTATCAAACAAGAATCCGAATTCCAATAGGAGCAACATAATTTTCCTTGGTCTATGGATCTGAAGCTATCATGCCTCTTGAGCTTGATATTTCCTCCTTACAAATTTCTTTGCAGGAATTCATAGATGATGACACCGCTAGACAATCATGCCTTGACCAACTCACTCTTCTTGATGAGAGGTAAGTCAATGCACTAGAGCATTTGTAAGTTTATCAGGACCACCTAAAGTGTTCTTACAATAACAAAGTCCATATTCATGAATTTCAAGTATGATATCTTGTACTTAAATAGAACCAACAAAACACCAATGCTTTTCCACACCTTCATGACAAATTTGTAGCTAATTGGTTAGGTCCATACATAATTTCCCAAAAAGTGGGTAATGGTACATATAGAATTGTCAATTTAGAGGGAGTGGAGGAACCCAAACCACTTAATGCTATCCATTTGAAAGTATATTATGTTTATATGTATATATACATAACTAAAAAAACACAAAATAAAAAAAAAAAAATCATTCACATAGGCATATTCCCATTGCATACATCTTGCATTTACATATAGGCATATTTACATGCATTTTCACAATTCCATTTGCATTCATTCCACATGCATTCCATTGCATTTTACATCCCACATGCATTCCATTATACTCTTACATTTCACAAATTGCATTCATCTCATCCCACGTTCAATGATATTTTATAGTAGTGATGATATGTCAAAAATAAAAAAGTCAAGTTCCCACAACTGGGGGGTACCTATTTGGGGCATTTATGCAATCTCCTCAAATATCATAGGCTAGAAATCCCACTTTTCCAAAGTCACAAAACCCAAGTTTTCACTCACTCAGCCACCACTAGTGTGTCTAGCAACCTCCAAAAAATATGTCCAATTTTCTTTAGGACCAAAAACACTTTTCTCACATTAAGAAAGTCTTGAGTACTATCAACTGATTCCAAAAGCAATATTTCACTGACCATACTTCTGCACATCTTAAAAACATTTTAATTCAAAGAGAGATAACACCATACTTGGGTGGCACCTTGAAGTGAAAAGGGTACATGCAACATAGTCCAAAATAAAAAATAGTGGTTTTCACCACTATCACAATTGCTCCCCAAATATAAACACAAAATATAGAGTAGTAAGGATAGGGTCACATTCTCATCATAATTTAGTTGAGAATACGATTCCCCAAATCTCTATCCAAATTTAATAAATTATATGCACACACCACAAATCCCTAAAGTTGCAAGTATCATACCACATTTTCCTTCGAAAGTGACTCATACAGGTTGGGCACAAAATTATGCTACATACCCTGGAGTCACCCTAGTATCATCTAAGTTAGGTATCTCCAGCTACTCATCATATCCTATCTGCACTCTCCATATCTCCGTACATGGAAACTCAACCTCATCCCTTTGACACTGGTACAACATCGACTCATCTGGCATGTCTTGAGGCAAACAAAACTACCTCAACACCCACAAGTACTGAAATTACTCCACCTCCTCATCCCTCCTCCCAACCAACCACCATGCTTGCCTCACCTAACACAACTACTCCTCATCACCATCCCACATGGCTCCTATCCATAGCCTCCATATCACATCATCTTGAGTCAACTTCGACCACATATTCCTATGCCACTAGTTGATATGCACCTCCCAAATTGGCTACACCTCCTAAACCATTGACCATCTCCTAGCATAGAGCTCACCCATATTCCATATCGAGCAAGGTAGTCCCTATGGTTGATCCACACTAAAATTCTCCCAAGCCCAACACTACAGGAGGAAGCTGCACCCAATCCCCTTTCTTCCTCTTCATGTCACCTCATATAGCTTCTGGTATAACTACACCAATAATGTAGGAGCCCATGCATATGCCCTCGGATAGGTTAGTAGGTCACTCACCAATCCCAATAGATTCCAAGGGAACCTACACCTCGTGCTATTATGGAGAACTATGCTTGCTAACACAAACATAATCAACGTTGGAAGTGCATCCAAATCCTTAGCCTTGTACATGCTCAAGTAGCATATACCTTCATCTCCCATCCTTACCTCTTGCCACCGATCACCAAACATCTTCTCTATCTCCACATTCTTATCATGTCCAACCATCACCTTCTCTCCCTCCACTGGCACCTTGATAATATGATATACATCCTCTAGAGTGATAGTAGCCTCCCTAGTTGATAGCTAGAATGTACCCCTATTCGAGTCCCATATCTCTATTAATGATGAGAGATACCCATCATCGGCCCTCACCACATCCAAATGCGCCACTCCCTCTAAGACCACCTCCATAAAAATATCCCAATCTCCCTTTGTAAGTTTCTTCCTCATCCTGAGAACGAGAGGAGAGAAGTGATGTCAAGGCTCTATCTCCCTCAACTGCAGCAACAAACATTTCACATTAGTATTATTCCAAAAAAAATAAACTTTAAAATTTTTGCACAAAAATAAAAAGTGTTTTTCAACATTACCAGGGCAAAACGTGCCTCCGCTCCACCAGTAGCATGCACTCCCTCTACAGCCATAACTACCTACATATTTCCACCAACCTCAATTCCCTCACCAATTAACTCCACTCCTTAAGCACATCTTCAAAAACTCTCAAATACATGAATGAGCCTCACATTTTGCCCTTCAAGCTATTTATAGTTGTAGCTAGTGCACTCAGATGCAGTCTGGCACCTATGATTTGTAGGTGCGCTTCAAAGCCTGTAGGTACACCCAAGTGCAGCTGGGTATCTACAGGTTACCGCAAGCACAACTGGGTGCCTAGTGCAAGAATGAAATAAAGGCAAAAGGGACCAAAATAGTAGCTTTCCCCCTCAAAATGTCACCAACATTCACCCACACATCATGCACATCATAAAATTATATTTTGTAAAATCAGGAAATATTTTACACAAACATTTTTTGAATACAAAGCACATTGGTAAAATACATAAATCAAGTTACAAAACACATAAAATTATTTCAATTTTTTACAAAACAAAAACTCATCTCCTCTACTCCATATTCTTCATCATTCCACAATTTTTTGTAAAAATTGGAGTTGATTTGACCATCAAATCAAGTGTTTTCATTTGAAAAGTAAAAAATCAACAACTAAAAACTCTAAATTTAGTGATATCATCACATTCCTCCATAAAAATTCTTCCACTATAATAATCTACCATAACTTCTTCTAGCACGTATCAAAATTACAAGTGAATCTTGTATATAGTAGTTTGTTCTAGATACTTTGCGATTGCAACGATTTGCATCCATGCAATTCGGTAAGATGAAAGAACTACCATAAGAAAACTTGGTCATCATCATAATCCCATATCTCCTAGTTTGGAAAGCACAATCATATTTTGCATTTCCTCATCTTCAGAGTGAAAAATTGCCAAGAATAATTTGCACAACCGTTGTCATTGATGGCCTAGTTTGTGGGGCTTAAAACATGGACACGACTCAAATTTCATTATTCGTAATCTCCTTAACACCTTCGAGATATGTAATTGCTAGGATGATTGGTTTCAATTGTGGGTATTATTTAAACAGTCACTAGTAGTACATTTAAGGTTGATTCCTTTTTTTCTTTTGCATTATTATTTTGCATATCAATAATTCCAAAAAGGCAAAATGTTTCAACATTGAATCACCCCAAAGTTGGGGTAACCAAAATTTGATTATGATTTTCCCATGATGGGATACACATTACATGATCATGACATCTACATTTGACACAATCCCCTTCCAACTGTTGGGGCAAAAATGGTATCACATTTTACATCATTCATATTATATGCATCACATCATATCACATTTCACACCAAAACCCTTCATCTATTGGGGCAAAAATGGTATCACATCATTCATAATTTGCATAAATTTTTCAACTGGCTTGTGAGATTCATCCATAATACCACTCACCAATTGAGGGGGTAAGCTACGCAAATTCCAAAATTCTTTGTTCTTTTGTCTTCAACATTATTGCTCAAAAATCCAACAAGAGAGAGAAGCTACTTCTGTGCCCAAGAGCCCAACCAGGTGTCTTGTATTTTTGCACCATATTGTGTTTCAAACAACATGGTACAAAAAGGGGCATATGTAAACACCAAATCCTAGTCACTTATCCACCATACCCCTTTTTTGCCATTTAGTTGGCCATTCCATACCTTTCCCGCCATCCAATGGCCCACTTTAACCTTTTCTCGCCATTTTTCGACTCCTATTTAATCTATTTATTTGTATTTTATATTATTCATATTTAAATATAATATTTATATTATATTTTAATATATTTATTGTAAAATAAATATTTATAAGCCAAATCAACCTCAATTGTCTGATCTGATCTAATCTCAGTTGTCCATCTTCCTTAATCCATGTCCCACTTAAAGTTTAATGTCAACCCTTGGATTTGCTTTTATCCTAGCCACACAATTTTGTAAAATTCTAAAGTGAACCCTAGGTCTTATAATAAATAGTATCATTCTCAATGCTCAACCCCTAGAAAAACTTGAACATTGGATCTATAATTTGCTTGTAAGATCTAATCTTGCTGATAGATTGTTTCTTGTGAGTAGATTGTGCCCTAGCTCGTCCTTTACCCTAAATCCTAACTTGCCCTAGGATTTTTTAGATTCCATCCATCCTCACAGCCCATTTCCACCACCACCATTGTCCTCCATATGCCAAGCCCTTTGCATTCCCCATATCTACTTTTGTAGATTTAGCCTTTAACCACAGGTGCAGCTGAGAACCTGCCACATCCCCACAGATGCAGTCATGTGCTTGCTACATTCTGCAATTGTAGCATAGTTTTGGATATCCACTCAGCCACACACCAAAATCTTCCACATAATATCACCAAGTGTCATTGGGGCACCCTACCAATTTGCAATGGAGCAATAGAACAACAAAGTAAGCATTTTTATGCATTTATTTGTTGTTATTTATATTCTACATTCTTTTTTATTCAGATCTAAGGTTTTAGTCAACATTTTTGAGGGTTCACACTGTGGAACCCTCATTTTGTTTACTAATGACTTTGTGTTTGTTGTATGTGCATGATCAGGTAGCATCAATCAAGGATTGTTAAGTAGTTGTTGAAGCTAGAGTGGCCCGATTATGGATAACCAGAACCCCACTCACCTTGTTGGAAGTAAGATACATTGGAGACATTATTTCTTTTTGTAGCTAGGGTTTAGGAGAACCCTAGAATATGTATTTATTGTATCAAAATAAATTCTTTTGAGAAAACAGATTGTAACAAAGGATTTTCTCAGCTCCCCCCCATTTATTGAATAAAATAATTTTTTGTGCAATATCTTGTTCATTGATTTATTTTAATTTCATAGTTGTTTTAGTGTCATATTTTTACTTCACAAATAATTATAGAATTTATTTTTGTGTATATTTTACATGAATTTTATACAAGTTATTATGTTGTTAGGTAAATGAATATGGAGCTGGATAAAATTCATGGTTGTCGAACCAGAAGGTAGATGTACAAAGACTGGTTGGACGTATGACACACCTACAAGGTTGTGCATGAAGTATTATTGAGAGGTGTTACTGAAGCATCTACAGAAAAAAGTGATATGGAAGATCTGAGTCAAAGTTGACTAAATACTATTGCCACATCAAAATCCAGCACGAGCACATCTTACACAATCACCCATTTGACTATCAATGTGGGCAAAAAATATTTTGCATCTTTGATTTATTGATAAAAATTGTAAAGTTATATTAAAGTTGGAAAGAATCCAAATTGTTGATTTATTTTGCCAACTCATATTCTCTTTCCTTGAGAATAGGGCAAAATATTATTTTGTTATTCCTTAAAATTAGAAGTTGTTAAGTGGTTGCCACTTGGGCTCATGATGATTAGTCCAAAGTCCTATTTTGTTATAAAGTTGTATTTGATTAGAATAAGTCATTAGCACGTGTGTTTGTGTTGAATTCAAAGTTTCGTCTTGTTATAAAATCCTATTTGTTTATAAAATTGTTAGTACATAGTTAGGATTTAGATTTTATTAGTTGGAAAGAAATAGAGTATGTTATGAAAAATACTTCTTTGAACATTATTTTATAAGTTACAATGGGGATGCAATTGAAAAGGTACCTACTTTTCCTCTCTACTCTCTCTCTCTTCTCTGTTGATTATTCTATAATGAAATTTGAATAAGTTGCACTATATTTGTAATCTCAAAAAATGCACATGATCAAATTTCAAAAATAAAATAGTATTATTTTTCCATTTCTCTTGCAATGTTATGTTGTTTTCTATAATGATTTATTTTCATTTGTAGTACCTTTATTTTCCTACAATCAATGAGTAATTAATAGTTAGAATAGGTTAGATGAAATAAGTAGTTACTAAAGGAAAAATAGTGTAGAGGAGAATATAATATACTAACATTTTCGAAGGTAGAGCCCACTTATAGAAGACCAGTCCCTACTCTCCCACTCTTGCATTAGAATAGGAGTAGATTAGTATAAAGTAGAATTAATAAGAAATTAATCTGCATTATTTATTTCTAAAGTAAATAGTTAAATCATAATTAGCTACACGTGGATCCACACACACTAGGTTATATTTCATATCTATTAAATCAATTTTACATTGCATTTAAATATTTCTTTTCTCTATAACATGATATTAAGAAAACAAACTAAGTAAATTAATTATTGTCTTGGAAAAATCTATACGGGATTATCTATTCTTTAAATTATTTTGACCTAGATTGATAATTAAATGATTAGCCTAACAAGCTAGACAGTAACATTTATGAAATTTACAAAATCATGTGATCGATTTCACTCAAAAAATATTAGGATGTTACCCCAAGCCCTAGCCCCTAGACATGGGAAATCATACAAGATCTAGACCTATATTTGACATATTTGGGATTCAGAAATTATTATGGTAGCTCAACCATACAAGAAATATTAGATATTATAAAATATGCCATACACTCAAAGTACTCAAATACCTATAGATTCTCCAAGTTCATTAGGATTTTCTATAGAGATTACCACCAAATATGTAGTCTTATCAACCAATACAAAAATTCATACAACCATAGGTGGTAGCACCAAGTTATCAAGCTATGAAAAATATGTAATGGATCCAATATCCTTAGTAGAAACCAACATATGCTTCAACAAATCAACCCATGTACCAAAGTTCATGTGATCAGATGTAGCATCGATAAGTGCACCAACAACCTCAGTTGATTCAATAACAAAATCTAATGGTATCTATGTAGAAATCATCCTTCTTATTTAACTCAAATTTATTAATCTATAACCAACAATGAGTTTGACTAATCCACCTTCATCATGGATTTTTTTTACTAATCTCTATCCTTTAGCTTTTTAGTTTGTCTTTGTGGTTTAATGGTTTCCCATGTTCCCTCGTTGGCATCTCTCGAAGACTCCCTTTTTTTTGTTGCTACCATTTTTGGCTCTTTGAGATAACCTCTTGTGTCTCCATTTTCTATTGTAATTTTGTTGTTTGCATCCCATGAGGACCTTATTTTTGTTATCTCCTTTGTAAATGGTTTTGGGGTCCCTTTCAAAACCCCCTCCTCCAATTTATCAAAAAATAATATTGATAATAGGTGGCCCCACATCATCAACAAGTTCACTAAGGGCAACACTATATATACTAACTCAAAAGTATAATTATAGCACTTTAGTGGATAAATGAATCAAATGATATTGTTGACGAAGAGATTTAGAGAATTTAACAAGAAAACATGCAAGAGCCTAAATGGATAATTACTCAACAACAAGACCCAACTACCCCTAATTGTGAGGATATTTTGTCCTATAATGAGTCCCTTAAAGTTAGAGCACTCCAATAAGAAAATATTTCAATGATTAAATAGGTGAATGATAGTATAAGTACTAAGAATACAAATTTTTGGTTCCCTAAATGTAAAATACCCCATAATTAGGCATTATGTGTTTTGATAATATACTATGCTTAGATAATAAATCAACAATAATTAATACATCCTACAATGGTGAATTACACTATTACTATCAATCTAAAAATCGTTAATCAATCCATGATGAACCTTAAATGAAAAATAAAGTGATAGCATTTCAATTCAATATAGCACAAGACTATGCAACTCATGGAGCACCTATAATGAGTAGTTATTTTATTCCTACACATAATGTAGTAGTGAAAAATTCTCCAAAGTATCCTTAGCCTACTCATAAATAAGAATACCCCCTTCATAAAAATAAAACATAATATGACAAGGAAAGCTTCTAGTTAAAATAGGTCATCAATTCTTATGTTGAAATCCTTGCACTTCCATCAAGGGGCATCTCTCCTATGGTTTGAAGAAATATTAATATTGAAATTAAATATTTTAAATGCAAATAGGTGAAGGATGAAGATCATTAATTGGTTGATCCTTCCTAAACTACAAAGTCAAAGTTTATAGAATAATGTGAAGTGTTTACCTTCTTCTAGAAGGAGAAGATTCTATGATAAGAGAAAAAATTAGGTCAAAATAAAAGGGATTTGTTTTCCCCTTTGAGGATATCCTACCTATAGAGAGAACAAAGGATAAAAATGATCAAGTCACCACAATTTTATCTAATGTCTAATTTTATTTCCTCAAAATATAAAAGTCCAATGACCAACCCTCTTGGTCAAAATATCCTACCCCTAGAATTTATTTTCTTATACAAACAAATAAGTTACTCACCTTAACAAACCAAACTTGGTTGAATACTAGTCCTATATCAATGCACAAAAATAATATTTATGGTGTACCCATAAATGTAAATAAAATCAGGAACAATCCACTTTTTAAGATCCATTACTATGTTGGAAACCCAAATACACCTCCCCCAAATGATGAATTAGGGTTTCCAAGAGAGATAGAAGAAGAAATTGTGCCAAAATAGAAGGAAACACTACAAAGTCTAAAGAATTTTCATCTGAATCCTATTTCATGGAAGTACTTTACTTCTTTTAAGAAGAAATATTAAAAGAAAATTATCAAATTCTTGAAACAATTAGGGCACCTAAGGTTATCAAGTGTTATATTACCATTTGATATGTCATCATGTGTGATCCCCATGATCATCAAAGGAAGGTAAGACATTTGTTCAACTAGAACATGATATATTTCCATTATAGTTGCCATTGATATTGGAGTTAAAAGGATAAAATAGATGAAGAAAATAAGACAAGATATGAAACACACAACCTCATTTTGAATAAGAAAAACTTTTTAAGGATTGGAAAAATCTCATGTGAGCCCTTGTATGGAGTGCTACTCTTCAAAGGTGAAAGCCTAGAAGTAGACATCTCTCAGTAAATAGAGAAGGATTCACATGCAACTCTTGAGATTATTCCAAATAATTGGACTACATTGAGTGATAAATAAGCCATGATTCTAGAAATGGGGTGTCTTCCTACAATATTAGGGAGTAAAACCAATATAAAGTTTGTATTCCAACAATCCAATTCTTTGAATAAAGATGTTGGGTTGGTTAAGGAATAATGGAAAAAGGAGTCATCATTGTTGCACGATGATATGTTTCCCAAATGCATAAAAGTGGTGGTTCAGATCTTTGAAGAAGAAATTTTAGAATAAAATATCAAATTCCTAGGATTCCACATGATATTCAAATGGCTAAGATAAGGTTACCAACAATAATCTTCCTTTCCAAGATGCCATCATGTAAAATCCTTGTAAATCATCAAAAGAGGGTGAAATATTGGGTTGACTAGAACATGAGGTATTTCTACCAAAGTAGGCATTGATACTATATGTTGAGAACACAAGCCTAGAAGCAAATGATATATGAATCTTGAGATTGATCAATTTATTATAGATAAATGGGCTATATTGAGTAATACAAAAGCCATGATTCTAAAAATGTTATATTTTTCTATAATCTTGGGAAGTAAAACTAGGATAAAATTTATACTTCAACAATTTGATGTTTAAAGGATGACATTGCATTGATCAAGGAAAACAAAAAAAATAAAATTATTGAGTGATATTGTGTTCCCTAGTTACATAAGTTAGTTACCCAAGTTGGTAATATCCATCAAATTCTATCATAGAATGAGGTAAAAGGTAGAGAATTTATTACAATTGTAGAAATTTCAACGCCCACTCATACTTCCCACCGCTTCAAAACTAGAAATATCAGTTTCAACCAATACAATAGATATCAAAAGGAAAATAAATATGGAATTATAAGAGAAAATATTTCTCTAACTCCCTAGATCATGACACCTAGTCAAAGGTTCCAATTAATTTGGTTAAGAAACATACCATCTCCTAGAATGTCCCAATAGGGATATAAATTGGATAATCCTCCTTGGAAAAGACCCTCCACATGCACCATTAATGCTATTTGACTTGCTTTGTTTACATAGGTGTTGGAAAATCTTGATTTGGAACATTGGCCTGAAAAGGTTGGGTAAATTATTTTCTGAACCAATGAATGAGACTATATTGTGAAGGATAAAAATCCAACTACTAATTTCATTATAATTTATGCTTAAAGAAACATTGAAATGCCTAAAATATAAACCATACATTGAGATCACACTGGTAAAATAATAGGTAGGAAAACAAATAAGAAATATGCCAACTAAACCTAACAATAGCTAAACAAATTGTCAACTAAACCTTAAAACTAGCTAAGCACATGCCAATCCATCCTACGTGATGAAAAGACTCACAAAATTACTAGCAAATAATAAAATAACCTAGGAATCATAGAAATACACCTATGCCTAGGTAATGGAACTTGATGCCCTCATCATACCTCCCCACTCAAGAAGCATTGGACTCCAATGCTTTTATAATAGGAGTGGAAGATGGAGTCACCAAATATTGTAAAGAAGGCTCATAACCAGGTATAAGAACATCATGGAAACCATGTGATGTTGGTGTAGAGAAACAAAGTTGAGAGTACTCCCTTGCTAAGTAAAAAAATGAGGACAAGGAGTATGGACCTTTTGTTGGAGCTATGAAGGCTACTGAACATAAAAAACCTATGAAGGTAACATTGAAAGAGGCCACTGCAATGCTCAAGGTGGAACAACAAGAGGAGTAGTAGGAGCAACAGGAGGAGGTACAGATGATGGAGGAGGAATGACCTCCTTAGGAACAGAAGGATGAATTTCCTTAGGCCATGAGACTAAAGAAATCCTTGGTGAAGACATCAAGAATTGAGTTGATGGAAGACTATGAATAAGAAAAATATTATTCTGATGATGCAAGGTGTATGTTTTATGATAAGCATCATATGAAGCTCGCTTATCATATTGATAAGGCTAGCCTAAAATTATTCCACAGTAGTCCATGGGAGTCACATCATAGGTGAATCTATATATATAGTATGGACTAAGGGCAAATGACAAAATACAATATTTTATGATTGATAGGTAGAACCCACATCTTTCCCTATAAGTGAATATAGGTAAGGATGGGGTTCGACTAGAAATTTGAGTCGATTGACTATAGATTGAGAAATGAGATTGGTTGTGGATCCATTGTCGAGAATCCAAAACACAAAAACATTATGGATAAGATGTGCTCTTGTGAATAACAACCTCTCTCTATGTTTTTGTCAATGCATGAGAGTCACATGAATATCATTTAGTTTACCCTTAAGGTCTATATACACCTTATCTTCTCCTGCTAGACTCAATGGGCCCATCTTGTGGGGCCTCTTTTTGAGGTTGTGCAAGCAAATTTTTCTTCTTTCTGAAGCACTCAACCTTGATGTGTCCTTTTTTCTTAATGATTCTAAAAAAAATTCCATTATAAGAAGAGGAATAAGAAGAAGGAGAAGAATAAGGAGTTTTTAAAGCCTTTTCAGACTGCTACTACTGTGGTGGCTTTGTTTTGGGTGCCTTAGAGGAGGCACCTAACTTCATAGTAATTTTATCTTCCTCAAGTTGTGCCTTATTATACACTTCATTCAAAGTGGCACAAGGTGTATATTTCAACTCTCTAAAGAGTTGATCTTGCAAACCACTCTTAAACTTGTTGATAAGTTTAGGAGTGGGATCTAGGATTCCATTGAGAATCCATAATTTTTTGAACTTGCCAATGTAATATTGAACACTCATGTTGTGTCCTTACCTCAAACAAAGTTATTGGAAGTCAAGATATTTAGCAAAATTGGAAGGATAGAATGTATCCTTCAATGCTTTGACCAAATCATCCCAAGTGTCAATGGGATATTGAGTGCTTTGATGGTCCTATACCAAAACCTTAGCAATACTAGAAAGTTTTAGTTTTGCAAAAGCAACTTGGTCATATTTTTTAATTTTGTTGTAGGTGAACCAGGTATCCATGTCAAGAATATAGCTATTGAGAATGTCTGGTTTTTTAGAGCCATTCTAAATATTAACCTCACATTTTATTTGAAGTCTAGGTTCATGAGATGGACTAGGTAGACTAGGCCTAGAGAGATTTTGAACCTTGTCAGCCAAAATGATGACCATTGCAGCTATGGTGGCCACTTTATCCACCAAATTAGTAGCCATTTGACCTCTAGTAAAAGCTAGGAGGGCTACAAAAATCTTCTCAAAAAGAGTATAAAAAGTTGCCTCACACGAAAATTCAATGGTGCTATGAGTTCCAAGAATTTTTAATGAGCATCAAAGGGCTTACAATTTGTTGCCTCTTAAGCAATTTTCAAAAACACTTTTCTCCAATGTTTGGTTATTATAAATTGTTGCACAATTTGCAAAACGTTTGAGCCTTATAGGCTATTAAAATAAGCTTCAATGAGCTTTTGCCAAATTTAAATGCCAAGGTTTAATTGCAAAACAACTTATGCAAGTTTAAAAAATAATTAAATTATGTGAAACAATTCAATTAAATATAATTAATTTAGATTTAATTAAATCAAATTAATATCAATTTAATTTTAAAAAATAAAAATTAGAGTTATTAAGCAAAAAGTTATTTTGGCATCAAGTACACACTGGCCTCCAATGGGTAATCAAGGAGCATAGAGAAGAAGGCCTAAAAGTCACCTGTAACATTCATGAACTATTGCCTAGTATCCCTGAAAGGGGGTGCCTTCAACCGGTACGTGAGTGTGGAGTACAATCTAACCACCGTATGGTGGTCACTAGGATGAGCACGTGCACATGGTAATATTTTTCTCAAGTATCAGCTATTGTACATGATATCATCCCTGGCTGGACTATGAGCATGCACAACAAGAACGCTAAGAAATAGGTATGGTTAACTGAATTTTGATCAAAAACCTAAGAAAATCACCAAAAAAATGTAGGCAATGTCAGGGAAATTGTTGCAAACCTATCGGAGATAGAAAGTTTTAACCGTTGCTTACACCAAAAATCCATGAAAATATTAAATCATCATTGGAGTGGCCCAAAATATTTTTCAAATCCCATCAGGAAAATGTTGCAATTATAGGTGTGAAACGGTGTCTAAAAAAATGTTAAGGAGTGGTGTTTGAAACAATTGTATTCTTGGTTGGAGTGAGTGTGGAAAGCCCCTACGACACACGTAGGGGTTATTCACCAGAAATTTTACCAATACATAGCCTTATAAGGTTACCATTATAGAAAAAATAACCTATAAATGTAATTTGATGACAAATCCTAGCAAGGATCTTTGTGAGCTTTTTGCATATCGAGAAACAAGGTTGATAAAATCAATATCAAAAAGAGATGGGTTCTATAATAGGGCCGATACACGACCACCTAAGGTGGTAATTCGTAGAAGAAAATAGTCTTGGTTGTATATGCTTGGGAGCAATTATCCCATAATCAAGATGCTAGGGCTAGATAAGTTGTATAAAATAAAAAACACTCAAAAGAGCTATGATCACCTCATGGTGGTTGAACCATCCTTATCAAGCCACTTATCCATCCATGTAGTCATCCATTTTGGTCTTGAATTTTGTTTTGTCATGTATTTTCATTGTACCATGTCAAGTTATCTCACCCATACCACGTGTTATATCCACCTTTAGTTGAGCATCCTTTCATTGTGTCATGTTAGGTTGTCTCACCCATGCAATGTGTTATATCTATTGTGTCATGTTAGGTTGTCTCACCCATGCTATGTATTATATCCACCTTTAGCTAAGCCTCCTTTAATTGTGTCATGTTAGGTTGTCTCACCCACACCACATGTTATATCCATTGTACCATGTCATGTTGTCTCACCCATGTCATGTGTTATATCCACCTTTAGTTGAGTCTCCTTTTGTTGTGTCATATCATTTTGTCTCACTCAGAACACATGCTATATCCACCTTTAGTTGAGCCTTCTTTTGTTGTGTTGTGTTAGGTTTTCCATCCACACCACGTGTTATATCCACATTTAGCTTAACCTCCTTGATATTAGGTAATCTTGACAGATCATCAATGTCGTTGGTCTTAGTCCACTCATTTACGGTTTTCCCTTACGATCAAGATTGATCATCAATGTCTAATTTATTAATTCACCCCTAATTTTTAGGAAGGGAAAATTTGCTGATAAAATTGCTATTAGAATTTACTTTGAACAGTCATGCAAAAAAATTTTCCCAAAAAAATTTGGAAACACCAAAATGCACGTAAAAATTGTTGCCTAACAAAAAGTGCCCAAAAAAATTTACACACAAATTGTTTCCTAACAAAAAGTGCCCAAAAAAATTTACAAACATCAAAATGCAAACACAATATCAATGGAGTTCAATAAATACAAAATTTCTCAATGCAATTATAGTGATTAAATCTAATTGATGTAATATCGATGGATTTCAATAAACACCAAATGGATATAAACCAATTGGAGCGATGAAATCCAATTGAATCCGCAATTTCTAAGGAGCATAGGTCACAATATCATGCTCTGATACCAGTGTCGAAGGATGAAAATTCAACTACTAATTTCATTATAATTTATACTTAAATAAACATCCAAATGCCTAAAATACAAACCATACATTGATATCACGCTAGAAAAATAATAGGGAGACAAATAAATAATAAATATGCCAAATAACCCTAAAAATAGCTAACGAATTACCAACTAATCCTAACAACTAGCTAACCACATGCCAACTAGTGCTATGTGAGAAAAAGACTCATGAAATTATTAGCAAATAATAAAATAACCTAGGAATCATAGAAATACACCTATGCCTAGGTAATGGAACTTGATGCCATTATCATATCTTTTGATGAAAGAGTTTGTCATTTATTTCTATATATAACCTCTTCTCATTCCCCTTCTTCCAAAAAAGGAAGAAAGAAAGAAATAAATAGAAAATCCTCATTTCACCTAGGCAAAATCTCACAAAATACACTTGGGTCCCCATTTCATTATATCCTTTTCCTCTAAAATTTGTTAAGCATATTTCTAAAATCAATTGTTTCTTTCATATATCTGACAAGATGAGATGCCAACCTACGAATACAATAATAAAAATAAAATGACTAAGATCCAAAATATTTTAAGCTAAAGAGGAGTTTCCTTCCTTTTGAACCTACTACTCAATAGATAAGGCAAAGTCTAAGGTAGACCTCTCGATGGTATAGTGTTAGAAATGATTACCTACATAAGGTCTAGTAAAAATGGCTTAATACATGAGACCTATGATGACTTAAGTAAATTAAGGATAAAGGATAGATAACCCTAAAAATAGGGTCTTTAAAAAATATGTTTTACAAATAAGAAAAGGAATGGCAAGAATGGAAGTCGCTAATATAGAAGCATAAATTTCTTCTACCATATTTCCCATGAACATATTCACTTTGCTTTCACCTCTTATTTCTTCTACTTTCCTCTATTCTATATTTCCTTCTTATTTCTTATACTCTTACTTATCTAATACCTCTAACTTCTTATGTTGCACCCATTCTATCTCAAATGAGTACAACCATGGTTTTAGGGTCACTAGAGTTTTACCTTTTTAAATGTAGGGTCATCTCACACATTATCTCTAATATAGTTTTCCCTAAAAACATTCATGTCATCACCAACTATTTCATTCTCTTGAATCCATACTTTCATCCCCCACATTACAAGTGTCATTGTGTCACCCCATGTGTTATCATATCAATCCCTTTCATCATTCACCATCACTCAGTCCACATCATCATCCATGTCATTTCAATATGGTATCCTTGTATTCATTGGTCCATTGGTCCCCATAGGTACAATGATACTCTTCATCTTGTAGTATCAAAGCTATTCAAGATAATTTATACTATGAAGACATGTATTGACATTGACATCTATTATCCTTTCCCTCACTTGGTGAAAAATAAACCCCTAATATCAAATAAAGAGAGTAAACGTCAATAACTATATAAGAGATGTAGAAATGAAATTTAACATGCTACACACAATTCCATTTCCACAAATAATTCTACAACAATAATAACAATAATAGAGAAATAGCAGTAGCAATGGTAGATAACAATAAGTATAGGTAGTTTTATATTAACAATGACATTTATAATATAGTATTACAATTTTAGAATTACAATCTATAGCCTGCAAACCCTAGGTTGAATATCCTTCATGGCTGCATACAAGACTAGACTGCATCAATCCATCAACCTGCATGACTCTCCTCAATGCTTGAACAACTATGAATCAACCCTTCAATCCATGAAAAACCATCATGAATGAACAACTTGAATGAATGAGGGGAGGGATTATTTATACACCCAAAAAGTAGTTATCCTCCAACTACCTTATAACTTCCCTCAAATTACATTTCATATGCATTTTCTCTTTGCATTACATGACATTTCCCACTACAGGATGAAATAGCTTATAATTCTAATTTATCCGACATAATTGACTTACATCACTTTATTCTTATGTACAATATTAAATTGCACTTTAAAACAAATTTAAATATATGCATGCATATTTCGTCAAACACTTTGCATACAATTAAAAAATAACACATAATACCAAAACTTATTTAGTAATTAAGGACATATCAATTTGTCTGTCTATATCTATCCCCTCTAAATTGGTTGTTATCCTCAATGATGTGAGATAAAAACTAGGAATAGAAGTACTAAATAATGTAATAGAATTTCTTGTCACTCGTCTTCCTCTTTCTCCTGTTCCATACATCTTTGGCAATAGACTTCACTTGAGACTGCTTGCAACACCATATTCTCTGATTGGACACTCCCCTTATTACAAGTATGTGTAACATCAACATTATTAAAATTCTCTGAATAGGTACTTCACTTTTATAAATTAGCCATATCATCAGTATGATCAATACCATAAATATCATGAACATGATAGGCAACACCTATCATCATATATGTTAGGGGTCAAGGTGGTGGGAGCCTCCTTGTAGGGTCAAAGTACAACATCCCTTGTGGGATCGAGGGGCAATAACCTTCATGGGAAATACCATTGAAACCATCAATTTCCAAACTAAATTTTCTCCTCATAAACTTTTTGGAAGCTTTCACTCAACCTATTGAAATTACTTCCTCTCAACTCTAATTCACTGCTTTCATGATCCAACTGATTTCTCATCAATTTTTGATAGACATCTCCCTTGTAATATTATCCTTCTGATGGAAACTCCTTTGACTGCACTACCTTAGGTGATAATATTTCTAATGGCAATCCCTAATGGCTTAGTCTCTAAAGGAATTGGCTAGAAATATTGATAATTATAATAGGTATAATGTATATATGTCTAGGAAAACAAGTTAGATGGCTCAGATGGGTAGACATCTCGAACAAGTTGCACACAAGAAGATTTATTAGATGGATTACACATAGGTATATGTCTTATATAGATTGTACACAATTTTAGATAGGTTAGTGTAGATGTCACAGATAGATGGGCTAGATGTCTAGATGGGTTTCTAGATTTTTGGGATAGATAGTTATATGGATGGCCAGACATCGAGGTTATAAGGCCATATGAACGACTAGATATCGAGGTCAGATGACCAATATATGGCCAAATTTCTAGGTCATATGGCTAGACATTTAGGATGGATGGCTAGACATATGGCCAAGTTTTTGGGTTAGATGACCAAACTAATAGGTAGATATTTGGGTTAGACGGCCAGATGTCTAGGTCTAACAGTTAAACATCTATGATGGATAGCCAAATGTTTAGACTAGATGGCTATATGTCTAGGTCTGATGGCTAGACATCTATATGGTTAGACATCTAGGATAGATGGATAGACATCTAAATGAGTAGACTTCCTCATATGGGTAATTATTAGATGTTGAAATCCTTCAGATGTGTAAGTGTTATATGGGTACTTGCCAGATAGGTAGGTTTTAGACATGTAACCTCTAGATGACTATTTTTTAGATGGCTTCTTCTCATATTTTAACACATTAGATGGTTGTACCTTAGATATTTCCTTCTCATATGATTGCACCTTAGATGTTTGCTTCTTCGATGACTACATATCAAATATCTTCTTCTTAGATGGTTGCACTTAAAATATTTCCTTCACAGATAGATGCACCTCAAACATCTCCTTCTCAGATGGCTACACCTACGATATATCCTTATTAAATGGCTCATACTCAGATGACTTCACCTCAAATATCTCCTTATTATATGGCTACATATTATACATCTCCTTATTATACGGTTGCACTTTAGATATCTCCTTCTCAGATGAATTCACCTCAGACGTCTCCTTCACTGCCATCTGAATATATTCTCTAGTTGTTTGATTCTCATTCATCGATGAGGTTTTTGCATCACTTTCCTAATTCAAGGCATAATCCAAAGCCTCTTGGTATGATCTTGGAGGAAATGTCTTCATATTCCTTTCATACATCGATAGAAGTCCATCTATGAACCACCTACTCTTTGATTCCTCTGAGTGATATTTCTCCACATGGTCAAGCAACCTACTCAACCTTCAATTGTAAGAACAAACATATTCCTTCTCTTCTTGTATGTTATAATTTTTTTCAATGTCATATGATCAAAATTCTTCCACAAATGCATCATGTAATTCTTACCATGTCTTGTACTTGTCTGTTAGGAATTTTATGTACCAATCTATTCCATGAAATATTGTAGGAAAACACCTCCTCCAATATGCTTCATTATTCTACACAGTCACCTTCCACACCATGTGGCAAATTATCCAATGACTAATCGGGTCTTCCTTCACTTCTCATGTGAAAAGTGGATACCATATGGAATACTTAACTTATTCCTCTTAAGTTTGCTATGTTGCTCTTTCTTACTCTACCCTTGGGTTCTCATCTTCCAAACAACTAATTAGTCTACCTATTTTGTTATTGCAAACATCTAGACTACAAATGACTAGACTGCTTATGTAGACTTCCAAACTATAAATATCTAGACTACAAATATCCATATTGTAGACATCCATATTGCTTCTATAGATGTATATACTACAGATGTCTAGACTGATTCTATAGACATCCAAACTGGTGCTGTAGGTGTCTACAAATTCTCAATCTACAAAATCTTCACTTACATTTTTGTATCTCATTGGCATACATATTCCTTTATATAGCCCTACATCTTCATCAAAAAAAAAATTGGTGTGTTTTCACCTACGTCTTTGGATACACTCCATTTTTTTCATTGTGCATCTTCCCAAGGATTTTACTTCTCATAATTCCATGTCACAAAATTTGGACCCAACTTCAATCAAGCAATGATGCCAAAATGTAAAAATGAAATTTAGCATACTACACATAATTCCATTTCCACTTAAAAAATTCTATAAATATGCATTTATTGTAGTTTAGCAATAATAATGCATAGATCCTGCAACAACAATAATAATAGCAATAGAGCACTAGCTGTAGCAATGGTAGATAACAATAAGTATAGGAAATTTAATATTAACAATGGTATTTATGATACAACATTACAGTTTAAGAATTACAATCTATATCATATAAATCCTAGTTTGAATACCCTTCATGGCTGCATACAAGACTAGACTTACATCAATCCATCAAGCTACATGACTCTCCTCAATGCCTAAACAACCATGAATCAACCCTTCAATGAACAACCATTGTGAATTACAACTTGAATGAATGAGGGGAGGGCTTATTTATACACCCAAAAAGTAGTTATCCTCCAACTACCTTATAACTTCCCTCAAATTACATTTCATATGCATTTGCTCTTTGCATTACATGATATTTACCACTACAGGATGAAATGGCTTATAATTATAATTTAGCTAAAATAATTGACTTACATCACTTTATTCTTACGTACAATATTAAATTGTACTTTACAAAATAATTAAATATATGCATGCACATTTCGTCAAATACTTTGCATACAATTACAAAATAACACATAATACCAAAATTAATTTATAAATTAAGGACATATCAATTTTCTTGTCTATAAGAGGAAAAAAATCAAGATAAATTAAGACGACATCTGTAAAAAGGCTTCAACATCTACTACATCCATGATCCACGAATTCTATCTAATGAAAGAAAGAATTGAACTATTTTTCATTCAAGCACTTTTAGTACAAAATATAAAATCCAATATCTCATTGGTGGGATAAGCTTAGTCCCTTTTAGAACAAGTGTTCTAAGGTGCACTCAACATTTTCTAGATCAAGTTCCTTTGTGGTAAGGCACACTGATGCAGGAGCATCCGGCGACAGCAAGGCAATCTTGCATCAACCAAATTTTCTAAGTATTTTGTATTTTGTTTGATTTCTTTTCTTTACCTCGGCAAAGGTTTTGTCGCGAAATCGCGGCATCTAAAAGAAGTTAAGGCAAGTCTGAAGTTTTGTCGCGATATCGCGACGTCGCGATATCGCGACGTCGCGATGTCGCGACGTTTTGGAAGCAAAGGCACGGAGGGAGTTTTCGTCGCGATGTCGCGACAATTTTTGAAGCTAAGGCACGGAGGGAGTTTTCATCGTGATATCGCGACATCGCGATATCGTGACGTCGCGATGTCGCGACGGTTTTTGAAGCAAAGGCACGGAGGCAGTTTTCGTCGCGATATCGCGACGTCGCGATATCGCGACGTCGCGATGTCGCGATAGTTTTTGAAGCAAAGGCACGGAGGCATTTTCGTCGTGATATCGCGATGTTTTTGAAAGTTAAGGCATGGAGGTAGTTTTCGTCGTGATATCGCGACGAAAACCAAGGCAAAGGGCTCGCAGGCGAAGTGGTCACGATATCGCGACATGTCGCGATATCGCGACCGATTGAAGACAAATAAAAAATGGACACGTGGACAGGCCGCACGCATGGGAAAAGAGACAACGGTTGCAGATAAATATTTTGACAAGGCGACAGCTGCAGGCCATGGGCATTATGGATGAGACAGTGGTTCAGAGGAACAGTCTGACCAAAACGGCGGTTGCAGGGCAAGGGGGGTCTTTAATGCAAGCTTCCATAGTGGATCGGGGCAGTTGCCCATTGATGGAAGGAAATTTGAAAACTTGGCAGAGGAAGCGAACTTTCATATTTTATTTCATGAATTCGATCAGGTGGGGGCATTAATTGCCTAGAGGGTCGAGACCTCGATAAAAACTCAAAAAATTGTAAGGGAAGGGATGGTGAGTTTGAGATTGAGAGGGGGAAGAATTATGTCGGTAGACGGTATTGTAAGACTGTGTTAAGCAATTTACAGAGAAATAATTTCAAGTTTTGTTGTGTGAATCTCGGCTTGCCATCAAGTGGTATCAGAGCGGGAGCTCCTGAGCGTGTAACAGATCGCCGAAAGAGAGGCAGTTACACCAGGATCTGTGGAAGGATTTGTAAGGGAAGAAAGAAAAATGCCTCCACGAAGAAACCGTGGTGGAGTAAGAAATGTGGTGCCGGCAGAAGACTTTCGAGCTTTGCAGAGGCAAGTTCAGGCCCTGCAAGAAGAGCTACGCAGAAGGCACGAGCCCGGAAGGGATGAGGGAAGTGAAGACGAAGTTGATGAAGAAGAAGACCAGTTTGAGGAAGAAGAAGAGGCTGTGGATCCTGCACAAGCCAGGTTGTACAAAGCCATCTCTCAGATTGGAAAGCAACCAAAAATGGAGGTTTCTACATATTCTGGAAACCTAAATCCAGAAGAGGTGATTGACTGGATAAATGACCTAGAAGAATATTTCGAATATGAGGAGGTTGAAGACCCTAATCGGGTCAGATTTGCTAAGACCAAGTTGAAGGGTCATGCCAGCATCTGGTGGAAGGGAATACAGCTGGAAAGGAACAGAAGAGGGAAGGAAAGAATAACAAGATGGGATAGAATGGTGGAAAAGCTGAAAAGACAGTTTATTTCGACAGATTACGAGTTGGATCTGCTAAGGAAAATGCAGAGTTTGAGACAGACAAACAAAACTGTCCAAGAATACACCGAGGAGTTTTACAAGATCTCTATTAGAACTGGACATTTAGAGGCAAACAAGGAGAAGGTGGCCCGTTATATCAATGGGTTGAGACTCGGTATCCAAGAAGAGCTGAGCCTAGTTTGGGTAAGCACCATTGAGGATGCTTACCAGTTTGCCCTAAAGGTGGAAGAAAAGCTGAATAGGCGGTTTGAAGGCAAGCAAAGAGGAAGGGGCCGTGGTGGAAGAACTGGTGGGAGAACCAGTGGAGAAAAATACAAAGATCTGAAGAAGACTGGTGAAGCCAGTAGTAACCAGGATCAAAGGGAAGAGGATATTTATCAGCCCCGTGATCAGAATAGCTACCCAAGAGGACGGGGTGGATCTGGACGAGGGTTTGGAAGAGGAGTATTTCGTGGGACCTGTTTCCACTGTGGTGAAGAAGGACATCGAGCATTCGAGTGTCCACAACACCGAGAAAGGACGAACAAGAGGCCTGAGGGTCCAGCCAGAGCTGCTGTGGCAGAGGAAGATGCTGGATCTGAACATTCTGAAGAAGCAGAGAGAGGGGAAGCAATGATCGTAAGGAGAGTCCTGTTGAATGAGGAGAAGGACACAGATCAGAGGAGAAGCTTATTCCGCACAAGGTGTAAATGCGCGGGTAAGATTTGCAATATTATTATTGACAATGGTAGCACGGATAACCTGGTTTCAGAAGAAATGGTTACCAAGTTACAGTTAGAGAGGAAGAAGCACCCGCATCCATATCGGGTCACGTGGTTACAGAAGGACCATAGGGCTTTGGTCAGTGAGCAATGCTCCGTTAAATTTAATATTGGGAATTATTGTGATGAGGTCCTGTGCGACATCCTGCCTATGGATGCTTGCCATCTGTTGCTGGGAAGGCCCTGGCAGTTCGATCGGAGTGCAGTGCATGACGGCCGTGCCAACACCTACTCATTGACGAAGAATGGCGTGCGCCATAAGCTGAAGCCCGTGAAGGAGGCGGATGAAAAGGTGTGTAACAGCTCCAGAATCTGTTTAGTTGAAGGGAGAAAATTTTTGGACGGTTTGAAGCATGAACATTTGTGTTATGCAATAATTCCTAGAGTTAGGGAGAAAGAATGCAAAGATACCCCAGCAGAAGTCCTAGATCTGTTGGAGGAATTTCTAGATATTGTGTCTGATAATGTGCCTGAGGGTTTACCCCTAGTAAGGAAAATCAGCCACCATATAGATTTGGTGCCAGGATCGAGCTTGCCAAATAAAGCTGCACATAGAATGACGCCTGTAGAAACTGAGGAGTTAAACAGGCAGGTCCAGGAGTTGCTGGAGAAGGGACTGATTCGGGAAAGTTTGAGTCCATGCGCAGTACCTGCAGTGCTGGCACCAAAGAAATATGGAGAGTGGAGAATGTGTACAGATTCACGAGCCATCAACAAGATCACAATAAAATACAGATTTCCATTGCCAAGAATGGATGACATAATGGACTGTTTAAGTGGAGCCAAGTACTTCACCAAGATTGATCTCAAGAGTGGTTACCATCAGATCCGTATCAGAGAGGGAGATGAGTGGAAGACAACCTTCAAGACCAGAGAGGGCTTGTATGAGTGGTTGGTCATGCCATTTGGGCTATCCAATGCACCAAGTACCTTCATGCGGCTGATGAATGAGGTACTGAAAGAGTTTTTAGGAAAATTTGTCATTGTCTATTTAGATGACATATTAATATTTAGCAGAACCCTGGAGGAACACCTGATGCATATCAGAAGGGTTTTTGAGAAGCTGCGGGAGGAGCAGTTATTAATAAATCTAAAAAAGTGTAATTTTGTAAAGAAGGAGTTAGTATACCTGGGATTTGTAATCTCAGCAGAAGGTCTAAAAATGGACCCAGAGAAGGTGAGAGCTATCATGGAATGGCCTACCCCGAGAAGCACAATAGAGGTAAGATCATTTCATGGTCTAGCCAGCTTTTACAAAAAATTCATTAAAAATTTCAGCAGCATTTGTGCACCCCTCACAGAGACAATGAGAGGGGATAAGAAAGAATTCAAGTGGACCTTAGGGGCTGAAAGGAGCTTTGATGCATTAAAGAAAAAGGTCACATAACAGCCTGTTTTGGCACTTCCAGACTTTAACAAAGTATTTCAGGTAGACTGTGATGCCAGTGGCAGTGCAATAGGGGTTGTACTGAGTCAGGAAGGCAGGCCTGTTGCCTATTTTAGTGAGAAGCTAAATGATGCTCGAAAAAAGTATTCAGTTTATGACCAAGAATTTTATGCTATAGTTCAGGCTCTAAAGAAGTGGAGGCATTATTTGTTGCCAAAAGAGTTTGTTCTATTCACTGATCATCAGGCATTACAATACATTAACAGCCAAACAAAACTGAATCAAAGGCACTTGAAGTGGGTTGAGTTCCTCCAAAGCTATACCTTTGTGTTGAAGCACAGAAGCGAAAAATCAAACAGAGTTGCAGATGCCTTAAGTAGAAGGCAGAATCTACTGATTGAAATGACAGTGGAAGTGGTAGGATTCGAAGAACTGAAGGGTCTTTATCCTGAAGATCCTGATTTTGCAGAAGCCTGGACGGCTTGCTTGGCACCTGTTACTGTGGACAGGACAAAATGGTTGGATTTTCTAATCCAAGATGGAATGTTATTCAGGGGAAGTAAATTATGCATTCCAAGGAGTTCCATGCGGGAGAACTTAATCAAGGAAAAGCACAGCGGGGGACTGGCTGGACACTTTGGTCGGGATAAGACCATTGCCCTGGTGAATGAAAATTACTACTGGCCGCAACTTCAGCAAGATGTGAAGAAGTTTGTGCAAAGTTGTAGAATATGCCAAATGGCAAAGGGCGGAAGACAGAACACTGGATTATATCAGCCGTTACCTGTACCTGAGAGGCCGTGGGAGGACGTCAGCATGGATTTCATCCTTGGATTGCCAAGAACACAGAGGGGAAATGACTCTGTATTTGTAGTGGTTGACAGATTTTCCAAGATGGCACATTTTATTCCCTGCCAGAAGACAAGTGACGCGGTTCACATTGCAGGGTTGTTTTTCAAAGAAGTGGTACGACTTCACGGTCTACCAAAGAGCATTGTTTCTGACAGAGATACAAAGTTTGTTGGTTATTTCTGGAGAACCTTGTGGAAGAAGTTAAAGACAGATCTGAAATTTAGTTCTACGTACCACCCGCAGACTGATGGATAGACAGAGGTGGTAAATAGAAGTCTGGGTAATTTATTGAGATGCTTGATAACAGACAAACCCAAGGGATGGGATTTAGTTTTACCATAGGCAGAATTTGCATACAACAATTCAGTCAATAAGAGCACAAATAAATCTCCATTCCAGATCATATATGGAAACAGCCCGAGAAATGTGTCTGAACTGAGAAAGTTGGATAAAGGAGAAAGGCGCAGTGCCGAGGCAGAGGAATTTGCGAAACATATGAAAAGTCTGCATGAAGAAGTAAGGAAACAAATTATAAAAATGAATACTCAATACAAGACAAGAGCAGACCAGAAGCGGCGGTTCAAAGAATTCGAAGTGGGAGATGAAGTCATGGTCCATCTCAGAAAAGAAAGATTTCCTGCCAAAACTTATAACAAATTAAAGATGAAGAAGTTTGGGCCATGCAGAATACTGGAAAAACGGGAGTCAGGCAATGCATATGAAGTGGAATTGCCAAGTTGGCTTGACATTTCACCTATTTTTAACATTTCAGATTTAGTAGAATACCATGAGGGAGAGAGTACGGAGGCACCAAGTACAGAGTTTCGGCAAATTCCAGCATCTACTCCAACCACAGACGAGGTCGAGGAAATATTAGACGCTCGTGAAGGCAGAAGCACCAGGAACAAACAGTACTCAGAATATTTGATAAAGTGGAAGGGCAGACCTGTAGAAGATGCAACTTGGTTGTCGAAGACAGAGGTTGACCGCCTGGGTCTTCCCCTAACAGAACAGAAGTGAGGAGCACTTCTCATTTTACCCCGGGTGTCTGATGCAGGAGCATCCGACGACAGCAAGGCAATCTTGCATCAACCAAATTTTCTAAGTATTTTGTATTTTGTTTTATTTCTTTTCTTTACCTCGGCAAAGGTTTCGTCGGCATCTGAAAGAAGTTAAGGCAAGTCTGAAGTTTTGTCGCGATATCGCGACGTCGCGATATCCGAACATTTTTGAAAGCTAAGGCACGGAGGGAGTTTCGTCATGATATCGCGACGTCGCGATGTTTTTGGAAGCAAAGGCACGGAGGGAGTTTTCGTCACGATATCGCGACGTCGCGATATCATGACGTTTTTGAAAGCAAAGGCACGGAGGGAGTTTTCATCGCGATATCGCGACGTCATGATATCGCGACGTCGCGATGTCGCGATGATTTTCGAAGCAAAGGCACGGAGGCAGTTTTTGTCGTGATATCGCGACGTCGCGATATCGCGATGTCGCGATGTCGTGACGTTTTGAAAATTTAAGGCACAAAGGCAGTTTTTGTCGCGATATCACGATGAAAACCGAGGCAAAGGGCTCGCAGGCGAAATGGTCGCGATATCGTGACATGTCGCGATATCGCGACCGATTGAAGACAAATTAAAAAATGGACACGTGGACGGGCCGCACGCGTGGGAAAAGAGACAGCGATTGCAGATAAATATTCTGACAAGGCGACAGCTACAGGCCATGGGCATTATGGATGAGACAGTGGTTCAGAGGAACAGTCTGACCAAAATGGCAGTTGCAGGGCAAGGGGGGTCTTTAATGCAAGCTTCCATAGCGGATCGGGGTAGTTGCCCATTGATGGAAGGAAATTTGAAAACTTGGCAGAGGAAGCGAACTTTCATATTTTATTTCATGAATTCGATCAGGTGGGGGCATTAATTGCCTAGAGGGTCGAGACCTCGATAAAAACTCAAAAAATTGTAAGGGAAGGGATGGTGAGTTTGAGATTGAGAGGGGGAAGAATTATGCCGGTAGACGGTATTGTAAGACTGTGTTAAGCAATTTACAGAGAAATAATTTCAAGTTTTGTTGTGTGAATCTCGGCTTGCCATCACACACTCCACATATATCAATAATTATAAGGTCTTGTTCTTCAAAGAACAATTATATAAATGGAAGAGAAGATGACAACCAAGGCAAATTACACTGAAGAACTCCCCATCCACTAGAACAAATAAATTAGAAGGATAAGTCATATAATAAAATGGTAATCATAAATTTAGACATATTTTACATATTGAAATGATAGTTGAATAATTAATAAATGAGGTCAAGAACTACTAAACAAAGGGTTTTGAAGAAAGACAAAGAGGAGGTGTCCATAAATA
This sequence comes from Wollemia nobilis, assembly GCA_028583015.1. Classification (NCBI taxonomy): domain Eukaryota; kingdom Viridiplantae; phylum Streptophyta; class Pinopsida; order Araucariales; family Araucariaceae; genus Wollemia; species Wollemia nobilis. The sequence continues at coordinate 13,779,777 of JAQPPZ010000135.1, forward strand.
ATATTATCTTATGCTTCAAAGGAGAACATTAAATAGAAATTCAATTGTGGAATCCCAAAATTTGAAGAAGATCAATAGAATATCCCCCTATAATATTAGTATGAGGATTTGATATAAAATATCAAAATATAAATGATCAAGATGATTCCCATGAGGAATACCATAGTGGTATGTCTTTGGGTTTGCATCTAGGAGACCAAAGTTCAAACCTAAGTACAAGGGGACTAGGACCCTTTCAAAACTTGTGCTTTACCCTAAATATTTTAATCCTTATAATATTTTAGTGGTATGTCTTTGAGTTCTCATATAGGAAATCCAAGTTCAAACCACTGCATAAGTGACCAAGAACCTTTCCAAAATCAATGTTTTACCCTAAAACATTATCCCTATTAGAACACCATAGTGATATATCTTTGGGTTCTCATCCATGAGACCCAAGTTCAAACCACTATACAAAGGATCGAGACCCTTTCAAAAACCTATGCTTTACCCTAAAAAATTTAATCCCTATTGGGATACCATAGTGGTATATCTTTGGGTCCTAATTTAGGATATCTAAGTTCAAACCACTACATAAGGGACCAATACTCTTTCAAAAACCCATGCTTTACCCTAAAATTTTATAGCCAAAAGGGATAGATCGGATGGTAATGATCGAGTGCTTATTTTCAGGCTACCTTGATTTTATACTCTAAATAGTCAAGGATCCTATTGAATTCATATTTACCTAGCTGGATAGGGCTTATAAAGGTTTCCTATGCAACAAAACAAAATATGCACCCGTGTGCACTAATTGACAAGATGTTTTAAACCTTTTACCCTAGAGCTAAAGTAAAGGTAACCTACAATTTTAAATGTTTTTCTATAGGGATTCCAATTTTGGATATTGTATACCTAAGGATAAATGTAATATCTAGGAAATCTCACTAATTGACCTTTTATAAAGTCACCAAAAATATATAATCTTAGCTACTACCTTTCAATTATAAGGAATTATCCATAGAGAATGTATTTTGCAAACCCAAAAACAACATTACAAAACAATAAAAGTTTGTAAAACTAACAAAATTTGGCTAAGTATCCAAAGAGGATTGATTTTCTCAAGTTTTTATTCACTCACAAAAATGAACTAATTGGTTTTTAGGAGTGATTTTCTCACAAATACTCACAATTCATTCACAAAATGGATTGATTGGGTTGTTGAAAAAAATTACTCATAAAATGCTAACAATTTTCTCACTAAATGGATGGATTAGCTTGCAAGATAAAATTACTCACAAATTGCTAGCAATTCACTCTTAAAAATGGATTGATTGAATTGCAATAGAGATTCACTTGTAAAAATGGAAATATTCATTGGACAAGGCCTGGAGGGATAAATTTAAAGGCATGGATCCCTAGGCAAATATTTTGGAGATAGTTTAGCATGTAGTGGCACACTAGGTCATTTTGGAATCCTTATAATTTTTCTAGAGATATAATAAGAGGAATGTAACATTTAGTGGTGCATCATTTTTCTAAAGATACCCCTAAATCTTTACTTTTACTAGGAGTAATTATTTCTCACCCCAAGTAACTTAGGGGTAATTATAAATAGGGGCCTAGGGACCTCATTGTAACCATATTTTGACCATGAGAATTCATAGCTACACTTTGTGAAACCCACATTGTAATTTGACATCATGAGATTGTAATAAATTGGTAAGTTCTTATGCATTCTATTAGTGGCACTATGCTCCTAGTTTGCTAAGTGCACAATAGTTGTGGTATAGCCCTTCTAGCTCATATTGTCATTAGCCTATCAATTTTATAATTTAATTAATGGGTGGACATTAATGTTATTCAATTTTGTATGTATTGATTGGTCACACACTTTTCTAGTTATGGTTTAAACCTATGTTTGCTTGAATCACTCATACCTTTAAACTTTCATGTATTTATATTTCTACACTTTACTTTTCCATAGTTTACTTTCAATTTAAGTTAGTGTAGGTTAATATAGGAGTGTTCTATGAAGAATAATGGGAATCCAGGCTAAATCTAAATGCTGGGGGAAGCCATTGGCAATCCCTTATAATTTTGTTAAAACTTAATTTGGATCACAAATATGAATTAAAAGTCAAGACAAGTCCCTAATTCAACTTTAGGATAAGGAGTGTATCAAAGAGGACTAGAATGAAAAGGATTAGGGGTTAAAAATCTCCCATGTGTGGGACTAGGAGACCTTCTCAAGTGAAACATGAGTAATTGAATTGCAAAATGAGAAATTTAGGATTATCATATAAAAACAATTAACACATTTGATTTGGGTTGTATATAGATGAGAAAGAGGTTGATTAGTAGAAGAGCAAAAACCATTAGGTAACTCTTGTACATGGATTCTAGTGATCAAAGTATAACATTGGAATCCTTCTCCTTATCTTTAAACTTATAATTTTTTATAATATTCACTAATGTTTTCATTATAACTATATTCATCCTCAAAGGAAAGAGACTTTTTGAGAATCTAAAAGGTTTATTTGGTTTGTTATATCATAGGTCTTTGGATAACTAGTTTTTCATAAATTTATTTTTCTATATTTATATTTCTAGTTTTTAGTAATTACATCTAAGTTTCATCATCTATATGTTTGTAATAAGTATGTATCACTTTATTTGGTCCCTTATGGTATAACCTTAGGATGAATTTGACTATTGACATGGACACCATTACCATGACCCTTGTATATACTAGGTGGATAATTTATATCTATCAATCCAATTAAGTACCTTCCTTTTACATCACATTAGGTGAAAATATTATTATCAATAAAGGTTTTTAGAAATTCAATGGTTGATAAATTTATTCACTTGTGTTGCTCTTAACATAGAATAATGTACTAGCTTTGATGTAAAATTTTCCTAATTGGCAACCAAACATAAGGTTTCAAGCAAGGGATATGGGTAATATTAATGAGAAGAAGGTACCAATCATCCCAATCCTTTGCTAATTTTACAATTATCGAAAAGGTATTACAATAGGAGAACCTAAAATTGGCTAGGTCTAGAGAGATATCATTTGCTAACCCAATTAGTGATTCATTGACCAAGTTTCAATTTGTTGACTAATAAATGATCTATCAAATATCCTATGAATTGGTGTAGATGTGTAGATTATAATATTTTAAAATTAAAAATTTTCCTTTTGTTGGAAATGTAAATTTCAATCCTAGTTACTTAAGGGAAAAAGTGGTTAAATTGCTCTTATATAAGAACCATGGGCTCATTTGTAATTTATTTTGGCTAGTTTACAACACACTAGGAATATATATTATAATTATAACTTTGATATTTTAATCATTAATGGAAATTTGTGTAAGGTTCTTGTGTGCCAACTATGTCTTCTCTTCTAACCTCTTGGTATAGGGGTAAATGGTGTTCGTGATCACTCCTTGTTAATCCTTTTTTCCTTTAATTTACATGCTCAATGAAAGATGATCTCATTATCATTATTTAGTTATATCTTAATGGTACAATTGATTACACACTAGCATTGGTATGGTCTCAACTATATTTATTTTTATGCATTTCATTTTTACTTCTCACATGTTTACCTTAATCGATTTCATTTTCTATACTTAATTTAGTTTATATTAGCATAGATTAGTGGGGATTTACCCCAAATCTGGAGGTCAATGGGACTTAAACCTCTTCTTCTATAATAGTTGATATGGAATATGGGTAAAAATATGATCAAATGCTTCATACAATTAATAACTTTTTATCACACATGATGGAACAAGCACACTAGTCCTAATACATATTATTTTCAATTCTGCATCAATCCACTATGCATTTTACTAGATCTAAAAAAGGATTTGTGTATGACATTTTATACAAAAAAATCTAGAAATTTCTAATTATATTCATGCATGGTTTACCTAAATTTGGTAGTTTTTTACTTTGGTCTCAATGCTTGCATGTCATTCAAAACAATTATGAATTCCCCAATTTTAGTGCAATTAGTGACTATATCGATGATCAAATCCAAAAATCAATCACAAATTTGTAAAGACATTAGAATAATTATTTTCCTAAAAAAATGTTTATATGTAGATACATTTTCTAAAACAATCACAAAAAAGTCTTAAAATCCTATCAAGCTTATGATCTTACAATTTATTGATAAATCGATAATTTACCAATTTTTGTGTGAACTCTAATCTTATCATCCCAAAATTGCTTGAGTCCTCAAGTCATCAACTTATTGACTAGGAATATGATTAATCAACATGGATTGTATTCTCATTATGTACTACATATTGACTAGATCCATCATCTTCAAATTATTTGTTTGTCAATTAAGTAGACAAGTTAGTGATTTGTCAATTTTGGATGATAAAAGGTCATGTCAATTTCTCCTAGTGAATGCACTAAAAAAAAAGTCTTCAATCTAGTGATTTGCTAGATTTTCAGTAATTTTTTGACTTAGATATCAATTTTTTGACATGTGATCTAATTTTATGGATTTTATCAATATGACACATTTTTTGAGTAATTTTCTTACTATGGTTATAATTAGGCATTAGTCAAATACAAACATTTGTAAGCTATATTTCTTATGAATACAAGATCAAATCTGCATGAAAAAGGTAAAGAAATATATCAAGTAAACTTGATTGAATATTAACAAAATGGGAACAAGGGAAGAAAACCTACTAGAGTTATGTGGATTAGAGATTTAGAAAAACTTATCTCAACTAATTTTCCATAAAGACCAATGTCTAATCTAATAAATCAAAGTTAATATCCTTCATCTACAGCCCTATAATATTTTGGTTTAACCAATTAAGGATACTCCCATATATGATTTGTAGTCTACCTAATGTTGATTTATTCTAGTCTTCCTTTGAGTCTACTATTCTTATAAATACCTAAAATTGAACCATCTAACTTAGACCAATTTTACTACAAAGGTATAAAAATATTAACATAGCCATAACAACTGACTCAACCTTAGAATTTACATATAAATCCTAGTAGTATCAAATTCTCTACCTTAGATAAAATTTTCCAACAAGCGAATACACTTTAGATCCAATGTATTCGTGCTAGTTCAAATTTTTTTAGCTCTTCGTCAGTTTTGACCTCTAGCAAATTTGTGAATTTGTTGACTATGCAAATACATTGGTGGTGTATTTACATAAGTTATGTACTCATATCAACATGCAAAACCTATGATATTAACTACAACAAATATTTAGGGGGATAATTTTTCCTCCCGACCCCTCTGCCACTATAGGCAATCAACAAGTAGGGAGGAAGCTGGCTAACTTTCTTCCATCTTACTACACCTACCCAAATCAGTCCTAATAAATGGGATAGTGATTGTAAGTATATCACATCATCCAATAAATCCAATCATCCCCTAATAATCCCACCTAATAGGCCACCTCACCTCTCCCCTTTGGGAAACCCCCAAGAGGGCCAATTTCTATAAATTGACCCTTTGAGGTGGCACTTATCATGATACTTTCAGGTATCAAAGCTCTGCAAGAATTTAACATCATATTTTTGCATTGAAGTGATACCAAAATAACTTTTCAAATTCATATTTAATAAAAGGGATACCTTGTGTCTTTTATTGTATTTTTATGATACATTCTTGACTCATATGATTTCAATATTAAATTTATCATTAACATTTTGTGATTCAGCTTCTTGCATGTATTTATGTATATTTTACCATTTCAATGTAACCTTGTGTTGTTAAGTATATATTTTAGATTTTATAGGCATCTAAGGAGGTTTACAAAATAGGAGATTGCTTTGAGGGTTTCCATAGTATCCATTATCAGGATCTAAAACCTTTATTGGCCCAACATTTGATTTTTTTTTGCTATTAGCAACGAATTCATTACCTATATTTTAACCAAGTGGCATATGCACCCCAGACAGTCAAAGTTTCTAATTTTGCAATTTTAAACCTCTATTGTTACTTTCGTATCAAGAAGCAAATATGCCACCTATGACTATTTTAGGTATTGTATTCATTATCTTTTTATACAACCCTAGGTCACCTTTCCATCCTAGCATCTAGTCTATTCAACCTTACTTTGTGCAACTTTTGCCATTCCTAACAACCCCTAACTTTTTCCTTGCTCTCTAACAATCCAATTTTGTCCTTGCTCTCTAACAATCCAATTTTGTCCTTCTAATGAATTCACTTTTAGGTGGAAATTTCACTTTAAATACCTCAACATCTATTTCCAAGCTTTCAATTTTAATTTTTGTGTATAAATAGGGGGGTTGACTATGCCAATCAGGAAGTCATATACTTATTTTTGTTTTGTAGGCCCCCAAAATCTAATGCACCCCTTTTCTCTATTTATTTTACAAGTGTTAGAAAAAAATTTAATTGTAGGATTTTCAAGTGACATATTCACCAAGTGACAAATTTGAGAATAGGTGGTGTATTTGCACCAAGCACCAAAATAGGTAATTACATATTATCCTCTTGTTTTCAATACCTATAATAGGTTGTTTTTTTGAGTTTTATGCTTGTATATCTATTTTTTTTGTATTTATAAAAACACACAAAAAAAGGAAAATAAAAAGAACATTTAGTTTAAATATCATATTTTTACTTTATTTTCTTATGTATCCAATTGGAATTTGAATGTAGCATGCATTAGGATTAATTGTGTGTTTGCATATTCTTGTGCCCCATTTATTTAAAAAGAATAAAATGAAAGTATAGTATTGCATAGCTTTTATCTTCTATCATACTCAATCAAAAGAAAAAACCTCATATAGATTAGCATTTTGCATTTTGTATTTTATATTCATATTTTATTGCATTAGCATATTGTGCATCAATTCCTAAGATAGACTACAACCCACCCAGGTGTTGTAGATGAGTTGGAGAGGAGAGAGAAATCTTCACCCTACCAAAAATCTGAATTGGGTATCCAAAATCCAATTGATAATGCTGGTGCGGGCAAGGTCGGGTGCGACTCTCGGGTGACTTTGACGGTGTAGAACCCCTTGTTCGTGGTCTCTCAGACCAAGGCGGCCCTACAAGGATTTTTTCACTAAAAAAAAAAAAATAGACTACAACATATGTGTTTGTTAAGTTAAACACATCAAAGTTATATTAGAGAAATATTTAAGCCCTTGGTGAACTCAAATCCCCCACCAAAGATAGACAATGTGAAGTGCAACCTAATGATGAGTTAGCAGCAGGGCTCTTGCGTTCGAGTATGGACAACACTTGAGGGAACACATTTGGGTAAACACTTCTAATCACATTTTGGCATACCACATATTTGGTGAATCAAACGTGAAAATATCACATGGGTCCTTATCCAAAACATTTTTCCTAGGACTTTATTTATAATCAACATAAAAATTTACTACAATTTAATTAATATCACTTAACTTGTTTTCTTAGCATAATTTACATTAAATCAAGATAATAAGAACATAACTAAATTGTTACTCCTATTGGGGGATGGTTAACGACCCCTTGAGTAAACTGATGTATGAGCCTTGAGAGTTATCTCTTTTGGCTAGTATATTACGATGGGCAAATGAGAGTCATAAGGAGGGTTGTTTTTCCAAGGCGACATAAGAATTATTAAACATCTTCTCTTCTCTAAAAAATATAAAAAAAATTCTAATAAATTGAACTTATTTTTTTACTATGTTTTAATCTTTTTATCTTAATCAAAATTCTACATGAGCATTAGCATAGAATCCAACTGCTTCATCTGAACTTCCAAAGAAGCAATCCATGATTGAACTTCATCTGAACTGCTTCATGGGATATAAGCCTACCCCAATGGACTAATTTGCTATGCTCTTACCCTTGTTTGTGAATATGGCATTCATTTCTAGTTGTCCCTCATACTCTATGCCTGCATGAGATGTAGGAGCATTCATATCTCGAGAGTTCTTGGAGCACTCTCTAGGCTCTCTAAAAATTCTAATGGTGCTACCGCTATGTACGCTCATAGGATGAGAAGGCACAGGGGTAGGCTTATAGCCTAGCTATCCTATGACTCTATCTAGACCATCCAACTATCTACAACATCATGGCTCATAATGTGGTGTACCATTAGCTCCCTCTTTATATATATCAATGGTGATCCTACAAGGATTAATTTTGGTGAGAGTGTGTATGGGCCTGTGATCAAAAGTAGCCCTGTCCACTTGCCCTTGAATGGGTGTATTCTATACTTGTCTATACTCAGAAGTTGGGGACCTTAGATCTCCCCTATACATAGGATGGAGGGGTACCAATCTAGATCCCTCAATGATGTACTCCTCAATGGATCCTGTAGATGCACGTGGAATGTGATCATGGTAAATGTTGGCATGTTCAAAACCCCATGATGGGAAGTTCCATGCTCTGATCTATGTCTAGAAGAGTGTCTAGTAGCTCCTCTAATAGGGGTATTCTCGATGGAATCCCCCCATGTAGAATTATCCCCTATAATGCTCTCTGAATGATGTTCAAGAGGATCCTGTGAGTGAGGGTTCTACGCAACTTGTTGTGTGTTGGATGGAGCTTCAGCTTCGATCATGGGTCTATGCCTGGATCAGCCTCTCTGTGTAACCACCATGATGTGTATCCTATTTCTAGATTTAAATTTTATTAGCATGCAAAGAATATAATTATGATGTGTTTTTCAAATTTGTTGTATCAGTATGTAACTCTCATTGTTTTTTGCAATATGTTGATGATTTTCTCAAATTTTAAAGGACTTTCACCTATATACTCACACAAGTTGAAATATGGTAATGAAGTCCATACTCAATGAGGTAGCATAGGTCCTCCCGGTCCCTCACCCAATCTCACCTAGTCAGCATCATACCCTCCAAAGAGGAGTATATGCAAATTTTCTAGGCTACAGATGGTTCTTGGGTTCGGTATTGGTCTAGTAACATTAAGGATCGAAGGATTTGGTCCAACAGGTGGAAATCACTACCACCATTGTTGAAACCCTACTAGTGGTTGGATGTGAGTCCCAACTCACTAGCATTTAAATGTGTTGTGGTGTGTGTGGGTTCCTTTTACTTTGCATGAAAATTAAATGCATAAAACAACACTCAAATGATTCTACATGCTTTTCAAAAGAATGTTTGATTTTCATAAGTATGCATGATTAATCTATATGATTTTTAAAATATGCACACTAATGACGATGACAAGATGGCCACTAGGTGGGCCTCATGCAAGAAAAAACAACATACAAGAAGGGCCTAGACCACTTGATACTAGGGTGGACTACACTTAAAGGTCCATTGTTCCTAGCAGCGACTAGCAAATCCTAAGAAAATACCTAAGGACTCAATGCATTTAAAATTCCTTCATTGCCTTCCCTGTTTATTCTAACATTTTATGCATTCTAGAAAAACATAGAGAGAAAACACAAAAATAGAAAATGATAGTGGAACCTACCTTAGGTCCACATCTGATTGAGCTTTATTCTCCTATTTTCTAATTTTTCATATTCTAACCGCAACTCTATGGCACAGTGACCACTGTTACTTACGTGCATTAGCTATGGCCATAACTTTTTAATCATGATTGTCAATTGCGGTGAGCACCTATCATAAAAAAACATAGAGGTTAGTAATATGAGGCATAAACTGTGGAGGTCTTACTGTGATCACCTTTTATCTTATCCAAAAAGGCTCACACCTATCGGTTCCTATTGCAAGAATTGAAAGATACACAAAATGCATACAAGAACAAGAAATTGACAACAAATTGATAATAAGAAATACATTTTATTCCATTATATTTGAAGCCAAAGTCAAATTACAAGTACATCCCTCTTAGGGATAATCACTTTGATACAATTGTTAAAATAGGATGTAATGTTTTCCTCTCAAGGGTAGGTGTGATTTCCAAGTGCCTTTTAGGATGACACAAACTGCTCTTGGGTTTCAATGACCCTCTTCTCCAATATTAGAGGTATTTTTTGTCTTTAATTCCAAAACCTTGTTAGTCCTATGTGCAATAAACAACAAGAAACATTAATAGTAAAGGAGGCCTCTCTTGATGAGGCTTTTAAAGGGTGCTTGCACAAAAGATAATATGATAGTCAATAAATCAAAAAAGTGATTCAATGCATGTAAATTGATCTAATTCATGATGATATATCATTAGAAATATGAAAGAAGCTAATATGAATCTATTTAAACTCCTAATTAATCAATTGAATACATGAAAGCATGCAAAAGATTTATTATGCCTACACTACAATAATGAAGGGAAATTGTAATTAACTCCTACTATGATGGTCAGAAATCTCTATACTACTAAATTAAATCTACAACATGATTAATCTAACCTAGGTAAATATAATTAGGAGATCAAATATTACCCTCTGATCACAGGTCATTCAAGTGGGGGGCACTGTTCACCATGGCTGACAGTCGCAGTTGAGCCTGAAGTAAGTTTGCCCTCCAAATAAAGGCCAATTCTCTGATTCTCCTTACCAAATTGATGGTCAAGGGTCACCTCTATTTCCTTTAACATACGTGGTGGTTGAATTGTTCAGTGAGTACACGGATTGTATAGATTAGCATTTCTTGGCTCTCTTATCCTCCTAGGACCTCCATGGCATTGTGATCTCCAATTGGGTAGCAAAAGTATTCTTATTAATGCATGTGAATGAGTATGCAATTCAATAGGGATTCATTGCTCAATTGATTATGCTTCTCTCTTCTTTTTTTCCAATTTGGAGGGGGATTATATAGTAATTACCAAGGGCTAGGGGTAACTTCATGAGGAAGCTAATATTAAGATTGGGTGGTTGATTTTATTGGATGGAAGGACCTAGAACCTTCCTCACTCAAACTGCTCCAATCCACAACCAATTGGCCATTGCAACCAATTTTGGGTCGGATGAAGGCCAACTAACTTTGAATCTTAACCGTGATTGACAAGTGTGGTCAGAACTGCTAACCATGGGTGTTAGCAATGGCTAGCACTGACTAGACAAAGGTGCCCAAATGAGTGGTAAAAACCATTGCTATACCTTGGTATCTATCCAAGGTCTTCCATATGGTCTTATAGCATGTCCCATATGAGTAGTCACCTCGGCATGATGCATTTTAGGTGTCTACGAGATGGTATTATCCATCAATATAAGGACAAAAGCCAAAATTAATGAGGTCATGTTGACTTAGGCACTAATCCTAGTACCAAATTAGGAGGAAATACAATGACATCATGCTAATGTTATTTAAAAATTTGTCCAATTTATTGATAAGTGAAGTAAATATGGAAAAAATAGGTAACATCACAAGGATGGTATCATAATCAATACATTGACATAGTGAGATAAGTAAATATAATATGACACTACCATCACATTCACCTAATAAGTCCTAATTCATCAAACAAGAAGGAAGCAAGCCAAAAATTAGATGGTATCAATTTGATGTAAGTACAAAAGCACTTGATTATTCAACCCAAAGGAAAGAGAATAAGAAAAATTATTATTTCATATTATTGTCACACCAAAAATATGTCAATTCATCAACTTGGTGCACATGTTGTAAATTTATTTCATATGCATGAGGTTGGTCATGGTAAGGCTATAAATACCTCTAGTTAAAACCATTTTTTCACTTTCATATCACACAAAATGCTCTCTACCAAAATCTATAATCTATAAGTATAAACCATGAATGTTGAAAAATATCCTTCCACACTAGCTAGATCAAATTTAAGGCATTGAAACTATATTAGGTTGTTTAGCTCAAAGATCCATTTGATCTAAGAAACCATAATAGGGTCAAAGCTAGGATATTATTGGGAGAGAAACCCTTAAGGTAAGAATATTTTTTATAGGCTACTTTGCTACTATAGCTACATCTCAGACCTTCCTACTACTACTATCTTTGAGTGTATCCTCAAAATTTACATGTGCTCCACAATTTTCCCCATGCCACTACACCTCGTCCAATAACAAATTTTTGAACAAAGAACTAATTTATAGATCATGAATCCAAGGAGACCCCAAACCCTAAATAGTAACTAAGTACTATAATAACAATAGTGATCCATTTTTATCCACACCTACCTCCAAGTAACATCCCTAATAACAAGTAGTCCAAAATTCCAACAAACTTGACTTTTTAGCTCTTCACTATGGATCCATATAATTTTAAACAACCTATAAAGATCATTCAAATATAATCCTAGGAGGATTATGAATCACCCTTATAATCCTTCTTGGAAGAAGACCCAAAATAGCCACCTACTTTTAGGGATCTAGATGAACCCTTAAAGAAAGTAAAAAAGAGAGTAGGTCATACACATCCTAAGCAACCAAGGTAATCGAAGAAGAAGAGGATCTCAAAAAATATGTTTGAAGCCCTTTATGATATGGTGGAGGAAGGGGGGTTGAAATATAAGCCTGGTGAATCACAAGTAGAGGCCATTTGAAGATACTAGATTAACCTAAGTGATACTTGGGTATTAACCATGTTGTGGACCTCTAGGATATGATAAATTTTTCTACCTATAACCTAAGACTTTTCCAAGATAGTACATGTATGTACCTTCTACTATAATAAGAAGTAATAAGCCATCATCCCAAAATAGTGGGATACACCTCCTATCATAAACATGCCAATGGAAATCAAAGAGATATTGCTCATCCAAGAGGATAATATTGGTACGATATCTTGCTTTATAAAGGTATGAGCTATATTCTATGACAATATGGACCAACATGAATGGAAGGAATTTCTAGTCATGCAACTAAAGAACCCAATATATGAAAAGGGTTAGTCATGCAACTAAAGAACCCAACATATGAAAGGGGTTTCAAGTTACCCATAAAATTTGATTTGTTCAAGGATGAAGCAAAAAAAATTCTATCAAAAATAGCATTTATGACTAGTTTGGGTTTGGAGCTAATATTAAGAAGGAACATTTAGGAATGCTCAAAGTAGTGTAATACATAGTCTAGTACCCAAAATTGGTGGACTTTCCTACATATATTCCCAAAATAATGAATACCCTATAAAAGCATTTTGAATATACCTAGTGTAATATCGGTAAAATTATATATTGTACTTCAATATGTTCAAGTAATATGACTTCAGTTATATAGTGTACAATGATAAAAGAATTATTTTCAAGACAAAGAGCATGAAATATATACAGTATACTAATCTAGCCTAGATGCACCTATATGCAAGTATGTTTCTTACCTAAGATAGAATAATGGTCTTGCTTCTTGTAATGCTATAGTAAATACAGTATGTCTTAATTTATAGAATACTAACAAAATAGAAAACAAGGAACAAAACAGATCTAAACAAGTGGTAAAAATAGTAATTAACAAGTTTCAAAAAACAAATAATATTTATGCTAAGTAATGTTTAGTTTGGTGATGCAAAAGCGTAAGAATAAATTATTTCTTCATAGAGTATAAAAATAAAAGTAAGAAGAACAAATAGTTACCCTGAATGCACCTACATATAATACAATCATACTGCTAGGAATAGAATTATAGCCTACTACCTAGGGTATCAGACTACAATTTTTCTCTCTTTTATAAAATGAGTAGCACAAAAGAGTATGCACCTAGGTCAACCAAAAAGGATTGCAAAAACAAGAACAGAGTATTCAATAAAAAGGCACCTAACTTCATAAACAATATACAGTAACATTAAAACAATAATAACAATAGTAAATATTAAAACAATAACAAAATAGAAAAATGTTTAGAAAGGAGGGAACCTGATATCATTTCAAAAAGGCCATGAGAACCACTACTCTAGCAGACTACATGTGATATAACTAGGAGTTGCAAAATAGAGCAAAAGAAAAGAAAAAATATATGTTAGCTTAAAGGGGCCTGCCAGTGCTTGGAGGAAGATAATAACTTCTTTGATGAGTGGTCAAACTTTTGCATTTTTTGAAAAAATCTAAAAACCAACACAAAATAAATATAGAAACATAAAAAACCTTATTCCCTAGGCCTATATTTGATCTAATTTATAATCAACACAAGTGGACATATAATGTAAATGACTAGAAAATGCTATCAAGAAGGTCAAAATATTTTCAACAAATATTGATAGTGAAATAACAATAAATAATGTAAGATATTGTTAGCAAAGTAATGGTTTCATAAAAAATTTAAAGGGTTAGTAGAATCAATGATATAATGTTAACCTAAAATAAAATAGTAAATTCGATGAGCAAAAATTAAAGAGGAGAGATACAATTCACCAATAGAAGAGGGTTATTTCCCTTTCTATACCCCTTTAGATACCTCCAAACCTTTAGAGGCATCCAAATATTAGAAGGATTGTTGTGAATGCTCAACCATTGATTTGGTATTTTCTAGATTAGTAGGCAATACAATGAGGATTTAAGTGCAACAAGAAGGGAAAATAAAAAACAACAGAGGATGGATGCAGAGAAGGGATTCTAGCATAATCCTAATAATTTTTAAAATGCATGATCTCGATAGAGATTGGGCATATCAGAGCTCCAATGCTTATGAGAGCTTATCAAAATTTCAAAAACATTTTAGTGTGTGCATAAACCTCTTGAAATACCCTCCTCAAGGGCCTTATTTATATATTTCCAATAAGTTATTTTAGAGGGAAATAAAATATTTAGGAGTAACTTGGCTATAACTGAGGTTGGTTGGTAGTTGGGCAAATTGGAAAATGGAAGAGAAGCTTGCACAGTTAGCCAATGGAATTGCACAAGAGCAAGTGTTACATGTTTTGGGCAACAAATAAGACTATAACATGTGTTTTAGTGGCCATTTCTAACTAGAAAATGATCCTATGGGTGACTGTGGAAGGTGGTAAGGTTTTAAGTTTAAAAATGGATATTAAGTTTGGTTGTAATTCATTTTTAGAATTTTATTTTATTTCATTTTAAATTTTAAATTTAGTTTTAGATTTTTTTATTTTGAATTTACATGGTGGAATCAGTAGCTACCATGAATTCAAGTAGGTTGTCTGGATTTTATGGCTACCATAGTATTCTCCATTGTTTGCCTTAGAAGCCGCCACACATTTCTTTTTATAGTTTACCCCTATAACCACCATGCCATAATTATTTTAAACCTTTTATGCCACTGAAAGCACTAGGAAAGGGATAAGTTTTCAGTTCGATGAGGCCCAAGATTTGAACCTTGGACCTCCACCCCCTTATAGGGTTTGGTCAAACCAATTGGTCTACACCTCGGACCTGTTTTAAATTGAATTTTACTTTTAACCAAACAAAATTTTATTTCCATTTTTAAATATAATTTTAATACTGATTCTAGCAATTTTCAACATTTATTGGAACCAAATAACTTTCTATGTAATGTTTTATAATTTATGGATGTAATAGTGAAGTTTCTTATTGTGCAATATTTGTGTTACTTGATACTTTTGGTAACTATACACAAGCAAAGCTAATTGAGGGAGTGGAGATGGTGATCAAGGAGCATTCACACTCGAAGACTACAACAAAATATAGAAGGAAGGCATGAGACTCCACAACACTCAAAGGGAAGACACTGGTGGTAGATGAGAACCAGGATCCCAACATAGGGAAACCTTGCAAAGAACACCAAACCTCCCTCAAATGAGCTAGAAATATTCATAGCATCTTGAATGTAATCAAGGGGATAGCCTCCAATGTAAGTGGAAATCAATTACACGACAAGGGAGGAAGAGGATAACTCTCTACAAAGTCCTCCCTGATCAGTTGGGCCAACACCAAAGCAGAACAGCTAGGCAACCTTAGCCCACCATCCCAACCACTATCAGAGTCTTGACCTTTAGAGCAAAAATTGAAATCTGACTAGGTAGAGCCACCTGGTCAGAAGGAGAATATTTTAGACATGAGCAATAGGCAGAAGAGCCCATATTGATCCTACATAGAGATAGTAAACCCTAACCCTAGTTAAATGACTAGGCCTAAAGTGAAGCTGCTTCCCACCAATGGAAACCTTGAGATCCACTGTGAGTTCATGTCCAATGTGCTTAACAAGAACTCAAATGTATTGGTTGGGAAATTCCTCGAGCCCTAGCCCGATATGGAATCCATCAACAAGTGGGCTAACATCTCTTGGTTCTCGAAGGGATCCATGGAGCTGATGGCACTCATAAGAGGATATTTTATAATTCGATTAAGTGACCCTATTGATTCCTAGTGAATCCTCTCTAGATGATCCTAGTTATATGGTTGGAGAGTCCTTTTTATCCATAAATAGGGATTCAATTTCAGCCTAGCAATCTAGAGCATTAACTCTACTCCAATATAGGTTCACCTCCTAGGTCTTCCTATTAAATTTTGGCATGAGGACATCCTTCGTGGAATAGCAAGGAGCATTGGAGAGTTCATTTATTTTGACCCTCCAACTTGTATTGGGACTCAGATGACTCAATATCGCATGTACATGAATTCCATATTGGACATTGAGCTACCAAAGTTAATAAATCTCATCTCCAAGGTCTGTTCATTTACCCAATCCATTGAATATGAGAATAAACCTATGTTTTATAATCTTTGTGTAGACACCCAAAAGTCACACATTACTATTTCTACATATCCATATGTTATTCCAGATATCCCTAGGCTATCTTAGGCTATTGTAGTCATGTGTAGCCATACGTAGTCATGCGTAGTCAGGTGTAGTCATACGTAGTCATGTGTAGTCATGCGTATATTTTCGTAGTTCACCATAGCAGTATGTAGACTTCCATATATGTCACTTTATCAGATTTTAGGTCCAAAACCCTAATAATTCTTCAAAATCACATCTCGTGCATTGGGATATCCTTCGATAACCTATTTGCACTCAATTGAGGCCCCCATGGGGTATTAATTGATAAAAACAATTAACAAGTCATTTTTTAAAATATAATTTATTTTTGACTTCACTTAAGTCATATTTTTAGGAAAAATTTGATTAAAAGAACTCTTAATCCTTAAATAACACTAATTACATCCTCCCACATGTGTGTAATTAGGGTTAGCTAAGATATTTTTCTAAGAAACCCTAATCAAACCTTAATTTGACTTAAGATATCTTAACCCTAATTAGCCTTAATCCTTCCTCACACATGTGTGAGGATAGAATATTTTCTATGAGGTATAGGAGACTTCCATGTCACAAACCCTAACCTAAATTTGGTTAGACTTCAGCCTAGGGTTAGTTTCCTTAATCCTCCCCCTACACCTTACCATTTTATATATATAGTGGGTCCTAAACCCCTAATTACCTCTCTCCCTATTTTCAAAAAATCACAAAAACACTACCCAAATGGATACTGATGCATGATACAATGAATCCGAGTTGAACAACAATAGTACAGCAACCAAGGAACCTTCCCACCAAAGGATTTTTGTAGAATAG
This sequence comes from Wollemia nobilis, assembly GCA_028583015.1. Taxonomy (NCBI): domain Eukaryota; kingdom Viridiplantae; phylum Streptophyta; class Pinopsida; order Araucariales; family Araucariaceae; genus Wollemia; species Wollemia nobilis. The sequence goes on from JAQPPZ010000135.1 coordinate 13,797,164, forward strand.
TTCTTAGGGTCTGATTCACCCCCCGCCCTATGAATCCGGCATTAGTTCACCCCTTGGGTGGCAAATTGGTTCTACAAAGCTCAAATCACCTCAGATTTGATAGTTAAGCTTCCTTTTGCAATTTTATCAACTTCTACATATTTTATTTCATTTTTTAGTATGTTTTCATAGTCATTTTGTCCTTCTAAACATGGGGCCTAACTAAGGCAAGCCCCCCAACACACTAACCCCCTTTTTTAGGTTCTTCATAGGTTATTCAGAATATCTGAAGAGGAAGAACACCATCAAATAGCAACCCGACGATGGCCCACATACAAAGAAGCCCACCTATATTGAGGGACGATTGAAGATGGCATTGAACTTGTAATATTATTAGAAGAAGAAATGGCTAAAGGGCATCATGTCCCTATTGTAACACAAATTTTTCAATATTAATTAAATACAACCTTTTTGTTTAGTACATACATTTTTTTGTATTAATGGATAAAATGTCGATATCTACCCGTTTCATTCTGGCATGCCCAATGGGACCCCCACAATGGATAATGCTAGGTTAACCATTTTAGTTTGAATCTAACTTTGTTCTCTATTTTCTATGTTTTTAGGTACTAAATCTATTTTTCACAGAGACCTCCAAATCCCTAGGAACCGCAATAGACCATTAGATTCCAAATTTGAAGCCTCTAAACTGGATTCACCCCCCACCCCATGAACCAATTTTCAATTCACCCCTTGGGTGGCGATTTGTATTGTAGAGCTCCAAAACCTAAAAATATTGGTTTCTCAGAACTCCCTGCAATCTCCAAAGGCCTTGTGAACTGTCAGATATCAGATCTAAACCTTCAAAATTGAATTCGCCCTCTAAATGGTGATTTGAGCATAGGAGCTTCAAAAACCCCAAATACATAGGGGTGACCTATTTAAGGGCCAAAAAAACCTCCCATAGCATCATATAATAGGTACTTCATTTTTTTATACTCTTATTTAAAAAAAAATTAAAGTATGAAGCATACACTAGTTGAATAACAATTTCTAGGTGTAGGTTTCTGTAACCACCAAAAAGGCTCACACCCAATCTAACTATTGCAATTAAAGAAAGATACACAAATAGGCATGCATAAATTAATAAAAAGAAATAACATGAACACAAGGAATCCTTTATTAATTTCAATGGAGTCAAATTATATATTCATCCCTCTTAGGGATACCCATTTGATACATCAATTACAATAGTGTCTAATCCCTATCAAGGGTAGGTGTGATCAAAATGCCCCTTAGGGTAACATGAATTTCTCTATGGTGTCGATGACCCTATTCTTCACATTGAGGAAGGAATTGGATGCTTTATCTCTCCTTCAAATCCTATACCCTGTGATCAAGAAACAACAAGAAGCAATTAGTAACAAAAGAGACCTCTCTTTATGAGGCTTTGAAAGGAATATTGATAAAGAATAGCATGAAATCAAGAAAGCATGTAAAACTATCAATCTATGCAAGAAGTGAGGAAATTGTAATATAGCATGTAAAGAAGCATGAATCTAGCTAAGAAACATCCTAATTAACCATTAGAAAACTTGAATTGCATGAAACTAATCTAGATTAACAAATGCAAGGAAATGAAGTAAATCTACCTCTAAATCCTAAATTGAATGGTCAAATGTCTGCTAAAATGTGGATCTATGCGAGATTAAGCTAAATGCATGGTTGGAAATAGAAATCTAATGCTAAAATGGAGGAAAGAAAGCATAAAAACCCTAGCCATAGGTCTGAGGTGTGGTTGGAACTGTTAATCACAACTAATAATCGTGATTAAGATGAAAGTGTCCTTTCTCTTGTAACCAAGGCCAAAAAATCTCAAATCCTTAAAGGAATTGATGGTCAAGGGTCACCTGTGTTTTCTGGAATATATTGGTGATTGAATTCAATGGAATTATAAATGGAGGTGTGTCAATTGTCAAGCTTGCTCCTCAAGCTCTTGAGATCTCCATTGTTGCATGTACAGTTGTCATCGATCAATTGGACAACACTTCATTACTCCTCAAGGGGATATGAAATTGCTCTCCAATATGACAGGGCTTTGCTATGTGCCATTGAGCTATTCTTCAGGATGGTTGCTCTCTAAAATTGGGGTCTTAATTAGACTCCCAAAATCCTTGCTCTAGCTTCATGGAGAAGCCAATAACAAGATTGGTAGTTGGGAGGAAGCTTCTAGATGCTTCCTAGCCTAAATCGCTTTAAAATATGTTGTAATTCAGCTATTGCAACTAATTTGACTTGGCTCTGGTTGCCCGAGTTTGTTACAATGCTAACCATAGGTGCCAGCCATGGTTAACATGAAGGGTTTTGCTAACCATACGTGTCAACTGTGGTTAGCATGCAAGCTTTTGCTAACTGCAGGTGTCAGTCACAGTTACCACTGAATATGCCAAGGATCCCAAATTGAGTGGTTAAAACCACTACTTGGTCTTGGAAAGGTCCAAGGTCATTCATATGGTCTGCAAAGGTGCCCATATGAGTAGTCTCCATCGACATGACATGTTTTAGGTGTCTAGAGTTTCCTTTCTTTTTGAGCTTGTAAGATCATTAGATTTGTCTAAAGTTTCAAAACCTGCAACTTTCCAAAAACCTTCTCAAATTTATTTTTCAAAGAAATTTACATTTGCCTTTTTGTCTCACATGTAGTATAATCCTACATTGTTTCCCTCTTTGTTCATAGCATCTATTGCTAAAAGAAGTGCACATGCTAAAGTTTAAATTAGGGTTTCCTAATCCCCTCTTCCATGTTATTTCATTCTTAAAAAATTTTGCATTCTAAGATTGAAAATTAGGGTTTCCTAATCCCCTTTACTCCACACACTTGGATTGCATGTTTCCACGCTTTACAAAATAGATTAATTTTCTTTACAAATGCATCTAGGACTAGAATATATCTTTGCAATGAACACGTTTATCTAATAATTTGCTTTTGAAAAGGCATTAGGGTTAGTTTTTCTTTTGAAAAGGCAACTAGTTAGTTTCTTACCTTGCATACACCATTAGCAAAACACAAACCCACACACACTCACGTAGTATTTAAACAAGTGGTGATATTGGACTCATCCCCAATCCATCACTCGAGACTGGTGTTGGTGGAGTTTTACCCTCCACCAAATCTCACCCTTATAGACACCTAGTAGCCCCAAAGGAGTGGTTTTTTGGTCCTTATCACCAGAAAACCCTCCACTTTTGTGATTGGGCCCTAGATTTTATCACCAATAGTTACTTGTAGAGTGGGATAGGATTAGCACCTTCATCCACAAGGCTAGTATAATTTGTGGAATTTATAACTGTCGTTCTTGACCAAACCCACTCGAGGATGAAGCAAAAGCATGGGGTACACCAACCATGCCTAGTACATCATAGACAGTGCCACCTCTTCTCACAAGACGATATTGTGAACTCACTTTAGCATAGTGGGTTATTCCTCTTTAGGATATCATTTTACCACATCTTCCATACAGGTCACCATTTGCACATTGCAATACCATTCTATTCTATGCATATGTGGATATTGTAGAAGGTTTGATATCAATGACATTCCTAATTTTCTAGAGTATTCACTCCATTAACCATGATTCTACATAGGGAGTATCAACATCGCAACACATAAAAACAAACAAAACACTTTTTATTTTCAGCATTTAGAATTTATTTTCGTCTACCATTGTTTGCATGATTAGGGACCAGTCTCAACACATTACACTATACATTGTTTTTCCATACATAGCATGTCACTTTTTCTATACTTATATTAGACACATTTGAGTCTGCATCGCACAGGATTTATTTCTAAAAAATTTTTTTTTACATATGCTACTATGCCTGTGGTCACCTATAGTAGAGTGCATGAGCAAGCATGCCCTATAGAGGAATGGTCTGCCACTTTCCATAGTCAGTCCATTCTTACTCCTTTTATCATGAAGGGGAAGACCATAGAAACATTTGATTCACACATAGAATTTGATGTAAAACTCACATATATGATGCCTCATGATGAGACGTCAACCTTGAGTGAAGCCCTAACCACTTCACTCATAGAGGATTACCCACTTCTTTCATCCCCATATTCATGTAATCCACTGACCACGTTCTATGACCATGTGATCTACATATATCTAGGACAACCTCATTTGTTCTTTACCATAGATGAGGAGGTCATACCCACTTCTCCTACCTTTGCACACCCCTTCTTCCAAAACCTATCTCAATTCCTTTTTTAGAGTGATTATTCCCTACTAAACCATACCCATCTAGAGGTCACATCATTTGCCCCTACCATAGGAATGGTGTCCAACCTGTACTCCTCTACTATAGGAAACTAGAAACTACCCTTCCAAATTGCCTTCCAAATTGCACAATAGATTCCTCCCCAATAGGAACCACAAGCATTTCCTCAAACCTCACACTTGTACTCTTCATAGGGGTTTCAACCATTGTCTTTATAAGAGATATTTTTCACCATATCTAAAGGCACCTCCCAACAACCCCTTTAGACACAATATACACAAACCCAAGTGGGTGTGTACACATACACCTTCCTCTCAAACCAAGATCCTACTTTGGCAGCTTACCCCACCTTTTTAGTAGCTTTTCTGCCAATCTCCCAAGAATCTGGAGTGTACGATACCCAATATTTAGAGCCACCTTTGTCTACGGTAAATTTTAGTATACTGTCATGTCCTCCTATCCAAACCCCTACAACCAATCTCCTTCCCACCTTTGGATTGAGACTAGTAGCTTATCCACCCACTCTGCCAAGCTATTCCACACAGTTTAGCTTCTCTACTTCCTACCCTCCAAGACAGAGATAGATCCCATCCTTTGATACCTTGTATCAACTACCCCTAGTACCATTAGCCCTAAAACCTACACCATTATCAGCTGCACCTAGCTTCTTTATGCCTCATCCATTATGGTCATCACCACCCATGGCCCAACCATTATATCAGGCTCCAACCCAACAAGTACATGCACTACAAACACATGCCTCGTAGTCATAGTACTATTACACACAACAAACACCTAACCCACAACCTAGTGTATCCATAGATACCGCAACACATATTGTATATTACCTGCCTTATCAATATTAGGAACAACAGTAATCTCTTTAGTATTTTGAAGAACAACTATACCAATATCTGCCACATCCACAGTCTTATCCTACCATAGCACAACCACCTACACCTAAAAAAATTACACTTCAACTCTTATGAGATGAATTTAAAATGCTAAATGTGTGCATTGCAAGATACAGGTAACAAATTCTGACCTATGATGTATTATACAATGAGCCATGTCATATTAATACACCTCCTCCAACACAAAAATTATATCATACTAATGCACCCTCTCCATACAAACCGCAATGAGCCCATGGTCCCCATCCTCCATGTTGACATCGCAATTGGAATCCATTTTCTGAGCCTTTTCCTACTTCATTCCAGAGGCTATTTGAGGTTGGCCATGTTACACTACCAGAAATTCAACCCATCAATCCAAATCAACCCAACCCTCATGGGTACATTGAACATGCCTTTTGTGTTTATCATCACCAACTAGATTACAATGTTCGTTCTTATCGTACCTTTTGTGATTTAATTGATAACCTTATAGATAATGGTACCATTCTAGTTTCAAATCTTGTCACACAAAAGGGTCAAAAGTTTCAAAAGGTTGCACCCTTTACTTTACCCTCATCAAATCAAGTTAATTTCTAGATTCAAAAAGGTACCATCCTTTTTTCAAAGGTTACACCCCTTGCCTTACCTTCATCATAGTTGTTTTTACAAATGCTAGGTTTTTTGAAAATCCTCAGTTAGAATTTTGGAACATTATTTTTTAGAATCCCTTAGCATCTCAGGTTTTTCCAAAATCCTTAGCTAAAATTTTAGAATATTCTTTTTAGAATCCCTTAGCACCTCAGGTTTTTCCAAAATCCTCAGCTAAAATTTTGGAACATTCTTTTTAGAATCCCTTAGCACCTCAGGTTTTTCCAAAATCCTCAGCTAAAATTTTGGAACATTCTTTTTAGAATCCCTTAGCACCTTAGGTTTTTCTAAAATCCTTAGCTAAAATTTTGGAACATTCTTGGTGAGCATCAAAAATGCTCATAAATTGTATACATTTTCTTTATTATTATGCGGATGTATAATAAGGATTGCATATGTTTATGAATGATTATATAATTATTTGATGAAATTATGCGTGTTATCTAATTCATGTGTTTTCAATGTGTTTTTGTGGAATTGTAGTTGATTTAGTCATATTTGGATCAGTCGAGGTATTTTCATGGACCTGGCACTTTGTTTCTTTTGGAATCAATGCAGAGAAGGTAGGCGCCTTCCTCTTCCAAGAAGGCGCCAAGCGTAAGTAGGCACCTTCCTCTTCTAAGAAGGTGCCAAGGAAAGACAAGCGCCTTCCTCTCCTAGGAAGGTGCCAATAGAAGGCTAGCGCCTTCCTCTTCCAGGAAGGCACCAAAGGAAAATAAGCGCCTTCCTCTCATAAGGAAGGCATCGACAGGAAGGTGCCACTAGAAGGCAAGCGCCTTCCTCTCATAAGGAAGGCACCGACAAGAAGGCGCCACTAGAAGGCAAGAACCTTCCTCTCATAAGGAAGGTGCCAATAGAAGATAAGCACCTTCCTCTTCTAGGAAGGCGCCAACGGTAGTAAGGCACCTTCCTCATAGGGAAGGCACCCCTATTCTTTTCCCGTTGACCAGACAAGCATGACGTGGACAAAAAATATTGGTGTAGTTCCAACTCTACATCATGTAGAGTTAAATTGGGGATCGCATCGATGTATGAGAACGTCCTACCAATGCCAGGCAAAGCACAAACCAATCAATGAACATGCCACCATTAGAAACGAATGCCAATTTTAGCAGACGTCGATCACATTTACCAAACTGTCTTAGTTTAGTCTGGAATGAATCGACTATTATAACTTATTTGTAACAGAAGATCTATAGGTGTGCTATATAAACACACATAGACCTCTCTGAGGATATATAGAATATTTTGATAGTAAATGTAGAGAGATATACAGAAGAAGCATTGTAATACTTTGATAATTATAATACGGTTCTAAGAGTTTCTAAGTGCGTGTTCAGCTGGGAGGAAGCTACTGGAGCCTGGGCCCACTCCAAGCCAGTATTTCTTCCCCTATTTTTCTTATGTTTTCTAGATTAGTTTACCACTTTTATAAGATTGTTTATCGCATTGTTATTTCTTGTATTGCAATAGGTTTATTTCTAGGAATGCATGAATATTTCCTTTCTGTAGATTTAATTGTTTTTTTACATAAATTATTGAGGAGTGTATGAATGATTGATGACCGTTGACCGTTGAAACACCCCCCAATAGTAGAACTAGTGGACTCATCTCAAGTGGTATTGTAAGCAATATTGTTCAAGACCCTTCGTAAGTTTACGAAGCTCCTTGGATTGATAAATTAAATGCATGGGCATGTGACAAAAGTAGGAAAGAAGTTAACCTTGTTTGGCCTGCAACATTTTGGCACCATTTTTGAGGAAGCATCTCAACTAGATTATTTACAATACCTGGAAACCTTCCATCTGACCTTGTATGAGTTCTTCGAGAAGAAGAGGACCTGACGGTCGGTTTATAAAACCAATCCACCAGAACCTAAGTTAGTCAAACATTTTGAATTTGAATTAGACTCACCCGACCCACCACCAACAATCCATTGGAGTGAGGATCCGCACTTTGTGCAAAGTGCCTCCTCATCCCATCAACTTGGGGAAGAATGAATCATCATAAATCCCCTATTTAATAGGACACCCTTAGAGGAAGCCCTATTGTGGAAATTTGTAGAAGATCGAACGATAACACCAGACAACCTTAGAGCCTTGACTCAGAAAGTCTTAAACGACCGTAAGGCCATAAATACTGCATTAGAGATCGCATTTCCTAAAAAAATGGCTGACAACGAAGAAGTCTCATATGGCTTTAGTTTCTCGATTGATGAAGGAGTAGGAGATACCAAAATGAAAAACATATCCCCTGCTCACCTTCTAACCTTCATAGGATACCCAACTGAGGACCTTGACCTATTTTTATTTAAGTTTGATGTCTTATGTAGGTTTGTGGACTACAAATTTGATACATAGAAGCTGAAACTCTTTCCTTCCACATTGGACGATGCAACTCTATGGTGGTTCATCGATCTGGGAGACAAACACATTGCCACTTGGGATCAAATGAAGAAGCTCTTTTTAGAGCAATACCAAGATTTTGGGAGAGCAAGAGACTCCAGAGAAGAGGTCCTGAGCATGACGCAAAAAGAATATGAGTCTCTCGAGGAATACTGGGAGAGATTCAACTTCAATCTTCAATGATCTCCTCACACGAAACTATCTGATAAGTCCCTCAAAAGCATCTTTTTGAGAGGACTTACCAATGAATCATTGGAGGCTCTTAACATGATTTTTGGAGGTGATGTCTACCAACACGCTATGGAAGACATCTAACAACTATGCTAGAACTACTCAAGAAGGAGAGGCAAGACCACTTCTAGAACCATGAAAGTGACTGCTTCAGTCACGAAGACAGAAATAGGTAACATGCTAGAAGATTTAAAGAGTGAAATGCTCTCATCTCTAGCATTGCAGATGGATACGCTAGTATTAGAGAAAAAGGAGCAAGAAATCCTGAGTTGTCCATGATCCATCCGATGATGACATTGGATGAGTTGGCAGAATAAGATGAAGATGGTGCTATTGTGGAGTTCCTCCATGGGGATTCCTCCATATCTACACCTGGATCACCATTGGCTGGTGCCCAAGATCACCACATTCAGTAGATACATGTCGAGCCAAGAAGAACGTTGAATGTCAATAGTGGGTTGACTCCCACACAATTGACGAAAGTAGAAGAGCTCCTGGTTAGACACCAACAGAAATTTGCATGGGATTACTCAGATATGAAGGGTATCAACCCAGAGATCTATACCCATCGTATATACCTTGATGATCAAGCAACTCCAAGCAGGCAACCACAGAGAAGAATGAATCTAACAATGAAAGACATTGTCAAGGAAGAATTGCAAAAACTCTTGACTGCTAGATTCATCTATCCAATTTCTGACAATGAGTGGGTATCACCGTTAGTGGTAGTCCCTAAAAATAATGGGAAGTGGTGAATATGTGTGGACTACAGAGCGTTAAACAAAGTGACCAAGAAGGACCACTTCCCGCTCTCGTTCATTGATCAAGTCTTGGATACACTCTCTAGGAGGAAGTATTTCTCCTTCTTGGATGGATTCAGTGGATACAACAAGATCCAGATAGGAGAAGAGGATCAAGATAAGACAACGTTCACCTACCCATGGGGAACATTTTCCTATCGGCTATTACCTTTCGAATTATGCAATGCACCTATCGCCTTTCAAAGGGCGGTGCTTAGCATATTTTTAGACATGATGGGAGATGCGGTCAAAGTATACATGGATGACTTCACCGTCTATGGAGAAACATTTGACGAAGCAATGACGAACTTGGAAAGAGTGCTCGAAAGAAGCAAGGAAAACAATTTTTCCCTGAGCAATGAGAAATGCTTTATGATGATGCAAGAAGGCATCGTACTAGGACACCACCTCTTCGTAGAAGGAATAAAGGTTGATAAAATAAAAATTGAGGTCATCAAAGACCTACCTAGCCTAAGAATGCAGAGAGAGGTGAGGATTTTTCTTGGATCATTCGGGTACTACCGATGATTTATCACCAAATTTAGAAAAATTGCAAAACCATTGCACACTCTATTATCTAAAGATGTGGAGTTCAATTGGACGAAAGACTATGAAGAAGCATTTTAGTTGCTTAAAGAGAAACTGATATCCACACCAATTTTAAGAGGACCAAATTGGGCCATACCATTCCATATCTATTGTGATGCATCCAACAATGCGATTGGAGTAGTCCTCGGATAGAAGGATGGCGAAGAATTTTACGCCATCTACTATGTCAGCAAAAACTTGGTAGGAGCCGAGCTCAACTACATGGTGATGGAGAAGGAGTTCCTTGTAGTTGTGCATGCCATAAACAAATTCTGCCATTATATCATTGGGTATAAGGTATTTGTCCACACGGACCACATGGCCATCAGATACTTGATGAGCAAGCCAGCCATTGGTAGAAGAATTATTAGGTGGCTCTTGTTACTGCAAGAATTTGACATCACAATAGTCGACAAACCAGGCAAAGACAATGTCGTAGTAGATTTTCTATCCAGATTGATATCGGTAGACCATACAACAGTGGAAGACCAATTTTTGGATGAACATTTGTTCACCATTAGTGAGCAAATCCCATGGTACGTAGATATAGCCAATTACTTGGCCATCGAAAGAACCTCACCTGCTCTCTCTTTCCGAGAAAAGTAGGTGGTCATAGAGAAAAGCACATCATTCCTATGGATTGATGGCCTCCTATTCAAAATAGGACATGACCAGATTATAAGGAGATGCATAGCAGAATAGGAGTTCTCAGAAGTACTCAAAGTGTGTCACGATGAACCATGCGGAGGACACTTTGTAGGGAAATGAACTACCTACAAAATCCTACAGGCTGGGTACTTTTGGCCCACTCTATTCAAGGATGCGGCTGCATACGCTAGCAAGTGCGATGAATGCCAAAGAATGGGAAGACCAACCCATCGAGACGAAATGCCCCTCCAGCCTCAGGTACACCTGGAACCCTTCGATAAGTGGGGCATGGACTTCATGGGACCAATTAATCCACCTTCAATAGGGAGGAGGTTTATTTTGGTCTGTACAAATTACATCACCAAATGGGTTGAAGTTCAAGCGTTGAGAGATTCAAAAGAAAGAACAGTCATCGATTTCTTATTTGCCCACATTTTTACATGATTTGGGGTCCCTAGAGAGATAACAATAGACCAAGGGCCTCAATTTACCTCCAAGTTGATCAAGGAGCTGATGGAGCAATACAGAGTTTGGCACAATAAAACTACACCCTACCATCCGTAGGAAAATGGGCAAGTGGAAGTGATGAATAGAGAAATAGAGAACATCCTGACGAAGACCGTGTAGCAACACAAAAAATATTGGGCTACATAGTTTTTGAAGGTAGTCTGGGCATATAATACCATGTGGAAATCCACCACAGGCTTCACACCCTTCCAACTGGTCTATGGGAAGAGTGCGATGATGCCCATTGAATTTGAAATCAAGACATTGAGGATAGCTTCAGAATTGAACTTGAGCTTGGATGATGCTCAAAAAGAAAGGATTCGATAGCTAGATCAGCTGGACAAAATCCGAATGGACGCTTTGTAGAGAACGAAAATCATACAAAAGCAAAGAAAGTGGTGGCATGATCGCCACATTAAACTGAAGTAGTTCCAAGAAGGAGAATGGGTGCTATTGTATGATTCTCGATTCCAAGAAAGAAAAGGTAAATTAATGCAAAGATGGATGGGACCATATGAGGTGGTAGAGCTCATCAAGAACGGGGCAGTGTGCGTTAGAACAATTGACGGTAGCAACACCGTGTTAATGGTCAATGGCCACCGACTGTGCCCCTATAACACATCCGAAACCTTATAGGTGGAATCCATAATAGACATGGGGGAGACCCCATCTTGTTAGATCCAGACCAAAATATTAACAAGAAAAACGGTGGGCATGGAGGTGCTCACCAAAATCAGTTAATTTAGTTTTTTTCTTACGGTGTGTTTTGTAGGGACGACGCCCGCATGCAAGCTGCAGGCATCCTAATCTAGGGCCTAATAGGCATGGAATGCATCTAACTACCTTTATTTTTCTTTCTTTTCATTTGCTTTTTGCAGGTGGAGGACCTAACAACATGAGGAATAGGTATCTGGGAAACTAGGCCTAATTTAGCTCAGCATTCCGACACCGGCACTCGTAGGTAGAAGCTGAGGCAGCGTGAAGCAAGACTGAGAAGGCTTGATCACCCTTTCCCAGTCAATCACAACATGATTTCCAAGAATAAAGCGCCTTCCACATCGAGAAGGCGTAGAAGAAGGCCTTCCTTATAAAGAAGGCACCCGACAGAAGAAGGCACCTTCCTTATGAAGAAGGTGCCCCACCAGAATAAGGCGCCTTCCTTATAAAGAAGGCGCCCAACCAAAAGAAGGTGCCTTCCTTATAAAGAAGGTGCCCAACCAGAAGAAGGCACCTTCCTTATAAAGAAGGCACCCAGCCAAAAGAAGGCACCTTTCGTATGAAGAAGGTGCCCGCAGAATAAGGTGCCTTCCTTATGAAGAAGGTGCCCACCAAAATAAGGTGCCTTCCTTATGAAGAAGGCGCCCTGCCAGAAGAAGGCGCCTTCCTTATAAAGAAGGTGCACAAAAAAAAAAGAGAAAAAAGTAGGCGCCTTCCACATCGGGAAGGTGCCACAAAAAAAAAAAAAAAGAGCCCGAGGCACCTTCCACATCAGGAAGGCACATACAGACCGAGGCGCCTTCCACCCTAGGAAGGTGTAGGTATACACAAAAAAAAAAAAGAGTGAGGCCTCCACATCGAAGGCCAACATATCAAGGCTCCTTCCACCCCAGGAAGGCATAGGTATACAATGACGCCTTCCACCCCAGGAAGGCGCAGGTATTCAAAAATGCCTTCCACATCAGGAAGGCACACCCATTCAGGAGCACCTTTCATAGCAGGAAGGAGCCATCATCAAAAGGGCGCCTTCCACCACCGAAAGGCACATCCAATCAGAGACACCTTCCACCATCGAAAGGCGCATCCAACATCAACAACATCGAGAAGGCACCATATAAGCACCTTCCACATTGGGAAGGCACCATATAAGCGCCTTCCACATTGGGAAGGCACCACATAAGTGCCTTCCACATTAGGAAGGTACCAAAGAGCACCTTCCATGTACAACCAACACTTAAGTCTCATGGATGCCTTGATCGAAATGAAATCACCACATGAACGAGCGGCATCATATTACCATACCCCTCCCCCATGTCACAAATCAGCGAATCAATGCTCTTCACGATGCATGAAACACCAAATAAGGTACGCGCATACTAACTCAAATATTTATATAATTATTCATAAATTATGCAATACCAAAAAAATATTGTCGTCATAAAAATCATATACCCCCATGGCCGGAACCACGTGCCAATGATATGGCTCGAAAGGTGTACCCTAGAATTAAATGCTAAGGTTAGGTGCCTTCCCTATAAGAAGGCACCTTCCTGAAGAAGTAAGGACAAAAAAAGAAGAAGTGCAGTAGTAAGGGAAGGCGCCATGGGAGGAAGGTCGAAGAATCATGCGATGAAAAAGAATGAGCCGAGTGATATGGAAGGAATCAGGGGGATGGTAAAAACATAGTTCGAGGCCGAGGGATGGTTCGAATACTATACCCTAGTCAGTTAGGGCCAAGATATGGAGGCAGCCAAGGAATTCGCTGCCTCCTTGAGGGGCAACGTAGCTCAGGTGCGAGGGGTAGAAATTCTGGTCACCCCCGAATACATCTCACAGGCAACTGGATTGCCCCTCACAGGTGAATGCATATACAAAGGCAGACTGCTGAAGCCGTACATCGAAGTGCTACTACTAGGAGAAAATGTGCAGATAGATAAGGAAGGGCTACCCAAAAGCAGCCTTCCCATGAATCTATGGAAGATATTCGAGCAGGTTGCTCGATTCTTTACATGCACCGAGAAGTATACCCATTTGCACACTAACCATGTGCAATTTTTGAATCACCTGGTGCATGGAAGGAAGTTGAACATGCCCTTATACCTAGAAAATGCCCTGAAGGAAGAAGCGACTAGGTACCAGAAGGGAGCACCGTCCACCTTGGCCCACCATGGGCTGATATCAACACTGGTCCGCCATGCAAAAGTGCAGAGGCAGAACCTTGACATAAAGGGAGATGGCGGCCAAGAAAGGCAACAGGATGCTATTGCCAAAATAGGGCAAGAAGAGGGAAGCCCTACAGAGGAGATGGCAAGTATCGGGCAATTGGCATTGCCCAATTTCATGGAAGAAAGAGGGCATTCACTAGTGCCCGAATGCACAGAGGAAAGAGGGCATTCCCTAGTGCTCGAGTATGAAGAGGAAGGAGCACCACTTATTAGCAGCGAGGCCGAGTTCTAGCCACCAGAACTAGTCCCCAGGAGGAAATGCCTGTGGTGACTCCTCCTCTCGATAGAAGAAGAAGAGAACGACCCGAAAGTCGACGTGGCAGCCCAAACCCTCCAAGAATTGACAAATTAGAGCCCACAAGATGCAGGGACTTTCGAGAGCAATGATCAGGTCGACGCAACCTTGGAGGAAGCGTTGGAGTGGCAGACCAATTGCTGGATGGCCTAGCAAATTTTGGAGGATTACCAGAATGAGCATAGAGGGGAATTGGAAGAACGAGAAAGATGAATCACCCAGCTCGAGCAGTTGGTCCAATAGTTGCGGGAGGAGAACCAACAACTCTAGGATAGGGGAATAGAAAGAAGGGATGCATCGACCCAAATTGACTAGGCAAGAGAGGTCTCGATGAATTCTCCCACATCTATAGAATGAGTATTCTCTTCAAGAGAATTTCGATCGAACGCTCGATAGAGCAGCCCGGAGGCAGGGGATAATTCCTCTATTTTTGGGAGTGAAGGGGAAAGAAGTCCCACAACACCCCCTATCATCGACCTGAGTGATACAGAGTAGGCCCCTCGGAGCGAGAAGATGTCCACCAGGGAGAAAGGGAAAACCCCTATTCGAGCCACCACATTTTCTATAGAGGCCAAAGGAAAAGGGCCTAGGACGGCTTGAAAGAAGGTGAAGGTGACCTTCATCGAGCCAGAAGAAGATGAGTGGGATATGTAGCCATTTGCAGAGAGGCAAAAATAGTTTGAATGACTACTCAAAGAGATGATAGCATCTAAGGATACCAGGAAGGCAACCTCGAGGATGCAGGGGGACTCTGGTATCTACGTCAATCCGGTAGAGGACAGCCAGTTCTAGGAGATTTACGGGTCATCCCGGGGATGACCCTCCAAGATAAGAAGGTATTTTGAATGATGGGGGGTATATGGCCCCAAATTGGAAGCCACTACCATTGCAAAGGAGAACGCAGGGCTTACTCCTAAAGCAGCCCGATTGTACAAAGCCCAAGTAGTTCATCTCAAGAGGGATAATTTAGATATCCCTCTTACAGCGGTCAGACCTCCGAATGCTAACCTATGGCAAGCTGTAGAAGCTGCATTTCAGGTAGCAAAGATGATGTTGGCTAGATCACCTCCGATAGTGGCTAGGATGAGGAAAGCAAAGCTAACAATAGCACCCATAGCCCCACATAGAAAAAGAGGAGCCACACCTCCAGATGCCAGTGAGCAGAAGAGGCAGACACGAGTCATAGGTATAATCGGATCCACCAAGAAACGACAATGATGAGGGGTCAACAGGGCTACCTATAGTTTTGATGCCATGAGGGCATGGCATATGTTAGGCATGGGGGGATGATGAGCATCAGAAATGCTCATATTTTGTATACATTTTCTTTATTATTATGCGGTTGTATAATAAGGATTGCATATGTTTATGAATGATTATATAATTATTTGATGAAATTATGCGTGTTATCTAATTCATGTGTTTTTAGTGTGTTTTTGTGGAATTGTAGTTGATTTAGTCAGATTTGGATCATTCGAGGTCTTTTCATGGACCTGGCACTTTGTTTCTTTTAGAATCAACGCAGAGAAGGTAGGCGCCTTCCTCTTCCAGGAAGGCACCAAGTGTAAGTAGGTGCCTTCCTCTTCCAGGAAGGCACCAAGGAAAGACAAGCACCTTCCTCTCCCAAGAAGGTGCCAATAGAAGGCCAGCGCCTTCCTCTTCTAGGAAGGCACCAAAGGAAAATAAGTGCCTTCCTCTCATAAGGAAGGCGTCGACAGGAAGGTGCCACTAGAAGGCAAGCGCCTTCCTCTCATAAGGAAGGCACCGACAAGAAGGCACCACTAGAAGGCAAGCACCTTCCTCTCATAGGAAGGCACCAAGAGAATATAAGCACCTTCCTCTTCCATGAAGGTGCCAACGGTAGTAAGGCACCTTCCTCATAGGGAAGGTGCCCCTGTTCTTCGCCCATTGACTAGACAAGCACGACGTGGACAACAAAGACTGGTGCAGTTCCAACTCTACATCATGTAGAGTTAAATTGGGGATCACATCGACGTATGAGAACGTCCTACCAATTCCAAGAAAAGCACAAACCAATCAGTGAACATGCCACCATTAGAAATGAATGCCAGTTTTAGCAGACATCGATCACATTTACTAGACTATCTTAGTTTAGTCTGGAATGAATCGACTGTTATAACTTCTTTGTAATAGAAGATCTACGGGTGTGCTATATAAACACATGCAGACCTCTCTGAGGATATATAGAATATTTTGATAGTAAATATAGAGAGATATATAGAAGAAGCATTGTAATACTTTGATAATTATAATATAGTTCTAAGAGTTTCTAAGTGTGTGTTCAGCTGGGAGGAAGCTGCTAGAGCCTGGGCCCACTCCAAGCAAGTATTTCTTCCCCTATTTTTCCTATGTTTTCTAGATTAGTTTACCGCTTTTATAAGATTTTTTATCGCATTGTTATTTCTTGTATTGCAATAGGTTTATTTCTAGGAATGCATGAATATTTCCTTTCTATAGATTTAATTGTTTTTACGTAAATTATTGAGGAGTGTATGAATGATTGATGACCGTTGAAACACCCCCCAATAGTAGAACTAGCGGACTCATCTCAAGTGGTATTGTAAGAAATCTTGTTCAAGACCCTTCACAAGTTTACGAAGCTCCCTGGGTTGATAAATTAAATGCACGGGCATGTGACAAAAGTAGGAAAGAAGTTAACCTTGTTTGGCTCACAACATTTTGGCACCAACTGGTTGAATCCCCTTTGATTGAAAATTAACCCCTCCTCATCCAGCTTCCAGATGATTCCATCTTCCACATAACCGAAGCTAAAGAATATGTCAAACCTAAATTTGTAGTCGACCTCACCCTATTCTTTGATGAATACTAGATGTCTCCATGCTGGGGGTACATGCATTGTCTTCTTCACACCTAAAGGATAACCACTCCCTTTTTCATTCAAACTCGACTTCCCCTACACAAACAACAATGCAGAATATGAAGCCCTAATCCTAGTACTAAAATAAGCACATTCCATGCATGTCAAATGCCTCCACATCATATGTGATTCACTCCTGATAGTTAATCAAGTGCAGGAATGCTAGCTATGTAATTTCCCCATCCTCTAGTAATATAAGAAAATTGCATAGTAGCTCTTATCTCAATTTGAGTGGTGCAACCTCGAATTCGTTCCATAATAATAAAACCATTTTGTAGACACTATAGCCCCTTAGGATCCCTTATTCTACAAAACCCAACATCTGATACAACATTTGTATCCATCCATATGCTCACTCAATTTACCATATCACCCAAGCCTCCTATAGATGACAGTGGTGTGTGTGGTAAACACTAAAAACCAAAATCCATGGTTTTCACAAATGAAG
This sequence comes from Wollemia nobilis, assembly GCA_028583015.1. Taxonomy (NCBI): domain Eukaryota; kingdom Viridiplantae; phylum Streptophyta; class Pinopsida; order Araucariales; family Araucariaceae; genus Wollemia; species Wollemia nobilis. The sequence goes on from JAQPPZ010000135.1 coordinate 13,814,737, forward strand.
GACTACATCGAACTAGTTTTCCTACCCCGTGATTTATCCCATGCTCAACATCAAATTTTCAAGAAAAAAGTAATCCACTACACATTGCTAGGGGACATTCTCTATCATGACAGCTATGACGACATGCTCCTGCATTGCCTATAATCGCAAGAATCACAATAGGTTATACAAGAAATCCATTACAGTATTTGTGGTGGTGATTTTAGTGGCATGGAAATTACCAACCGCATACTTCATATGGGTTATTACTGGCCCAAAATGGAGTATGACTATTGTGAGTATGTCAAGCATTGCATCAAATACCAACTAAAGAACACAAGCTTATACTGAGAGGGGGGTGAACAGTATAAGTCCATTTTTACTTTTCTTTCCCAAATAGTATTAATCAATATAATCAATGGTAATATCAATAGCAATAACTAAAGCAATGCACCAATCATCACACACAATAGAGACACCACAATTTACGTGGTTCACCCAATGCGGGCTACTCCATGGAGAAAATATTTTACTAAAACTTTCTCAATCAATCTCTTGGGAATCCTTCCCAATTACAATATTTATGGATCTCTCTCCAAAGGAGATGTTGATCCCCTAATCTCAAGTTCATGGATCTCTTCCACAGGAGAACTCTTTCCCCTTCTGCTCTAGCTAGTGATCTTCTAGAAGACTTTGTCTCTCTACTACACTGATTGGTGGATCTCTCTCCACTTGAAGACTCCTCACTCAGATCTATCTTCAATTGTCCTGGCTACTGGATCTCTATCCACTGAGACTCTATCCTCTATACTCTATCACCTCCAAAGCTCTGTAAATAGGCTCACTCAGAACCTTCTCAAATATGCTCAATAGGCTCACTTAGAACCTTCTCAAATATGCTCAATAGGCTCACTCAGAACCTTCTCAAATCTGCTCAATAGGTTCACTCAAAACCTTCTCAAATATGCTCAATAGGTTCACTTAGAACCTGCTCAAATCTTCTCAATAGGTTCACTTAGAACCTGCTCAAATCTTCTCAATAGGTTCACACAGAACCTGCTCAAATCTACTCAATAGGTCCACACAAAACCTGCTCAAATCTGCTCAATAGGTTCACACAGAACCTGCTCAAATATGCTCAATAGGTCCACACAAAACCTATCCAAATCTGCTCAATAGGTCCACACATAACCTATCCAAATATGCTCAACAGGTCCACACAGAACCTATCCAAATCTGTTCAACAAGCTCACTCAGAACTTGTCCAAATCTGCTCAACAAGCTCACTCAGAACTTGTCCAAATCTGCTCAATAAGTCCTCTCTAGGACTTGCTCAAATATTCTCAACAAGCTCACTCAGAACTTGTCCAAATTTGCTCAATAAGTCCTCTCTAGGACTTGCTCAAATCTGCATAGCAAGCTTTCACAAAAGCTTACACAAAATTAGTCCACAAGCCTTCTCAAAGACTTGCCTCAAATCAGCTTAACAAGCTCACACAGAACTTGTCCAATCTCATAGAATCATAAAGAGAATTGTTAGAGACTCAATATGTTCTATACTCAAATGCTCAATCAATAATTCAATCTCATAGAAGCATAAAGAGAATTGTTAGAGACTCTATATGTTCTATACTCAAATCCCAATCTCAACTCAAATCAATCTCATAGAAGCATAAAGAGAATTGTTAGAGACTCTATATGTTCTATACTCAAATCCCAATCTCAACTCAAATCAATCTCATAGAAGCATAAAGAGAATTGTTAGAGACTCTATATGTTCTATACTCAAATCCCTAATCTCAAATCAAATAAAGTCTCATAGAAGCATAAAGAGAATTGTTAGAGACTCTATATGTTCTATCCTCAAATCTCAATCTCAACTCAATTCAGAATATAGAATAGTTTGTTTCATGGAACTTGAACAACCACTTCACACAATCACTTGACTAGGCTCAATCAACTCTACTCAACCAATCACCTTAATGAACAACCCTTTCTCACAAACCCTAGTCCAAGCATGTATCAGCCAACTCAAAATATTTCCAACAATGTTCAACAACAAATCTCACATAACAATGATACTCATGTTCTTCTCTAACTCAAGTTCAAGTTCTTTGCACAACCAATGGGCTTCAACAACAATGCTTATAAAATATTCTTCACATAACAATGCTTATAAAACATTCTTCACATAACAATGATACTCATGTTCTTCTCAAACCCTAACTCAGGTTTTTCACACAACTAATGGCTTCAACAACAATGCTTATAAAACAAGGTTTTAACCATAACTCTCAAACCAAAAATCCTTGAAGCATTCAACCAACAACTCTCAAAAGGAAACCACAATCAATCCTTTTCACTCCAATGATATTTTTAGAAATCAACCACCCAAATAAATCAATGGAGAATATTTCCCATACCTTATTGATGCCAAGAAGTTGTCCACAAAATCTGCCACACTCAACACACTTTCATTTTCCAATCTCAACAAGGGTTAGTGGACTTCAAATAATAATCACAAGATAAAGTATAACTCAATTTACACCTTTTTACTCCAACTCAATAATCACATCCACCAAAGTCCCTCTATAGAAAAACCCTCTAAAAATAATAATCAATAAGTCACTATTATAATCCTCAAATTCTACTTCATTCAAAACCCTTATTTCTCCTAAAATAATGCTCTCAAAAATTTAAATCAATATCATAAGGCTCAAATAATCATCTATGGTTTTCACCAACAAAATAATTATTTAACCTTTTAAAAACAACAAAGGTTTACAAAAATAAAATATTTCCTAACCCTTATCACTCCAAACTTTAGAGCATTAATTAAATTTTAATCAAAAATTTGCATACCTCCTTAATGGGTTTCGACCCCTCGACCTGCCCTCATCGCGAGTGCCTTAGCCATGGCTAAGGTAGCCAAATGAGCTACCCACTCATTCGTAATGCAAAAGGGACATGACTTCCCTTTATATGTTGCAGGCCCACATGCCTCAAAAACTTTGCGTGCCCTAGGCGCTTCCACCACAAAGCACAATGAACGAACCTTGCCAAAAATTGAACGCACGACCTCGTGCTACCAAATGCCTTTGCACTGCCTAAGTTGCCAAGAGGCCACACTACCCAAGGTGACTTGGGTTTCGCATGTCGTCTGATTTATTCGTTGCTTCCACCACTAAAACCTTTTTCGCATGAGCTCTATTCGCTTTCCAACAATCGCATTAACAACAAGAGCAAGGATAATTAATATTCAAATATTTAATGGCATATATATATGCCTTCCCTTTGCTTGGAAAAGTTGGCCTGAACCTTCCTCATGACATCGGCGGATAAACTTTTTATTTTAATTTTAAAATTTAAATTTAAATTTTAAATAATTTAAAATTTAAACCAAATATTTGAAATTAAATATCTCCATCACCGGGGCACATTTTTCGATGAAACAAAAATCCAACTTGGGTTTTAAGAAAAACCCATTTCAAATATGCTATCCATGGTTTTAAATAAAACCTTTTATTTTGCCTCCCTTGAGGCTACTTTTTGCACCAAATACCATGCTCTCCTTGATCAAACCTTTTCATCATGAAGCACATAGTGCATGCCATCATAGATCCTTTTGACATCAAATAACCTTTTGACATCAATGACAACATTTTAGCTTAGGGACTCAAAATTTCCAACAATCTCCCCCTTTGTCATTGATGGCAACCCATATTCATTTACTGAAATTTGACCTTCTTTTCTGCTCCCCGGGACTTTTCTCCCCCTGGCTCAATGCTCTCTCAAATATCAAATCTCTCCCCATATCAAAAACTCTCCCCAATATACAAATATCTCCCCCTTTGTCATCAATGGAAAAGGGTCACCTTTGGGGCTCGGGGCTAAGAATGAGCCTCTTAGCTTAGCCCCTCCCCCACCTCCACATGAGGTGGTTAATTCTGGGGTGGGAGTATTTCTACTCCCCGAAAGCATAGATCTATGCTTTTATCTTTCTCTCTTCTTTTTTTAGTTTTTTGAATCCTCTCACTATTTCTTTCCAAGCCATCATCCATGTTCCTATCATCATTTTTGTTTATGTTTCTATTCTTGTTCTTGTTCCTATTCCCATCCATGTTCTTATTCTTTTTTGAATCTCTATTCTTTTCTGAGTCTCTATTTCTATTCATATTCTTTTTCTTGTTCATATTCTTGTTCCTATTCATGTTCCTATTCATGTTCATGTTCCTGTTCCTATTCATGCATGTTTTTGGAATATTTGCTCTACACCATCTTGCTATGTGACCATCATTATTGCACTTATAACACTTAATGTTATTATTCCTTGGATGTGCAATTGTCTTAGGATTTCTCCTAGTGAAGCCATATCCTCTTCTGTCATTAACCCTGCAATTCATTGCCTTGTGACCAAAACCATTGCATGAGTAGCAATAACCTTGGAAAATCTATTCTTTTCCATATACCTATCTTTCATGAGTCCTACACTATGAAGCCATGTGTCCAAACCTATGACATGAAAAGCATCTTCCATTGAAGCCTCCTTGTCTTGACCTCATTGGTCTCCTATTCTTATTGTTGTTCCATATGTACCTTCTCTGTGCATTATTCCTATTTTTGTTGAACCCTTTATTGTCCAACTCATCCTTTGATGTCTCACTCTCTCTTTTACTTACTTCTTTTGACTCTTCTTCTTTTTTGGTGTTTGAGCTTGACTCTCCTTTTTCTGCTTCCTGTTTTCCTTGTTCTTATTTAGAACTAAGTCTTGTTATGATGACTGATGACCTTTGTGCATTGATAGTCCTTTCCAAGGTCCTTGAATTTTCCTCAAACTTGTGTAGCTTTTCCTTAGAACCTTTTACTTCCATCCTTAGTGAAACTATCTCATGCTCTAATATTTCACACTCTAGATCTTTTGTCTTTAATTTTTTGGCCATACCTTCTTCAATTTTCCTTGTCTCTTCAACTTTGATTTTGAAGTTGGTGAGTTCTTGTAGGAACTTTTATTTTGCTATCTCATATTCTTGAGCTTGATCCTTTAATCCTGAGTTCTCCTCTTTTAGTTCTTCAAGAGTAGCCACAAGTCTTTCATATTCTATCTCTTTTCTTTTTTACTGTTCAACCATATCTGCTTCAACTTTCTTTGCCTTTTCAACCTTATCTCTTAAGTCAGAGAGATCTTGTAGAAACTTTGCCTTACAATTATCATCCTCTTGTATTTGAGCCCTTAATTGTAAGTTCTCCCTTTTTACCACATCAAGTTCCCTGAGAGTAGCTTCTTCTTCTTCTTTGCTTTGATCTTCATATTCTTCTATTGACCAAAGTGGAGTTTCTTCTTGATACCTGTTCTGGCTCACCTTGATCATCCTTTTTTATGAGAATCATCTTCATCTTCACTACTATCAATACCATTACAATAACCTGCATCATGACCAAGTTGACCACAGATAAAACATTCTTCACCTTCTAGTGAACAATAAGCTGCAAGATGACCTATTTTCCCACATCTGGTACAGAAATTTATCAGTCGAGATGTTTCTTCATTGCTTGCTTCATCTCTTGAATCCATTTCCATTTGTCCTCCCAACACAACAATATCAAACTCATCTTCCTTTTCTTTCATGATTGTGTGTGTACTTTTCTTCTTGTGTCTCATGGTTTTGCCTTTGCCTTTCTTTGCCATTTGTGTTCTTGTAAGATCTTCCTTCAAGTTGTTAAACCCTTTCCGAAGGAACCCACTCTGATACCAATTGAAGAACACAAGCTTATACTGAGAGGGGGGTGAACAGTATAAGGCCACTTTTTACTTTTCTTTCCCAAATAATATTAATCAATATAATCAATGGCAATATCAATAGCAATAACCAAAGCAATGCACCAATCATCACACACAATAGAGACACCATAATTTACGTGGTTCACCCAATGTGGGCTACTCCACGGAGAAAATATTTTACTAAAAATTTCTCAATAAATCTCTTGGGAATCCTTCCCAATTACAATGTTTATGGATCTTTGTCCAAAGGAGATGTTGATCCCCTAATCTCAAGTTCGTGGATCTCTTCCATAGGATAACTCTTTCCCCTTCTGCTCTGGCTAGTGATCTTCTAGAAGACTCTGTCTCTCTACTACACTGACTGGTGGATATCTCTCCACTTGAAGACTCCTCACTCAGATCTATCTTCAATTGTCCTGGTTTTTGGATCTCTATCCACTAAGACTCTATCCTCTATACTCTATCACCTCCAAAGCTCTATCAATAGGCTCACTCAGAACCTTCTCAAATATGCTCAATAGGCTCACTCAAAACCTTCTCAAATCTGCTCAATAGGCTCACTCAAAACCTTCTCAAATATGCTCAATAGGTTCACTCAGAACCTACTCAAATCTGCTCAATAGGTTCACTCAGAACCTGCTCAAATATGCTCAATAGGTTCACTCAGAACCTGCTCAAATCTGCTCAATAGATTCACATAGAACCTGCTCAAATATTCTTAATATATCCACATAAAACCTCCTCAAATATGCTCAAAATATTCACATAGAACCTGCTCAAATCTACTCAATAGTTCCACAAAGAACTTGTACAAATCTACTCAATAGGTCCACACAGAACCTATCCAAATATTCTTAATAGGTCCACATAGAACTTGTCCAAATATATTCAATAGATCCACACAAAACCTATTCAAATATGTTCAACAAGCTCACTCATAACTTATCCAAATCTACTCAACAAGCTCACTCAGAACTTGTCCAAATCTACTCAATAAGTCCTCTCTAGGACTTTCTCAAATCTGCTCAACAAGCTCACTCAGAACTTGTCCAAATATGCTCAATAAGTCCTCTCTAGGACTTGCTCAAATCTGCATAGCAAGCTTTCACAAAAGCTTACACAAAATTAGTCCACAAGCCTTCTCAAAGACTTACCTCAAATCAGCTTAACAAGCTCACACAGAACTTGTCCAATCTCATAGAATCATAAAGAGAATTGTTAGAGACTCAATATGTTCTATACTCAAATGCTCAATCAATAATTCAATCTCATAGAAGCATAAAGAGAATTGTTAGAGACTCTATATGTTCTATACTCAAATCCCAATCTCAACTCAAATCAATCTCATAGAAGCATAAAGAGAATTGTTAGAGACTTTATATGTTCTATACTCAAATCCCAATCTCAACTCAAATCAATCTCATAGAAGCATAAAGAGAATTGTTAGAGACTCTATATGTTCTATACTCAAATCCCAATCTCAACTCAAATAAATCTCATAGAAGCATAAAGAGAATTGTTAGAGACTCTATATGTTCTATCCTCAAATCTCAATCTCAACTCAATTCAAAATATAGAATAGTTTGTTTCATGGAACTTGAACAACCACTTCACACAATCACTTGACTAGGCTCAATCAACTCTACTCAACCAATCACCTTAATGAACAACCCTTTCTCACAAACCCTAGTCCAAGCATGTATCAACCAACTCAAAATGTTTCCAACAATGTTCAACAACAAATCTCACATAACAATGATACTCATGTTCTTCTCTAACTCAAGTTCAAGTTCTTTGCACAACCAATGGGCTTCAACAACAATGCTTATAAAACATTCTTCACATAACAATGATACTCATGTTATTCTTAGCTCAAGTTCAAGTTCTTACACAACAACAAAAAACATCTTCTATCATGATACTTATGTTCTTCTCAAACCCTAACTCAAGTTTTTCACACAACTAATGGCTTCAACAACAATGCTTATAAAACAAGGTTTTAACCATAACTCTCAAACCAAAAATCCTTGAAGCATTCAACCAACAACTCTCAAAAGGAAACCACAATCAATCCTTTTCACTCCAATGATATTTTCAAAAATCAACCACCCAATCAAATCAATGGAGAATATTTCCCATACCTTATTGATGCCAAGAAGTTATCCACAAAATCTACCACACTCAACACACTTTCTTTTTCCAATCTCAACAAGGGTTAGTGGACTTCAAATAATAATCACAAGATAAAGTATAACTCAATTTACACCTTTTTACTCCAACTCAATAATCACATCCACCAAAGTCCCTCTATAGAAAAACCCTCTAAAAATAATAATCAATAAGTCACTATTATAATCCTTAGAAATCCTCAATTTCCACTTTATTCAAAACCCTTATTTCTCCTAATATAATGCTCTCAAAAATTTAAATCACTATCATAAGGCTTAATTAATCATCTATGGTTTTCACCAACAAAATAATTAATTAACCTTTTAATAACACAACAAAGGTTTACAAAAATAAAATATTTCCTAACCCTTATCACTCCAAACTTTAGAGCATTAATTAAATTTTAATCAAAAATTTGCATACCTCCTTAATGGGTTTCGACCCCTCAACCTGCCCTCACCGTGAGTGCCTTAGCCATGGCTAAGGTAGCCAAAATGAGCTACCCGCTCATTCACAATGCAAAAGGGACATGACTTCCCTTTATATGTTGTAGGCCCACGTGCCTCAAAAACTTTGTGTGCCCTAGGCGCTTCCACCACAAAGCACAATGAACGAACCTTACCAAAAATTGAATGCATGACCTCATGCTACCAAATGCCTTTGCACTTCCCGAGTTGCAAATAGGCCACACTACCCAAGGTGACTTGGGTTTCCCACGTCGTCTGATTTATTCATTGCTTCCACCACTAAAACCTTTTTCGCACGAGCTCTATTCGCTTTCCAACAATCGCATTAACAACAAGAGCAAGGATAATTTAAATTGAAGAATTTAATGGCATATATATATATATATATGCCTTCCCTTATCTTGGAAACGTCGGCACTTTTGAACCTTCCTTTATGACGTCGGCAAATATTCTTTTTATTTTAATTTTAAAATTTTAATTTTAATTTTAAATAATTTAAAATTTAAACTAAATATTTAAAATTAAATATCTCCATCATCGGGGCACCTTTTTCGATGAAACAAAAAGCCAACTTGGGTTTTAAGAAAAACCCATTTCAAATCTACTATCCATGGTTTTAAATAAAACATTTTATTTTGCTTGCCTTGGTTTTCATAAAAACCCTTCCTTGAATTTTTCATAGAACATAGTGCATGCCATCCTAGATCCTTTTGACATTAAATAACCTTTTGACATCAATGACAACATTTTATCTTAGGGAATCAATATATCCAACACCAAAAACATGCCAACCTAAAACATCTACCATTCCAAGCACTTAAACCAATCCAGTCCATGTGGCCCTTCTCCCAATGGGGCATCGATTTAATTGGACAAATCACACTATATTCCTCAAGCAACCACAAATTTATCATCATCGCTATAGAATATTTCATGAAATGGGGTGAATCCATCCCACTGGTCCAAACCACAGGGGCTAAAAATGTAGCATTCATCACAGATCACATTATATGTCATTTTGGAATTCCCTACCAATAAAATATTGCATGTTAATGTGTCCCATCATGATGATATTACTAATATTGTAACAGAAATTACAAATAAGCAACCTCAAGTTCAATCAACTCAATCTGATATTCAAGAGATGCATTCCTCATTTGAACAACCTTCAAAACTAACTTTGGCTCTAGAGAATGATCCAAAATGGAATGTAAGCATAGAAAGCTCATATTTAGAATCAAAATCTCAATCTGAAATCCACTTTGATAGCCAACAACAAGTGATTAATCCTCAAGCAAAGATATCCCTTTTAGAAGTATTACAAAGTTCTCATAAGGAAACTTTGTTCAATATACCTAGCCAACAATTTGTTCCTCATGATATTTTCCCTAAGAACATAATTAATGGTGTAATCCCTCTTGAGGTTAACTATATTTCATTCTATGATGAGGAGATTCCTTCCTCTACTCCACAAGAAGACTCCTCTCTTTACATTACAGGATCTAGTAAAGAAACACCTATTAAAACTATCATGGTAGATAATGGCTCCTCTCTTAATTTATGCACTTATCAATTATTCCAAAAACTCAAATTACAAGAAGAAGATCTTAATGAATCAAATGTTATTATAAAATCTTTTAACAATGAAATTCAAGAAGCTCAAGGTACTGTAATTCTTCCCCTTAAGATTGGATCCAAGATCCTGGATACTTTTTTTTATGTAGCATATTGCCCTTCACCTGACAACCTACTTCTCAGAAGTCCTTGGATTCATACGATGAGGGTTGTCCATTCCACTCTTTACCAATATTTGAAATTTGAACTTGCAAGTGAAATTGTTACCATACATAATGACCCAACACCATTTGAAGAATATTTAACGGTTGAAACATCAAGTTCTACACATTCTCTATTGTCACAATTATCTTCTATCCATCACTTTTCTTCATTCATATATGATCATCCTTGTTTACCAAATAACACCCGTGCATATCTTTCACATATACTCCCTCCATATTATCAAGACTGGGAAGATAGTGATAAGAATGAAGAACCTTATTATCCTTCTGACATTTTATTTTGTAACATGATCAATTTTACACATATAAAGGTAAAATATTTTGCTACATTATTCTACATTATAACAAAGCTTTTGTTATCACTACCTTTTATTCATCACCTTTTGTTCTTACCTTCAACACAACCAAATTATCCTTCAAAACCTCCTTTGATTTTGAAGCAACCTTAGATGTGCTATACTCAAATAACCTTGTATAGTGTATATAGATCATCTTGTATATACCACCAATTCCATCATCAAAAAGAAAAATAATAATAATAATAATAATTTTAAAAAATAATCACATTGTGTATCTTCTCAATTCATCAAAATATACAAAAACATCAAAATCTTCAAAAACTTCTTTTATTCATACTTGTCAATTCTTGAAGTATTGCAGTTATATTTTCAATTATTTTGGATAAATTAGCATTTATTTGGAATCCCGCACTTTCACACTCACATGCATATCTTGATTCTATTTGGTATGATTATTAATCTCTCTTATATCAAAGTCCACATTGGCATTAAGTAAATTTTTGAGCATAGAGAACTGATCTTGTTATTTAATTGAACCAAGTATATCTTTTCACATTAAAATGATTTCATTGCACATTCAATATGATGCTACATAGTAGACGTGGTTTCTTGAGCGAAAAGTTTCCCCTGCTATCCTATCATGCACATGGTCTAGAATCTTTGATAATTGACAAAAGGACAAGCTCACCCCTACCTGAATAAAAATCCCTTGCTCTACAGCTAATCCAAGCAAGTATCCCTAGAATAGGAAGAAAAAGAAAAGTTCAAGAAAAAAGAGAAAAAGAAAAAGTTATTTTGTATCATCACAGCAATGTTTCAACATTATCTCAAATATCAAGCAAAAATACAAACAAATAAAAAGAGCAAAAGAGAAAAACAAAAGCAAAATGCAATAAAATACTTTCCCTACCCCTTGAAAAGAAAATAAGGGTGAATGAGCTTGAATCCCTAGAATTCTCAATTATTCGAAAACTGTGAGGTAAGCCCCATAACAGGTGGTTTGTGCCCAACCCGGTTGGCCTTGGGTAATTCCTAGCGTGGTGATATGTCTGTCACATTAACGACCTTCTTTTGTACAGACCTATGTCGGCTTATGGATTAGCTAGCTCTTGATAACCTAACTTGCACAGTAGTCTGGTATGGTTATATGCATATAAATCATGGTTAACGAACATTCATTTGGTTAAGGCAAATTGCTTGTATCAAATTATCTTGCTCAAAATTGGTGAATGAACAATACAATTGCACACACATTTGTATTTGAGAGATTTTGTATCATTATGATAAATCAATATCGGTAATGAACTCACATTTGCACATGAGGATCCCTTATAAACCTACATTTGTTTTTGAGATAATTTAAAATATTTCTGTAATACTTTTCAAAAAAAATTTATCCTCTTATTTCAGAATTTGTTTTGTATAAAAACAATTATATACATTGTGTCACAAAATTGCAAAATTATTTCAAACAACATGTTCATCATATTATTATTTTCTGTTTATCAAAAATCAAAAATCAAAAAATCAATCATGCAATAAAACTAAAATATCTATTTTATCTTTGGATTTCACGATGATGGTATAATTCTATACCTATAAATTCTATGCCTAGCGCAAACCATTGTTCTAATTTTATTTTCCCATCCATTTTAATAAACACATATGGCTTACATCATTATGTTACACAATTGTGCTTCAAAACGAATGAACACTTATTCATGTCATTATGTCAAAAATTCCATATTGCAACCATGGTATAATTTCTAAGGAATTATTCAAAAAATTATCACACTTAGGAATTTATGCCTAGCAAAAATCACTTTTAAACATATTTTATGCATAATTTTGTGAAAAATCTGAAAACAAATCATCACCATCATCATTTTCATCATCACAACACCAAGTCTTAAGACAGTCTCTTAAGCACTCTTTTACTTTTAGCAATATTTCTATACTAGGATTCGCTTGACGACCTAGCGAGCGACGACTCCATGAAACGGTCTATAACAGCGACAATGTCCTTTGAAATTATTGTTAGAAGTCTCTTTTATTTTTTCATCAAATCACACCAAAACAACCAATTTATGCACATCAGATTATTTCATTTACAAATTTTATGGCATGACATAACATTATACTTTATTTCCAACGACATAATTACATGAATCAACAATTCAAGCATCATAATACAACATATACACAAGTCATATCATCAAAAATTTCATATATATATATATATATATCAAAATATCTGTACATCATATCAAAACGGATTGGTATGAACAGTTAAGATGAACAGTAAAAATGAATTAAGGTTTTGCCCTATTTCTTAATTTTAGTTAAAAACAACTACTTTTTTTTCAATTTTTTTGCTTTTTCGCGTTTTTACCTCAAACGTTCTATTTGGGTAAAAACACGGAGGGGGCACTATAGTTAGCAGTTGTACGATTCGACCAAGAATCGTCGTCTAAAAAATTGAGTACATTTTTTCTTTCTCGTAAAACGATAAAAACTCATCTTTAACGCATTTTCTTCAAAAAATTCACTAAAGAGGGGGCAAAATGTAGCACCCTAAAATTGGCACAGTTAAAACCTTAGTAAAAGATAAAAGATAAAAATTTGAATTTTAACCCCAAAACCACTCCAAAACCGCCTATTACCCGTTTCCTCATTTTCTGCACCATTTTTAGGATTTTTTTGACCATTGGACGATATCGTCGTAGATTAGACGAGATCGTCCCAGATCTGACGAAATCATCATGGACAGAACGTCCAGACGATTTTGTCCCAAAACTAAATTTTCATAATTAGATTTTGTTTCAATAGCCTCTCCAACTTGGGCAGAAGCGCGTCTACGTAGTTGGATATTTCCCTATTGGAGATCTCCCAGATTGGGATGATCCCCAACCTCTTAGCCTCCCCCTAATCCTATATAAACTAGGATTTTTCTAGTTTATCCCCTTGACTCCCCCTGGTTCTGATTCCCCTAACTCCCCCTGATTCTGATTCCCCTGAACCCCTTAGTTGACTGATTCAGATCCTTATTCACTAGAGCATCCTCATACTACTTTTTGTATGCTACATTTCGCATTTTCTTGCAAGAACTCTACTATTTTTTAGTCGAAGATAGCTCGGATCGTTGCAAACGATCTCGGATGATTACGGACAATTTTGTCGAGGAGCACAAACGATCGCTTACGATTGGAGGCGATCTTGACTGTAGTCCATATTGGGGGCAATCCGAGTCCAGAGTTTGCATCTTCTTAATTTTTTTGCATTTTTCCATTATAATTCTGCATTATCTTAGGTTATTATGTTTATGCATCTTGGAGTTCACCTCATCTAGTACAAATGCATGATAAAATCAAAATAGATTGTGAATTTGATACTTGTCCTCTCTAATTACTATTTGGATCTGTCATTCAAAAAAATTTATAGTTATTTCTATCATTTCCCTTTGCTTTTGTAGTTGCATCTTGGGTATTTTGTATCTATTTCTATGATTGCAGGTTTCTGATGAATTCGTCATTTATCAGACGATCTTGTCTGATCTCAGATGATTACGTATGAACTGAGGCGATCTGGACTGCTACAAAACTCAGAATCCTCATCAAACATCCGGAATCAGGTATGATCTATCCTAATTTGCCTATTCTCTGTGTTTAGCAACCATTTTTGTTTTTTGTATCCATTTAAATCATTATTGGCATATAGAATAGTTTAGATTCATTTTGGCCAAACCTAGGAGCTGAATGATTGAGTATAAAATGAACACATCAAACCCATTCCCAACCTAGGCATGGAAACTGCCACTCAAAAGTTTCCTGGTGAACCCACCATCCATCGAAAATTCACCCTTATACTCCTCCCCCAAGAGGTGGGACCTTCAAAGGGCCTCTCAGTCCGAGGTATTGTCCCATCCTTCTCGCATCCCCCTTTTGGGCATGGATCCTATAGCCTGAGGGTAAGAATGAAGAAAATTTGGAGTGATACAGATAATGTGAATATTGCATCATCAGGAACCTCTATGGTAAGAGGCTTTCTCTCCTAGAGAGGTGCCTCTACTAATTGATCTGCTATGACTTGTCCCTTGATGGACTTTTGGCTTATGAAATCTAGATAAAATTTTGTCAATAGCATGATCCATTTTGCCATACACGTATTGTGATATGTCTTGTTCATCATGTACTGCAAAGGATTTTTTTGGATATAACATAGGTTATATGTCTCAACATGTAGTGTCACAACTTTTTGGTTGCAAATACCATTGCTAAGCATAAATTTTCTACGTATGCATATCCTAGCTCGTAACTCACCAAGGTGCAACTAATGTAATATATAGCTTGCTCTTTGTTTTGTGTGTTCTTTTGGGTTAACATGGTGCCCAAAGAAAAATTAGTAGCCGATATGTATAGCAAGAATGGTATGTTTGGCCTTGGTGGAGCCAATACTGGTGGTGTTGCTAGGTAAGTTTTGATCTCTACAAAGGCTTATTGGCACTCTTTATCCCAATGAAATGGGACATCCTTGTGTAGCAATTGGTTCATGGGTCAACACTTGTCTGACAATTGATCGATAAACCATTTTATTGATGCAACCTTGCCTTGTAGGCTTCTTAACTCCCTAATGTTGGTAGGGGTGGCCATTTCTACTATAGCCTTTACTTTTGTAGGATCGACTTCGATGTCTCTCTTTGAAATGATGAATCCTAAGAGCTTACCATAAGTTACACCAAACACACACTTCTTAGGATTCAATCTAACATTGTGTTCTATGAGACGATCAAAGACTTTTGTAAGGACTTGAGCATGTTCTTATCGTAATAAATATTTGGCTAGTAAGTCATCCATGTAGTCTTCCAAGATTATGTGCATGTAATCATGGAATATATATTTCATGGCCTATTGGTATGTGGCACCAGTATTCTTAAGACCAAATAGTATCTCTTTGTAATATAAATTTCCCCATGGAGTAATGAAAGCACTCTTATGTTGGTTTTAAGGTTTAATCCAAATTTGATTGTATCTGGAAAAACCATCCATTAAGGAGAGCATCTCATGACCTACGCTGGCATCAACAAGAGCATATATGTTTGGCAACAGGAATGAAATCTTTGTATTTTTCCTATTCAAGTCTCTAAAATCTATGCAAAGGTGCACTCTTCTATTGAGTTTTCCCATGGGCACCATGTTTGAGACCCATTCAGGATAGTCAATGGTAATAATGAAATTTACCTCCAATAGTTTTTACAATTCGTTCTTCACCATCAAAGTGATGCTTGGATGCATTTTCCTCAACTTTTTCTTGACTGACTTCTTTAGGGGATCCAATGAGAGGTTGTGGACCACTAATTTTAGATCAATTCTTGGCATATCTTTGTAATTCCAAGCAAAATTATTTGGCCTCTCTTTAAGGAGAGGGATTATGTTGGCGTGTTCCTCTAGAAATAAACTTTCTCCAAACTTGAATTTCTTTGGTTGAGTAGGATAATCACTGATTTCCACCTCAAAAATTATTTTTATAGCCATATGCAACCCATCCTCCAACTGGTGGGGTTTGGGTATCAAGTGAATGTCATCGATGGTATTTATAGGTCCTACTAAATCAAGATCCAAACCAAAATGGAACACATCATATGCACAACCTAATGCAAAATGGAATGGTTGTAACATCTTTTTATTAGAGAAGGGATCCTCAGGCTCTATGGTTGAATCAACATGATCCCAATAAATAGCCTCCATATCAAAGGTTTTGTGGGATCATTTGGGTTATGAAGTGGAGTGGTCAAATCAATGGAGATTGTATTGATGGATGGAATGAAATCTATAGGATCACATGAGTGGAATCTTGCCTTAGAGGTGTCCCTTCCATACTCACGATGAGGCTCTAGAGGAAAATAAATCTCTAGATCTAACCTATGATCAGGCCATATAATAGGGTCATTGGGCTCTAACCACTCTCAAAATGTAGGTGGAGGGGGATTAACCATCTGATGAATGGTAGATAAGTCAACAGGTCTCTCTAAAAACCACAAATGAGGGTCTATGGCATGAAGTGTTACCTCTTTCTCAACTAATGCAGTGACTTGCTATGAATGGTGATGTCCAAGATAGACCATCTCAGTTTTATCTTCAAAGTCATCATCACTTATCCAAAAACCATTAGCATTGGTATGTAGTCCCAAGACAAGAGGATCATGTTTTGGCCCTAAGTAGGCCATCTCTATCTCATCTTCATATTATTCATCACTTATGAAGAAGCCATTTGCATTAGTCTCTTGCCCCAAGATTTGGGGCCAATGCCTTGATCCTAGATAGGCTCTCTCTATCGAGTCTTTTGACTCATAGCCACTCTCATCCGATATGTATCCACTCTCATTATGGATGGACCAAGTAAAGTTGTATAAATAGCAAGGCCCATGATAGACCAATCCTACTTGTGCTTCATCATCACTTTCCATATATATTTTTTCTTCTTGCTCATCATCCCATGAGTTGTAACCCATTAGGGTGGCATCAATTGTGAGGCTTGGATGATAAGTTTCAGGTGGTGGTATGTTCACCATGGCCACTTGCCTGTTTCTCATAAGTCTTGAACTTAGTGGGTGATAAGGAATAAAATAAATGTCTTCTCCTAACCCCAAGCTCAATCTATCCAAGGTTGCCACTAGAGAGTTATATCGACCTTTGATGTGATAGCCTAACCCAAACCTATCAGTGGGAAGGTGGTATTACAGCTCGTATGGCCACCTTCGCCCCTACTCATATATACCAAGACCATAACCATGCCAATGGCAATGTTCAAATTAGCTTAGATTAAACTCTAGATTAGAGAGGTACCAAAAATTAACAGTGAATAATTTGTCATTGTCCTCTTCTATATCGGTAGACTTATGGAGGGATTCCAAGTGGAACCACTGTCCCACTAGTGGTCGTAAGTCTTTTGGTCATACCATGTCTTGTGTAGACTCTATGATGGGCATGAATGCTATGTTATACACATGGTATTCTCCTATCCCTGTACTTGCCAAGTGTATAGTCGCATATGAGGTGGATGATCCCACGGATGATACTAGCAAAGTGCGGTGGTAGTCATCGTCTTCGACTTGATCTTGGAGATATTCTTCTTCCATAGGACTTGGACCTTTCTCAATGGCTATGGTTAGAACTTCATTGAGATTAATTTCTTCCCCCATGGGTGCTTTTAGCTTTTTATTGTCTTTTATCATAGACATTGACGGTTTCTTAGAAGCATTAGTCATGTTAGGTGCTAAATTAGGTGTTGATGTAGATGGGTCTTTTTGCACCCCTTTATCTTTGTTATTTATTTGCATAGCCAAAGATGAAGGTCCTACATACAAGTGGGTAGAAGGAATTAAAAATTCTCTTGGACAATCCACCATATGGACATATTTGAATGGCTCATCATCAGCCATCACCATATAGACTTTGTTATCATGCACATACTTAACACATTTGGTGTAAGATTGAAGTAACACACTTCATGTCCCTTATCCAAGGTCACCCTAAGAGTATGTTGTATTGCATGGCCCCTTCCAATACATGACACATCATTAGGATGGTATTATGCCCCACCTTGATAGGTAGGACTATCGTTCCCATAGTATTGCATAAATCATCATTGAAAGCCCTCAATGTGTAGGCTCCAAAAATTATATGAGACTTGGGGATCTTAAGGTGATCTATTGATTTTGTTGTGATGATGTTGATTCACAAAATTGTATTGATCAAGACTCTCTTGAAAGGTAGATCATTGACTAACATCACAATGTACAATGGAGGATCTGGTAAGGCAGTGGGCACTGCCTTAATATTGTAATTGAAGAAATTGATTACAAGTTCTTGGAATTCTTGTACTTGTCCCATGCATTTGGATCTTATGGTTGGAGATAGATCAACCTTAAAATATCCATAAATATCTCTCTATGCTTTGGGGACTATTGTATGAGCTCATAGATGGATATCTTAGCTAGAGTCATTTATAAGTTTTGCTCAAGTTTACTCTGAATAGTCACCACAGGTTGGGTTAGTGGACTTGGAAGGTTGTTTTGTCCCTGACTCTACCTAGGTGTAGCTAGGACACTAATGGGAGTTGTAGGAGGTTGTGGTTGACCATAACATCTACTCCTGGTTTCTATATTTATAATCTTGACCTTCCCAACACACCTGTAGGTAGGTATATCCACTTGAACCTGATTGACTTGGGCACCTTGCCCTTTAGGGGCCTCATGATTTGGTAGCGAGTTTTTGTAAATGCCCATATCTCTATTGTTGGGAGCTAATGGGTTGTCAACTTTGAGCTCTCCCGCCTCAATCATGTTTTGCACTTGGTGCTTAAAACCAATGCAAACCTCAATGTTATACCCCGATATCCTATGATAAGGGTAAAATTGATCTTCCCTATATACTTTTATCTTAGGATGGTTGGGATCTATAAGAGGTATATCAAGGAATCTGATCTTTCCTACCTTGCTCAATTGGTTGAATATTGACTGCATTGATTTTGTTAATGGTGTAAAATAGCGAGGGGGTTTGCATTCTATGTTTCTCCCCTAATTATTATTTTGATCATAATTTTCTGGTGGAGGATGTGCTCAATAATACTGGGGTTGTTGCACAACCCCATCCTTAGGCATAGCCAATACCACTTTATTAACTAGGGCAGGGTTTGCCATCTTCTGCTTATTTTTGTCATTTTTATCATTTTTGTTCCACTCCTTCTTGGTGGTTCCCTCATCTACTTTTATGTCCTCGATGAGTTTGGATTGTACCATAGATTCCTCAAATGAGGGGTATTATTTTAGTTGTAGCAAGAGGAAAATGTGTTTGGAACAACTCTTGGTGAACATCTGGATGATCTCTTCTATGGGAACGGAGAATGATAATTTTGCCATGACTTTTCTACATCTATTCCCATAAACCATTACTAGCTCATTGTCATAATGTCTCAAGTTGGATAGGTTAGAAAGGGTCACCTTTATCTTAGCACCAAAAAAGAAATGCTTTAGGAAATTGTTCACTAGTTGTTCAAAGTTGGATATGCTATGCTTGGGTAGCTGGTTGAACCATTGAGTGGCCACACTCAAAAATGTAATAATGAATATCATTAGCATAAGAGCATCATTGTCCTCGAGATGAAAACATGCATTGATAAAGTTGGGTGACATACTCTTTTGCATCCTCTTCACCCTTAAACTTCTCTAGCCTATGCATCTCAAAGTGCGTGGGATAGGCAGGGCTAGAAATTGATAGGCACAATGGTTGGTTGTGTATTTTGCTCAATATTTGTTGGTTCCCAATCATCTCTTATTTATCAAAGGACTTCATCTTTTCAGCAAGTGCTTGGAATGCCTTTGAGGTGATTATTTCCTCTTCTTGTAGGCCCCCTCATGGTGGCAATGGAGTTAGCCCTCTATACACTTGATTTGCTATATTTTTGTCCCTTCTACGAGGGAATTCAATATGTGTGATCCTAATCTATTAGGTTTATCCTTTCCCCACAAGTTGGATTTTTCTCATGATTTGGTGGGTGGTTTTGCTATGGGTTTTCTTCTTACCTATTGCACCCCTCTCTTGGTGATTCAATGTATTTCTCTCTTTTATGATCATTACCATTTGCTTGTTGGTTATCATGAGCTAGTTGCTCAACTTGCTCTTTTAACCATTTCTCATGTTGGCGTAGCAACCGTTCTCTTTGTTTATCATGTTTGAGAGCTTCTACAATATCTCACTCTTTGTGCAAGGCATTCTCTAACCATCACATGTATTTAATTTGCACTATCATGGAATACTCATTCTTGTCTATCCTGTTCTTGTGGTCTTGACTCACAGATTCCTTAAAGAGGTTTTCGATGTGTTGTTGCTCTTGCTAGCTAGTGTAACTTGTTCAGTGTATTGTTGAGTGTCTCTATGATCTGACTCTATATGCTTACTATGAGATCATATTGAGGCACCCCTAGTCTAAGAAGTGGGCTTAGAAGTCATGGTTCATGAGCTTCCAGATGTAGAATTTTCCATAGCTATAGTTTTGGGAGGTGGCCTCGAATAAATCCGATCCAATTCATCTAACTATCTTGTTTTCCATGGCTGATCTCATGGGGTGTCATTTATCCCAATGAGGTCGTATTCTATTGGAATCCTTCCTCTTGTGTGAAGGATATCATCTATTTTATGTCTATGACTAGATGTATCTCTAGTTTCCTATCCCTTAGTGGGTTTATCTATTCTAAGTGTTTCATGTGAATATTGGGATGTTGTAACCCCTGTGTGTCCTTTTTATGATGAAGGCTTTGTGGTTACCTTATTTCTCCAATAATATGGAGGTAGGGAATCCTCATCATCCCTATGCGAAGAATGGGTTTTAGACTATATCTTATGTCCATTTGGGGAGGAAGCTCTTGAGGCCTCCTCATGTCTTTGAGAGTTTTCTATGTTTTTAGAGGAGGCCTTTGAGGTCTCCTCATGTCTCCTTGATGAGGATGGTCATTAAGCCTCTTTTCCCTTATGTGATGTAGTTATATGATGTTGCTCCCTAATTGGGGTTTCTTGAGGAGATCCCCCAAGGGTTGAGGTATCACCCCTTAGACTCGCAGAACTACGTATCACTGTCTTGCGGGTAAGTCTTTCAATGTTACTACAACTTCACCTAAGAGTGTGAGTTTCTTCAGATTCCCCTTCAATATCAGACCAAGGGTGTTTTCTTCTTGTTTTGACCATTTCATTTTAGGACTTTAGTTTTGTGTTGCACTTAAATATAACCAAAAAATACCAAGCAAATGTTTATCTTGATTATCAATTTAAGTGTGCCCTAAACTATTTGTTGTATCTTGATGATTTTTTGTTTCTTTTATTTCTCATTTTGCTTTGGATTTAGAATGAGGAGACTCATCCATAGTGATAATCAAGCACACTTATGCCAAACATGATTTCTAAAAATGGAATAGGGTACACCACTTAAATCCCAATGGGGGTTTCACCTAACTCTTCCACTTTGAACCAATGATTCCAATAGTGGGAGATAGTTTGAACACAAATAACTTAGTGCAACTATAAGCAAGTTCCTCAATCCATTTCTAGGAAGCTCTAGAGGGAAACTAGTGGAATGAGATGAATGCCAACATCACCAGATTGAATTGAGGGTTGGTGATGAAATCCAACTTTCCAATGTTTAAATTATGTGTGTGTGTGTGGTTTTCTTTTTAAGTTTACATGAATAAGAATGCATCATACAACAATAATAACTCTTTCCTATATGCCTAATGTAGAATGTGTTTCAATTTCATAAAGATGCATAGCTACTATGATATTAATGAATGCAATCTATTAGGTGCAAGTATGGCCTTTAGAAATACCCCAAAGCAAGCAAACAACACACAGTGCCTAGCACATTGGATTCTAGGGTGAACTTTACAAATAAAATCCATTGTTCCTAGAACCGCCTAGTGAAAAATCTAAAAGGAAACCTAAGATGTGCAAGATGCAAGTTCATTCTTCTTTCATTATTTTAGTTTTCCAAATTGAAATAATTCTTAATTATCACTATTTTTAAGAAAACATAAGCACACAGAAAACCATAAAGTGTTATAAAAGTTGTACCAACCTTTAATCCAGCTCAGAGAATCAATGTTTTGACCTCTGCTACACTCCAATTCTAGTCGATGTCGACTAGAGTGATTGATTTTTGGCCACTATATAATAGAGTGGCTAACTCCTAGCTATTGTAGATCATAGTGGGTAAACCTACACATAAAACCAAGTTAGTATCTAGGCCAAGAATGAAAAATTAGTGAAGGTCCCACCATGATCACCATCTATAGTGACCCTAGAGAAGCGACGCGCTGGCCCCGCTGACATTTCCTAATTATGATTTAATTGAATCTATTAATTTTTTAAGCATACATATTAAATGAAAGGCATAAAATAATACATAACTAGAATGTGAATAAATAAATGAATGAATGCTCTTGTATTGATATTTTCATGGTTCGGTTACATATAAATCCCTCTAAGGGATACCCTTCGTTTGATACATGATTTTACACAAGGAGGGCAGCATATGTATAAAATATCCCCCTTGCCTAGGGGTGGCATGCTTATAAAGGCTTCCCGATGATGCACACAAAAATTTATGAGGGCTTACAGATGCCTCCTTCTCTAGGTCTACTTCCAATATGGATCCTCTTGCTTCATATGTTGTAGATGCACCTGTGGTCATGTAAGCAATGAAACAACACACACACTTCGATATCCAAGATTGCCTCCCCTGATGAGACAATTAGCAATGAATTAGCATAACAAATGCAATGAAATTAGTACTATAAAACTGAACAACTAAAATAAAGCCTATGCTAATGAAATGAAAGAGAAAGCAGAATAAAAGAAACTAGCACCTAAAACCCTAGACTACGTTGTGGTCCACTGTCTAGGACAGTGGCCGCTAAGGTGAAATATCTCTCTATTGATTCAATGGCTATGGGCTAAAGTATGATACTAATATCAAAATGATTACCTTATGTGTTCAGATTTACCCTTGAATATGATAGGGCTTTGCTACAAGAATCTATCTCCAAGGGGAACTCTCCAAGTCTCTAGAAGCTCTCCTCGATGATCCAACCTGTTCAAAGTTTCGATGTATGATGTTCCCTCTCTCTCTTATTGAAATATTGATGAAATAAGGTCTCAAAATTCCCTTAATTGATCAAAATAAGGTCCCCTAGTGATTTTAGGTTTGCTCCTTATAAAGTGTGAAACTCTAGGTCTATGTTCAAAACCCTAGGATTGAATTCCTCATGCATAGTGAATGTTAGCATGAGAATATTTTGTATTTTCTATGTTTAAAGACTAGTTAACTAAAGTCTAAATTTAGAATCAAGTTTTCCATGTAAATTGGCCATGAAGGGGAATGCAAAGTTACTCTCGTTCACATTTATTGCATGCAGACTACCACTTCCACCCCTTATTAGGCCTGTATGTTGGTAAAATGCTTTTTATGGCTTAGCTATTGTTGTTTGTAGCGACTAATATTTGGCCACTGTCGTCTACAGTAACTAAGTTCTAGCCACTCTGAGCTTGAGTGGCTAAGGTACAACCACTCTGATTTATAGCGACTAAGCTTGAATGGGCCTAGAATACCCCAGATGAGTGGTGAGGAACATTTTTTATACTTGGAAAGTCCAAGGTTTAGTCACATGGCCTATGAATGTGCCTATGTAAGTAGCACTTCCTTGAGCTTACTTTCTTTCCTCATGGGAGCTTTTAGCTTCTGATTGTCTTTTGGCTTAGACATTAATGGTTTCTTAGAAGAATTAGTCATGTTGGGTGCTAAATGAGGTGTTGATGTAGATGGGTCTTTTTGCACCCCTTTGTCTTTGTTATTTAGTTGCATAGCCAAAGATGAATGTCCTACATACAAGTGGGTAGAAGGAATTACAAATTATCCTAGATAATCCACCTAATGGACATATTTGAATGGCTCCTCATCAGCCATCACCATATAGACTTTGTTATCATACACATACTTGACACATTGATATAATGTTGAAGGAATACACTTCATGTCCCTTATCCAAGGTCACCCTAAGAGGATGTTATATTGCATGGCCCCTTCCAAGACATGACACATCACGAGGATGGTCTTATGCCCCATATTGATAGGTAGGACTATCATTCCCATAGTATTACATAAAGCATCATTGAAAGCCCTTAATGTGTAGGCTCCAAAAATGATATGAGACTTGGGGATCTTAAGGTGATCTATTGATGTTGTTGTGATGATGTTGATTGATGAACCTGTATCAATCAAGACTCTCTTAAAAAGTAGATCATTGACTAACATCACAATGTGCAGTGGAGGATCTGGTAAGGCAGTGGTCACTGTCTTAATCTTGTAATTGTAGAATTTGATTACAAGTTCTTGGAATTATTGTACTTGTCCCATGAATTTGGATCTTGTGGTTGGAGATCGATCAACCTTATAATATCCATAAATATATCTCTATGCTTTGGGGATTGTTGTATGAGCTCATAGATGGATAGCTTACCCAGAGTCATTTGTAATTTTTGCTCAAGTTTACTCTAAATAGTCACCACAGGTTGGGTTGGTGGACCTGGAAGGTTGTTTTATCCTTACCTCTACCTAGGTGTAGCTGGGACACTAATGGAAGTTGTAGGAGGTTGTGGTTGACCATACCGTCTACTCCTAGTTGCTATATTGATAATCTTGACCATCCCAACACACTCGTAGGTAGGTATATCCACTCGGACCTGATTGACTTGGGCACCTTACCCTTTAGGGGCTTCATTATTTGGCAATGATTTTTTGTAAATGCCCATATCTATATTGTCAAGAGCTAATGGGTTGTTAACTTTGAGCTCTCTCGCATCAATCATGTTTTGCACTTTGTGCTTAAAACCAATGCAAACCTCAATTTTATACCCCAGTATCCTATGATAAGGATAAAATTTATCTTACCTATATCCTTTTATCTTAGGATGGTTTGGATCTATAAGAGGTATATCAAGGAATCTGATCTTTCCCGCCTCACTCAATTGGTTGAATATTGACTACATTGATTTTTTTAATGGTTTAAAATAGCGAGGGGGTTTGCATTCTATGTTTCTCCCCTAATTATTATTTTGATCGTAATTGGCTAGTGGAGGATGTGCTCAATAATGTTGGGGTTGCTGCATAGCCCCATCCTTAGGCACAACCAATACCACTTGATTAACTAGGATAGGGTTTTTCAGCTTCTACTTATTTTTGCCATTTTTGTCATTTTTGTTCCACTCCTTCTTGGTTTAGAGTTTTATGGTTCCCTCATCTACTTTTATGTCCTCAATGATTTTGTATTGTACCAGAGCTTCCTCAAATGAGGGGTATTTTTGTAGTTGTAGCAAGATGGAAATGTGTTTGAAAAAACTCTTGGTGAACTTCTAGATGATCTCTTCTGTGGGAATAAAGAATGATAATTTTGCCATGACTTTTCTCCATCTATTCCCATAATCCATTAGTATATCATTATCATAATGTCTCAAATTGGCCAAGTTCGAAATGTTCACCTTTCTCTTAGCACCAAAAGAGAAATTCTTCAGGAAAGCATTCACTAGTTGTTCAAATTTGGATATGCTATGCTTGGGCATCTGGTTGAACCATTGAGTGGCCGCACCTGAAAATGTCATGATGAATGTCCTTAGTATAAGAGCATCATTGCCTTTGAGATGAAAACATGCATTGATAAAGTTGGTGACATGCTCTTGTGCATCCTCTTCACTCTTAAACTTATCTAGCCTAGGCATATCAAAGTGCTTGGGATAGGCAAGGCTAGGACCTGATGGGCACAATAGTTGGTTGTGTATTTTGCTCAATTTTGGTTAGTTCCCAACCATCTCTTTTTTCTCAAAGGACTTCATCTTTTCAACAAGTGCCTAGAATGCCTTTGAGGTGAGGATTTCCTCTTCTTGTAGGCCCCCTCATGGTGGTAATGGAGGTAGCCCTCTATCCACTTGATTTGCTCTATTTTCATCCCTCCTACGAGGGGATTCAGGATGTGTCATCCTAATCTATTAGGTTTATCCTTTCCCTACCAGTTGGATTTTGCTCATGATTTGGTGGGTGGTTTTGCTATGGGTTTCCTTCTTGCCTATTGCACCCCTCTCTTGGTGAGTCAATGTATTTCTCTCTTTTATGATCATTACCATTTACTTGTTGGTTATCATGAGCTAGCTGCTCAGCTTGCTCTCTTAACCATTGCTCATGTTGGCATAGCAACCATTCTCTTTGTTTATCATGTTCAAGAGCTTCTAAAAGATCTTGCTCTTTATGAAAGGCATTATCTAACCATCACATGTGGTTAACTTGCACTGTAATGGAAGACTCATGGTTGTCTAATCCTGTTCTTGTGGTCTTGACTCATAGATTCCTCAAAGAGGTTTTTGCTGTGTCACTGCTCTTGCTAGCTAGTGTAACTTGTTCAGTGTATTTTTGAGTGCATCTATGATCTGACTCTTTATTATTACTATGGTATCACCCTAAGGCACCCCTAGTATAAGGAGTGGGCTTAGAAGTCATAGTTTGTGAGCTTCCATATGTAGAATTTTCCATAGCTATAGTTTTGGGAGGTGGCCTTGAATAAATCTAATCCAACTCATCTAACTATCTTGTTTTCCATGGCTGATCTCGTGGGGTGCCATTTATCCCAATGAGGTCATAGTCTATTGGAATCCTTCCTCTTGTATGAAGGATATCATTTTTTTATGTCTATGACTATATGTATCTCTAGTTTACTGCCTCTCAGTGGGTTTATCTATTCTAAGTGTTTCATGTGAATGTTGGGATGTTGTAACCCCTATGTGTCCTTTTGATGATGAAGGCTTTGTGGTTACCTTATTTCTCCAAGAATATGGAGGTAGGGAATCCTCATCATCTCCATGTGAATAATGGGTTTTAGACTATCTCTTATGTCCATGTGGGGAGAAATCTCTTGAGGCTTCCTCATGTCTTTGAGAGTTTTATGTGTGTTTAGAGGAGGCATTTGAGGTCTCCTCATGTCTCCTTGATGAGGATGGACATGAAGCCTCTTTGCACTTATGTGATGTAGTTCTATGATGTTGCTCCCTATTTGGGGTTTCTTGAGGAGATCCCCCAAGGGTTGAGTTATCATCCCTTATACTGGCAAAACTATGTCTCATGATATTGAGGGTAAGTCTTTCAATGTTACTGTGACTTTGCCTAATAGTATGAGTTGCTTCATATTACCCTTCAATATCAGACCAAGGGTGTTTACTTATTGTTTTTACCATTTTATTTTAGGATTTTAGTTTTGTGTTACACTTAAATATAACCAAATAATACCAAGCAAATATTTATCTTGATTATCAATATAAGTGTGCCCTAAACTGTTTGTTGTATCTTGATGATTTTTTTATTCTTTTATTTCTCGTTTTACTTTGGATTTAGAATGAGGAGACTCATCCATAGTTATAATCAAGCACACTTATGCCAAACATGGTTTATCAAAAGAGACTAGGGTACACCACTTAAATCCCAATGGGGGGTTCATCTAACTCTTCCACTTTGAACCAATGATTCCAATAGTGGGAGATAGTTTGAACACAAATAACTTAGTGCCACTATAAGAAAGTTCCTCAATCCATTTCTTGGAAGCTCTAGGGGGTAAAACCGATGGAAGGAGATGAATGCCAAAATCACCAGATTGAATTGAGGTTTGGTGATGAAGTCCAACTTCTTAATGTTTAAATTATGCATGTGTGTGTGGTGTTCATTTTAAGTTTACATGAATAAGAATGCATCATACAATAGCAATGACTTTCCTATATGCCTAATGTAGAATGTGTTTCAATTTCATAAAGGTGCATAGCTACTATGATATTAATGAATGCACTCTATTAGGTGCAAGTATGGCCTTTAGAAATCCCCCAAAGCAAGCAAACAACACACAGTGCCTAGCATGTTGGATTCTAGGGTGAACTTTACAAATAAAATATGTTGTTCCTAGAAAAACCTAGTGAAAAATCTAAAAGGAAACATAAGATGTGCAAGATGCAAGTTCATTCTTCTTTCATTATTTTAGTTTTCCAAATTGAAATATGTCTTAATTATCACTATTTTTAAGAAAAAATAAGCATACAGAAAACCATAAAGTGTTATAAAAGTTGTACCAACCTTTAATCCAGCTTAGATAATCAATGTTTTGACCTCTACTACACTCCAATTGTGGTCGATGTTGACCAAAGTGACTGATTTTTGGCCATTATACCAACCTTTAATCCAACTCATAGAATCAATGTTTTGACCTCTACTGCACTCCAATTATGGCCGATGTCAACCATAGTGACTTATTTTTGGATTCTAGGATGAACTTTACAAACAAAATTTGTTGTTCCTAGAAACGCCTAGTGAAAAATATAAAAGGAAACCTAAGATGTGCAAGATGCAAGTTCATTCTTCTTTCATTATTTTAGTTTTTCTAAATTGAAATGTGTCTTAATTATCACTATTTTTAAGAAAAAATAATCATACATAAAACCATAAAGTGTTATAAAAGTTTTACCAACCTTTAATCCAGCTCAAAGAATCAATGTTTTAACCTCTGCAGCACTCCAATTTTGTCTAATGTTGACCAGAGTGACTAATTTTTGGCCATTGTAGAATAGAGCAGCTAACTCCTGGCTAATGTAGATCATAGAAGCTAAACCTACACATAAAACCAAGTTAGTATCCAGGCCAATAATGAAAAATTAGTGGAGGTCCCACCGTGATCACCATCTGTAGCGACCCTATGGAAGCGGCGCGCTGGCCCCGCTGACCTTTCCTAATTATGATTTAATTGAATCTATTAATGTTTTAAGCATGCATCTTAAATGAAATGCATAAAATAATACACAACTATAATGTGAATAAATAAATGAATGAATGCCCTGATATTAATATTTCCATGGTCCGGTTACATATAAATCCCTCTAAGGGATACCCTTTGTTTGATACATGATTTTACACAAGGAGGGTAGCAGATGTATAAAATATCCCCCTCAACCAAGGGTTGCATGCTTATAAAGGCTTCCTGGTGATGCACACAGAAATGTATGAGGTATTACAGATGCCTCCTTCTCCAGGTCTGCTTCCCAAAGGGATCCTCTTGCTTCGTATGTTGTAGATGCACCTGTGGCCCTATAAGCAATGAAACAACAACACACACTTATATGTCCGAGATTGCCTCCCTGATGAGGCTATTCACAATGAATGAGCTCAATAAATGCAATGAAACTAGTACTATGCAAGTGAAAAACTAAAATAAAGCTTATGCTAATGAAATGAAAGAGAAAGTAGAATAAAAGAAACTAGCACCTAAAACCCTAGACTAGGTTGCGGGCCACTGTCTAGGATAGTGGCTGCTAAGGTAAAATTTATCTCTATTTATCCAATGGCTATGGACTCAAGTATGATACTAATGTCAAAATTATTACCTTATGTGTTCATATTTATCCTTCCATCTAATAGGGCTACGCTACAAGAATCGATCTCCAAGGGGAACTCTCCAAGTCTCTAGAAGCTCTCCTCGATGATCCAACCTATTTAAATTTCTGATGTATGATGTTCCCTCTCTCTCTCTTATTGAAATATTAATGAAATAAGGTCACAGAAATTCCTTTAATTGATCAAAATAAGGTCCCCTAGTGCTTTTAGGTTTGCTCCTTATAAAGTGTGAAACACTAGGTTTATGTTCAAAACCCTAGGATTTAATTCCTCATGCATAGTGAATGTTTTTTTTTTTTTGTATTTACATGGTGGAATTTGTAGTCGACATGAATCCAAGTAGGCTGTCTAGATTTTATGGCCACCATAGTATTCTGCACTGTCCACCCTGAAATCCACCACACAGATCTTCATGCAGTCCACCCCTATAACCACCATGCCACAATCATTTTAAGCCTTTTACATCACTAAAAGCACCAGGAAAGGGACAAGAATTCAGTCCAATGAGGCTCGAGATTTGAACCTTGGACCTCTACCCCCATTATGGGTTTTGGATGAACCAATTGGTCTACACCTTAGACCTTCATAGTGAATGTTAGCATAAAAATATTTTGTCTTTTCTATGTTTAAAGACTAGTTAACTAAAGTCTAAATTTAGACTCAAGTCTTCCATGTGAACTGGTCATGAAGGGGAATGCAAAGCTACTCCCGTTCATATTTATTACATGCAGACTACCACTTATACCCCTAATTAGGCCTATTTTTCTATAAAATACTTTTTATGGATTAGCTATTGTTGTCTGCAGTGACTAAGATTTGGCCACTGTCATATGTAGGGACTAAGGTTTGGCCACTCTGAGCTTGAGCGTCCAAGGTCCAACTATAATGGTTTATAGTGGCTAAGCTTGAATGGGCCTAGAATGCCCTAGATGAGTGGTGAGGACCACTTTTGATACTTGGAAAGTCCAAGGTTTAGTCACATGGCCTATGAATGTGCCTATGTAAGTAGTTCTCCTAAACATGACATGTTTTAGGTGTCTACACACTCCTCACCTAGCTCGTCCATCATGCCTACCCACCCCGCTTCCTAATGGTGAGTCCACATATTCCCAAGATTTACAAGCCCATGCTAATCAAGCCACCCAAGCTGCCTTCATGGGCATACCTCCATCCCACATGCATCATTGTTTAGGGCCATCACCCATGCGACACATACTCCAGACACCACCTTCCCCCCTATGAGGCTTGCCTTCCTAGCAAGTTCTCCAATCCTAGAGACCTTTCTAATCCTCGAGATCTTTCCACTATTCCCCATCATCATTGAGATCTTATCCACTTTCTCATGCATATCAGGCCACATCGCACACATCAAGGCCCCAATCACCACCTTCACAAACACTATTGCCAAAACATCATGAGATACAACATATTTTCTCCTGCATCAAGGCTCTAGAGCTACTAATGAGCCACTGTCATTTCCATGTGCATACACACTAGTCTCCTATGACCCATGCACCCTCACCTTTACATATATCCACCCCTTGACCTCATATCCAACCTACATAGGACCCTTGATCCACATGCTCATAGTTAGACCAACCTTCATCACCTTTAGTAGAGCCCTATATTTACCCAATGCTGGTTCCATTCACACAATTGTCAAAAATATTTTACCATATCATGCATCAGGGCCTCCTCTATTTACCAAAAATTTGACCCCTTGATCCCTCACACTCCAAACTATGAAATTACAATGAGATCCAGTATTGCATCTACCATCACCAACCAGGTTACGACAGAAGAATATTGATCATTCAAGAACCTGGTGCACAACATGTTGCATGGTGAGTGAACCCCATCACAGGAACATCCCATCCTATTTGCTAACTTTTGAGTCCTCTATGACACATTATACCCAAAATTTTTCCCTCACGTAGCACCTTGATAGTGCCAACTCATTACATCCATAATATATCCAACTATAGCACTAGTCCCAATCCTAGCTGCATCATCACTTCACCATCCCACTCTTGACTGGATCCATGCCACTTCACCTGATATTAGTTCTAGTAGTATTCTCCTTCTTCTTTCTCGCTTCTTCTACTTATTACAGTAGATAAATCACTTCTTCTCTTCTCTCTCTCTTGGATTTAAGTAATCCCCTTTTCTTATTTGTTACCAAAGTCTATTTCTTCTCACTTCTTCCACTTGTACATCTTACTCTTAAATCTTCCCTCTCTAGACGACTATTACCTACACTTTTTTAGCTCATAGCTTCTACGCTTACTATATGCATAAACCCCACAATGCACTCTACTCATTTGTAAATAAGTTTTCTAAACTTCTCCTTCTAAACATCATAAATTTCCTCTTGTAAATATTACATCTCTCCACTTGCATCATTTACATTTACATCCATTGCACATATCCATATGTTTTCATTTAAACTTTTAGTTCATTTTTATACATTCTCCTTCAAAATGTGCCTTCAACAGGAGTAACAAACGCACTTGTTAGCATCACCACCTGGATGTCCATTCTCCCTTTTTAGGATTAGGGTATACATAGGTGTCGTGTTCAACTTTAACTACTCTTTAGTTTAGTCAATCTAGTGTCACCCATAGCTATCGAGTCTTGTACATTCTTCTTATGGATATTTAGGATGGTTCAAATTCTCTCATGGACCATACACAATAGGTTATACATTAAACAATTTTGAGTCTAGGAAAGAGGACATCTAGAGTAGATATCACCATCTAGTGAATGGTATCCCATGATCACCCTATCACTTGCATGGTCAACATACGACCTAGGGATAAAAAAAGGGATCAAGCATAAGCAAAAATGAATGATTGGGTAGAAAAAAAAGTCATCGCCCATACAAAAGAGCACCATGAGAACACAAAAGAGCACAAAAACAAAAGAAGAAAAAAAAAAGAGCACTACAATAAATAGGTCAACACTAGATGAGGGGTAGAAAATAAAAGGAAACACCTCTTGATATCATCCATGTTATGCTTATTTCCTTTTGTCCTTAGGTTCAACATAACACCAGGGGATGATTTCCATCGCTAGCAATAGGCTCCAAGAGCCTGCATACCAGTGGAATAGTCTTACAAGTGGTAACATATTTGTAACATTAGCATCCTACTTTTGTATAGATCATTGTTGCAAACAAATGAGATAGCTATTCCAATTACATTTACAATGGGTTAATCCTACCTCCCTCAAAATGGATAAATGAACCTCACACGTACACACATATAGGTCCATGACATATTTTGAACCAGCCCAATTAGTTATAAGTTGCCATAAGCACTTGTATAGCTAAGGGTCTGAGATTTGATTGTCACAACTATGTTGGTCAAAACCATTACACATGCTTTAGAATTATCCAACATCCCTAGAATCATGGAATGGATTGCATCCATACAGGTAAATTCCATGATACAATTTCTTCCTTGGTGCATTTCATTATGTCCATACATGCATCCATGCATCTATGTCATATAAATTTAGTACACATTATAGCTATGCATTCATCCTACATGCATTTCAAAATTGAATCACATTATTGCATTCATCCTACATGCATTTTCATATCAAATAATATCATTTCATTCACTCTACATGCATTCACTACAAAATATCATCTGATATTACATCACACTACATTCAAAATACAATCATCATACTACTCTACAATTCATTCATACCACAAAATGATAATAGATTTAAACCATGTCACACATGTATATCTATTTATCATACATACATACAAATTATGTTACACTATCCATGCAAACATAACAAGAACATATTTCAAACCATAAAAATGATACATGTATATATCATAGCCAAAATAAAAATGTATATGTATATATCATCTATATAAAATGCCTGAAGGCTATAATATAGGACCATGCCTATCATCATCTAGCATCTAAAATTCCTATAGGCTACAATACATAGAAATCCTAACTCCCACCATGAGTCTCCTTGCATCCCTCATGGCTTGCTCGCATCTCTGCAATCTTGCTCTACTCTACCCCAAAATTTAGAATTGGATCCACAGCAGGCTGATCCTACAACTCAACCCTAGCATCAATCTATCCTATCAGAGAAACACTGCGTTGGCTTTGATGTTAAGGTGCCTTCACTCATGACCATGACTCAGACTGCAACACCAACCGATCATAATTAGGTAGTGGGATACCATGCACTGTCAAAGAAGTCTCACATAACAACTTCTTAGTAGTATCCATAGCCAACTAACCAGACAACCTCTCGATAGCTATGTGTTCCCATGCAAACACCTGCAACAAGAGAACCACACTCAGTCCTATCCTCCTACCATGAAAAACATCGTTCAACTCCCAGTATACTTGGGCCAATAAGGTAAGTGCTCATGCAAACACAACCCTACGCTCTACCATGTCACTCACCACATCTAACATATTCCATGTGAACAACATCCTAAAAGTATCAAGTAAGGCATAAGTAGAGATCATCATCATAGCCACACATTGTTGATTAGATATCTTATCCTCCAACCACAACCACTCATAATAAGTATTTGAGACATCAATGCCTTTCCACTCCACCCTAAAATATTGCTCCAACACAACCTCCTTACTCTCATCAATGACTACTCTTATAGGAACACCTTTAATCAGTTATTTGTATATCCGATATACATCTTCCAAAGTGATGGTCATTTTCCCAGTGGGAAAATGAAATGTGTTCCTGTCTGCATGCCACTGCTTGCACAATGCAAACACATATGCTCTATTGGTGTGGATACTCTTACATTCCCACATGCCTTGGAAACGTATGTCATCTAACCAATCTAGCTAATCCTCTATGTTCATAAACTCCTTAAAAAATTCCTTCATTTTTCTCACTCGATGACGGGGCTCAAGCATTTTCACTTGTCCATCCATAATGAGACACATTAGTCATCCACATAACAATACAATCAATTAAAACTTCATAAATCAAAATTTACAAAATAAAAATATTTAATTTGACACACACTTCAAGAGAAAAATAGTGCACAAATCACATGACAAAACATATCAACAAAACAATCACATATTTGGATACCCATTTTTCATTTTAGGGTAAAATTTCGAATAGATGTGACAAAAAATACATATTTTGCTTCCAACAGCCAAAAACAAAATCAACCACACATCAACTATAGCACGAACTTCAAAACACAATCAATTCATTCAACATACAAAAACAAAATATAGTCTTGAATACCCATTTGCCCACTTCACAGTAAAAATGTTGACAAAATTTAAAAACAACATACCAATCAACATGGATTTCAAGGTCAATTTTACAATACATACACCAAAATGAAACACACATCAAAACACACAATCCAAAAATAACAGTCACATTTTTTGGATACCCATTTTCCACTAGGTTTTCCCAAAATCCTTAGCAAAAAATTTGGAACATTCTTTTTAGAATCTCTTAGAAAATTAGGTTTCCCCAAAAACCTCAGTAAAACTTTGGATAGGTTTCCCCAAAAACCTCAATAAAAATTTGGATAGGTTTCCCCAAAAACCTCAGTAAAACTTTGGATAGTTTTCCCCAAAAACCTCAATAAAACTTTGGATAGGTTTGTCCCAAAACCTCAACAAAAATAGCATAGCCTAGCATTTCCTATCATAGCGTAACAAATTTTCACCTCTTTGTCCTCACAAATATTTTTCTCCCATGCACACTCTTCACAAGGCTTGAAATTGTTCATTCATTACTTATAAAATTAGGGTCATATTTGGTATAAATTTTCATATATCAAATCATCTCAAAATTTTCCAAAACTTTCATGATTATATCGGTCTTGGAAAGATATTTCCAATGGTATAAGGTTTGTCTAATTTTGACATCATTTGGTCCTCTAAACCGCCAAAAAATTGTACACATCTAAAACCCTAATTTGCCCCCTAAGTGGTAAAATCATATCCAAATTGCCCCTCAGGTGGTGATTTAGGTCAAAATCGCTCCCCAGGTGGTGAACTTAGCTAAAACACCCCAAAATCATCCAAACTACCCCTAAAACCCTAGGAAATCATGCAAATTTCTTCTAAAATCCTAGGAACTTCCCAAAATTTTCTTCTAATTCAATTTTTGATCATATTCATCATGCATTGGTATCATATCAATCCCTGCATCATCAAATCATCACATTCCATTCACCTCATTGTTGATTCTTTGTTTGAGGGGGTATTCATATCTAAATTCATATTTGCATGCAACCATAACATCAAAAATCCAAAAGTGCAATTAGCACATTTGTCTACAAAAATTTTTTCTTAAGATTATCTTACGATTATAATATCGATCTCAACTAGGTATTTGTTAAATCAAGAGAGTTATGCATAACAATGAAAAGGTTGCTTTGGCATTCATGGAGTACAATGAATGACACGGTCGACTAATTCAGCATAAAATTTTGAGGACTTCACTCTGCCTTTCATGGAGCACAATGAATGACACATTTGAATAATTCAAATTTTAACTAAATCAAATGGTTTGACACTTGTTGCCATGTTCTCATCAATCAAAAAAAAATATTTAGATAGGCTTTTGTCCTATTCATAAATTTGGACCACACTGATATGGTCGCAAAAGCAAAGAAGTCTAAATTTGCCATTCTCAAGCAACTAGTATGGCATCATAAATATCATACAGACTCAAAAAAATCATAGAATTGCATTCGAAATCATCCATTTCCATTCACCAACATTGTTTTTATTTCTTTCCTCTTCTTCTTCTCTCCTTCCTTTCTTCTTTCCCCTAGATATCTAGTAAATGTGTATGGTCATGATTCGAGCAAATACATACCTTTGATTGGATTTCATTCCCTTTATATCCCTTTTTCCTTCTACACAAACCCTTCACATTTTTGTATTAAACTGTGTTTCACATAGTATAGTACAAAAGGGGTAAAATATAGACACCCAAAAGTCACACATTATTGTTTCTACATATCCACAGGAAATTCTAGATATCCCTAGGCTATCGTAGGATATTGTAGTCATGCATAGTCATACATAGTCATGCTTAGTCAGGTGTAGTCATGTGTAGTTAGGCATAGTCATGATAGTCATGCGTAGTCATGCGTAGATTATCGTAGTTCACCATAGCAGTATGTAGACTTCCATATATGTCACTTTATCAGCTTTCAAGTCCAAAACCCTAATAAATCTTCAAAATCACATCCCGTGCGTTGGTATATCCTTCGATAGTCTATTTGCACTCAATTGAGGCCCCCACGAGGTATTAATTGACAAAAGCAATTAACAAGTCAATTTCAAAAATCTAATTTAATGTTGACTTCACTTAAGTCACATTTTTAGGGAAAAAATGATTAAAAGAACTCTTAATCCTTAATTAACACTAATTACATCCTCCCACATATGTGTAATTAGGGTTAGCTAAGATATTTTCCTAAGAAACCCTAATCAAACCCTAATTTGACCTAAGATCTCTTAACCCTAATTAGCCTTAATCCTTCCTCACACATGTGTGAGGATAGGATATTTTCTATGAGGAATAGGAGACTTCCATGTCATAAACCCTAACCTAACTTTGGCTAGCCTTTAGCCTAGGATTAGTGTCCTTAACCTCCCCCTACACCTTACCATTTTCTATATATAGTGGGTCCTAAACCCCTAATTACCTCTCTCCCTATTTTCAACAAAGCACAGAAACACTGCCCAAATGGATACTGACACATGATACAGTTAATCTAAGTTGAACAACAATAGTACAACAACCAAGGAACCTTCCCATAGAAGGATTTTTGTAGAATAGTTCTCACAGTATGATTCACCCCTCACCCCATGAATCTGGCATCAATTCACCTTCAGGTGGTGAATTGGTTCTACAAAGCCCAAATCACCTTAGATTTGGTAGGTAAGCTTCCTTTTGCAGTTTTATCAACTTCTACATATTTTATTTTGGTTTTTAGTATGTTTTCATAGTTGTTTTGTCCTTATAAACATGGGGCTTAACTAAGGCAATCCCCCCAACACACTGACCCCCTTTTGTAGGTTCTTCACAGGTTATTCAGCAGATCTAAAGAGGAAGAACACCATCAAACAACAACCCAATGGTGGCCCACATACAAAGAAGCCCACCTACATTGAGGGACAATTGAAGATGGCATCAAACTTGTAACATTATTAGAAGAAGAAATGGCTAAAGGGCATCATGTCCCTATTGTAACACATATTTTTCAATATTAATGAAATACAACCTTTTTGTTTAGTACATACATATTTTTGTATTAATGGATAAAATGTTGATTTCTACCCGTTTTATTCTTGCATGCGCGGTGGGACCCCCACAATGGAAAATGCTAGGTTAAGCACTTCAGTGTGAATCTAACTTTGTTTTCTATTTTCTATGTTTTAGGTACTAAATCTATTTTTCATAGAGACCTCCAAAGCCCTATGAACTTCCCTAGGCCATCATATTCCAAATTTGAAGCCTCTAAATTGGATTCGCCTCCCACCCTACGAACCAGTTACCAATTCACCCCTCGGGTGGCAATTTGTATTGTAGAGCCCCAAAACCTAAAAATATTGGTTTCTCAAACCTCCTTGTAACCTCTAGATGCCTTCTAAACTTTCAGACATCGGACTTAAGCCTTCAAAATTGAATTTGCCCCCCGGGTGGCGTTTTGAGCATAGGAGCTTCAAAAAATCCAAATCCATAGGGGTGACCTATTCAGGGGCCAAAAAAACTCCCCATGGCATCAGATCATAGTTATTTCCTTTTTTGATACTCCTATTTTGAAAATTTTGAAAGTATGAAGCATACACTAGTTGAATAACAATTTCTAGGTGTAGGTTTCCTTCATTTTCAAGCTTGTAATATCATTAGATTTGTTTGAAGTTTCAGAACCTACAATTTTCCAACAACTTTCTCAAAAAAAAATTCAAAGAAATTTACATTTTCCTTTTTTTCTCGCATGTAGTATAAGCCTACATTGTTTCCTTCTTTGTTCATAGCATCTATTGCTAAAATAAGGGCACATGCTAAAGTTTAAATTAGGGTTTCCTAATCCCCTCTTCCATTTTATTTTGTTCTTGAAACATTTTGCATTCTAATATTGAAAATTAGGGTTTCCTAATCCCATTTACTCCACACACTTGGATTGCACGTTTTGACGCTTTACAAAATAGATTAATTTGCTTTACAAAGGCATATAGAGCTAGACTATCTCTTTGCAAAGAATACATTTATCTAATCATTTGCTTTCGAAAAGGCATTAGGGGTAGTTTTTCTTTTGAAAATACAACTAGTTAGTTTCTTACCTTGCATACACCATTAGAAAACTATAAACCCACACACACTCACATGGTATTTAAACAAGTGGTGAGATTGGACTTCATCCCCAATCCATCATTATAGACTAGTGTCGGCAGAGTTTTACCCTCCACAAAATCTCACCCCCTAGACACCTAGTAGCCCCACAAGAGTGGTTTCACCCATTTCACTTTGTTCCAACTAGGGTCATATACCCTCCTAGTGCCCTTCCTAGGGCCCTGATGCCCCTCCCTAGAGAAATTATTGAGCTCCCAAAACCTCCCCCCAGGGCTCTGACCTTGTCCCAAACCCTCCTAGCCCCTCCATTGCAAGATCCTAGTAGTTATGAGGCCCCTTTGGTCCCAAATATATTGGTCCCCTCATACCCTAGTAGCCCAACCATCCTTGTCTCCAATCACTTCTTCTTGTTATCCTCTGATGAATCCCCCATTGACTCCTCTAGGCCAACCTTCAAATTTTCTTTATGCTCTTCCCCCCAATTCCCATCCATTCTTGAGCCTTGACTTCCCTCCCATACCTAACCTCCTACCCCCGTATCCCTTTACCTACATGCCCCTTAAAGAAAGCCTTGGAAGATGTAGGATCATTTAAGAAGAGGGGTTACCCCTCCTCCCAGGATATCAAAAATATGGAAGATATAGATGATGTCGCAAATGGCACCCAACTCACTCTCAAGGAGTCCTCCTGACTCTCAAAGAGTTAGGATCAAAATAGAACCAATCTTCCCCCCAGTAGGGAGAGGGAAGCGCATATCGACCAAACTATCCAAATGAAGACCCTCTCATGTAATATGAGAGGCCCAATGGGAAAAACAAGAAATATTTTGTCAATTCCATGAGAAAGGAACACCGACCTACAATTCTTCTTCTCCAAGAAAATAAAATCGACTCCCAAAGTGTTTTTTCTATATCTAACTACATATGTAGGGACTCTTCCTCCTATTTTAGTTTAGTAAATGGGGCCTTAGGAGGCCTTATATGTCTATGGGACCCATCCAATATTGAAGGCACATTACTTTCAATAGTTGAAAGCTACATCAATATCTTATTCTATAGTAAAGAATATGGGATCCCTGTCAAATGTATATACCCCTAATTTTCCCACTTTGAGATCTTCTTTATGGAATTTCCTCAGTCAGCTATGAGATGTGTTTTCTTCAGAGGCTTAGATGTTGGCAGGGGACTTCAATTCTTCTATTTTTCTCTCTGATAAGAAAGGTGGAACCCATATTATTGAAATATTCTATGAGTAGTTTTCTAGTTTTTTATATAGTAATAAATTGAAGGATGTGAACCTCTGAGACCCGAGATTCACCTGGACCAATCATAGAAATGAAGATAAACTAATCCAAATGCATCTAGACCATGTTCTAATTTTGGTCAACGCAATTTCCATGTTCGATGATGCAATCATGAGATCTCTCCCAAGGATTGGATCTGATAACAATTCCCTCCTCCTCAAGAGACATCACATGCCTCATCCTGAAAATCTCCCTTTAGGTTTGAATCCATGTGGATCCATAACCTAAACTTAAGATTTATCATTACTCAGTGGTGGGCCAAACCTTTCTAGGGACCCAAAATTTTCCAAATCGGCAACAAACTTTGACACCTAAAATTCAATCTCAAAAGGTGGAATAAGGAATTGTTCGGGAACATATTCTAGAAAAATAAAATATCTAATCTTAGCTCAAGGATATTAAGTTCACTATGTAGGATAGCAACCCAAGGCCCATCCTCCAAGCCACTAAGAGAGTCCTCTTCGCTAATTACCATAACACTCTAAGAGATGAGGAAGTGTTTTGGAAGTAGAAATCCCATGTAACTTGGCTTAAAGAAGGTGATATAAACATCAAGTTATTTCATTCCACAATAGTGCGACACCGAGGTAGCAATCGTATCATGGAGCTAGTTCAGTAGGATGGCTAGGTTGTTTTTGACATCCAAGGAATTAGAGCTATGTTTATTTCCTTCTTCAAAGAGCTTCTTGGGCCCTATCCCAAATGCGACCACCATACTTTTGAAAGCCTCCTTTAGTGTATTCCAAGGATAGTATTTGAGTACCAAAACCGTATGCTTTGTGATTATTTATTTGTTAAGTAAATTAGGTCAATCGTATTCTCTATGCAGGGTGGGAAAGCCTCGGGTCCAAATGGGTTCCCCCATATTTTTCTAGCATTTTTTGAATATTCTTAGGCTATATGTGGTCTTGGTAATCTAGTAGATGAAAGAAGATAAGGTTATCCTTGGATACATCAATTCCACATTCCTTTCCCTTATCCCCAAAGTTAACCAAGCCTGCACCCTCTCAAACTTCTTCCCCATCATCCTATGCAATTTCTTATAAAAAATTCTCACCAAAGCCTTGACCACTTGGCTCAAGATCCTTACCTCCATAATTTTTCCTAACCAAGAGAGTTCCATCCATGGAAGACAAATTACTTATAGTATTATTGTCATCCATGAACTCATCCACTCAATCTCCTCAAGCAGTCAAGCAGACCTTCTCCTCAAGTTCAATATGAACAAGGCCTTCGATAGGATCTCCTAGGACTTACTCTTGGTGGTCCTCCATAGATTTAGTTTCCACCTATATTAGGTTGAGTTAATCAAAGGGTGCATTACCTCAGCAAAATTATTTGTCTTGGTCAATGGTTCCCCTATTGACTACTTCAAGAATTTCAAATTCCTCAAGCAAGGAGACCTCATCTCCTCTTTCCTTTTCATATTTTTTTCTAAAGCTCTTGGTAGATCCATTACTCATGCCTGCCTAGAAGGATCCATCTCTGGCATCAAACCAGCATTATCTCTCTAGGTTGTGTCCCACCAATAGTTCATTGATGACACTATGCTGGCTACCCATGCCTTGGTCCCCCAAGCCTAGTGC
The DNA here is from genome assembly GCA_028583015.1 of Wollemia nobilis. Taxonomy (NCBI): domain Eukaryota; kingdom Viridiplantae; phylum Streptophyta; class Pinopsida; order Araucariales; family Araucariaceae; genus Wollemia; species Wollemia nobilis. Next base: position 13,856,486 of record JAQPPZ010000135.1, read on the forward strand.
ATCAAGTCCATACTTCTCTCCTTTTAGGATTTGAAAAAATTAAGCTCTACTTCTTCAACACCCCAGCAAGACATCAAGCCCTCATTGTTTCTACTCTTGGTTTCTCCATTAGTATCCTCCCAGTAATGTATCTAGGATTCCCCCTCTTTGGTGGTCATTCCAAGAAAGCCCTTTGGGACCCAATCATCAAGCACATGTAGAAGAATCTGGTAAACTAGAAAGGTAGCCTACTCAGCCAAGCTAGGAATGCCACCTTTGTTAAAGCCACTCTGTAGAGCATTCCTATCTTCTTAATGTCAATCTTATAGATTACTATTGAAGTCTGCAACCACATTAAATATCTCCAAAGAAACTTACTATGGTATAGGTTAGAGGATAAAAGAAGGATTCATTTGGTAGCTTGGAACTAGGTATGTGTAGGAAAGGATCATGGGGGCATTGGGTTATGCAAGGTCTACAACATGAATATAGCACTCATCACCAAACAAGGATGGAGAGTCCTTACCAATGAAGACTCACTGTAAGCTTCCATAATAAAATCAAAGTACCTTTGGTCCAAAAAAAAATTTATAGGATCCTAACCTAATCAAAGGATCAATAGTATGGAACTCCATATCCAAAGCTAGATAGATTATCCAGAAGGGCATAAGATGTAAAATCATCAACAAAGTAAAAATCAACTTTTGGAGCAATCCCTAGTTGGGAAATGGCTTTCTTTAGTATAGAGATGATCTGGTGTGCCTCCGACCAATTATGGAAACCTTATTTAGACCCAAATTAAGTTACTTTCTCCTCCCATGGTCTCCCTCTTGGAAGCCCTTCCCAATTGATGGTCTCTTAGTCGATCAATTAAATACCTCTATCGCCTTGTCTAATCTCCTTCGCCTCTGTGATATTTCCTCATCCCCTTTAGAGGATTCCATCCTTTGGGCTCCTTTCCCATTTGGCTCCTTCACCATTAAGTCAGCCTACACCTTGTCTGAGGACCCTGATCCCCCTGGTTCCCATCCAAACTCATCTAGAGCCCTCACCTCACCCTCAAGGTAAATGTTTTCCTATGGTTAGCCATCTAGGATAATATCCTTACCATTTCTAACCTTCATCACCATATCCTATCCCTCATAAATCAATTCTACCTATTTTGTGTGGATTTTAATTCTACCCAGCATACTTTCTCTTTGTATCCCTTCACTCATTCCATCCTTTCCTCCATTTTTTCCTTGGTTGGCATATCCTGGGTCCTACCCCTATGGATTAGTGATATTTGTGTGTAGTGGTGAAACCCATTCAGAGGACACCGGCTCAAAATATTTTTGTCCCTTTACCTCTCACATTTTATGTGGGAAATCTGGAGAGAACATAACACCCGTACCTTCAAAGATTCATCCCATAAAGAAAGCCACATCCTAGCAAGGATCTTGGCTGCAATAGCAAAAAAATTGTTGGTCATCCCCCTGGAGGTAGGCTAGGAGCCTCTCTTTGAAGATATTCTAGCCTCTTCTCTTGGCATACCATAGGGCATCTATTCTTGGAACCCCCCAAGGCTTACTATTCCTATGTCAAGTGGATTCCTCTACCTCCAAGATTTCTCAAGCTCAACTTTGATGGAGTAATGAAAGGTAATCCTAGAGATGCTAGTGTAGAGGGTGTTTTTTGAGACCACAAAGGCTGCATCATCTTTTCTTATACAAAGAACTTGGGTTTCAATTATAGCCACTTTACTAAAGCCCAGGCCCTCTACCAAGGTGTTTTCTTGAGCCACAAGCTTTAGGTCTCTAGCATTATGATCAAAGGTGACTCCAAGAATATTATTGCTAGATTATCCCATGGCTCCCTCTCTCTGGTGTGGAACACCTCCACCATGATCGATGAAGCCAAATAGTTTCTTCAATCCTTCAACTCTAAGGTAACCCATACTCTCATAGAATGCAATCATGTGGTTGACTAGCTAGCCAACATCGACATATCAAATTCAAGGCTTTGAGTGTGGACTGACTCCTTACCCCAAGTGATCATCGATGCAAATGTTGCTAACTCACCAACCAGTGAGGCAAAATGGTCTATCATGGAGAATCACAACCTCCATGATGGTTCCCACTTTTGAAGCATGATTCATAAACCAAACTCCAATGTGGTGTACTCTCATAGTGGCACATTGAGACTGGCCACTATTTTTTCCTCACATGTGGCTCCCTTCTAGTCGAAGCTTCAGCATGTGATTCTTCCCATTTGTTCCACAAGAGGGATTTTTTCCCTCCATGACCACTTTTCCCATTAGAAGTGGAGGTACATCCATGGTATTAAGCTCCATTAGAACCATAACCTCTACAACGTTAGAATATGTCATCTTGGTATTAGGACCAACCTCATCTTCGATGGTTTTTTGGATGATTGGACATGGGGAATGTTGGCCCCTAGTACCCTAGCTCTCGATCGGTCCACTACAGTAGTTCCCATGATTTTGAGGTGCTATGTGTGCTTCCATCTTATTTTTCATTGCCCACTAACTTCCTGCTCTTCATCCAGTGCCATTTTAGCAAGATATGTTGTCATCATAAGTATGGAAGTGGTTTTTTGGTCTATCTATGTAGCACCCTAAAATTGGTGCAGTAAAATTGTCATAATTACATTCACCTTAGTAAATAATTTAAAATTCAAATTTAACCTCCCAAACTACCCGTTAACCGTTGGGTAATCCGTTTCCCCCTTTTTCATGCCATTTTTAGAGGTTGTTTTGACCATTTGACAATATCGTCGCCGATCAGATGATATCGCCCTAGATCTGACAATTTCATCTGGGCTAGGACGTCCAGACGATCTTGTCGCAAAACTAATTTTGCACAATTAGCTTTTGTTCCAACGGGCCTCTAATCCAGGCAGAAGCATGTCTACACCATTAGATACCCTCCCCTATTGGAGATCTCCCAAATGGGGATGATCTCCAACCTCCTAACTACTCCCCTAAGCCTATTTAGTCCCTAGGACCTTCCCTTCCCAACCCCTGGCTAAAATTATTTGTAACTTAGCTTCATGCACGTTAAATCATCCTAAGTTTTCATTTGCAGTAGTCCTATATCAATTTTTTTGCAGGTATCATCTTGTTTTTCAGCCGGAGCAAGCATACATCGTCATCGACGAACCTATTCAGATCAGATACGATCTCGACTGCAGTCCACATTGAGGCAATCAGTGCCATAAGTTTGCATTTCTTCACCTTTTCTTTGTTGTTTTATTCTGCAAATTAGCTAGTTTATTTGATATTTTATGTTATATTGCATCTTGGTGTTCACCCATCTAGATTAAAGGCATAATTAATCCATAATTGTGATTTAATTAGCATCATTCATACATGTTTCATTCTTTAAGTTTCGATTCGATATTGTCATTGTTATTTTGCATAGTTTCCATCAACTAGAACAGTAGTATTCTCTCGTATTTTGCATCTGTTCTTCTGTTTGTAGGTCTCTGATGAATTCGTCTGATGAATTCATCTGATCTCAGATGATCTTGTCTGATCTCAGATGATTCTATCGAATTCCAGATGATCCTGATTGCTTCAAACATTAGAATATTCATTAGACATCTGGATCAAGTATTCTTCTTATTCTTCCTTAATTACTTTGTTTTTCTATCTTAAATTTGTTCTCTGTATTCATTAAATCTGCATTTTCATATAGATTAATTTAGACTCATTTGGCCAAACCTAGGATATGAATGCTTAAGGTTAAAAACGAACACATAAAAACACATTCCAAACCTAGGCGTGGAAACTGCCATTAAATGTTTCCTGGTGAACCCACCATCCGTCAAAAAATCATCAAAATACACCTCCCTTGAGAGGCGGGAACTTCGCAAAGTCCTCTCAGTCCGAGGTACCACAACATCATTTTCCCATCCCCCTTTCAGGTACGGATCCTATAGCCTGAAGGTAATGATGCAAAAAATTTGGAGCGATACATTTTGGTGAACCCGACGTGAATGCATTATAAACCTTTTGAAAACAAAAACAAAAAAAAATAGAACAACTAAAACTTAGATGCATTTTTAAACATTTAAAGTTTAAAATCATGTTTAGATGGTAGCTCCTAAGAAAATATTAGCAGTTACTATAAATGTAGAAAACCAATTGGCAGCCGTAGAAATCAACTCTATGCTTAATGTGCCCAAAACAAGTAGAAATCAATTCCTGTGGAACGAACTTGATAGAAGACCTAGTCTCATCTCATCTAGGTCCACACAACTTAAGCAAATCAAGAGGCTAGTCCTAGATAGAATCCTGGATCCTCATCAACTAGTTTTTTATCATGAACTTCAGAGAGCCTACCATAGATGGTTAGCTTATAGGAGAGCTCTAGTATCTTCGAAATTGTTCACCTTCGAGGAATACCTCGAGAACGCAGCCATTGTGCACCAGTTCCTAGGTTGTGTAGAAGACCAAGAGGTTGTTCTTACAAATAGGGAAACATGGAATAGAGTTTCACGAGCTGTGCTATATCGAGAGTATTGCCATGAGCTTTACTTTTATCAACCAGCATCTGAGACAGATAATATCACTATAGCTCTTTTCATCAAATGTTTAAAAGAAAACTTTCAATTTGAATAAGAACACTTCATGACTCCTGAACAACTCGAGCCTATTAATGATATTTATAAATTATTTATAGAAAACTAGATTATTACTTTCAGTCTTATTTCTTGCATTTATTGTGTTGATTGTCTTTACAATATTATTTCAAAAACTAAAAAACTAAAAAAAAACATAGCAAAAAATTAAACATTTCATTTCAAATATTGTAGTAGGTATATAGTAAATATATACCTCTTAATTTGTTGCATATATATATATATATATATATATATATATATATATATATATATATATATATATATTTGCTGAAATCAAAATTTAGTACTATGCCTAAACTTAGGAATGGTAAAGAAACTTTAGGAGAAGAAGAAGATTGGTTACAAGATACAACTGGAAATCCAAATGTCCTTCTCGAAGATCCAACTTCAGAAGGAAAAACTCTAGTTCAACCAGAAGATGACCTAGGTGAAGATAAGGAACAAGAAGGAAGTGTTAAAGAGGATGGATCCTCATCCCCTAGAGTAGCTCCAAATGGAACTATTGCTTTTGACAACATAGATCATTTCAAGAAATTTCTCAGTGATAACATTGATGACCTTAATGTGGCAATTCGTATTGATAAAGGGAAAATTAGTGACACTCACGCATATTTGGAACATATGTATGATGTGTGCATTAATCCCTTATCTTTCATTGATCAAGAAAGTGATAAGGCTGGACCATCCAATACGGATATGGTCTCTATGATTCAAAACATGTCAAAACAACAGGCTATCCAACCTCCTAAGGAACTCGTTATTCAACCTAAAATCATTCCCACACAAAAGAAACCTTCCTTCACTACTTTATTCCGCCAAACTATTGAGCAAATGCTTCAAGTAAAAAAAAACCTAAAACGAAGCCAAATACAAATTTTCAACAATCTGAAATACATCATAATACAACTTCAAAATTCCTTCATAATACCTTTCCTACCAATAATTTGCACAATAGTAACATGGCATCTAATCTTCATGTTCTGCCATCATATGCCCATAAAACCCATGCCAATGCCCTACCGAACCAATATGGGGGGCAAACTAGTAATCTGGAAGCCATGGTGAAACAGTTAGCTTCACGTATGGACCAGATAGATCCCTACCGTCCCTCGTATAATTATCGAGAGATATGTAGTCAACCTTTGGATCCCATAGTTGTAGCTCAACCATACCCTAAGCATTTTCCCATGCCTATCTTGCCTATATATAAAGGAACCAAATATCCCATAGAGCATCTTCGCATGTTTAGGATAGCATGTCATGACATATCGCATGATGACTTGCTATTATTAAAAATGTTCCCAAAAAGTTTAGGTGGAATGGCATTAGAGTGGTACTATCAATTTCCCACTCATTCTTTGAGAAACTTTGAAGAAACAGCAAAATCATTTGTCCATCAATTTATTGCCTACATCGAGAGGCATGTAACTATTAAAGATTTATACAATTTAAAACAAGACAAAGATGAATTTTTTGCTGATTTCTTAGCTATATGGAGGCAATTGACAGGAAAACTACACTTTGTGCTACCTTATAGGGAAATTTTGGACATTTTCATCAACAATTTACAAGAACAAATATCTTATGAGCTATCGACTGCTACCTTAACTACCTTCGATCAAGATATAGATTTAGCTCAAAGAGTAGAAGATGCTCTCATTAGGAGAGGCCAACTTAGGAAGAAGGATGATGAGAAAACATCCAGAAATCAATATAAAAACAAACAAGTCGTCGATGATGGAGTCACTGACAGATAAATGTTGCTAATATCAATGCAACCAAGACAACAGAAAAATTTATATTGAAACCTCCTGACAAGCCTCCTCAAGAATTTACTAGATTAAACCAACCCTTATCAACTATTTTACCTCAATTACTCGAAAGAGGTTTGATCCAATTAAAATCTATCCAGGAACCTGATCTAACTATACCCGGATACAGAGCTGACTTACACTATGATTTCCATAGATGACCTGGACATTCTACCAACGCTTGTAAAAGGTTGAAACATAAAATACAGGATTTGATTGACAATAATGAAATGGAAGTGCAAGCCTTCCAACCTAAACAAAACCCTCCTAATAATACTCAAAAGACCATTTCCTAAAATCAAAATCAAAATGCCAATCAAACTCTAGACATATTTCAACACCCTTTACCACGACATGGTAAAGAGGTAGCCAATCAAATCGAACATCATAATGTCCCCCCTCCTACCCGATATGTAGGAACCATTAGCAGACAATTACCCTGTTCAGGATCCTCAAATATTTGACACAACCTTATCCCTGGTTACGACCGGGCCCTTACATAATTTTCAAACTTCGAATTCTAGTGATATAGAATCAGATAGTGAAAGTGAACTAGACATTACTTCAAACCAATCGAATAGTTCTAAAAATGAATCAGATCCTATTCAACCCATCACAGATGCTATGGTTCTAGAAGAACCATTTCCTATATGAGTTACTACTCGACCTTCTTCTGATATATTCCTTTCTAATGAACAAGCCATCAATGCTCAACCGAGACCAGTTCAGCGTCTTCATTATAACATTGTAGGTACCATTGGAGTCGTCACTGGACAACAAGCTCAAAATTCCCAACATAAACCAAACCAGAATGATGGATCGGCTCCATTCGTTTTGAAAAACCCCAATAAATGGAATCATGCTCCTACTGTTCAACCTAAACCCCCTTAAAATATTAATGAGCAATTGTCCAATACTACGGCCAGAATTTCCCTTTTGGATTTATTAAGATCATCTCCCACCCATAGGGATGAGTTGATGCTTACATTGAGCCAAATGATGGTACCTCAAAACATTCAACCTGAAGCTATGGCCAATACTATCATCACTCGAGAGATTGATTGTATTGACTTTCGGGATAAAGATATCCCACAACACAGTTTACATAAGGATAATCCCTTATACATTACTCCTCTAATTGGAGATGTAGTTGTCAAAAGAGTTTTGATTGATAATGGCTCATCTCTAAACATTTGCACTTTTGACTTCTACCAAAGATTTGGCTTTAGAAGTGATGAAATGAAGAAAACTGATATGATTATCAAAGCTTTTAATGACGAAACACAAGAAACGTGTGGAGTTATTACCCTCCCATTGCTAGTTGGTCCTATAACCCTAGAAACAACCATGTTTATTGTACATTGCCCAACATCGTACAATATACTTTTGGGTCACCCTTGGATCAATGCCATGCGAGCGGTCCCATCAACCTTACACCAATGTGTTAAATTTGAGTTTAAAAATCATTTGGTCACTATCCATGGTGACCCTAGACCTTTTGATATGTGTGCTTTGGCAGAACCCATTGGAGTGCAATTTTGCCCTGCTCTGTCGTCCACACATCCTAGTTCTTATTTTTCATCTAAAATTATGAAACACACACCCATAACTTCACCTAGTTCCCCTCCATTAATTTCATCCTCCTATATAGACCAACAACCCTCTAAACAAATCATTTTAGAACCTCAAAAAGATCTTAAATCTACAACCAATCCTTCAAGTTATATCCCTATAAATTCAAAACCTATAGACACATCTATCATTCCTCCCACATCTAAATATATATGTAATAAGCCTTCTACATCTTATGTCCTTTCTGATGAACTTTTACCAAATTTATCCACAACCTTAATATCAGAAAAAACAAATGCTTTCATGCAAGATTCAATTCTTTTAAATAAATTGCAGCCATCTCCTCATACTTTGGGCCTCCCACAACCTATGGGAAGTACTTATCAAGTCGGGAGTTGTGCCTTCATTTATAAAGGATATGACTGGGGAAGAATCCATCGAAATATCAAAACTCATCATGAAGGATATGCTCGGTGTTATTTTACCAATGATTATATTAAAGCTAAACCCATGATGCTTAAAATGGGATATAAAGGGAAAGGCTTGGGACCTTTCCAAAATGGCATGAAAGAACCTTTCGAGGTAGAACCGTGGCCTGCCCACTGTGGTGTGGGCCTATTTCCTAGTAAGGTTCAACCCTTTCCTTTTGACGATGATGATCATGTCATATGTTATCAAGATTATTTGGATAGGCATGTTGATTTGCCTCTTAAAAATCAGTCTTTTTCATGCAACATGCTATCCATAGCTTACCCTGAAATGATTGTCGACCTTGATGAAGAGTTGGAAGGAGATATCTTCCATGATGTCTTTGTTGAAGAGATGTTACACAATGGATTTTATTTTGATGGTTCTATACCAACTATAGCCCAACTTGAGGCCACTAATCCTCAAGATGAATTATCTAAATTAACCTTACAAGAATTACAAGAATTGAGTGTTTCACCTGCCCCACCTAATTTTGAAAGAGATATACACATGGAGGTAGAAAAAGTCATTAAAATTAATATTGGAACTGAGGACAATCCTCACATAATCAATATTGGATCAGAATTAAGTCAAGAAAAACAAGAACAATACATTGCATTTCTTAAATAGTATGAAGATGTCTTCGCTTGGACATATGAAGATATGCCAGGTCTAGACCCTTCTGTAGTCATGCATCATCTAGTGGTCCATCCGGATGCTAAACCTGTTAAACAAAAACTTAGAAAAATGCATCCCAAAGTGGCTCTGCTAGTCAAAGGGGAGTTAGAAAAATCCTAAATGTTATCTTTATACAAGCTATTGATTATGTAGAATGGATCTCAAATGTAGTTCCAGTCACCAAGAAAGAAGCTACCAAAGTTAGGGTTTGCACAGATTTTAGAGATATTAACGTTGCATGCCCTAAATATGACTTTCCTCTTCCAAAAATGGATCAAATCATTGACTTTACTGTTGGGAGTGGGATGATGTCCTTAATGGATGGATTCTCTGGTTATAATCAGATCAGGATAGCTCCTGAAGATCGGGCTAAAACAGCATTTATTACCCCTTGGGGTACCTTTTTTTGGAAAGTGATGCCATTTGGCTTAAAGAATGTAGGTGCAACTTATCAACGAGCTATGACCTATATTTTTCATGATATGATGCATGATATCCTACATTATTATGTAGATGATATTATAGCTCGCTCTATTATTGAAGAGAATCATTTAGATGATTTGAGAAAAGTTTTTAATCGATTACGAGAATATCTTATTCGATTAAATCCAAAAAAATGTATATTCGGAGTTAAGTCCGGTAAACTATTAGGGGTTTTAGTTTCTTTACGTGGTATTGAAATCGACCCTCTCAAGATTGCGGCCATCACTGATATGCTCGCACCTACTAATATATCTGAATTACGAAGTTTACAAGGTAAACTTCAAGCTATCCGTCGCTTCATTGATAAGCTGGCCGACAAAACTGGTCCCTTTCTTAAACTCCCTAAGAAGGATGTCCCTTTTAAATGGGACACTGAATGTAGAGAAGCTTTTGAACTTCTTAAACAATACCTCCTTAATCCACCTATGCTTTCACCACCTAAACCTGATTGCCCATTTCTCCTATATATTTCAGCTTCAAATTCTGCCTTAGGAGCTATGTTAGCTCAACTTGATGATGAAAAGCGAGAACATGCTAATTATTACATTAGCCGAACCTTCATCAGTTATGAAACCCACTACACAGCATTAGAAAAACTATGTCTAGCTATCGTGTTTGCTACGCAAAAATTAGAACACTATATGCTTAGTCAAAAAACTTATGTCATTGCTAAATACGATCCCTTGAGATATCTCATGAGTCAACCTTATTTATCGGGTCGCATAGCCAAGTGGGTTCTTGCTCTAAGCGAGTTTGATCTCACATTCATAGGACAGAAGTCTATTAAGGGTCAAATCATAGCAGATCAATTAGCTGCTGCACCCTTAGAGTCTACCCATCCCCTCATCATCGAATTTCCTGATGAATGCCTTTAATTAGAGGCCGACCATACTGAAAAATGGTCCTTATACTTTGACGGAGCCCGATGCATGAGTGGGACTGGTGCGGGTATTATTTTAATATCCCCACAAAAACATCTTATTCCTCTGTCCTTCAAATTGACATTTGCTTGCACCAACAATACTGCTGAGTATGAAGCTCTAATCCTTGGATTACGAGCTACCTTAGCGCTAAAAATTAAACATCTTTTAGTTTTTGGTGATTCCCAATTGGTTATAAACCAAATTAATGAAGTTTATCAAACCAGAGATGATAAATTGTGCCCATATAAGGCCTATGTTTTACAATTAATGTCTTTATTTGATCAAGTTACCTTGGAAGCTATTCCTCGAACTAGCAACCGTGCAGCTGATGCTATGGCCACAGCTGCATCTCTCCTACCCTTGGAGTTAGATGACGAATATGCCACTATCATTATTCATCGACTCCAGGAACCCGCTTCAAATAAGTCATGCTTAGAGCCTTTAGATGTGTTTCTAATCAATGAAACTACTCCTGAACCTTGGTAAACGGACATATTTGATTTTCTCCAAAATGGGACTTTCCCTACCAATTCTAATAGAAACCAGTGTCAGTTATTACGTCGACGAGCAAGTCGCTTTGTAATAATTGGAAATACTTTATATAGGATATCTTTTGAAGGTATCCTATTAAGATGTTTAAACTTAGAAGAGTCTAAATCAACCTTGAGTGAAGCCCACGATGGATCTTGTGGAGGACACTTTAGTGGTAGTGTCATTGCTAAAAAGCTCCTTCAAATAGGATACTTTTGGCCTACCATGGAAACGGATGCACATGAGTATGTGCGCCATTGCGATAAGTGTCAGAAGCATGCTGACCTTGTCCATGTGCCTGCCCAAGAACTACAGGCTATTTCATCTCCTTGGCCCTTTTCTAAATGGGGTTTAGACATTATTGGCAAAATCAATCCGATGTCATCTGATGGACACAAGTTCATCATAACCACCACTGAGTATTTCATGAAGTGGGTAGAAGCTATGCCTTTAGCTTCCTGCACTAGCACACAAGTCTCTAAATTTATTTTTAATCAAATCATTTGTAGGTTCGGAATTCCTGCAAATCTCATCTCCGAAAATGGAACTTGTTTCAAAAATAAAGATGTTAAAAAATTATGCCAAAAATATAAGATTCAACATCGTTGGTCCACTCCCTATTATCCTCAGGGTAATGGTCAAGCAGAAGCATCTAACAAAACCTTAATCAAAATTCTCAAAAGATTGATCAATAAAACTGGTCGTGACTGGCACATTCAATTATACCCAACCTTGTGGGCCTATCGAACTAGTGTTCGAACCCCCACGAGAACTTCACCATTTGTTTTGGTTTATGGTGCTGAAGCAGTTTTTCCATTTGAATTGGAAGGTCCTTCTTTGGCTCTGCTACTTCAAGATATCAAAGTAGGAGATGAATATCGAGCTGGCAGACTCAGTCAGCTGGAACTCCTAGATGAAAAATGCATCAATGCTTTGGATCATCTTCGTGCTTACCAAAACAAGCTTAAAATATCATATGCTAAGAAAGTTCGTCCTCGATCCTTTGAGATCGATGACCTTGTTAAAAAAGAAAATAAAAAAAATACAAATGCAACTAAAGACCTTAAAGGTAAATTTGAGCCCAACTGGCTTGGACCATACATTATTACTGCTAAATTTGAATCAGGAGCATATAAATTATCTACCTTAGATGGTAAAGAACTTAAAGAACCCATGAATATTTTGCATCTTAAACGTTACTATGCATAAATTTGGTTATTTCATCCTTGTATATATTTGTTTAAAATATTTCAAAATTACTATCTTGTATTTCTTTCAAATTTATAAATCCAAAAACATCAAAAACATTCATAATCATCAAAAATATTCAAAACTATTTGTTGCATTTATTTATGGCACTTGTTAAATTTTTTTTCTCAAAAACAAAAATAAAACCAAAAATCACAATAATGATAAAAATATAAAAACAGCAATATGCTTGACTCTTTCGAAACCAAAACAATATAAAGAAGAAAGAGGGAGTCAACATTCTCCAAACTTCTCAAAAGTGTTTATATATATTTTCTTACAAATTTTTCAGTTATATGTTTCAAATTATTTTTTATAAATTAACATTTATTTGGAATCCCTCACTTGCACACTCACAAAAATAAATATCTTGATTTTATCTGGCATGATTACTAATCTCTCTTATATCAAAGTCCACAAAATTCAATTAAATAAAGTTTGAGCATAGAGAATTGATCTTGTTATTTACTTAAACCAAGCACATCTTTTCACAATAAAATGATTATATTTGTAATTTCCATGTTTTGCTACATAGTAGATGTGATTTCTTGAGCGAAAAGTTTCCCCTGCTATCTTATCATGCACATGGTCTAGAATCTTTGAGAATTGGAAAAAGGACAAGCTCACCCCTACCCAGAATAAAAATCCCTTGCTCTATAGCTAATCCAAGCAAGTATCCCTAGAAAAGAAAAAGAAAAGAAAAGTTCAAGAAAAAAAAAAAAAAGAGAAAAGAAAAATGTTATTTTATATCATTACAACAATATTTCAAGCACTATCTCAAAAATCAAGCAAAAAAAAAAAATACAAAAAGAAAAAGAAAGCAAAAGCAAAAGCAATAAAATCCCTTTCCCTACCCTTTGAAAATAAAAGAAGGGTTTATGAGCTTGAATCCCTGGAATTCTCAATTATTCGAAAACTGTGAGGTAAGCCCCATAACAGGTGGTTTGTGCCCAACCCGCTTGGCCTTGGGTAACTCCTAGCGTGGTGATATGTCTGTCACATTAGCGACCTTCTTTTGTATGCAGACCTATGTTCGCTTATGGATTAGCTAGCTCTTGATAATCCGACCTACATAGTAGTCTAGTATGGTTATATGCATCTACATCATGGTTAATGAACACTTATTTGGTTTCTTCAAATCACTTGTATCATAGTATCTTGCTCAAAACTGGTAAATGCACAAAGCAATTGCACACACATTTGTATTTGAGAGATTTTGTGTATCATTATGATAAATCAATATCGGAAATGAATTCACATATGCACATGGAATTCCTTATAAATCTAACTTTTTTCTTCAAAATACTTTGAAATATTATTTTTGCAACTTTTTGGAATAAATCAAGTACAGTTGTTTACCATAAAGACAACTATATAATAGAAAAATCAAAAATTTCTTTCAAAATATACACTCAAAACATATATATCTGGTTGACTTTCGCGACAATGGTATAGTTCCAAAACCAAAATTGGAATTTTATGCCTAGCGCAAGTCCTCATTTTCATATTTTCTGTTTATCAAAAATCAACCATGCAATAAAACTATCTTTTTTTGGATTTCGCGATGATGGTATAATTCTATACCTACATATTCTATGCCTAGTTCAAACCATCATAACAATTTTTATTCCCCATTTATTTAAAAATCATAAAAACCATATGACTTAAATCATTATTTTACACAAATTATGCTTTTAAAAAGCAAACCCATTTTCATTATTTCATGTCATTATGTCAACCTTCAATTTTGCAAAGATGGTATAATTCCTAAAGAATTATCCAAAATTTTATCACACTTAGGAATTTATGCCTAGCAAAAATCATTTTAACATTATTTCATGCATACTATTTTCATGAAAATCTGAAAACCAACCATCATCATCATCATCATTTGCACTATTGCACCAAAGTCTTAAGACAGTCTCTTAAGCACTCTTTTACTTTTAACAATATTTCTATAAATGGGACTAGCTTGATGACCGAGTGAGCAGCGACTCCATGAAATGGTCTATAATAGCGAAAATGTCCTTTGAACTTATTGTTAAAAGTCTCTTTTTATTTATTATTACATCACATTACAAACAATCAATTTGTTACATTAGATTATTTCATTTAAAATATTATAGCATGACATCAAAGTTATAAATTTTCAAAACGACATAATTTTATGAATCCTCAATCCAATTATCAAATTAATCAATCAAACATAAAAGCATCATAAGCATACACATAACACAAGTCATATGATCAATAACATATCATATATATGTCAACAGTATATATACATCATCAAAATTGGATTGGTATGCCATAATCTGTACCTCGACATACTCAATCCTCTATCAACAAAAAAATAATAATAATACAATGTTAGTCTATACAAAGTTGTGCAGCCCTCTAGCCTCGAGAGCCCCTCGAGCTCTCCACCTCATCTCCTCCCTCGCCCTGAGGTGGACGAGGTGGCCCCATCGCAGTCTGAGTAGTCCTAGTCCTCGATCGAGACGTGGTCCTCGATGACCCAATCCTGATCGGATCTACGATGTTGGTTGGCAGAGGTAGTCTATCCGCCTCTGGCACCAGCTAATAATACAATGTCTGATAGAAAGTGATCTGGGTGATAGCCCGTGTCAGCTCTCTAGAGCTCGCCCCTCTACCCTGTGCCCTGAGGCATGCAATCTCGTCTCATTGTTGTGCCACCTCAGCTTGATGGCGTGCAACCTCATCCTGTAGAGTCTGCACCTGTGCCTGGAGATGATCTCTCTCCACCTAGAGAGTAGCCATCTCGCTACTCTCTCCTGTGTCAATTCCCTTGCCCTTATCAGGTGATGGTGGCCTCTCTCTCTATGGAGAAGGGGGTCTTGCCTCCCTCCTCTCACTCTGCCATGGCCTCTCCTGTGCCTGTGGCCTCCTCGGCTCTCTCTCGCCACGACCTTGGGCTGCCTTCATCACTGCCTAGCACTGCCTCCCTATCCGATGCACAACCATGTGTATCGGACCCTGCACCCTCATCATCCAAGGAGGGCGAATGCTTACGTACTAGGCATCGTAGCCATCATCCACTGGCTGGATGGGGGCATCATCTGCGTCCTGGCTCCAGAACCGTTGCATGTCTGGAGCCCCGCTAACTATGGTGTTATCCCAGACAATCCGAGAAAACTCATAATCCCTCAAAGATGGAATCCCTTGCTACAGACCGAACTGATGCAAAACTTGGTCATAGCGATGGAGCTCCACCTCTCCCCTCTCCATCCAAAGCCAGCAAACTCGCTTGACATGAGCCAACTCCTATCCGTCCTTGGCCCACCCTGGATGCTCCCTCCATGGCCTCCAGGTGATCTGGTCTAGGACTAAGTCATCCAATAGTCTTCGGGACATAGGGAGGTCGATCCACCATTGTGACCCTCTTCGAAGCCACTAGTAGAACACTCGGGGCCTCTCCCCATCTACCCCTATCATAGGAAGCCCTACCGGCCTTCGTACTGCAATGTGCTCCCAGCACCAAACTTGTAGGAGCAATGTCATCACCAGACATCGATCGCCCTTGTACATGACCCCATACAAGATCTTGTACAATTGACATAATACATAACTGCCCAAGAGAACCTGTACCCGTGGTCCCGCATGTCACAGATCACATCTGCCAGCATCCACGACACCCTGCACCCGCTCTGGTGGCATAGCAGAAGTCCACCAACCACTCCAGCTAGCACTCGTGTGAGTCTAGATGCCCCAGGCATCTAGCGCAGTGCCTCGATATTAACTTTGCCCTTCTCCAGGGCAAAGCTCGGGTCACCACACAGTCGTCCCATAGCATGGCCCTGATTTGTCGTAGGAGTGGTCAATCATCCTTGTATGGGGATTCTCAAAATCCTCCATACATCCTCTAGAGTGGAAGTCATCTCCCCTGTCGGTAGCCGGAAACATGAGGAACTCGGATACCATCTCTTTGCTAGGGCTGTTAGTAGCCCCATATCTGTGGACACTTGTGGCATCTCTGCCACATGCTGCAAGCCAGCCTGTGCCAGCTGATCTCGCTCTGCCTATGTGAGAGCGGCCAAGTCATCCCTCAAACCTCCATACTTCCATTACCTGCTCTTTAGCAAACCTCTCTGCAAACATAAACAACAAAACAACAAACAATCATTAATAAACAATTCAAGTAATTAATAATGCAAGTTAAAATTCAAGTAATATGCAATTGATGATATCACCCACTATTGGACGATATCATACCAAATTTGAGCAGAATCATCTCCGATTTTGCAAGCCGAAATCGTCTCTAATTTGACAAAATCGTCCCCCTTTTGTCGATTTCGCCCTTGGGCGAAATTGACAAAATTGAGATGATTTCGTCGAAATCGGGACGATTTCATCCTGACGACGTCGACAGCCCAAAAATGGTCACGATGCTCAAAATTCATCTAAAAATTACCTACAAAGCATGTAAAATTAAATTAAAGCATTCTAGTTAAGTCTAGACTCTTACCCGTAGACCGCGTCGGACCTCTGTCGATCTGTGCGTCGTCTCCACCATTTTTGCTTCGAGCTCTAAAAAACCAGAAAATGAACAGTAAAAATGAATTAGGGTTTTACCCTATTTTTCTTAATTTTATTCAAAAATAATTTTTTTCTTTTCCGCATTTTTACCTCAAACGTTCGATTTGGGTAAAAACACGGAGGGGGCACCATAGTAAGCTATCGTACAATTCGACCAAGAATCGTCGCCTAAAAATGGAAATAATTTTTGCTTTCTCGTAGATTGAGAAGAACTCATCTTTAACGCATTTTCTTCAGAAAAATCGCTAAAGAGGGGGCAAAATGTAGCACCCTAAAATTGGCACAGTAAAATTGTCATAATTACATTCACCTTAGTAAATAATTTAAAATTCAAATTTAACCTCCCAAACCGCCCGTTAACCACCGGGTAATCCATTTCCCCCTTTTTTGCGCCATTTTTAGAGGTTATTTTGACCGTTTGACGATATCGTCGCCGATCAGACGATATCACCCCAGATCTAACGATTTCTTCTAGGCTAGGATGTCCAGATGATCTTATCGCAAAACTGATTTTGCACAATTAGCTTTTATTCCAACGGGCCTCTAAGCCGGGCAGAAGAGTGTCTGCGCCATTAGAGACCCTCCCCCGTTGGAGATCTCCCAAATAGGGATGATCTCCAACCTCCTAACTACTCCCCTAAGCCTATTTAGTCCCTAGGACCTTCCCTTCCCAACCCCTGGCTGAAATTCTCTGTAACTTAGCTTCATGCACGTTAAATCATCCTAAGCTTTCATTTGCAGTAGTCCTATATCAATTTTGTTGCAGGTATCATCTTTTTTTTCAGCTGGAGCAAGCATACATCATCGCCGACGAACCTGTTCAGATTGGAGGTGATCCTATCAAATCAGAGACGATTTCGTACTAATGCGAGATGATCTCGATTGCAGTCCACATTGAGGCAATCAGTGCCATAAGTTTGCATTTATTCACCTTTTCTCTATTGTTTTATTCTGCAAATTAGATAGTTTATTTGATATTTTATGTTATATTGCATCTTGGTGTTCACCCATCTAGATTAAAGGCATAATTAATCCATAATTGTGATTTAATTAGCATCATTCATACATGTTTCATTCTTTAAGTTTCAGTTCAGTATTGTCATTGTTATTTTGCATAGTTTCCCTCAACTAGAACAGTAGTATTCTCTGTATTTTGTATATGTTCTTCTATTTGCAGGTCTCTGATGAATTCGTCAGATCTCAGACGATCTTGTCTGATCTCAGACGATTCTGTCGAATTCTAGACGATCCTGACTACTTCAAACATCAAAATCTTCATCAGACATCCGGATCAGGTATTCTTCTTATTCTTCCTTAATTACTTTGCTTTTCTGTCTTAAATTTGTTCTCTGTATTCATTAAATCTGCATTTTCATATAGATTAATTTAGACTCATTTGGCCAAACCTAGGATATGAATGCTTAAGGTTAAAAATGAACACAAAAACACATTCCAAACCTAGGCGTGGAAACTGCCATTAAATGTTTCCTGGTGAACCCACCATCCATCAAAAAATCATCAAAATACACCTCCCTTGAGAAGCGGGACCTTCGCAAAGTCCTCTCAGTCTGAGGTGCCACGACATCCTTTTCCCATCCCCATTTCAGGCATGGATCCTATAGCCTGAAGGTAAGGATGTGAAAAATTTGGAGCGATACAATCTGCCTCATATCAATTGCCCACATCACTGTTGTTACTCCTTTCCACCATGCTCACCATGCCACCATGGAAGGTAATCCCCATCATCATGACCCATGCTCACTTGGCCCATTTTTTAGTCATGGTATCATTTCCTAGAGTATACACCTGGCCCTCTCGGTTGATTGGTGTGCTTGTCCACCCATGCCACCGACTACTTGATTGATCCAAAAGCTTTTTCACACAAGGTGATTTGGGTGGTGGAACCTGATCATGTATCATCTATTATTTATTTCCACCACATTTCTCAACAACCAAGTTTACCACCCTCATATTTTCTATTTGATCCCTTGTCTCTGGCTTTATCTGAGTTTTGTCATCATGGAAAAAATCGAACCCGCTTCCCTTCAATTAACTCCCCTGGTAGAGGATATTTTCAGGGACCATGGCCTCCTAAATTTTTTACAATAGTTTTAGGGGGCCAAGCTATATTTTTCCATGGAATTTATCTATTCATATAACGAGGTCCATGTGGTCATTCGAGGAATGGATTTCACTATTACAACTTATCTTCTCACGGTGTTTATTGGTCTCCCAAATGAAGTTAAAATTATTAATCGAGAGAAGCACTCCCTTCAGGGTGAACTAGCATTTTTTAATGATAAAGAATAATCCCTAGGGAAAGAGGAGGGTGATATTATCAGGGAGACACTCCCAAAACTATGGGACACAGTGATGATAATTGTCCTCCAATATTAAACCTCGAAAATCCCTTGACCATTCTATAGAGCTTCCACCTTGCATTTTTATACCACATTAGGGGAAATAAAACCATCAATACCCCTGAATATATGTTCAATTTAGTGGAGTGATCAGTTATCAATGTGAAAATGGGGGTCTCTTCCTCCTCCCTTCAATAGGATCTACACCAAGTTTTGTTTAGGTTCATGGTGGTGAAGTAGAATCGAGCAAAAATACCATCGGTTGGGCTTCTCCTTATTGGAGATCCAACTTGGCCTCCCCTGATCAAAGGACTGGCTAGGCCTACCCTCTATACTAGAGGGTTGTTCAATCCTAGAGACGATACCAAGGCTGATGTTTTTCCCTGCACATCGAAACCCCAAGTGGAGCCACCAAATTTGATGATACCTCGATTCCTCATAAGACTGAGGCCTACCATTATCTTGTCCACATGAAGGGAGGAAGTAGTAAAAGGAAGGATTCGGTGGTCATTGATGATGCATCGGATGACTCTCTGTCATTCTAGATGAAAAAGGAGAAACTGGCATGGTTCATGGCCCATAAATAAGGGACATCAGTGTAGGATCCCCTCTTGGTGTTAGGATCTATCTCCTAACCAGCCTTAACTCTGTATTATTTTACTTATAACCTATTATGAAAGGGTGTGATATTTTAATAGGTAACCCATAATAGCATATTTAATAGGGTAGTCTTGTTTGGTTTTAGAATCATAAAAAGAACAATTATTATTATATATCAAATGTAGGTTTTTCCTCCAATATTAAAAAAGTGATTCAGAATTTAAAAGTGATATCTTCATTTTCAAATTGCATTTAATCGAGAATACTTGGTATTCTAACATCTTGGATTAGATCTAAGTTGAAACAAAAAAAAAAATCCTCTTAATTTATAAATATCTGGTGACATACTGTGAATACTTGAACATCAATTGAGTGGGTCAAAAGCATTATACATATAGAAGTTTCACCTTGGACAGATAAAATATCATTCCTTGAAGGTGGTGATCTTGTGTTATTATTTTAAAACTCAAAGGTAGTATAACAGAGTTAAATATCTAAACTACGAACCGCAAATTCCTAAAAAAATGTCATTCAATTCCTTAAAAGACGTCATTGAATTCCTTAAAAATCATCATTTTATTTAGCCCAAGGTGAAATTTAGACACTATTCTACAACTTCTAGCAACGTCAGCATATTACTGGTGACCAAAAAACTTATAAATTTTAGCTTAACCTAAAGTTATTAAATATTTTTGGCATCGGCAAAAAGTTTTTGGTATTGAGGAGGGCAGTTTCATGAAGTTTTTAGAAGTCTTTTATCCCACATTTGATAGGGAGTGGAAAGTATTGGCAATTATAAGGATAAACGTACATAGATTAAGTTGTAACTTTGGTCACACTCTCTACCGATCCTTCGCACGACCATTGCCAATGCCTTACTGACATTTGTCTAGTCGTTAGTTTGACTTTGATCCCTCAAAATTCATGCACCTCCACTCCGCTCATCCTACTTTCCACCATCGCTCAGCCTCCACCCTTCTTTCTACCCGTTGCTCAGCCTCCTCCACCACTACTCGATCTCCATTATCTACCGCTCATCTACCACTTCTTATTGTGCCCTACTCTACTATGCTTCATGTTCTATGCCACCCGATTCCCTCTGTTGTGCTTCATATTCCATGCCACCTGGTTCCCTCTATCATGCTCTAACCGCTTACTGTCCTAGCCTACTTACTACTTACTTTCAATTAATAATAGCAAAAAACATTGAGAAATAAAAACTATTAAGGGAAGTCACCCAAATTTTTTTAAAACAAAGCAACTTGATTTCAAATTATAAAAAGCAAATTTTGCTAAAAAGTGCAATTAAAAAAAGTTAAACAAATTTTTGATTACTAAATAGCAATTTTTTCAAATTTTGAAAAAAATTGTCAAGCAACTTTTAAAGTTGTCTCGTCGATTGAACGCTTGTCCCTTTCCTGGTGCTTTCAGTTGCATAAAAGGTTTAAAATGATTGTGGCATGGTGGTTATAGGGGCGGACTGCGCGAAGATCTGTGTGGCGGATTCGGGTGGACAACATAGAATACTGTGGCGGCCATAAAAGCTGGGCAGCCTGCTTGGATTCGTGGTAGCTACCAATTCCACCTTGTAAATTCATAAAAAAAACTTTTAAAGTTGTCAAAAAATTATGCAGGAGCATCCAATGGTAGCAGATCCATTTTCAAAAAATTGGCTAAGGAAAGAAGATGTCGCGATTTCGCAACATGTCGCGAAATCATGACCAAAAGAGGAAAGAGAAGGTGAAGAAGGAAAATGTCGTGATATCGCGACATGTCACAAAATTATGATCAAAAGGAAGAGAGAGAAGAAGTGGATGAAATATGTCGTGATATCATGACATGTCATGAAATCACGACCAATGAGGAGAGAGAAGATGTGGAGGAAAGATGTCGCGTATCATGACATATCGTAGAATCGCAACCCAAAGAAGAAAGGAGAAGGCGAGGAGGAAAACTATCGTGATATCATGACAAAAAAAGTGTCGCGATATCGCAAACAAAAATAGGAGAGAGAAAGCAAAAGAGAAGATGTCACGATATCGTGACATGTCGTGTTATCGCGACCCAAAGAAGAAGGAGAAGGCGAGAGGAAAAGATGTCCAGATATCACGACAAGAAAAGGTGTCACGATATTGTGACCGAAAAGAGGAAAGGGAACGTGTGGAGGAAAACTATCGCGGTATCGCGATAGAGAAAGTGTCACGATATCACGACACAAAGTGGAGAGAGAGAATCCAGCAGGGAAACTGTCACGATATCGCGATAAAAAAAGTGTCGCGATATCGCGACACAAAGTGGAGAGAGAAGGCATGACAGGAAGATGTCATGATATCGCGACATGTCGTGTTATCGCAACCCGAAGAGGAGAAGAGGCACAAGTCAAAAAGATGTCGTGATATCATGACATGTAGCGTTATCACGACCAAAGGACAAGAAAAGGCGCAAGGGAGAAAAATGTCACGATTTCACGACATGTCACATTTTCACGACCAGAAGGTGAAGAAGAAGCCAAGGGAGGAGAATGTCACGATTTTGCAATATGTCACATTTTCATGACCAGAAGGCAAAGAAGAAGCCAAGGGAGAAAAATTTCATGATTTTGTGACATGCTATTTCACTACTCAAAAGGGATCGGCGGTTACAGGGACAATTATAGAAGGGGGTCATTGAGTGACATGTGGCAGCACGAAACAACACATGGCACCAAGGTGCAGTGAAGGTAGGCGAAGATGAAGAGTCGTGTGGGAAGACAAAAATGACCAATCATGAAATGGAAATGAAGGGTCATGCAAAGTAATCTAGTAGTGAATGGGAGTCGAACGACAGTTATAAGGGTTGTTGCGAAATGCAGTTATGGAACCAAACAGTCATGGTAGAAATGAAGGAGAAGCCACTAGCTAGAAGATGAAGAGGCATGCCAAAAATTATAAAAGGGCAAGCTGAGGCATGCAGAAGGGGTTGGAAAATGGCCACAAGTAGGGGTTGCAGATGCGAGGGCTAGAGGGCCATTCTAGCCCTACTATGCTATTTTTCTTCCAGAAGAGCTTAGGGTTCCTGGGTAGTGTAGACAGGCAGTTTGCACCAGGATCCATGGAGACGAAAGACCACAAAATAGATGCACCAAACGTGAGGTAGTTTTGGACTGTGTTTCCTTCTAGAGAAAGCTTAGAGTTCCTGGGTAGTGTAGGCAGATTCACCGAGCGTGAGGCAGTCTACACCAGGATCATGCATGTTGAGGGCTGCGGATAGAGCGACGTGAATTTCTTCCAGATGTGGGATATTAATGGTTGCGGCCATTATTCTGTAATTGTTATTACAGACTGCAGAGGGTCGGGGCCTCTATAAAAACCTAGTGAATGTAATGAGAGAGCATGGAGAGCCAGAGATTGCATAGTGAATGTAAACTATGCCTGCGGGCTAGTCTGTGTAACTATAAATCGAAAATATTGAATGAAAATATTGGATTTTGATGAATGCAATTTTTGGCCCCCCATCAAGTGGTATCAAAGCCAGAAGATTCTGAGCGTGTAAGTAGAGTGTTGAACGTGAGGCAGCTTGCACCAAAATCTAGGGTTAAAGATTGTGAGAAGAAAGTGTAGAAGAATGCCTCCACGAATAAACTGTGGTGGTGGGAGAGATATGAGATATGAAGATTCACAGTTACAGACGTTTAGATCTTTGTAGAGGCAAGTGCAAGCCCTGCAAGAGGAGCTGCTCAGAAGAGATTTGTGAAGGCAAGTGAAAGCCCTACGAGAGGAGCTACATAGAAGGCATGAGGATCAACTAAGAAGTAGAGGCCAGGGTGAAATAACTGGTGGAAGAGAAGATGGAGTGCACCACAAGTTGAAGCCATTGAAGACAGTGGACGAAAAGGTGTGTAGCAGTACCAGAACCTATTTGGTAGAGGGCAAAAATTATTTTGATGGCTAGAAGACGAAGTTGAAGCGGACTACAGAGGTAGGTGTGCATTTGGAGATGTTGCAGAAGGCGATGACCGAACAGCCCAGAAGTGAAGGTCACTTCTCCATCAACCTCGAGTGTCTGATGTAGGAGCATCCACTGGCAACAGATCCATTTTCAAAAAATTGGGTAAGGAAAGATGTCGCGATTTCATGACATGTCACCAAAAGAGGAAAGAGAAGGTGAAGAAGGAAAATGTCGCAATATCACGACATGTCACGAAATCATGACCGAAAGGAAGAGAGAGAAGAAGCGAATGAAAGATGTCATGATATCGCGACATGTCACGAAATTGCGACCAATGAGGAGAGAGAAGATGTGGAGGAAAGATGTCGCGATATCGCGACATGTCGCAGAATCGTGACCCAAAGAAGAAAGGAGAAGGCGAGAAGGAAAACTGTCACGATATCGTGACAAAAAAAGTGTCACGATATCGTGACCAAAAATAGGAGAGATAAAGTGAAAGAGAATATGTCGCAATATTGTGACATGTCGCATTATCGTGACCCAAAGAAGAAGGAGAAGGTGAGAGGAAAAGATGTTGAGATATGGTGACAAGAAAAGGTGTCATGATATCACGACAGAAAAGAGGAAAGGGAATGTGCGGAGGAAAACTATCGCGATATCGCGACAGAGAAAGTGTCACGATATCGCGACACAAAGTGGAGAGAGAGAAGCCAACGGGGAAACTATCATGATATCGCGACAGAAAAAGTGTCGCGATATCATGACACAAAGTGGAGAGAGAAGGCATGGCAGGAAGATGTCGCGATATCGCGACATGTCGCATTATCATGACCCAAAGAGGAGAAGAGGTGCAAGTCGAAAAGATGTCGTGATATCACGACATGTTGCGTTATCGCGACCAAAGGACGAGAAAATGCGCAAGGGAGAAAAATGTCACAATTTCGTGACATGTCACATTTTCATGACCAAAAGGTGAAGAAGAAGCCAAGGGAGGAGAATGTCGTGATTTCGCAACATGTCACATTTTCGTGACCAGAAGACGAAGAAGAAGCCAAGGGAGAAAAATGTCATGATTTCACATGTCGCATTTTCGCGACATGTCACATTTTCATGACATGTCACACTTTCGCAACCAGAAGGTGAAGAAGAAGCCAAAGGAGAAGATGTGATTTCGTGACATGTCACATTTTTGTGACCCGAAGAAGAGAAAAGAGGCGAGGAAGAAAAATGTCGCGATATCGCGACCAAAAGAGAAAAGGATGAGCAGGAGAGGAAATATGTCACGATATCATGACATGTCGAGTTTTCACGACCCAAAGAGGAGAGAGAAGGCGATGGAGCAAAAATGTCACAATGGAGCAAAAATGTCATGATATCGCGATGGAGCAAAAATGTCATGATATCGCGACATGTTGCGATGGAGCAAAAATGTCATGATATCGCGACATGTCGCGATGGAGCAAAAATGTCATGATATCATGACATGTGATATCATGACCAGAAGAGAAGAGGAAGAAGATGTCATGAAATCATGACAAGCTTCATTTTCAGAGGCCGTTATAGAGTGACAGGTGGCATTTTCGGAGGTCGTTACAGAGTGACAGGTGGCATCTTCGGAGGCCATTACAGAATGACAGTGCAATAGTTAACGAAAGTCATTGTGCCAGTTATAGAGGACGTTATGGATTGTAGTTATGGAGCAAATGAAGATGAACAGTTGTGGTGAAAATGAATCGAAGGGCCACCAGATGGAAGACGAAGAGTCACGCAAAAGTTATAAAAGGGCAAGTCGAGCCATGCACAAGGGGGGAAAACCTGCAGTTGCAGAGGTGCATAGTTGAGTTGCAAATTCAAAGGCAGAGGGCCACTCGGACCGGCTTGGAGTGTGTTTTCCTTCCAGAGTTGCAGAGTTAGGGAATATTTGCAATAGAGAGTGAAAGAACTGTGTCTGTGTGCTAGTTTTTGTAAAGCCTGCGGGCTGTAAATGTAAACCTTTGCAAGTTATTTAATGAAACATTGGGATTTCTATTTCTTGTAAAGCATGTTTCCAATTTTCTGCATGAAAATTTGGATTTGGCAGTTGCAAATTTTGGCTCCCCCATCAAACAACTTTGAAAAAGTTGCACTTTTCGCTCCAAAGAAGAAAAGTGAACCACAAAATTTGAAAAGGGCTTGGCACTCTTCACCGAAACTTTGCTAATTTATAACCAAGACAAGAAAAACATACCACAAAACTTCACATGGTAGAAGGAAGAAGGTCACTAGATATGGATAAAATTCTCCAAGAAATTTGAGAGAACACCGCTAAGACACAGGAAATCCAGGAAACAATACTCGCATTAAACTTAAAACTAGACTCTTTCAGTCAAAATATGGCACTAGCGCAAACGAATCAAACTAACAGAGGATCGCCACCCTGGACACCATTGGGAGGGCCACAAACATCCATCCTACCCAGGACTACCAAGTTAGATTTTCCAAAATTTGAAGGCGGTGATCCTACAAACTAGATTTATCGGGTAGAGCAATATTTCTCGTTGAATCAAATTCTTGAAAGACAAAAAGTGCATATTGCATCCTTTCACTTAGAGAATGAAGCCATCCAATGGTACCAGTGGTTCAAAAAAACCAATGACACTCCTACTTGGTTCAACTTTACACAAAATCTATTAGTACGGTTTGGACCTAGCGCTTTTGAAAATTTCATAGGAGCTCTCACCAAATTATGCCAAACCACTTCGGTAAAAGAATATCAAGCTGAATTTGAAATATTGGCAAATCGAACAACCGGGCTAGACGCTTCTTTCTTTCAATATTGTTTCATCAGTGGATTAAAGGAAGAAATCTGAATAGAGGTACAAATGTATAAACCCACAAACATGATGGAGACCATAGGGTTGGTGAAACTAGCGAAGGACAAAATCAAGGCACAACACCGATTGGGAAAACCACCCATGGGGAAATCATCAAACATTTACACTAACCCCAAAACCATGCAAAATGGAAGGGTACAAAATTCCTACACAACTCCCAAACTTAACCCAACCCTACCAATTAAATGCCTTAGTTTCGAAGAAATGAAGGAACGACAAGCTAAAGGTCTTTGCTACCACTGTGATGAGAAATTTGACCAAAATCATAAATGCGCCTCACAAAAGTTGTATATTATGGATGCTACGGACTGTGGCAATTCCACCGAAGAAGAAACTGAGATAGAAGTGGAGGTAGTATCCGACACACCAGAAAGTGATGATGAGAATACACCTAAAGTTTCCTTCAACGCCCTTGCCGGATTTTTTGCTCCACAAACGATGAGGGTAAAAGGGTATTTTAAGAAACAAAACCTTACTGTGCTCCTAGACTCTGGTAGCACGCACAATTTTATCGATCCAAAGGTGGCTAAGCAAGCTAATTGTTTCATATATCCTTGCAATAATTTCGAAGTGATGATTGGAAACGGAGGAAAAATTGCATGTAAAGGTAAATGCAAAAATATAAAACTAACTATGGGGGATTATAACATGAAAGGAGACATGTATGTATTACCTTTAGGAGGTTGTGACATCGTACTAGGAGTACAATGGCTATGAACATTGGGCATAGTTCAATGGGAATTTGACGAATTATGGATGAAGTTCACAGAGAAGAACCAAACTTATACTATCAAGGGCTTAAAATCTGGACCTTCACAAATCATAAGTTCTCATAGAATGGAGAAAATTATCCGTAAAGGAAGCAAAGGAATGGTAGCCCAATTGTTCTCAATCCAACCTACTCATGAAGAAAAGGAGGCGCTAGAGCTACAAAATATTTTAGAACACCATAAAGAAGTATTCAATGAACCAAAAGGATTACCTCCACAACGAAGTCACGATCACACTATTCCACTACTTCTAGGGCATCAACCCCCTAATATTTAGCCCTATCATTATCCATATCTTCAAAAAAACCGAGATAGAGAAATTAGTACAAGAGCTTCTTAAGGCAGGGGTCATTAGACCTAGTAGAAGCCCTTACTCCTCTCCAATTATATTAGTAAGGAAGAAGGATGGGTCATGGTGCTTATGTGTCAATTTTAGAGCACTTAACAAAATGACCATCAAGGATAAATTTCCTATTCCGGTCATAGACGAACTATTAGATGAACTACATGGGGCTACCTATTTTTCCAAATTAGACTTACGATCGGGCTACCACCAAATCAGAGTTAACGAAAAGGATATTCCAAAGATAGCCTTTCGCACTCATGAAGGGCACTATGAATTCTTGGTGATGCCATTTGGCCTTACCAATGCCCCTTCCACTTTTCAAAGTCTAATGAACAAGGTATTTCACCCTTTCCTTCGTAAATTTATCTTAGTTTTCTTTGATGACATTTTAATTTACAGCAAAACATGGGAAGATCATTTGAACCATATTAGCCAAGCATTAAGAATCTTGAAGGAAAATCAACTTTATGCGAAAAGATCAAAGTGTTCCTTTGGAAAACAAGAAATCGAATACTTAGGACACATTGTCTCTAAGGAAGGAGTTAAGGTAGATCCTCGCAAAATTGAGGATGTGAAAAGTTGGCCTATTCCAAAAACCTTAAAAAGTCTACGAGGGTTTCTTGGGCTAACAGGATATTATCGAAAATTTGTCAAAAATTATGGTAAAATCGTAGCTCCTCTAACAACATTACTTAAGAAAAATGCCTTCAAGTGGTCATCTCAAGCGGATGAAGCTTTTATTACATTGAAAAATGCAATGTGTACCACTCTTGTCCTAGCTATGCCCAACTTTTCTAAACCATTCATCATTGAAAGTGATGCCTCGGGGGTAGGAATAGGAGCCGTACTCATGCAAGATGAAAGGCCTCTAGCTTTTACAAGCAAGGCATTTTCTAAAAAGAATCTAGCCCGTTCTACCTATGAAAAAGAAATGTTGGTGATTGTTCACACTATTCAACATTGGAGACCTTACCTTATTGGACAACATTTCATTATACGCACTGATCATCATAGCTTAAAATACTTCTTGGAACAACGTACTAATACCCCGGAACAACAAAAGTGGGTTACTAAACTACTTGGCTATGATTACAAAATTACATACAAAAAGGGAAAGGACAACATGGCGGTCGATGCACTCTCTAGAAAATTTGAAGACATGCCTCAATTCCATGCTCTTTCCTCCCTTATTCCTAAATGGTTAGATGAGGTGTATGAAGAATGGATTAATGATCCTACTACCCACACAATAATTCAACAACTCCAACATAATCCTAATAGCAAACCTCCATACACTTGGATGGATAATATATTAAGGTACAAAGGAAGGATGGTCCTCTCCCCTAATTCCTCTTATCGTGAAAAACTTCTCCATGAATTACATACCTCACCCTCTATCGGACACTCAGGGTTCTTAAAGACATATAAAAGAGTAACTAGATCTTTTTATTGGGTAGGTATGAAAAACTACATCAAAACATTTGTAAAAGAATGTGAGACTTGCCAAAGACACAAAGGGGAGACAATTGCTACTCCAGGATTACTTCAACCTCTTCCTATACCAACCAAAACATGGGCAGATATTTCTATGGATTTTATTGAAGGTCTACCAAAATCAAGTGGAAAAACAACAATTTTTGTAGTAGTAGATCGTTTATCCAAATATGCCCATTTTTTTCCGGTGGCTCACCCTTACACCGCTAGTACTATAGCCCACCTTTTCCTTGATAACATATTTAAATTACATGGTATGCCCTCAACGATTGTTAGTGATCGTGACCCAAATTTCACTAGCACTTTTTGGAAGGAATTGTTCAAATTACAAGGTACTCAACTTCGTATGAGCTCCGCTTACCATCCTCAAACCGATGGCCAAACTGAAGTTGTTAATAAATGCTTAGAAACTTACCTTCGTTGTTTCGTTTCTACTCAACCACTCCATTGGGTAAAATGGCTTCCATTAGCAGAATGGTGGTATAACACTTCATACCATACATCCATCAAAATGACTCCTTATGAAGCATTATATGGCCAAACACCGCCATCACTCACTTCTTATATTCCCGAGAGTACAAAGGTACAAGCGGTGGAGACGAAACTCTCTACTCGAGATGACATTCTGTGGATCCTAAAAGAGAACTTACACATCGCCCAAAATTGCATGAAGCAACAAGCCGATCAACATAGGAGCGAGCGTAGTTTTCAAGAGGGTGATAAGGTTTTCCTACGCCTCCAACCATACCGTCAATCATCTCTCAAACAAAAAGGCTCTTAGAAGTTAGCGCCCAAATTTTATGGACCTTATAAGGTTCTCCAACGTATTGGGGTCGTTGCTTACAAACTTGAGTTACCACCAACTTCCAAAATTCATCCCGTATTCCATGTTTCTTGCCTTAAGCCAGTAATTGGAGCACATATCACTCTCCAAACTACCCTTCCAAAATTTACTGACGATGGAGTACTTTTGGTCGAACCCGAAGCTATCTTGGATCGCCGATCTCGTCACCTTCATAATCGAGATATCACGGAAGTCTTGATCCAGTGGAAAGGTCTACCCTTAGAAGACGCTACTTGGGAAACACTCCATCATATCCAGCAACATTTTCCAACATTCTAGCTTTGAGGTCAAAGCTTTTCTAAGAGGGGTGGCATGTTAGGATCTATCTCCTAACCAACCTTAAACTCTGTATTATTTTACTTATAACCTATTATGAAAGGGTGTGACCTTTTAATAGGCAACCCATAACAGCATATTTAATAGGGTAGTCTTGTTTGGTTTTAGAATCATCCAAGAACAAATATTTATTACATATCAATTGCAGGTTTTCCTCCAATTTAAAAAGGCGATTCATAAATTTTAAGCAATCTCTTCTTATTTCAATTTGCATTCAATTCTAGAACAATTGGTATTCTAACACTTGGCCTCACACGTAATGCACTTCCAGAGCCTCTTCGACCATGGGAACATTCAGGAGATTTAGGACCTTCTACAAGCATTAGGATGGGTGGACAAAACTATTTCATCTTTGTTGATGCAGTTCGATGCTCTTTTGGAGGAGTACAAGAACTAGTTTGAGATCATCCAGGAATTCAAGAGCCTGGTCGAAGAGTATCCTATGGATAATGGCGATGGGCCTAATGCATGAGCTGGCTTGAAGGGGTGCCTCTTGTGTCAGTCAGTATTCAAGGTTTGGATAGTAGTTTTTGGTCTGTGGTTGCCCTTGCAAGGGCGGTTTATCTGGTTTGTTCCTTTTTTTGCCCTTGCATGGGTGCTCGTATGTAGCTGGGTTGGCCCTATTAGGGCTTATGATGGTCTATACATAGTTTGGTTTGTTAGGTTTCTATATCTTAGTTATAGCTTATCCTTTTGCTTGGTAGGGTCATATCATGGGTACTAGTCAGCCTCTAGAGATATTTTAGGCTTTGGCTATAATGTAAAAGGTTATGAGACCCTTTCAAAATCCTTTTTCACCATTCAAAAAAAAATTCAACATTTATTGGCGATTCACAACATTTTCGATGGATCTTAGCAATTTTTAATTATTTTTTATGAATCCCTGGTCATTTTTATATTTTTGGTGATTCCCATATTTCAATGACTTTCAATGATTCTCTAGCATTTTTTATTATTTCTAGTGATTCCTCAACACTTTTTGGTGATTCCCATTACTTTTTGGTGAATCCCAAAAAATCCCCAACAATCCGATATTGTGGGAGGTCGATGAGTGCTATTATGGATGAAGATGAGAACTACTATAGACAAAGGGTAGGTACTATGTATGAAAATATAGGATATTGGAACACAGTAGTGGATATTGCAGACATAGCACAAGGCATTGTAGCATAGGATAGCATCCGAAAAGGAGGTATTTTAGGATGTCGATCATTAATAGAGTATAAATATATTTATACTCATTGGAAATAGTTTTTGCAGCCCGATCTAATGGAGGAATTTTTATGAATTTTTATAAGGATTTGAAGTATATATAAGCATTACAAAAGATGTTTTCCCTGCTACAATGGATGTTATAAGTCTTGTCTAAATTTAGAAAATTTGGGGCATTAATTATTATAAGAATATAGGTGTATTTGTACCCATTGAAAAGCTCTTTTTGAGCCCATTTCAACAAAATCATTTGTTTGTATATTTATATGGATTTTTAGTAGATATTAATGTTTTAAAATATGTCATTACTTTTAGGAGCAATAAATGCTCTAGAATCAAGTATGAAGAAGGTATATTTTAGAATGCTAGTGGATAAGGTTTATGGAGGACTAAAGAGTGCCAAAATTGGGTGTTTACAACCAAGGATTTTTATATCACTTTGTATTTAATACGATTTTTTTTGTATCAGTGGAAAGACTAGTTTCCAAAATTATTTTCTATGTTATTGCATGGTTGGTTCAAAAGTAGTAGGGATAGAGAATTCCAAAAATAGGGCAAGATCATTGAGATTTATTCCATAGAATATCGAAGGGGATGCTGATGGTGGAGGAACCTGACAATTTGACCTAGGAGCATCTCATGATAAGGGTAATTTTATAATTAGTTGGGCTCATAAGCTCAAATGGAAAGCTCTGCTTTCCATAGAAAGATATGATATATCTCCTTTTGATGGAGAAGGGGTTTTTTATTTATAGTATTTATATGAACTCGTAAAAAGGCTAGTTTTTCAAAGGGCTAACAATTTAGTTGAAAATTGTATAGGAACTCACTCAAATCTGGACTCTATAAGAAAGTGGGTAGAAAGAAAATGAAAAATTTAAGGACACATGGGGATAAAAACTCTCCCTAAAGGTTTTTTCTTCATCACTTTCTCCAACTATGAGGATTGTATGTAAAAAATTGTATTTACCTTTTATATAAGTGTGAATGTGTAGGAAATGCACAAGCGTTATGTAAATTTGTAATATGTAGGAAATGCACAAGTGTCATATGAGTTAGAGTGCAAGTGTAAGTTGAGTTTATATGTAAGAGTGCAAATATGTAATGTAAATATGTGCACAAGTGTCTTATATGAGATTGTGCAAGTTGTAGAAGTGTAAGAGTCATGTATAGGTGTGTGTATATGTCATAGTATCAAGTGTTCATCAAGTATGCAAGTGGCAAGTACATAAGCCAAGAGTCAAGAGACTTGGTATATGAAAATGAATCGTCAAGTATCAAAATAGTTATACTACTATAGCTATATTATGGAGGTAATACTCCATAACAAGAAATATCAATAAGGAGAACAAGTATTACAATATTTTGTAAGAGAAAGTGAAGCAATAAAGCTTGTATACATTTTGAGCAATTAATATTGTAAGTTATATTTTATGCATAGTACATGATTGATTAAGGCTATTTACACTCATAGTTCAACATTTTTTTATTAGATAAAATAAGGTTTTTGAAAGGATCCCCAAATATTATTACAAAAATCAAAACTGAAAGAGCTCAAGGCTCAGCCCAAGAGACTCTAACAAGGACCACCAAACTAAAACAACAAACTACCAATATAAAATAGTCAACTAAACAAACCATCATCGAGTTGGATCATCCAATCTCGTAGGAGAACAAAACAATAGTATCGATATCCAAAATAGACAAGACTTTGAGAACTACCAGAATAGATAAATATGTATGACTTAGGAGGCAATTTTCCTAATATTTTTGTTTTATTCTTAGGGGTTCTTAGTTTTCCATGCTACTATTGAGTCATACCTTGGATATCCTTGATAAAAGAGATAGCAACCTAAAGACACCCAATAAAAGTCTGGTGCTTCTCTTCTAGATTGCTATAGAAGGGAATTATATTGGAAGTCTAAGGTCCTAGTGAGGGAAACTCTTCTCTTATTTTAGCCATTTCCTTTGATAACTTACCTTTTTTCTTTACTGGAGAATGCTCTTTAGATTTTGATATTTCTGCTGTGATAGGGGAGATTTCAACCTTCACAATTTTCATGGATAGACGTTTATAGCATCTTGCACATCCACCCCTGATACCTCTAGGTGAAACCAACATGCCATCTGAATTCTATTATAGTTTAGCATATCATTAAATGTTATTTGATTTATTATAAGCCTCATTTTACATATTAATTTTCTCATATTATTCTACTCATATCATTGTCTTAACCATATTATATTGTGGCTATATTATATTCGATCATGTGATATATAACCTATGATATTTTATAGTAGTATTAATTCTTAAAAATCCATAAATGGTATCAAAGCTACTACGAGACTCTATCCATATTGATAGAGTTCATTTTAGCCACTATTATAAATTTATTTTATCCACATTTGATAAAGGCGATTAAGAGTTTCTCTACTTTAAAGGTAATAAGACTTGGACTCTATTTTAATGTCATATTGAGTAGAAAGGTTAGGGTCTATCCACTAGGTTGAATAATAACCAATGAGGAATATGACTCAATTATACTGATAAGTGTACCAATTCAAGATTGTTTGGTCATTCAAGGATAAATACAACCTTGACGTTAATATAGATTTACATATTAATAATTAAGATGTGAATAAAATCTGAGATAAATGATCATTAAAGGACATATCCAGCCCTAGATATTGAAGATTAAAGGATATTCAAAGTCACATTGACATTACATTGGATTCTCTATTAAGAAGAAGAATCATATTGAGTTCTTAGGTGAGACCTAAGACATTATAAATTTTAGAGAGAGAATTGCAACAAATATTAAGATATAGAAGTGTGAGAAGCTTCCTAAAAAATATAGAGAAGGGTTTCAGATTCAAAGTGTAGAGATAAGAAAGTATAGAAAAAAATATAGAACAAAAATAAAAAATATTAGAAGAAAATTATAGTAACATATTGAGAAGCATTCAGAGCTTCTGAAGATAATAGAAAAGAAAGAAATTAGAACAAAAGAAAGAAGATATATATATATATATATATATATAGATATATCAATATTTATTTTAATTCAGTATAGAAAAAATAAGCCCTTATAGAGAAAAGAGAGGTCCTATAGAGGCTATCATAAAGAAGGAATACAAAGGCTACTTATAGAATAGAAAAGGAGCCTATATAAAGAAGAGAAAAATGACCTTATAATATAGAGGAAGAGATGCAATCATAATAGAAGTCATCAGAAGAGAAGCTATTATAAAAGAAGTGGTTGAGAAACCAAAGTAGA
This sequence comes from Wollemia nobilis, assembly GCA_028583015.1. Taxonomy (NCBI): domain Eukaryota; kingdom Viridiplantae; phylum Streptophyta; class Pinopsida; order Araucariales; family Araucariaceae; genus Wollemia; species Wollemia nobilis. The sequence goes on from JAQPPZ010000135.1 coordinate 13,891,423, forward strand.
GTAGTCAATCATTTGGGCTACATAGTTGTGATCATTAATCAAAAAAGGAGATAGCATAGAGTTAAAGGAGAAGGCCATCTGGTCAAGATACATAGAGTCAAATAAGAAGACCATCAGGCTGATGTTCATAGAAATAGAGATCATCAAGCTTAGTGTATGTAAATGGGAAGGTCATCAGGCCAACTCGGGTGGATAAGGGGTTTTTAAGGTCAATGTATGTAGAGAAAAATTTCATTAGGGCACCGTACGTAGATGATAAATCCAAAAAACAAATTTACATAGAAAAATAGGACAAGTGCACAAGAAAAATATATTCAACAAGTTGTAAGAGAGTTATTTTATCAAGCACCAATGCTAGTATCAATTTGTAGTGCAGTCATAATTTGGAGCTTGAACCTATAAAACAATAAGCAATGTGAGAAAAGTAAAGCAAAATTTAGAGCAACTACAGTAAATAACTATAGTGAGTCCAGCAAGTGTAAATGTAGCAAGCTTAGTACGTCGTCGCACCTAATATAATCTAAGAAAGTTTATAACACATAAGACAAATTGTTTGAAATCCAAAATAATGAGCTGGTAAGGAAGACACAACCAAGAAGAAGTGTTTAAGGTAGTTAGAAAATTCTTGAAGTGGAAGCATCTAAGATGTTTGAAAGCCATTTCACTTGTAGTAATGCTTGAACATTACATTTGGATAGTGAGCAATTGGTACATTTGGATAGTGAGCAAGTGCTACATTTGGATAGTGAACAAGTGCTACATTTGGAATTGAATGTTACATTTGGACAATGAGCCCTATATCTGGAGAGTAAGTGTTATGTTTGGAGAGTGAATGTTACATTTTGAGAGTGAACACTATATTTTGAGAGCAAGTGCTATGTTCAAAAAGCAAAGTGTTATGTTTGGAGAGCAAGCACTACGTTTGTAGAGGAAGTGAAATGTTTTATGAATGTTACACCATGCAATAAACCACATAGCAACTACCTAGAAAATATTAATAAGATATCCACATGAGCAACATAGAAGTGTTGCAAAATAGTGAAGTAGGGCGTGTGCAAAGTCAAAACAGAAGTGAGAAGTCTTTTCTAAAGTTAGTTTGGTATTTAGGGTTTTTGAAGCTAAAATATTAAAGTTACTTTGACTTAGGAGTTATAAGGGTTAATTAGATTTTTTTGAAGAATTTGATTTATTGGTTTATTATAAGGTTGGAGTGATAATATATTTAGCATTATTAAAGTTTTAAATTTTTTAATAAGTTAAATTAATAAAGTTTTAAAGTTTTTATTAGGTTGGAGTGATAAGTAATTCAACTATTTGATTTAAAAGTTTTTATATTTTTTAATTTTGAAGTGTTTTTGAAGAATATTTAACTTGGTTTTATTTTTGAGAAAACCAAAATTTGAAAAATCCTTGAATTTTTACAAATTTAAATATTTGGTAGGTAAACGTTTTCAACATCAAAGGATTAGGAAAAACAAAAAATTGAAAAATGTATTTTTAGTTTCTAGACTAGGTAGACATGAGGTTTACTACTCCATAGGAAATAAATTAGTGAACTTGAATTATTTAAACCTAGGAGATATAAGGTTTTCTACCTTAAAGGATTTCAAAAAAATTGAATGAGTTCTACTACGTCTAACAACAAATTTTTCCTTTCTAAGTCACAACTTTTTAAAGGACCAAATTTTGCTTCATGGAAAAACAAAATGAAATCAATTTTAGTTGTAGAAAAACTCCAGGATATATTAAGTGGAACAAAGACAAAACCTAATGAAGATGTAAGAGAAATACAAATATTTGAAGAAGTGATGCTAAATAATTTGTTTCAATAACATTTGGAATAACTGATGAAATACAACCTTATTTAAGTGGAGCAAAAACTTTGGCAGAAGTTTGAAATAATTTATGTAGAATATTTGAAGGGAATAATAAAGCTACTATTCTCAATTTGCAATCTCAATTGTATTCTTTAAAATTCAATAGTGGAGAAAGTATAGAACTTTTTCTTCGTAAAGTAGCAGATATAAAAGCTAAGTTATTAACTCTAGGAGAGAAAGTAGAAGATAAATTTCTTGTTCAAGTAATATTAAGAGCACTTCTAGAAAGCTACAAATATTTAGTCACATTTTTGCAAGTTTTAAGCAAGGAAACTACATTTGATGATTTTTTCAATATTCTTAGTCAAAGATGAAATGACTAACAATGCCTTAGTATAAAAATATAATACACAAGGTAATCTTGCTTCAAATTCAAGATACAGATCTAAATGGAATTCAAGATACTATCAAATATGTAAGAAAAAGTATCATAGCACAATTTTTTGTAAATACAATCAAAGAAACCAATATCAAGGAAATCAAATGAATATGAATTAAAGTGGTCAAACAAACAAGTCAGTACAACAAAGGCAATAGCAATCTCAATATCAATATAATATTGATAAACAATAATAATTTTAGCCTCAACACTTTCATTGTCAGTACCATTCTCAATATCAATATGGTCATTAATAACAACCACAATTACAATATATAAAGGGAAACAAAAAAGGAAATTTAGCTCATGAAATTCAAGAATTAGAAGAAACTTCTAAAGAAAATGAATTCAGAGGTCTCTCAGAAAAATTGATAATAAATAAAGATGTATTTTTCTCAAGGATTTTTGAAGATACGGATAATGCAGTTGTTGTAGAACATCAGGATACAAGAAGGCAACATGATAATACCAAGACAAAAAATAATATAATAAAGAAGTAGAAGAAGAAAATCAGGAAAAATCAGAAGAAAGCAAAAAGAAAACAAAGCAAGCACATGTTCCAAGGTCACTTGAATATTGAATACAAAGATAAAGATCATGATTGAAGATTAAATATAATCTTGCTTCAAATTCAAGATATAGATCTAAATGGAATTCAAGATACTGTCAAATATGTAAGAAAAAGTATCATAGCACAATTTTTTGTAAATACAATCAAAGAAACCAATATCAAGGAAATCAAATGAATATGAATCAAAGTGGTCAAACAAACAAGTCAAGTACAACAAAGGCAATAGCAATCTCAATATCAATATAATATTGATAAACAATAATAATTTTAGCCTCAACATTTTCATTGTCAGTACCATTCTCAATATCAATATGGTCATTAATAACAACCACAATTACAATATATAAAGGGAAACAAAAAAGGAAATTTAGCTCATGAAATTCAAGAATTAGAAGAAACTTCTAAAGAAAATGAATTCGAGAGGTCTCTCAAGCAAAATTGATAATCAATAAAGATGTTTTTTCTCAAGGATTTTTGAAGATACGGATAATGCAGTTGTTGTAGAACATCAGGATACAAGAAGGCAACATGATAATACCAAGACAAAAAATAATATAATAAAGAAGTAGAAGAAGAAAATCAGGAAAAATCGGAAGAAAGCAAAAAGAAAACAAAGCAAGCACATGTTCCAAGGTCACTTGAATATTGAATACAAATATGAAGATCATAATTGAAGATTAAAGATAATCTTGCTTCAAATTCAAGATACAGATCTAAATGGAATTCAAGATACTGTCAAATATGTAAGAAAAAGTATCATAGCACAAATTTTTGTAAATACAATCAAAGAAACCAATATCAAGGAAATCAAATGAATATGAATTAAAGTGGCCAAACAAACAAGTCAGTACAACAAAGGCAATAGCAATCTCAATATCAATATAATATTGATAAACAATAATAATTTTAGCCTCAACACTTTCATTGTCAGTACCATTCTCAATATCAATATGGTCATTAATAACAACCACAATTACAATATATAAAGGGAAACAAAAAAGGAAATTTAGCTCATGAAATTCAAGAATTAGAAGAAACTTCTAAAGAAAATGAATTCAGAGGTCTCTCAGCAAAATTGATAATCAATAAAGATGTATTTTTCTCAAGGATTTTTGAAGATACGGATAATGCAGTTGTTGTAGAAAATTAGGATACAAGAAGGCAACATGATAATACCAAGACAAAAAATAATATAATAAAGAAGTAGAAGAAGAAAATCAGGAAAAATCAGAAGAAAGCAAAAAGAAAACAAAGCAAGCACATGTTCCAAGGTCACTTGAATATTGAATACAAAGATGAAGATCATTATTGAAGATTAAAGATAATCTTGCTTCAAATTCAAGATACAGATCTAAATGGAATTCAAGATACTGTCAAATATGTAAGAAAAAGTATCATAGCACAATTTTTTGTAAATACAATCAAAGAAACCAATATCAAGGAAATAAAATGAATATGAATTAAAGTGGTCAAACAAACAAGTCAGTACAACAAAGGCAATAGCAATCTCAATATCAATATAATATTGATAAACAATAATAATTTTAGCCTCAACACTTTCATTGTCAGTACCATTCTCAATATCAATATGGTCATTAATAACAACCACAATTACAATATATAAAGGGAAACAACAAATGAAATTTAGCTCATGAAATTCAAGAATCAGAAGAAACTTCTAAATAAAATGAATTCAGAGGTCTTTCAGCAAAATTGATAATCAATAAAGATGTATTTTTCTCAAGGATTTTTGAAGATACGGATAATGCAGCTGTTGTAGAACATCAGGATACAAGAAGGCAACATGATAATACCAAGACAAAAAATAATATAATAAAGAAGTAGAAGAATAAAATCAGGAAAAATCAGAAGAAAGCAAAAAGAAAACAAAGCAAGCACATGTTCCAAGGTCACTTGAATATTGAATACAAAGATGAAGATCATGATTGAAGATTAAAGATAATCTTGCTTCAAATTCAAGATACAGATCTAAATGGAATCCAAGATATGGTCAAATATGTAAGAAAAAGAATCATAGCACAATTTTTTGTAAATACAATCAAAGAAATCAATATCAAGGAAATCAAATGAATATGAATCAAAGTGGTCAAACAAACAAGTCAATACAACAAAGGCAATATCAATCTCAATATCAATATAATATTGATAAAAAATAATAATTTTAGCCTCAACACTTTCATTGTCAGTACCATTCTCAATATCAATATGGTCATTAATAACAACCACAATTACAATATATAAAGGGAAACCAAAAAGGAAATTTAGCTCAAGAAATTCAAGATTTAGAAGAAACTTCTAAAGAAAATGAATTCGAGAGGTCTCTCAAAGCAAAATTGATAATCAATAAAGATGTTTTTTCTCAAGGATTTTTGAAGATACGGATAATGCGATTGTTGTAGAACATCGAGGATACAAGAAGGCAACATGATAATACCAAGACAAAAAATAATATAATAAAGAAGTAGAAGAAGAAAATCAGGAAAAATAAGAAGAAAGCAAAAAGAAAACAAAGCAAGCACATGTTCCAAGGTCACTTGAATATTGAATACAAAGATGAAGATCATGATTGAAGATTAAATATAATCTTGCTTCAAATTCAAGATACAGATCTAAATGGAATTCAAGATATTGTCAAATATGTAAGAAAAAGTATCATAGCACAATTTTTTGTAAATACAATCAAAGAAACTAATATCAAGGAAATCAAATGAATATGAATTAAAGTGGTCAAACAAACAAGTCAGTACAACAAAGGCTATAGCAATCTCAATATCAATATAATATTGATAAACAATAATAATTTTAGCCTCAACACTTTCATTGTCAATACCATTCTCATTATCAATATGGTCATTAATAACAACCACAATTACAATATATAAAGGGAAACAAAAAAGGAAATTTAGCTCATGAAATTCAAGAATTAGAAGAAACTTCTAAAGAAAATGAATTCAGAGGTCTCTCAGCAAAATTGATAATCAATAAAGATGTATTTTTCTCAAGGATTTTTGAAGATACGGATAATGCAGTTGTTGCAGAACATCAGGATACAAGAAGGCAACATGATAATACCAAGACAAAAAATAATATAAAAAAGAAAATCAGGAAAAATCAGAAGAAAGCAAAAAGAAAACAAAGCAAGCACATGTTCCAAGGTCACTTGAATATTGAATACAAAGATGAAGATCATGATTGAAGATTAAATTCAAATTCAAGATACAGATCTAAATGGAATTCAAGATACTGTCAAATATGTAAGAAAAAGTATCATAGCACAATTTTTTGTAAATACAATAAAAGAAACCAATATCAAGGAAATAAAATGAATATGAATTAAAGTGGTCAAACAAACAAGTCAGTACAACAAAGGCAATAGCAATCTCAATATCAATATAATATTGATAAAAAATAATAATTTTAGCCTCAACACTTTCATTGTCAGTACCATTCTCAATATCAATATGGTCATTAATAACAACCACAATTACAATATATAAAGGGAAACAAAAAAGGAAATTTAGCTCATGAAATTCAAGAATTAGAAGAAACTTCTAAAGAAAATGAATTCAGAGGTCTCTCAGCAAAATTGATAATCAATAAAGATGTATTTTTCTCAAGGATTTTTGAAGATACGGATAATGTAGTTGTTGTAGACATCAGGATACAAGAAGGCAACATGATAATACCAAGACAAAAAATAATATAATAAAGAAGTAGAAGAAGAAAATCAGGAAAAATCAAAAGAAAGCAAAAAGAAAACAAAGCAAGCACATGTTCCAAGGTCACTTGAATATTGAATACAAAGATGAAAATCATGATTGAAGATTAAAGATAATCTTGCTTCAAATTCAAGATACAGATCTAAATGGAATTCAAGATACTGTCAAATATGTAAGAAAAAGTATCATAGCACAATTTTTTGTAAATACAATCAAAGAAACCAATATCAAGGAAATCAAATGAATATGAATTAAAGTGGTCAAACAAACAATTCAGTACAACAAAGGCAATAGCAATCTCAATATCAATATAATATTGATAAACAATAATAATTTTAGCCTCAACACTTTCATTGTCAAGTACCATTCTCAATATCAATATGGTCATTAATAACAACCACAATTACAATATATAAAGGGAAACAAAAAAGGAAATTTAGCTCATGAAATTCAAGAATTAGAAGAAAATTCTAAAGAAAATGAATTCAGAGGTCTCTCAGCAAAATTGATAATCAATAAAGATGTATTTTTCTCAAGGATTTTTGAAGATACGGATAATGCAGTTGTTGTAGAACATCAGGATACAAGAAGGCAACATGATAATACCAAGACAAAAAATAATATAATAAAGAAGTAGAAGAAGAAAATCAGGAAAAATCAGAAGAAAGCAAAAAGAAAACAAAGCAAGCACATGTTCCAAGGTCACTTGAATATTGAATACAAAGATGAAGATCATGATTGAATATTAAAGATAATCTTGCTTCAAATTCAAGATACAGATCTAAATGGAATTCAAGATACTGTCAAATATGTAAGAAAAAGTATCATAGCACAATTTTTTGTAAATACAATCAAAGAAACCAATATCAAGGAAATCAAATGAATATGAATTAAAGTGGTCAAACAAACAAGTCAGTACAACAAAGGCAATAGCAATCTCAATATCAATATAATATTGATAAACAATAATAATTTTAGCCTCAACACTTTCATTGTCAGTACCATTCTCAATATCAATATGGTCATTAATAACAACCACAATTACAATATATAAAGGGAAACAAAAAATGAAATTTAGCTCATGAAATTCAAGAATTAGAAGAAACTTCTAAAGAAAATGAATTCAGAGGTCTCTCAGCAAAATTGATAATAAATAAAGATGTATTTTTCTCAAGGATTTTTGAAGATACGGATAATGGCGTTGTTGTAGAACATTAGGATACAAGAAGGCAACATGATAATACCAAGACAAAAAATAATATAATAAAGAAGTAGAAGAAGAAAATCAGGAAAAATCAGAAGAAAGCAAAAAGAAAACAAAGCAAGCACATGTTCCAAGGTCACTTGAATATTGAATACAAATATGAAGATCATGATTGAAGATTAAAGATAATCTTGCTTCAAATTCAAGATACAGATCTAAATGGAATTCAAGATACTATCAAATATGTAAGAAAAAGTATCATAGCACAATTTTTTGTAAATACAATCAAAGAAATCAATATCAAGGAAATCAAATGAATATGAATCAAAGTGGTCAAACAAACAAGTCAAGTACAACAAAGGCAATATCAATCTCAATATCAATATAATATTGATAAACAATAATAATTTTAGCTTCAACACTTTCATTGTCAGTACCATTCTCAATATCAATATGGTCATTAATAACAACCACAATTACAATATATAAAGGGAAACAAAAAAGGAAATTTAGCTCATGAAATTCAAGAATCAGAAGAAACTTCTAAATAAAATGAATTCAGAGGTCTCTCAGCAAAATTGATAATCAATAAAGATGTATTTTTCTCAAGGATTTTTGAAGATACGGATAATGCAGTTGTTGTAGAACATCAGGATACAAGAAGGCAACATGATAATACCAAGACAAAAAATAATATAATAAAGAAGTAGAAGAAGAAAATCAGGAAAAATCAGAAGAAAGCAAAAAGAAAACAAAGCAAGCACATGTTCCAAGGTCACTTGAATATTGAATACAAAGATGAAGATCATGATTGAATATTAAAGTCTTCAATAGCCAAATAATGTAATACAAGGGGGTTTTGGAGTATATTACATGATTTGGTACATGCTAATGTACCCCCATGGTACCTTCATGGTGCATTTGTAATTAGTAGAATATGATTGAGCCATAGTTTAGAGTGTGAGTTATATTTCCTTTTTATTTTGGATTATATTACATTATTTGGTACATGCTAATGTACCCCCATGGTACCTTCATGGTACATATTGTAAATATTATATTAGGATTTATTCTTAGTATGTAATTTTGTAATGTGTAAGAAATGCACAAGTGTTATGTAAGTTTGTATGTGAAGGAAATACACACGTTTCATGTGAGTAAGTGTGCAAGTGTAATGTAATCTTATGTGTACAAGGATATTATATGTAAGTATGCACAAGTGTCCTTAGATTAGAGTGTACCAAGTGAAGAGTCATGTCTAGGTGTGCATACAAGATAGAGTCATGTGTATGCAAGTATCAAGTAGATAATACAAGAGTCATGAGACTTGGCATATGGAAAGGAATAGTCCAGTATCTAAAGAGTCATTCTACTATGGTTGTATAACACTCCATAGAGAAGCACTGATACATTCAATCACTTATACAATTATCAAGTATAGAGAGTCAAGTGCTATATTTGTAATATATATTTTGAGCAATTAATATTGTAATTTGTGCTACATGCTTTATACATGTATGATTCAGTCTATTACATTCATATTGTTTTTTATTAATGAATGTTAGTTGATATATTATAAGCCTTGATTTACATATTAATTTTCTCATATTATCCTACTTACATCATTATCTTGATCTTACTATTTTGTGGCTATCTAATATTTGATCCTATGGAATTTATCCTATGAGTTTTATATTAATATTAAGGCTTAAAAATCCATCATTTTATGTAAATTTGTAATGTGTAGGAAATGCACAAGTGTCATGTGAGTTAGTGTGCAAGTGTAAGTTAAGTCTATGTGCATAAGTGTCTTATATGTAAGAGTACAAATATGTAATATAAATATGTGCACAAGTATCTTATATTAGAGTGTATAAGTTATAGAAGTGTAATATTCATGTATAGGTGTGCATATGTTATAGTGTCAAGTGTTCATCAAGTATGCAACTGGCAAGTAGATAAATTAGGAGTCATGATACTTGGCATATAGAAATGAATAGTCAAATATATAAAGAGTCACACTACTATGGCTATATTATGGAGGTAATACTCCATAACATGAAATAGCAATAAGGAGAACAAGTATTACAATATTTTGTAAGAGAAAGTGAAGCAATAAATCTTGTATACATTTTGAGCAATTAATATTGTAAGTTATATTTCATGCATAGTATATGATTGATTAAGGCTATTTACATTCATAGTTCAGCATATTATTGAATGTTATTTGATTTATTATAAGCCTTGTTTTACATATTAATTTTCTCATATTATTCTACTCGTATCATTATATTGACCTTATTATATTGTGGTTATATTATATTCAATATTGTGATATATAACCTATGATATTTTGTGGTAGTATTAAGGCATAAAATTCCATCAAAAATATTACCTTGACAATCCCATAAACCATGAAATAATGACTAACCTTACTAGGACGATGCACAAATGGAGTATGAAGAAAATGGTAGACTATGTTAGAATGAGATATAAGACCAAATTAAAATGGAAATGTAAGCTATTAAAATAGATATTTGATAAGGACTTCTATAAAATTTTGGATGAACAAAAACCTCAATATGAAGAGAGGAGAAAAGCTTAGGATCAAGCACAATTCAAGGTATTGTCCCCCAAAATTATGACTAGCCAGGATATTATGGTCATAATAAATGGAGTAGCTCAAATTGTAGCCAAAGACAACTCCTAAAGGGGGATGAGTGATGAATAAGGGACCATGAGAATTGTGGTAAAGAGAATAAATACATGAACTACAACTTACACAAACCAAAAATATAGGGGTTGCCCTAGAGAAGATAGATGTTTCAATGGAAGGTATATCCCTAGAAGTTGGGGGTGTTCTCACAAGAATCTAAGAAGAGCTTATGACTATAAATGAAGGCTTTAGAGAAATAATGATCAACACTAACCATAAGAAAGTGGTATATATAGAGGTTGTTACTTCAAAGGATATTCAAGCTTCTATGACCATATTTTCCACCATCTCTTCTTTATTTTCTTCTTTCACTACCATTTCTTCTTTATGCCCTATTATTTCTTTGAAATCCCTACCTCTATTATTTCCCCTTCTTCGGTTGCACCCCGACCTCCATCCAAATAGGTATAGCCATCACAGAGGAATAAAAGAGGTAAAATTTTACCCATAGCCTCTACTGAAGATTTCAAGGCATCACTCTAAACATATAACCAAACTACTTGGTAAATAAAGCAATAAGCCAAAGTTGTGTGACCATAACCTAGCTCCACTATATTGTCCATTTCTACCATATTCACATTCATCATCTCATTACCACCCAAACTAAGTCTATTATGGATCCCCATATGTTCCCTTTATAATTTAGTTCTTAAAATTATATAATAAGGAAGCTAAAATAGGGAAAGGACATTGAATTTTCTTCTAGATATTGTGAATTGTTTAACAAAGCATTGTCACCTCTTATCCAAAAAAATCAGCAAGAAAAAGATATGGTAGATGGAAAAACCCTTGAGGTGGAAGTACAAACCACTCCATGTGGCCCCTAGGCCAACTTACAAAATAATAGGAACTAACACCCAAGTTATCCTAACTCAAGCCCTATCCTACCTTCGTCTCTAAACTATTAGACCATCGGCATTGGTATGTGTAGATATTGTGGATGGATATGTGCACAAGATACAAGAAGTAGATAAAATATTTGTAGGGGTCTTCATGACCATAAAATAATCCCCTAGTCTTTTAAATTAGGTAGAAAAGAGAGGAAGGAACATGTTATCTATTGAGGTCCATCCATTAAACCCAATTTTATCATCCATAGTAGTACCAAACTTCATCACCTATCTATCTTTTTTGGATCTATAAATGAATATACATGTAGCACTAACTAGACTAACCTAGAAATGTTGTTAAATTATATTTGGCTAGTTTAGATAATCAAATGTATAAGTAAAACTAGAAGTTGGTTGTGCCTTTAGAAATATCAAATAATACAAGTTGTGAGAAGGATAAAAAAATTTAGGAAAAGATAAAATACTTGAAACTATAACATGATAATTTGAAGCAACAAGGGGATAAAGGAAAACAAGGGTGGAAAAAATTAGAATTGGATAAGGACAATATAGCAAAAGGGCTAGAGCTACAAAATAGAAGATGGTGGAAGCCTTGAAATAGAACGATGATAAAATCAACCAACTAAAATAGAATAAAAAGCATATTAAAAAGGAAATAAAATCTATGAAAATGGATATTTTGACCATTGACATCATAATAGCTCTATGGAATCACATCCTAGAGGATATGAAGCAAGAAAAATTATATCTACAACACATTCGATATTATAAGGAACTATTTACAATGGCTTGAGCTGCTATCAATAGTGTTCAATCTAAGTTAAAGCATCAAGCATCAATCATATGCAAGTTATGAGATGAACTCACAAGGCCACCAACCAATAATTTCAATGGCTATGTCTACCCTCCAAGATGATGGTGTAAGTGTGGTTAATGAATATACGACTAGATGAAAAAAATTTGGACACCTACAAGACCTCTAATGAGAGTCATAAGGATGTTTTAGGGAAGCTAAATGATTGTATTACTTAGTTGGTCTAGGGTATACTCTCAAAACCTTTTTCAAACTAAGGATATATCATGCCAACTAATGGCTAAAGATCAATATGAAAATTTGATTGAAGAATATACTAAAATGATCATATTGGTAGATAAAGCTTCCCTAATAAATGTTGTAGCTAATGGCCTAAATGGAATTTCACATATAAAGTCACTACAAGAAGGGGTCAAATTAATCCCTAAAATTAAGGAGGACCTACCAAAGAAGTTTTATTACCTAGCCACTATAGTGGCACAATTAGAAAATGTAAATATTCCTTTAAAAGATGAGTGGAAAACCTTTCAAAGCCTACAATATAAAGAATAGAAAAGGGGCACCCCCATAAAAATTTTACAATTGTGATCAATTTTTAGTAAATAAAAGCTATTTTGGGATTCGTCGTAAATAATTCTTGACATCCTTAAAAGTCACCTAAAATGTAGTACAAGGTACTACCTTTGATGCAAAATTTTTAAAATTAGGGATCAACTAGAAGGTATCAAGCAAGAGAGATGTGTAATCTTGATGAAAATGGGGGAGTCAATTTTTTATAATTTTTAGAGGCCAAAGCCTATACCAATATTATAATTATTAGGTATGGAGTTGAATAGGAGAACCTTAAATTTATTAAGTCTAAAGAGCTATGATTCGCTAACATAATTAGTAATCCATCGACCATGTTCTAGTTTGTCGATCATCTTATGAATTAGCATGGAGGTAGAGCATAATAGCCTGAAATGATATTTTTCTCTTTTGCTATAATTTTAAATGTAAGTTCTAATTACTTAGGGAAAAAATAGGTTAAGTTTTTCTTACAAAAAAGACCCATGGGCTCATTTGTAATATTTTTTGGATATTTTGAGAAAAACTAAAGCTACACTTTGTGATTGTAATTCCAATATTTTAATCATTAATGGAAACTTATATATGATGCTTGTCAACCATGTCTTTACTTCTAAACTCTTTGTATATGGGTAAATGGTGTTTTTGGACCTGTCTTCTCACCTCCTATTATTCCTCTTTTACATTGATTTTCATGCTCAATGAATGATGATCACACTATTATTATCTAGTTACATCTTTAAAATCTAATTGATTGTACACTAGCCTCACTATAGTCTCAGTCGTATTTATATTTATGCACTTTGTTTTCATTTCTTACACCCTCATATTAACTAATTTTATTTCCATCACTTAGTTTAGTTTATATTAGTGTAGGTTAATTGGATCTAGCCCAAACTAAGAGGTTCAGAGCACTTAAACCTTCATTCCAACTATTGATGCAGAGTTTCAGTTGAGATACTATCAAATGCTTTGTGCAATGAATACTTAACCACATAATTTACAAGCAAGTATTATTTTATCTTTTTGCTACCTTTGGAGAGTATTAAAAATCATAAGTTTCACTAAACAATATGGTAAACATGAATATTTTTTAGATGTTGGCAATTCTATAATCATGTTTTGAAATTCCATTCCAAAAATGAAAATAACTTCCTTTAAACCATTCGGGTATTGGATTTTATTCGGTAATTACAAGTGGTTGATCTCTTCATTTAAGCATAGCCTTTCATTTTCAATCAATATAAATAAGTAATATCCCATAAAAATTATAACTAACTCATGATTTTGTCATTATTCTTCTCTTGTTTTCTTCATGAAATAGATATGATGGTTTTTTTATTTATCCATGAGAATTCGTAATATTTATATTATGAGTAATTTGACATCTATAAAATCTATATCATTGTTTTTAGGATTAGGTTTTAGGGTGTCATATTCTTCTAGCCTTCCTAAAGTCCTAGCACATGCCATTCAATATTGTAGAGTTGCAATATTAAATTATCACTTAAAGTCATATTACACTAGTGGTAAGGGAGCTTTAATGAACATATCCTCATGGATTTTATCATTAATATTATGTTTTTATTGGTAACTAACATGTTTCCATATATCAATAAAACTCTTAATACTTTCACCTAGATTTTATTTGGCCATTATAAATTGTTGAACAACATAGTCTTATGTTATTCAAACCCCAAAATCATATGTGAGAAGTGTTAGCATTTTATGATAGAAACTTAATGAAAAATCAACCACAAGATAGAAAATGAACATGCAATATTGAATCTATGATAATGAAAATATTGTTGCAGGCCAAACAAGGTTAACTTTTTCCTACTTTTGTCACATGCCCATGCATTTAATTATCAACCCAGGGAGCTTCGTAAACTTGTGAAGGGTCTGAATAATATTGCTTACAATACCACTTGAGATGAATCCACTAATCCTATTATTGGGGGGTGTTTTCAAAATGGTTTTCAATCATTCATGCACTCCTCAATAATTTACGTAAGAAGAAAATAATTAAACCTATGGAAATGAAACATTCACACATTCCTAAAAATGAATCTACTGCAAATACTGGTAATAGTAATGAGGTAAACGATATTTCAAAAGCAATAGACTATTCTAGAAAATGGAATAAAAGTGGGGAAGAAATATTGGCTTGGAGTGGGCCCAGGCTCCAGCAGCTTCCTCCCAGCTTGAACACGCGCTAGAACTCTTAGAACTGTAATATATTTATCAAAGTGTTACAATCTCTATCTACCTCTGTACCTCTATATGAATCTATCTCATAATGGTCTACGCGCATTTATATAACACACCCATAGAACTTCTATTACAAATAGGTTACAACAGTCGATTCATCCCAGACTAAATTAAGACAGTCTGGCGAATGCAATCGACGTCTGCTTAAAACTGGCATTTGGTTCTAACAGTGGCATGTTCACTGATTGGTTCATGCTTCGCCTGGAATTTGTAAGACATTTTCATATGTTGGTGTGATCTCTGATTTAGCTCTACATGACATAGAGTTGGAACTGCACTAGCTGCTACTATCCATATCATGCAAATCTGGTCAACGAGCAAAGAATAGAGGTGCCTTCCTTATGAGGAAGGCATCTTATTGTTGTGGCACCTTCCTGGAAGAGGAAGGCAATTCCCTTCTGTTGGTGCCTTCCTATGGGAGGAAGGCGCTTGCCTTCTAGTGGTGCCTTCCTTATGGGAGGAAGGCGCTCACCTTCTATCAGGAAGGTGCGTCTTCTAGTGGTGCCTTACTTATGGGAGGAAGGCACTTTGCCTTTCATGGTGCCTTCCCATCGGTGCCTTCCCGTCGGTGCCTTCCTTATGAAAGGAAGATGCTTCCTTCCCTTTGGAACATTCCTGGAGGAGGAAGGCGCTTTTTCTTTCCTTGGTGCCTTCTTGGAAGAGGAATGCGCCTTCTTACTTTTGGTGCCTTCCTAGAGGAGGAAGGTGCCTACGTTCTCTTGGCGCCTTCCTGGAAGAGGAAGGCACCTACTTTCTCTTGGTGCATTCCTAGAAGAGGAAGGCGCCTATGTTCTCTGCATTGATCCCCATAGAAACAAAGTTCCAGGTCCATCAAGAAGACCTCGACTGATCCAAATCTAACTAAACCAACTACAATTCCACAAAATACACTGAAAACACATAATTTAGATAACACACATAATTTCATCAAATATCTATATAATCATTTATAAAAGTACGCAATCCTTATTATACAGCCGCATAATGATCAAGAAAATGTGTACAAAATATGAGCATTTCTGGTGCTCATCAAATCTATTAAGCAAGTAAAACCTCATAAGAAATTTTTGAAATAACTCATAAAACTGCCATTAAAGAATGCTCACAAAAATAGGTTCTCCTTACAAAATATGGAGATCTCAAGTACTCCATGCTTCATACAAGTTCTACATTGTTTCAAACTTGTATTCTACTCTACTCCACTAAATGATAAAATGATATGGAGTTCTCCCTCTTACTTGCTCACACCAAGGCCAATATATAGTGTGAGATGACTCTTGACCTTCATCTTCCTGTGACTCTTCACCTTCATATCCTATGGACTCATATTCACGTGGACTATGATGCACATTTACATTATTTAATACTTTACACATTCTAATATTACTTTTTTATTTATTATATTGCATAAAGTAAATATTGTTAGCTTTTTATGTAATGTGCAATGGGAGATAAAAATCACAATATGTAAAATAACATGAAAGAAAGTAAATCTGCTATATGACTAAAATATGTTATAGATAGAAATGATATAAAATAATACAATGTAGCTATGGAGGAAATGAACACTCCATTAATAAATATATTGAACTACATTGCACCCATCACCAATAGATGGTGATCTACACATAACTATACTATTAAGCTCTAGGCTACTCTATCAGACTATTTCCATCGACTCTATTTTTGTATTACAATGAGACCCTTATTATATAGGAAAATAGGTTCTTTGGCCAACACTCTACCTAGCTATGCAAGGGATAATTTGCACATATACAACTTGCACATTGACACTTGTGCATTTATTACATTGTATGAAGTAACCAGATAACTTCCCCCTAAATTAATCTAATGTCCTAAGTATGTACCTTGGAAGATATATTTACATTACCCAAATGATGTAATATACTTTATTTATAGCACCCCCCCTGTATTACATTATTTGGATATTGAAGACTTTAGTCTTCAATATGGATCTTCTTCTTCATCTTGAAATTTGTACTCTTCCTCTGCATTTTTTGTAACATGTTCAAGCAAATAGTTAGTGTATTTGTAATATGTTACATTTGCTGATAGAGCTTTAACCTTAGAGTCTTATGAGGGTTCTTCCAATTCTTCAATTTCTCATATCCTTTGAACTAGGTGTCCTTTCTAATTTCTCTTATGATATTCCAATTGAGTATAATTGGTTGATCATTGATATTACTATTGATGAGGGTTCCTTTGATATTATCGAGGTTGAAACTAATTTCTATTATTCAATTGACTTCCTTGGTTCTACTTTTTGGGATTGTATCTGCAATAGCTAGTACTATGATGTTTCTTTCTACATATTTGACAATACCATGTTTTTCGTCCTATTGTTGATGAAGCAATATTTCTCTATGGATTATCTTTTGATGCCAATGCAGTGTTAGTCATCTCATCTTTCACATTTTTTTCTATTTCATATTCTTTAAGTATATTGACTAGGTCATCAAAAGAAGTATCTTTACTTAAAACATGTAAAGATGTTACCAAATATTTATAGTTGTCTAGAAGTGCTCTCATGGTTACTTGAGTAAGAATTTCATTCTTAATTATTTCTCATAAGGTCAATAATTTCCCTTTAATATCTACTACCTTCCTTAGGAACAGTTCTATGATTTCTCCACTATTCATTTTTAAGGAGTGAAGTTGAGTTTGGAGATGAAGAATAGTTACCTTATTCTTTCCTTCAAATATTTTCACTAGGCTTGTCCATACATCTGAAGATGTTTTTTTTAACTGATATAAGGTTTAATCTCATCAGTGATAGCAAAGGTTATTATCATTAGAGCTTTTGAATCATTTTCCTCAAACTTTAGAATTTCAATTTTGCCTGTAGAATATCTTTATGTTTTCCCTTTGACAACATCCCAAAGTTTTTCATATACTAAGATTTCTTTCACTTTATTTTTCTAAGAGAAATAATTAGGACCCTTGAGTAGTTGATATTTTGCTAGAAAGAATTTGTTTGATGTCATTTATATCTTCCTAATATCAATCCTTATATTTGTAGGCTTCCTTATGTCTCCCTAGTAGTGAGAGTATAAACACCTAATTTTAGATTTTGAAGAAAGTTTATATCTTCCCAACTTGATAAAATTTAATAGATATTATTATTATAAAAATTTATATAATGCCTTATGCCTCCCTAATGATTTTGGAGTATGATATAGTGCTTTTGTAAAGTATAGTTCAATTTTGGTTGATTTTGTACAATTTTTGTAAAGATCAAAAATCAACCTTTCTAACATCGTATTACTCCTATTGAACTAAGCACTTTTCAATTTTGAAGACGTTTTAATGTTGGAATTCTTTTATTCATTTTTGAGAAATTTTTAAGACAAGAATATAATAAATTTCCAACTTTAACAAAAAATATTAATAACCTCTTTTTGAATCGCTTGGAATTTTATTTAAGTGTTTCTAATTTCCAATGACCTAGTTTGATGTTGTACCCCTTTTCACTCCCAAATTTGGAAAATTAGAACACATTAATATTTGCAAATATTAAATTGATTAATTCCAAGTAGTATCCCTTATTTCTCCAAAGTTGTGTTTTACAAATATTAGATTAATATCCCTAAGTTTTACTTTCAAATAAATATTGATTTCTTTTAATATTTCAACCTTAAAATATAACCTTATAACTCCCTTTTTAATGAAAGTAAATTAGATGAGGAAATTTTGCCTTAATAAGGTTTTGTACCTTTATGAAATTGGATGTAAATGGTTGTCCTTCTTGGGTGTGAACTCTTCAATGTGCACTTGGGCTTCAATGCTTTCTTTTAATGCCTCCTTGACCTGTTTGACCGAGAGTGCTTTTGAATACTCTCGAATTTCTCTGAATGATTGCCAAATTATTTTTGGGTTGCTATGTTTTCCAAAGTCCAAGGTACCTTTAATAGGTGTTCAGTCAAGTGACAAGTGTCACAATAGGTTTTTCAATGCTCCAAATATGCTTTGACTATTTGGTGGAGACATCGAACTCGATCAAATGCTTGTGACAAGTGTCACCTTCACTTGAGACTTTCTTAATCCTTCTTCATGCACTATCCAAGAGATATTTATTTTTCAATGTAAATAAGCCTTCTTTACTGTAATGAACATATATCAAGCTTTTGGCTATAAGTAACTCCTCTTCCACTTGGAGTATGGGTGCCAAGACAATATTGTAAATCTTCTTTATGGATATTTTTAGGGTTATTTTGAAGAATAATAGTGGTACCTTCTATTGGAAATTTTGAGTAATTATGTTGTCATTGATGTCAAATGTTCATTCATCTCAATGCAAGTGAATTGATAAAAGAGGTCATTGATATCAAGTGTTATTTCATTTCAGTGCAAGGGAATTGATAAAAAGAGGGTTAAAATATTTATATTTTAAGCCCAAGATATTTGGTACAAAGCTCCACATGGTTGGCCAAAAGGTTGTCTAAATATCCTAAAGGAATAAAATATCTAGGCACCAAAGGAAATAATATTATAATATTAAAGTTATAAAGTTAATCCTAAGGTTCAATTTTAAAATACTGATAATATTTATATTATAATATTTTATAACCCTAAGTGGGTTTGGCACCATTTTGAAAAAGAATTTTTAAATTCTTAAAACTTCATCGATGTCTTAGCAATGGAGGTAATTCATATTTATATTGTAATTTTTGGTGGCCTAAGTAAATTATTTGATGAGAGCAAAAACATTTTAATGCAAATTTCAGATGCGCAATCGTGAGTAAGGAAGACAAAGCTTTTTTTTTTAAATAAAGAAAAACCTTGGATGGGTATAAATATAATATCAAGGAGTCTTATCACCATCCATACAGTTGGTCTAGCTACAAACTTGGCAAGTGTAAAAGTGTTGGCAGATAGGAGGTCTTGCATTTGAATCTGGGTGAAAATATTTTGTTCATTGTTTTGCGGGTAAGGAGGCCAAGCAAAGGATACGGAGTGCGTCATGCGTTTACGTCCTTGTGTGGGTGGTTGGCCTAGCAGTGGCCCAAAATTTGCTAGCACACTGGCAGTATTTTTGGTAAGCATTATTAAATTTTTTATTTCCCTAAGGTTGAGGGTTAGGTGCATGTGGTGTATTTGATTAATTTGAGTGCTATAGACTTAGGGAGGTACAAAAAAGAATTTTTTTATTATACTTTGCATTATTTTTGGAGAAAAATGACATGAGATATAGTGGAGTAATAAGGATCTATGGTAGATATTTTATGAATGTGTTTTGAAATTAAGAGGGAGTTAAAAGGTATATGAGGTATTCTAAATGTTTGTATTATTGCTTCATTTTGAAGGGTTTGATTTTATGAGTTAATGCTATAGTTTGAGAAACCATGAGGGTTGGTTTGGAATTTAATTGTGCACACATTTTGAAGGTTTTCTAACTCAAAAATAGGTGTTGTTCTAACCATTTATAGTTGCAAAATATATTGTATATGAGATAAAACATTTTGAAGACATATCTCCATAAGAGCAAGCAAAAAGGTATAGGCACATATTTCCTTTTTTAAGGTGTTTTTATGAATATTTCTAAAATATAAGGTGGAGTGAAAAGGATTGTTTGATAAGCATTGTTGGAAATATTTGAGTTAGGGTTTAAAACCTACATTGTGCTCTTTATTGGAAGTATTTTGAAAATACTTGTTTAGGTTTTGTGAGCAAATTGTACTTTATTGGTTAAATGATTGTGTGAAGATTTTATCATTGGTTTTGAATGATATTGAAAGTGAATGTACAAAAATTAGAAATCAAATTTATGAAATCAAATGTGTAAGTCAAGAAGATAGGTATTATGTGCTAGATTAGATCTATCTTTAAAAGAGTAATAAAAGGGATACATGTGAAAGCGACAAACTTAATTATTGAGTAGAACATATTGAGCTATTTGTAAGTGCATATCATTCTCTATATGTTCCAAAGTTTAAATGAATTTTGAGTAGAATATATCTGTTTGAGGAAAGCATTTCTGAAAAATATATAAGTTGTGTTTGTGTGCAAATTTTGGAAATATTTGAGCAGGTTAAGTGAGTAGCTTTGAGGTAGATTTGAGCAAGTCTTGTGAGAAGACTTGAAGCAAATTTGAAAGTAGCTTAGAAGCATATATGAGCAAATTTAAGAGCAGGTTTGGTTGCTAATTTTATTAAGCTTTATGTTAAGGCTTTGGATAGATCTAAGAAGATTTGATTAGTGATTTTTTCAAGCTTTGTGTTAAGGTTTGGAATAGATCTGAGAAGAGTTAAGAGCAAGTTTGGTTGTTTATTTGATCAAGCTTTGTGTTAAGGCTTGGGGCAGTGTTGAGAAAAGATAGAAAGTAGTTGAGACAAAGTTGAGCTAACCTTATAATGAGGTTTGGTATATATTTAAGATAAATTTGAGAAAATACTTTGGAGGTGATAGAGCAAAGAGGATAGTAGTCTCTAGTGGATAGATATCCATCAGCCAGTGGAATGGGGATAGAGGTCTCCAGTGGAGAGAGATCCACAATCCAAAGTAGTTGGGGTAGAAGTCTTCTAGAAGATCACTAGCCAGAGCAAGGGGAAAGATTTCTCTTGTGGAGAGAGATCCACAAACCAGAGTAAGGGGAAATAGTTCTTCTATGGAGTATGATCCATGAACCAATTGGGAAGATAAAGTTATTCTATAGAGATAGATCCATGAACTAGTTGAGGAGATAGAGTTCTCTTGGATCAAGTTCCATGAATCAAAGCATGGAGAAAGAGTTCTCCTATGGTAAGAGATCCATAAACTATAGTAAGGGGAAAGATTTCTCCTATGGAGTGTGATCCATGAACTAGTTGGGAAGATAGAGTTCTTCTATGGAGAGATAACCATGAACTATTTGAGGAGATAGAGTTATCCTAGATCAAATTGCATGAACCAGAGCAAGGGGAAAGAGTTATCCTATGGAGAGTGATCCATGAACCATAGTAAGGGGAAAGAATTATCCTATGGAGTGAGATACATGAACCAGTTGGGAAGATAGAGCTCTTCTATGGAGAGAGATCCATGAACCAGTTGAGGAAATAAAGTTCTCTTGGATCAAGTTTCATGAACCAGAGCAAAGAGGATAGAGTTATCCTATGGAGAAATATCCACAAATTAGAGCATAGGGGATTGGTGTCTCCTTTGGATAGAGGTCCATAAACATTGTAATAGAGAATTGATTCCCAAGATATTTATTAAGAAAATTTAAAAGAAATATTTTCTCCGTGGAGTAGCCCACATTGGGTGAACCACATTAAATTTATGTCTCTCTTATGTGTGATGATTTATGCATTGCTTTGATTAAAGCTATTGATATTACTATTGATAATATTGGATAATATTATTTTAGAAATAAAAGTAAAAGTTGATCTTATACTATTCACCCCCACTCTCAATATAAGCTTGTGTTCTTCAATTGGTATCATAACAGGTTCCTTTAAAAGAGTCTAACAACTTGAAGGAAGAGGTTATAGGAACATAGATGGCATGTAATAATGGATCTTCATAAAATAAGGCACCATTTTTTAATGGGAATAATTATGCTTTCTAGAGCATAATAATGAGGACTTACTTGATATCATAAGGATATGATACATGGCAAGCAATTGAGGATGGGTTCACACCTACAACTAATCCTCCCATAGATAAATATGGTAATATATTACATGTGAATAATTCCAAGGCTATGCATGCAATCCTAAGTGTATTACATAAAGTAGAATTTGTGAAAGTTATGCATTACAAATCAGCAAAAGAGATTTGGAAAAAATTGAAGCAAACCTATGAAAGAAATAAAAAGGTCAAGATGGCAAAACTACAAAACCACAAGAAAAGGTTTGAAGATTTGAATATGGAAGATGAGGAAGACATTGCTACATACTTACTTTGTGTGGATGAGATTTTTAATACCATGCGTGGACTTGGATTTGAAGTTGAAGAATCCAATGTTGCTCAAAAAATTTTGAGGTCACTTCCTACAAGGTATGATGGAAAAGTTTCAGCTATAGAAGATATGAAAGATATTGATCAGTTGACTATGGATGAGTTACATGGAATTATCACAACTTATGAGATGAAAATGGTAAAGGATCCCAAATACAAGAAAGAGGTAGCCTTCAAAGCATCAAATAAGACAAAGGATAAGAAACCAGAATCAAGTGGTGAATCAACTAGTGATGAAGAAGCTAACTATGGCAGAAGAAACAAGGACTCAAGGAAGCACAAAGGTATGAAAATAGTGAAATATTTTAATTATGGAAATTTTTGTCACTATGCATCTAATTGTCTAGAAACTGGAAGCAGTAACAGTGAAGATAAATAAGATCATAAGAAAAATGAAGCAGGAAAATCTAGGTATGAAAAGAAAAATAGGTATGGACAAAGCAAGCATGAAAAGAAGTTTTTTCAAAGGCATGAGAAGAGATTCTATGTTGCTAAGAGAAGAAATGTTTCAAGTGATAGTGATGAGAGACCCTCAGATAGTGAATAATAAGAAGTTCTATTTTTAACAATAGAAGAGGAAGGAAGTGCTCTTGTTGAAGATAAATTTCAAAAGTATTAAGATACTCTTGAAGACCAAGAAGTAGAAAAATATTTAGAAAATGAAGAGGAAGGCATAGTATATCTAGAAGCAAAACTTATTACTGCTCTTAAAGAATTGAAAAAGGTTAGAAAATAGAATTCAAAATTCAAGGCTCAAGTTCAAGAATGTGATGAAGAAAAAGGAAAGCTTATACAAAACTTGAAAAACTCAATAACTAAGACAAGGATATTTAAAGAAAAATTAAAGGCAAAAGTCTTAGAATGTAAGATATTAGAACATGATGTAGTTTCACTAAGTATGGAAGTGAAATATTCTAAGGACAAGCTACATAGGTTTAGGAAAAGTTCAAAGACCTTGGATAATATTATCAATGCACAAAGACCTTCATCTATCAAAATAGAACTTGGTTTTGAAGAAGGACAAGGGAAATAAGAAGGGTCAAGCTCAAGCTTAGAAGAGGGAGAAGTTTCAAAGGAAGAGAGTGAAGGAGAAAGTGATACTTATGTGAATAGAAGCTTCACCAAGGAAATAATGCACAAACAAGTAATAGGTATCATTATAGAGAAGAAATGACTAAGAGACTAGTGGGTTCAAGATAATATTACTTCAAAGGATGTTATTTTTCATGTAACATGTTTGGTCACAAGGCTATGCATTGCAAGGTTAATGGAAAGAATTAATATGGTTTTACTAATAGGAACTTCAAATATGGACATATTTTTCAAGGGTATTGCTACTCTTGTAATCGATTTGGTCATAAAGCAAACCACTGTAGGGTTCATGATAGAAATGAGTATGGCTTCACTAGGAGGAACTTCAAGATATTTGCACGTTCTTAGAATCACAAAATTAAGTGTTACAAGTGCAATAATTTTGTACATAATGCCAAGTGGTGTAGAACAAAGTTTCTAGAGTTTTTAGAGATAAGTAGAAATAGGAACACTCAAAAGGATCAAACGGGCATGTTGAGAAAGAAGGTTGACAAAGGAAAAGAGCATTGTATGTTGGGAGTAGTTTTACTCCCACCCCAAAATTAATCACCTCAAGAAGAGGATGTGGGGAGGGGGCTAAGCTAAGAGTCTTATATTTATCCCCAAAGGAGTCCCTTTGCCATTTATGTAAAAGGAGGAGAGATTTGAGTGAGGAGGAGAGCATTCAGTCAGGGGGAGCAGTTTCTCAGGGAGAACAAAATTGGAATCAAATGTTTTGAAAAAGAAATTTTTAGAAAAGGGTTGCCATAAATGACAAAAGGGGTATATTATTGAAAATTTTGAGTAATTATGTTGTTATTGATGTCAAATGTTAGTTCATATCAATGCAAGGGAATTGATAAAAAGAGGTCATTGATATCAAGTGTTAGTTCATATCAGTGCAAGTTAATTGATAAAAATATGGTTAAAATATTTATATTTTAAGCCCAAGAGATTTGGTACAAAGCTCCACATGGTTGGCCAAAAGGTTGTCTAAATATCCTAAAGGAAGAAAATGTCTAGGCCCCAAAGGAAATAATATTATAATATTTATTATTATAATATTAAAGTTATAAAGTTAAGCCTAAGGTTCAATTATAAAATATTTATAATATTTATATTATAATATTTTATAATCCTAAGTGGGTTTGGTGCCATTTTGAAAAATAAAATTAAAATTCTTAAAACTACACCAACGTCTTAGCAATGGAGGTAATTCATATTTATATTGTAATGTTTGGTGGCCTATGTGAATTATTCAATGCAAGCAATAAAGTTTTAATGCAAATTTTGGATGCGCAATTATGAGTAAGGAAGATAAATATTTTATTTTTAAAATAAGATAAAACCTTGGATAGGTATAAAGATAAGATCGAGGAGTCTTATCACCATCCATACGGTTGGTCTAGTGGTAGACTTGGTAAATGTAAAAGCGTTTGCGGATGAGAGGTCATGTGTTTGAATCCGGATGGTAACATTTTGTTCATCATTTTATAGGAAAGTAGGCCAAGCAAAGGATAAGGAGTGCATTGTGGGTTTACATCCTTGTGTGGGTGGTTGGCCTAGCAGCGGCCCAAAATATGCTAGTACATTGGCAGGCGATAGGCATTGTGTTCGAATCTCCCATGGTAGTATTTTTTGTAAGCGCTATTAAATTTGTTATTTGCCTAAGGTTGAGGATTAGGTGTATGTGGTGTATTTGATTAATTTGAGTGCTATAGACTTAGGGAGGTATAAGAAGAAATTTTTTATTATACTTTGCATTATTTTTGGAGAAAAATGATATGAGAAATAGTTGAGTAATAAGGATCTGTGGTAGAAATTTTATGAATGTGTTTTGAAATTAAGAGGGAGTTAAAAGGTGTATGAGGTATTCTAATTTTTTGTATTATTGATTCATTTTGAAGGGTTTGATTTTATGAGTTAATGTTATAGTTTGAGAAACCAAGATAGTTGGTTTGAAATTTAATTGTGCACACATTTTGAAGGTTTGCTAACTCAAAAAGAGGTGTTGTTCTAACCATTTATAGTTGTAAAATATATTGTATATGAGAATTTTTTTTTAAGATATATCTCCATAAGAGCAAGTGAAAAGGTATGGGCACATATTTCCTTATTTTAGGTGTTCTATGAATATTTTTGAAACATAATATGGAGCAAAAAGGATTGTTTGATAAGCATTGTTGGAAATATTTGAGTTAGGGTTTGAAACCTACATTGTGCTCTTTGTTGGAAGGATTTTGAAAATACTTGTTTAGGGTTTGTGAGCAAATTGTACTTTATTGGTTAAATGAGTGTGTGAAGCTTTTAGCATTGGTTTTGCATGATATTGAAAGTGAATGTACAAACATTAGAAATAAGATTTGTGAAAGCAAGTGTATAAGTTAGGAATATAGGTGTCATGTGCTAGACTAGATCTATCTTTAAAAGAGCAATAAAAGTGAGACATGTGAAAGCAACAGACTTAATGATTGAGTAGAACATATTGAGATATTTGTAAGTGCATATCATTCTCTATATATTCCAAAGGTTAAATGAAATTTGAGTAGAATATATCTATTCAAGAAAAGCATTTCTAAAAAATATATAAGTTGTTTTTATGTGCAAAGTTTGGAAATATTTGAGCTGGTTAAGTAAGTAGCTTTGAGGTAGATTTTAGCAAGTCTTGTGAGAAGACTTGAAGTAGATTTGAAAGTAGCTTAGAAGTAGATATAATAAGAGTTAATAGTAGGTTTGGTTGCTAATTTTATCAAGATTTGTGTTAAGGATTTGGGCATATCTAAGTAGAGTTGATTGGTGATTTGTTCAAGCTTTGTGTTAAGGCTTGGAATAAATTTGAGAAAAGTTAAGAGCATGTTTTTTTATTGATTTGATCAAGCTTTGTTTTAAGGCTTGGGGTAGTGTTGAGTAGATATAGAAATTAGTTGAGATAGAATTAAGCTAATCTTGTAATGAGGTTTGGTACAAATTTAAGATAGAATTGATAACAGGATTTGGAGGTAATAGAGTAAAGAGGATAGTAGTCTCCAGTGGATAGATATCCATCAACCAGTGCAATGGAGATAGAGATATCTAGTGGAGAGAGATCCACAAGCAATATTAGTGGGGGTAGAAGTCTTCTAGAATATCACCACACATAGCAAGGGGAAAGAGTTCTCTTGTGGAGAGAGATCCATAAACTAGAGTAAGGGGAAAGAGTTCTCTTGTGGAGTGTGATCCATGAACCAAATGGGAAGATAGAGTTCTTCTATGGAGAGAGATCTATGAACCAGTTGAGGAGATATATTTCTCCTGGATCAAGTTCCATGAACTAGAGCAAGGGGAAACAGTTATCCTATGGAGAGAAATCCATGATCTAGAGTAAGGGGAAAGAGTTCTCCTATGGAGTGTGATCAATGAACCAGCTAGGAAGATATATTTCTTCTATGGGGAGAGATCAACAAACCATTTGAGGAGATAGATTTCTCCTGCATCAAGTTCCACAAACTAGAGCAAGGGGGAAGATTTCTCCTGTGGAGATATATCCATGAACCATAGTAAGGAGAAAGAGTTCTCCTATGGAGTGAGATCTGTGAACCAACTGGGAAGATAGAGTTCTTATGTGGAGAGAGATCCATGAACTAGTTGATAAGATAGAGTTCTCCTAGATCAACCTACATGAACCAGAGAAAATGGGATAGAGTTCTCCTATGAAGAGAGATCCACAAATTAGATCATAGGGTATTGGTGTCTCCTTTGGATAGAGGTCCATAAATATTGTAATAAGGAATTGATTCCCAAGAGATTTGTTGAGAAAATTTAGAAGAAATATTTTATCCATGGAGTAGCCCACATTGGGTGAACCACATTAAATTTATGTCTCTCTTATGTGTGATGATTTGTGTATTGCTTTGATTACTACTATTGATATTTCCATTGATAATATTAGATAATATTATTTAGGAAAGAAAAGTAAAAGTTGATATTATAATGTTCACTCCCCTCTCAGTATAAGCTTGTATTCTTTACCTTATCTCTTCCACATGCCCTTGTATCAATAACACCTCAAAAATACCTTCTTTAAAGCCTTTCAATGAATTTTTCCACCTTGTTATTTGTTGTCTTTGTTGATGCTAAGATTTTTCCAGCTAAGCAATACTTATGGTGGAGCTTTGGTGGAGATATGGAGGAGCTTTGGTGGAGCTTTAGTGGCCCTTGAATGGAGTTTGAATGGTAGCACTTTTGTTAAGACTTCGTGATGTTCCACTTAGCTATTGGATGCTCCTTGATTTGGATGTATAGTTCCACTTTACTTGCTTCAATTTTCTTGGGTCCCACATTGCTTGATTTCTCCCTGGCTTTGTGCCTTGTCTTCTACAAGTTTAGACATCCAAGATACATAGAATATGAGCCTGTATAAGGGGCTCTTTTCTATACTTGGGATAATGCTAGCTTTTGGCCACATTTGGCTGATTCAATCTGCTTATATTGTGCCTTTAAGGCATTTTCCAATCTACACTTTTTCCTATGTAGAATGAGTTAGATAAGTGCAACCCAATGTAATAATATTTGTAAATAAGATGCCTTTTGCACCCTTGCACTCCTTTTTGTAGGTCTAATATTCTAATATATGGCAGAAGTTTTTAATGTAGTGTAGGGGTTTTGAGGTTATCTCTTTGCTTAGACACATTTCCATTTTTGCTTGGATATTATGATGGAAAATCCAAGCTTAGATAGAAGTGGATAGAAGCTCCTTATAAGATGCAATTCTGCACTTTTATCCTTGTAACTAACCCTGTAATGCTTTGGATTTGAGGCTCACCAAGTCTCAATATTTGAAGCTTTTATTTCTTATTTTGGTTATTCATATTCTTCTCCATGTTTTTTAGGATTCTAGCATGTTTTTAGTGGCTTCACTTGGCCACTAAGTATTGCAGATTTTTGTGCACTAATAGTGTCTTTAGAAACTTTGACAATTTCTGATTTTGTGCCCTTCTCAAGAACACAAACAATAATTCTTTTGAGAGCAATAAAATAGTGCAAATGAATCTAATAAACATTATTTTAATGCACTAATAATTTCACCTTATCACTTCAATCAACTCTCAAATTAATGCACTTAATCAATTTACTGCAACTAATCAAGAATAATCTAAAATGAATCTTCAAGAGTTATTCTACAATTTTACTACAATTAATATTGTAGAACTTAGTATTTTTTTTTTTTTCAAAGTATATGATAGGTAGTTTATATATGTAGTTCTGAAATCTAATCAACTCCTAATTAATTTGAAAATGAACCTTAAAAAGAACTTTTCTTTTTTTGAACTTTTGAAGACTCTAATCCAAATTTTCTTCTTCTTGTAACTTTAATCTAGAATATCCCGAAGGAGGATGTTAAGTATGATGCTAAGGATGTTAAGAAATATGAAAAGTATGACTCTATTCTTGCATAATTTATTTCTATTGTGTGGCATTTATTTTTTGTCCCTCTTGGGATTTTCCTAGTTCTTGTTTAGTTTATTCATGATTTCCTTACTGTTCTTAGATCTTCAAGGGTGCTTGCTAGTTTTTATGGTTTGTGCATCCTTTTTGTCAGATGATGTATTAAGGCATTAGGGTGCCTTTCAAATGCCCTCATAAATATAAAATATTTAACTTACCAAAAAAAAAACTTTAATCCAGAATAAGGTTCTTTAACAAATATGATAAGTAATCCAATTAACAAATCTATTTGCACTAAAAGTTGCATACCTTTTTAAAAAAATTTGTAGCTCCTTTGCCACTTCTATAGAGGATGCAGATCTTGGTTTCTAATATCACCAAGTTGCTTATTTGAGTAGTATCTTGCATTTTTTTGTGGACTATCCTAAACAACTCCTTCTTAACCAAAATATAGTCTCAAATTTTCTTTCACGAGCCTAAGATTTGGTGGCTTGTTCTCCTCTTGTGGTCTCCTCCTTCTATTGTAGATTTGTAGAAGTCTTTGTCTCTGAAGCATTGCCTTATTACTATGAGATTTAATCTTCAAATCTATTGTATTTGGTGATATTCTTCTGTATTCAAGTCTTCTTGTCAAATTTTGACTTCAAGTAGGACCTTCTTCTCAAGATTCTCTTGATGTCTTCACTAGATTTTTCTTCTGGTATTTGGAATTCCTTGCCAAATTATTTTTCACAAATTTGGTACTCCTTACCAAATTCTCCTTCTCTTGGTCTTGTTTTCGAATGGTGATAATTGTCCCAAGTCCTTCTATCAGGGGATTTTCCTTGGTAGTGGATTTTTCCAGAGAGTTCTTTGATGATTTCTTTAGTAAGACTCTCCTAGAATTTTACTGGATGTTGGTTGAGACCTTCCCAAGGTCTTTGATCTTGCAACTTCTGTTGGTCCTCCTTGAGTCCTTCTCTTCAACCTTCTACTCTTGGAAGTGTTGGTGGTGAGATGTTCTTTTGGATATCTAATTTTATTGCTTCTAAATGCACGTAGGACTCTCCTAGTCCTTCTTCTTCTTCTTCCAAGATTGGAATTTATTTAATGATATCTTATCATGATCTCTTATATTTTTCTTTAGGTGCTAAATTGATTCTAAAGAAGATACTCTTCCTAACACTCATGTAGGAAGTTTTCCAATTCAACGAATCTTCTTTCCCTACAATAAAAACATTACTACTAAAATCTTAATATGCTTCTAAATCAGATATTCTCTTTTGAAGTCTTATTTAGGATCAAGGCTTCTGTGGTATTTTTTTAGTATCTAGGCTCCTGTAGCCTTTTTAGTATCAAGGATCCTATGGCCTTTTCAGTATAAAGGCTTCTTTGGCCATTTTAGTATCAAGGCTTTTGTGGCTTTCTTAATATCAATTCTTATGTGGCCTTTTCAGTATCAATACTTCTATGGATTCTTCTTCAAGGCTTCTATGGCCTTTTATTCAATGATTTTATGGAATTTTCTATATCAATGCTACTATGACCTTTTCATCAATTGTAAAGTTCTTCAATATAGCAATGGATATCTTCAGTCTCCTAACTTCACCATGACTCCTCTCCAAAAGTCTTCTTCTGTAGTGTTCTTCTCTTGCACAAGGAACTAATATATGCACTATGAAGGCATGTTGATCTTCGGGTAATGAAGTTGGAGTCTCCTAGATTTTTATTGTAGGAGTCCCAATCCTCTAAGAATTAATTTTTTGCAACAAAAGAAACTTTAGGCACTAGTTAGAAAATTTTAGATGTCCTCGATGATCTTCACTAGATGATTTATCAATCTAGTGGATTGAATATTGAGTCCTAGTCTTCATGAGTTTTTCTTGCAACTCTATGAAAAGACTCTATTCAAATGCAATCTCAGTATTTTTGGAACTAATATTTCTTTCATTCCTTACTTGTAACTCTCTTTAAATCTACCACCTAGAGTTTTCTAAGAATTTTTTATAGTGGCTAGTCTAGCATCACGTCAAGTTGACAAAAAACTTACGCTCAATGATAATGGTGGTTTTCCTATTAACCTACTATGGCTAGATCTATCATGGCTTTGATACCACTATTATATTTTGATATAATGTGAAATGGGAGATAGCAATCACAATATGTAGAATAATATGAAATAAAGTAAATTTACTAGATGAATAAAATATGTTGTAGATAGAAATAATATAAAATAATACAATGTAGCTATGGAGGAAATGAACACTCAATAAATCTATTGAACTACATTGCACCCATCTCCAATAGATAGTGACCTACACATAACTGTACTACTAAGTTCTAAGCTACTCAATTAGACTATGTCCCCTAACTCTATTTCTATATTATAATGAGGCTCTTCTTATATAGGAAAATAGGTTCCTTGGCCAACACTCTACCTAGTTGTGCAAGGGACAACTTGCACATATACAACTTGCACATTGACACTTGTGCATTTATTACATTGCATGAAGTAACTAAATAACTTCCCCCTAAAGTAATCTAATGTCCTAAGTATGTACCTTGGAAGATACATTTACATGATCCAAATGATGTAATATACTCTATTTCTAAAAAATACTTAAACCCTAATCTAAGACAAACTTCTAATCTAAATATGTACCCATGGTGGTACATTGGCATGTACCAAATAATATAATATATTCCAACAAGAAGACTAAATAGCTTATTAAATATCTTGATTAATCCTTTGGAAATATTAGTATATCAATCTAGATGAGTCCTCTATAGTAAATAGCTAATACTTATTGATAGCATCAAAATTCATGTCTATTCAATATTTAAAATTGTTGCAAAGTCCTTTTAAAAATTATTTAACATCTTAAATTTTCATCATAGGGATAAGGAGGCAATTGTGGTACTATAATATTCACAATATGAGGAGCTAGAGTTTGTTGAGACATTTTTCTTATTTATAGATTTTTAACTCATATAGCATCATATGGTTGTGGTTTTATTTATTGTGGTGATTACATGATCATTTACGCTTATCTCAAGTAGAATGTTGTCCTTGGGTATACTGGTTGTATTGCCACTTGATTTTTCATTCAATTAAATTTAGACATAAGTTTCCTACCAACTTCTTTAATTCTTCATTTTATTTATCTTTATAGGGTGGATTTTGGAATTACTATAATGACTTCACTTATGTTGAGTATTGAGGCTTCATTGTGGCTTCTTTCAATGCAACTGTAAGAAATTTTCTCTAATTCTAAAGTTGGAAGGTGTTTGAGGTTGGGGTTTATTTTATTTCTTGGGTTTTTACCTTGTATTTTTACATGTTTTATTGTTCCTCTATGCATAAGTAGATAAAGATAAAAAAATAATAAAGGTTAAAGTAGTTTTTAACGTCCAAAATCCATAGGCCATATGATACATTGCTTATACAATATATGGTTATCCAACCATACTTCATATAGGATTCAATCAAATAGTTTCATATATTATCTTAGAAACCTACTTGCTTATGTTTAAGTTCTTGTAATAAGGTATCTTGAGTTGGTTTTGAAAAGTAAATTATCATAGTTGTCTTATTAATTATTTTATATTATTGTGAATTCTTAATTTTGTTTGTTCACATTTGGTGGAGAGGTGCTATTATTCTAGTTTTCATCCTTTTCAATATTTTCATATTTTACTTATCATTTACCATTTATACATTTAATATTTTGTCAATAATCATAATTTAGTCCTTTAACAATATTTTCTACAATGTTTATATGCAGTTGTCTATGTTGGGGTTATTTTTCAATAATATCAAAAATATCCTTATGTGGTGATAGAGTTGGTAGGAGACCATCATCTCCTACTTCGTGTTGTTTAATTATGTCTTTGCTACTATGATAACTTATCTCTTTTTGGTTAGCCATAAATTCAAAATTTTCTTATTATTTGATCTTATTTTGTTTGACATGTTCAGTCCTAGTTCTAGGTCTACCTCTTTGGGTAATGTAAGTTTCATTAGATGTGATTTTGAATGTCACCTTGGTTCTCTTTTTAATAGTGTCTTGGTCATCCATAAGTGGGATATTGGTAATAGTGTTAACATCCATTGAGGAAATATAAATACATGATAGCAAAATATGTCATAGACCTTATTATAAGGGCTAGTTCACATTGGGTTCACCAAGATGTTTTACCTAAATTTAAACAAGCCTTGGAGGACACTATACCCCATAAGTGAAGGCAACACAAGCACTAATACAAATTGATTAAAAATTCAAATGATATGTGTAGATTTGGGAATGTTAGGTTGTACTCTTAGATTTAAATATATCTAGGAGATATAATATAGGTTCACACATAATATAAATAGTAAGACAAATATAGACTTGAAATCAAATAAAGTACATACAATATAAATAAAATTAAAGAAATGGATAGACATTTTTATCACCTTTAAGGATACTAACCTTATAGATGAATGTAATTTAATGGAGATCTAACCTTGAGTTATTATCCTTTGAGTCTAGATGCTTTTATATCCTTTGATTCTTCTTTGATGCTCCCTTTATGGATGATCCCTAAAGAGGTTTTACTGAAGAAACCTTTCTTGATTTATGACTTCCTATCTTGACCTTGAGGTAAGGAACTCCTTAAAGAAGAAGAATAAGAAGAAGAAGAATCTAGGGTTTAAAAGAGAGTTATTTTTTATATGAGATATTTGAAGAATATTTCTAGTAGGGATATGATGTAGATACATGACAAACTGGTGCAAGGATGCTAGGGTATTTTGGAAGAAAAATACTCAAAGTGATATCCACATATTTCATTTAGATCTATGACCTAACAAATAAAATAAATGAAATATTGTAAAATTCCCACTCAATATACCTTATCTATATTAATTTTATTTTTTAATTAAATTTTTAAGAGCGTGAACATGCACTTATACTGATTGAGACAAAATATGAGCTAATAATGTCAATAATGGCTAAATATGATTATAGAAGATTAAATTTTGAGTTAATTGAGCTTTTGAGTTAGTTTAAGTGAAATAAAATACCATCGATAGTATTGCAAAAATGAAACTCTAGTAGGAGGTATTATCATTGTGATAAAGTGATGTTATTATTAAAATCAGGCACTTGGGCTAGAAAAATGGTAAGTGAGAAAATTGAAATAAATGGAATTATCCTAAAGGTAATCTAGTGTTCCTAAGGGATTATAGGTAAAAATTTCAATGAATCCTATCTTAGGGGATAATTTGGACAAAGGGAAAGAAATATAAATGGCCATATAAGGTTTATGAAACTCTAGGCCAACCATTTGTTTCTTGGGATCCATCAACCAAGAAAGAAAAGAAATTTTATACCTATAATTTAACTTTTTTCCTATATACATGGATTCATAATTGTGAACCTTTGATACCAATTATTTCCCCTCAATATTATAGTCAAAATTTTATCAACCTTAATTCCCTAATTGACATTAAAATTATTCCTAATATTTTGTAGTCCATAACTTTGGTATATGTGTTGAAATATCACTTTTTATTTATGGCATATTAAGGATGTATAGTATTTTGAGATTCAATATAAAGAATTATAAAATATAGCAAGGTGAAATGATTTAATTAATTTCCATTAAAAAATATATTTGATACTGATCATGAAGAGTATTGACATGATTTTTAAGAATAGAATAAATAAATAGACAAAGAGACATTGTCAATAATTGAGAAAGATACAATACATATTTGGATGATTTTGAAAAATTTATACCAAAAATTATAAGTAGGATATTATTTTAGCACATAAGTATTATGAGTATTTCAAAGAGGAATAGAATGGTAGGATTTTTTAAAGAAAAGTTGAACTTGAGGGGGAGTTGCTTAAGATAGAAAAAAATTATAAATTTGAAATCGTGACTTGAAAGATACACAAAATAAACAAATAAAACAAGAGTTTAAAATCTAAAATTGTAAATTTACTCCTAAATAAATAAAATTATAACTTCAAAGTCCTTATTAAAAATAGTGGTTGAATTGATAAAGTATCAAAACTTGTGGACGGTCACATTGATATACATGGTTTAGGATGATCAATACTTTACTAAAATTTCTATGGTGGTGATATTATTATTCTAGTTGTTTATAATTCTCATTCCTAAGGAGGATTTTAATGGAAAACCCTTGCTCAAAGGTGAATTCTATAAATTTTGGACTCTAGGTATGGTAAATCTTTCCAAGTGATATATGCATAATTACTAAGCTATTACAATACCACTATGCAGTCATGATGTATACAATTGGGGCTCATTTCAATCCCATGTGACCAATGAAAAATAAATACATTAAAATATTAAATGTATATTTCATTTATTAAATTGGAAACCCATTGATGCCAAAGGTTGTTTACCATTTATAAACTTTCTTTCTATCATGGAATTTGATTTAGAGTGTTTTTGTAATAGGATTATTTAATTATTTTAGTTTATTTTATAAATTTTAATAATAGATTTGAAGTTGATATAATGAGTATAATCTATTTGAACTTTGAAAGTGACTTTGGCTATATTTTGAACATTGACCATTATGAAATATAAGGATTATACAACTATATTCAAATATTGAATATTTGATATTCAAGATAAACTAGGTTGTTCTCATTCCAACCATCTATAGGATGCATTTTTGATATGGTATAGTTAAGCATATAACACACATAAATGCTTCACAATAAGGATGATTCAATGATCTATTAAAATATCATGTTTTCTCAATTACTTCACTTTTATAACAAAACCTTATTATATGACTATTTATATTTTAGTAATTCTATGTACCAAACAACTATAGTCTAGTGCAATATGATAAATAACAACTTCATCCAATTTACTTCATCATTATACTAATTATCCTTATAAATTGTGATACAAGTTTCACAATATTTGATTAGGTCTTCCATTTTATCATTGTAAATTTTGGTGTGCTTTTGTATCTCCAAAATAGCACATTGTTTTGATTAGTTGATTTAGCACTGAATTGATTGGGGTTTTCTTTCAATCATATTCTTAATTGTGTAAAGCTTACATTATGTCTCTCACACCTATGAAGATTTTTTTTCACTCATGTTAGACTCCTATCTCATCATCATTAAATACACTAAACTATAGTTACTCTCATGTTAGCTTCTTATATTATACACTCCCTAATGCACCATATTATACTAATTCCTAGTTGTTCTTCCATCCCATGCATTATTATATGTACCATAATACATTTGCTTCCATGTTATAATTTTGTCTTATTCATTACATAAAATACAACTCATGTCACTCTTAATGCCTTGAACCCTCTTGGTAGCTTGTTCTCCCAATTCTAATTTAGTCTTGCATGATCATTATCCTTATTTAATGGTATTTACCCTATAATCTAAGTAGATTCTATTTGTATGTGATTTTATCATCATTAAATAATAAACATTCAAACTCCTATTTACTTGGTCCTTTTCCAATTCCAACAACAAAGTCTACACCACTTTCATATTTTTTCTATTATCTTCCTGTAGACACCAAAATCTAGCCACTTGTCATCCATCCATAGCTTCCCACCACATTTACCCATTATTTATATATATTTATTTTTAATATATATTTAAATAATAATATTTTATATATTTTATTTATATATATTTAATAAATATATGTATATTTATATGAATTAATCCTAGCCATCCATCATGATTTAATCCTAGCCATTCACCCACCTTAATCCATGCCACATACCCAGATTTAATCTCCACCCTCCATCATATTTTAATCTTGACCACACAAATTGTGTCATTGAAACCCTAATGTGCCCTAGGAGAGATTATAAAGAGGAGTCATTTTGATGACTCAACCCCTAAGTTTTTAAATCCTGAGTTCCCTAAGTTTTCAAAATCCCTAAGTCCTCAAGCATCCATGCATCCTCACTTTCACTCTCGCTTGTCATCGCTTCCACATCCATCACTACCCACCTTGCATGAACCAGATCTACTTTTGTAGACTCTACTCCAATCCCTCAAGTACCTATGGGCATCTCTTATTCATCCTTGAGTACCTCTAGGTACCTTCTACCATCATCGAGCACCTATAGGTGCCTTCCTTCCATCATCGAGCACCTCTGGGTACCTCCTACCATCATCGAGCACCTACGAGTATTCACAACCCTAGTTCTATAGTCTAGCAATCCCTTGAGTGTCGCTAGGGCATCTACGCACCAAATTCTACAACAACAATGAAGAAAAGAGAACAATGAATTAATGTGATAAGGTAATTTATTTATTATGTTTATTTTTTATTCTTTAGATCTATTTATAGCTTCATTTCTACAACTAGGGTTAGTAATTTTCTTATTGAGGGCCTCACATAGTGGAGCCCTCATAGATATTATTGACCTTATGTTGTTGTTTGTTGTTTGTAGGTTTAGGGATCAAGTTCATTGGAAGTTATTGAAGCACTTGAGTGGTCTAACCTATGGATATCTGAAGCCCACTCACCTTACTATTGAGATCAAGTCGAGCGTGAAGACACCACCCTTATTTGTTAGCTAGGGTTTCAGAGAACCCTAGCATATTGAAATCATTGTATTGGATAATAAAGCATTGTAAACCCCTATTTGGGGTACACTTGGTTGTAATATCAGAGATCCACCCAAAAATAAGAATAAAATTTTATTTTTATGCAATCATATATGTTTATTCTACTTTATTCATTCATTTATTTAAGTATATTGTTTGGTGTTGTTCAATTTTACATCTACAAATGGTGATCATGGTGGGACCCACAATGGGTTCTTTATGCTAATTATATTATCATTAATTCACTACTTTTTGTCTTCTATCTTGCAGGTTTTTCAAAAAAATAGGTCACACAAATTTTGTAGAACCAATTTTTGAGGATTTGCAGAAGTTGCAGAAGGTGTGCAGACACCCCATGATGCTCATGGGACATTCAAGAAGCACCCAAGTGTATTTCATAGGTACCCAAGTGTATTTCATAGAGAAGAGGAACAATACATAGGCTTATATATAAGTCTACTATAAAACCCTAGCTTCTTTATTTTACGTATTTTCATGTTTTTATAGATTTATAACTAAAAAGAACATCATTAACAATATAGTAAAAATAAACATTTTAATCTACATTTCTAGGCATTAAAATAATTCTTTGCATTCACTTTTGCATCCACATTCAATCATAAATCACACATTTCCATTTAAGGGTTTCACTATTTTTTGGTGTGCTGCAATTGCATCTCTATTTTCATGTGAATGATTAATTGCATAAAATAGTTTGCATTCTAGGGTTAGGGATTTCTCCTTTTGCTAGTCTAAGTAGGAACAACATTAGAATAATTGAAAGTACCCCCACATTTGGTGATTCAAGGTGGAAGAGTAGATGAACCCTCCTCTATTTAGAGAGCGGTCTTAAGCGGTGTACTCTACTTATTTTGGGAAAATCAATATTTCTTATGTTGGCTTCTAATTTAGACTAGTGAAATCAGTCATTTCTGACATTGTATGTACACCTTAATAAACTAAAAACATTTAAAAGGAATCACACACACAACACATTTCATTTTTAATAGTAATGGTTGGATTTCATCACCAACCATTGCTTGAGATCTGGTGATGGTGGGTTTCATCTCCATCCACCAATCTCTGCCCCTAGACACCATAGGTTACCCTCGAGCAAACTTGTTAGATTTCATCACCAGTAAGAATCTTATTGTCCATCCTAGCCATAGTGTTCACCCATTTTAATTTATATTAGTGCATTGAAACACACAAAACCAAAAAAAAGAAACATTAACACGAGATAATCAAAGAACCAGGTAAGACACATTTTTGTTGCATAAACATAGGATTGGATTACCTATTTGATTTTGTGAGTTTTTCATTCCGTATTTCATTTTTAGCACATTTTATATTTGGTTCATTAGTTTATGGTATTAACAAGAAATCAAGCTAAAATAATGAATCAAATATCCACCAACCAAACCACTTCAGCAATGGAGTGTTCATCATCACCTTCCACCACCACTTCCATGATCAATCCCCCTAGTGTGATACAGGTAAGTCATTCAGATTTATTTGTAGGTCCCTCACACACTATGTCATCCACATCATTTCATATGGCCATGCCCCAAATAGAATCATCATCACCAACCATTGACCATCACATCACCCACATAGACATGGCACAAGTGGAAGCTCTTATGAAATCCACTAACTATGTCTTAGAGTCAGTCCCCAACTCACCTAGACATGATCCTTCTTTACAATAGGAACCTATCTCCTCCCAACCTTCAAGCTTTACCCAGGTGTACAATAACCCTCTTTTTGAGGTATCTATTGCACCTTCCCAACATTTTTCCATACCCCAATCATCATGTGTCCAAAGCACATCCATCCCATCCTCATATACCTCAGTTTATGGTAACCCCTTGTATGAAGCACATGTTAATGTTGCTTCACAAGTGCCCACATCCATACCATCTAGTGTCTCCCATCAAGTTGCAATTCCTATTGCAACTTATCCCCCACCTACCTCATCAATCCCATCCACATCTATTCCATCAACCACTGATTTGGAAATACATGAGACATGGGAACATCTCAACAAATTGCTTAAGAAGTGGTAGAATGCTCAACAACAAGTTTAGGTGAACCCTAAGCCTCAACCTATTTCCACTCAACCCATATTTATTAGCCAAGGTCCATCTTGGGTACCACAATATTCTATGGTTTCCATTCCAACACCACCACCAACCCATACCCATTCTATTCCCATTGGCCAACCTATCCAAAGCCCTCATACATCATCTCCATATCTTCATTCACAATCATTCCTTCATCAACCACATCATCATCAACATCAATCTACTCCACCAAGTCATCATCACCTCATCACACCTCAACATCTTTCCACCTCACCATCACAAAATCATCAAGTGATTCAAGGTTTCCACATTCTTGGGGAGGA
Source organism: Wollemia nobilis (assembly GCA_028583015.1). Classification (NCBI taxonomy): domain Eukaryota; kingdom Viridiplantae; phylum Streptophyta; class Pinopsida; order Araucariales; family Araucariaceae; genus Wollemia; species Wollemia nobilis. The sequence continues at coordinate 13,931,874 of JAQPPZ010000135.1, forward strand.
CCCTCGAATCTAGGCTATGCAACAATATATTGATAGTTTGATGCAACATACTCCTGGCATGATAAACCAGAAGCCTACCTTACACCAACTAATCAATCAACCAATTCATCCTTCGATACCATCACCGCCATATCCGATAGATTTCACAATACCAAAGTTTGATAAATTTAAAGGGATAGAGAACCCTAAAGAGCACGTGAGTTCATTTGTTCATTCTTGTTTTAGAATTCAAAGCAATGATGCTCTAATGCTTAGGACCTTCCCTCAAACATTAGGGGGAGATGTTGTAGAATGGTATAACCATTTTCCCAATCATAGTATTTATACTTTTGAGCAATTGGTGGACCAATTTCTTGAAATATTCTCCCTCAATATAAGAAAGAAAGTCTCATTATCCGATATCTATGATCTAAAACAATATGATGATGAGTCTGTCTATGAATTTGGTAACCGTTGGAGGGTCGTTATCACCAAATTGCCATTTGCCCTACCAATGGAAGAGCTGACCCGATTGTTCGCTAAGAGTTGCTTAAAACCCATCTCTTGGCTATTGCAATTACAACAACATAGATCATTTGATGAAGCTCTTGCCCAGGCTAGCACAATTGAGGAGATAAAAATCCAAGGAGTGCTTAAGCCTAAGAAGAAAGAATGGCAAAACAAGGGCCAATATAGAGGAAATTATTCTAGCCAATCAAAATCCAATCAAGCCAATCCGGCCAACTCATCCAATCAAGTAAATCAAGTGGTCATGAGCCAACCAATAATGGCTCAACAACAACCCATGCAACAGCAACCATGACAAATTGAATATCATGTGGTTCCCTCAACTACTCAATCAAGTCAAAACATAGTGCCAGTTATGGACAATCGACCATGTCGACAATCTGTTCGACAACCCCATCAATATACCCCATTGGTTGAATCTTATACCTCCATTTTTTATAGGTTATATGACACAAATCAACTTCCCTTACCTGAGGTCAGACCTGATGATCCCGCTAAATATGGTAAACACTATAGGGAGCATTTATTTTATCCTTATCATAGATAGAATGGGCATGACATTAATAACTACCATCAATTCAAAGATAGAATACAAGACCTTATTGAGTTAGGAGCTATCAAACTTGACAGTCCTCTAGCTCAACAAAATCAAAATCTTGGGATCTTTCAAACACCACTTCCTCATCATGAGGAGGCACAACCAACAATAGGAGGGTCAAATACCAAGATTCCTCCTAATCAAGTTAATCATGTTCAATAGTACCAAGGTTTTGTGGGTGCTATTCATGTAGTAACCCGAGGTCAACAACAATGCTCCAATCAACAAAATGCTCAACAATAGTCTAGTCATTCACCCATACCTCCATAGGCAAGTGTGTCTCAACCTACCACATCATCATCTCCCATCCAATTTTTTACCAATCCCTCTCAGCCAATCCATATTCCAGCCCATCCATCTCAACCCATTCATCATTCCAATCATCCATCTAGGCCAATCATCTCATTGAGTAGTCGATTAACCACAAGCTTAAAAATAGCTTCAACCAAACTATCCATATATGAGCTAATCCAACAATATCCTCCACATCATGAAGAATTAATGGATATTCTAAAATCCATTGAACTTCAATCTCAAGATGCTAATGCTTTTAACAATTTTATGGGGAATATTCAAACATGTATGGAGCCCTCCATTACTTTCTATGATTTTGAAATCAAACCAATATCATCAGAATCAGTGGATCCTCCATTACATATCATGGCTCAAATTGATAGGAAGCCTTTCAAAAGAGTTTTAATTGATACCGGCTCCTCCATAAACATCATCACAACATCTACCCTTCAACATCTCAAGCTTCCACTAGACCACATCACCAAATCCTCATTCACCTTGAAAGCATTTAACGATGCTCTCTATTCCATAGTTGGCACTATTATTTTACCCATAGAAGTGGGGGTCAAAATATTGCATACTATGTTCCACATCTTGGAAGGGTCCATGGTATATAATGTACTCCTTGGATGACCTTGGATGAGGGAAATGAGATGTGTCCCTTCCATATTACATCAATGCTTGAAATACGTACATGAGGGACAAGTACATTGCATACCAATGGATGTTGAACCATTTAAGTATTGCAATTTTATCTCAAACCCCTATGAGTCCATGCTACCTTCCACTCATCTATTCCTCACTTCATCAACCACCCCATCCATATCATCATCTAAAGCCCCTATTCCTGAGGAGCTTCCAATCACCAATTCTCATCAAGCCTCCACTTCCATACCCCCATCTTCATCACCATTGACTACATGCACATGTGGTCAAACTCAATCAACATTAGCCACATCATCAACATCCTCCACCACTCCTTCCACATCATTGCCAATTCAACAATCCACCCAACCAAATCCATCTCCATCCACATCAACCAATGTCTCACAAGTCAAAATGATGGATTGTGAGATACCATCAACCAACCATGAGTCAGTTCCATCCACATCCAATCCATCCACATCATCCCAAGTCGAGGTCCACCTCACTAATCTTAGTATTGGTGAATATGTGGTCCAAGATATTATAGTCACACCACTCAACATTCAAAGTGCTAAGGACTACGGTCACCCACGTGACCCACCCTTATCTATAGGAGTGGTATATAACATGGGTTTAGTGCCTAATAGCATTAATTTTATGTATGGGGGACTTGATTCATCATCCAATCTAGTTACCCCAGATGAACCCAAATCACCCACATCAACCAATACACAACATATATCAAGTTTTCCATCCTAATATTTCCACATTGTTAATTGGCAAGGACATGGCCTAGGATGACATGAATAGGGAGTGCATGAGATTATCGATGTTTCATATCGAGAAATGCATGACCATTCAAGTTTAGGTTATCATCCACTTTCATCCACCTCTTCTCTTGAACAAGCTTTTCAAAGTTTAAATTTAAATTCAGGAGAAGATATCCATCTCATAGATGACTCCGAAGATGAATTCTATGAAGAATTTGACCTCATGTCAATTATTTCTGATGAATCTAAAGAGGAATCAGACCCCATCATTCCACACACTGAACAAGATGAGTTTTACCTCAGAACGTTCCCCATCCATCAGCCCATATTTCACTTGCTTCTTCCACAAGAGTGAGCCGACCCAACCGGTGAACCACCACCTCCATTCCATTAATCCACATCATCGACCATTTTGTTTGTAATATATGTACATAAAAATAAATTTCAAAAATTAAAAAAATTAAAATTAAAAAAATAAAATATAAAAAAAAAAACAAAAATATTTTGCATGTACATTGCATTTATTTGTGTTGCTTGTTATTGTTCAAGTTTAACAGAGTTCTAGCATCAGTTCTAGCTAAAAGGATCCATTCCATTCACCTTTGCCACCCATCCATTTTCCCTTTAAGTCAACATGAATCATGTTGACTTATTCACCCCACTCCGTAATCCATACGATTTGGCAAAGCCAATTCCTATTGACATGAGTCTTATTGATATGGACCAGATTTCCTCACCACCATCCTTTTTTGAGTTTGTCCTATCCGAGGAATTGTTAAGGGCTTCAACCAACTACATTCCTCCATCACCTCCACCTTCACCTTCACCTTCACCTTTAGATCCTGAGGTTTTCCAGGTAGACATAGATGAGGATAAGTTAGAAGAGTTTGATGACCTCATAGATGACATTCATCTAATCCCAACTCCCCATCAACTTGAGGAAGGTTCTCACATGTCTATTGAAGATACTATCGATGTGAACCTTAGTTCAGATGCAGACAATCCCCAAATTGTCAAGCTTGGAAAAAGCTTATCCAAATATGAACAAGAGCAATTAATTGCTCTCCTCAAGAGGAAGAAGGGAATTTTTGCATGGTCCTATAAAGACATGCCTGGTCTTGACTCTAATTTGGTTGTCCATAATCTCACCTTAAACTTTGATGCTAAGTCGATCAAACAAAAACTTAGAAGGATGCATCCTACCATTGCCCTCTTGGTCAAAGAAGAGCTTCAAAAACTATTAGATGTGGGTTTCATTGTACCCATTGACTATCCTGAGTGGCTCTCAAACATGGTACCCATTCGTAAGCCTAATAAGGTGATACACGTTTGCACTAATTTTTGAGATCTTAACAAAGCGTGTCCTAAGGATGATTTTCCTCTCCCAAACATTGATACTCTTATTGACACCTACATTAGCCATGAAATGCTTTCTCTCATGGATGGTTTTTTAGGATACAACCAAATTCAAATAAATCTTGATGACCAACACAAAACAACATTCACTACACCTTGGGGGACTTTTTGTTACAAGGTGATGCCCTTTGGCCTTAAAAATGTAGGTGCCACTTATCAACGTGCCATGACATACATATTCCATGATTACATGCATAAGATCATCGAATATTATGTGGATGATCTCTTGGAAAAATTCAAAACTCGACAAGAGCACATTGGTGTATTGGAAAAAGTCTTTGATCGACTTCTAGAGCATAATGTAAGGTTGAACCCCAAGAAATGTGTCTTTGGTGTTACCTCTAGAAAACTACTAGGGTTCATTATCTCCAAAAGAGGCATTGAGGTGGACCCAAACAAATTCAAGGCCATCATGGAGATGCCTCCCCCAACAAATTTAAAGGAATTGCATAGTTTACAAGGAAATATTCAATCAATCCATCATTTTATTGCGCAACTTTCTGACAAATGCAGGCCATTCAATCACCTGCTACAAAAGGGGGTGCCATTTTCATGGATAGATGAATGTCAAAAAGCCTTTGATGATATTAAGAAATACCTAGCTTCTCCACCAATCTTAGCTCCTCCTCCTGGGGTCCCCTTCCATATGTATGTTTCAGCAATGGACTTTGCATTAGGGACAATGCTTGCACAAAAGAATGAAAACAATCGAGAGCAAGTTGTCTATTACATTAGTCGAACATTGGTAAGCTATGAAACCAGATACGCTTACATGGAAAAATTGTGCTTAGCAATGGTTTTTACCACTAAGAAACTTAGACATTACATGCTTAGTCACACCACATATGTCATAGCTAGAGAAAATCCTCTATGTTATATGATGTCTCACACTTATAATAACACCTGTACCGCTAAATGGATAATGCTTCTCACTAAATTTGATCTTGAGTTCATAAGCCAAAAATCCATTAAAGGTCAAGTCATAGCCGATCAACTTGTGGAAGCTCCACTACCTAGTGATCATCCTTTGATTATTGAGCTCCCAGATGATTTGGTATTCGCTATCATCGAACAAGAAGAAGATGTCATTTCGAAGGAAGACATCGATATCACACTATTCTTTGATGGTTCTAAGTGCAAAAAAGGTCAAGGTGCTAGAGTCATGTTTCATACACCCTAGGGGGTGCCTATCCCCTTATCATTCAAACTAGACTTCCAATGCACAAACAACAATGCAGAGTATGAAGCCTTAATCTTAGGTCTTCAAGCAGCTATAGCTATGGGCATTAAGCATATTAGGATATTTGGTGATTCTCAACTTGTTGTCAAACAAGTAATAGGAGAATACCAATGCAAAGAGCCTACCATTAAGCTTTACCATGAAGTAGCAATGAAATTGCTCTCTAAGTTTGATTGGTATGAAATTGATAGTTTGCCATGTTTGACTAATAGATTTGTAGATGTGATGGCCTCTCTTGGATCATTGATTCCAAAGGATACCTTAGGAGAGGTACAACCCCTTATAATTACAATGATCTCTAAATATGCAATTGTTCATGTTGAATCTAAGGATGAAAAGGATGTTTGCTTTATCCATTTGGAGTCATGTGAGCCTTGGTCAAGCCAAATAATAGCCTTTCTCAAGTTTGGAACACTCCCATCAGATATGTCATGGATTGCTAAATGCACTTTCAAGAAAAAGGTAGCTCATTTTACTCTCTTGGGGGACGTGTTGTATAGACGTGGTTATGATGGAATCCTCCTTCATTGTCTCGAGTCTACTGAGGCACAAAGAGCCATAGCTGAAGCTCATGATGGTACTTGTGGTGGTCATTTTAGTGGAATGGCCATTGCAAAGTGTATTCTATGCATGGGTTATTATTGGCCCATAATGGAATGAGATTGTTGCACATATGTCAAACATTGTAAGCAATGTCAAGAGCATGCTAATTTAACTCATGTACCATCACAAGCATTACAACCTATTCAAAGCCTTTGGCCCTTTTCACAATGGGGTCTAGATTTAATTGGAAAAATATCACCTTCTTCCTTGGGATAACATACATTCATCATCACAACCATAGAATACTTCACAAAGTGGGTTGAGGTAATTCCTCTAACCAGTACGATAGGACCTAAGATTGTGGAGTTTATACTTCATCATATCATTTGTCATTTTGGTATTCCCTCAAAAATCATCTCTAACAATGGTAAGTCTTTCAAGAACAAGGATGTTCGAGCACTTTGCGAGAAATATAATATCCAACATAGTTTCTCGACTCCTTATTACCCACAAGAAAATGGACAAGTTGAGGCTACCAATAAGACCTTAATTGCTATTCTCAAGAAACTTGTTAAAGAAAATCATAGAGATTGGCATACACAAATTCCCTTGGCATTATGGGCTTATCGAACAAGCATCCACATGCCTACTAGGGCAACACCATTTTCATTGGTCTATGGAGCCGAAGCAATCATGCCTCTTGAGCTTGAGATCCCCTCCTTGTGAATTTCATTGCAGGAATTCATAGATGATGACACTGCTAGACAAGCACATCTTGACCAACTCACACTTCTTGATGAAAGGTGAGTCTATGCTTTAGAGCATTTACGAGTATATCAAGACCACCTTAAACATGCTTATAATGCCAAAGTTCATCTACATGAATTCCAAGTAGGAGATCTTGTCCTTAAAGAGAATCAACAAAACACCAATGCATTACCGCACCTTCATGATAAATTCATGGCTAATTGGTTAGGTCCATACATTGTTACTCAAAAAGTGGGTAAAGGTACTTATAGGCTTGCCAGTCTAGAGGGAGTTGAAGAGCCCGAACCACTTAATGTTATACACTAATACTTATATATATATATATATATATATATATATACATGGCTATTACACAAAAACAACATTGCATTGCACACATATCATTTCACATATTGCATTTCATACACACATTTGCATAAAGCTCATTTCATACATTGCATTTACACCATCATTTTCACACATTTCATATTTCATATTAGGGATCATTTATTCAGTTCAGATATAAATTGGTCAAATAAAGTCATGTTGCCTTAATCAGGGGCACCTTCAACCATCATCCATTTCATTGCACCATTCCATAAAACCAAATTATCATTAGCAAAGTCACATGCCCATAATTCCTAGGTGTTTTCGGTCACTCAACCACTCCTAGTATTTTAAGAAAACCATAAATACATGTCAAGTTTTCTTTAGGACCAAGACACAATTTTCACTAAGAAAATCTTGAGTTCTGGGAATTGACTCCAAAATATTCTTGAACCAAACACAATTTCACATCTTAAAAACATCTTGTGTCAAAGAGGGATAACACCATACTTGGTTTGAACCTCGAAGTGAAAAGGGTATTCCTTGCTTGTCCCATCATGCAACATAGTCCACAAAAATAATGGTTTTCACCACTATCACAATTTCAAAATAAAAGAAAGAGTAGGGCAAAACCCCTAAAAACTCTAAATATTTTACATCACACACCACTGATCCTCAAGCTATAAGGATAGTACTACATTTCTAATCAGACGGTTAGGTAGTCATCCCCAAAGCCTAAAGGTCAAATCCTTGGACTATGGAGTCTCCACCAGAGCTATAGATGCTTGACTAGTAGTGGAGTACGCTCATGCATGGTGACACATCTCTTTTAAAGAGACCTCTGACCACACATAAGGACAAGCTAGCTTCTTGGTCTCATCCATAATAGGTCACACCCAATTTACTCAAGATGAGTTAATGAACTCACTTGCACACACATTGGTTCTTGATTACCTTGAGTCATTACCATGCTCTTGATTCGGTAAATGAATTCACTGCACACACATTTGGTCTTAGAGGAATTAGGTAGTATTTAGTGAGTTTGTTTGATACCACTAGTATGTTTGAGTCTCTACAAAATAGTCAATTTTCCATATCAACATCCATATCTTCTTCCATATCAACATCCATATCTTCTTCCATATCAACATCCATATTTTCATTTCATGAGTCTTTTCATCCCACCTACCACCAAGTTTGGTGCCCCTGATTAAACAACAATGCTAAAACATGGCCAAGAAAAATCTAAACTATGAATGATCATTAGAACATTTGCATTCCATAACTTGCATTAATCATCCATATACATATTCATCCATACACAAATACATCCACACAAACACATTCACACAAAAGCATAACACAAAAGTAAAAGCCATGTATATATATAAATATCACATGTACAATGAAATCCCAAAGGCTATATACAATGGAGCACCAAGGCTCATATACCAAAAAGTGCATCTAAGCACTAAGCTAATGCCTATGAGAGGACCCCTATGACCCTGAAGGAGCCCTAGACCTAGAACTATGCCTAGACTCACTAGGCCTAGCTAACTATGGATATGGAAGCCCAATATCATGCTCCATCAACCGATCCTCCAAAGCCCAAACATATCCCTCCCAAGCCCAAAGGTGATGTACATCATATCTCTACCTATGATGCCCCTCTAGCAGCTCTACCTAGAGCCTCATGATCCTATCCTCACCTCCACATACTATCGATTGTACCTCTAACTCCATCTACAATCAAGCTATATCCACCTCTAGAGCCACCTCCCTACCTCATAGCCGAGCTATATCCATATCTTGAGCTACTATCATAGCATCTCCTCTACCACCAACTACTCTAACCTCACCCGATCATCCTCACTCTAACTAGGAGGCCCATCCAAAATATCCTCCCTATCCTCCATGTTCCCTCCATATCCCCCAAGCTCAGAAATCTACTCTACCATATCACTTCCATCTCCTCCAACTTTGTAGCCTAATCCATTGTACCCCTAGTCCACCTCCTTCAACTACTAGCTCGAAGGTATCATCGATGCTTAGGAGCCTCATTAGCATCCTTGACCTCATCCCCATCACCATCCCCATCCACTACTAGACTCGATACCCATGGTGGTTGAGTCACAAACCATGCATCATACTCCTCCATAGTCCCTACATCATCCAAATCGAGGAGATCCATCTCCTCATCATCCTCAAGTGTGGCCCTCCATGCCTCAACACATGGTAGACCTATCTCATCCCGATGATGCCTATAGAGTACTAGCTCCTCAAGAACCCCCTACCTCAATCTAAACTACCATAACACCCAAGAGAACTGGATCAGCTCCACCTCCTTTGTATGCCTCACAACCACCCATCTAGCCTACCACACCCATCGTAGATGCTCTCCATCACCTATCCACATGGCACCTCACCATGGTCTCCATATCACCTGAGCCACCATCAATCTAACCCATAAATCCTTATACCACTAACTCATCCAAACTGGATGACTCAATTGTACCTCCTCTACCATAGGCCACCTCATCGCATAAGGGTTCTCCCTATCCCATCCCTTAGCCAGTAAACCCATAGGTCGAGCCACACTAAAGTGCTCCCAACCCCAACATTGTAGTAGCAAACTACAACCTAGTCCCTAGCACTTTTACCTCCTCACCTCATATAACTCCTGGTACACCTACACCAATAAGGTAGGAGCCCATGCATACACCTAAGGTGTAGCGATCATATCACACACCAACCCAATAAGGTTCCATGGGAACCGATAACCAATACTATTTGGAGCCACTATGTTGGCCAACACAAACATCACCAAAGTAGGAAGAGCATCCAACTTCTTGTCCACATACATGGACAAGTAATTAATCCCTCCACCTATCACCTCCACACTCTCCCATCCATCCCCAAACATGCAGCTCAACTCCTACTTCTTGTCATGTCCAACCTCGACATGCAAGCCCTCCATCAGTAACTTGAGGATGTGGTATACATCCTCAAGTGTCACAGTCACCTCACCAATAGGGAGCTAAAATATCCCCCTATCTAGATCCCATATCTCTACCAAGGCAGAGAGATACCCCTCATCCACCCTCACCACATCTATCTTGGCTGCCCCAGCCAACCCAACTACCTCCAACCAATCCCACTCATCCTCCCATAGCACCTTCCTCACCCCAAGGATGAGAGGTGAGAACCGATGTCGAGCCTCCAAAATATTTAGCTGCAACACACCACAAAGCATTAATGTCACATACATTGCATTATTTAAAAAAAAAAAAGAAAATTTTGCACAAAAATAAAAATAAATTCAAAAGCACTTACCTTGGAAAAGTGCACACCTGCTTCCACATCCATCCCCCTCTACCATAGCTTACATAGCTCACCAACCACTCACTTCACTCCACTCACTCCACTCCCTCAGATGCAACTTCCAAAATTTATGGATGCACAAATGAGCTTGATTTCCTCTCTATAGGCTACTTATAGCTATTTTAGGTGCACTAAAATGCCCATGGGTGCTTCCTAGTGCATTGAGGTACCTCCCTACATTTGGGAAAGCACCAAACTTTGGTGGGCATCTGTGCAAGCAATAAGCACCCATCGATATTTGGTGTCAATTTTGACAAAAAGAACAAACTGATCCAAAAAGGTAGCTTACCTCCACCAAATCATTCCAAATTGCATCCATACATCAAATTCATCATAATATCATATTTTGTGAAAACCAAAATTGATTTGGAGTCATAATTTTTTCTTACAACCAAAAGTCATAAAATCACATTACAAGTTACAAAATGCTCCAAAATGGTCCAAATTTTCACAAAATGACCATTTTCATCATTCTCATCCTCAATTCCATCATTGCACTCATTAACACATCATATTCCAATCATTACATTCATACATTTGCCAAGTTCACAAATTTCAAGTGAACCTCGTATCTAGTGGTCTATTCTATCTCCTTGGCGATTGTAGCGACTTGCATCCATGCAATTTGGTAAGATGGGTAAACTACCATAAGGACACTTGGCCATATTCATCATCTAATATCTCATTGTTTGAAAAACAAAATCAATTTTGGTACTTCACCGTTCGAGTGAAACTATGCCAAGACCAATTTGCTCTCCAGTTGTCATTGATGGCCTAGTTCATGGGGCTTGAAACATGGACAAAATTATAACTCATCATTCCTTTTCATGATAGTCATCATGGCGACTAGCCTTAGCTAGGGTGATTGGTTTTGACCATAGGAATTATTTGACAGTCACTAGTTGGCCCTCTGAAGTTGACTCTTTTTCTTACATTTTCATCATATTGCATATCAATGATGCCGGAAGGCACATTCTTCAACAACATGGAATCACCCCAAACTTGGGGCAACCACATTTGACTTTGATTTTCCCACAATGGGATACATCTTACATGATCATGGCATCTACACTTGGCAAAAAACCCCTTTCTCTGTTAGGGCAAAAATAGAATCAATCACTTGCATATTTCAACAACCCCCTTCCACCATTGGGGCAAAAATGACATCACATTTACATCATTCATATCATCCACAATTACACCATGCATTTCACACAACCATTTGCACTCATCTATCAATTGGCTCATGAGATGCATCCATCACTCATTCACCAATTGAGGGGGTAAGCTACATAATCAAAATTCTTTTATCTCCAAGCTCATATTTGCATTTCAACAGAAAGAAGTTGCTTCTACATCAAGCCAAAACCAGGTGTCTTGTATTTTTGCACCACATTGTGTTTCACGCAACATGGTACAAAAAGGGGCATCTGTAGACACCAAAATCTAGCCACTTGTCATCCATCCATAGTTTCCCATCACATTTACCCATTATTTATATATATTTATATATATTTGTTTAATATATATTTAAATAATAATATTTTATATATTTTATTTATATATATTTAATAAATATATGTATATTTATATGAATTAATCCCAACCATCCATCATGATTTAATCCCAACCATTCACCCACCTTAATCCATGCCACCTACCCAGATTTAATCTCCACCCTCCATCATGTTTTAATCTTGACCACACAAATTGTGTCATTGAAACCCTAATGTGCCCTAGGAGAGATTATAAAGAGGAGTCATTTTGATGACTCAACCCCTGAGTTTTTGAGTCTTGAGTTCCCTAAGTTTTTGAAATCCCTAAGTCCTCAAGCATCCATGCATCCTCACTTTCACTCTCTCTTGTCATCGCTTTCGCATCCATCGCTGCCCACCTCGCACAAACCAGATCTGCTTTTGTAGATTCTACTCCAATCCCTCGAGCACCTCTGGGCATCTCTTGTTAATCCTCAAGCACCTCTAGGATCCTTCTACCATCATCGAGCACCTTTGGGTACCTTCCTTCCATCATCAAGCACCTCTGGGTACCTCCTACCATCGTCGAGCACCCGTGGGCATTCACAGCCCTAGTTTTGTAGTCTAGCAATCCCTCGGGTGTCGCTAGGGCATCTGCGCACCAAATCCTACAACAACGATGAAGAACAAAGAACAAAGAATTAGTGTGACAAGGTAATTTATTTATTGCATGTATTTTTTATTCTTTAGATCTGTTTATAGCTTCATTTTTGCAACTAGGGTTAGTAGTTTTCTTATTGAGGGCCTCACATAGTGGAGCCCTCATAGATATTATTGACCTTTTGTTGTTGTTTGTTGTTTGCAGGTTTAGGGATCAAGTTCATTGGAAGCTGTTGAAGCACTTGAGTGGTCTGGCCTATGGATATCTGAAGCCCACTCACCTTACTATTGAGATCAAGTCGAGCATGAAGACACCACCCTTTGTTTGTTAGCTAGGGTTTCGGAGAACCCTAGCATATTGAAATCATTGTATTGGATAATAAAGCATTGTAAACCCCCATTTGGGGTACACTTGGTTGTAATATCAGAGATCCACCTAGAAATAAGAATAAAAGTTTATTTCTGTGCAATCATTTGTGTTTATTCTGCTTTATTTATTCATTTATTTAAGTATATTGTTTGGTGTTGTTCGATTTTGCATCTACACTTCCCTTCCATTGAAGGGATAAATTTGACCTTTCTTTCCTCTAGCAATAACCTTTTATGAGATAAATCTTAACTTTCCTCATTTTATAAGGGTTCCCTTATGCCTTTTCTTTTTTGTTGAGAAAGGGATGAATCACATTGCATGAATTAACAATTTCTTTCATCAATCATATTATTTAATATTTTATTGTCATAATTGTCTACCTTTTAGAGTGAGACTCTCGCTATGAATTTTATACACCCATTTCACTATGAACACTTATGGTCAACTATGCTAAAACATAACATATTGGAGTATTCTAATTATGCAAATAGATATAAAATATAACAAAATCCTATATATCTATATTATACAAGGAAATACAACACAATGGAAAATGCATCTTGTATATAGATACAAGTAAATATACAATCTCATTACTTGTGTCTATATGAAATATGTCTTTTCAATTATGTCAATTTTTCCTTATATAATATATGCTAATAGAATTTTAGTGATTCTGTACTCACAAATTAACTTTAGAGTGGATATGATAGGCATTAAGAATATATTTTTTATGAACATTAGTTCTTATTAAAAGATAAGATGATTACACAATATGCAATTCTTTAAAAAATTCTAGTACCATGATAATAAAACAAGATGACTTTCTCTTGGGGTCCTTTAAGGAAGAAGTAAAAAAGTTGTTTTGAAGATGTAAAAGGTTAAATATTTTTAAGGTACATGAATTTTATTCCTATTCTTCTAGACACTTAAATAATAAATCAAACATGATGTGACGGTAATGGTTAGTGTAGTGATAAATCACTACATCTCTAATAGATTATGCCCTAGAAGAAGATGAGAAGCCTAAACCTAAAACCAAAGGAGTGAAATCCATGATAGTCTAAAAATATTCCATGTCAAATTTCACCAAACAAATATCTTCAAAAGGTAGATATAGGAGTGGAAACCCTCTTTATATGTGGGAAATTTGACCGTCTAATAAAAATATGGTCCACGATTAGTAGTCTAGAGCCTTTTCAATGATATATGATTCAGACCTCACTCATAACAAAAGTTGATGAGCCTTTTTATAATAACTAAAAAGACTCTATTATAGGAGGATGATCAACCCAAACATCATCCATGACAAAATCAGCAGAGCTCATCATTTTTTGCATCATTTTTGGTAAGCAACCTCTGGAAACTCATGTGTCATCCCTCCACCAAACACACAAGGATATCCTTGATCATGTGATATGGCAAGAGGAAACCAGCAAGTGGGAGAATAAGAGTGATCCTTGTGATCACTCTATAAGAATAGAAATTTGAAGACATACTTCCCCACATTCAAAAAAATGTTGCTAGGGTGAAGGTTTCTCTACAAAAATAAAATAATCAGTTGAGTCACCATTAGAGTAAGCAGGCATGGAAGCATCCTAGAACAAAGTTTGGAAAGAATAAATAGAAAAATGGGAGCATAAAATATAATGAAGGAAGAAATGGGAAAGCTATGAAAGCAATCAGGAGTTTTGATCAAACTATAAAAGAAGACCTGATGAAAAGTCTCGATAGAGAAACTTATCAGAACTTGTAAAGTCCCAAAGAAAGGAGACAAGCAAAATTTTTGATTAAAAATATCCCAACCATGCAGATAAAGGATGCTAGAAAAGTTTTGAAATAATGAACAACTTTGAAGGTGGGCAAGGGCACCAAGACCAAGGAAGAGGTAAGTGAGTGTACGGATCCTTAGGAAGAATAAAGACAGTACGTCATTACTAAGAAAATATGGCTCTATGAATCAAATGAAGGTAGGTAAACCATTAAATTTGAAGGAAGGGTACTTGTAGCTATGACAACTATAGACTGATAGGAGTAGTAACTAAGAGTTGCTCCATTAATTATTTAAAATTTCTAGGATATGGGTAGACATAAATTCAAGTCATCCTGTAAAATTTGGAGGGAAAATTCTCCCCTTGTAATCTATAAATGGTAGTAGTTTTAGCTTTGTAAATAATCAATAAATCTAAAATTCCTTGTATTTGTAGGCTTTCCTTTCATTTTTCTCTGTAAAAACAATGGCAGTTCCTAAGTGGTTTGTGGAAAATTTTGAACCCTCTCTTCTGGCACAATCTATGTAAACATTTACCTACATTTATATATACACAAAAGCCTATATCTATTATTTAGACTTTTCCTATAAACCCATGGATGTGTATGTGTTTGTTTGTAATATTTTACGTCAATAGATGTAACGATCCTTGATCTTGACCCTAGGAAGAGAGCAATTTTTTTTAAAAAGGATTAACTAAGAAGACCCAATAAATTCAACAGTGTTAAGGCATAATCATCTTGAGTTAATTGTCGCTGTAGTTGACACTCAAGTGGATAGGAGTGGCCAAGTTTCTATATTTTCTAGGGTTTACTCTTCTATCTTCTCCATTAGAAAAGATGTCATAAGTGGTTCCCCCATTTACCTACACTACCCTATATGGAACAACCTGACCACAGTGTAGGTTTACCCTCTAAGGTCCATATCACTTAAAGGTGGTGTCTATCCCCTAATCCTACATATCTCTTAAGGTGATGTCTATCACCTTAAGGATTGTAGACACCAAAAACTAGCCACTTGTCATTCATCCATGCTTTCCCACCATTTACACCACCCAAAACATAGTCATTTGCCCTCCATCCTAGCTTTCCTACCATTTTCACTTATTATTTATATAAATTTATTATCTATATATATATATATATATTTAAATTATAATATTTTATAATTATTTTATATATTTAATAGATATAAATAGATCAATCAATCCTAGCCATCCAATTTCATTTAATCATGTCCATCCACCCACATCAATCCATGCCACACCCTAGATTTATTATCTACCCTTAGATGTGCTTTAATATCAGCCACATGATTAGTTTCATTGAAACCCTAGCATGCCCTAGGTTAGATTATAAATAGGATATATTTTTATGGCTCAATCCCTAAGTCCTTGAGTTCTTAAGTTTTTGAGTTCTCTGATTTCCTAAGTGCCTTAAGTATTTAACCAACCCTTTTGTGCCCTAATCCCATTCCATACACCATATTCCCTGGCCCTCACTCGCCATCACCATCGCTGCATCTTGCACAAACTCATGTGTGGTGACATGTCTCTTTTAAAAGAGATCTCTGACCACTCATACGAATAAGCTAGATTCTTGGTTTCATCCATAATAGGTCTACCCAATTTACTCAAGATGAGTTAATGAACTCACTTGAACACACTGGTTCTTGATTGTCTAAGGTCATTACCATGATCTTGATTCGGTAAATGAATTCACTACACACACATTTGGTCCTATAGGAATTAGGTAGTTTTAGTGGGTTTATTTGATACCACTAGGATGTTTGAGTCTCTAAAAAATATGTAGTATTCCATATCAACATCCATATCTTATCAATATCCATATCTTCTTCCATATCAACATCTATGTCTTCTTCTATGTCAGCATACATGTCAATTCATAAGTCATCCATACCATTTGCCACCAAGTCTGGTGTCCTTGATTAAACAATAATTCTATAAAAATGTTGAACAAAGACAAACTATAAATTATCATTAGCACATGCCATATTACATATACCATCCATACATGCCATCTTGCATTAATCATCCATATATTCCATCATGCATTAATCATAAACATAAACATGCATTCCACAAAAAAAATCATACAAAAATATAACACAAAAGGTAAAAGCCATGTATATATATGTATAAATATCAAATATACAATGAATATCCAAATGCTACGTACAATGGAGCACCAAGGCTCATATACAAAAGTGCATCTACACACTAGCTACATCCTCCAAGAAGACCCCTATAACCTAGCAGGAGCCTCAAACCTAGAAGGATACCTAGACCTAGAGCTATGCCTAGACTCGTTATACCTCATACTCCTAGACACAAATGAGGTTGGAGGATCAAGGAGTGGAATATGATGTTCCATCAACCTATCCTATAATGCCTTGATATATCTATGCTGATACCGAAGGCGTGCTATATCAGCATTATGTTGATGCTCTCTCTACTAGATCTACCTAGAGCCTCATGATCCTCACATCCTACTCTACCACCTGCTACTCCAATTGTGCCCACTCCTCCTTGATTTGGTCTGGGGGTACATCTGGAACCTCCTCCACATCCTTTCTATATCTGCCACCTCTCCTATCTCGAGATCCTGTTGTGCTACACCCTTCACCTTTTACCTTCGACTGTCAGATCAAAGGCACCGATGTTTCTTGGGGACCCCTTGGGTCCCCTCATCCTAGGTCTCCTGGGTACCCTCATCCCTAGCCTCTCCACTACCATCCCCATCAACCACTCCTCGGGGCGGTACCCATGGTGTCTGAGTCGTAAACTAATGAGCACCAAAAATGCTCATATTTATACATGGATTTCTAACATATTATGCAACATTATTATTATAGAATGTATGTTTTATGAAATATATATATATATATATATATATATATATATATATTATAGTAAATTATGTATATTATATAATATTTATTTTAAGTGAATTGTGTGCAGATTTAGTGGTTTTTATGGTATTTTAGCATGTTTACATTAAAGTCCCATTTGGATCTAGCAATTTCAATTTGATGAAGGTAAAATATATGTAGTACACCAGTATGAAGCACTAATTCAGGCACCCAATTTCCTTTTAAGAACCCAACTCCTGTTTGACGCTTAACTAATGGGTGCCTGATTCCCATTAGGTGCCTTCTTCTAATTAGGCATCTACTTCTCGTAGGAACCTACTTCTTGTTAGGAATCTACTTACCAATAGGTTCCTACTTCCTGTTATGGTGCCTACTTCCCGTTATGGTACCTGCTTCCCATTGATGCAAAATTACAGATAAAATTACAGCACAACTCTTGTTGTCGATAGAATAGAATATGGATTTCAGTTATGGATGCGGATGATATTTCAGTAAGGTATATGGATGAAAAACAAAGTCAAAAACCATATGGCATCTATTTTCCAACAAATACATAAATATAAATTCAAATAGATAAAGCATAAAATCAAACGGATTCTATTTTGATAAAAATAGAATACGTTAAATTAGTCAAAAATTAAATATTTTTGCTTTATCTCCATTATTCATGCATGTTGTTGTAACCAAAAAATCAAGAATTTATTTTCTCTCAAATGTAACAGGGCATGGCCACATATCTTATAAATATGTAGGCCACCCTTGATAAAAATAATCCTGAATTTTAGATTTGTTGTATAATTTTCTGAAGCTGCAATATATTTTGAGTGTTTTTATTAATCTCAACTAGCGTCCGGTGAATGAATTGATTGGGCAGAAGACTGCTGGAGCTTGGGCCCACTCTAAATAGTACTCCTCCCTTTTTACCTTACTTTATGTAGTTAATTTATTTACTATTTTTTATATTATTTAATTCTTGTAGTTTCCCCTGTTTTCTGTAATTTTTAGCAAGTGTGTGTTTTAATTTTCATAGGTTTATTTTTAGTCATGTTTATTTTTAATTCATTATTTATTTTTTGCACTTAATTCTATTGAGTTTGGATGAATTAAAAACACACAAATAACACCCCCACCAAACCAATAAGCACAGAGGGACTCATTCCTCGCACTACATGCATATACTATGCATGATACTCATAAGTTTACGAGCTACCCCGGGTTGACAAGTAAATGGAGGTAATTAATTGAACTATAAAAAACTAACAAATGTTTTACCTAATATTTTGGTGTCATTGTCAGGGAGTGTCACAACCATAGTGTATGATCCATAGGTCAGTTAGTTTGAAAACTAATTTCAGATTTTCTTACTTGTAGATCATCTACCTGCGAAGCATGAGTCCACCAAGAGCCTAAAAAAATCCAATGGGTCATTTATTGAAAAAATAGAAAACATCTCAAGCTTAGAATATTCTGAAAATATTTATCAAAGATAAAATTGCATCCATTTGAGTCATGTCATCATAAAAATTATTATATGAAATATATTTGTGACCAGGTTGACATCAATGGAAAAAATTCAACAATTATTTTAGAAGCATTCTAGCAAAAAGGAAAAATTGCCAATACGAGGAATAGCCTCCATAATTAAAACAAAAATAGGAACATTGTTTAATGGTGTGAAGAGTGAAATTTTATCTCTTGCTTCATAATCAAACACATTCCAGAAGAAGAAGCAAGAATCTAAAGCAATGTCTATCTTTTTCTATTCGAGGTATAGAGAAAATCATGAAAAAAATAAATATTCGAAGAATACAGTAGAAGTTTATGAAAACTGTCACTTGGATCATTAGACTAGGTTGTGTTTAAAAATACTAAAAGAAAATCTGAAAGAAGTAGGAACTTACTTCGTAGATCAATATCCATAGACACAACCATTAGAAAATTCTAGCTTACCAGTTTCACCTTCTACCAGGCCAAAATAGTTATTGGTACCACTAGAGCCATATCCTGGCAACAACTATTTAAATTCACTATCTAATCAGGGAGTTATAGGAATAAACCCAATGTGCCATAATAGTGTAGAAATAAATTGTGTTGTTCAACAATCAAGTAATGAAGGACTTCCATCGTATCCCAAAAGGTTATAGAAAACTAGAAAAATGACACCACCTAATTTTGATATTATAAAATAGTTGAGAAATCATACTGATATCATTCCTCAAAGTATCATGTATTTGCCTATTTACTCTAAAGCCATTAGAGAGGTATGCCTCAAGAAACTAGAACATATGGTAAAAACTGCAAATTTAACATTTCCCAACACTTTGGTAAAATTTAACACTGACATTAGATGTAGAATAGGAAAAATTATAGTTAATGAAAAACTGTAAAAATAATTGTCATCCACCTGCCTGCACAATCTGCCAATAAGTTGGACAAATTTGGTTTTGAGGTCATACAAGAAGATTCTCTTTCCATGCTACAAAGAATCATAAAATTGGATAAAGAAGGGGATGGGACAAATGAAGTCTTAATTGTATCAAATTTTAGACACAAATTAAGATCTTATCACAAGCCCCAAATTCTAGAGGCTTGCTTGATTGCAGGCCCCCACCTTCAATGTTATCACCCACAACACGATGAACACTATTACAACATTCAATTAAAAATTTAAAAAAAAAATTAATTAGAATTTTCTTTAATGCCATTATTTTAGGTTTTCTTTTATTTTTTTATGTTTTGTAGATAGCAAGAGGCTTAGTGCAGATCATAGGCATCTAAGGTAATCTGACCTACCGGCATGTTTTGTTCCATTCTATTTTCTGAAATAAAATGCAGTCCATGGGACTTCCCAAGTGGTCACTCATCCTAGTTCTACTCCATGCCATCATGCTTAATTTTAGAGTTTTTAAAGGATCTACTACCAGGTGCTCAATAAAACACATTCGTTGCATATGGTTTGGCACCACGGGCAGATGTGCAACACTCGGCCATGGCAGCACCAATTATGGTGGATAAAATATGAGATCAAATGGTTAATAGAACTCTGTTGAGCAGAACATGGTTCATATAAAAAAAAATTGTTTATTAAGTTTGAGTATGTATAAAGTTTATTTTAAAGCACTATTCCTGATTACCAACAAAAGGCATCTACTTTCTATTTTAACAAACATCTATGTTCCATGAGTTAAAATGAGACACTTGATTCCCATATGAAGGTTCCTGCTTTCTATTCTAATGGGTGTTTATGCCTCATGTGAATAATATTCGTCATTCAGGAAATGGCCCATGCCATGTCAACTGATCGCTCATATGCACAAAGTCAAATCTATCATGGATGAAATTATTTTAATTTTGTCCGTTAAAGAGATTGTGCACATTCCAAAAATGAAAAAATTGTCAGCAAATAGCTTTTGAGGAGGGGATGTTTGTCATCCCATGAAGACATGTTTTTTCTAATATTTTCTTGAATTTGTGTAGGAAACCTCAAATGAATAAATTGCAGCAACCGAGAACCAGTCATGCGGAGGAAAAAATTTGTCACATGGGAAAAGTGCCCATCATTCTTTGTTCTAGTACACATGGTCATCATCAAACAGCTAATACAAGTGCACCATGATTGTTTGCACTTTAGACATGCACAAAACATAATATAGGTGTGTACTTAACTTATGTTTTGTATATATATAATTTTCATAGAAATATATTTTCATAAAATAGTGCCAACACAATCCCTATTAATTTGTCCATCCAACCATTTAGCCCCATTTGGTATTTTATCCACATGCAAATATTATGTTAGGAGAACACTCATGGTCATCATAATTATTTTGAGAGAACACTCATGGTCATCATAATTCTTTTGGGAGAACACTCATGGTCATCATCTTAAAAATCGGGCACGTGCTTTACAAAATGACAAAGTTATCGGATTAAAAAAAAGAAAGAAAATGGAAAAAACAAAGAGATTGACCATGGGGGGAATCCATAAATAATTTGCTGAAAAAGAATGATCTGCCACAGCCAGAAAGAGAAGAAAGAAAAACATAGCCTATTGGACAACCATTGCTAAAAATGGAAATTATAAGCACCGAGTGTCACAAGGGCATGCCACTCTTTAAGCATGGGGGACGTAACAAGGATGTTTCACTCTTTTAAGCATGGGGGGATGATGAACACCAAAAATGTTCATATTTATACATGGATTTCTAACATATGATGTGGCATTATTATTATAGAATGTATGTTTTATGAAATTTTTATATATATTTAATAGTAAATTATGTATATTATCTAATATTTGTTTTTAAGTGAATTATGTGCAAATTTAGTGGTTTTTATAGTATTTTAGCATGTTTATATCAAAGTCCCATTTGTACCTAGAACTTTCAATTTTATGAAGGTAAAACATCTATAGTACACCAGTATGAAGCACTAAGCCAGACGCCTGATTCCCTTTGAAGCACCCGACTCCCATTTGACGCTTAACTGACGAGCACCTAATCCTCGTTAGGCACCTACTTCTCATAGGTGTCTGCTTCCCATTAGGCACCTACTTCCCATTATGGCACCTGCTTCCCGTTGATGCATAATTATAGCTTGACTCTCATTGATATAAAATTACAGTACGAATACTATTGTCGATAGAACATAAATGGATTTCAGTGATGGATGCAGATGATATTTCAGCAAGGGACGTGGATGAAAAACAAATTCAAAAACCATATGGCATCTATTTTTTAGCAAATACGTAAATATCAATGCAAATAGATAAAGCATAAAATCAGACATATTCTATTCTAATAAAAACAGAATACGTTAAATCAATCAAAAATTAAATATTTTTGCTTTATCTCCATTATTCCTACGTGTTGTAACCAAAGAATTAGGAATTTATTTTCTCTCAAATGTAACAGGTCGTGGCCGCATATATTATAAATATGTTGGCCATCCCTCATAAAAATAATCTTGAATTTCATATTTGTTGTTTAATTTTCTGAAGCTGCAATATATTTTGAGTGTTTTTATTTAATCTCAACTAGCGTCCGGTGAATGAATTGATCAGGTGGAATATTACTAGAGCCTGGGCCCACTCTAAATAGTACTCTTCCCCTTTTACTTTTTTTTTGTATTTAATTTATTTACTATTTTTTTAGATTATTTAATTCATGTAGTTTCCCCTATTTTCTGTAATTTTATAGAAAGTGCATGTTTTAATTTTCATTGATTTATTTTCAATCGTGTTTATTTTTAATTCATTATTTATTTTTTTGCAATTAATTCTATTTAGTTTAGATGAATTAAAAATACACAAAGAACACCCCCACCAAACCAATAGGTATAGAGGGACTCATTCCTCACACTACATGCATATATTGTGCGACTCACAAGTTTACGAGCTACCCCAGGTTGACAATTAAATGGAGATAATTAATTGAACTGTAGAAAACTAACCAATATTTTGCCCAACATGAACCATGCATCATACTCTATGATCATCCATGCATCCTCCATATCCAAGAGATCTATATTCTCATCATCCTCCAAAACCACCCTCCATAGCTCCGTGCAAGGTAGCCCAACCTCCTCTTGATGTCTCATATACTGCATCGGCTCATCAGGGACATCCTGCCTCAGCCCAAACTAAAAAGGCACTCATGATAACTAGAAGTACTTTGCCTCACTCCTATGCCTCCCAACCACCCACCTACCCTACCGCACCCACCACAAATGCTCTCCATCCTTGGTCCACTGGGCACCCAACCATGGCCTCCACACCACTTAAGTGGATATTAATCTAGCCCATAGATTCCTATACCACTGACTCATCCTCATTGGATGACTCAACTACACCTCCTTTACCAACACCCATCACCTAACATAGGGTTGCTCCCTACCAAAATCCTTCACAAGCAAACCCTCTGTTCGAGCAATTCTAAAATGTTCCCATCCCTAGCATGGCAACAATAAGCTACACCCCAATCCCTTCTACCCTTACCTCATCACATCATATAACTCCTAGTATACCTACACCAGTAAGGTGGGATCCCATGCATACACCTATATCTTAGTGAGCATATCACTCACTATTCTTATTAGGTTCCAAGGGAACCTACATCTGGTACTATTTAGGGCCACAATTTTGGCCAACACGAACATCACCAAAGCCTGGAGGGGGTCTAACTCCTTGTCCACATACATGGACAAATAATATATGCCCCCAATATCCACTTTCACCCCCTACCATGCATCTTCAAACATCCTCATCATATTCATATTTCGGTTGAGCCCGACCTCAACCCAAATTCCCTCCATTAGTACCTTGAGGATGTGATATACATCCTCCAAGGTAACCATCACCTCACCCGTGGGAAACTAAAATTTCCCTCTATCTGCATCCCACCTCTCTTCCAAGGTAGAGAGGTGCCCCTTGTCAGCCCTAATCACGTCCATTCAGGCTACCTCTTCTAGCCCCACCTCCCCAAGCAACTCCCACTCATCCTTCGTAATCACCTTCCTCATCCCAGGGATGTAGGGCAAAAATCGATGTCAAGCCTCCAAAACTCTAATCTAAAACACAACACAACACATTTGTTAATAATAATAATAATAATAATAATTTGCACAATATAAAAAGCATAATAAAAAATGGGTTACCTCAGCAACTCATGCCCTAACTGCAGCCTAGCCTCCACACCAGTTCCCTCCACCACCATAGCTTCTCAAACTCCAAATGCCTCAACACACTTCACTTCTCACTCACCCTTCACTCCTCAAATGTAGCTTCTCAAACTCTCAAATACACAAATGAGCTTCAATATCACCCAAGCAAGCTATTTATAGTTGCTTAAGGTACTTTGGGGTATTCATGGGTGTTTCCTAGCATGCTGAAGCACCCGCGAGCATTTCTACAGACCACAAGCACCCATGGGAATTTTACGTCGGTATTGACAAAAGGTAAAACTTGCACAAAATTATTGCTTCCTCCAACCAAATCACTTCAAATTTTATCATCCATGTATTTCATCATTTTATCATGTTTTGTGAAGATTCCAACTTATTTGTATGCACAATAATCATTTGCGACCACATATTGTAAATTCATAAAACAAGCTACAAAAGCACCTCAAAACGGTCCAAATTTTCTGAAAACAATGACCATCATTATTTCCATCATTCACACATCATCTTCATGTCATTTAACATATTTATTTGCATATTTACCCAAGTTCATATACAAATGTAAGTGAACCTCGTATCTAGTGTTCTATTCTATCTCCTTGGTGATTGAAGAGATTTATCTCCATGCAATTTGATAATATGAATATCTTACCATAAGGACACTTAACCATGATTATCATCACTTATCTCCTTGCTCAAGATCACAATCATATTTGTTACTTCACATTTTGAGTGAACCCTTGCCAAGAGCAATTTTGCACAAACATTGCCATTGATGGCCTAGTTTGTAGGGACTAAAACATGGATAAAATCATATTTCATCATTTCACAGTTCCCTGACAGTCATCATAGATATAGGCACTAGCTAGGATGATTGGTTCCAACCATGGGAATTATTCAAACAATCATTTGCAGGCCCTTCGAGGTTGACTGTTTTTATTTTATATGCATCTTCATCTTTGCATATCAATGACATCGGAAGGCAAAAATTTTAAAAGCATCAAATCACCCCAAAATTTGGGGCAACCATAAGTGATTTTGATTTTTCCACAATGGGATACACCTTACATGATCTTGGCATCTACACTTGGCAAAAATCCATTCATTTGTTGGGGTAAAAATAGACACATATTTTTCACACATCCCTTCATCTATTAGGGCAAAAAAATACACATTTTTCAACAATCCCCTTCCCATCGTTGGGGTAAAAATGGTATCACATTTTACATCATTCATATCATCCATATTACATTTGCACAAATCTATTAATTGGATCATGAGATTCATCCGCAACCTCATTCACCAATTGAGGGAGTAAGCTACACAGAACTCAAATTCTTTTATTATTTTATATTTAATCTCATGTTCCACATACCAAGAGAAGTTGCTTCTACACCTAGAAAAAATAGGTGTCTCATGTTTTTGCATTGCCTTATGTTTCATACAACACAATAAAAAATGGGTATCTATAGACACCAAAATCTAGCCGCTTGTCCTTCATCCATTCTTTCCCATCATTTCCACCATCCAAAACATAGTCATTTGCCCTCATTCCTTACTTTCCCACCATTTATACCTATTATTTATATATATTTATATACATATTTATTATATTTATATATTTAAATAATAATATTTTATATATTATTTTATATATATTTAATAAATATATATAAATAATTTTTTTTCAACCATAAGATTTCATCTAATTTTGTCCATCCACCCACATCAATCCATGCCACACCCTATATTTATTATCTACCCTTATATGTGCTTTAATATTAGCCACATGATTAGTGTCATTGAAACCCTAGCATACCCTAGATTGGATTATAAATAGGAGCCATTTTGATGGCTCAACCCCTAAGTCCTTGAGTTCCTAATTTTTTGAGTTCCCTGATTTTCTAAGTTCCTTAAGTATTTAACCAAGCCTTTTGTGCCCTAATACCATTCATTCACCATATTCCCTACCCCTCGCTTGCCATCACCACCACTACATCCCATGCCCTCACCCAATATACTTTTGCAAAATCCTCCATCATCCACCAGGCACCTATGGGTGCTTTCTATCAACATCAGGCACCCACAGGTACCTCCCTACCAGTCCCAAGTGTCCACAAGCATTTTCTACAGCCACCAAGTACCCATAGGTATTTTATGTAAGCCCTTCTGAAATCCTCCTACCTTCGTGCGATGCTAGGGCACGTCTTCACCATTGAATTGCAACAAATCCAACCATCAAAGGACAATAATCAAGTATCAAGGTAAATCAAATATCTATTTTATTTCATTTTAATATCTTTATATTTGCATGCATTTTCATTTATCAATAGCTAAGGATTTATTGATATCTGAGGGTATCGCACAATGGAGCCCTCCTAGTTTTTTTTTGGTAAGTTAAATATTTTATTTTTATGAGGACATTTAAAAGGTGCCCTAACACCTTGTTACATCATCTAACAAAAAGGATGCACAGACCACAAAAACCAGCAAGCATCCTTGAAGACCTATGAACATTAAGGAAAACATGAACAAACTAAACAAGAACTAGGAAAATCCCAAAAGGGACAAAAAAGTAAGGCTACACCATAGAAGCCTATTAGGCAATAATAGAGTCATCCTTGCCATATTTCTTAACATCCTTAGAATCATCCTTAACATCATCCTTCAGTATATCCTTGAATATATCCTTTGCCATTTCCACAACTTTGACGTCCTTATCCTCTGGTTTAGTTTTAGCAACAGTAGGAGTATCTTCTACAAAATTATCAAAGAAAAATAGGAGGCTTAGAGCATTCATATGCTCTTTTATTTGTAAAATTGCTCCTATTGTAGTCATGGCATTCTCCAAGTGAAAAATCATGCTTGAGGTGGTCTTGATAACATATCTTTGAAGGATCTTCAGGATCATCCATATCATCCTTAGCAACATCCTGCATCTTTCCTCGATTTTGAACTTCCTTGTTTTTGAGGTGTTGTGAACTCCTTGTGGGAGTTGTCTCAACCTTGATTTTCTTTTTTTCCATGAATTTTGGATATTTTTTTCCTTCAGCTACCTTCTTCATTTTGGATCCATAACTCTTAGTGACAGGGGTGGAGGACGTATCCTCCTCGGTGTTTTTCCCCTGTTGATTTTGAGTGAAAACATTTCCCTAAAGAAATTTTTCCAAAATATGGACATATAGCACTCTGAAAAGCCCTTGATGAGAGGTCCACGCAGCATCCTTTTTTTCTTGAGTTGCATTTATGGTATAATCCATTGACAGGTATAGAAATTTAGGAATTTTTATTGCCTTAACCTCTCTAAAGTGATTCACGAAGGTAACATGGAAACTTCTGAGTTGTAATTTAGGATTATCCATCGTTATTTTTTCCATAACGGGATTCATGAATTCCTTCCAAGTGGTGGGAAGGTCACTACAGAACATCCTCAGCTTAATGATTCTCCACATGGGTGACTTTAGCTCAAATTGGCTCAGCTCAGCATCCTAGTTATGTTTATCCCTGCACAAAGTCTGCCCTACCATCGGTTGCCTAGTAACTTTAGCCAGGACACCAATATTCACTTGAAACTCGACACCATGAACAATTACAATCCTTTTTTCCAAATGGATGTGAAAGCCAAATTTATGTCCTAGTTTGAAGTAAAAAAAAAATTGAGGAACAACATGAATCCTCAATCGCCATGGATGGTTTCCACAACTAGTTCAATTATGAGTGACTCTGGTTCTACAAAATTTATGATGATAGAAAATAGAAAGGACACAATAGAATCATATCACTCACAAGGATGAGAGGAATAGATAGGGATAGAGCTGAAGTCATTTTTAGAGAGGTATTTTTAAACCTTTAGTAGGTAAGAAATTTTTTGGAAGTCGATAGATTTTCTTCTCATAAAAAGGCAATTCATTAAAAAAACCAATCAAGGAAATCACGGGGGCTAGAACAACATTCCCCAAGTAGTTTATGGTCCCAAAAATTGCTATTTTCCACATGGATAGAGAAGTGTGCCACTCCTTGGAAGGTTTACCCAATCAAGTTTTGAATTGAGATCCTTTCCCAAATCGCACAGAACCCAATTGGAAAATGATGAAGATCAGGAGAGGAGAAGGACATGGAAATCAAGTTACATGAGTAAGAGGTAAAGAAATATGGCTGGCTAGATTGGTCAGGTAATACGTGGAGGGAGGACCGGCTCTTGATGAACAATGGGAAGGAACCCCCCATTGGATAGTGGAAAAAGTGGTATGAATTGAAGCTAGTGGATAAAAGGCAGTGACAGGGATGAGCAGTATGATAAATAAGAATGACATGAGGGAAATTGTTGATAATAATCCAATTAATAAGTGCCTAGAGAAGATAAAATTCATCATGGAAAATATTGGTTTGAAAAAGGTGATTTTGAAAAGATACATGACACATGATAAAGTGAGGCCTAGAAAACACCACCTTTTCAATCCTATGAACATGAAATAATGAATATTAATCATTTTGATGATTTTATGCTTTTTCCAACCTGGAAATTTCATCAACTCCATTAGTAAGGGTGTCAGTCCAAGTCAGCATCCCAGGGGTATAAACTCCAATGTTATCAAGTTTGTTAGCAACCCCATTATCTTCCCTGAAAACATGTTGAATAATGACTTAATTTTGGAATAGAAGCCCTCCCAGTTATTACTAACTCCCTGTTATTATTTTTATGTGTGTAGGTTTGGAAATTCATCAACATTGGATAGTTGTTTAAGCTAGAGTGGCCTGATTCAACAGATATTTGAAGCCCACTCAACTCTATTGGGAGAAAGAGCGAGTTCACAAACACCATAAGCATTTCTAGCTAGGGTTTCAAAGAACTCTATCATTATTATATTTATTGTATCAAATAAATTGTGTAAAACCCCCATTTGGGGTCACATTTGATTGTACTCAGATCCCCCAACAATAATAATATCATATCTATTTCATTATGCAATTTCTTGTATTTTATGGTTTATTCATTTTTAGTTTTTTGTATCTAGTGTTTCATTTTTATCTTCATAAGGACCATATCTCTTAATATGACACAACTATGTAAGATTACTATGGTATGATTCCTTAGTGATTAGTTAGTTCCATCTACACATGAAACTAACTAAGATCATCACCGCTCACCTAATAATGATCATGGTCACACTTACCTACCTACAAGATACCACCACTATACTACGTTGGTTATTGTAAATGACCATCCTAAGGCTCATCTCTAGGATCACCTAATCCTCACTGCTAGGGTTTGTCAAACACATTCACCAAAATTACATAGTTGATTTATCTACCCACAAAATCAACTAGGATTGGGTGCAACTCAACTCTAGGGTTAACTAATATGGTACTTAATGATTCATGCCCTTAATAAACCTCCCTTAAACCAAGGATCCTATTCAACATATTTTCCTATCTCATAAAATAAAGTTAAATTAAATCATACTCAAAATTCAATACTAACATCAACATAACAAATTGCTAAAGACTAGAGAAATTAGGTATTTCATTCCTACATAACACTAGAAATTATGTGTTTCCTTTATCTACATGAAAGGAAATTAAATAATATCTAGATATAATAACTAAATTTGATTGATTACTTTCTCCTATTAATCCATCCTCATTTTCAATAAATACAAATAATTTGTCTCACTATGTACAAATTATTTCCAAAGAAACTTAACATAGAAGGAAAATTATAATTCATCTTTCACTTTTTAAAATATATTAATAAAATTCATGATAATACATCAAGAATTTTTACAAGGATATCCATCCCCTCATCAAATCGTTACATAGCATGACTTCTACACAAGACACCTTTTAAGTTTTCTCATCTCCACATGCAAATATTAAATTTCAATATATTAATACATAATAGTAACTAAGTCTCATATTTTTTTCAATATCTTCTACTTGATAGGTATTTTCTCCATCGTACTTTGATCATATGTATAGGGATCAGGACAACTCTCTGAATGTATATGTAAGCCTAGCATACATAATGAAAATAAAATCATTCAACAACAATGAAAAATCTTAAATCCATTATAGACTTTAAAACATTTTTTCAAAGCTTATTAGCCATAAACAAGAGAAGCACATACTTCTCTCACTCAAATAAGGTTCTTTTACTACACAATCCACATCTATACCCTTGGATATTTTTACTAATCATCTATGACATTCTAAAAATATAGCAATGAAACCAATCACATCTCGTTTCAATTTTAGCCAATAAAAGGCCTTTTTCATATTCTCTCTCATGTTGGCACCTCCTCGATGAGCATAATATGGAGAATAGGGTGTCTCTTACATGATTATTCTTATTAAGTCTCTATTTTTTTGTATAACAACCCTATCTTTGAAGGACAAAATCTCATATTTTATGTTGAAATCCCAACTTTCCTAAGGATTTACCTCTATTTTAGTCTAAATTTTGGTGAAATATGGGTCTTGTAACTACATTTTATTACTTTTTAAATCAAATCAACATGCCTTCAGGTTGAAGCTATTATATGCATCCTCCTACTTAAGGTTTCAACCACCTTCTTTTCTTTTCTCTTGATATATTCTATGCCAGATTCATATAAAAATATATCTTAGGCTTTGGTGATCTATTCTTAGCTCAAAATATTATCCCAATAAGTAATGTCTCTAGACCTTAAGAGCATGGACAACTATTGCTAACTCCAATCATGCATAGCATAGTTCAACTCATGCTTCTTAAGTTTTCTAGATTCATAGGATACTATAGCTTCATTTTGTGATAAAACTCCTCCAAACCCTTCTAAAGAAGCATTTGTGCATACCATAAAATTCCCAAAAGGACTAGATATTTTGATAATTTGTGTCATACTAAGCTTATTCTTAAGAGTTGCAAAGGTAGCCTTACACTTCTCTATCCATTTGAACTCCCTTCCTTTTATTTGAAGGTTAGTAATAGAGTATGTAATCCTTGAGAATTTTTCCACAAATCATCTCTAGTAACCTGCTATTCACATGAAACTTAAAATTTCAAACACATTGGTAGGTATAGTCCAACTTAGTATGGATTCAATATTTTTGGGTCAACATCAATCTCTTTTCTCAATATAATATACCCTAGATACTGCACTTGTGGAACATAGAAATCACACTTTGACAACTTCTTGTATAGTTGATTCTTCCTCAACACCTCTAAAACCAATCTCAAATGTTGATCATGTTCTTCTTTGGTGTAGAAATAAATGAAGATGTCATCCAAAAATATCAAAATAAAATGGTCCAAATATTGCCTGAACACATTGTTCATTAGGTTCATAAAGGTTGTTGGTGCATTTGTCAATCCAAATGGCAGAATAGTAAATCATAATGTCCATATCTTGTCTTGAAAGTTGTTTTGTGAGTGTCTTCATCATGAATTCTCAACTGATGGTATCCTAATCTTAGGTCAATTTTTGAAAAAATTATGGCATATTTTAATTGGTCATAAAGATCAAAAATTCTTGGTAAGGGATACCTATTCTTGATGGTGACTTTTTTAACCATCATGTAATCAATACATAGTCTTAAATATCCATCCTTATTATTTACAAACAACACTAGAGCACCCCAAGGTGACACACTAGGTTTATTCAAATCCTTTTCCAACAAGTCTTTGAGGTGCACCTTTACCTCTTGTATCTTAATAGTGGTCATTCTATAGGGCGTCCTAGAAATAGGTTCAGCTTCAGGCATTAAATAAATAGTGAAATCAAATTCATGTTGAGGTTCAAGGCTTGGAAGATCTTTCAAAAATGCATCCCTAAATTCATGCAACATTGGATGTTTTTTTAATAGTTTTGAATCTCCATTACTTCCTTAATTTCCACTTAATTTAAACACATACAACATTCTACCTCTTTTAATTTCCTTCTTAAGTTGCAAGGTTGACCATAAATGGGGTTGAAAAAACCCTTGTTTGCTTTGAACCCTTAATATTTTCTTATCTTTATTAGTATAATCCATCCAACTTTCTTATAAATTACTAATGCACCATGGGCTCTCAACCAATCCATCCCTAGAATTATATCGAAGGCATATAGCGGTGCTACATATAAGTTTCAAACAATTGATCTATTAGGTAAAGAAATCTTGATGTTGGACAAGCATTGCCTCACTAGATAGGTCTGCCTAGACCCATACTCAAAATTCCATCCTTGTGCCAAAATTCTAGGTTTTTTTAGCATATCCCCAATAATACTAGTAGAAATAAAGCTATATGTGGCTCCACAATCAATTAAATCATTTACATTTCTATAAAAAAAATTAACTTCTAAGAGCATAGGATATGCCTGACCATCCAAGTTTTGTTTTCTTGTTGTTGCATAAATTTGATTAGGTTGCTCTTCTACTCTGCCACTTTGATCTACATGTTGACACTTTTTCACATAGTTGGGATCCCTACAAAAAAAAAATTGTCTTAGGTGCATAAGACTTCTCTTGCCTTATACCCCGTGTATCATCCTTCTTTGTTGAATCAAAATATTTTTTAGGACACAACTTCTGGTCATCCTTTCTCTAAAAATTTTCTTGTTATTATTCTTGTTTTCATTGTTCTTATTCTTGAACCTTTGTCCCTATTTTAGATTTCCTTTATTTTTCTTGTTTTGTTCATTAGACCATCTTGAAAATCTAGGGCTTTTCCTCTTCCTAAGTTCCTATCATTCTTGTTATTTTAACTTTGCATAATTTATGGTCTTTTTAGTGTTCTAATTCATCTCATTTTACCAGGACAAATCATATGGCTTCTATAGTATTTTAGGTTTAATAAAGTTTATCATAATTTAAATTTTAGGATCTACTCCCAAGATAAATTTTTACACTTTAAAATATTTTGTAGTTTCATATTCAAGGACATATTTTAATAGTTTGATAAATTTCTGATAGTAAGCTTCCACAGTCAAGATACCTTATTAAAGCATAAAAAAATCCTTGAATTTTTCTACATAGAATTGTTTAGTTAGGAATATTTTCTTAAATACCCTTACAATGATTTTCTATTTCATATCCACCACTTGAATTCCTCTACCCACCTTAAATGTATTCCACCATTCCAAAGCAACATCTTGTAAATGAAGGGTGGCCCAAACAATTTGTATTTCAAGCAAGTAGTTCTTCATGGAAAAGTATATTTTTAACTCATTCTACCATGATTCAACCCCATAACCTCCTTTTCCACTAAATTTAGATACCCTTACATTCTTCAATTCCTTGGCAAGCTCAACTTCAATCTGAGATTTACCTCCTTGAACTTCTCTAGCTATATTTTTATCTTTTCTACCTATTGAATTTTGATTACTAGATTTCTAGTTGAATGTTTCCAATGTTTATTATTTTTGCTCCATCTTCTCTTGTACCAACTTAACCACTAATGTAAAATTTGCCATCCTTTTTTTGGAGTCCCCTAAAATTCCAATTTGTTTTTCCTTTTGAGGATGAGTTGCAGCTTCTTCTTGCATAGCATTCCTTGGTTTCTTAGAAGATCCCCCTCTTAAAATGGGTGTAATTTCCTATACATAAAAGGAGGTAGCTTATGTTATGGATGGTAATGATTCCCACTAAGAAGTACTTTCTAGGATTTTTACTCCTTGGTCTGACCATTCAAGTTATCATTTAGTACCTGCCTATCCTGTATCAATTTAAGATTTCTAGAAAATTTTGGCCTTCTTAACATTAGTACAACAAGGAAAATACCAACTTGGTTATTTTAAAGGAAGCATTGATTCCTATGACCTAGGCTCTAATACCAACTATAATGACCCTCGATCTCGACCCTAGGGAGAGCATTTTTTTACAAGGATTAAATAAGAAGACCAAATAAACTCAATAGTGTTAAGGTATAACAATCTTGAGTTCATTGTCATTGTAGTCGACACTTAAGTGACAAGAGTAGGCAACTTCTTGTATTTTTTGGGATTCACTCTTCTAACATCTCCATTAAAAAAGATACCATAAGTGGTTCCCTCCATTTCCTTACACTACCCTATATGGGATAACTTGACCACAAGGTAGGGTTATCCTCTAAGGCCCATATCACTTAAAGGTGATGCCTATCCCCTAAACCTACATATCTCTTAAGGTGATGCACCTATGTAGGATTATTATGACATGATGCCTTAGTGATTAGTTAGTTCCATATACCCATGAAACTAACTAAGATCATTACCACTCACCTGATACATTAGCTAGTGTTAATGACCATTCTAAGCCTCCTCACTAGGATCACCTAAGCCTCACTGATAGGGTTTGTCAAACATAGTCACCAAAATTACCTAATTAATTTATCTACCCATAAACTCAACTAGGATTGGATGCAACTCAACTCTAGGGTTAACTTATATAGCACTTAATGATTCATACCCTTAATAAACCTCCCTTAACCCAAGGGTCTTATTCAACATATTTTCTTATCTCACAAAAATAAAGTTCTATAATAAATCATACCAAAATTCAATACTAACATCAACATAACATATTGATAAAGACTAGAGAAATTAGGTATTTCATTCCTACATAACACTAGAAATTAGGTATTTCCTTTATCTACATGAAAGTAAATAAAACAACATATAGATATTATAACTAAATTTTATTGATTGCTTTCTCCTATTAATCCATCATCATTTTCATTAAATACAAATAATTTGTCTCACTATCTACAAATTATTTCCAAAGAAACTTAACATAGAAGGAAAGCAATAATTCATCTTTCACTTTTTAAACAATATTAATAAAATTCATGATAATACATCATGAATTTTTATAAGGATATCCATTCCCTCATCAAATCATTTCATAGCGTAACTTCTACACAAGACACCTTTTAAGTTTTCTCATCTCCAAATATAAATATTAGAATTCAACACATTAATACATAATAGTAACTAAGTCTCTATTTTTTCAATATCTTCTACTTGATAGGTCTTATCTCCATCGTGCTTTGATCATAAGTATAGGGATCGGGACAACTCTTTAAATGTATATCAAAGTCTAACATGCATCATGCAAATAAAATCATTCAACAACAATGAAAGATCTCAGATCCATGATAGACTTCAAAACATTATTTCAAAGCTTATTAGCCATACACAAGAGAAGCCCATAATTCTTTCACTCAAATATGGTTCTTTTACTACACAAGCCACATCTATACCCTTGGATTAATTTACTAATCATCCTTCAACAGTAAATAATAATTCCTCATAATATTTCCTTTAATAATTTTCATAATTTTCTTATAACATGGGTTTATTTATCTTCATGTAGACCCAACTATGATCCTTATACTTTTCCATAATTGATAAATTTATATTAATTATTAAACAAATACATTATTTGATCAATAACAAACAAGACAAAAGTCTTCAACCTTCTATTAATATTAATTAATAGTTTCAACCCTATTAATTAAAATGGATTAATAAAACTTTTAACTCTAATTAGATAATTAATAGTGTTGCCTTTAGAAAAACATGGTTTGATTTGTAGTGCTAAGGCCAATGGATTCTAGGATCCTGAATATAACATTAATTAAATAATAGATTTGCATGTGAGGTACCATTTAAATCCTGTGGTCTTTGAGTTTGAGCTTAGTTGCAATTGAAAGGTGGCTAGCTATAAAGACCATAAATTTATCTTAGAATATGTCATACCTATACACTTAACATTTTCCAATTTCTACTATAAGCATCAAATATTAGGTAACCGAATAGTCAAAATACAAATAGTGATGACTGCATAGCTATTGACATTGTATCTTTGGATATCATTGATAAAAATATCTACAGTGGTCTAGGTTATGGAGTAAGGTAACTCTTGCTAAAATGACAGAACGAGCTTTGATTTTCATTTGAAAGAAATTACCTCCACAACAACAAACCTAAATTCTTCCATGTTCTTCCCAATCCTTCACACCCTATGATTTCCTCCTAGCCAAAAATCCTCCCAAACCTTAGCAACAAGAAGAATTAAATAGAATTTGGAGGAAATGGGAAGATCAAGAAGGTGGGAAGATGATGCTCAATATTCAAGTAAGTCTATATTGGTTTTTCTTGCTACTTTTCAAAAATTATTAATTTTCCATCACTTTCTAAAGTTCCTCATAGTATTTAAAATATGAACTTTATAATTATCATTTGGTTGGATAATAAGGGGTTGCACTCGAGTCCCTACCCTTGACAAATTACAACTCTCTTCTTTAGAGCTTGAGATTTTACAAATAGATGCACTTCTCATCTCAATTAAGATGCTATAGCTAGAAACCTACATCATTTTACATAAACTTCTGAATTTTTTATTTTCATTTTTTGGATCTTTTCAATTTTCTATATGAATACAAATATTTCAAAATTCAGCATCCTTCCTGACATTTTCCTATAATAGCCTTCACATTACAAAAATTCACCTCTACTATCTATGCATTACATCTTAGTAGAGTAATATTTCCAAAACATTACACTATCATAGTCCACTTTACCAAATCTGGATTGCTAGTTTCCTTCCTTAAACACAAGTGCAACCACAAAAATTATAATAAATATTTTATATGAAAACAAATTATTGCTACAAAATAAAGCATATATTATTGATGGAAAACATTAAAATAAAACTTAATCATTAATTGATTTAGGCAATCAATATTTTTTTGTTAGTTTCAACTAAACTTACTGCTTCTTCTAGCCATAAAAGAATAATTTAACTTTATGATCCTCAATAAAAACCCCTATATTGGCTAGCCTATCTACACATTCATTTTCTTCCCTTAATGTATGTGTAAACCTGATTTCTTCAAACTCTTTAGAAATATCTTGAGTTTTCCAATTTAACATTCTTCTATGACATACTAGCCAAACAAACATTTTAACTTTAGGAATGCTTGGGCTATCCCAAATATCTTTTAATATTCTAGTGATATTATTTTTTTTGTAGGTAAAAATGATTAAGTGTAGGGTTTAAATGGGACACAAACCCAAGTACATAAATTGGTAGCTAAACCAATAGCATAAGATGACACAGGTCTACATATTGACCAGCAACAACCTGAACAAAAAGGTCCAAATAGCAGTAGAGAAGGCTATATGGAACACTGACGTCAGATAAACAAAAATATAATTTGACCAGTATCCACGTAGGGGTTTCTTAAGAGAAGTAACTACCTAAAAAACCTGTAAAGGAGCTATGACAAAAACCCGCATAGGGGAAGCTCGAAAAAGATCCATAAAAACTATAATAGAAACCTATACATAAATAAACACAGTGCTCAAAAATTCCCACGTAGGGGCACTATAGACTATAATTAAAATTCCATGGAAGGGATAAAAAGACTATAAACAGAGATATCCATCATGAGAATAAATAGAGTACTCAACAGACCCACACCTAGACCTCTATAAGATCTTCATTTATAAGAGAATCTCTAGGATGGTTTGGTAGTAGCACCTTAAAAGTCTTGCTAATATTATCCATGGTATTGATAATGTTGTTGATGATGGTAACATGGATTGTGTTGCGAGTAGTAATGCAAGGATTATCACTATATTCATCTAAAATGTGGTAATGGGGTCTTTGACTGGTATCAACCCTTGATTTATTAATTCAAGTTGACCTCCTAAATTGAGATGGATAAAGGCTTCAGTGATATCTTGCTCATTTCCTTTGAAATTGCTTAGAAATGAAATGATACCATGAGCTTCTAGAAATGTGTGAGACATGGGATCAAGCTAAAGGTTATATGTCTCAAACAAGGCCATGTTGGCAAGACTAAGGAGAAAGGAAGACCACATAAGCTTCTTACTGCCTAGGACACACAACGATGAACAAAACTAGATGACGATGGACTAACATAGACCAGGGATGTAAACATAGAAATTTTTGGCACCATAGACATCCTTTTTAGAAGTTGAGTTGCTGTGATTGGCAGACCACATAATAATTCTTCTTAGGGAATCGACATAAAAAAAAATAGACATGGTACAAGACATACTTCGCACATGATAGGGTTGGGAAATGATTGGGAGTGCTAAATGACTTAAAAAATGAATCTCAAAATTCACAAGACATAAAATTAAGAATATCAAGACTTGACATATATTGACATTTTTAGATAACATCCAGTTACATAGCCTAGACCTACACAGGGACTTGACATGCTTAGAAAAGACAACAACAAGGTAAAACCAGTAATAGGGCCTATATTGGGACATTGCATACTTCACAGAAGGGAAATAGGAGAACCAAAAGTTAGTACTAATATCAAAATAGAGAGTCATGTCAATAAAAATATTTTTGCTATAAGAACTAGAACCAAAGAAACATATCATGCTAAAAAGGGTAGAGTCAATATTGGAGAAGCTGACCCACAAAAACCTATGACCACATCTTTCAAACCAAATCATTATTAGTAGCATTTAAAACTTCTTGGGGAAAGCTTTCTTTCCAAATGGATAGAGATTTATGGATAACTCCCTAATTGGCAAGAATATCTGCAGGTTTGTTAGCTTCATGGTACACATGGTTGATAGAGATATCATTGAATTTTTGGGACATCTTCCTAGCTCCCTAAATAATATTTTTGAAATTACAAGAGGACACCCTATTGTTTTTAAGAGCATTTATAATGTTCAAGGAATATTCCTCAATATAAAGGTTGCATTTATAATCCTCGATAAGATATAAACCTCTCCATAGTGCATGACCTTCAGCAAAATTATTAGTTTGGCACCCTAGATACTCATCATAAGCCATAATAACTTGTCCACTACTCTCTAACTAGACCACCTACACCAGCATCCCCTAGGTTTCCTTTTGAGGCACCATCAAAGTTAAGTTTCAACCACTCATTTAAGGGAGGAATTTAATGGGCATCCACTCTAGGATGAGGGACTAGTAAACTAGAACTAGATTTGTAAGGAATATTTAAAGAAGAGAACAAAATAGACTTCAATCTAGAATCAGGTGGTTTGGGACAAGGGAAGAGCTGGGAATTCTCAACAACAAAGGCAATAACTTTATTATTAATAGAGATGGGATCTGTAGATGAGGAAGAAAAAACCCTGATGTGTCTTTCAAGCCACAATTGCTTTAAGATATGATGAAGGTTCACTTTCCATAAAGAAGATAATTTGAGATTTTTGAATGGAGTAGACTGTGAAAAGGTGACTCAATGAATTAGGAGGAATTTAAGAGATATGAAAAGTGGATATAAGGTGATCCAAATCTATCTTAAAGAAAGGGTACTCTATAAGGAGGTGATTGGTAGATTCCCAGGCATTCATGCACAAATAGAATCTATTGGGGATAAACATACCCCTTTTCATAATGTTATCAATCATTAGAATCTTATTTTGAATGGCCAACCAGCTAAAATGAGAAACTTTTGATATGAGGTATTTAATCCACACTCGATCATAAGGGATATGGACCACTTGATAATCAATAGTTAGATCATGAGCATATTTAATAGTGAACAATCTAGAATCAATTTCTTTCCAAAAATGAGAGTTAGGGGAATTACCAGTGGGGATGACTGTTACATTTAGGATGGTTTTGAGAAATTTTGAGGCAGTAGATATTTTACTATTAGCACATGGAATATGGAAATATTTTCAATACTTGGAATCCAATGAAATGTGAATGAAATCTTCAACCTTGTTGCCAATTAATATGTCTAGGAAAGGCTATGAGATAGCAATTTTATTGTTCTCTAAAAGTGGTTGATTAGAAATCCACCTATCAATCCAAAAATTAATTTTACTCCATGTGTCTAGTTGCCACCTTATCCCCTTCTAAATTAGATATTTGGTTTATGTAATTGATTTCCAAAAAGTGGACCCTTATCTAGGAATATCATCATGCAGGAAACAATAGTTTTAAAGATATGTTCTATTGATAATTGAAACTTGTAGACACCAAAACAGCACCAATTTGATTATGTGACTACAACCACTGACCGAATTGGCATACATACACCCTATGGCAGCCTCCAGAGGTTAAACAATGGTCCTAACCACTCCCAAATCATTTTTGTAATGTCAGAGGTCAATTTGGCACCTTTTAAGCACTTTGCTCCCTACTCATCCCACCTTGGGATGATTATAATCCTATTCGTCCCACCCTAGGATGATTAGTAGCAATCGTCCCAGGGTGGGATGAGTAGCAAGTTTGACTGGCAAAAAGTCAAACCTTGATAGTTCTGCCACTCAAATGCGCCTTCAGAGCATGCAATTATGAGGAATGGTTTTAAATCAAAGAGAGGGACTGTAGTCAAGCATGCCATGATCATGGAGTCCTCATGCAAGGAGGCCCTAAATTAGGGAGGAATCTTCTCTCCCCCAAGAAAGGCATGGCAAGCCAAGTGGCACCCTCGCATGTGCATTCAAAGGAGACCCCTAAAGTCTATAAAAGGGTGAGCATCCTCACCCCAAAAAAGAGAGGAGATCTAGAGCATTTGGAGCAATGGAGTGCTACCAAATTGTGCCCCCATTCCCCCTTTGTGCTTCCTACATCCTTAATTTCTCTTTTGGGAGAAAGGTTATTGGGTGAACACTAGGAACACAATACCAACCCAAAACCTAAGAAATCAGCTACAATACCATACCAAATTCACCGACACAACCCCCTAGGAGTTTTTGGACCCATCCCAAGTGGATTTGTGTCAAAACCAGGTCTCAAACGGTGAGCGTCCTGCCCCCGGGCACCCCCCAAACTGTTGCAGTCCTAATCGTCCCACCCTAGAGCGATTAGAAATATGTGAATGATTTCTTCACTATTATTTTTGCATTATTTTCTATTTGGTTTACTTATGCTTCTGTTCAATTTTCATTGCATTCTGACCTATTTTGACCGTTTTTTTATCATTTTACACATTTACTAACATACAGGGAGTGCCTTCAGATACAAGACAATCTAGGTATAATATGCCAAATCTGACCTTCTGGGTCATCCCAAAATACCCCTTTTTGTCTAACCCCAATTTTTTAGGAGTTTTGGAGGCCTCTGGGCTAGACATTTGCAAGGTTGCTTTTGCATGTTTTATGACAGTCCTAATCGTCCCACCCCGAAGCGATTAGAAATCCATGCATGATTTCCCAACTATTATTTTTGCAATATGTCTTTGATGATTTTTCTATGCTTTTTTCAAATTTTGAATCCATTGTGACATGTTCTGACCATCGTTTTGCTATTTTATGTATTCACTAGCCGGAGGCCTTAGGGATTGCATGTTTTTCCCTCTATCCGCATATGCTATTAATAGTTTGTTGTTTCTTTGAGCATAGGATCTCACAACCAAGAACATTTGAGGGGCAGAAAGGAGCACATGAACACATAGACACAAGTTATGACAAGTTTTGGCCTGCCCATTTCAAATGTGGGCATGCGGAGGACACTAGAAGCGTACCATCCGTTGATGTAACAAACTGTATCAAATGCTCTTAGCCCTAGATGGGGGGAGACATATTGTAACCAAATTGATAGCAACATTAATAAAAAGAGGCCTCACTTTTCTTTGTTTGCTAACATCTCACATCTTTCCTTCATGCATTGCTTTTCTCGCATTCGTAGGACTTAGCATTTGTGTATCAATTTTTGTTTGCACCATTGGTCTGGTATGCCGTCGCCCTGCATTTGGCTTTCAGTGGTGATAATGGTGGGACCTTTTCCCTTGCTATTAATATCAAGTTTTTTTTATCCAAATTTTGTGGTTTCTTTGTAGGTGTTACTCATTCGGGCATTGGACTACTACTCGTGCCATCCTATGACGAATACAGAATCAAAATTTGTGCCACCCCGGGACGAATACAAATTTGTCTCACCCTGGGATGAATACAGACCTGCTATTCATCCCACCTTGGGATGATTAGCTCTCTGTACATTTTCTAAGCAGAAACTCAGAGGCATCTGGTTTGGGCAGAGAAGAGAGGTTTTTTGAACATCCTCTATGTTTTTTCATTTCTGTCTCTATAAATTTTCTATTTTCTTTGCTTGCATAGGGAATTTTACTGCATGTTTTCTTTATTTGCACAAGTAAAAGGAACCACACACACCATGTAATAATATTAACATAAATTAGTTTGTCTTAATACCCCAACACTTGATCAAGACCAACGGTGGATTTCATCACCACCTTGGCTTGGATTTTGCATACATAACCCTAATCGCGATTGTTGCTAGACGTAAATCCTAATGAAAGCTAACCAAGTGTAGCGGGGGTGATTCCCAGTGCATGAGGATAACTCTTCTATGGTAGGTTTCAAAAATAGAGTGATTCCCCTTCTATACCACCTATGTTCCATGTACTGTTCTGCTCTCGCGTACCAATAGTTTTCCTCACGTAAGGGAGGGTATATTAAGAGGTTCAGTATAATGGCCTGGCAGTGGTATATTGAAAGGGTGAATAGTTTGGAGATATAAGAGCCCTCATCATGCATGAATAACAAAATTTTCTTTACATGTTTTGCACAACAAAAATCAAAACACACTGAACCAAATTTCGAACACATATTTAATCTATAAATGAGATAATCATTTCTTTGTTTGTGTGGTCCCTTTTGTTTGGTGTAGCATAAAAAATCGTAAAGGAGATAAAAACATACATATCTTGTAGAGAACCACCACCATGGTGTATACCCGTAGCCAAGCCCAATCATGGGTAGAAGCTATGAAAAGTGTACAAGGAGGCACCAGTCGCCTCTGTTATAGCCCCAAGGACTTGGTTATACCACCTTGGCAGCCTAACCCACAACGTGGTCCACACTATGCCACTACATAAAAGGACTATAGAGGCACCCCTTTGGGGGGCACTCCCATTCAACACAGACCCTTTTAGTAGGAGTACATACATAGGAAGGCTCCCTTAGATGCTCATTATGAGTGGCCACTATGCGATGAAGTGCTAGAGCAACATAGGGTTCATAAGGAGGGACCACATGATTATATCATCCCCCCTCTACCCCTCATTACTATTAGAACTAATAGACCAAATCTAGAGTGCAAGGCTCTTTAGATAGGGTGAGCCAACTCCACCCATCCCTTTCACATGTATGAAATGGAGCACAAGGAAAACTAGTACATTCCTCAAGAGCAATACATCGCACGAGAGAAATGCGCCTCCACACCTGCTAATTATCAAGATCACCTATTGAGGCCAGAGCCTCAGGTGAATGTCACTAACATCAACAAAGGAAAGTGACCCATAGAGATCTTGAACCACCATGACTAAGATAGATATGTAGGGGAGGCATCGAGGCCTCCTAGACATAAAATAGCAGAACAAATTGACTTTGCATTTGCCAAATATGTCATCCACCAAGCGCAAATCATGCAGCTTAGGCAAGATCAACGGTAGTTAGAGCAACTGTATCATCTTAACAAAGAGCGCATTTAGTTCCAGATAGATGAGTTGCTCTAGAACACTACACATGAGAGGATTCCAACCCCTCACACACATAGAATAGAAATTTATGAGAGGTGCAACCCCTTAGTGCGAGACAGGTCTCCATGACCTTATCAAGTGTTACCTCCATGACATCCGAGACCTGAGTAGGAGGCCACCCCTAGAACCAATGATGGGTTCCATCCTTGGGTTCCCGTTCATGTTTATAGGTCACTCCCAGAAACTCCTTAGGAAGCCTATGAGGAATTTGAGCAAGAAGAAGAGTGGGCTGAAACACCCTACCAAGGCAGGGGGCGCTACCCGGCTACCCCTCCATAGTCCTCAATTTCCTCGTAATTCATAATAGAAACAAACCAAAGAAGAGGAAATAAAATCCTTTGATGCATACAAAGGGCTATTAGAATGCTTAGAGTCTATGGAGAACAAGACTTTAGGGCCTCAAAAGCCCACCTTATGCCAGCTCCATAGTCACCCTGTGCATCCTTCAGTTTCGGAACCCCCATACCCCGACCACTTCAAAATGCCTCAATTGGTAATTTTTAGAGGGTATGAGGATGCCCAATAACATGTGACAAGGTTCCTGATTCAATGCTTTGGAATCCAGGACAATGATGCATTGCTTCTGAGAACATTTATAACCATGCTCATAGGTCCTACCTCAGACTGGTTTACGTAGTTGCCGAAGCATAGCATCAACAACCTAGACCAGCTAGTGGATGCATTCCTTGAATGTTTTACCTTTAACACAAAGAAGGCATCCTTAAGTGACCTAGCTAGCCTTAAGTAGTATGATGATGAGACC
This sequence comes from Wollemia nobilis, assembly GCA_028583015.1. NCBI lineage: Eukaryota > Viridiplantae > Streptophyta > Pinopsida > Araucariales > Araucariaceae > Wollemia > Wollemia nobilis. Next base: position 13,976,425 of record JAQPPZ010000135.1, read on the forward strand.
ATAGCTACTTATGGGAATTGGTGGACATTACTTTTAAAGCTACCTTACCTCTCTCCCATAACCGACATGACTCAGATGTTTTCAAAGAGTTGCATAAGGTCGATCTCCATGCTATTGTAGTTGCAACAATATGTCACCCTAGAAGAAGCCCTGGCACAAGCCAAGATAATTGAGGAGATCAAATTGAAGATGGTGAGTTTGCCAAGCCACACAAGAAAGAGTGGACCAAAAATGCCAAAATTGGGCCTACACAACCGAAACCCGTCACGGTCAATCAGGTTGCCATAATTGTACCAATGCCTACATAAATGACATAGCCTCCAAAGGCTAATTATCAAGTAGTTCCTCTTGATAACTATGAAAATGAAAACCACAAATAAGAGCAAAATTAGTAGCATTGCCCTAAGCGACAATTCACATAATTCACAGAGTCTAGAGACTCCTTATTTGATCGCCTGTTCACAGTGAACTTGATAAACTTGCCAAAAAGTCAACCCATAGATCCCAACACATCAAAACCCAAATGCTATAGGGAAGATTTCTATTGTAGATTCCACCGATAGAAATGACATGACATCTTCAGTTGTTGGAAATTCAAAAACTTGGTACAAGACTTGATAGACAAAAAAACACTTGTGGTGGATAATCCCGTAGCATTGAGCAACCAAAATATGGACATCTTCAAACACCCCTTGCCTACCCATTATGTGCAGGCAAATACTGTACAAGTGAATGAGGTGACACAAAACTACCCCATGCAATGGTACATAGGGATGATAAGCATTGTGACGTGGAACAAAAGATACCCAAACACAGCTGCATCCACTGCAGCTATAAGAGATGTTCCATCAATGTCACAATCTCCACAACACCCTACGCAACCTCCCCCGCATAGACCAGTGGCCACGATTCAGACTAAGCTTACTCAAATTTTAAGGACCATGTCGGCTAGGCTTTCCATTTATGAGCTCATCCAAAAATCACTGCCCCATCGAGAGACTCTGATGGAAATACTCAAATCCATTGAGCTACAACCCCACGAACCTAATTCTTTCAACAACTTTGTGGGACATGTGAGACAATGCATAGAACCGATCATAACCTTCAGGGAAGACGAACTAAAATTGGTGACTGGTGATATGGTGGATCCACCCCTGCACGTCATCGTGCGGGTCAACGGGATTCCATTCAATAGGGTGTTGGTGGACATTGGCTTGTCCAGCAACATAATCACAATAGTAGCATTAAAACATCTTAAGTTGCTAGCATCCCATATTGTGGCATCCACCTACACTCTTTGAGCATTCAATGATGCATTATGCTCGATGGTTGGCACAATTGTCCTGCCCATCCAAGTAGGACAAAAGATCATTCCTACGTTGTGTCACATCCTTGAGGGTGAGATGGACTACAATATCTTGCTAGGTCGGCCTTGGATCAGGGAGATGAAGTGTGTCCCTTCGATAGCCCATAAATGTCTCAAATGCACATACGAAGGGTAAGTACATGTAGTCCCAATAGACTTAGAGCCCTTTAAGTTTTGTAATGCGATACAACTGATGCCACAATTGACCCTCTCATCGACACATTTGGACTTTTAATTGAATCCATCCACTTAGGGTCTGATTCTGCCTACATCCCCATTGTTGAGTCTCTTAAGTAACTGACCTAGCCCATCTTTGTCATTTGTCCCTTCACCAACAATGCCACCTATGGTGGCCACTTCGAAGGACAACTAGAAGAAGCCCCTAGAGGAGGCACCACCATTAGTCTCAATGATCTCTACTGAGGATGTGCCCAACCGAATGGAAGTCAAGACACCTGGTTCACCCAACATGGAGTGGACTCAGGAAGAACTCCCATTCCCTCCCCCTCAATCGTAGATGATTACTGTTGAAATGGCCAATACAGGCCTAGGAGAGTACCTAGTGCAGAACATTGTGGCAACACCTACACTTGAATCCATGCAAGACATGCGGAGACCTCGCCTCACCATCAACACTATCTTCCCTTTAGGTTACCTACCAAATCAGATAAACTTTGTATATGGGGGCCTCGAGAATGGCCTGGAACCCTACCTACAAGAGGAATAGGATGAAGAGCCATTTTCTAAGAATTTTGACTATATTTCCAACCCATACTTCGCCTTGAAATACCTTAACCAATGTAATTGGCATGGATATGGATTGGGCAGATATGAACAAGAAATGCGCGTTCTTTGTCAACCAAGATACTAGATGCCATATGATAAATCAGGAGTAGGGTTCAACCACACTTTGCCCCTCGACATTTCGGTAGAAACCATGCAAGGCCTAGGTCTAGGAAATAGGGATGGGTTGGCACAATATCCATATGCCAAACCCAACACAACATACACAATGGGGGACTATCTCCCATGGTTAACAACAAACCTTGTTGACCTCAACAACCCTTCCCCTTTTATCGAGAAAGAGGAAAGTTCAAGGAATAAACTCCAAGAGGGTTATGAACAAGATCAAGGAGAGTCTTCTAAAGATGAGTTAGCTTACGAGGTAAAACCTTAGGACCCTTTTAAGTTTGATAGTAATCACTCAGAAGTGACGCCCATTGACGACTATCAGGAGAACTTCAAGGTAATGTTCCCCCTTAATTTTCCACTTGGGAAATTGCCACCTCAAGATAATCCAGCCCTCCCACAGAGAGCAAAATAACCCAAAAGAGACCAAATCAACATGATCGAACAAAATGAGCCTCCCATGCTGGCCATAAGGCCAAGTGATCAATAAATGCCTAGTGGGAGGCTATACCAACAAGAAGAGCACATAGTTGTCAGAGCCAATGAAGGCCTATGGATATTCGATAGCGATTATGAGGATGAGACTGAGATGGCATATCTCAACCATATGAGGCAACAAGAATACCCCATAGACATCGATGGTATGTTTGAACATCTGAACATGGGACCAAGGCATAGGTGGCATTTAAACCAAGTACAGCTAAACCAAGTGCTTCATCCACCACTTCGGGCATACAGAGAGCACCTCCCACCTAGAGACCCTATAGGGCCACCAATGCCAAGGGCAAACCCTATCCTTCTATCCATGCATAGGGTTGATCCTTTGTGCCAGTACCAACAAAACCAAATCTAGGGTGCAAGGATCACCAAGGATATCTGAGTCAACACCCACACGATAATGGAGACCAAATTCATTCCATCAACATGATCTCTATTGATTTAACTACCCCCATCCACAACCTAGCCAATCCAACACGACCATTGTATCTAGACCTAGATGCCATAGCTTAGGATCATGCTGACCCACCACCATCCCCATTAGAGTATTGGCCTTGCAGTGGGATGTTCCATTTTGCCCTAGGATAGACTCAAGATATCTTCCATGCTGAAGAGGAACCCGACGTTCCCAATGCAGATCTAAATTCAATGAATGATATCCACCTGATCTCGACTCCACACCAGTTGGAGGATGGATTCCACATGTCAGTCAAAGAGATGATTGATGTAGACATTGGTTCTGATTCAATGAATCCTCAAGTCATCAAGCTGGGGGTAAGTCTATCCCTCGAAGAGCAAGCCGATTACATTGCCCTTCTCAAAAAGAAGGAGGTTTTTGCGTGGTCCTACAAAGACATGCTGGGGCTAGATCTGCAGCTAGTCACACATAATTTAATGCTTGATCTGACAGTCAAGCTAGTCAAGCAAAATCTATGTAAGATGCACCCAACAGTGGCCTTAATGGTCAAATATAAGCTACAAAAGCTATTGGATGCACATTTTGTCATCTACGTGGAATACCCACCATGGTTGTCCAACATGGTTGTAGCACCCTAAAATTGGCGCAGTGAAATTGTAATAATTACATTCATCCTAGTAAATAATTTAAATTCAAATTTTAACCTCCCAAACCGCCCGTTAACCGTCGGGTAATCCGTTTCCCCCTTTTTCATGCCATTTTTAGAGGTTGTTTTGACCGTTTGACGATATCGTCGCCGATCAGACGATATCGCCCCAGATCTGACGATTTCGTCTAGGCTAGGACGTCCAGACGATCTTGTCGCAAAACTAATTTTGCACAATTAGCTTCTGTTCCAACGGGCCTCTAATCCGGGCAGAAGCGTGTCTGCGCCGTTAGAGACCCTTCCCCATTGGAGATCTCCCAAATAGGGATGATCTCCAACCTCCTAACCTCCCTCCTAAGCCTATTTAATCCTAAGCCCTCCCCTTAGCACCCCCTGGCTGAAATTCCCTGTAACCCGACTGCATACATGTTAAAACATCCTAAGTTTTCATTTGCATTAGTTCTATATCAATTTTGTTGCAGGTACATTACTGTTTTTCAGCCAGAGCAAGCTTACATCGTCGTCGATGAACCTGTTCAGATCGGAGGCGAACCTGTCGAATCAGAGATGATTTCGTACCAATGCGAGATGATTTCGACTGTAGTCAACATTGAGGCAATCAGTGCCTGAAGTTTGCATTTCTCTACCCTTTTCTCTGTTATTTTATTCTACAATTAGCTTATTTTATTCAGTATTTTATACTATTTTGCATTTTGGAGTTCACCCATCTAGATCAAATGCATGATTAAATCATAATTATTATCTAATTAGCATAATTCATTCCTGTTTCTGTGTTTAAGTTTCAGTTTGATAGTGCTACTGTCATTTTATACTATTTCCCTCTGTTATCATTGTTGTATTTTCTATATTTTGCACCTATTTCTCTGTTTGTAGGTCTCTGACGAATTTGTCAGATCTCAGATGATCTTGTCTGATCTCAGATGATCCTGTCAAATCAGAGGCGATCCTGACTGCTTCAACATTAGAATCATCATCAGACATCCGGATCAGGTATTCTTCGTTTATATTCTGTAATTTCTCTATTTTTTGTCTTTAAATCTATTTTTTGTACTCATTGAATTTGCATCTTCATATAGAATAGCTTAGACGCATTTTGGCCAAACCTAGGATATGAATGCTTAAGGCTAAAAATGAACACATAAAACACATTCCCAACCTAGGCGTGGAAACTGCCATTAAATGTTTCCTGGTGAACCCACCATCCATCGAAAAATCACCAAAATACACCTCCCTTGAGAGGCGGGACCTTCGCAAGTCCTCTCAGTCCGAGGTACCGCGACATCCTTTTCACATCCCCCTTCCGGGCACGGATCCTATAGCCTGAAGGTAAGGGTGTGAAAAATTTGGAGCGATACATTTTGGTGAACCCGACGTGAATGCATTATAAACCTTTTGAAAACAAAAACAAAAAAAATAATAAAACAACTAAAACATAGATGCATTTCAAATCCTTTCAAACTGATAAGTTGCATATTAGATGGTAGCTCCTAAGAAAATATTAGCAGTTACTATAAATGTAGAAAACCAATTGGCAGCCATAGAAGTCAATTTTGTACTTAGTGTGCCTGAAACAGATAGAAATCAACTCTTGTGGGACGAACTTGATAGAAGACTTAGTGTCATCTCATCTAGGTCAACAGAACTTAAGCAAATCAAGAGGCTAGTCCTAGATAGAATCCTGGATCCTCATCAACTAGTCTTTTATCATGAACTTCGAGAGAGCCTCGCCATAGATGGTTAGCTTATAGGAGAGCTCTTGTATCTTCAGAATTGTTCACCTTCGAGGAATACCTCGAGAACGCAGCCATTATACACCAATTCCTAGGTCGTGTAGAAGACCAAGAGGTTGTTCTTACGAATAGGGAAAGATGGAATAGAGTTCCTCGAGCTGTGTTATATCGAGAGTATTGCCATGAGCTTTACTTCTATCAACCAGCATCTGAGATAGATAGTATCACTATAGCTCTTTTCATTAAATTTTTAAAAGAAAACTTTCAATTTGAAGAAGAACACTTCATGACTCCTGAACAACTCGAGCCCATTAATGATATTTATAAATTGTTTATAGAAAACTAGATTGTTACTTTCAGTCTTATTATTTCTTGCATTTATTGTGTTATTTGTTGTCTTTACAATATTATTTCAAAAACAAACAAAAACAAACAAAAACTAAAAAACTAAAAAACATAGCAAAAACCAAAAACATTTCATTTTAAATATTGTAGTAGGTATATAATTAATATATACCTCTTAAACTTGTTGCATATATATATATATATATATATATATATATATATATATATATATATTTGCTGAAATCAAAATTAAAGCACCATGCCTAAACTTAGGAATGGTAAAGAAACTTTAGGAGAAGAAGAAGATTGGTTACAAGATACAACTAGAGACCCAAATGTCCTCCCTGAAGATCCAATTTCGGAAGGAAAAACTCTAGATCAACCAGAACATGACCTAGGTGAAGACAATGAACAAGAAGGAAGTGTTAAAGAGGATGGACCCTCATCCCCTAGAGTAGCTCCAGATGGAACTATTGCTTTTGACAACATAGATCATTTCAAGAAATTTCTCAATGATAACATTGATGCCCTTAATGTGGCAGTTCGTATTGATAAAGGGCAAATTAGTAACACTCAAGCAGCCATGGAATATATGTATGATGTGCGCACTAATCCCTTGTCTTTCATTGATCAAGAAAGTGACAAGGTTGGGCCATCCAATACAGACATGGTCACTATGATGCAAAACATGTCAAAACAACAGGTTACCCAACCTCCTAAGGAACCCGTTATTCAACCTAAAATCATTCCCACACAAAAGAAACCTTCCTTCACTACTTTATTTTGCCAAACTATTGAGCAATATGCTTCAAGTAAACAAAAACCTAAAACGAAGCCAAACACCAATTTTCAACAATCTGGAATACAACATAATACAACTTCAAAATTCCTTCATAACACCTTTCCTACCAACAATTTACACAATAGCAACATGGCATCTAATCTTCATGTCCCTCCATCATATACTCACAAAACTCCTATCAATGCCCTACCGAACCAATATGGGGGGCAAACTAGTAATCTGGAAGCCATGGTGAAACAATTAGCTTCGCGTATGGACCAGATAGATCCCTACCGTCCCTCGTACAATTATCGAGAGATCTGTAGTCAACCTTTGGATCCCATAGTTGTAGCTCAACCATACCCTAAGCATTTTCCCATGCCCATCTTGCCTATATATAAAGGAACCGAAGATCCCATAGAGCATCTTCGCATGTTTAGGATAGCATGTCATGATATATCACATGATGACTTGCTATTACTAAAAATGTTCCCAAAAAGTTTAGGTGGAATGGCATTAGAGTGGTACTATCAATTGCCCACTCATTCCTTGAGAAACTTTGAAGAAACAGCTGAATCATTTGTCCATCAATTTAGTGCCTACATCGAGAGGCATGTAACCATTAAAGATTTATACAACTTAAAACAAGACAAGGATGAATGTTTTGCCGATTTCTTAGCTAGATGGAGGCAATTGATAGGAAAACTGCACTTTGTGCTACCTTATAGGGAAATGTTGGACATTTTTATCAATAATTTACAAGAACAAATATCTTATGAGCTATCAATCGCTACTTTAACTACCTTCGATCAAGCTATAGATTTAGCTCGAAGAGTAGAAGATGCCCTCATTAGGAGAGGCCAACTTAGGAAGAAGGATGATGAGAAAACATCCAGAAATCAATATAAAAACAAACAAGTTGTCGATGATGGAGTCACTGACAGCAGAAATGTTGCTAATGTCAATGCAACGAAGACAACAAAAAAATTTATATTGAAACCTCCTGATAAGCCTCCTCGAGAATTTACTAGATTAAATCAACCCTTATCAACTATTTTACCTCAATTACTCGAAAGAGGTTTGATCCAATTACCAGCTATCCGAGAACCTGATCCAACTATACCCGGATACAGAAGCTGACTTACACTGTGATTTCCATAGAGGACCTGGACACTCTACCAATGCTTGTAAAAGGTTGAAACATAAAATACAAGATTTGATTGATAATAATGAAATGGAAGTGCAAGCCTTCCAACCTAAACAAAACCCTCCTAATAATACTCAAAAGACCATTCCCCAAAATCAAAATCAAAATGCTAATCAAACATTAGACATATTTCAACACCCTTTACCAAGACATGGTAAAGAGGTGGCCAATCAAATCGAACATCATAATGTCCCTCCTCCTACCCGATATGTAGGAACCATTAGTGGACATTTACTGAATCCAGATCCTCAAATATTTGATACAACCTTATCCCTGGTTACGACCAGGCCCTTACATAATTTTCAAACTTTTGATTCTAGTGATATAGAATCAGATAGTGAAAGTGAACTAGACATTACTTCAAACCAATCGAATAGTTCTGAAAATGAATCAGATCCTATTCAACCCATCACGAGATGCCATGGTTCCAGAAGAACCATTTCCTAGAAGAGTTACTACTCGACCCTCTTCTAATCAATTCCTTCCTAATGAACAAGCCATAAATGCTAGACCGAGGCCAGTTCAACGTCCTCAATATAACATTGTAGGTACCATTGGAGTCGTTACCCGACAACAGGCTCAAAATTCTCAACAAGAATCAAATCAGAATGATGGATCGGCTCCATTTGTTTTGAAAAATCCCAATAAAGGGAATCATGCTCCTAATGTTCAACCTAAACCCCCTTACAATATCAATGAGCAATTATCCAATACTACAGCCAAAATTTCCCTTTTGGATTTGTTAAGATCTTCTCCCACCCATAGGGATGAGTTGATGCTTACATTAAGCCAAATGATGGTACCTCAAAACATCCAACCTGAAGCTATGGCCAATACTATCATCACTCGAGAGGTTGATTGTATTGACTTCCGGGATAAAGATATCCCACAACACAGTTTACATAAGGACAATCCCTTATATATTACTGCTCTAATTGGGGATGTAGCTATCAAACGAGTCTTGATTGATAATGGCTCATCTCTAAACATTTGCACTTTTGACTTCTACCAACGATTTGGCTTTAGAAGTGATGAAATGAAGAAAACTGATATGATTATCAAAGCTTTCAATGACGAAACACAAGAAACGTGTGGAGTTATTACCATCCCCTTGCAAGTTGGTCCTAGAACCCTAGAAACAACCGTGTTTATTGTACATTGCCCAGCATCGTACAATATACTTTTGGGTCGCCCTTGGATCAATGCGATGCGAGCGGTCCCATCGACTTTACACCAATGTGTTAAGTTTGAATTTAAAAATCAGTTGGTCACTATCCATGGTGACCCTAGACCCTTTGATATGTGTGCTTTGGCGGAACCCGTTGGAGTGCAATTTTGCCCTGCTCTGGCATCCACACATCCTAGTTCTTATTTTTCATCTAAACGTGTGAAACACACACCCATAACTTCACCTATTTCCCCTCCATTAATTTCATCCTCCTATATAGATCAACAATCTTCTAAACAAATCACTCTAGAACCTCAAAAAGATCTTAAATCTACAACCAATCCTTCATGTTCTATCCCTATAAATTCAAAACCTATAGACACAACTATCATCCCTTCCACATCTAAAGATATAGGGAATAATCCTTCTACATCTTATGCTCTTTCTGATGAACTTTTACCAGATTTATCCACAACCTTAATATCAGAAAAAACAAATGCTTTCATGCAAGATTCAATTCTTTTAAATAACTTGCCGCCATCTCCTCGTACTTTGGGCCTCCCACAACCTATGGGAAGCACTTACCAAGTCGGGAGTTGTGCCTTCATTTATAAAGGATATGACGGGGAAGAATCCCTCGAAATATCAAAACTCATCATGAGGGATACGCTCGGTGTTATTTTACCAATGAATATATTAAAGCTAAACCCATGATGCTTAAAATGGGATATAAAGGGAAAGGCTTGGGACCTTTCCAAAATGGCATGAAAGAACCTTTCGAGGTAGAACCGTGGCCTCGCCTAGTTGTGGTGTGGGCCTATTTCCTAGTAAGGGTCAACCCTTTCCTTTTGAAGATGATGATCATCTCATATGTTATCAAGATTATTTGGATAGGTGTGATGATTTGCCTCTTAAAAATCAGTCATTTACATGTAACATGCTATCCATAGCTTACCCTGAAATGATTGTTGACCCCGATGAAGAGTTGGAAGGAGATATCTTCCATGACGTCTCTGTTGAAGAGATGTTACACAATGGATTTTATTTTGATGGTTCTATACCAACTATAGCCCAACTTGAGACCACTAATCCTCAAGATGAATTATCCAAATTAACCTTACAAGAATTACAAGAATTGGGCGTTTCACCCGCCCCACCTAATTTTGAAAGAGATCTACACATGGAGGTAGAAAACGTCATTAAAATTAATATTGGAACGGAGGATAATCCTCACATAATCAATATTGGATCAGAATTAAGTCAAGAAAAACAAGAACAATACATTGCATTCCTTAAAGAGTATGAAGATGTCTTCGCTTGGACATACGAAGATATGCCAGGTCTAGACCCTTCTGTAGTCATGCATCATCTAGTGGTCCATCCGGATGCTAAACCTGTTAAACAAAAACTTAGAAAAATGCATCCCAAAGTGGCTCTGCTAGTCAAAGGGGAGTTAGAAAAACTCCTGAATGTTGTCTTTATACAAGCTATTGATTATGCTGAATGGATCTCAAATGTAGTTCCAGTCACCAAAAAAGAAGCTACCAAAGTTAGGGTTTGCACAGATTTTAGAGATATTAACGTTGCATGCCCTAAAGATGACTTTCCTCTTCCAAACATGGATCAAATCATTGACTTTACTATCGGGAGTGGGATGATGTCCTTAATGGATGGATTCTCCGGTTATAATCAGATTAGGATAGCTCCTAAAGATCAGGCTAAAACAACCTTTATTACCCCCTGGGGTACTTTTTGTTGGAAAGTGATGCCATTTGGCTTAAAGAACGCAGGTGCAACCTATCAACGAGCTATGACCTATATTTTTCATGATATGATGCATGATATCCTACATGATTATGTAGATGATATTATAGCTCGCTCTATTATTGAAGATAATCATTTAGATGATTTGAGAAAAGTTTTTAATCGATTACGAGAATATCTTATTCGATTAAATCCAACAAAATGCATATTCGGAGTCAAGTCTGGCAAACTATTAGGGGTTTTAGTTTCTTTACGTGGTATTGAAATCGACCCTCTCAAGATTGCGGCCATCACTGATATGCCCGCACCTACTAATATATCTGAGTTACGAAGTTTACAAGGTAAGCTTCAAGCTATCCGTCGCTTCATCGATAAGTCGGCGGACAAAACCGGTCCCTTTCTTAAACTCCTTAAGAAGGATGTCCCTTTTAATTGGGACGCCGAATGTAGAGAAGCTTTTGAACTTCTCAAACAATACCTCCTTAATCCACCCGTGCTTTCACCACCTAAACCTGATCGCCCATTCCTCCTATATATTTTAGCTTTAGATTCTGCCTTAGGGGCTATGTTAGCTCAGCTTGATGATGAAAAGAGAGAACGTGCTAATTATTACATTAGCCGAACCTTCATCAGTTATGAAACCCGCTATACAACGTTAGAAAAACTATGTCTAGCAATCGTGTTTGCTACGCAAAAATTATGACACTATATGCTTAGTCAAAAAACTTATGTCATTGCCAAATACGATCCCTTAAGGTATCTCATGAGTCGACCTTATTTATCGGGTCGCACAACCAAGTGGGTTCTTGCTCTAAGCGAGTTTGATCTCACATTCATAGGATAGAAGTCTGTTAAGGGTCAAATCATAGCAGATCAATTAGTTGTTGCACCCTTAGCGTCTACCCATCCCCTCATCATCGAGTTTCTGGATGAATGCCTTCAATTAGAGGCAGACCATATCGAACAATGGTCCTTATACTTTGATGGAGCCCGATGCATGAGTGGGGCTGGTGTGGGTATTATTTTAATATCCCCACAAAAACATCTTATTCCTCTGTCCTTCAAATTGACATTTGCTTGCACCAACAATACTGCTGAGTATGAAGCTCTAATCCTTGGATTACGAGCTGCCTTAGCGCTAAAAATTAAACATCTTTTAGTTTTTGGTGATTCTCAACTGGTTATAAACCAAATTAATGAAGTTTATCAGACCAGAGATGATAAACTGTGCCCATATAAGGCCTATGTTTTACAATTAATGTCCCTATTTGATCAAGTTACCTTGGAAGCTATTCCTAGAACTTGCAACCGTGCAGCTGATGCTATGGTCGCAGCTGCATCTCTCCTGCCCTTGGAGTTAGATGACGAATATGCCACTATCATTATTCATCGACTCCAGGAACCCGCTTCAAATAAGTCATGCTTAGAACCTTTGGATGTGTTTCTAATCAATGAAACTACTCCGAACCTTGGTATACGGACATATTTGATTTTCTCCAAAATGGGACTTTCCCTGCCAATTCTAATAGAAACCAGCATCGGTTATTACGTAGACGAGCAAGTCGATTTGTAATAATTGGCAATACCTTATATAGGAGATCTTTTGAAGGTATCCTATTAAGATGTTTGAACTTAGAAGAGTCCAAATCAGCCTTGAGTGAAGCCCACGATGGATCTTGTGGAGGACACTTTAGTGGTAGTGTCATTGCTAAAAAGCTCCTTCGGATAGGATACTTTTGGCCTACCATGGAAACGGATGCACATGAGTATGTGCGCCATTGCGACAAGTGTCAAAAACATGCTGACCTTGTCCATGCGCTTGCACAAGAGCTGCAGGCTATTTCATCTCCTTGGCCCTTTTCTAAATGGGGCTTAGATATTATTGGCAAAATCAATCCTGTGTCATCTGATGGACACAAATTCATCATAACTGCCACCGAGTATTTCACGAAGTGGGTTGAAGCTATGCCTTTAGCTTCCTGCACTGGCACACAAGTCTCTAAATTTATTTTTAATCAAATCATTTGTAGGTTCGGAATTCCTGCAAATCTCATCTCCGACAATGGAACTTGTTTCAAAAATAAAGATGTTAAAAAATTATGCCAAAAATATAAGATTCAACATCGCTGGTCCACTCCCTATTATCCTCGGGGTAATGGTCAAGCGAAGCATCTAACAAAACCTTAATCAAAATCCTCAAAATATTGGTCAATAAAGCTGGTCGTGGCTCGGCACATTCAGTTATATCCAACCTTGTGGGCCTATCGAACTAGTGTTCGAACCCCCATGGGAACTTCACCATTTGTTTTGGTTTATGGTGCTGAAGCAGTTTTTCCCTTTGAATTGGAAGTTCCTTCTTTGGCTTTGCTACTTCAAGATACCGAAGTAGGAGATGAATATCGTGCTGGCAGACTCAGTCAGCTGGAACTCCTAGATGAAAAATGCATCAATGCTTTGGAACATCTCCGTGCCTACCAAAACAAGCTTAAAAGATCATATGCTAAAAAAGTTCGTCATCGATCCTTTGAGATCGGCGACCTTGTTTTAAAAGAAAATAAAAAAAATACTAATGCAACTAAGGACCTTAAAGGTAAATTTGAGCCCAACTGGCTTGGACCATACATTATTACTGCTAAATTCGAATCAAGAGCATACAAATTATCTACCTTAGATGGTAAAGAACTTAAAGAACCCATGAATATTTTGCATCTTAAACGTTACTATGTATAAATTTGGTCATTTCATCCATGTATATATTTGTTCAAAATCACTATCTTGTATTTCTTTCAAATTTATAAATTCAAAAACACCAAAAACATTCATAATCATCAAAATCTTCAAAACTATTTGTTGCATTTATTTATGGCACTTGTTAAATTTTTTGTTCAAAAACAAAAATAAAACCAAAAAAACAAAATAATGATAAAAATATAAAAACAGCAATATGCTTGACTCTTTCGAAACCAAAACAATATAAAGAAGAAAGAGAGAGTCAATATTCTCAAAACTTCTCCAAAAGTATTTATATATATTTTCTTACAATTATTGCAGTTATATGTTTCAAATTATTTTGGATAAATTAGCATTTATTTGGAATCTCTCACTTGCACACTCAAAAAAATAAACAAAAATAAATATCTTGATTTTATCTGGCATGATTACTAATCTCTCTTATATCAAAGTCCACAAAATTCAATTAAATAAAGTTTGAGCATAGAGAATTGATCTTGTTATTTACTTAAACCAAGCACATCTTTTCACAATAAAATGATTATATTTGTAATTTCCATGTTTTGCTACATAGTAGAAGTGATTTCTTGAGCGAAAAGTTTCCCCTGCTATCCTATCATGCACATGGTCTAGAATCTTTGAGAATTGGCAAAAGGACAAGCTCACCCCTACCAGAATAAAAATCCCTTGCTCTACTAGACTAATCCGGGCACCCTAGCAAAGAAAAAGAAAAGAAAAGTTCAAGAAAAAAAAAAAAAAAAAAATGTTATTTTATATCATTACAACAATATTTCAAGCACTATCTCAAAAATCAAGCAAAAAATACAAAAAGAAAAAGAAGATTCAAAAGAAAATACAAAAAGAAAAAGAAAGCAAAAAAGCAATAAAATCCCTTTCCCTACCCTTTGAAAAGAAAAGAAGGGTTGATGAGCTTGAATCCCTGGAATTCTCAATTATTCGAAAACTGTGAGGTAAGCCCCATAAAAGGTGGTTTGTGCCCAACCTGCTTGGCCTTGGGTAACTCCTAGCGTGGTGATATGTCTGTCACATTAGCGACCTTCTTTTGTACGGACCTATGTCTGCTTATGGATTAGCTAGCTCTTGATAATCCGACCTACATAGTAGTCTAGTATGGTTATATGCATCTACATCATGGTTAATGAACACTTATTTGGTTTCTTCAAATCACTTGTATCATATTATCTTGCTCAAAACTCGTAAATGCACAAAGCAATTGCACACACATTTGTATTTGAGAGATTTTGTGTATCATTATGATAAATCAAGATTGGAAATGAATTCACATATGCACATGGGATTCCTTATAAATCTAACTTTTGTCTTCAAAATACTTTGAAATATTCTTTTTGCAAACTTGTTTGGAATAATTCATTTTCTTATTTCAAGTACGAGTTGTTTAGCATAAAGACAACTATATAATAGAAAAATCAAAATTTTCTTTCAAAACTATACAATCAAAACATATATATCTGGTTGACTTTCGCGACGATGGTATAGTTCCAAAACCAAAAGTGGAATTTTATGCCTAGCGCAAGTCCTCATCTTCATATTTTCTGTTTATTAAAAATCAACCATGCAATAAAACTATCTCCTTTTTGGATTTTCGCGATGATGGTATAAGTCTATACCTACATATTCTATGCCTAGCGCAAATCATTGTAACAATTTTTATTCCCCATTTATTTAAAAATCATGAAAACCATATGACTTAATTCATTATGTTACACAAATTATGCTTTTCAAAAGCATGCACATTTTCATTATTTCATGTCATTATGTCAACCTTCAAATTTTGCAATGATGGTATAATTCCTAAGGAATTATCCAAAAAATTTATCACACTTAGGAATTTATGCCTAGCAAAAATCATTTTAACATTATTTCATGCATACTATTTTTATGAAAATCTGAAAAACAAACCATCATCACCATCATTTGCACCATTGCACCAAAGTCTTAAGACAGTCTCTTAAGCATTCTTTTACTTTTAACAATATTTCTATACTGGGATTAGCTTGACGACCGAGTGAGCAACGACTCCATGAAATGGTCTATACTAGCGACAATGTCCTTTGAAATTATTGTTAGAAGTCTCTTTTTTTTTTTTATCACATTACATCACAAACAACCAATTTGTTACATCAGATTATTTCATTTAAAATATTACAGCATGACATCAAAATTATAAATTTTCAACATGACATAATTTCATGAATCCTCAATCCAATCATCAAATTAATCAATCAAACATAAAAGCATCATCAACATACACATAACACAAGTCATATGATCAAAAACATATCATATATATATCAAAAGTATATATACATCATCAAAACTGGATTGGTATGCCACAATCTGTACCTCGGCATACTCAATCCTCTATCAACAAAAAAATAATAATACATGCTCTATGTCTCAATCTGTACAAAGTCGTGCAGTGCTCTAGCCTCGAGAACCCCTCGAGCTCTCAGCCTCATCTCCTCCCCCACCCTGAGGTGGATGAGGTGGCCCCATCATAGTATGTGTAGTACTACGAGTCCTAGTCGTCGATCGGGACGAGGTCCTCGACGACCCGATCCTGATCGGATCTACGATGTTGGCTGGTAGGGGTAGTCTATCCTCCTCTGGCACCAGCTGATAGTACAAAGTCTGGTAGAAAGTAATTTGGGCAATAGCCCATGTCAGCTCCCCAGTGCTCGCCCCTTCGCCCCATGCCCTGAGGCATGCAATCTCATCTCGAAGCTGTGTAACCTCAGCTCGATGTCGTGCAGCCTCCTCCTATAGGGTCTACACTTGCACCTGGAGACGGATCATCTCCACTCAAAGAGTAGCTATCTCACTACTCTCCCTTATGTCGACACCCTTGCCCTTATCGGGCGATGGTGGCCTCTCTCTCTATGGAGAAGGGGGTCTCGCCTCCCTCCTCTCCCTCCTTGTCGCGGCCTCTCCCTGTGCCTGTGGCCTCCTCAGCTCTCTCCCACCATGACCCTGGGCCGCCTCCATAGCCGCCTGGCACCGCCTCCCTATCCGACGCACAACTACGTGTATCGAACCCTGAGCCCTCGTCATCCGAGGAGGGCGGATGCCTATGTACCAGGCATCATAGCCATCGGCTACCCCTACGTCATCCCCATCCACTGGCTGAATGGGGGCATCGTCCGAGTCTTGACTCTAGAAGCGCTGCATGTCTGGAGCCCCGCTCACTGTAGTGTTATCCCGGACAGTCCAAGAAAACTCATAATCCCTGAGAGATGGGATCCCCTGCTGTAGACCAAACTATCGCAAAACTCGGTCGTAGCGATGGAGCTCCACCTCTCCCCTCTCCATCCATAGCCAACAAACTCGCCTGATGCGAGCTAACTCCTGTCCATCCTCGGCCCACCCTGGATGCCCTCGCCAAGGCCTCCAGGTGATCTGATCCGGGACTAGGTCATCTAGCAGTCTCCGAGACATCGAAAGGTCGATCCATCGTTGTGACCCTCTCTGGAGCCACCAGTAGAAAACTCGGGGCCTCTCCCCATCAATCCCTATCAGAGGAAGCCCTACCGGCCTCCGCACTGCAATGTGCTCCCAGCACCAAACTTGTAGGAGCGATGTCATCACCGGACATCGGCCGCCCTTGTACACGACCCCATGCAGGATCCTGTACAATCGGCATAGCACATAGCTGCCCCAAGAAAACCTGTAGCCATGGTCCCGCATATCGTAGATCACATCTGCGAGCATCCATGGCACCCTGCACCCGCTCTGGTGGCACAACAGAAGTCCACCAACCACTCCAGCTAGAACCCGTGTGAGTCTAGATGCCCCAGGCATCTGACGTAGTGCCTCGATGTTCACTCTGCCCTTCTCCAGGGCGAAGCTTGGGTCACCACACAATCATCCCATAGCATGGCCCTGATTGGCCGCAGGAGTGATCAACCGTCCTTGTATGGGGATTCTTAGAATCCTCCATACATCCTCCAAAGTGGGAGTCATCTCCCCTATCGGTAGCCAAAAATAAGAAGAACCCGGATACCATCTCTCTGCTAGGGCTGTCAGTAGCCCCATATCTGTAGACACTTGTGGCATTTTTGCCACATGTTGTAAGCCGGCCTATGCCAGCTGATCCCGCTCTCCTGTGTAAGAGCGGCCAAGTCATCTCTCAAACCTCCATACTTCCATTCCCTACTTTTTAGCAAACCTCTCTGCAACATAAACAACAAAACAACAAACAATCATTAATAATAAACTCAAGTGATTAATAATGCAAGTTAAAAACAAGTTCAATTTTATCCAATGATGATATCGTCCACTATTGGACGATATCGTCCCAAATTTGAGCATAATCGTCTCCGATTTCGCAAGCCGAAATCGTCCCTAATTTGACGAAATCGTCCCCCTTTCGTCGATTTCGCCCTTGGACGAAATTGGCGAAATTGAGACGATTTCATCGAAATCGGGACGATTTCGTCCCGACGACGTCGACGGCCCAAAAACGGCCGCGATGCTCAAAATTTAATCAAAATTCACCTAAAAAGCATGTAAATTCAAATTAAAGCATTCTAAGCTAAGTCTAGACTCTTACCCGTAGCCCGCGTCGGACCTCTGTTGATCTGTGCGTCGTCTCCACCATTTTTGCTTCCAGAGCTCTAAAACCAGTAAAGTGAACAGTAAAAATGAATTAGGGTTTTACCCTATTTTTCTTAATTTTATTCAAAAATAATTTTGCTTTTTCGCGTTTTTACCTCAAACGTTCGATTTGGGTAAAAACACGGAGGGGGCACCATAGTAAGCTGTCGTACGATTCGACCAAGAATCGTCGCCTAAAAATGGGAATAATTTTTGCTTTCTCGTAGATCGAGAAGAACTCATCTTTAACGCATTTTCTTCGAAAAATTCGCTAAAGAGGGGGCAAAATGTAGCACCCTAAAATTGGTGCAATGAAATTGTAATAATTACATTCATCCTAGTAAATAATTTAAATTCAAATTTTAACCTCCCAAACCGCCCGTTAACCGTCGGGTAATCCGTTTCCCCCTTTTCCATGCCATTTTTAGAGGTTGTTTTGACCGTTTGACGATATCGTCGTCGATCAGACGATATCGCCCCAGATCTGACGATTTCATCTGGGCTAGGACGTCCAGACGATCTTGTCGCAAAACTAATTTTGCACAATTAGCTTCTGTTCCAACGGGCCTCTAATCCGGGCAGAAGCGTGTCTGTGCCATTAGAGACCCTTCCCCATTGGAGATCTCCCAAATAGGGATGATCTCCAACCTCCTAACCTCCCTCCTAAGCCTATTTAATCCTAAGCCCTCCCCTTAGCACCCCCTGGCTGAAATTCCCTGTAACCCGACTGCATACATGTTAAAACATCCTAAGTTTTCATTTGCATTAGTTCTATATCAATTTTGTTGCAGGTACATTACTATTTTTCAGTCGGAGCAAGCTTACATCGTCATCGACAAACCTGTTCAGATCGGAGGCGAACCTGTCGAATCAGAGACGATTTCGTACCAATGCGAGATGATTTTGACTGTAGTCAACATTGAGGCAATCAGTGCCTGAAGTTTGCATTTCTCTACCCTTTTTCTGTTATTTTATTCTGCAATTAGCTTATTTTATTCAGTATTTTATACTATTTTGCATTTTGGAGTTCACCCATCTAGATCAAATGCATGATTAAATCATAATTATTATCTAATTAGCATAATTCATTCCTGTTTCTATGTTTAAGTTTCAGTTTGATATTGCTACTGTCATTTTATACTATTTCCCTCTGTTATCATTGTTGTATTTTCTGTATTTTGCACCTATTTCTCTGATTGTAGGTCTCTGATGAATTCGTCTGATGAATTCGTCAGATCTCAGATGATCTTGTCTGATCTCAGACGATCCTGTCAAATCGAGGTGATCCTGACTGCTTCAAGAATCAGAATCATCATCAGACATCCGGATTAGGTATTCTTCGTTTATATTCTGTAATTTCTCTGTTTTTTGTCTTTAAATCTATTTTTTGTACTCATTGAATTTGCATCTTCATATAGAATAGCTTAGACGCATTTTGGCCAAACCTAGGATATGAATGCTTAAGGCTAAAAATGAACACATAAAACACATTCCCAACCTAGGCGTGGAAACTGCCATTAAATGTTTCCTGGTGAACCCACCATCCGTCGAAAAATCACCAAAATACACCTCCCTTGAGAGGCGGGACCTTCGCAAGTCCTCTCAGTCCGAGGTACCACGACATCCTTTTCACATCCCCCTTTCGGGCACGGATCCTATAGCCTGAAGGTAAGGGTGTGAAAAATTTGGAGCGATACAATGGTACCCGTCAAGAAGCCGAATGGGAGGATTCGCATATGCACTAATTTTTAGGATTTAAACAAAGCGAGTCCCAAGGATGATTTCCCCTTGCCTAGCATTGATGCATTGGTAGACGCTACAGTAGGCCACGAAATGCTTTCCCTCATGGATGGTTTCTTGGGATACAACCAGATTCGTATCAATCCCGATGATCAACTCAAAACGGCGTTCACGATGCCTTGGGGGACATTTTGTTATAAGGTCATGCCCTTTGGCCTTAAAAATGCTGGTGCCACCTACCAACATGCTATGACATACATCTTCCATGATCACATGCATAAAACTTTGGAAGATTATATGGATGATCTATTGGCCAAATCTCTTTTGCACCAAAATCATCTCGATGACCTACGCAAGATCCTTGATCACCTCATCGAACACAAAGTTAGGCTAAACCCCAAGAAGTGCGTATTTGGCATCACATCTGGAAAACTCTTGGGTTTCATAGTCTCAAAATGAGGCATCGAGGTAGATCCAAACAAAGTCAAGGCAATCCTTGAGATGCTTCCCCCAACCACCATCAAGCAGCTAAGAAGCTTGTAGGGTAAGGTCACGTCGATCAAGCGCTTCATAGCATAGTTATCTGACAAGTGTCGACCCATGAATAAATTATTACACAAGGGGGTAGCATTTCATTGGGATGACGAGTGCCAGTCAGCCTTCGATGACATCAAATAGTACTTGGCTTCACCGCCAGTATTGGCACCACCTAGACTAGGAGTGTCATTCTATTTATACATCTCAGCTACTGAGGTGGCACTGGGCGCCATGCTAGCCCAAAAAAATGAATTACATAAAGAACAAGCTAATTACTATCTTAGCCACACCTTGGTCAGTTATGAACTTAACTATGCATACGTTGAGAAGCTATGCTTGGCAGTGGTATTTACCACCAAAAAGCTATGCCATTACATGTTGAGCAATACGACGTATGTTGTGTCTAAGGAGAATCCATTGCGGTACATGATGAGTCATACTTATCATAGTAGTCGCACGGTAAAATGGATCATGTTGTTGATGGAGTTTGACATCGAATTCATTGGACAAAAGTCCATCAAAGGTCAAGTCATCGTCGATCAACTAGTAGAGGCTCCTCTCGAAGACGATCAACCTCTGACCATAGAGCTACCCGATGATGGGGTCTTCCATGTCTCGGAATCGCCAGATTCTGATGAGCTTGAGTCATAGGCCGACATAACCTTATTCTTTGATGGTTCTAAATGTGAGCAAGGGGGTGGCATGGGAATCATATTTTTCACACCGCAAGGGGCTCCAATGCCTTTATCATTTAAACTTGATTTCCCGTGCACCAATAACAATGCTGAATATCGAAGCCTTGCTCATAGGTCTTCAGACAACCATCACCATGAACATCAAATGCTTGAATATCTTTGGTGATTCGCTGTTAATTGTCAACCAAGTGAAAGGGGTATTCCAATGCAAATGCCTAGTTCTGCAGGCCTACAAAGCCCTTGTGGATAAATTCTTGGCAAATCTTGAATGGTACGACATCGAGGCACTCCCTCGATCATCGAATCATTTTGTAGACACTATGGCCTCCTTGGGGTCACTAATCCCGCAAGACCCTTCTGGTGAGATGACAACCATTCAAGTCAAAACATTATCGCAATCCATGATGGAGCGTGCAAGCTCTGACATAACGCCAAGAATCCACCTGATCCAGATTGAACCATCTCAGGATAGGTTCTCTCGAATCCATGATAGTCTGAATCATGCCAACTGGGGGTCTTTGTTCTCCCCAACCCCTCTTAATAGCAACACAACGCTATTTCTACAAGTTCTTTCCCGCTCAACTTTTGCTAGGGATGAACTTCAAGAGGGATCGGTCGTTCATACCATCGAGGTTTCTGATCAACAGGATTGGTACACACCCATAAGAGACTATCTCAAGTTAGGTAGCCTCCCACTTGGATTGTCGCACGCCATGAAAAGATCACTCAAATAGAAAGCAGCAAAGCATGTCTTGCTAGGAGACATTTTGTACCGTTAGAGCTACGAAGGGATCCTCCTCCATTGCTTGGACCAGTAGGAGTCCACTTGGGTGATCACCCAAGCGCACGATGGTACATGCGGTGGCCACTTCAGCGGTATGGCCATCGCAAAGTGCATTCTTCGCATGGGCTATTATTGGCCATATTTAGAGCGAGATTGTTGTGCATATGTGTGGAAGTGCGTGAAGTGTCAACACCATGCTAACTTGACACACGTACCTTCTCAGGCCTTGCAACCGATCCAATCGGCTTGGCCATTTTTGTAGTGGGGCTTAGATCTCATCGAAAATATCTCCCCTGTGTCGTCAGGTCATCACACGTTTATCATAACGGCCATAGAGTACTTCACCAAGTGGGTGGAAGCAATTCCACTTACCTCTACGATAGGGCCCCGCATTGCGGAGTTTATTTTACATAACATCATATGTCATTTTGGTATTCCATCCAAGATCATCTCGGATAATGGGACGTCATTTAAGAACAAATATGTGCGTGCTTTGACAACAAAGTACAAAATTCAGCATAGTTTTTCAACACCCTATTATCCGTAGGCAAATGGGCAAGCAGAGGCGTCAAACAAAATGCTAGTCGCCATCCTTAAAAATATGGTCACAGATAATCATAAGGATTGGCACATCCAAATACCACTTGCCCTATGGGCTTATCGCACTAGCATTCGGATGCCCACTGGGGCAACTCCATTTTTGCTAGTGTATGGCTCCGAGGCCGTCATGCCTCTCGAGTTGGAAATACCCTCCCTACGCATATCAATGCAAGAGTTCATCGATGATGACACTGCATGGCAGGCCCGGTTAGACCAACTTACGTTGCTCGATGAACGACGCATCAATGCTCTCGAGCATTTACGTATCTATCAAGAGCGACTTAAGAAAGCATATAACATGAAAGTTCACCTGAGGGACTTTTAGGTTGGTGACCTGGTCTTAAAAGAGAACCAACAAAATTCTAACTTGCTGCCCCATTTAAGGGACAAGTTCATGGCAAATTGGTTAGGTCCTTATGTAATCGACAATAAAATAGGACCTAGAACATACCGACTCGCCTCTCTTGAAGGAATCAAGGAACTAGAACCCTTGAACATCAGTCATTTGAGGCCATTCCACATTTAGAGAGCCATAGCCCACCCCAAAAGCTCCAAGGGTTCCCAATCGCTTGGTCAACCTAAAATGCCCCAAAGGTATCCATAATCCCTTTGGTAAACCAAATCCCCAAGGGGATTCCCATAATCCCTTGGTCAACCTAAAACGCCCCAAGGGTATCCATAATCCCTTTGGTCAAACCAAAAGCTCCAAGGATTCTCCTAATCGCTTGGTCAACCCAAAATGCCCCAAAGGTATCCATAATCCCTTTGGTCAAACCAAAAGCTCCAAGGATTCC
The DNA here is from genome assembly GCA_028583015.1 of Wollemia nobilis. Taxonomy (NCBI): domain Eukaryota; kingdom Viridiplantae; phylum Streptophyta; class Pinopsida; order Araucariales; family Araucariaceae; genus Wollemia; species Wollemia nobilis. Next base: position 13,999,793 of record JAQPPZ010000135.1, read on the forward strand.
TGCAATCGCTTGGTCAACCTAAAATGCCCCAAAGGTATCCATCATCCCTTTGGTCAAACCAAAAGCTCCAAGGATTCCCACAATCGCTTGGTCAACCCAAAATGCCCCAAAGGTATCCATCATCCCTTTGGTCAAACCAAAAGCTCCAAGGATTCCCACAATCGCTTGGTCAACCTAAAATGCCCCAAAGGTATCTATAAATTCCTTTGGTCAAACCAAAAGCTCCAAGGATTCCCACAATCGCTTGGTCAACCCAAAATGCCCCAAAGGTATCCATAATCCCTTTGGTCAAACCAAAAGCTCCAAGGATTCCCACAATCGCTTGGTCAACCTAAAATGCCCCAAAGGTATCCATAAACCCTTTGGTCAAACCAAAAAATCCAAGGGTTCCCACAATCACTTGGTCAAAAACAAATATTCAAAAACAAACAAAAACAAAAGATAATCAAAAATAACATAAAAAATTGCATCTCACTTTCATGCATATTCTTAAAAATCAAAACACAAAAATGAAATGAAAACTGCATTAGGCATCGCATACATACATTGCATATTTGCTGGTCATACATGTCAAAAGCACCATAGACTGTAATTACTCGGCAATTCCATCATTTTTCCAAATTCAGTCCATTTTGTAAAAAGATCCATCAAAAATAACACCCTTTGCATTTTTGCCATATCATAGTCAATTGTCTGCTAATGTCTTTAGGGTTTTTCGTCATTCAGCTGTCTTTAGATTTCTAGTCAAATGTTGTACAAAGTCAGACCGATTTTTACAAGGTAGAGTTTTACTTGGATCACGCCTTGTTACATCACATCCCAACACAAGCTTAAAACACATAAAAATTCCCAAGTTGTGTGAACGCAAGAGAAACCTACAAAGCAGTCTAGGGTACCATAGGTGAAAGGTTATCCTGCTCATCCCCCTATGCGAATGGTTCAAGAATGCTGAGAATTGACAAAAGGACAAGCTCTTCCCCATCCAATTCCCCATAATAAATAGTGGTTTTCACCACTATCAAAAATCCCAAACACCTTTGATCCCCAAAGTCATAAGGATTCGTACTACACGCCCCTGAGAAGGATGGGTAGTCATCCCCAAGGCCTAAAAGGATCAATGTCATTCCAAAGCAAAATTCCCAACCACCTTTGATCCCCAAAGTCATAAGGATTCGTACTACACGTCCCTGAACAGGATGGGTAGTCATCCCCAAGGCCAAAAGGATCAATGCCACTCACAAGCCAAAAACCCATGAGCTCAACTTGGAAATCAAAATTCCAAATCTAAATCCTCAAAAGGAAAACAAAAAAATAATAACAGTGGTTATCACCACTACTCAAACCCCTTGCTCAAGAAAAAAAAAAAGAAAAATAAATAGTGATTTTCATCACTATGTATGAGAGCAAGTATCCCAACAAGTTGAGCAACCGAAAGATGCCCGAGCTTGAATCCCTAGAATTCTCAGCATTTGAAGAACCATTTAGGTGATCCTCATTACGGGTTTGGTGGATAGCCTACCTGGCAATGGCGGTATCCTAAACGCATGACGATATGTCTATCACATTAGCTTTGCGTGTGTGTAGACCAATGTTTGCATGTGGATGAGCTAGCTTATGGTATTCTAGATTGCACCATAGATTAATCTTACTAAATACAACAAAGGAGTTAGTGGAGCTAATTAGGTGATCCTCAGTACAGGTTTGGTGGACAACCTACCTGGCACTGGCGGTATCCTTACAAATACCACATAAACGAACTCAATCGCACACACAAGGATGTGAAATAACTTGGTCAAACTCAAGTCTGATTCATACCTTGTTCGAAAGTCTTGTAAGATAATGTACAGTCTTGATTAGTTAGTTAAAGCAGCTGAGTCTCGAAAAACCTTAACTACATTTTAAAACAATTGTCGTACATTTCATTATCACCATCAAAAATAACAAAACAAAAATTACAAATACAAAGTTATTTCATAAAGCAATCACATAGTACAGAAAGCCAGTTAATCCTGTACAGTCTATGGTGCCACCACCTGCATACCAACAAATCATTTCATCCATTCCATATGCATACATCCATATAGTCAGAAACATCCATAATAACATATGCATACATCAACATAAATAAATGTGCATAAAAGAGCAATAAACCATAACAAGTAAATAATCCAAAAAGAGAGTCATGTATATATTAAGTCAAAAATGCCCTCAGGCTACAATAAAATGGTCCTCTGACCTCACAAAAAAAATCAAAAACTCAAAATCCCCAAAGCCTAGGGAGTCGGCCACCATGATCACGCAGGATCGGTGCGACCGGAACTACCCCCAGTGGTGTGGGTCCTATGGGACCTCTCAGGGTGGCTGCTGCCAACCCTCGCATCATGCCCACTAACGCTACCCTCACCCACCCACCTACGATGAGAGGATGCAGACTGCTCAGTCTCACTACCTCTCGTACGACGCGATGATCCACCTCCAGTGAGCTCAGGTAACTGTCCACCGAGGCGGATAATCTCGGCCTCCAACTCCACCCGGCATCGACCCCACTCCACATCCCATCGATGGTACGTAGCCAATGCGTCATCCCGCTGTGCCAACTGAGCCCGTAGGAGATCCCTCTCGACTCTGTGCTCCTCATCCCATCTCCGTAGTAGATCCTCCAATCATGCTATCTCAGCACGAAACCTAGCCTCCATATCCCCTGGGACTGCCTGAGGCATGGGCATCTCCGAGATGGCATGCTGCTCCGACACCCACTACTTCGGGATGTCCTATGTATCCGGCTGCTCTAGAACCCCTAAATCATCCCCAGTCAAGTCATCTACCTCCACCATATCTGCATCATCGAGCGGAGCCCCCCAACCCTCCATCGGTGCCTCCGCACCCCCACCGCCTGCTACTATCGCATCTGGACCTCCTAGAGGCCCCTCACCCCGCCATCGTCGCATCGTCCACCACTGGTCATACTCTGTAGTCACCCCGACATTGTCCATGTCGGGGACATCAATCACTGCATCAGACTCCTCACCTAATGGCTCAATAATCGGCCAGGCTAGAGTCCTCTCATCGCCCCGACGTCGATAGATCAAGGGCTCACCAGGAAATCCCTGGTGCACCCCAAACTATCGAGTCACCCAAACGTACGAGAAGTACTCCTGCTCTGTCCCATGTCGCCCGATCAACCATCTCCCCCTATGCACCCACCGGAGCCACTCTCCAACCTCAGGCCAGGTTGGACAGTCCCGGTATGGCCACCAGAACACCTCCCCTAGAGCAAGACGCGAGAAGGCATCAGTATAGTGCCCTACGACACCTGCCCACCATCGACTCTGCCCATGCTCCTCTGACCTCCACCATAGAGCAACATACCCAATCTCCCTGTCCACCATCTCACCCCGAGTGGTCCAAGGCAACCCCTATGGCCGCTCCATAGCTATGTGCTGCCACCCCCAACACTGCAAAAGATAGCTGCACCCGATCCCCTTTCGCCTTCGATAGCGGACCTCGTACAGCTCATCGTAAAGCTGTGCCAATAGTGTTTGACCCCACCTCATAATAAGTGGCACTGATGTCGGGCACTCCACCAGTCTGAACACCACCTCAAGCAGGTTCCAAGGGAACCTCGCACCTGAGGAGTCGGGAAGCAGCATGTTGGAGATGAGGGTCATGAGCAACGCATGCCTCACCCCCAAAATGCCCTTCTCCAGCCACCACCGCACCAGAATCCCGCCAATCAGGCAGTCCACCTCTGCCCTCTCCATAGCCCTATCCACCCCCATCTCCACCGCCTACCCAAAGCACCATGTCAGCACCATCATCCGTTGATCACGGGGAGTCATCCGAATGGGCAGTCCATCTATCAAAATCCATAGAATCCGATACACGTCCTCCAAAGTAACCGTCATCTCCCCTATTGGGAGATGAAAGGTGTTGGTGCAGGGATCCCACAAATTGATCAAGGCAATCAGATATGCCCGATCCCCCACCATAGGCTCCAAACGTGTCACCTGCTTGAGCCCAAGGGCATCAAGCCACTCCCAATCCACAACTGTCAGCGCCTCCTGGGCATCAGAGAACACAGTCGGCTAGTGGTGCCGACTCCTAACAACCTGCAAAACACAAACACAATAAAACAAAAAAACAAATTAGGGTTTCAACCTTAATTTAAACAAAAACATTCAAATAAACTGTATAGACGAAAAACAAAGTACAAGAAAAACAAAAGTACAACTATACAACAACGATCAATCAAATAAACTTATAAATAAAAAAGAACAGATCAATCAAATAAATTGTACAATCAAGAACAAAAATGCAATAAAACAAATTCATCCTAGGGTTTCAACCTTAGTATGAACAAAAAAATCAAACAAAAACATAAAACTCATACTAGGGTTTTTAACCTTCAAGTGTGAACAAAAAACAATAAAACAAAAACAATCATCCTAGGGTTTTTAACCTTAAGTGTGAACAAAAAAAAAAAAATAAATTAAACAAAAAAAAAAAAAAAAAAAAATCTCACTAGGGTTTTTAACCTTAAGTGTAAACAAAAACAAAACAAAAATTAACTAGGGTTTTAACCTTAAGTGTAAAAAAAAATAACACAAAACAAAAAAATCACACCTAGGGTTTTTCAACCTTAAGGTGAACAAAAAAAAAACATAAACAAAAACATCACCTAGGGTTTTAACCTTATAATTAAAAAACAAAAAAAAAACAAAAATTAATTAACTAGGGGGTTTTCGAACCTTAATATTAACACAAAATAAAAACAAAATAAAAACAATTATGTGCAAGTTTTTTAACTTCATATAAAGCAAAAACAAATAAAGCAGAGAGAAGGAGCACCTACCGGTCTCGCCTCGGCTCCGCCACTCGAAGATCCAGTCCTTGCACTCATGGTGTCCGCAAAATTTCGACAGCGCTCCGCTACGCAAACTCGCACTCCTCCTCACTACTCCAAATCACCAAGAAAAAAAGGTTGCAAATGAGCCCAAAACCTAGTTTTGGTCCTTTTATAGGTTGTTAGGCCTGTAATCGTTCCACCCTAGGACGAGCACTCTAGTTAGCACTCGTCCCACCCTGGGACGATTACCAAATTGGTATTCATCCCACCCTGGGACGATTACAGAGCAAGAAAAAAAGCAACAAAAATAGAATCCAAAAAATGCACCAAAAAAACAATAAAGCTGCCAAACAAAGGTGCCCTTGCACCTGATATTCTTGGCATGAAACACCAATTCGGGACCACAAATTATCACTATCCTACTCCCTAAGAAGGCTACCATAGCCGACCTCCACGGAGGACGAATTTTGCGACAATTTCAACCCCAACGTCACAAAAAGGGTCAAAACCCACCAAAAATAGCAATAACTCTGTCGAATAAAGGTGCCTTTGCACCTGACATTCTTGGCATGAAAAACCAATGTCGGGACCACAAATTATCACTATCCTACTCCCTAAGAAGGCTACCATAGCCGGACCGCTCCACGGGAAGGAGGATTTTTGATAATTTCTACCCCAATAGGCATCAACAAAAAGGGTCAAAACCCACCAAAAATAGGTCCGATTGCTAGGAAACTGCACATGTTCAATGGAAAACAACTGAAGGCACCCTTACAAACGTCATCTTGGGTCAAGTGACTCATCACTTTTCTCATTTTGGTCATTCCCTCATCGATTCGTCGCTTGAGGGGGTAGTCACACTTAGTCACCAAATCAACAAATACACACCCAATCAAGGAAATGGCATGCATTCAAAGAATCATTGACAAAGACAATCACGCTCCTGCTTGGGGCAGCAAACAAGCAATAATCACAAGCTGAACAAACACTTGGCATTCTGGAAGCATGAAGACAAGGTTCCTCAGACAAAAGGTTGCGCCCTTTGCCTATTCATGATCGAACAATGTCCAAGATCAAGTACACCTCACAAAAAAGGTTACACTTGAGTTAAGCTCCTTAGCTCGTCAGAAGCAAGGATTCAAGAATGCGTGCCCTTTCCATACTTGGGGCATCAAAATTTGGTTAGGTTACTAAGAAACCCTAATCATTAAGTGCTTTGGTCATCTATTTTTGCTCAACACTGCGCCACACACAGCGCATCCCAAAAAGGGGCATCTGTAGACACCAAAACAGCACCAATCCGATTATGTGACTACAAGCACTGACCGAATTGGCATACATACCCCCTAGGGCAGCCTCCAGAGGTTAAACAGTGGTCCTAACCACTCCCAAATCAGTTTTGGAAGGTCAGAGGTCAATTTGGCACCTTTTAAGCACTTTGCTCCCTACTCGTCCCACCCTGGGACGATTAGAATCCTATTCGTCCCACCCCGGGATGATTAGCAGCAATCGTCCCAGGGTGGGACGAGTAGCAAGTTTGACTGGAAAAAAGTCAAACCTCGATAGATCTGCCACTCAACTATGCCTTTAGAGCATGCAATTGTGAGGAACGGTTTCAAATCTGAGAGAGGGACTTCAGTCAAGCATGCCATGATCATGGAGGCCTCATGCAAGGAGACCCTAAATCAGGGAGGAATCTTCTCTCCCCAAGAAAGGCATGGCAAGCCAAGTGGCGCCCTCGCATGCGCATTCAAAGGAGACCCCTGAAGTCTATAAAAGGGTGAGCATCCTCACCCCAAAAAGAGTAGAGCTGGAGCATTTGGAGCAACGGAGTGCTGCCAAATTGTGCCCCCATTCCCCCTTTGTGCTTCCTACATCCCTAATTTCTCTTTTGGGAGAGAGGTTATCGGGTGAACACTAGGAATGCAATCCCGACCCAAAACCCAAGCAATCAGCCACAATCCCACACCAAATTCATTGACACAACCCCCTAGGAGGTTTTGGACCCATCCCAAGTGGATTGGTGTCAAAACCAAGCCCCAAACGATGGGCGTCCTGCCCTCGGGCGCCCCCCAAACTGCTGTAGTCCTAATCGTCCCACCCCGGAGCGATTAGAAATCCATGAATAATTTCTCTACTATTATTTTTGCATTATGTTCTATTTGGTTTACTTATGTTGCTGTTCAAGTTTCATTGCATTCTGACTTGATTTGACCGTGTTTTTATCATTTTACGTGTTTACTAACATACAGGGAGCGCTTTCGGATACAGGACAATCTGGGCAGAATCTGCCAAATCTGACCTTTTGGGTCATCCCAAAATGCCCCTTTTAGCCTAACCCCAAGTTTGCAGGAGTTTTGGAGGCCTCTGGGCTGGACATTTGCAAGGTTGCTTTTGCATGTTTTGTGACAGTCCTAATCGTCCCACCCCGGAGCGATTAGAAATCCATGCATGATTTCCTGACTATTCTTTTTGCAATGTGTCTCTGATGATTTTTCTATGCTTCTATCAAATTTTGAATTCATTATGACATGTTTTGACCATCATTTTGCTATTTTATGTATTCACTAGCCGGAGGCCCTAGGGATTGCATGTTTTTCCCTCTATCCGCATATGCTATTAACTATTTGTTGTTTCTCTGAGCATAGGATCTCACCACCAGGAACACCGGAGGGGCAGCAAGGAACACATGAACACATGGACGCAAGCGATGGCAACATTTGGCCCGCCCATTTCAAATGTGGGCATGCGGAGGACATTGGAAGCGTACCATCCGTTGATGTAACGAACTGTATCAAACGCTCCGAGCCCTAGAGGGGGGGAGACGTATTGTAACCAGATTGAAAGCAACATTAATAAAAAGAGGCCCCACTTTTCTTTGTTTTCTAACATCTCACATCTTTCCTTCATGCATTGCTTTTCTCGCATTCGTAGGACTTAGCATTTTTATATCAATTTTTGTTTTCACCATTGGTCTTGTATGTCGTCGCCCCGCATTCAGCTTTCAAAACCCATTCAAGGTTATTGTAGGTGAAAACCTTTCATGCTTGCTTGGCTAACAAGGCTATGTTCATATCACAAAATCTTCAAAGCCCTAATCCCCCATGTTTTTTTAGGAGCACACCTTATCCCAACTGACCAAATGAAATCTTTTCCTATCCTCGGCACTTGCCCACAAAAATATTTTTTGTATTTTCTCAATTTTCATGTAGACAGCAGTGGAACTTTGAATACAAACATGAAATAAACAAGAATACTTTGGAGATAAGCCATTATCAAGATAGCTTTGGTTGCTTGAGATAGGAGGTTCCCTTTCCAACCTGCAAGTTTTTTTGTTAATCCTCTCAATAACATTACTCCACATGGATTCCTTCAGAGCACTGGTGAAAAGAGGGAGGCCCAAATATTTAGTAGGTAATTGAGATATAACACATTGAAAAATACGTGTAATATTTTCTTGTCTCTCTTGTGGAGTGTTAATAAAATATATTTTGCATTTAATATAATTTATTTTTTGACCTGTAGCCTCCTCATATGTATCAATAATACTCTTAATGGTTTTTGTTTCCCACACAGAAGCATGAGAAGCAATAATGGTATCATCAATGAACTACTGGTGAAACGGGGCTCTTAAATTGGATGTAACCTTAATGCCTAAAATTATATTGTTGGAGCAGGTATTTTTTAGTACTCTACCCAAGGATTCAACAAGAATAATAAAAAGGATGGGGGAGAGAGGATCTCCCTATTTGAGGCCCCTGTTACTAGGGAAAAACCCTACTACATAACCATTTACCAAGATTGAAAACCAAGGATTAGAGATGCAATGCTGAACAAGATCAACCCATTCCCTATGAAATCCAAATTTGATAAGGACAACAATCAAAAAATCTCTTTTAACTCTATCAAATGCCTTATTCATATCAATTTTAAAAAACATGGCAGTTTTTTTGTTAAGGCTAGCAGAATGAAGGACTTCATGTAACGTGATAACACCATCAGTAATATTTCTTCCTTTGATAGAGCTACCTTGACAAGGGTCTATTATTTGAGGAAGGATCTCCTTGAGTATTTTAGCCATGGCTTTAGTGAGATTTTTATAAAGAACACTATAGAGACTAATGGGTCTAAAATTTGACATAGATTTGCAAACAGGCTCTTTCAAAACCAAAGTAATGAAAGTGGAGTTGATACTTCTGGAAATATGTTTAGTTTGTTGAACTTCAATGACGACATTACATATGTCAGGCCCAATGATGTCCTAAAAAGTTTGGTAGAATCGGGGGAAAAAACCCATTAGGGCCTGGGGTTTTATCAGGGTGCATAAAAAAAGCATCTCTTTAATTTCATCAGGGGTGAGGGGTTTGATAAGAGCCAAGTTCAAATTTGAAGTAACCAGGATGGAAATATGGTGGAGTAATTGTCTATCGGCCTGGGCAATAATTTTAAGGGTTTGATCCCAAAAGGTTCTCAAAGAAATATGAAGCTTCATTTTGGATCTCAAAAATATCCTTGGTGATGGTGCCATCACTTCTGGTTAATTCTTTAATTTTGTTCAAACTTTGGTACCTCAGAGTAGTAGCATGAAAATAATTTGTGTTAGAGTCCCCCTCTTTGAGACAAATGGCCCTTGATTTTTGCCTCCAAAAATTCTTCTCTTTAGCCAGTACATTGTGATAGTCTGCAAGAACTTATCTCTCTTCATTTCTAAGTTGTTCATTGAGCTACCCATTCTAAATTTGGAGTCCATTAGTTTTAAGCTTTTACAAAATATTTCCTTATTTTCAAATATGTTACCAAAATATTCTCTATTCTGGACTCAAATTCTTTCTTTGACACACTTAAATTTTTTAGAAACCCTAAAAGTAAAGGACCCATGATATTCAAATTACCACCAGTCAGCAATTTGCATCTGCAAATCTAGGTGTTGATTCCACATAGCTTCAAATCTGAAGGAGATTTTGAAACAGGCACCTTTACCAGCTTCAAATAGTAAAGGACAATGATCAGATCCAACTTTGTAAAGATAGATAAGAGTGCCACCACCTATCACTAATATAACTTCTTGAGATAAAAAATCTATCAAGTTTTACTTGAATGTGTTGATCCCCAATTATCCTATTTCTCTAGGTATATTTTTCCACTTTATTCTAAACATCCATCAGCTCACAATCAGTGACAAAGTTATGAAAATCCTAAATGCTTTTGGAGGGCATCAAGTTCCCTCCTTGCTTGTCAAAAGGAAAAAGGGGAGAGTTGAAATCTTCAGCGATAATCCATGGAATGTTTAATAAAGTACTTCTAATTTGATTCAAAGTATCCCATAGGCCCCTATGATTGAGATAATTGTTAGGGGTGTAGACATTGGATATAACCCAAGAGAAATTACTGCTTTTACATATTAAGGACCCTATCGAAAGAGGAAATGATTCTATATTCTAACTTGTTTAAGTCTCAAATACAAAGAAGTCCCCCAGACGTACCTTGAGTGGGGCAAAAAGCAAACTCACCATTTTTCTAGATAGAATTTGACTTTCTAGATTTTATTTTATTCAATCTTCATTTCTTGCAGACTTATGATAGTGGGTCTATGTTCTTTCCTTGGAGTGCAAATAAGACTTTCCTTGACAACATTGTTGAGGACTCTCATATTCTATGAGAGAATCCTCATTTAGAATTTTTGGAAAGTTTTCAGCCTCCCTTAGATTACTGCAAGGGAGGTTTAGGTATTTTTTATTCATCCTTCTCCAGTTTGAGAAGATCTTGGAATAGGGTTTTTTGGGTACCATTTGCAATCATTTTTTGTTTTTTTTTTTTTTGATCATTTATAGAGGGTCTTCCCTTATTTTTCTAGTGATATTATTATTTTTTTGGTGTTGTACATTATATCCACTTATTTTTGTGTAATCTCCTGAGCTATTCAACTCCCAAATCAATTTATCCTTGGATCCCTTCGAAATAATCACAATTGTTATATTTCTACTTAATTACCTCCTAGCATCAATGTCTTGAATACTTGTAAAAAAATATTCTTTCCATTTGTATCTTCCTTCCTTATCCTTGTACAAAATGTTTGAAACCTTGTCACCATATTTGTCTTGAAGCAATCTCATTCAAGGTTTTAAAATTGGATCTAAATTGAGTGGTTTTCTATCACACCAAGTATCCATCCAAATAGAAATTTTTTCTCTATTTTCCACAACCCATCTTAAACCTTTAATCATAATATCAATAGATTTTTTTAACCATTCAAAAGAGCAAAACCATTTGGTAGATAGAATGCAAAAAATATTAAACTTGGGTCATTGGGATCAATATACTTAGAAGAATTATTTCCCATTTTATTTTACTCTCTTTATACAATATTCAAATTACTTTTCCCCTAAGAGCTAAGTTTGTATATGTAAGAACTCTTAAACAAAGAACTCTCCTAGTTTTATCATCATACACCTTTCTCCATTTCACCAAAGAAAATTTATTTTTATCATGTAACCCTAACTATAAAAAGGATCGCATAATATAGATTAAAAAAATTTCAACTGATTTTGGCATAAAATACAATGACATATAATATGTTGGAATGACTTGTAAGACTAGCTTAATTAACTATAGTCTTCCTGCTAATGATAACCATATACCTTTCCAAGTTGGAAGTTTATTCTGAACTTTACTAATAACTAGATTCCATAATTCTATCCTCATTATCCCCTCAAATAAAGACATCCCTAGATAAGTTGCTGGAAAATTTACCTCCTCTATTTGAAGTAACCTATAAATTCTTTCTTTGATATTAGTTGGAGTGTTAAGGAAGTAAATTTTGGATTTTGTCCTATTAAATTTTTTCCCTAAAGCTCTTTCGTATTCCTTTAAAATTATTTAAAGCTCTAGATTCATTTATCCTTGCCCATCCAAAAAGGATTGTATCATCTATAAATTGTTGATGGATGATGCTATCGATGTTATTACTAATCTTAAATTCACTTATAAGCCCATATTTGTAAGTATTATTTAATTTCCTACTCAAAACCTCTACCATAATAATGAAAAAATAAGGAGATAGAGTATCTCCTTGTCTAAGGTCTCTCTTGACTTTAAAAAAATTTTTTACTCTTCCATTAACCAACACCTAATAAGAAACTGTAGAGACACAAGATTTAATCCATCTAACCAGGGTTATGCATAAGGTTTCAGACCCAAAATCTAATTATAAATAAAAGGTAAATTAGTTTTGAAACCCAAGTGAATCCTAGCCAAATTCATGTAGAAGTCATGGCGAATTTTATTTTTTTCCACCAAAAATTATAATAATGGGGTGAATTTTTACAAATATTTGGAAAAAATATTAAACAACAAAAAACTATGAGCAAGATAATTTCTATGTGGTGTCGGTAGCCTCTAAAGGCTATTGGTGTATGTGTGGCTCAGAAAAAAAATTAGTTTAGAGGGTGCAAAAAATGGGACTTCCCAGGAGATCACCCATACGAGTACTACTCCAATTGAGCATACTTACCTATAGAGTATTTCATGAATTGAAAAACACCAAGTCATAGTGTTTTTTTTTAATTTGTGTTGTGCTTGCGAAGACTTTTTTTAGAAGGATGCATTTTTTTTCTTTTCCACCCTTACCTTACCTTCTCCCAATATCAGTTTTTCCCCGTCCTATTTTTTCCCTTTTTTCTCGTTGTTTGCTTCTTCTTTTTCCCATTTTTTTCTTTTTTTTATTTTTGCTTTTTTCCCCTCTTCTTTTCTTTTTTGCTTTTTTCCCCTCTTATTTTTTTTCTCATTTCATTTTTTTCCCTTGCATTCCCTTCTTTCGATTTCACTTTTTTGCAACTCATTTGTCTCTACTTTTCCCTCCAAAAACTAAAACCTTGCATTTTTTTTTTTTTTCAACTTCCCTTTGTGTGCCCACCATGTTGTGATCGGTATACCACACTCGACATCATGCGATCACCATCCATCAACTAAAATAATGTGAATACCATCATGCAATTTTCATCCTGTGTTTACCATCCTATGGTCATCATGCTACAGTCGATAAGTCCCATCCACCCACGTGCATGCATCTCACGACCATCATAACACACCCTTCATTCCTCATTTACCATACCACACCCACCCTTGTATGGTTCCCATGCTACATTGAATAGGAGGTGGCTGTCACGTTCCACGCATGCCTTCTTCTTAGCTATGCAAACTTCTATAAATATGCATGTAAAATTATTTTTCCTACAATTATTCCTATGCTCATTATTTTCCCCCTTATTTCCTACCATACGTTATTTTCCACCATAGATTTTTTCCACCCTTTTTCCCACCCGCAACTCATTCCCTACAATAAAATCATATCATAATCCAAATGGCTACCTCTTCCTCTTCTCTTCCTTCAAAGGTTACCTTCAAAAACACTTATTGCTTTAACATTTTCAATATATTCAACACACATGGAAGAGATATGCAATGGATCCAAAATTTTGGTCTTGCAAGGGTTATCAAAATGGTATAGTACAACACCAATTTCTCCCTCATGCAAAAGATAGTTAGATCCTATGATGATGATGCATCTTCTATCCACATGATCCTCAATGACAATAATATTTTTTTTATTGTCAAACCTTTATATCTACAATGACTAATAGGCCTACCATATACCAATGGTCAACTAGTGACCAATTAGTACGATTTGAGCGACGATGACAAACTAACCTTACACACCAAATATGGTTTCGCTCCGCAATATTTGATTAGTATATTTATTTTTTATTATTCTACATTTTTTAGGTATTCTAATTTCTATTTTCTAATAATACTATCCTTTTTTTCAATTCACTCAAATTCCAAAATGGGCTTAAACATTGCAGTCGTTTCCAATAATTTTCTTCATGCTTGCATAGAACTCTTTCAAGCAATACTTTTTTGCAAGGATGACATATAGACATGCCACTTTGGGCATTGAATTTTTTAGTTCGATGTCTTTTGGGCACCAAATTTGACTGGTGCACCTACATTTTAAACCGCATTAAATAATATCTTCTTAGTGCCCAACTACATGTGTAGTAACATCCACTCAATTTATTATTTTCTTTTTTATGAAGCATGCTACAATGTTAAAGATACCCCACCTCCAACCATATTGTACCCAACATTGATGGCTATTGGTCTGATCAAAGAAGAATTATAGGTATAATTATATTTTGAAAAAACTATATATTCTTCTTTTCAAATAATTTTCTAATTTTTACTTAAATGCAGAAAAAAGTAGTTGGATCTACTACTATAAGGGATTTCGCCTTAAGGGGTCACATGCATGAAGCCATTGGCTATTTTGACACATAGTTAGAGTCAAAACTAGTAAGTACTACAAGAACTACAAAACATATGAGGGCTTCCTCACCTCCTCGATGTACACCTCCAACTCTTTTGATTTATAGACATTTTACAAATTATTTTGAAGAAGTAACCTCTAGATCAAAAGGTAACCTTACTATTCAAAACTATTATTTAAAATTATGTATTTTATTGATTTAAAATTTAATTAGTTTAACAAAAATTTATATGTTTTTAGAGCAACAACAAATGGATCCATCATTAGCAAGGATAGAGTCGACTATGCAGGTCACATCTTCCTCTAGTAAGTGTGGTTTTTTTTGGTAAATTAAGATTTCATTAAAAAGGGTTTTGAAAGGGCCCCAAAACTTTTTTACAACAGGTCACTAGAGAAAATACAAGGCAATAGGATAGGCTAAAGGAAAAACCTAAGGATGGGCCAGAGGAAAGGCCAAAGGATAAGCCAAAGGAAAGCCTGAAGGAAAAGCACGTGAAAAGCGTGCTCGAATACAGAGCATTCTACCCAAGCGAGAAAAAATTTAAAAATATCGCCCAACAATAAAATAGAAAATCCTGCCCAGCAAGAAATAAAAAATCCCTCCAAATCAAGGAATTTTTTTTTTGAAAAATCCCACGTAGGGGATAAACCATAAACTAGTATTTCTCCAAGGAAATATCATAGAAACAAAACAACCACCCAAAAAACCACCTCAAGCAGCAGGATGGAACAGAGGATCCATCAAGAAGGAAAATCCCACCCAGGGAGAGTTGGGATACACGTAGGGATGCAATAAAAAAAACTAGAATAGCATCCCACACAAGCCTAAAAAATGGAACAATAATCTAAGGATCTCCACAGGCCACAAAATCCCCTTGCAATGAGGTTGAGGTACAAAGACACCAAAAGAAGCAGAAGAAGCAGCAAAAGTAGAATCATAAGCCACAATAAAGAGGTAGAAAAGTTCCTAGGAAACCCAAAAGGAAGGAGCCATGGGGTTAACAAGATGCAAGTGTTAAGCATAGGTCTCCCCTAGACCAAAAAATATTGTAAGAAACCCTAGACAACCTTCAGCACCACCAAAAAATAGCCTCAAGGAACTAGATAAGAAATTCCAGTGGGATTATAATAGTAAGAAAAGTAGAGACCCCTTGCAAACCCATGAAAAAATACTAAGAACACACCAAGAAGCCCACATCCATGAACCCAAAGAGCAGAATCACAAGAATAAGTGCATGGTCCCTCCTAGACTAAAAATATGTTGTGCAAAATTGTTCAAGAAGTAACTCTTCCAAAGCCATGACACACCACACTTGGAGAACCTTTGAAACCCGACACCAAGTAGAAACCTATAAAAAACCTAGGACAAACTAAGAGCACCAAGGAAAAAGGATCCTTGAAGCAGCACATAAAACCCAAGAAAGGTCTCAGGGAAGGTCCCAGGGACGTCCTAGACCAGATGCACATGGAAGAACCCTTCAAATAGGTATGGAAAGGGGCAAACAAAAGGAAAAGTGACCTCCCACCCCAAGGATATCACCTGCCAAACTAGACAACCAAGAAGGAAGAGCCAGGGAATTGGGATAGGACCAGGGAAGAGGGAAGTAGGGAAGTAGAATAGGACTTCCTAGTGAAGTCCCCTTCAATCCCTCTTCCTAGTAAGTGTGGTTTAATTAAAACTATTTTTATGACATTTTTTAATAATTTTTCATTGAAATTTTAATGTGAAACATTTGTAGATGAGTCAGCTCATTTTCAACTATGTAGAAAATAAATACCTCCACTACCTCCACCATGAAAAATGCACCCATAGCAAGTGCAACCACAACAAGTGCCACTAATGATGAGAGGTCATGTGTCACGAATGCATGGGAAACATTTCCTAACACCACCACATCCAAGATAATCCATAAGTCAAACACAGATTGGTTCTGACTTGAAATTTCCATCATTTTTCCTTGGGAATCTCTCAAATGTGCAAAGCTCTTCTCAAATATCATCTAGTAATCGTGATGATAATTTTCTTTATTAGGATATCAATCCTAAATATTTACCTTTCAATGCAACCAATGTGCTTCATGGTCTGTAAATACATAATGAAGCACAAGAGGCAATTGGGGTAGATACCATCACACTTACCTCATCACCCCCATTAAACTGCCACCCAACATCCTCTAAGCAATGATGAGAAAGTTAATTTTCTAGAAAATATTTTATTAGCTCATAAATGTGAAGCTGTAGTTAAGGATAGTTTATTTTTAGATATTAAAGGCTTAAAATTTTGGGAATATCGAGAGAAGGTTTTGATAAAAGAAATAAATGTTCAACACAAGAATTTTTCAAAAAGAAAGGAGATGTTTTCATTGGTGGAGAATGAACAACAAAATCTTGATGCATTGTTACATTGGACTGAATCTGGCAACATGGAGGTCAACTCCACATATAATGATAAAATTCCAAAAAATATGTTGAACTGATTGGAAAACCTCAATGTTGAGGCCCAAGCATATTTCAACGAATGGTCAATAGATTTGAAAAAAGTAGCAATTGCAAAAATTGAAGAGTTATTGTTGATGTAAGTTTTACATATAACTGAAAGTAATTTTTTTCTTACATATATATTTGTTTATTTATATTAACATCTTTCTCTTTTCTTTTGTAGTCTAATTTTGAAAACCTAAAGATGCCAGTCAGCAGCATGAAAATTTTAATTAAAACAACAATAAATAGTGTGATTAATGCTATGGAAGTGAAAAAATATTACAATACATCGTCAGGAAAATAATTGGCTCAAGAAGGTCATCAGAGATAACGGCCTGGATGTGGATATTTTCTTAAAACAAAATGAGAATGATCCTTCGAAAGAAGATAGATCATTTCTAGTAGAGTTGACCACTATGACTCAAAGGCTAGTAAGAGCTGGTGCACTAGAAGTGAGGGATATTGATGAGGGATCATCAACACAAACTCATTCTCTAGAAGATCCAACTCATACTTATGGCACCCAGGAGAAATCCAACTAGTTGACTATAGCTTTTGTTGTATAACAATCAACAATTTTATAAATTTTAAAAGAATGCTTTTAAATCAATAAAGAGAGCATTTCTAGAAATTGTGTATTATATTTATGAAATTCTATTTTAAAAATTATGATGTTTTAATTAGTTAATGTGGATGTAATAAATAATTGTCAATTACGAAAGAATTGTTACAAAATGTGTACATAGGCAAAAAGTTCTCTTATGTTTTATAAAAACTTTTTAAATCACTAAATTGCAACACAAATATCTTATTTTCCATAAATGGTTTATAAACACAAATTTAATAAATAATTTCAATATCATAGATATATAATCCAATAACAAGGCTTAAATATTAAACATACAATTTCATCAACATATACATAACAAAATAGCACATATATGATTTAAAAAAATTCAATAACATGTCTATGATATAAAAAATAGAATTTTTTTTATATATATATAAATACATGTCCTAGTAAAATGAAAAATCAATTCACAATATCTTGTAGAAATTTGATAATGGATAATCTAAAGTTTATTCATATTTGTAAATCATCCATTGATTACAATGTTGGAAGTTGAAACAAACACTTGTCAAATATAAAAAAATACATGTCCTAGTAAAACAAAAAATCAATTCTCAATATCCTATAGAAATCTGATAAAGAATAATGTGAAATATATTTAAATTTTTAAATCATCCATTGATTACAATGCTAGAAGCTGAAACAAAAAATTTCAAATATCAAAAAATACATGTCCCAATAAAATAAAAAATCAATTCTCAATATCTTGTAGAAATATAATAATGAATAATGTGAAATATATTTAAATTTTTAAATCATCCATTGATTACAATGTTGGAAGCTGAAACAAACACTCTTCAAATATCAAAAAATACATGTCCTAGTAAAACAAAAAATCAATTCTCAATATCCTGTAGAAATATGATAACGAATAATGTGAAATATATTCAAATTTTTAAATCATCCATTGATTACAATGTTGGAAGCTGAAACAAACACTCTTCAGATTATATAAAATATTTTGTACTCATACCCAAAAATTTATATTTCTACAATTTGATTAGTGTTACCATTATGCTCATCATCATGTGTATTTATGACACCTCTTCTATCTGCTAGAGATTTCCAATATGCCAAAGTTCTTTCATAAGGATACTTATCCACCTCATAGGTCAACACATATACACTTAAACAATTATCCAATTTTTTTCCAACAAGTTTTGAAATTTTCAAATGATAATGCACTAAACACCCTTTCATCTTCCATAGATCCCAAAATCATCGTTTGACATAATTCATATAAAAATATATTTTCTCATCGTATATTGTAAGACACTATTGGGATGCAATATTTTCCACAAATATGAAATAGAACCTACTTCATGATGGTTAGTCAATCATGAAACTTTATCAACCATTGTCCTTCCAAAACTATTTGATTGTTTTATCAAAATATCTTTGTTGAGAACACCAATGATTTTTTTGGTAGGTAAAAAAAATTATTTACTGATCGGGTTGAAGGGACCCATCCCTATTACATAGGGCATAAACAGTGCCAATATTACAAAAACAAACCAATTTTGGACACATAGTCTAAGGGTCCAACCCTTCCATCCAAGGTAAAACAAAAAAGCAGTCAACTAGTACAGAGCTAAACAGACGCTAATACAATCAAAGACAATCCACCTGCCTGAAACTACCTTCCCAAGGCTACTGGGATGCCTCTTTCCCATCCTGGTGATCAACCTCTTTTTGGTTAGGGCCGAGGAGGGCCTCGAGCACGCCAGGGAGCTCCTGAACTTTGTTGATGGTGTTGGACAGGCTGGAGCCAGCCTCCCTGATGATATTGGCTGCTGACTTTAGGAGGTCCACGATTCTATTGATGCGAGTGAGGGTGGCCATGCGCAACACATCTTCAAGATTTTTGGATGCCTCTTCATCCTCATCGATGATGACCTCAAGAATCTATCCTAGAGTGCTCGTGTTCTTTGTCTACAATCGATGGGATTTCCTACTTTTCTGAGAGGGGTGGACTGATTTCCACTTGCTTCTCAGGGATGGGCTAGGGGGACGGTGATCAGACAAAGCAGAGGTCTTGGGAGTGGGAGTTGGGGGTGAGGTCTTCTTACCACTGGAGTGAGTGGGGGTGGGAGAGATCCAGGGGGAACCGATGGGGGAAACAGACTACTGAGGGGTATCTACAGAAGCGGGGGAGTGGAGGGGGTTATCCTTGTCCTTATGAAGGGATGTAGAGGAAGGCTCGGGGCTGGGAGAGTGATCGGGGATGCCACTAGAGACCTGGTGTGCAAGGGCATGCTTGTAAAGGATAAGGAATAGGCCCTGGTGGTGAGGGGGCTTGGAGGACATGCTTATTCTGAGATTGGCGATGGTGATGCGGATGGACCAAAGAAGGAAGTTGGGGAAATTCATTGGTTTGACATCATAGAGGTGGTTCACAAAAGCAAGGTGGTAAGCACGTAGGGGGCGATTGGGATTGTCGACAGTGATGTATTGGATGACAGGGATGACAACATCATCCCAAGGCCTGGGGAGAGATGAGCGTAGCACACCCCCCTTCTCCCACTCCAAGTCTTTCCCCTTATCGGGGAAGTGCTCTAATTCTTCTTTGAAGTTGTGCCTATCCCTTCGTACACTTCTACCACCAGGAGATAAACCAAAAACTTTAGTGATGGAGTGGACACTTACCTCAAACCGAAGGCCACGGACCTGAACTTCGCCTTCATTCCATGTGCTGACAAAATCCTTGGTCACTTGTTCATCCATACCGGTGAAAATCTTGAAGAAAGGGGTGAATTTCTTGGCTTCGAGTAAAGCTTCGATCCCTGCCTCAAGCTGGAGGTTTGTGGGCTCCATGATGGTCATCACGATGGGGGAGCTGGGATCGGATGAACTGCTATGATGACTACTACCAAGCAGAGTGAGGGTTCTCAAGTGAATGCACATAGAAAAAATAGGGCTCAGGCTAAAAAGCCTAAACTTAATGCAAGCATGATAGGCTATCACTCCAAATATTTCAAAGAGAAAATGGGAGCAATGGGCACGAAAAGTGGTGATAACAGAGAATGAGGGGGGAGACAACCAGACCTAAAGGGAGAGGGGGGTGAGTGGAGAAGGTGGTGTAAGAAGCGAGCATGGGAGGAAAATGATGGGGGTGGCGAGTGGTCACCGCGGGGAGGGGGAAAATGAGGAGGAGGGGATGGTGGCATGATGGGAGTGGAGGTGGCGGGTGGTGACTGGTCAAATTGACACGGGTTGAGCAAACCACATGAATGGTCATACTGGTAAAACATCGAGAAGTGATGGAGAGTAGTGAGTTCTCGATGATCATGGTGTTAAGAGAACACCTTTCTGGCATTGAAGGAATACCTTTGTGGCTGCTAGAGCTATCATTTGTGACATTCCTTAGATTTTTTCTAGTGTTGAAAAAAACACCTTAGGTGTTAATGAAACACCATTGTGGTAGCTAGTGTTGCTCCTTACGAATACACCTTGCATCATGATTGGTTGTCATGCTGACTTCCTAGGGGAAGACATCTTCCCAAATGATCAGGCTGGCTTGATTGGTCGCTATGTTGGCCAAGAGATCTACCACCTTATTCGCCTCTCTGAAAACATGAATGGTCACATTTTGGGGATGTCTCCAGAGGGAAGCCTGGTAGTCTTGGATTATGTTGTGGATGTTCCAACCCCCGTTGTTGTTGTTGTTGATATGGTTAACCACAATGAGTGAATCACCCTCGAAGATGATTGGATTGGCCATGGTTTTGCTTACCTGAATACACCTCCAGAGAGCTCGAGCTTCCACATAGTTGTTAGTTTGAATCCCAATATTTTTTGCAAAGGCCAAAATGATGTTGCCCATATGGTCCCTGATGACTCCTCCGGCCCTCGCATCTCCCGGATTACCTTTGGAGGACCCATCAAAATTGGCCTTGAGCCAACCAGGGAGGGGGAATCCATTTGGCATTACTCCAGGAGTTGGGGGGATTCTGAGGTCTGGAACACTCAATGGATATCCCCAGGCTCTTGATCACTGAGGACTCCCTTCCACAAGAAGGGGGGTTCATGCATGGGATGATGCTAGCATTTTCCAGAGCAAAAGTCAAGGCTTTGTTGGCAACAACTTTAGGGTTCCTGGGCTTGTCATTGAAGGTGTGGTTGTTTCGCTCCAGCCAAATTTTCCAGAAGACATGGTGCAGCAAGGTTTTCTAGAGAAACCTGAGTCTTGGGTTTCTGAAGATGTTGGGCCACTGGGTGACCAAGTCAGGGATGAACTTGGGCCAGGCCCAGCTTACTTGGAACCTGCTAGTCAAGGAGGAAAAAACCTCAATGGTGAAGGGGCAATCGATGAATAAGTGTTGAGTGGACTCCCAAGCCTGGGTGTAGAGGTAGCATCTATTGGGGATGATGACGCCCCTCTTGATCAGGTTGTCTATGGTCAAAATTCTATTGTGGACCATGAGCCAATAAAAGTGAGCGATTTTTGGGACCAGGTGCTTAAGCCAAATGGACCTAGCAATGGTGGGGTTATTGGTGGAGTTGGATCACTTGGGAGGGGTGTCAACTAGTTGATAGGCTGACTTCACAGAGAACTGCCCATCATTGGTGCCTTTCCAATAGATCTTGTCAACCATCTGGGTCTGAGGGATGAAATTCACCCTGAGAATAGACTGAAGGGTAGACTTGGCTCTATCTAAAATAACATTACTGACTCTGAACTGGATCAACTTCCACCTATGGTTGTCTTGAGTGGTTGTTATGAAATCAGTGACTCTGTGACCAAATATGCTATCGATGAGGTGTTTAATTGCTGCAATGTCGGGGTCTCTGATGAGAGGCTCATCCCTAGCCCATGGGTCATGCCAAAAGTTGATGTCCATTCCATTCCCAAGCTGCCACCTTGTTCCCTATTGAATGAGGTGCTTTGTTTGGGATATGGATCGCCAGAAGTGGGACCCAATGCTAGGAGTCCCTTCATCCCTGAAAGAGTGTTGTTGGAGGTACTTCCTTTGGATGATAGAGACCCAGTCCAAATTGGCATTGGTGGCCACCTTCCATGCTTGTTTGGCCAGGAGGGCCTGGTTCATGAGGCTGATTTTGCGCAAGCCGAGCCCACCTTTGTCTTTTGGGGTGCAAACTTTGTCCCAGGCCACCAGGTGAAACTTTCATTGATTATCCATCCCTGCCCACAGAAAGTGCTTCTGGATTTTTTCTATGCTTTCTCCCACAACATTTGGGATTTTGAAGATAGAAAGAAAAAACATCGGGATACTTTGGAGAATAGACTTAACTAAGGTGGCTTTACCTGCTTGTGAGAGGAGGGCCCCTTTCCACCCTGCCAACTTCTTGTGGATTCTCTTAGTGACACTATTCCACATGGTCTTGGTTGGCCTCCCTTGAAACATTGGGAGCCCAAGATAGGTGGTTGGGAGATCAATGATTGTGCAACCCAAAATACCTACAATTTTTACTTGCCTCCTTGTAGGGGTGTTGATGAAGTAGAGCTTGCTTTTGTTGTAATTAACCTTCTATCCAGTAGCTTCCTCATACAGATTGAGGATAGACTTGATGACCTTGGCTTCAGAGATAGAGGCTGATGTGGCCAGCAGGGTGTCATCCACAAACTGTTGATGGGTCGAGGGTTGAAGGTTGGAAGCAGCCTTGATACCAAAAATCAATCTTCTTGAGCAAGTGAATTTGATAGCTCTTCCCAGGATTTCAGCCAAGATGATGAATAGGATGGGGGAAAGGGGGTCCCCTTGTCTCAATCCTCTAGAACTAGGGAAGTACCCTACTACTGAACCATTGACCAGGATAGAGAACCAGGGAGAGGAGATGCAATTTGAGATCAACTTGACCCAATTCTCATGGAACCCAAACTTGAGGAGGATTCTGGTCAAAAACTCTCAGTCCACTCTGTCGAAGGCCTTGTTCATATCAAGCTTAAGGAAGAAGGCTGACTTGTTGGACTTTTGGGTCGAATGGATGAGTTCATGGATAGTGATGACTCCATCAACAATATTTTGACCTTTGATAGTACTACCTTGGTAGGGATCAATGATGGATGGGAGAATGTTGGTCAGTCTATTAGCCATGGCTTTGGACAAGATTTTGTAAATGACGTTGCATAGGCTGATGGGGCGGTAATCAGATAGGGACTAGGAATTGGGCCCCTTGGGAATGAGAGCTAGGAAAGAGGAGTTGACATCCCTGGGAATGAATCTAGTAGCTTGCATTTTGGAAATGGCTAGGCAGAGGTCAGGCCCTACGATGTCCCAGTAGGTTTGGAAGAACCTGGGAGAAAACCCATCAGGGCCAGGAGCTTTGTCTAGCTGCATGGAGAAGAGGGCTTGGTGGATCTCTTTAGGGGTAAGAGGGCTGAGAAGGTGGGTATTCATGGCCTCAAGGATGGATCTAGGAATGTTCTCAAGGAGGGTGTCCATAGCCTAGCCTAGGGGAGAGGAGGGGACACCGAGGAGGGTTTTGAAATGGTTAACAACTTCATCCTAGATTTGGTGGATATCAGAGGTGCAGGAACCATCTTGCTTGGTGAGGGTCTTTATCCTGTTGGCTCCTCTATGCCTAAGGGTGGAGATGTGGAAAAATTTGGAGTTGGAATCTCCTTCCTTAAGCCACAACTATCTTGATTTCTAGCACCAGAACATTTCTTCCTTTCATAGAGTATTATGGTATTCTAAAAGCAAAATCCTCTCCTCTACTCTGAGATTGTCATCCCCCTGCCCCTGTTGGAACCTATCCTCAATCTGATTGAGTCTATTTTTGATGATATTTTTATTTTCAAAGATGTTCCCGAAAGTCTCTTTGTTCCAAACCCTCAGCTTGCCCTTAATTGATCGGAGTTTCTGCATTACCTGGTTTATGACAGTCCCAGGGAACTTTTCCCCCCACCACTCAACAATCTGATTTTTGAGATCTAGGTGTTGGGTCCACATAGATTCAAATCGGAAAGGGGTTTTGAACTGGGATCTGTTGGCAGTTTTGAACATCAGGGGACTGTGATCAGACCCAATTTTTAGAAGTGCCTACAGACTAGCATCCCCAAAGAGGGGGAGTGCTTCTTGGGATAGCAGGAAATGGTCTAGTCTCTCTTGAATAAGGTCTCCGCCTACCCTTCTATTGCTCCAAGTGAACTGGGACCCTTTTAGTTGGACATCCATAAGTTCACTTGAGTCTACAAAGTGAGCAAAGTCATCTATGGCTCTAGAAGTAATGGCATTCCCACCTCTCTTCTCAGAAGGATGCAAGGGAGTATTGAAGTCCCCTGCTAAGATCCAAGGGATGCCACTGAATGCTTGTCTCATCTGGGAAAGGTTGTTCCATAGGATTATTCTATCCTATGGGGTGTTAGGAGCATACACGTTGGTCAAGACCCAGGAGAGTTGGGTGTTAGAATCATGAAAGAGGATGTTGGCCAGGCACCCATCACCTGAAATAACTCATCCTTCAAATTTTGTTGGATCCCAAAGGCAAAGGAGTCCACCTGAGGTACCCTGCATTGGGGTGTAGACAAACTCACACTTCCTCCAGATGGTTTTGGCAACTCTTGGTGACCAGTGCTCACCTAATTTGGTTTCTTGGATGAGGAAAATAGTAGGATTCATTTCCTTCCACATGGCAGCAACCAATCTTTGTTTGGCTACCCCATTTAGTCCTCTCGCATTCTAGGAGAGGACTTTCATTTGGAACTTTTGGAGGGTTTTCTACCCCCTTTGCCTTGCTGCATGAGGGGTTTGGATCTCTTAGTTTCTTCCTTGTTTGTTATCCCTAGCTCCTAGAACAAAGTTTTTTGGGTGCCATTGGCTATATCTTCAACTACATCTCTGTTTCTCAGATCTACCCTCGAGGGCCTTCCCTTCTTTCTATCACCTCCCACATCAATCTGGGTCTTTCTAAAACTTTGGGTCTATTTTGGGCTCCATGGTTCTAGGGACTCTTGGGAAGAATCATCATTGTCAACCTCGACTTCAGGGGATTTGGATGGGGAGCGGGGTGTCCCAATATTACTGGGTGGGGAAGACGATGGTGGGGGAATGGGGGGTTGGGGGGTCTAGGGGGATTCGAGGAATCATGACCATTGTCGAGAGTGGGGGAAGGGCATCGAGGTGGGGATGGGAGGGGGTTTTCTGAGGGATGGCATCAATAGCATCCAATTGAATGATAGGGTTTGGATCAGGGGTTTCCTCATAGGGGATTTCCTCAAATTGGAATTTATCATTACGACCAAAATTGCTAAGTAAATTAAATTTGTTGGAGATGGTGAACATATTACTTACCTTTTGTTTGTCACCACTTGGAGGGGGAAAATCCTATTGCTTGCCCTTATGGTTCTGGTTCTATCCCGTTCCAGCCTTCATATTTTGATTTTCCCCTAGACTGGGTGGGCCATAGTCTATGACTCTATCTACATGTTTTTGTGATTTAGGCACTGAGATGAAAGGTGCCCTTGTAGTTGACATTCAGAGCAAAAAGTGGGTTTGTTTTCATACTCCAATGGTTGGCTTCACCTGTAGTTTCCATAAATTAGGTTAACCTGGCTAGGGAGCTATGTTTCTAGGTTGACATTGATGCATATGCATGCTTGCATCAAGCGAGTCCATGCGCGAGTTGCTAGATCAATGGCTACCAGTTCCCCTATTGCTCGGGTTATCGCTTGGAGTGCATCTTCGTAGAAGAAGTGTGGTGGCAAGTTTAGGAGCCACACCTAAATGGGGGTGTAATTTATGCTCTATGACTCTAGATCAAAGTCTTCTCCCCACTTTCGAAGGAAGAGACTTCTCCTCCCAAAAAACCATGGGCCTCCTGATAAGATACGGTCAGCATCTTCCTGTGTGTTGAGGTGGACCATGAAGAACCCTCTGGACATGGCTGATAGCTCTAGGCACCCTCTGGTTTTCCACTTGATCGCCACCCAACGCCGAAGTGAGTCCATGTCCGATCTCCCTCCAACAAATTTCCCTACCAGGGAAAATGAGTCTCGGTTAGCATATTCCGTCATGACTTGCTCAGGATAGAGGACATTACAACCTTGGGTTATGAAGGCGTTCGTTATCGAGGACCTAGGTTTAGGTTTTCCTTGAAGCACTTCTATGAAAGAAGATTGATTGGTCTTCTTGTCGACTGTTTCATTTTTATCTGGTGGGTCTTTGCCTCTGCATCCTTCTTTCCCATCTCCTCCCGCACCTAGATTAGTTTCATTTGTTGGTTCATCCTCTACCTGGTGGGAGTTGGATTCATCTCATGATCGTGAGCCGGTCCCAAAGTTTCTATTCCCACCTCTCTACTTCCCATTTTCCAACATGTCACCCCCTGAGTGTTCACTTTTACTCCCATCCCTCTACCTCCCACTCGTCGATGACTCGATCATCGCATGTTCGCTCACCTTTGCCTACCTTTTGCTCACCATTGCTCATGTGAAGTCAATATTTCACCCTAAAAACTCATTAGAGTATGTGAGAACACCATTTATTTCAATGCCATTACCTATCATACATTTAGTGAAATGGTTAAAAAGAGTTTCCATGTATTTGAGAAATAAACTATTTATAGTTTGGTATTTAGTATTAGGATCCCAAAACATGGGGTTAACCACACCCATAGCCTCAAGCAATTCATCTCTTTGAAAACGGTCTCTTATTTATTTTGTCAAGGTTTCTGCTATTTTTCTCAATTTAATCTTTGTATCATGTACAACTACATCAAATCTGTTGTATGTTATGGGCAGTTGTTCAACTTCATTTGTAGCTATATCCAGTCATTTATCAAAACAATATAAAGGTATCACTTTTTCATGGACATTAATACAAAGATGGTCGTTTATGTTGAACTTAAAAAAGTTCTAAGGATCATTGATGTTTGTTAATTTTCTCCAGCTCTCAAACATGGGATCCATAAAACATTCACAATATGTGTACTTCATATCAATATGCATACAATTTTTTTTCTCACCCTGATGAAATCCACAATAGAAATTGATCTTTGTTGTGCAAGTTTAATCAAAGTATTAATTTCTTCCAACATTGGAAGAATACCACATAATAGGAGAAGTTTTTCCAAGTTATTCATTCAAAATAACAAATATTTAGCCTTATCAACTACTCTATGATTTGCATACATAAATCCTACCAAGGATTGATATTCTTTGTAAAATCTATATGTCGGTTGATACATCGAAATCCACCTTGTATCTACATCTTTTAACAATTTTTTACCTTCAATAACTCCTAGTGCAAACTGTTGAAACTCTAAAAATATTTTTAGACTGCATGAAAAATAAGCATTAATTTCATGGATAAGTTCTTCCATTCTAGCTACATTTTCAAATGTGCTTACAATTTTGTATGCAAGATTTATTCTATGAGCCATACAATGAATAGGGATAAAATATGGGGTAATTGGTGTTTGTAATCAAACACAAAGACCATTATTATGTCCTTCCATTATAGCAACTCCATCAACTCCAATGCATATTAACTTAGTAGCTATATCCATATCATTCATTCCTGTTATTTCCTTCAAAATAGTTACAACAACATTGTAAAGGTTTTTCGTATTACAATTTTCCACCATCTTATGTAGTGCAAGTACATGAGGTTGCCTAAAATGATTTGCCAATGTGTCAACATGCATTCAAATCCAATATATGTTATCAACAACGGTCATATCATCAATTTAAAGTGAAATGAATTTGGCATATTTTACTTTCTCTTCGAGGTTCTTCTCAACCAATGAGAGACATTTTACCATTTCCTAACCACTTCGATCTAATCAATGGGCACTGGGAAGATTCTGCACATTAGCTAGTTGAAATAGATGTTTATAATCAATGAAATCAGACATAGGTCTACCCTTTTTAAGAATAGTGTATACAACAACGAAATGCAAACTTTTAGAAGCTAAAGTGATCTTATTCATTTTTTAAAATTGAGCTTGAATTATTTCATCTTTCTCAACCAGAGTATATTGTTGTGTCATTTATTTATCATATTCTTGTGCAAATTTGACATGTGTGCATTCTGATGAATCCTTCCACCTAAAAATTTTTGTTATGGTTCTATCTCTTTATTTTGTTGTTAAATGAGATTTTCCATAATTTTTTTCTATTGTATCTTTCTTACATTGCAATCTGTGATCCTTTTCGAGTTTTAAACTACAAATTACGCATCTACATTTTTTTGGTTCTTCATTACTATTCTTTGGTAGCACTGGATCAATAAATAGAAATTTTGATGCCCATTCAAGTTGAAATGTTCTTCCAATTGTCCACTTGGTTGTCCTTCTATGTTTATCTTTCTTAAAATAAGATTATTCAAAAGGGGATTGTATGATAAATATTTTTTTTCTTTTTCATTTGGCATGCTAGTTTCAGGTATTTGTTCATGTTTTTTTTTTGTTTTTTAACATGGAGGACTCGATAGCCGCCATGAGTCCTGGGCCAGCCGCCAGAAAGCTGCCACAATTTCTTGCGTAGTCCACCCCTAGAAGCTGCCACCAGAGAAACCTCGCGCAAATTGCCCCTATACCACCATGCCCCAGTCAATTTGAACCTTTTATGCCGCTAACGCACCTGGACGGGGACAGGCATTCAGTCCAGCGAGGCCCGAGGGAATGGAACCCCGATCTCCCTGCTCTGAAAGAAGTGCTTTAACCATTAAACCAGGCCCTCGGACCTAGGTATTTTTTCATGTTGTTGTTGCATTTCATTAAGAAAAAAATCATCTATGGGCATTTCATTATTAGGGATATCTTGAAGTGGAGGTATACCAGGGTCAATAGTGTTTTCTAAAAACAAAGGTTTTCCATATCATTTTTTGATTTAAAAATACACATTCTATTCAAAATATAGATAAATACTTCACAAAGCCATCAACAAAAAAACACCATTTTTAAAGAGGAAATATATTATATATAAAATTAACTAGTTAGTAATTAAAAGGTATTTGTACCTTGAATTTGTGTAGATGTTGATGTTTGAATGGATTTTGAAATATGATGAAAGTATTTTAGGATACTCTTTTTATCAAAATATTGGCCTCCCTTATTTCCATTGCCAATAGGTGATATTTTACCTATATAAATGAAATATGAACATGAACATCATGTTTAAAAAATGAAATTAATGGTAAAAAAAATTTGGTCAAGAAAACAAGATGATAAATGGAACCTGACATATGGTGCTTGATATATAGTGACTGACATATGGTGCCTAACATATGGTAGGTGATAAATGGCAGATGATATATGGTGGCAAACATATACCGACAGACATATGGTGGTAGACATATGGTGCCTAAAATTTGATGATGAACATATGGCTAATGACATATGGTAGTAGATATATGATGGTAGACATATACCAAAAAGCATATGGTGGTAGACATATGGCACCTGATATATGGTGGTGGACATATGGTGGATGACATATGGTGGATGACATATGATGGTAGATATATGGCAGTAGACATATAACGTTGGATATATGGTGGATTACATATGGTGGTAGACATATGGTAATAGATATATGGTGGCATACATATGATAGCAGACATATAGCACTAGATATATGGCAACAAATATATGGTGCCATATATATGGTGGATGACATATAATGGTGGACATATGGCAAATGATATATGGTGGCAGATAGATGATGGATGAAATATGGTGGTAGACATATAGTGGTAGACATATGGCAGCATATATATATCATCAAACATATGGTGGATGACATATGGTGGTAAACATATGGTGGATGACATATATTAGTAGATATATAGTGGGAGACATATGGTGGTAGACATATGTCGATGGACATATATCACCAAACATGGTGGTAGACATATGGCAGTAGACATATATCGCCAGTCATATGACGATGAATATATGTTGGTATATATATGGCTCTAGACATATAGTGATAGACATATGTTGGTAGACATATGGTTGTGAATATATATCACTAGACATACGGTAGATGATATATGGTAGTAGACATATGATGGTAGACATATGGTAGTGGATATATGGTGGTAGATATATGGTAGCATATATATGGTGATAGATATATGTCACCAGACATATGATAGATGATATATGGTGGTAGACATATGGCATTGGATATATGGTGGTAGACATATGGCATTGGATATATGGTGGTAGACATATATCATTGGATATATGGTGGTAGACATATGGCAGATGACATATGGTGGATGACTTAAGGTAGATGACATATGGTGATGGACATATTGTGATAGACATATGGCAATAGACATATGGTAGATAATATGTGGTGATAGACATATGTCAGGTGACATATGGTCGATGACATATGATGGTGTACATATGGTGGATGACATATGGCAATAAATATATGATGGTAAACATATGGTGGATGACATATGGCAGTAAACATATGATGGTAGACATATGGTACCTGATATATAGCACATGATATATGGTGGCATACATATGATGTCTAACATATGGTTCTTGATATATGGCACATGACATATAAAGGATGATATATGGTGTCTGACATATGTTAACTAACATATGGCAGCTGATATATGATGGATTACATATAGATACATACAAAAATATATATGGTGCATGTATGGTACCTAACATATGGTGGCAACCATATGGTGCCTAGCATATGGTGATAAACAAAAATATAGACATATGGATACTGATAGAAAATACTACATGTTTATATTAAATCTCAATGGAAGATAAAAATATTGACCTATATTTGTTGTCTACTATGATTTCCTTCTACGATTATCTCTTGATTGTTGTTTGTTGGGATTGTTTGTTGTCTATTGTTGGTGTCAGATGCATTCTATCTATCACTTTATTTTTATCTTCTACTCGTTGTCTCACCTATTGTATGTCACTTGTTGTGTATCACTCGCTATCGAGGAGAATAAGTGTTTTAAATGTATGAGTATCGCTCTCATGTTAGCTATATATAATGGGGTATAAGAGGTGAATTTGGTAGGATAAATGATTTTTTTTATAATTTGAAGGTAAATTTTAGGTGGGAATGCTTCGTGAAATAAGTATCATAGCGAGGCGAATGGACCCTAAAAAAATTGGGCCCAAAAATTTTGGGTAAATAGGCTGACGTCTAGGGTCCCCAAATTCACCAAATTCCAATTTAAAAAATCCTAATATTCACCTTATTTACGAATATTTGTCCCTGTGCATAACCCTACATCTAACCCATTTCTTCTTGAATCCAAACTTATATAAAACTATAAAAATAAAATCCCATTTAACCCTATCATAGGCTTTACTCATATCAAGTTTTAAGATCATTACTTTCTCTTTTCTTGAAGTTGTTGAATGTATAACTTCATGAGCTACTATGATCCAATCTAGAATTTGTCTTCCTTTCACAAATCCTCCTTGCTTTTCTAAAATTATTTTGTCTAACAATGGCCTTAATCAATTTTCCATAACTTTGGATATAATCTTATATGTCATATTACATAGGCTTATGGGTCTAGAAGAATCAAACAAAACAACATCCTTATTTTTTGAGATTAGGATAAGATATGTTGCATTTATTTTATAAGGTATGTATTATTTTACCCTAGACTATTCCACTACCACCAATAAAGAATCATTCACTATATCCCAATTATGTTGGTAAAAAGTTGTAGAGAGCCCATCTAGACCTGGGGATTTATCCTTATTAAAATATAAAAGAGGTAAATGAACTTCTTCTAGAGTATTAGGCTCCATTAGTTTCCTATTGTCTTAATTCATTATAGCTGAAGGAACATCTTGAAGAAGTTTCTCATTAAGAACTTTAGTGTCCTTTGATCCTAGAATATTATCATAAAAATACCTTGGCTCTTTTCTAATTTCACTTTGATCTTCAATGCAAACCCCTTATATTGATTTAATTCTATTAATTTTGATGTTGATCTATGTACTATAGGCATCCTATGAAAAAACTTTGTATTTATTTCTCCTTTTAACCATGTATGTCTTGATTTTAATCTCCAAAATTTCGCTTCCTTACTCAAAATATTATGATATTCACTAAGTAAATCCCTTTCCTCTAAGCTTGGATTATTATTATTATAACCTTTTTGAAAAATTTTAAGTTTATATTTTAGTTCTTCTTTCTTCTCAAAAATTTCTCCAAAAGTGTTCTTGTTCCATTCTTTTAATCTAGATGTCATAGATTTAATTTGATTTGGAAAAGCATACAACCCACCACTACCTAAATAATTCTATGTTTGAGCTATCATATCAACAAATTAAGGATGGTCTTCCCACATTTGCTCATATTTAAAATATGATTTTTTTAAAATCACTTACCACCATTTTAACTCTTATTGGTCATTTTAATTTTAGCACAAGTTCCTTCATCTAGCCAATGATCAAAGAGTATGCATCTATCTAATTTTTCCACTATTAGGTTCTGGCCTCTCCTATTTTTGGTCCAAGTATATTTGTCTTCTTCAAACTCAACCTCTCCTATATTATTTGTTTGAATATATGTTGATAAATATTTCATACTTTGGGTTAATTTCCTAATTCTCCCAAATTTTTCATCTAGCTTGGTTATGGCATTAAAATTTCCTATGATCATGAATCAGGTTTCTTGGTCTTTACTTCTCATAAAGGATTCAATCCCACTCCAAAATTCTAATCTACCTAACTGAGTTGTAGGTCCATAGACATTGATAAGGATGAAATGATAATCTGCAAAGTAGCAAGTGACTAAAGAGGTTATCCAATGCCTAGTTTTATGAATGGTTACACATGAGGTTCTAGAAGTATTCCAATAAGTTAGAATTTCCCATGTCACTCCTTAAAAATCCATAACATCTCATTCATATATTGCCCATATTGCTCTCATATTTTTTGAAACCTCTTTTGTTATTTTAGTTTCCTAATTACAAAGAATATCAGGCTTATTACTTAAACACAGGTCCCTAAGACACCTATGCTTCGAGGGGGTATTAGCACCCCTTATATTCCATGATTTGAAAATCATACCTCATTAGGGTATTTTGGCTCTACTTGTGTATTACCAATATCATTTTGTTGTTTGATAAAGAGAAGCTCAACCAACTTAGTTTGTGTTCCTTCCTTTATGTTTTCTCTTGCTTCCCTAGATCTTGCTTGATAATTTGAGGGTTTTCCTCTTTTTCCTTGTCTATATCAAGAGTAGGTCTTATTATTCTATTCCTCAATATTATTTCACAATTTTTTTTCATCATATTTATCCTCTCCTAGCTCTATTACAGAAGCTTTTGACTTGTCTTGCTCAATTTTTGGTATTTCCTTATTAATGATAGAGGTATTAACTTCTAAAATTGCATTTTCTTTACCAATTTTTTTATCTTAAATGGTACTTGGTGCTTCAAAAGAGTTTTCAAAATCTAATGAGACACATTCCTTAGGTTCATCAAGAATGTTCTTCCTTAAATCAAGATTGTACCGAATAGATGGTTCCTTGTTAATATGTTGAAACTATTGTATTGTGTCCTCTAATTTTTGATCTACTTTTTCTTCATAGGCTAAAGCCTAAAAAGAGTTGGTATTTCTTCCAATATCTTTCCTTATTGGTATCCACTATTTATTTTCTTTCATTTTTCTAGATCTATTTTTTAGAATTTGAAAACCATCTTCATCCACAACAATTTTTAAGTTTCTCTAGCAGTTTTCTACATATGATTTTGTTGGGCTCTTCTTAGCGCATGATCTCTCAATATGGACCACATCATGACATATTCTACATCTAAAATATATGTTTTCATAATATATTGTTTTTATCCACATCTTATCCCCATACTTAATAATTATTGATTAAGGTAAAGCTTTACTTATATCAATCATGACTATTATCCAAGCATAAATAGCCAAGAATCCATCTTTCATCGTATCTGAAATCTCAAGGAATTATCCTAGAGTGTTGCCTATTGCCTTGAAGGTATCTACTTCACAAAATTTAATGGGTAACCCAAACATCCTAACCTAGACTAAGCGAAACACTTTCATACTAGCAGGTAAGGAAGGGTCATGCGCTTCCCATAAACCAAGGACCCCCTTTTAGCATTTTTTCTCTTTCTTCCCTAGAACAAAAAATGTCTAGGAAGGATATTTCTTCCCTACAACATAAATAGCCAAGAATCCTTCATGAAGCTCTATAACATAATGAAATTGTAGACACCAAAACAGCACCAATCCGATTATGTGACTACAAGCACTAACCGAATTGGCATACATACCCCCTAGGGCAGCCTCCAGAGGTTAAACAGTGGTCCTAACCACTCCCAAATCAGTTTTGGAAGGTCAGAGGTCAGTTTTGCACCTTTTAAGCACTTTGCTCCCTATTCGTCCCACCCTGGGATGATTAGAATCCTATTCATCCCACCCCGAGATGATTAGCAACAATCGCTCCAGGGTGGGACGATTAGCAGGTTTGATTGGCAAAAAGTCAAACCTTGACAAATGGCAGCCCAAATCTGCCACCTAACTCTACCTTCAAGGCATGGGATTGTGAGGGAAGGTTTCAAATCAGAGAGGCTTCAATCAAGCCTACCCTGATCATGGAGGCCTCAATCAAGGAGGCCCTAATCAGGGAGGAATCTTCTCTCCCCCAAAAAGGCATAATGAGCCAAGTGGTGCCCTCGCATGCGCATTCAAAGGAGACCCTTAGGTCTATAAAAAGGTGAGCCTCCTCACCCCAAAAAAGAAGAGAGCTGGAGCATTTGGAGCAATGAAGTGCTGCCAAACTATACCCCCATTCCTCTTTGTGCTTCCTACATCCCTAATCTCTCTCTTCTGGAAGAGAGGTTATCGGGTGAACACTAGGAATGCAATCCAGATCCAAAGACCCAAGAAATCAGCCATAATCCCACCCCAAACTCATCGACACAACCCCCTAGGAAGTTTTGGACCCATCCCACTTGGATTGGTGTCAAAACTAGGCCCTAAACGGTGGGCGTCCCACCCCGGGCGCCCCCCAAACTACTGTAGTCCTAATCACCCCACCCCGGAGTGATTAGAAATATATGCATGGTTTTGTTACTATTATTTTTGCATTCTTTTATATCTAATGTACTTATGCTATTGTCCAAATTTCATTGCTTTCTGACATGATTTGACCTGGTTTCTATCATTTTATGCGTCTACTAACCTACAGGGAGCGCCTTCAGATACAAGATAACCTAGGAAGAATATGCCAAATATGACCTTCTGGGTCATCTCAAAATCTTTTTTAGTCTAACCACAAGTTTGCAGGAGTTTTGGAGGCCTCTAGGTAGGACATTTGCAAGGTCACTTTTTGTAGGTTTTACGATAGTCCCCAGCATCCCACCCCAGAGTGATTAGAAATATGTGCATGATTTCCTTACTATTCCTTTTGCAATATGTCCCAGATGATATCCTAATGCCTCTATTAAATTTTGAACTCATTCTGACATGATTTGATGATCATTTTATTATTTTATGTATTAACTAGCTCGTAGGGCGCCCCTATCACATACAGGAGAATATGGGTAGGATATGCAAATTCTGAGCATCTGGGTAGTCTTATAATTACATATAATTCCTAACCCATGAGTTTTAGGTGATTTGGATAAGCATAGGTGGGACATTGGAGCGCTCACTTTGGAGAGGCCCTCGACGGGCAAACGAGCATAACGGGGCCGTCCGACGCCGCTTCGATGCAAAATCAGGTGATACCAATTCTAGAAATTGTCCTTTACATTTCCATATCATTCTATAATCTACTTATCAATCTTATCACTGATATCTTCTAAGCGCCCACTAGAGGCCTTGGGGATTGCATGTTTTTCTAGATACGCATATGCTATTAATGATTTGTTGTCTTTCTATGCATAGGATCTCACCACCAAGAATACTAGAGGGGCAGCAAGGAATGATGAACACATGGACACAAGCGATGACAACTTTTAGCCCACCCACTTCGAGTGTGGGCACGCGGAAGACGCTGGAAGCGTACCGTCCGATCTTGGAAGCGTGACTTCTTTTGGGCATCCATTAATGTAACAAATTGTATCAAATGTTCTGAGCCCTAGAGGGGGGATGTATTGTAATCATATTAAAAGCAATATCAATAAAGGAGGCCCCACTTTGTTTGCTCACATCTCGTTTCTACGTCATTTCCTTCATGCATTGCTCATCGCATTCGTAGGACTTAGCATCTATATCTATTTTTGTTTGCATCATATCGGTACGCCATTTTTCTACTACTTTCAGTGGTGATCATGGTGGGACCCTATCCCCTACTATTAGGATCAAGTTTTTGATCCAAATTTTATGGTTTTTCTTTGCAGGTGTTACTCATTCGGGCACTGGACTGCTACTCGTGCCACCCCGGGATGAATACGTATTCGTCCCACCCTATGATGAATGCAGACCTGCTATTCATCCCACCCCGGGATGATTAGAGCTCTATGCATTTTTTGAGTAGAAACTCAGAGGCATCTGGTTTAGACAGAGAAGAGGTAGGCCTTCTGAACATCCTCTATGTTTTTCTACTTTCTGTTTCTGCAATTTTCTATTTTCTTTGCTTTATTTTTAGACACTTGCATAGAAAGGTTAAGTAGTTTGTTTTCCTTTCTTGCAATAAAGAAAAAAAAAATAAAAACATAGAGTAAATTAAATGGAAGGAACTTGATTAGGAATGCATTTTTCTCTCGGTTTGCTTGCATGATACTTGCACAAATGGCAAGTCCTCATTATAGGTTTCAGTTCTAGTTAGGTTTTGTGATTTCCTTTTTGCTACTAATTGTCTCTGAAAGATAAAACGTACTTTAAAGCATTGCATTAGTGAAAATCATCTTTTGTTGTATGTTTTCTTTCTTTACACAATTAAAAGGAACCACACACACCACCTAATAAAATTAACATCAAGGAGTTGGTCTTAATACCCCAACACTTGATCAAGACCAACGGTGGGTTTCATCACCACCTTGGCTTGGATTTTGCATACATATACCCCGATCGCGATCTGTTGCTAGACGTAAATCCTGATGAAAGCTGACCAAGTGTAGCGGGGGTGATTCCCCGTGCATGAGGATAAGTCTTCTAAGGTAGGTGTCAAAAATAGAGTGATCCCCCTTCCGTACCGCCTATGTTCCACTTACTATTCTGCTCTCGCGTACCAATAGTTTCCCTCACGTAAGGGCGGGTATATTGAGAGGTTCGGTATAACGGCCTGGCAATGGTATATTGAAGGGGCGACCATTTTGGAGATACAAGAGCCCTCATTATGCATGTATAACAAAGTTTTCTTTACAAGATTTACATAACAAAAATCAAACACACTCGAACCAGATCTAGGACACACATTTAATCTAGTAAACAAGATAATCATTTCTTTGTTTGTGTGGTCCCCTTTTGTTTGGTATAGCATAAAAATTGTAAAGGAGATAAAAATATACATATCTTTTTAGAAAAACCACCACCATGGTGTATACCCGTAGCCAAGCCCAATCACGGGCAGAAGCTATAAAAAGTATGCAAGGAGGCACAAGTCACCTCCGTTATAGCCCCAAGGACTTGGTTATACCACCTTGGCAGCCTGACCCACAACATAGTCCACACTATACCACTACAGAACAGGACTATAGAGGCACCCCTTTGAGGGGCACTCCCGTTCAACACAGACCCTCTCAGGAGGAGTACACACATGGGAAGGCCCCCTTAGACACTCATTATGAGTGGCCACTACGCGATGAAGTGCTAGAGCAGCATAGGGTTCATAAGGAGGGCCCACATGATTATATCATTCCCCCTCCACCCCTCATTACTGTTAGAACTAATAGGCCAAATCTAGAGTGCAAGGCTCTTCAGATAGGGCGAGCCAACTCCGCCCATCCCTTTCACATGTACGAAAGGGAGCATGAGGAAAACTAGTATATTCCTCAAGAGCAATACACCGCATGGGGGCAATGCGCCTCCGCACCTACTGATTATCAAGATCACCTATTGAGGCCAGAGCCTCGGGTGAATGCTGCTAACCTCGACAGAGGAAAGTGACCCATAGAGATCTCGGATCACCATGACCGAGATAGATATGTAGGGGAGGCATCTAGGCCTCCTAGACCTAGGACGATAGAACAAATCGACTTGGCATTTTCCAAACATGCCACCCGCCAAGCGCAAATCATGCAGCTTAGGCAAGATCAACAGTAGTTAGAACAACTATATCATCTTAACAAAGAGCGCATTCAGCACCAGACAGATGAGTTGTTCCAGAACACTATGCATGAGAGGATTCCAACCCCTCGCATGCATAGGACAAAAATTTATGAGAGGCACAACCCCTTAGTACGAGACAGGTCTCCATGACCTTATCAAGCATTGCCTCCAAGACCTCCTAGACCTGAGTGGGAGGCCACTCCTAGAACCAATGATGGGCGCCTTCCTCGGGCACCCATCCATGTTTATAGGTCATGCCCAAAAACTCCTCAAGAGGCCTATGAGGAATTTGAGTGAGAAGAAGAGCGGGCTGAAATGCCCTACCAAGGCAGGGGGCGCTATCCGGCTACCCCTCCATAGGCCTCAAGTTCCTCATAATTCACAATGGGAACAAACCAAAGAAGAGGAAATCAAATCCTCTAATGCATACAAAGCACTGCTAGAGCGCTTAGAGTCTATGGAGACTAAGACTTCAGGGCCCCAAAAGCCCACCTTACGCCAACTCCGTAGTCACCCTATGCATCCTTCAGTTTCGACACCCCCATACCCCGACCACTTCAAAGTGCCTCAATTGGCAATTTTTAGAGGGGATGAGGATGCCCAAGAGCACGTAACAAGGTTCCTGAGTCAATGCTTTGGCATTCAGGACAATGATGCATTGCTTCGAGAACGTTTATAACCATGTTCGTAGGCCCTGCCTCGGATTGGTTTACCCAGTTGCCGAAGCATAGCATCAATAATCTAGACCAACTAGTGGACGCGTTCCTTGAACATTTTGCCTTCAACACCAAGAAGAAGGCATCCTTAAGTGACCTAGCTGGCCTTAAGCAGTATGATGATGAGACCATGGCTGCTTATGGGAATCGATGGAGGACATTGCTTTCAAAGCTACCTTACCTCCCTCCCATGGCCGACATGACTCAAATGTTTTCAAAGAGTTGCTTAAGGTCGATCTCCATGCTATTGTAGCTGCAGCAATATGCCACCCTCGAAGAAGCCCTGGCGCAAGCCAAGATAATTGAGGAGATCAAAATACAAGATGATGAGATTGCCAAGCCACGCAAGAAAGAGTGGCCCAAAAATGCTAAAACTAGGCCCATGCAACCGAAACCCACCATGGTCAATCAAGTTGCCATAACTATACCAAAGCCTGCACAAATGACACAGCCCCCAAAGGCTAATTATCAAGCAGTTCCTCTTGATAACTATGAAAAGGAAAATCATAAACAAGAGCAAAATCAGCAGCGTCACCCTAGGCGACAATTCACACAATTCACGGAGTCTAGAGACTCCTTGTTTGACCGCTTGTTCATGGAAAACCTGATAAACTTGTCAAAAAGTCGACCCATAGACCCCAACATGCCAAAACCCAAGGGCTATAGGGAAGACTTATATTGTAGATTTCATCGACAGAAAGGACACGAAATCTCCACTTGTTGGAAATTCAAACACTTAGTGCAGGACTTGATAGACAACAAAACGCTCATGGTAGATAGTCCCGTAGCACTGAGCAACCAACATATGGAGGTCTTCAAAGACCCCTGCCTACCCATGATGCATAGGCAAAGACTTTACAAGTGAATGAGGTAACACAAAACTGCCCCATGCAAGGATACGTAGGGATGATAAGCATCGTGACATGAAACAAAAGA
Source organism: Wollemia nobilis (assembly GCA_028583015.1). NCBI lineage: Eukaryota > Viridiplantae > Streptophyta > Pinopsida > Araucariales > Araucariaceae > Wollemia > Wollemia nobilis. The sequence continues at coordinate 14,039,905 of JAQPPZ010000135.1, forward strand.
TACCCAAACACGGCTGCACCCACTACAGCTACAGGAGATGTTCCATCAACGTCACAACCTCCACAACACCCTACGCAACCTCCCCCACCTAGACCAGTGGCCACGATTTAGACTAAACTTACTCAAAGTTTAAGGACCACGTCGGCTAGGCTCTCCATTTATGAGCTCATCCAACAATCATCGCCCCATCGGGAGGCTCTGATGGAGATACTCAAAGCCATTGAGCTACAACCCCATGAAGCCAATTCTTTCAACAATTTCATGGGACATGTGAGACAATGCACAGAACCAATCATAACCTTCAGGGAAGACGAACTAAAACTGGTGACTGGTGATATGGTGGATCCACCCCTGCACGTCATTGCATGGGTCAATGAGATTCCATTCAAGAGGGTGTTGTTGGACACTGGCTCATCCAACAACATAATCATGACAGCGGCATTAAAACACCTTAAGCTGCCAACATCCCACATTGTGGCATCCACTTACACTCTTCGAGCATTCAACGACGCGTTATGCTCGATGGTTGGCACAATTGTCCTACCCATCCAAGTAGGACAAAAGACCATTCCTACGTTGTGTCACATCCTTGAGGGTGAGATGGCCTACAATATCTTGCTAGGCCGGCCTTGGATCAGGGACATGAAGTGTGTCCCTTCGATAGCCCATCAATGCCTCAAATACACATACGAAGGGCAAGTACATGTAGTCCCAGTGGACTTAGAGCCCTTTAAGTTTTGCAATGTGGTGCAGATGATGCCACAATCGACCCTCCCATCGACACATTTGGACTTTCAATTGAATCCATCCACACAGGGTCCGATTTCGCCTACATCCTCGTTGTTGAGTCCCTCAACTCACCAACCTGGCCCATCTTCATCATCTGTTCCTTCACCAACGATGCCACCTATGGTGGCCACACCGAAGGACAATGGGAAGAAGCCCCTAGAGGAGGTACCACCATTAGTCTCAACCATCTCTACCGAAGAGGTGCCCAGCCGAATGGAAGTCGAGACACCTGGTTCACCCAACATGGAGTGGACTCAGGGAGAACTCCCATTCCCTCCCCCTCAACCATCGATGATTACCATTGAGATGGCCAATACGGGCCTAGGGGAGTACCTAGTGTGGAACATTGTGGCAACACCCATGCTCGAATCCATGCAAGACATGGGGAGACCTCGCCTCCCCATCGGCACTATCGTCCCTTTAGGCTACCCACCAAATCAGACCAATTTTGTATATGGGGGCCTCGAGAATGGCATTGAACCCTACCTACAAGAGGAAGAGGATGAAGAGCCATTTGTTGAGAATGTTGACTATCTATCCAACCCGGAATTCACCTTGAAATACCTAGACCAATGTAATTGGCATGGATATGGATTGGGCAGATACGAACAAGGAATGCGCATTCTTTGTCAATCGAGATACCAGATGCAATATGATAAATTAGGAGTAGGGTTCAACCACCCTTTGCCCCTCGACATCTTGGTAGAAACCATGCAAGGCCTAGGTCTAGGCAACAGGGATGGGTTGGCACAAGATCCATATGCCAATCCCAACACAACATACACATTGGGGGATTATCTCCCATTGTTAACAACAAACCTTGTTGACCTCAACAACCCCTCCCCTTTGATCGAGGAAGGGGAAAGTTCAAGAAGTAACCTCCAAGAGGGATATGAACAAGATCAAGGGGGGTCTTCTGAAGATGAGTCAGATTATGAGGTAGCACCTTGGGACCCTTTTGAGTTCGATAGCAATCACTCGCAGGTGACACCCATTGATGACTATCAGGAGAACTTCATGGCAATGTTCCCCTTTAATGTTCCGATCGGGCAATTGCTACCTCCAGAGAATCCAGCCCTCCCGTAGAGAGCGGAACAACCCAGAAGGGACCAAATCAACTTGCTCAAACAAAATGAGCCTCCCATGCCAGCCATAAGGCCAAGTGATCCACCAGAGGAAGAAGATCCAAATATCTTCTTCAACATCGACTACCTGCATGCCAGATTTTTAGTTTTCATAGAGAGTGAGGATAGTGATCAAGAAATGCCTAGTGGGAGGCTATACCAGCCAGAGGGGCACATAGTTGTCAGAGCCAATGAAGGCCTATGGATCTTCGATAGCGACTATGAGGATGAGACTGAGATGGCATATCTCAACCATATGAGGCAACAAGAATACCCCATAGACATCGATGATATGTTTGAACATCTAAATATGGGACCAAGGCATAGGTGGCATTTAAACCAAGTACAGTTAAACCAAGTGCTTCATCCACCACTTCGGGCATACAAGGAGCACCTCCCACCTAGAGACCCTATAGGGCCATCAGTGCCAAGGGTAGACCCTATCCTTCTATCCGCACATAGGGCCGATCCTTTTGTGCCAGTACCCATAGAGCCAGATCCGGGGTACAAGGATCACCAAGGATGTCTGAATCAACACCCACGTGGCAATGGAGACCAAATTCATTCCATCAACATGATCTCCATTGATTTAACCACCCCCATCCACAATCCAGCCGATCCAACATGACCATTGTATCTAGACCTAGATGCCATAGACTGGGATCACGTTGACTCACCACCATCCCCATCAGAGTACTGGCCTTGCGGTGAGATGTTTCATTTCACCCCAGGATAGACTCAGGATATCTTCCATGTTGAAGAGGAACCCGACATTCCCAATGTAGATCTAAATTCAGAAAATGATATCCACCTGATCCCAACTCCACACCAGTTGGAGGACGGATCCCACATGTCAGTCGAAGAGATGATTGACGTAGACATCGGTTCTGATCCAATGAATCCACAAATCATCAAGTTGGGGGTAAGTTTATCCCCTAAAGAGCAAGCCGATTACATTGCCCTTCTCAAAGAGAAGAAGGAGGTTTTTGCATGGTCCTACAAAGACATGTCGGGGCTAGACCCACAGCTAGTCACGCATAATCTAACACTTGATCCGACAGTCAAGCCAGTCAAGCAAAAGCTACGTAAGATGCACCCAACAGTGGCCTTAATGGTCAAATATGAGCTACAAAAGCTATTGGATGCACAGTTTGTCATCTACATAGATTACCCACCATGGTTGTCCAACATGGTACCCATCAAAAATCCTGATGGGAGGATTCGCATATGCATCGATTTTCGAGATTTAAACAAAGTGAGTCCCAAGGATGATTTCCCCTTGCCTAGCATCGATGCATTGGTAGATGCTACAACAGGCCATGAAATGCTTTCCCTCATGGATGGTTTCTCGGGATACAACCAGATTCGTATCAATCTCGATGATCAACTAAAAATGGTGTTCACGATGCCTTGGGGGACATTTTGTTATAAGGTCATGCCCTTTGGCCTTAAAAATGTTGGCGCCACTTACCAACGTGCTATGACATACATCTTCCATGATCACATGCATAAAACTTTGGAAGATTATATGGATGATTTGTTGGCCAAATCTCTTTTGTACCAAAATCATCTCGATGACTTACGCAAGATCCTTGATCGCCTCATCGAACACAAGGTTAGGCTAAACCCCAAGAAGTGCGTATTTGGCGTCACATCTAGAAAACTCTTGGGTTTCATAGTCTCAAAATGAGGCATCGAGGTAGATCCAAATAAATTCAAGGCAATCCTTGAAATGCTTCCCCCAACCACCATCAAGCAGCTCAGAAGCTTGCAGGGTAAGGTCGCGTCGATCAAGCGCTTCATAGCACAGTTATCTGACAAGTGCCGACCCATGAATAAATTATTACACAAGGGGGTAGCATTTCATTGGGATGACGAGTGCCAGTCAGCCTTCGATGACATCAAACAATACTTGGCTTCACCGCTAGTATTGGCACCACCTAGACCAGGAGTGTCATTCTATTTATACATCTCAGCTATTGAGGTGGCACTGGGTGCCATGCTAGCCCAAAAAAATGAATTACATAAAGAACAGGCTAATTATTATCTTAGCCGCACCCTAGTCAGTTATGAACTTAACTATGCATACGTTGAGAAGCTATGCTTGGCGGTGGTATTTGCCACCAAAAAGCTATGCCATTACATGTTGAGCAATACGATGTATGTTGTGTCTAAGGAGAATCCATTGTGGTACATGATGAGTCATACTTATCATAGTAGTCGCACGACGAAATGGATCATGTTGTTGATGGAGTTTGACATCGAATTCATTGGACAAAAGTCCATCAAAGGTCAAGTCATCATCGATCAACTAGCAGAGGCTCCTCTCGAAGATGATCAGCCTCTGACCATAGAGCTACCCGATGATGGGGTCTTCCATGTCTCAGAATCGCCAGATTCTGATGAGCCTGAGTCACAGGCCGACATAACCTTATTTTTTGATGGTTCTAAATGTGAGCAAGGGGGTGGTGCAGGAATCATGTTTTTCACACCGCAAGGGGCTCCAATGCCTTTATCATTTAAACTTGATTTCCCGTGCACCAATAACAATGTTGAATATGAAGCCTTGCTCATAGGTCTTCAGACAACCATCACCATGAACATCAAATGCTTGAATATCTTTGGTGATTCATTATTAATTGTCAACCAAGTGAAAGGGGTATTCCAATGCAAATGCCCAGTTCTACAGGCCTACAAAGCCCTTGTGGATAAATTCTTGGCAAAGCTTGAATGGTACGACATCGAGGCACTCCCTCGATCATCGAATCATTTTGTGGACACTATGGCCTCCTTGGGGTCACTAATCCCGCAAGACATTTTTGGTGAGATGACAACCATTCAAGTCAAAATGTTATCGCAATCCATGATGGAGCGTGCAAGCTCGACATAACGCCAGGAATCCACCTGATCCAGATTGAACCATCTCAGGATAGGTTCTCTCGAATCCATGATAGTCTGAATCATGCCAACTAGGGGTCTTTGTTCTCTCCAACCCCTCTTAATAGCAACACAACGCTATTTTTACAAGTTCTTTCCCGCTCAGATTTTGCTAGGGATGAACTTCAAGAGGGATCGATCATTCATACCATCGAGGTTTTTGATCAGCAGGATTGGTACACACCCATAAGAGACTATCTCAAGTTAGGTAGCCTCCCACTTGGATTGTCGCACGCCGCGAAAAGATCATTCAAATAGAAAGTGGCAAAACATGTCTTGCTAGGAGACATTTTATACCATCGAAGCTACGAAGGAATCCTCCTTCATTGCTTGGACCAGCAGGAGTCCACTTGGGTGATCACCCAAGCGCACGATGGTACATGCGATGGCCACTTCAACGGTATGGCCATCGCAAAGCGCATTCTTTGCATGGGCTATTATTGGCCATATTTAGAGTGAGATTGTTGCGCATATGTGTGGAAGTGCATGAAGTGTCAACACCATGCTAACTTGACACACGTACCTTCTCAGGCCTTGCAGCCGATCCAATCGGCTTGGCCATTTTCATAGTGGGGCTTAGATCTCATCGAAAAGATCTCCCCTACATCGTCAAGTCATCACACGTTTATCATAACGGCCACAGAGTACTTCACTAAGTGGGTGGAAGCAATTCCGCTTACCTCTACGACTAGGCCCCGCATTACGGAGTTCATTTTACATAACATCATATGTCATTTTGGTATTCCATCCAAGATCATCTCGGATAATGGGACGTCATTTAAGAACAAATATGTGCGTGCTTTGACAACAAAGTACAAAATTTAGCATAGTTTTTTGACACCTTATTATCCGTAGGCAAATGGGCAAGCAGAGGCGTCAAACAAAATGCTAGTTGCCATCCTTAAAAATATGGTCGTAGATAGTCATAAGGATTGGCACATCCAAATACCACTTGCCCTATGGGCTTATCGCACTAGCATTCGGACGCCCACTAGGGCAACTCCATTTTTGCTAGTGTATGGCTCCGAGGCAGTCATGCCTCTCGAGTTGGAAATACCCTCCTTGCATATCAATGCAAGAGTTCATCGATGATGACACTGCATGCAGGCCCGGTTAGACCAGCTTACGTTACTCGATGAACGACGCGTCAATGCTCTCGAGCATTTACGTATCTATCAAGAGCGACTTAAGAAAGCATACAACATGAAAGTTCACCCGAGGGACTTTCAGGTCGGTGACCTGGTCTTAAAAGAGAACCAACAAAATTCTAACTTGCCACCCCATTTAAGGGACAAGTTCATGGCAAATTGGTTAGGTCCTTATGTAATCGATAGTAAAATAGGACTTGGAACATACCGGCTCGCCTCTCTTGAAGGAATCAAGGAACTAGAACCCTTGAACATCAGTCATTTGAGGCCATTCAACATTTAGAGAGCCATGGCCCACTCCAAAAGCCCCAAGGGTTCTCACCACCGCTTGGTCACCCAAAATGCCCCAAAGGTATCCATAATCCCTTTGGTCAAACCAAAAGCTCCAAGGATTCCCAATCACTTGGTCAACCAAAAGCCCCAAAGGTATCTATAATCCCTTTGGTCAAACCAAAAGCTCCAAGGATTCCCACAATCGCTTGGTCAACCCAAAAACACCCCAAAGGTATCTATAATCCCTTTGGTCAAACCAAAAGCTCCAAGGATTCCCACAATCGCTTGGTCAACCTAAAATGCCCCAAAGGTATCTATAATCCCTTTGGTCAAACCAAAAGCTCCAAGGGTTCTCACAATCGCTTGGTCACCCTAAAATACCCCAAAGGTATCCATAATCCCTTTGGTCAAACCAAAAGCTCCAAGGATTCCTACAATCGCTTGGTCAACCTAAAATCCCCAAAGGTATCCATAATCCCTTTGGTCAAACCAAAAGCTCCAAGGGTTCCCACAATCGCTTGGTCAACCAAAATGCCCCAAAGGTATCCATAATCCCTTTGGTCAAACCAAAAGCTCCAAGGATTCCCACAATCGCTTGGTCAACCAAAAATACCCCAAAGGTATCTATAATCCCTTTGGTCAAACCAAAAGCCCCAAGGGTTCTCACAATCGCTTGGTCACCCAAAATGCCCCAAAGGTATCCATAATCCCTTTGGTCAAACCAAAAGCTCCAAGGGTTCTCCACAATCCTTGGTCAACCAAAAACACCCAAAAGGTATCTATAATCCCTTTGGTCAAACCAAAATCCCCAAGGATTCTCACCGCTTGGTCAACCCTAAAATGCCCCAAAGGTATCCTATAATCCCTTTGGTCAAACCAAAAGCTCCAAGGATTCTCCCAATCACTTGGTCAACCAAAAATACCCCAAAGGTATCCATAATCCCTTTGGTCAAACCAAAAGCTCCAAGGATTCCCACAATCGCTTGGTCAACCTAAAATACCCCAAAGGTATCTATAATCCCTTTGGTCAAACCAAAAGCCCCAAGGGTTCTCACAATCGCTTGGTCACCCAAAATGCCCCAAAGGTATCCATAATCCCTTTGGTCAAACCAAAAGCTCCAAGGGTTCCCACAATCGCTTGGTCAACCAAAAACACCCCAAAGGTATCTATAATCCCTTTGGTCAAACCAAAAGCTCCAAGGGTTCCCACAATCGCTTGGTCAACCAAAAATGCCCCAAAGGTATCTATAATCCCTTTGGTCAAACCAAAAGCTCCAAGGATTCTCACCACCGCTTGGTCACCCAAAATGCCCCAAAGGTATCTATAATCCCTTTGGTCAAAACCTCCAAGGATCCGTAAGAATCACTTGGTCCACACCCATTCGAGTTAAACCATCCATAACGAATATTCAAAAACAATAGATAATCAAAAATAACAAAAAAATTGCATCTCACTTTCATGCATAATCTTAAAAATCAAAACACAAAAAAAAAGTTGCATTAGGCATCGCATACATACATTGCATATTTGCTGGTCATACATGTCAAACGCACCATAGACTGTAATTACTCGGCAATTCCATCATTTTCCACATTTTTCCATTTTGTAAATGATCCAACAAGAATAACGCCATTCACATTTTTGCCATATCATAGTCAGTTGTCTTCTAATGTCTTTAGGGTTTTCGTCATTCAGTTGTCTTTAGATTTCTAGCCAAATGTTGTACAAAGTCAGACCGATTTTTACAAGGTAGAGTTTTACTTGGATCACGCCTTGTTACATAGCATCCCAACACAAGCTTAAAACACATAAAAATTCCCAAGTTGTGTGAACGAAAGACGAAACCTGCAAAGTGGTCCAGGATACCATACAGTGAAAATGTTATCTCGCTCATCCCCCTATGCGAATGACCCCAAGAATGCTGAGAATTGGCAAAAGGACAAGAAAAATTCCTTCAATTCCCCAAAATAAATAGTGGTTTTTACCACTACAAAGAATTCCAACTCCAAACATGAATATCAAAAGTGCACAAATCAAAAAGCACAAGAACATAGTGATTCTAATCACTACTCAAAATCCCAAGCTCAAACAAAATAAATAGTGATTATCATCACTACTGAGCAAATATCCCATTAAAAGAGAGGGAGTAACTATTGAATCCCTAGAATTCTCAGCATTCGAAAGGTCATGAGGTGATCCTCAGTCCCAGTTTGGTGGATAGCCTACTGGTCACTAGTGGCAAACCTCCCGCATGATGATATATCTATCGCATTAGCTATTGGGCATATGTACAGATCAATGTTTGCATGTGGATGAGCTAGCTTATGGTATCCTAGATTGCATCGTAGATTAATCCTACTAAATGCAACAAAGGAGTTAGTGGAGCTAATTAGGTGATCCTCAATACAGGTTTGGTGGACAGCCTACCTAGCACTGATGGTATCCTTACGAATACCACATAAACGAACTCAATCGCACACACAGGGATGTGAAATAACTTGGTCAAACTCAAGTCTGATTCGTACCTTGTTCGAAAGTCTTGTAAGATAATGTACAGTCTTGACTAGTTAGTTAAAGCATCCGAGTCTCAGAAAAACCTTAACTACATTCTAAAACAATTGTTGTACATTTCATTACTTACATCACCATCAAAAAATACAAAACAAAAATTACAAATGCAAAGTTATTCCATAAAGCAATCACATAGTACAGAAAGCCAGTAAATCCTGTACAGTCTATGGTGCCACCGCTTGTATACCAACAAATCATTCCATCCATTCCATATGCATACATCTATATCATATAGTTAAAATCATCCGCAGTCATAATAGCATATGCATACATCAACATAAATAAATGTGCATAAAGAACAATAAACCATGACAAGTATATAATCAAACCAAAAGAGTCATGTATATATATCAAGTCAAAATGCCCTCAGACTACAATAAGAAGGTCCTCTGACCTCACAAAAACCAAAAACTCAAAATCCCCAAAGCCTAGGGAGTCGGCCACCATGATCACGTAGGATCGGTGCGACTGGAACTACCCCAGTAGTATGGGTCCTATGGGACCTCTCAGGGTGGCTGCTGCCAGCCCTCGCACCCTGCCCACCAACACTACCCTCACCTAGCCACCTACGATGAGATGATGCAGACTACTCAGTCTCACTACCTCTCGTACGGCATGACGAACCACCTCCATCAAGCACAGGCAACTATCCACCGAGGCGGACAACCTCTATCTCTAACTCTATCCGGTACCGACCCCACTCCATATCTCATTGGTGATACACAGCCAATGCACTATCTCGCTATGCCAACTGAGTCCGTAGGAGATCCCTCTCCTACGTTACCTCCACCAAAGCATCTCTATGCTCCTCCTCCCATCTCCGTAGGAGACCCTCCAATCATGCTATCTCAGCATGAAGCCCAGCCTCCACATCCCCTGAGATAGCCTGAGGCATGGGCACCTCTGGGATGGCCTACTGCTCTAGCACCCACTACTCCGGGACATCCTATACATTCGGCTGCTCCAAAACCCCAAATCATCTCCATCATCGATGAAGTCATCGACCTCCACCATGTCAACATCATCAAGCGGAGCCCCCAACCCTCCACCGGTGCCTCTGCACCCCCACCTCCTATGCTATAGTATCCATGCCTCCTAGAGGCCCCTCACTCCGCCATCATCGCATAATCCACCATCGGTCATACTCTATAGTCACCCCGACATCATCCACATTGGGTACATCAATAACTACATCGGACCCCTCACCTAGCTCCTCAATGGTAGGCCAGACTAGAGTCTTCTCATCACCGATGTCGATAGATCAAGGGATCACCAGGAAATCCCTGGTGCACCCCAAACTACCACATCACCCAAACATATGGGAAGTACTCCTACTCTATCCCATGCCACCCAATCAACCATCTACCCCTATGCACACGTCGAAGCCACTCTCCAGCCTCAAGCCAGGCTGGACAGTCCCGGTACGACCGCCAGAACACCTGCCCTAGCACTAGACGAGAGAAGGCATCAGTATAGTGACCTACGTCACCTGCCCACCATCGACTCTATCCATGCTCCTCTGACCTCCGCCATAAATTGGCATATCCAATTTCTTGATCCACCATCTCACCTCGGGTGGTCCAAGGCAAACCCTGTGGCCGCTCCATAGCTATGTGCTGCCACCCCCAACACTGCAAGAGATAGCTGCACCCGATCCCCTTTCACTTTCGATAGTGGACCTCGTACAACTCATCGTACAACTATGCCAATAACGTCTGACCCCATCTCATAATAAGTGGAGATGATGTAGGACACTCCACCAATGTGAAAACCAACTCAAGCAGGTTCCAAGGGAACCTCGCACCTGAGGAGTCAGGAAGTAGCATATTGGAGATGAGGGTCATGATCAAAGCATGCCTCACCCCTAATACGCCCTTCTCCAGCCACCACCGCACCAGAATACCGCCTATCTGGCAGTCAGCCTCTACCCTCTCCACAGCCCTCTCCACCCCCCTCTCCACCATCGGACCAAAACATCATGTCAATACCATTGTCCATTGGTCACGGTGGGTCATCCGGATAGGCAGTCCATCTATCGAAATCCATAGAATCCGATACACATCCTCCAGAGTAACAGTCATCTCCCCTATTGGGAGATGAAAAGTGTTGGTGCGAGGATCCCATAGATTGATCAGGGTAGTCAAATATGCTCGATCCCCCACCACAGGCTCCAGACGCGTCACGTGCTTGAGCCCAAGGGCATCAAGCCACTCCCAATCCACAACTGTCAGGGCATCCTAGGCATCAGAGAAAATAGTCGACTAGCGGTACCGACTCTTCACAACCTAAAACAACAAAATAAAACAAAAAAGATATTAAGTACATACTTAATATAAACAAAAACATTAAAATAAAACTATACAGCAGAAGTACAGACTACAATTTACAATTGTACAACAAAAACATAAGAAATATAATAAAACAAATGTATAGTGAAAGTACAGAATCATTAAAATAAAATTATACAACAATGACAACATACATGAAAATAATTGTACAATCAACAAAAATCATATTAGGGTTTCAACCTTAATGTGAACGCAAAACAAAACAAAAAAAATATTAGGGTTTCAACCTTAATATGGCAAAAACAAAATAAAATAAAACATATTAGGGTTTCAACCATAATATGAACAACAACAAAATAAAAAACATTTATGGTTTTAAACCTAAATACAAACACAAACAAAATATTAGGTTTTCAACTTGATATACGAATAAAATCAAACAAAAAAAAAATTAGGTTTTTAAAACCTTAAAAACAAAATAAAGCGAACAAACATTTTATATGTGAGTTTTAAACTTCATATAAAACACGCACGAATAATAGGCAGAGAGAAGGAACATCATACCGGTCTCGCCTCGGCTCCTCCACTCGAAGATCCGGTTCTCGCACTCATGATGTCCATGAAATTTTAGCAGTGCTCCGCTACGCACACTCGCACTCCTCCTCCTCACTGCTCCAAATCGCCAAGAAAAAATATTGCAAATGAGCCCAAAACCTAGTTTTGGTCCTTATATAGGTTGTTAGGCCTGTAATCGTTCCACCCTGGGATGAACGCTCTAGTTAGCGCTCATCCCACCCTGGGATGATTACAAAATTGGTATTCGTCCCACCCTGGGACGATTACAGAGCAAGAAATAAAGCAACAAAAACTGCATCCAAAAAATGCACCAAAAATAACAATAAATCTGTCGAACAAAGGTGCCTTTGCACCTGACATTCATGGCATGAAAAACCATCGTCGGGGTCACAAATACTCACTATCCTACTCCCTAAGAAGGCTAGCATAGCCGGACCGCTCCACGGGAAGGAGGATTTTTGATAATTTCTACCCCAATAGGCATCAAAAAAAAGGGTCAAAACCCACCAAAAATAGGTCCGATGGTTGGAAAACTGCAATAAGCGTTCAACGAAAACAACTGAAGGCACCCTTACAAATGTCATCTTGGGTCAAGCGACTCATCGCTTTTCTCATTTTTTGGTCATTCCCTCATCGATTCGTCGCTTGAGGGGGTAGTCACACTTAGTCACCAATCAACAAATACACACCCAATCAAGGAAATGGCATGCATTCAAAGAATCATTGACAAAGACAATCACGCTCTTGCTTGGGGCAGCAAACAAGCAATAATCACAAGCTAAACAAACACTTGGCATTCTGGAAGCATGAAGAAAAGGTTCCTCGGACAAAAGGTTGTGCCCTTTGCCTATTCATGTCTGAACAATGTCCAAGATCAAGTACACCTCATCGAAAAAGGTTACACTTGAGTTAAGCTCCTTAGCTCGTCAGAAGCAAGGATTCAAGAATGCGTGCCCTTTCCATACTTGGGGCATCAAAATTTGGTTAGGTTACTGAGAAACCCTAATCATTAAGTGCTTTGGTCATCTATTTTTGCTCAAGCACTGCGCCACACACAGCGCATCCCAAAAAGGGGCATCTGTAGACACCAAAACAACACCAATCCGATTATGTGACTACAAGCACCGACCGAATTGGCATACATACCCCCTAGGGCAGCCTCCAGAGGTTAAAAAGTGGTCCTAACCACTCCCAAATCAGTTTTGGAAGGTCAGAGGTCAGTTTTGCACCTTTTAAGCACTTTGCTCCCTATTCGTCCCACCCTGGGATGATTAGAATCCTATTCGTCCCACCCCGGGACGATTAGCAGCAATCGCTCCAGGGTGGGACGATTAGCAGGTTTGATTGGAAAAAAGTCAAACCTTGACAAATGGCAGCCCAAATCCGCCACCTAACTCCACCTTCAAGGCATGGGATTGCGAGGGAAGGTTTCAAATCAGAGAGGCTTCAATCAAGCCTGCCTTGATCATGGAGGCCTCAATCAAGGAGGCCCTAATCAGGGAGGAATCTTCTCTCCCCCAAAAAGGCATAATGAGCCAAGTGGCGCCCTCGCATGCGCATTCAAAGGAGACCCTTAGGTCTATAAAAAGGTGAGCCTCCTCACCCCAAAAAAGAAGAGAGCTGGAGCATTTGGAGCAACGAAGTGCTGCCAAACTATACCCCCATTCCTCTTTGTGCTTCCTACATCCCTAATCTCTCTCTTCTGGAAGAGAGGTTATCGGGTGAACACTAGGAACGCAATCCAGATCCAAAGACCCAAGAAATCAGCCACAATCCCACCCCAAACTCATCGACACAACCCCCTAGGAAGTTTTGGACCCATCCCACTTGGATTGGTGTCAAAACTAGGCCCTAAACGGTGGGCGTCCCACCCCGGGCGCCCCCAAACTACTGTAGTCCTAATCGCCCCACCCCGAAGTGATTAGAAATCTATGCATGGTTTTGTTACTATTATTTTTGCATTCTTTTATATCTAATGTACTTATGCTGTTGTCCAAATTTCATTGCTTTCTGACATGATTTGACCTAGTTTCTGTCATTTTATGCGTCTACTAACCTACAGGAGCGCCTTCGGATACAGGATAACCTAGGGAGAATCTGCCAAATCTGACCTTCTGGGTCATCTCAAAATGCTTTTTTTAGTCTAACCACAAGTTTGCAAGGAGTTTTGGAGGCCTCTAGGCAGGACATTTGCAAGGTCACTTTTTGCAGGTTTTACGACATCCCCACGTCCCACCCCAGAGTGATTAGAAATATGTGCATGATTTCCTTACTATTCCTTTTGCAATATGTCCCAGATGATATCCTAATGCCTCTGTTAAATTTTGAACTCATTCTGACATGATTTGACGATCGTTTTATTATTTTATGTATTAACTAGCTCGTAGGGCGCCCCTGTCACATACAAGAGAATCTGGGTAGGATATGCAAATTTCGAGCATCTGGGTAGTCTTAGAATTACATATAATGCCTAACCCATGAGTTTCAGGTGATTTGGATAAGCATAGGTGGGACATTGGAGCGCTCACTTTGGAGAGGCCCCCGACGGGCAAACGAGCATAACGGGGCCGTCCGACGTCGCTTCGATGCAAAATCAGGTGATACCAATTCTAGACGTTGTCCTTTACATTTCCATATCATTCTGTAATCTACTTATCAATATTATCATATATTCTAAGCGCCACTGGAGGCCTTGGGGATTGCATGTTTTTCTAGATACGCATATGCTATTAACGATTTGTTGTCTTTCTGTGCGTAGGATCTCACCACCAGGAATACTAGAGGGGCAGCAAGGAATGACGAACACATGGACACAAGCGGTGGCAACTTTTAGCCCGCCCACTTCGAGTGTGGGCACGCGGAAGACGTTGGAAGCGTACCGTTCGATCTTGGAAGCGCGGCTTCTTTCGGGCATCCATTGATGTAACAAATTGTATCAAATGTTCTGAGCCCTAGAGGGGGGACGTATTGTAATCATATTAAAAGCAATATCAATAAAGGAGGCCCCGCTTTGTTTGCTCACATCTCGTTTCTGCGTCATTTCCTTCATGCATTGCTCATCGCATTCGTAGGACTTAGCATCTATATCTATTTTTGTTTGCATCATATCGGTACGCCATTTTTCTGTTGCTTTCAAAAATTTATAAATTTATTTATTAAATATTCTCTTTTATAAAGTATTAACTCAATAAGGTTAATATTAATTTATAAATACTATTTTGGCAAAGGTATTAGCAATTAAATAATTTACTCATTTCATAATATTAAATTAATTAATACTATTATTGATTTGTCTAATGCTAATATTAATTTTTTAAATTAGTATTTAATATTTTTTAAGTATTAATAATACTAACATTATTATTATTATTATTATTATTATTTTGAATTTACATGGTGGAATCGGTAGTCGCCATGAATCCGAGTAGGTTGTTTGGCTTTTATGGTTGCCATAGTGTTCTACACTATTCACCTCAGAAGCTACCACATAGTTCTTCATGTAGTACACCCCTATAACCACCATGCCACAATCATTTTAAATCTTTTACACCACTGAAAGCACTAGGAAAGGGATAAGCGTTCAGTATAATGAGACCTGAGATTTGAACCTTGGACCTCCACCCCCATTATGGGGTTTGGTCAAACCAATTGGTATACAAGTCGAACCTAATACTAACATTATTATTAATACCTTACTTGTCAAATATTTAACCAATTAAGTTCTATATTTTGAAACACAAGTATTAATGCATCTTAATGATAAATTAAGATCCTAAGCAACACAAGGGCTCTTTCCAAATGTTGTCCTTGCCCAAACTAAGATGCATCCAATAATAAGGAATAATGAGGCATGAGGTATAATTATAACTACAAGGTTATCAACCACCTAAGCACAAGGGTAAGGGCTCTTTTGCCTTTATAACAACCTCATTTCTTGATGATGCATTTAATCACACATACACACATGCAAATATTTCTATATGATTGTTTTACCCCTATGGGCTATTAGACTGAAAATCCATCATTTCCCATTTCACATTTCTCTCAACTCTTATGGTTATCCCATACCAATCCAACCATGAGAATACCTAGTCCTACAATTCACAAAATTCATCAATAGTACCATGTTCTACAAAATAACATAATCCAACTCAAGTAAGAAAAAGTATAACTATCAACTCATCTTGATAGAATAAAATATAATCATGCATTATTTATCAACACACCAATACATAAATCAAACAACAAGGGAAGGTCCTACCAAGATGGGCCATTACATACTCCCCCTATGACTAAACACAATCCCTTGTGTTTTCTAAAAGCAAAATATTTTACTCAAAAAAATAGAAACTGCTTTCTCATTACATTAACATCTTCCCAAGTAGCGCAATTCTTAAAATAATGGTCCCACTAGACCTTACACTGATCTAATATATGGTTTCTTATCTTTTTGTATAAAAACCCTAAAATCTTGATAGGTCACATTTCAATAGTCGTGGGATCTGCCATCTACAAATTAGATACATTCCATACATGAGAGGGATCAACAAAAACTTTCCTAAACAAGGATACATGGAAAGTGTCATGGAGTTTTGATAGGTTGGATGGTAAGGCAAGTCAATAGGCTACTAGACTAATCTTATCAATATTTCAAATGGCCCAACAAATTATGGGTCCAACTTAATTGACTTGATGGCACATTTCTTAGGTCGCACCCTTAAGAAGACTTTGTCTCCCATAGAGAATTCCCTTGGTGATCTTTTTAAATTTACATAGCTCTTTTGGTGATTAGCTACTTCCTTGAGCCTTTGTTGGATCACCTTGAGTTATTCCTCCATCTCCTTCATAGTGTCTGATCTAATCACTACCTGATCTTCTAGATCGTCCCAAGATAGAATTTTTTTACATCTTCTTCCATATAAGACCTTGAATAGATCCATTCCTAAGGATGCATGGTATTCATTGTTATATACAAATTCTATCAAATGAAAATAGTCTTCCCACTTAAACTTCTAATCCATGCAATACATGCAAAGCATATCTTCAAGGACTTAGTTTACCCTCTATGTTTGTTCATCTATTTTTGGATGGTAGGAAGAACTGATATTCAACATGGTGCCCAAGGTATGATGAAGAGCTTACCAAAATTCTAACATAAACCTACAGTCTCTATCTGAAATAATTACTTCAAGGAAGCCATGCAACCAGATTATTTCCTTGGAAAACTTACTAGTCATTGTCGGTGCATCTTCCTTAATATTTCCTAGTTTTAAGTGGGAAACCTTTGTCAACTTATCCACCATGACAAGGATTGCATCATGTTGGTACCTAGTTTTAGGTAATACCACAATGAAATCCATTGAAATCACCTACCACTTTTGAGTGGGTATATCATGTGTATACAGTTTTCCCACTAGATGTTGATGTTTTACCTTTACTTTTTGATATAGTTTTTTTATATTATCTCTCATCTTGGCACCTCTTGGATGAGAAGAATATGGAGAACAATGTACCTCTTTCATAATCATTCTCCTCTAGTATCCAATTTTTTGTATAACAATCTTATCTTTGAAGCACAAAAGCTCATATTTTATGTTGAAATCCCCACTTTCCTTAGGATTTGCCTCTACTATAATCCATATTTTGGTGCAATATGGGTCTTGTAACTGCATTTTTCTTACTATTTAATTCAAATCAACATGAATTTGGGTTGAAGTTGTTATATACCTCCTACTCAAGGCATCAGCCATCTTATTTTATTTTCCTTTGATATATTATATACCAAATTCATACTCAACTACTAATTCTATCCACCTTTGCCTTGAATTCAATGTTGATTGGGTAAAAACTTATCTTAGGATTTGGTTAGTTATTATTAGTTTAAAAGGTTTTTCCAATAAGTAATGCCTCCAGACCTTAAGAGCATAGATAATTGCTACCAACTTCAATCATGCATAGCATAGTTTAACTCATTCTTCATAATTTTTCTATATTTTTAGGCTACTATAGCTTCATTTTGTGATAAAACTTCTCTCAAATATTCAAAAGAAACATTTGTGTATGTCATTAAATTTTTAAAAGGATTAGGTATTTTGATAATTGGTGTCGTAGTAAGCTTATTCTTAAGAGTTGCAAAGACAACCTCACACATTTCCATCCATTTGAAATCCTTTCCTTTTCTTTGTAGGTTAGTAATAGAGTATGCAATCCTTAAGAATTTTTCCACAAATCTTCTATAGTAACCTACAATACCCCTGAAACCTTGAATTTAAAACACATTGGTAGGTGTAGACCAACTTAGTATGGCTTAAATATTTGTAGGTCAATAACAATCCCTTTCATAGATATAATATACCCTAGATATTGGACTTGTGGAACATAGAAGTCACACTTTGACAACTTCTTGTATAGTTGATTCTTCCTCAACACCTCTAAAACCAATCTCAAATGTTGATCATGTTCTTCTTTGGTGTAGGAATAAATCAAGATGTCATCCAAAAATATCAAAATAAAATAGTCCAGATTTGCCTAAACACATTGTTCATTAGGTTCATAAAGGTTGTTGATGCATTTGTCAATCCAAACAACAAAATCATAAATTCATAGTGTCAATATCTTATCTTGAAAGTTGTTTTGTGAGTGGCTTCATCATGAATTATCAATTGATGGTATCCCGATCTTAGGTCAATTTTTGAAAAATTGTGGTATCTTTTAATTGGTCATAAAGATCATCAATTCTTTGTAAGGGATATCGATTCTTGATGGTGACTTTTTTCAACATCTTTTAATCAATACATAGTCTTAAAGACCCATCCTTCTTTACAAACAACAATGGAGCACCTTAGGGTGACCCACTAGGTTTAATCAAACCCTTTTCCAACAAGTCTTGGATTTGCACCTTTAACTCTTGTGTCTTAATAGTGGTCATTCCAAAGGATGTCCTAGTAATAGGTTTGGCTCTAGGTATTAATTCAATAGTGAAATCAAATTCAAGTTGAGGTGGAAAAACCTAGAAGATATTTTGGAAAAATATCCCTAAATTCATGCAAAGTTAGATATTTCTTAAATAGTTTTGAATATCCATTACTTCCTTTCCATTTAAGTTAACCACATACAACATTCCACATCTTTTAGTTGCCTTATTAAGTTGCAAGGCTGACAATAAATAGGGTTGAAAAGACCCTTGCTTGCTTTGAACCCTTAGTCTTTACTTATATTTATTATTATAATCCAAACCATATTTCTTGAAAACTAATTTGGGTACCATGGGCTCTCAACCAATCCATCCCTAGAATTATATCGAAGGTATGTAGCAATGGTACATATAAGTGCCAAATAGTTGATCCATTAGGTAAGGAAATCTTAACATTGGACAAGCATTGACTCACTAGATAGGTTTTCCTAGAACCATAATTATCTTTCCACCCTTGTTCTAAAAATCCAAGTTTTTCTAGTGTAGACACCAAAACCTAGCCACTTGTCGTCCATCCAGGTCTTCCCACCATTTTACCCATTTATTTATATATATTTAGGCATATTTGTTAAATATATGTTTAATATTAATATTTTAATATTATATTTTATATATATTTAATAAATATAAATATTATATATGTGAATAAATCCCAACCATCCGATTTAACTTAATCCTAGCCATCCATCTACATCAATCCATGCCACACACCCAAAATTAATATCCACCCTCCGTTATGTTTTAATCTGAGCCACACAATTCGTGTCACTCAAACCCTAACATACCCTAGTGTGGATTATTAATAGGAGCCATTTTGATGGCTCAACCCCTAAATCCTAAGTCCTAAGCCCTGATTTTTCCTTGAGTTGAAGTTTTCTCGAAGCTTCCTAAGAAATCCAAGTATCCCTATGTTCTCCATCCATCCTCACTTGCCATAACCCCGCATCCATCATCACCCCTCTCGCCCAACCAGATCTGCTTCTGCAGATTTCCTCTTTAGCTTTTGAACACCTTCGGGTGCTCCTTGTCATTATCGAGCGCCTTCGGGTGCTTCTCCTCCACCACCAAGCACCTCTGGGTGCCCTCCACCATTCCCGAGCACCCACAGGTATTTTTTGCTATCGTCGAGCACCCACGGGTATCTTACACCAGAGTTCTACAACCCTCCTAGCCCTTGGGCGATGCTAGGGCATCGTCGCACCTATTTCCTACAACAAATATCACAGATCAAAAAATAGCAAGCATCTCAAGGTAAATATTTTTATTGTTATTTCATTGTATGCATTTTCAATTTATGTCCATGTTATTTACATCAAATAGCTAGGATTTTTGTAATTATTATAGAGGGCCTCACATTGTGGAGCCCTCACAGTTATTACTAACCTATTTGCTATTTTCTTGTGTGTAGATCTAGAAGTGTTACATTAGCATTGTGCAATTGCTTAAGCTGGAGTGGCCCGGCATCGGATAACCAGAAGCCCACTCACTTCTATTGGGAGCAAGGATGCATTCTAAAGACACCACCAGTGTTGTAGCTAGGGTTTTGGAGAACCCTAGCATTGTGTATATTTGTATCAAAGAATTCAAATATTCTTATTGTAACAATGGAGTTTTGAGGCTCCCCCCATTAATATAAAATCATTCATTGTGCAATATTATCTTTTGAGTTCAATCTATATCTTGTTATTTGGTGTTGCATTTTTGTCTCTACAAATGGTGATCATGGTGGGACCCCCTAAGGGTTTCTTACTTTGATTTACCTTGTTTACTAATTTGTTATTTTTTGTGTCATCTTGCAGGGTTTCTAGAAGCGTAGAATTCATATTTTTTGTTGGATCAGAGTTTCTGGAGATTTGCAGAAGGTTGCAGAAGGTGCGCGAATACCCGACAATGCTTGAGGGACATCCAAAAATTCCTAGGTGCATTTCAAAAGTTCCCAAGGGCATTTTACAGAGAGTTAGAGAAGAAACATAGGATTTTAGGTAAGTTTACTATCAAACCCTAACTTTTTATTTTTACATTTTTTGGCACTTTTACATTTTTTTTAGATTTGGGATTAAAATGAACATCATTAATAAATATAGAAAAAAAAAATCATGTTAGTTGCATTTTAGACATTATATTAATAATTGCATTCATCCACACATTTTTTACTTAAATATTTCTCAATTTTTTGGTGTGCTGCATTATTGCTTGCATTTGAACTATTAAGTGCATTCATTAGTTTGCATCATAGGATTAGAGATTTCTATTTTTGTAGGTCTAAATAGGAATATTATTTAGATACCAAAAGTATCCCTGTACTTGGGTGATTCCATACAGAGGAGTAGATGAACCCCCAACTATCTAGAGCGGGTCTTAAGTGGTGTACTTTACATCCTTTGGAAAAATTGGTATTCTGAGTAGTGGATTCTGATTTAGACTATCAAAAGTAGTTATTCTTCTAACATTGTATGTACACAATAGAGAACTAGAAAATTTAAAAAGAATCACACACTTCACACTTCACATTAAATAGTAGTGGTTGGATTTCATCACCAACCATTGCTTGAGATTAGGTGATGGTGGCTTTCATCTCCATCCACCAATCTCTACCCTTAGACACCTTAGATTACCCTCGAGCAAACTTGCTAGATTTCATCACCAGAAAGAATCTCATTGCCCCATCCAAGCCATAGGATTCACCCCATTTAATTCAGATTAGCACATTGAAACACACAAGATCAAAATCTAAGAAAATGAATTCACATTAAAAGGAGATAATCAATGAATGAGGTAAGACACACTTGTTGAATAAACTTAGCATTGATTGTTTATTTTTCTTGTGAAATTTTAATTTTGTGTTTCATTTTATTGCATAATCTGTATTTTGGTTTAATTGCTTATGGTATTAACAAGAAAACAAAAGAAAGCATTAAATCAAGACAATTCAATGGAACCTTCATCCACCTTCCCCACCACTTCTGTGGTAGATTCCCTAAATGTGACATAGGCAGATTTATCTGTAGGTCCCTCACATTCCTTGTCACCCACAGCCTTTCATATGGTTGTTCCCCAAGTAGAGTCAACCTCATCAACCATTGATCACCACATTACCCACATAGATATGGCATGAGTAGAAGCTCTTATGAAGTCTTCTAACTATGTCTTAGAGTCAGTCCCCAACTCACCTAGACAAGATCCTACTTTATAGTAGGAACTTGTTTATTCCCAGCCACCATCCAACTTTACCCAGGTGTACACTAACCCTCTTTTCGAGGCATCAGTTGCACCTTCCTCTCATATGTCCATTCCCCAATCCTCATGTGCTCCTAGCACTTCATACACATCCACATACACTAACCCCTTGTATGAAGCACATGTAAATGTTGCTTCACAAGTTTTAGCCTCCCAAGTTACCATACCAAGTGTAACTTGTCCCCTAGCCACATCTTCCATACCATCTACTTCCATACCCTCCACTTATGATAGAGATATTAATGAAGCATGGGAACATTTGAACAAATTGCTTAAGCAACATCAAAATGCTCAACAACAAGTGCAAGTGAACCCTAAGCCTCTACCAAACTCTACTCAGACTATCCTCATTAACTAGGGTCCATCATGGACACCATAGTCTTTTATGGTTTCTATCCCTTACTCCACCAAGTCATACCAATACCCATCCTATTCCCATTGGCCAACCCAGCCATAACCCTCATGCATTGACCCCATTCCAAAATTCTCCATATCTTCATCATCAATCTCCCATTCATCAATTTCCATCAAATTCACCTAGTCATCATCACCAATCTCATCATCATTTGGTCACCCCACAACATTTTTCCACCTCACCTCAAAATCATTAGGTAATTCAGGGCTTCCACATTCCTAGGGAAGACCCTCGAATTAAGGCCATGCAACAACAAATAGATCAATTGATACAACATACTCCTGGTTTGACAAACTAGAAGCCAACCTTACATCAATTGATCAACCAACCCATTCATCCTTTGGTACCATCACCACCATATTCGATAGATTTTACGATGCCTAAGTTTGACAAATTCAAGGGAACTGAGGATCCCAAAGAGCATGTGAGCACATTTGTACACTCATGTTTTAGAATCCAAAATGACAATGCTCTCATGCTCAGAATATTTCCTCAAACATTAGGAGGAGATGCCATAGAGTGGTACAATCAATTACCCAGTCATAGTATTTATACTTTTGAACAATTGATTGACCAATTATTTGAGTATTTTATCCTAAATGTTAGAAAGAAAGTCTCATTGTCTGATGTCTATGCTTTAAGACAACATGACGATGAGTCTATCTATGATTTTGGAAACCATTGGAGGGTCGTCATCACCAAGTTGCCATTCACCCTACCAATGGAAGAGCTTATCAAACTATTCACCAAGAGTTGTTTAAAACCTATCTCTTGGATGCTTCAATTATAGACTTATCATTCATTTGAAGAAGCTCTAGCACAGGCTAGTGTCATCGAGGAAATAAAAATCCAAGAGGGCATACTTAAGCCTAAGAAAAAGGAATGGCAAAACAAGGGCCAATATAAAAGCAATTATTCTAGCCAATAAAAATCAACACAGGCCACTCCAGCCAATCAGCCTAATCATGTTAATCAAGTGGTCATGAGCCAACCGATAATGGCTCAACAACAATCAGTGCAATAGTCACCACAACAAATTGCTTATCATGCGGTACCCTCGGTAACTCAAGCCATGCAAAACACAGTGCCAGCTATAGAAAACCATCCTCGATGATAGTATATCCGAAAAAATCACCAATACACCCCTTTGGTTGAGTCATATGCTTCCATTTTTAGAAGGTTGTATGACACAAACAAACTTGCTTTACCCGAAATCAGACCAGATGATCCTGCTAAACGTGGAAAACATTATCGAGAACATTTATTTTGTCCTTACCATAGGAAAAATGGGTATGATATTAATAATTGCCATATATTCAAAGACATCGTTCAAGACCTAATTGACTTGGGGGCCATCAAGCTTGACAACCCCCTTGCTCAACAAAACCAAAACCTTGGTATTTTTCAAACACCACTTCCTCACCATGAGGAGGTGCAACCAAATATAGGAGGGGCTAACACCAAAACTCCTCCTAACCAAGTTAATCATGTCCAACAATACCAAGGGTTTGTAGGTGCCATTCATGTGGTCACTAGAGGTCAAAAAAACAATCAACAAAATGCAAGGCAACAACCTCAAGCAAGTGTGTCACAACCTCCCACATCACCTCCCATCCAAATTTCCCCCAATCCTTCATCACCAATCCACATTCCTAGCCAATCAAATCCCCCAATTCCACCCATCAATCATCCACCATGACCAGTCATCTCATTGAGTAGCCGGTTAACCACAAGTCTAAAGATGGCTTCCACCAAATTGTCAATTTATGAGTTAATTCAACAATCTCCCCCACATCATGAGGCATTAATGGATATTCTAAAATCCATTGAATTACAATCTCAAGATTCTAATGCCTTCAACAACTTTGTAGGGAGAATCAAAACATGCATGGAGCCTTCCATTACATTTTATGACTTTGAGATTAAGCCAATCTCATTGGAATCAATAGATCCTCCATTGCACATCATGGCTCTAATTGACAAGAAGTCATTTAAAAGAGTTCTAATTGATACTAGTTCCTCCATCAATATCATCACCACATCTACCCTTCATCATTTGAATCTTCCTCCATCTCATATCACCAAGTCATCCTTCACCCTAAAAGCATTCAACGATGCTTTGTGTTCCATAGTTGGCACTATTATTTTACCCATTGAAGTAGGGGTCAAAATATTGCACACTATGTTCCACATCTTGGAAGGATCCATGGCATACAATGTACTCCTTGGAAGACCTTGGATGAGGGAAATGAGATGTGTCCCTTCCATTTTACATCAATGCTTGAAATATGTTCATGAGGGACAAGTACATTGCATACCAACGGATGTCGAACCATTCAAGTATTGCAATTTCATTTCAAATCCTTATGAATCCATGCTTCCTTCCACCCACATTTTCCTTTCACCATCAACCAATCCATCTACCACTCCACCCATTTCTTCATCAAAGGCTCCCATTCCTGAGGACTCCCTTATCACCAATCCTTCATCATCTTCATCATTGACTACATGCACATGTGGTCAAAGTCAATCCACATATTTGCCTTCCACTTCATCATCATCATCCATCCAACAACCTCCCCTATCCTCCTCCCCTCCCAATTTCACAGCTCCCCCCCCCCCCCCCCCCCCCCCCCCCCCCCCCCCCCCCCCCCCCCCCCCCCCCCCCCCCCCCCCCCCCCCCCCCCCCCCCCCCCCCCCCCCCCCCCCCCCCCCCCCCCCCCCCCCCCCCCCCCCCCCCCCCCCCCCCCCCCCCCCCCCCCCCCCCCCCCGATGAACTCCAAATAGCATAAATTTTGTATATGGGGGGATTGATTCTTCATCAAATCTAGCTCCCCTAGAGGAACCCAAGGAACCAACACTTGCCAACATTCCAAACATATTGGGATTCCCATATCACTATTTTCACATAGTTAATTGGTAAGGTCATGGCCTAGGATTGCATGAACAGGGAGTGTCTCAGCCTATTGATGTTCCATATCAAGAAGTGCATGACCGTTCAGGTCTAGGTTACCACCCACTTTCCACCACCTCTTCTCTTGAACAAGCCTTCCAAAGGCTTAATCTAAATTTAGGAGAAGAAGCCCTCCATCCCGATGATTCTGATGATGAAATCTATGAAGAATTCAAACTTATGTCGATAATTTTGGATGAATCTAAAGAAGAATCGAAGCCCATTATTCCCCATACCGAACAAGATGAGTTTTATCTCAAAATGTTCCCCATCCATGAGCCCATATTTCACTTGCTTCTTCCACAAGAGCGAGCCACCCCTACCGATGAACCACCACCTCCACTTCATTAATCCATTTCATAAGCCAAACTTGTAACATATGTACATAACACAAAAATAGTGGTTTTCACCACTACCAAAAAAATCAAAAAAATCAAACAAAAATATGTTTTCTTTTTCAGCATTGCATGTATATATCATTTAGTTAAATGCATTCATTTGTGTTGCTTGTTGTTTTCTCAGGGTTTTAGCAATCTTGTTCTTAGGTTCCATCCATTCCATCCAACCTTATCCACTTTGCCCATAAATCAACATGAATCCTGTTGATTTATTCACCCCACTCCGTAATCCATATGATCTGGCTAAACCAATTCCAATTGACATAAGTCTCATTGATATGGACCAAATTTCCTCACCTCCATCCTTTTTCGAGTTTGTCTTGTCCAAGGAATTGTTAAGGGCTTCAACCAACTACATTCCTCCATCCCCTCCACCTTCACCTTCACCTTTGAATCCTGAGGTTTTCTAGGAAGACATAGATGAGGATAAGTCAGAAGAGTTTGATGACATATTAGATGACATTCATCTGATCCCTATGCCCCATCAACTTGAGGAAGGTTCCCATATGTCCATTGAAGATACCATCGATGTGGACCTTAGTTCAAACAAAGACAATCCCCAAATTGTCAAGCTTGGCAAAATCTTATCTAACGATGAACAAGAGCAATTAATTGCTCTCCTCAAGAGGAAGAAGGGCATTTTTGCATGGTCCTATAAAGACATGCCTAGTCTTGACTCTAGCTTGGTTGTCCATAATCTCACCTTACATCCTGATGCTAAGTCGGTCAAACAAAAACTTAGAAGGATGCATCCTACCATTGCCCTCTTGGTCAAAGAAGAGCTCCAAAAGCTTCTAGATGTGGGTTTCATCGTACCCATTGATTATCTCGAGTGGCTCTCAAATATGGTACCCATTCGTAAGCCTAACGGGGTGATACACATTTGCACTGACTTTTGAGATCTTAACAAAGTGTGTCCTAAGGATGACTTTCCTCTTCCAAACATTGATACTCTTGTCGACACTTGCGCTGGCCATGAAATGCTTTCACTCATGGATGGTTTTTTAGGATACAACCAAATTCGAATAAATCCTGATGACCAACACAAAACAACATTCACTACACCTTGGGGAACTTTTTGTTACAAGGTGATGCCCTTTGGCCTCAAAAATGTAGGTGCCACTTATCAACATGCCATGACATACATTTTCCATGACTACATGCATAATATTATCGAAGATTATGTGGATGATCTCTTGGATAAATCTAAAACTCGACAAGAGCACATTGGTGTATTGGAGAAAGTTTTTGACCGACTTCTAGAACATAATGTAAGGTTGAACCCCAAGAAATGTGTCTTTGGTGTTACCTCGGGCAAACTTCTAGGATTCATTATCTCCAAAAGAGGCATTGAGGTGGACCCAAACAAGGTCAAGGTCATCATGGAGATGCCTCCCCCAACTAACTTAAAGGAATTGCATAGTTTACAAGGAAAGATTCAATCGATCCATCATTTCATTGCGCAACTTTCTGAAAAATGTAGGCCATTCAATCACCTACTACAAAAGGGGGTGCCATTTTATTGGACAGATGAGT
The DNA here is from genome assembly GCA_028583015.1 of Wollemia nobilis. Classification (NCBI taxonomy): domain Eukaryota; kingdom Viridiplantae; phylum Streptophyta; class Pinopsida; order Araucariales; family Araucariaceae; genus Wollemia; species Wollemia nobilis. The sequence goes on from JAQPPZ010000135.1 coordinate 14,067,124, forward strand.
GTCAAAAAGCCTTTGATGACATTAAGCAATACCTAGCTTCTCCACAAGTCTTAGCTCCTCCTCATCCGAGGGTCCCATTCTATGCATAATGAGATATATATATATAATATATACATGGATAATACACAAAAATATAAAAAAACATTGCATTTCATTTGCATACATTTCATTCCAAAATATTGCACTTCATTTTGCATACATTTCATGCCAACACATTATATTAACACACATTTCATATTGCATTTCATACATTTCATTTCACACATCCCATTCACATTTCATAATAAGGATCATTTATTAAGTTCAAGATTTTAATTGGTCCAATAAAATCATGTTGCCTTAATCAGGGGCACCTTCACATCATCATCCATTTTTCCACAAAGCCAAATTGTCATTCAGCAAACCATTAATGCCTAGGTGTTTTTGATCACTCAACCACTCCTAGTGTTTTAAGAAACCTCCAAAATACATGTCAAGTTCCTTTTAGGACCATCACACATATACACTAAGAAAATATTGAGTTTTGGGAATTGACTCCAAAACATTCTTGAACCAAACACAATTTCACATCTTAAAAACATCTTGTGTCAAAGAGGGATAACACCATACTTGGTATGAACCTCGAAGTGAAAAGGGTCATCCTTGCTAGTCCCATCATGCAACATAGTCCACAAAAATAGTGGTTTTCACCACTATCACAATTGCTTCCAAATTCAAAAGATAGAGTAGTAAGGATAGGGTACAATTCTCATCACACTTAGGTTGAGAATCTGATTCCCCAAAGCTCTAAATCTTTTACATCACACACCACTGATCATTGGGTTGTAAGGATCATACTACATTTCTAGTCAGATGGTTAGGTAGTCATCCCCAAAACTTAAGAGATCAAAACACAAATTGTGGACTATGGAGTTAGCCTCCATCGAAGCTATAGATGCTTGACTGGCAGTGGAGTACGCTCATGCATGGTGACACATCTCTTTTAAAGAGACCTTTGACCACACATAAGGACAAGCTAGCTTCTTGGTTTCATCCATAATAGGTTTACCCAATTTACTCAAGATGAGTTAATGAACTCACTTGCACACACATTGGTTCTTGATTGCCTTGAGTCATTACCATGCTCATGATTTGGTAAATGAATTCATTGCACACACATTTGGTCCTAGAGGGATTAGGCAATTTTAGTGAGTTTGTTTGATACCACTAGTATGTCCGAGTCTCTGCAAAATAGTAAAGTTTTCCATATCAACATCCATATCTTCTTCCATATCAACATCCATATCTTCTTCCATGTCAACATCCATGTCACTTCATGAGTCATTCACCCCACATACCACCAAGTTTGGTGCCCCTGATTAAACAACAATGCTAGAAACATGGCCAAGCAAGATCTAAACTATGAATGATCATTAGAACATATGCATTCCATACCTTGCATTAATCATCCATACATTCCACCTTGCATTAATCATCCATAACATATCATATGCATTCATCATCCATATAAACATGCATTCCACAAAAGCATTCCACAAAAAGCATTCACAAAAACATATAACACAAAAAGGTAAAATCCATGTATATATATATATATATATATATATTGCATGTACAATGAGTGCCAAAAAGGCTACATACAATGGAGCACCAAGGCTCATATACAAAAAGTGCATCTAAGCACTAGCTACACCCTCCAAGAGGACCCCTGTGACCTAGAAGGAGCCCTAGACCTAGAGCTATGCCTAGAATCGCTATGCCTAGTAGCCTCAGATACAGATGAGGTTGGAGGATCAGGAAGTGGAATATGATGCTCCATCAACCTATCCTCCAATGCCTCGATATACCTATGCTGAGACCGAAGGTGCGCTATATCGATATTATGTCAATGCTCTCTCTCTAGTAGCTCTACCTAGAGCCTCATGATCCTCGCATCCTGCTCTACCACCTACTGCTCCAGCCTCACCCAATCCTCCTCGCTTTGATCTGGAGGTCCATCCGAAGTCTCCTCCACATCATCTCCATCTTTACCATCTCCTCCACTCTTAGGAGCCTACCTAGTCACACCCTTAGTCCTCCTCCTTCGACTATCTGATCGAAGGTGCCACTATCACTTGGGGGTCTCATGGGTCCCCTCATCCTCAGCCTCACCCCCATATCCACCAATTGCTACTAGAGTTAGTGCCCATGGTGGCTATGTAGCGAACCATGCATCATACTCTAGAGTAGTCCCTACATCATCTATATCGAGGAGATCCATCTCCTCATCATCCTCATACACCTCCCTCCATGGCTCCGCACATGGTAGCCCTATCTCCTCTCGATACCTCCTATAGAGCACCAGCTCCTCCAAAATCCCCTACCTCAAGCCAAACTATCGGAGTACTCATGAGAACTAAAAATACTCAACCTCACTCCGATATCTCCCAACCACCCACCTAGCCTACCACACCCATCGTAGATGCTCTCCATATTTGATCCACCTGCTACCCCACCATGGCCTCCATATCACTTGGGTGGATGTCAATCCAACCCATAAATCTTGATACCACTGGCTCATCTACACAAGGCTAACTCGATTGTACCTCCTTGGCCATCACCCATCTCCTAGCATAGGGCTCCTCCCTACCCAAGCCTACCACTGGTAAGCCCTTCGATTGAGCCATGCTAAAGTGCTCCCATCCCCAACACTACAACAACAAGTTGCATCCTAACCCCTTCCTCCCTCACCTCCTCACCTCATAGAGCTCTTGGTATACCTACACCAATAAGGTAGGAGCCCATGCATACACCTACTGCATAGTGAGCATATCGCTCACTAACCCTATCAGGTTCCAAGGGAACCTGCACCCAGTACTATTTGAGGCCATGATGTTGGCCAACATGAACATCACCAAAGCACGGAGGGCATCCAAATCCTTGTCCACATACATGGACAAGTAGGGAATACCCCCACTCTCCACCCTCACACTCTACCAGCCATCACCAAACATATTCTTCATATCTATACCTTGATCACATCCAACCTCGACGTGAATCCCCTCCACTAGCACCTTGAGGATGTGATATACATCCTCAAGGGTCAGGGTCACCTCTCCCATGGGGAGCTAAAAAGTTCCCCTATCCGGATCCCACCTCTCCACCAAGGCAGAGAGGTACCCCTCATCCACCCTAATCACATCAACCCGGGCTACCTCCACTAGCCCCATAACCTCCAACAACTCCCACTCCTCATCCACTAGTGCCTTCCTCATCCCAAGAATGTACGATGAGAACCGATGTCGAGCCTCCAAAATCCTAAGCTGCAGCACAACACAAAATATTTTTCATTTACACATGTTAAAAAAAAACATAAAAATTTTGCACAAAAAGGACATTACCTAAGCCGCTCACACTCCAACTCCGACCCACACCTCTGCTCCTTCCACTACCATAGCTTTTGCACCCAATTCACTTCACCTCACTCCACTCCACTTCACCCAACTCTCCCAGACATAGCTTCTCAAACTCACAAATGCACAAATGAGCTTCATTTCTCACCCAACAAGCTATTTATAGCTGCTTTAGGTGCCTTGAGATGCCCATGGGTATTTCTTGGTGCACTGAAGTGCACCAGGGCATTTGCAAAATGCCCAAACATCGATGGGCATTTGTGCATGCCAAAAGCACCAACCAATATTTGGCATCAATTTTGACAAAAGAACAATTTTTTACAAAATAGTGGCTTATCCCCACCAAATCACTTCATATTGCATTCATGCATCTGTTTCATCATATTAATAGGTTTTGTGAAGGTTCCAACTGATTTGGATGCATAATTCTTATTTGTGACCATAAATTGCAAATCCCCTTAACAAGTTACAAAAGCACTCCAAAATGGTCCAAATCTTCACAAAATAATCATAATCATCATTCTCATCATTAATACATCATTTTCACATCATTCCATATCATAATTTGCATATTTTCCAAGTTCAAACAACATTCAAGTGAACCTTGTATCTAGTGGGTTATTCTATATACTTGGTGATTGCAGCGATTTGCATCCATGCAATTCGGTAAGATGAATAACCTACCATAAGGACACTTGGTCATTTTCATCATTCCATATCTCCTTGTTCAAAATCACAATCACATTTGGTACTTCACATTTTGGGTGAAACTATGCCAAGACCAATTTGCACAAAAGTTGTCATTGATGGCCTAGTTCGTGGGGCTTAAAACATGGACAAAAATCACATTTCATCATTATTTCCCTGAAAGTCATCATAGAGATAGGCACTAGCTAGGATGATTGGTTCCAATCATGGGAATTATTCAACAGTCACTAGCAGGCCCTCCAAAGTTGACTCTTTTTATTTTTCTTTGCATATCAATGACGTCGGAAGGCACATTCTTCAACAACATCGAATCACCCCAAATTTGGGGTAACCACATTTGGTTTTGAATTTCCCACAATGGGATACATCTTACATGATCATGACATCTATACTTGGCAAAAATCCCTTCATATGTTGGGGCAAAAACAGACACAATTTTCATCACATTTTTCACAAAACCCTTCATCTATTGGGGAAAAATAGACACATTTTTCATCACATTTTTCACAAAACCCTTCATCTATTGGGGCAAAAATAGATGCATCATTTCACATTTTTCACCAATCCCCTTCATACCATTGGGGAAAAAATGGTATCACATTTACATCATTCATTTGCATAGATTTTTCAATTGGCTCGTGAGATTCATCCACAAACTCACTCGCCAATTGAGGGGGTAAGCTACGCAAAATCCAAATTCTTTCATTCTTTTATCTTCAAGCTCACATTTCACATCTCAAGAGAAAGTTGCTTCTGCACCTAGCCAAAATAGGTGTCTTGTGTTTTTGCACTGCATTGTGTTTCATGCAACGCAATACAAAAAGGGGCATCTGTAGACACCAAAACCTAGCCACTTGTCATCCATCCAGGTCTTCCCACCATTTCCACCCATTTATTTATATATATTTAGGTATATTTGTTAAATATATATTTAATATTAATATTTTAATATTATATTTTATATATATTTAATAAATATAAATATTATATATGTGAATAAATCCCAACCATCCGATTTAACTTAATCCTAGCCATCCATCTACATCAATCCATGCCACACCCAAAATTAATATCCACCCTCCATTATGTTTTAATCTGAGCCACACAATTCGTGTCACTCAAAACCCTAACATACCCTAGTGTGGATTATTAATAGGAGCCATTTTGATGGCTCAACCCCTGAATTCTAAGTCCTAAGCCCTGAGTTTTCCCTAAGTTGAAGTTTTCTCGAAGCTTCCTAAGAAATCCAAATATACTTGCATTCTCCATCTGTCCTCACTTGCCATAGCCCTCGCATTCATTGCTACCCCTCTCACCCAACCAGATCTGCTTTTGAAGATTTCCTTTTCAACTGTCGAATGCCTTCGAATGCTCCTTGTCATTTTAGAGTGCCTCCAGGAACTTCTCCATCGCCAAGCACCTCTAGGTGCCCTCTGCCATTCCCAAGCATCCATAGGTTTTTTTTTCTACCTTCAAGCACCCATGAGTGTCTTACACTAGATTTCTACATTCCTCCTAGCCCTCGGGTGATGCTAAGGCATCATCATATTGATTACCTACAACAAATATCATAGATTAGAAAATAGCAAGCGTCTCAAGGTAAATATTTTTATTGTTATTTCATTCTATACATTTTCAATTTCTTTTCATGTTATTTACATCATATAGCTAGGGTTTAGTATTGATTTTTGAGGGTCTCACATTGTGGAGCCCTCATTGTTATTACTAACTTATTTGCTATTTTCTTGTGTGTAGATATAGAAGTATTACACTAGCATTGTGCAACTGCTTAAGTTGGAGTGGCCCAACATCGGATAACCAGAAGCCCACTCATTTCTGTTGGGAGCAAGGACGCATTTTGAAGACACCACCAGCATTGTAGCTAGGGTTTCGGAGAACCCTAGCATTGTGTATATTTGTATCAAAGAGTTCAAAGATTCTTTATTGTAACAATGGAGTTTTGAGGCTCCCCCCATTAATAAAAATCATTCATTGTGCAATATTATCTTTTTGAGTTCAATCTATATCTTGTTATTTGGTGTTGCATTTTTGTCTCTACATCTAGCATATCCCTAATAATACTAGTAGAATAAAGTTATTTGTGTCTCCACAATAAATTAAAATATTTACATTTCTATTAAATAATTTACCTTCTAAGAGCATAGGAGATGTTTGGTCATCCAAGTTTTGTTTTCCTATTGTTGTATAAATTTGATAAGGTTACTCTTCTACTCTGCTACTCTGATCTGCCTGTTGAGGATACTTATTTGTATATTTGGGGTCCCCAAAAACAAAACAACCTATCTTAGGTGCATGATACTTCTCTTGGATTCTATCCCTTGTATCATCCTTATTTGTTGAATCATTATGTTTCTAAGGATAGGGCTTTTCTTTATCCTTTCTCTTAAAAACTTTCTTGTTATTATCCTTGTTTTCATTATTCTTATTCCCAAACCTTTGTCCCTATTTTATATTTCCTTTGTTTTTCTTGTTTTTTCATTATACCATATTGCAAACCTAGGGCTTTTCCTCTTCCTAATTTCCTTTCATTCTTCTTCTTTCAACTCTATGTAATTTACGGTCTTTTTAGTTTTCTAATTCATCTCCTCCTACTGATCCAAATCATATGCCTTCTATAATATTTTGGGTTTAAGCAAGTTGATCACCATTCGGATTTTAGGATCTACTCCCAAGATAAACTTTTGCACTTTCAAATATTCCTTAGTTTCATATTCAGGGACATATTTCAATAGTTTGATAAATTTTTTATAGTAAGCTTCCACAGTCAAGGTACCTTGTTGAAGCATAGAAAATTCCTCAAATTTTTCTACATAGAATTGTTCAGTTAGGAATATTTTCTTGAATACCCTTACAAATTATTTCCATTTTAGATCCACTACTTGAATTTCTCTACCCACCTTAAATGTATTCCACCATTCCAAAGCAACATCTTGTAAATGAAGGGTGGCCCAAATATTTTATGTTTCAAGCAAGTAGTTCTTCATGGAAAAGTAGGTCTCTAATTCATTCAACCATGATTCAACCACATCACTCCCTTCTTTTCCACTAAATTTAGGTACTCTTACATTCTTCAAGTTGGTAAGCTTAGCCTCAATTTGAGCTTTAACTCCTTGGAATTCTCTTGCTTGATTTTCTTCTTGTCTACCTATTGAATTTTGATTATTATATTCTTTGTTGAGTGTTTTCAATATTTGTTGTTGTTGCACCATCTTCTCTTATACCAAATTAACCATTGATGTAAAATTTTCCATCCTTTTGTTAGAATCCCCTAAAATTCTAATTTGTTTTTCATTTTGAGGATGAGCTACAACTTCTTCTTGTGTATTAGGCCTTGTCTTCTTAGAATATCCCCCTCTTAAAATAAGTGTCATTTCATAAACACAACAAAGAGTTATATTAGGTTATGGATGGTAATGATTCCCAATAAGAATTACTTTCTAGAATTTTTACTCCTTAGTCTGACCAGTTAAGTTAGCATGCAATATACGCTTGTCCCGTATCAATTTAAGGTCCCTAGAAAATTTTAGCCTTCTTAACATTAGTACAACAAGGAAAATATGAATCTAATTTTTTTTTAGGAAGTAGAGTCCTATGGCATAGGCCCTAATACTAACTATAATGACCCTTCATATTGATCCTAGGGAGAGCAATTTTTTTTACAATGATTAACTAAGAATACAGAATAAATTCAATAGTGTTAAGGCATAACATCTTGAATTTATTATCGTTGTAGTTGGCACTCAAGTAGACAAGAGTGACCAACTTCCCATATTTTTGAGGTTTACTCTTCTAACATCTCCATTAGAAAATATGCCAAGTGGTTCCCCCTATTTTCCTACACTATCGTGTATGGGATAACTTTACCATGGCGTAGGATTACCCTCTAAGGCCCATATCACTTAAATGTGATGCCTATCCCCCAATCCTACATATCTCTTAAGGTGACACACCTATGTAGGATTACTATGGTGTGATGCCTTAGTGATTAGAATTTTTCATCTACCCATGAAACTAACTAAGATCATTACCACTTACCTAATAATGATCATGATCACACTTGTCTACCTGTAACATACCACCACTATATTACTTTGGTTAGTGTGAGTGACCATACTAAGCCTCATTGCTAAGATCACATAAGCCTCACCGATAGGGTTATTCAAACACATTCACCAAAATTACCTATTTTTCTACCCACGAACTCAACTAGGATTGGGTGTAACTCAACTCTAGGGTTAACTAATATGACAGTTGGCAGACTTAGTATTGATGCAGAATTTAAGTATTCTATTCAACATATTTTCCTATCTCACGAAAATAAATTTCTATAATAAATCATACTCAAAATTCAATACTAAAATCAACATAACATATTGATAAAGACCAAAGAAATTAGGTATTTCATTCCTATATAACACTAGAAATTACTGTTTATTTTATCTACATGAAATGAAATTAAACAATGTCTAGAGATCATAACCAAATTTCATTGATTACTTTCTCGTATTAATCCATCCTTATTTTCATTAAATATACATAGTTTGTCTTGCTATCTACAAATTATTTTCAAAGAAACTTAACATAGAAGGAAAATAATAATTCATCTTTCACTTTTTATATAATATTAATAAAATTCATGACAATACGTCATGAATTTTTACAAGGATATCCATTCCCTCATCAAATCATTACATAGCATGACTTCTACACAAGACACTTTTTAAGTTTTCTCATATGCAAATACAAATATTACATTTCAATACATTAATACATAATAGTAAGTCTCATCTTTTTTTCAATATCTTCTACTTGATAGGTATTTTCTCCATCGTGCTTTTGATCATAAGTATAAGGATCAAGACAACTATTTGAATGTATATGCAAGCCTAACATGCATCATGCAATTAGTACCATTCAACAACAATACAAGATCTCGGATCCATGATAGACTTCAAAACATTTTTTCAAAGCTTATTAACCATAAACAAGAGAAGCCCATACTTCGCTCTCTCAAATATGGTTCTTTTACTATACAAGCCACATCTATATCCTTGGATTAATTTACTAATCATCCTTCAATAGTAAATAATAATTACTCATAATATTTCCATTAATTATTCTTATTATTTTCTTATAACATGGGTTTATTTATCTTCCACTAGAACCAACTATGATCCTTATATTTTTCCATAATTAATAAATTCATAATTATTATTAAATAAACATATTATTTAATCAATATTAAACAAGACAAAAGTCTTTAACCTTCTATTAATATTAATTAATAGTTTCAACCCTATCAATTAAAAATGACTTAATAAAACTTTTAATTCTAACTATATGTTTTAACTACCTAAGATCAAATGTTATTTTTTTGTATTTTGATGGAAGGGGCCCCAATTGAAGCCATATATAGCTACTAAGTAATGATCACGAAGGATTAGGGTTTTTTTCTAAAAAATATCTCATATTTTAGGAGCAATAGCTTCACAAATGGTTATTCGATTCAGTTGATTCTTGGACCAACTTGTGCGGAATTTGAATATCCTTAAAATGAGTGGTCATGTGAAAGAATCCAAGCAATGTTGAGAGAGATACGACCTTGTGAATTCAACCATTCAGAACAAGGGCAGTGATAATTGTAAATATTTGTCAACTAGGGTTTAGATGATGGGAAGAGCAATGAAGGGCTAGGACTTTAGTGAGGCAAGACATTATATCTGGACATAGAATTTTTTAGCTAAGTTTTTTTCCCCTTGTTTATCTTAGAAATTTTGCATGCAAATTATTATAATTTTTTTTATCAAATATTATATTTATTATAGGATATTCTGATAAATTTCAATAGATTTTGAGTTTTAGTTTCCTTTACATGGACTGATTTATAGTTAAATCCTTAGAATTATCTCTAGTGGTAGAGGATAGTGAGGGCACCTTAGAGAGATCCTTGGGCTTCAACCTTAAGAAAATTAATTGATAGGAGTTGGAAGTCTCCAGGAGTGATTCTATCATTTCTTTCCAAATGTTTCTTCCTAGCCATTTTTTGTTCTCGAGAAGAAAGAGAAATAATCCTAAAAGGGGTCCTTGGTTTATGGGAATAGCATGACTCTTTCTTACTCGTTGGTATGAAGGCTTTTCACCTGAAAATATAAATCTATTCCTAGTACCAGTATGGGTTAGGATGTTTATGATACTCATTGAATTCTAGGAAATAGATACCTTCAAGTCAAAAGGCAACATTCTCGGAGAATTCCTTGAGATTTTAGATACAATAAAATATTGATTCTTGGTTATTTATGCTTAGATATTGGTCATGATTGATATAAGTAAAGCTTTACCAGAATCATTCATTCTTATGTACAAGGATAAGATGTGGATCGAAACCATAGATTATAAAAATATATCTTTTATATGTATAATATGTCATGAGGTGGGGTATATTAAGGTATCATGCCCTAACAAGAGCCCAATAAAATATATGTAGAAAACTACAAGAAAAACTTACAAATGGTTGTGAATGAAGATGGTTTTCAACTTCCAAAAAATAGATCTAGAAAAATGAAAGAAAATAAATAGTAGAGACCAATAAGGAAGGATATTGGAAGAAATACCAACTCTTTTGAGGCTTTAGTCTATTAATATAAAGTAGATCAAAACTTAGAGGACACAATACAATAGTTTCAACATATTAACAAGGAATCATCTATTCAATATGATCCTAATTTAAGGAAGAACATTTTTGATGAACCTAAGGAATGTGTCTCAGCATATTTTGAAGACTCTTGAAGTACCATATACCATTCAAGAGAAAAAAATAGATAGATAAAATGTAATTTTATAAGTTAATACTGTTAGAATATTATTATTGTTATAATGTGCACTATGCCTACAATTGACATGTTGACATTTGTCTTCTACCACTTGTCCCTGTCTTCAGTTTGATTTGGAGTGGTGTCTTCTGCAAGACACTTGGAGTGGAGCTTATGACACTTGTCATATCTCCCTCCTAAGCTTCATGCTTATATATTGTAAGATAACTTGTAAATAAATTGTGCCTTATTTTTCAGTCCTAACATTTGGAAAAGATAAATCAACATTAGATAACATTCCCCCTTAATGTTGACTTCTTTTACATAGATATAGCAAATTGTTAAACTAAGAAAACTTGTCTTTCCCAAGTGACTTGGTGAAGATGTCTACCACTTTATATTGAGTTGGTACATACTCCATGTGTATAATGTCTTCTTGGACCATTTCTCTACTGAAGTGATGATGGATCTCAATGTACTTTGTTCTAGCATGGAAAACTGGATTCTTGGTCATCTTGATGGTACTTTGATTGTCACAATATATATATGTTAGACCATGTATGAATAGCCCAATATCCTGAATTAATTGCCTCAACCATATTGCCTCCTTAGTTGCCTCACTTTCTGCTCTATATTCTACTTATGTTGACGATAGTGAAACTATGTTCTGCTTCTTTTTGCTCCATGAAATAGAGCCTTGGCCTAATTGAAAGCAATAACCTGATGTAGATCTTCTAGTTTCAAGACAACTGGCCCAATCTAAATCTGTGTATCCAATCAAAGAAAAATTATCACTTGATTTATACTTAAGGCCATGATGAGGTGTGGCCTTTAGGAATATCACAATACTCTTAGCTGCTATCCAATGGCTCTTCTTAGGATCCTGCATGAATCTAGAAATAAAGCCAACTGAATAGCAAATATCTGGTCTAGTTGAAGTTAAGTAGATCAAACTTCCAACTAGTTGCCTATAAAGTGTACCATCAACCCTTTCTTCTTTATCATTATTTACCAATTTCAATCTAGTTTCCATGGGAGTTAGAGAGGTCTTACACTTCTGATGCAGGAGCATCCAGTGGCCTCTGATGCAGGAGCATCCAGTGGCAGCAGAGCCATTTTCAAATAATTGGCTAAGGAGGGAAGACGTCACGATTTCGCGACAAAAGAAGAAGAAGAAGGCAAGGAGAAAAATATGTCGCAATATCGCGATAGAAAAAGTGTCACGATATCGTGACACAAAGTGGAGAGAGGAGCCAGCGGAGAAAACTGTCGCGATTTCATGACAAAAGATGTGTCACGATATCGCGATGCAAGCAAAGAACGAAGCCAGTAGGGAGAAGTTGTCACGATATCATGACAGCAAATGTGTCATGATATCGCGACACAAGTGGAGCAGAGGAGTCAGTGAGGAGAAGTTGTCATGATATTGTGACAAAAAATGTGTCGCGATATCGTGACACAAATGGAGCAAAGGAGTCAGCAAGGAGAAGTTGTCGCGATATCGCGATAGGAAATGTGTCACGATATCACGGCACAAGTGAAGCAAAGAAGTGAGCGAGGAGAAGCTGTCGCGATATCGCGACAGAAAATGTGTCACGATATCGCGACACAAAATGGAGAAAGAATCCAGCAGGGCCAACTGTCGTGATATCGCGACAAGTTCCATAGGAGAAGCAAGGGTGCCAAGGATGTCATGATTTCATGACCCAATCAGGCAAGAGGAGGCTACAAGCAAATATGTCACGATTTCATGACATGTCATGGTTTCGCGACCCAAAAGCAGAAGGAGAGTACGGAAGGCAAAGATGTCACGATTTTGCGACCTAAGGAAGAAAGAGAAAGTCAAAAGCTAAGATGTCACGATTTTGCGACCCGAAGGCAGGATGAAGAGTAGAAGAGGAAGATGTCATGATTTCATGACATGTCATAGTTTTGTGACCCGTAGAAGAGAGAGAAGGCACAGCAGAGATGTCATGATTTCATGATATGTCACATTTTCTCGACCCACCAAGGATAGAGAAATCTAGAAGAAAGAAATGTCATGATTTCACGACAAGTCGTAGTTTCACGACCAAAAGGCAAAGAAGGAACCAAGGAAGAAAGATGTCACAATTTCACGACATGTTATTTCATGACTCAGAAGGGATCGGCAGTTATAGGGACCGTTACAGAAGGGGGTCATTGAGTGACACGTGGTAGCACATAACAACACATGGCACCAAGGTGCAGTGAAGGCAGGCGAAGATGAAGAGTCGTATGGGAAGAAAAAAACAACCAGTCATGAAATAGAAATGAAGGGTCATGCAGAGTAATCTGGTAGTGAATGGGAGTCAGACGGTAGTTACAGGGGCCATTGTGGAATACAGTTATGGAACCGAATAGTCATGGCAAAAATGAAGGAGAAGCCACCAGCTGGAAGACGAAGAGGCACACAAAAAATTATAAAAGGGCAAGTTGAGGCATGCAAAAGGGGTGGGAAAATGGCCACAAGTAGGGGTTGCAGATGTGAGTTCCAGAGGGCCATTCTGGCCCTGCTGCGCTATTTTTCTTCCAAAAGAACTTAGGGTTCTTGGGTAGTGTAGACAGATAGTTTACACCAGGATCCATGGAGACGGAAGACCGTGAAACAGATGCACCGAACGTGAGGCATTTTTGGACTGTGTTTCCTTCCAGAGAAAGCTCAGAGTTCCTAGGTAGTGTAGGCAGATTCGTCGAGCATGAGGCAGTCTACACCAGGATCATGCATGTTGAGGGCTACGGATAGAGCGACGTGAATTTCTTCCAGATGCGGGAGATTAATGGTTGCGGCCATTGTTCTGTAATTGTTATTACAGACTACAGAGGATCAAGGCCTCTATAAAAACCTAGTGAATGTAATGAGAGAGCATGGAGAGCCAGAGATTGCATAGTGAATGTAAACTACGCCTGCGGGCTAGTCTGTGTAACTGTAAATCAAAAATATTGAATGAAAATATTGGATTTTGATGAATGCAATTTTTGGCCCCCATCAACTTCTCCATGCGAAACCTCTCCAAAATAGACTGAATATATTTAGCCTGTGAGATAAAAATATTACCAGGTTGTTGCCATACTTCTATTCCTAAGCAATAGTGGAGGAGGCCTAAATCTGTCATCTCAAAGTTCTTGCATAAGTCCTCCTTGAGAAACCTTATTCCTTCTATGTCATCACTTGTAATGATAAGATCATCCACATACAATGTAACCAAAATGATGTGGTTCCTCCAATGTTTCACATAGAGAGTAGATTCTACTATAGATCTAGTGAAACCAAGGTTGAGAAAATAGGAGTCAATCTTTGCATACCAAGATCGAGGTGCTTGCTTCAACCCATATAGAGCTTTATTTATTCCAACTAGTTGTCTGTAAAGTGTACCATCAACCCTTTCTTCTTCATCATTATTTACCAATTTCAATCTAGTTTCCATGGGAGTTGGAGAGGGCTTACACTCCTCCATGCGAAACCTCTCCAAAATAGACTGAATGTATTTAGCCTGTGAGATAAAATCCTTACCAGGCTATTGCCATACTTCTATTCCTAAGCAATAGTGGAGGAGGCCTAAATCTGTCATCTCAAAGTTCTTGCATAAGTCCTCCTTGAGCAACCTTATTCCTTCTATGTCATCACCTGTAATGATAAGATCATCCACATACAATGTAACCAAAATTATGTGGTTCCTCCAATGTTTTACATAGAGAGTAGATTCTGCTACAGATCTAGTGAGACCAAGGTTGAGAAAATAGGAGTCAATCTTTGCATACCAAGCTTGGGGTACTTGCTTCAACCCATATAGAGCTTTCTTTAATCTGAGGACTTTGTTGTTTTGGCCTTCAACTGTGTATCCCGGTGGTTGTTTTACATACACTTCCTCCTTCAAAATACCATTGAGAAATGCACTCTTGACATCCATTTGATATATTGGCCAATGTTTTTGAGCTGCCATAGCAATAAGTGTTCTGATTGTAGTCATCTTAGCCACAGGAGCAAAGGTCTCCTCATAATCAATTCCTTTTTGTTGCTTATAGCCTTGAGCTACTAGACGAGCCTTGTAGCGATCTAGTGAGCCATCTACTTTATATTTTGCTTTGTATACCCATTTTGTTCCTATGGTATATTTTCCTTTGGGTAAATAAACCAACTCCCAAGTGTGATTACTTTCAATGAAATCCAATTCTTGATCCATGGCATGAACCCATTTAGGATCACCAAGTGCTTCTTTGACATTAGAAGGTTCTGGTTGACTAAGGACTTTGGCCATGAGGGCACAATTCACTTGGTGTCTGAGGGCTAAAGGCCTTTTACCTGTATAGGTGGGCAAATGATTTTGGGTTTCATCTATTGTGGCTTGAACCCACTTGGGTAAAGTATTGGATGATTTTATTTGATCATTACGAGGAGAATATGGAGGACATGGATCATTTGTAGGAAGTTCTTCTTGTGGATGAGTTTCTTGATTTATGAGTGAAGGAGAAGGACTAGATGATATTGTATGCATGAATGGAGCAACTATTTCATTAGTTATTTCTAAAGTGGGGGCCTTAGGAGGATTATATGGGGAATACTCATGAAAGGTAACATCCCTAGATAAAATGATTTTCTTTGAAATAGGTTCATATAATTTATATGCATTGGCACTATCACTATAGCCAACAAAGATGCATTTTTGGCTCTTATCATCAAACTTCTTCCTTTTCTTATGAGGAATATGAGCATAGGCATCACATCCAAATATTCTCAAATGGACCACATAGGGTGTCCTTCCACTCCATGCTTCTTTAGGTGTTCTTTCATGTAAGGCCTTTGTGTATGACCTATTAGTCAAGTATGCAGCAGTAAGAATAGCTTCTCCCCAAAATGAGTTAGGTAATATAGCAGCATGTAACATTGATTTTGCCCTATTTGTGATTGTTCGATTCATCCTCTCTGCAACTCCATTTTGTTATGGGGTATAAGGGGTTGTGAATTACCTCCTTATCCCATGATACTTACAAAAATTAAATAATTTATTGAAGACGTATTCTCCACCATTATCTGATCTTAAGGTGGAGATTTGAGAGCCACTTTCTCTTTCAACAAGTGCGATGAATTCTTTGAACTTATCAAGGGCTTGCCACTTATATTGAATTAGGTAGATCCATACCTTTCTACTGTAATCATCAATGAAAGTGATGTAGTATTTAGCCCCAGTATAATATTGAATAGACATTGGCCCACAAATGTTTGAATGAATTAATTGCAAAGGTCTATTGGCTCTCCATGCCTTTCCTATTTCAAATGGTTTCCTGTGGTGTTTGGCTATCACACATGGCTCACAAAAACATTTTGACTCCTTAAGATGTGGAAGTCCTTTAACTAATCCTTTTGTAGCCATCATTTGAAGATTATTAAAATTTAAATGTCCCAATCTTTCATGCCACATGTACTCCAAAGAGAAAGTAGTTGTTGTATGCAAAGATGTTTGTGTTACAGATTTTGTAAGGAGGTAGTAAACACCATCCTTTTTCACTCCCATGGCCTTGACATAGCCATTGGGTTCCTTAATGTAGTATTTATATTTTTCAAAATAGATATTATAGCCCTTATCTGTAAGTTGTCCAATAGAAAGAATACTCCTTTTAAGACCAGGCACATACAAAACATTTGTTGCAGGAACATTATTACCATCATGCAAAGTAAGTGGTGCCTCCCAAACACCTTCAATGGGTAGAGCACTTTCATCACCAAAAGTAATGAATTGATTTGATGTAGGCTGAACCTTGGTCAACCAATCTTGCCTTCCTGTCATGTGCTTTGTTGCTCCAGAATCAATATACCAACATTCTTTATCTTCAACATTAACTTGGTTGGCTGCATACAATGTGCTTAGATTATTATTTTGTGGTTCTCCCTATTCTCTTTGCCTTTTATAGAAATTAGCAACATTATGATTCCATTTTCTATAATATTCACACCCTTGTTGATTGTTGTTTTGACCCCCTTGAGGTCTTGTTTGCCATCTTAGCTACTGCTGGTACTGCTACTGATGTGGTTGCTGATGGTACTATGGATTTGTTTATTGTTGGTACTGTTGCTGATGTGGTTACTTCTGGTACTGTTGATTTGGCTGCTGCTGGTACTATGTGTATCTTTGATGTTGTCTACCCCTTTGATTTTGACTATGCTGATTTTGACCCTTGTTTTATTGAGTCTATAAAGTTGCCTTGGTGGAAAAATTTGCTGATGTGGCTTCAATTTCTTCATCTTTGATTAGGGCTTGATCATGCTTCTTAATTAGGATCTTAATATCCTCTAGTTTTGAATTCATTGTTTTACCACTCAAGTCTAACATGGTAGCATAGGAGTGAAACTTTGAAGGAATACCATGCAACATTATTGGAATTAACTCATTATCATTTAGGGTTTTACCAGTAGCTAAGAAATCATTTTTAATAGACTTCACTTCCATAAGATAATCGGTAAGTGAGCCTTTCATACATAGATTGTGCAATTTTTGTTTGAGATACAAAATATTATCTTGAATTTGCCTATCAAACAATCTATTGAGAGCATCCCATGCTTGTTTAGGTGTTTTTATAGCTCTTACAGTTTCTCTGCATTGAATTCATGTAGCTAGATTGATTAAACTTAAAGCTATGTTGGAATTCTTCTCAATTTGTGCTTTTTCTTGAGGGTATATAGGTACAATGAGTGGGTCTTCATTAGCCTGCCTATCTCTCACAAAGTCCCACATGTCATTCATTATTAATATTGATTCCATATCATACTTCCAATTTGCAAAATTTTGTGCTCCTTCAAGTTTCTTTGTAAGTCCACATAATAGATTTGTAGTAGCCATGATTTAGAAAAGTATCAAAAGAAAAAGGAGCTCAACAAAGGATGAATTAAGAATGACAAGTGCCAAATTAGAGCCCTCAAAAAAATCTAGGGTACACCACTGAAGATCCAAAGGAGGGTTCGCCTAGTTTTTCCACTCTAAATCTTCAAGAGATTCCAACAGTGGGAGGTTTAAGTTGAACATACGTGCCTTTTTCTATCCAAAGAGAGTAATAATTAGAATTTTTCTAGAACTTTATACCAAAATTCTCAATATACCCGCCATTACGTGAGGGAGACTGTAAGCATTTGAGCAATTGATACGTGGAACATAGGCAATTCTGAAAGGGAATAACCTGCCAGACCTTTATACCAAACTACTCAATATACCCACCCTTATGTGAGGGATACTATAAGTATTTTAGCAGTTGATACGTGGAACATAGGAGGTTATACAAATGTGATGCTTGCTTTTTGTAGAATTGTTATAATAGATGTGTCAATGTATTTTTTGCTGAAAATGCTTGTATGTGTTTGCTTGCTTGTATATGGCTTAGTGTCAAGTGTGTATGAACTACACTTGATTACAATTATAAAACCCAAAGTCATGCAAGGGTAATATAAACATAAAATGTAGACAAAGCCCAAAATAGAAGATGCAAGCAATAAACACCTAGTGGCCAAGAGAGTGCCACAAAATGAATCCATCGACAAGGGACAAGGGGTCCTAAATCACCCCTTAAGTTGATGATTTGTATTGAAAACTTGGCTAAAACAAATTAGCCCCAAATGTGCTTCCAAAATATGATACAATATCAATGCCTCCTTTTAGAATATTGCCCCCAAATTCAATAGATGACTTGGCATAATGTCCTCCCTAAAGACTTAGAAATTGACTCCTCACAATTTTTACCAAATTATAAACCAAGAGTGTCGGATACAACCGAAAATGCACTCTGTTTATAATATCAACTTCAAGTTAAAATTTAGTTGACTAAAAGGTCTTAAAAACGAAAAATAATTGCACCAATGGATCCCCCTCGAATTTCTCTTTCCAATGACTATAAATATGCCTATAGTCAGATACAATTTGATGCTTTTAGAAGGCAAAAAACAAAGACCCTCTACAAATGTGTGCAACTCCGGGACTTCCCAAGTGGTCACCCATCCGAGTGCTACTCTTGGATGAATTGCTTAACTTGGGAGTTTTATAAAAAATGTTGCCAGCAAAGTAGTCTTCAAAGATGGAATTAAAATATAAAATAAGATATTTTAAACATACAAATCCCTTTCTCAACTCCCACGTGCCCAGGTGGGTTTCATTCAGTACAGGAAATATTAAATTCTCTTCGAAGTAGGCCTCAATCAATTAATGCACTCGTCAGTCTTCACTTTTGTAATCAATGTGTGGCCTCAATCAATGGGTTTGCCTGCACGGGGCGTAGAGCTCACTTTCCAGCTGGTCACGGTGTCTTCGGATCTCTATGAATTTTGGGTATAAGTTCATGTGGGAGGATGGCTACCTAGACGGTCATCGATGCTGAACCCAAGCTTTAAAATGAATAGCAATAGAGAATTTGTTTTGCGGAAAAAAAGTTGAAGGTATCGGAGGGAGCAAATTGAAAGGGATCTCAAATATTGCAATATAAGCCATTTCGTTTAATTACTGTCTCCATTTTTCCTGGTTGGAAATTTCTTTGAATAGGAATTAGCACAGAGAAAGAAAAATTTATAGAAAGAATAAGAGGAAAGTATGGAGATTGAGCAAAGGCATGCAGAGTATGTAGAGCAGATAAAAACAGATTTAAAGGGAAGGGAAAAGTTTTTCAATCGATGGGAGTCAAAACGAGCAGTAGAAGACGGCAACTAAGGAGGCAATATGGTTGAGGCAATTAATTTAGGATATTGGGCTATTCATACATGGTCCAACATATATATATATATATATATATATATATATATATATATTGTGACAATCAAAGTACCATCAAGATGACCAAGAATCCAGTTTTCCATGCTAGAACAAAGCACATTGAGATCCATCATCACTTCATTAGAGAAATGGTCCAAGAAGACATTATACACATGGAGTATGTACCAACTCAATATCAAGTGGCAGACATCTTCACCAAGTCACTTGGGAAAGACAAGTTTTCTTAGTTTAGCAATTTGCTATATCTATGTAAAAGAAGTCAACATTAAGGGGGAATGTTATCTAATGTTGATTTATCTTTTTAGGATAGTGCACATTAAGGGGGAATGTTATAATATTATTATTGTTATAATGTGCACTATGCCTATAATTGATAGGTTGACATTTATCTTCTGCCACTTGTCCCTGTCTTCAGTTTGAGTTGGAGTGGTGTCTTTTAAAAGACACTTGGAGTGGATCTTATGACACTTGTAATATCTCCCTCCTAAGCTTCATGCTTATATATTGTAAGATAACTTGTAAATAAATTGTGCCTTATTTTTCAGTCCTAACAAATACCTCTACCATTAATAAGGAAATACCATAAAATAAGTAGGACAAGTCAAAAGCTTCTGTAATGAAGCCAAGATATGATAAATATGATGAAAAAAAACTATGAAATAATATTGAGGAATAGAATAATAAGATCTAATCCTGATATAAGCAAAAAAAAAACAGGAAAACCCTCAAATTATCAAGCAAGTTCCAAAGAAGCAAGAGTAAACATAGAGAAAGGAACACAAACCAAGTTGGTTGAACATCTCTTTACGAAACAACAAAATAATGTTGGTAATATACGAGTGGGGCCAAAATCCTCTAATGAGATATGATTATCATCTCATGGAATATTAGGGGTGTTAATTCCTCCTTAAATCTAAGGTATTAGGAACCTATATTTAAGTAATAAGCCTGATATTCTTTGTATCCTAGAAACTAAAATGACAAAAGAAGAAGTTTCAAAAACTATGAAAGTAGTATGGGAAATATGGGAATGGGATTCTATAGATTTTGAAGAAGTGGCAAGAGGAATTCTAACTTATTGGAATACTTCTAGAACCTCCTATGTAGCCATTCATAAAACTAGGCATTATATAGCCTCTTTAATCACTTGCTACTTTGCAGATTATCATTTCATCCTTATCAATGTTTATGGACCTACAACTCAATCAGGTATATTAGAAGTTTAGAGTGGGATTGAAGCATTTATGAGAAGTAAATACCAAGAAACCCAATTTATGATCATAGGATATTTTAATGCCATAACCAAGCTAGATGAAAAATTTAAGGGAATTAGCAAATTAACCCAAAGTATGAGAGATTTCTCAGCTTTTATTCAAAAAAATAATATATGGGAGGTTGAATTTGAAGAAAAAAACTATACTTGGACCAACAATAGGAGAGGCCAAAACCTAATAGCAAACAAATTAGATAGATGCATACTCTCTAGTAATTGACTAGATGAAGGAACTTGTGCTAAAATTAATACCTTAATAAGGATAGGTTCATATCACTGGCCAATAAGTGTTAAAATGGTGGTAAGTGAATTAAAAAAATATCATTTTTTAAATATGATAAGATGTGTGAAGACCATCCTCAATTTTTTGATATGATAACTCAAACATGGAATTATTTAGGTAATGGTGGGATGTATGCTCTTCCAAGTAAAATTAAATATATGACATCTATATTAAAAGAATGGAACAAGAACACTTTTGGAAATATTTTTGAGAAGAAAAAATAACTAAAAGATAAAATTCTAAAATTTCAAAAAGGTGATCATAATAATTCAAGCTTAGAGGAAAGGGAGTTTCTTAGTGAATATCATAATATTTTGAGTAAGGAAGAGAAATTTTGGAGATTAAAATCAAGAGAGACATGGTTAAAAGGAGAAAAATACAAAGTTTTTTCATAGGATGCTTATAGTACAAATATAAACATCTAGAATTAGTAGAATTAAAACAATATAAGGGGTTTGTATTGAAGATCATAGTGAAATTAGAAAAGAGCCAAAGTATTTTTATCACAATATTTTAGGACGAGAGGAGACTGAAGTTCTTAATGATAAACTTCTTCAAGATGTTCCTTCAGCTATAATGAATGAAAATAATGGGAAATTGATGGAGCCAATTACTCTAGAAGAAGTTCATTTAGCTCTTTTATCTTTTAATAAGGATAAATTTCTAGTTCTATATGGGCTCTCTGTAGATTTTTACCAACATAATTGGGATATAGTAAAGGATTATTTATTGGTGGAAATGGAACAATCAAGGGTAAAAAAATACATACCTAATAAAATAAATGCAATATATCTTACCCTAATTCCTAAAAAGAAGAATGTTGAATTGTTTAATTCTTTTAGACCCATAAGCTTATGTAATATGACATATAATATTATCTCCAAAGTGATGGAAAATCAATTAAGGCCATTGTTAGACAAAATTATTTTAGAAGAGCAAGGAGGATTTATGAAAGGGAGACAAAATTTGGATAGGAACGAAGTAGCTCATGAAGTTATACATTCAACAGCTTCAATAAAAGAGAAAACAATGATCTTAAAACTTGATATGAGTAAATCCTATGATAGAGTTAAATAAAAAATTATTTTTGCAATTTTAGAAAAGTTTATATTTGAGAAGAAATTTGTTAGATGGATTAAAGCTTGTGTCTCTATAATTTCTTATTCAGTATTGGTCAACAGGTTTTAGTAACAAAATATTTTTAAGCCAAGAGAGGCCTTAGACAAGGAGATCCTCTATCTCCTTATTTGTTTATTATCATGGTAAAGGTTTTGAGTAGGAACTTAATAAGGTGTATAAATATGGGTTTATAAGTGGACTTAAGGTTAGTAATAACATCGACAACATCACCCATCAACAGTTTGTAGATGATGCAATCCTTTTAGGAAGAGCAAGGATAAATGAAGTAAGAGCTTTGAATAACTTTTTAAAGGAATATGAAAGAGCTTCAAGGAAAAAATTTAATAGGAAAAAATCCAAAATATACTTTCTTAACACTCCAAATAATATCAAAGCAATAATTTTTAGGTTACTTCAAATGGAGGAGGCAAATTTTCTAACAACTTATCTAGATATGCCTTTATTTGAGGGGAGAATGAGGATAGAAAATTATAGAATCTAGTTATTAGTAAAGTTCAAAATAAACTTCCAGCTTCGAAAGGTATATGGTTATCATTAGTAGGAAGAGTGTAGTTAATTAATTCAATCTTACATGCAATTTCAACATATTATATGTCATTGTATTCTATGCCAAAATCAGTTGAAAAAAAATTACTCTATACTATGCAATCCTTTTTATGGTTAGGTTTACATGATAAAAGGATATTTCCTTTGGTGAATGGAGCAAGGTGTGTGATTTTAAAACTAGGGGAGGTCTTGGTTTAAGAGTTATTATAGATGAAAAATTTTCTCTTAGGGGAAAAGTAATATGAATATTGTACAAAGAGAGCCAAAGATAATGGGAAATAATTCTTCTAAGTAAGTATGTTGATCCCAATGACCCAAGTTTAATATTTATTGCATTCTCTCTACCAAATGGTTTTTCTCTTTGGAATGGTTTAAAAAATCTATTGATCTTATGATTAAAGGTTTAATATGGGTTGTGGAAACTAAAGAAAAAATTCTATTTGGATGGATACTTGGTGTGATAAAAATCACTCAATTTAGATCTAATTTTGAAACCTTGGGTGAGATTGCTTCAAGATAAATATGGTGATAGGGTTTCAAATATTTTGTACAAGTATACAGGACATTGATGCTAGGAGGAAATTGAGTATAAATATAACAACTATGATTATTCCATGGGAAGCCAAGGATAAATTTATTTGGGAGTTGAATAGCTTAAGAGACTACATAATAAAAATTGGATATAATGTACAACACCAACAAAATAATAATATCACTAGAATATGGAGAGATATTTGGGATAGCCCAAGCATTCCTAAAGTTAAAATGTGTGTTTGTCTAGTAGGTCATAGAAGAATTTTATCTTGGGATAACCTTATGATAAGGGGTTTTCATGGTCCCTCACATTGTGTTCTTTGTAAAAAGGAGGAGAGTATAGACCATCTCTTGGGACATTGTTCAATAGTCTAGAATCTATGGCAATATATTCTTAATATGTTTGGTAAATGCATGGTGATGAATAGAAAAATTAAATATTGGTTAAAGCAATGGCATAGCACTTATAAAATTGAGGCTTTATAGACAATATGGGATATATTAAAAGATACAATACTTTGGGTTGTATGGCTAAATAGAAATAGAATAATATTTAAAGGAAAGAGAAGCAGTTTAGAGGTAATGAAAAGGAAGATATTTTTAGCCATAGAGGAGTCTAAACCAACCCTATCAACTCACCTAGTCCCTAATCTAGAAGTAGAGAGCCTTGATAGATGGATTCAAGTCATTAAATGGAATTATGATGTTGGGTACAAGAGAAGCAAAAAGAATGCAAAGAATATAAAGTGGAAATGACCAGATATGAATCAAGTTAAATTAAATTATGATGGAGCATATAAAGGAAATCTAGGACCAACATGAGCAGGAGGAATAATTAGAAATAATAGAGGAGATATTTTACCTCATTACACTTTCAATAGTGGATTTACGGATAATAATGAAGCTGAAGCTTGGGCAGCTTTAGAAGAGTTAAAAATATGCAAACAAAATAAATAAAACAGAATATGGATGGAAGGTGATTCTCTCGTAGTAATAAATATAATTTTGAGGAAAGCTAAGGCTCCATGGATCATACAAGAGATAATTGTGGAAGTTCATGATATTGCTAAATAGTTTTAAGAATATAGGTTTACATGTACATTAAGGGAAGGAAACAAATGTGCAAATAGGCTAGCCAATATAGGGGTTTTGATTGAGGATCATGAAGTTAAATTATCCTTTCCATGGTTAGAGGAAGTAGTAAGTTTAGTTGAAGTTGACAAGAAAATGTTGATTGTCTGAATCAATTAATGTTTAAGATTTACTTCAATATTTTCCATTGGTAATATCTACTTTATTTTGTAATAATAATGTGTTTTCATATAAACTATTTATTATAATTTTTGTGGTTGCACTTGTGTTTTAGGAAGGAAAATAGCAATCCATATTTGATAAAGTGGACTATGATAGTGAAATGTTTTGGAGATATTACTATTCTAAGATGCAATGCATAGATAGTAGAGGTGAATTTTTTTATTGTGAAGGTTCCTATAAAAAATTTCAAGAAGGATGATGAATTCTAGAATATTTGTATTCATACAAAATTTTGAAAAGATCTAGAAAATGAAAATCAAGAATTTAGACAATTTATGTAAAATGATGTAGGTTTCTAGATATAGCATCTCAATTGAGATGAGAATTGTATCTATTTGTAAACTCTCAAGCTCTAAATAAGAGAGTTGTAATTTATCAAGGGTGGGGGACCAAGTACAACCCCTTATTATCCAGCCAAAAAAACTTGTAATTCTAATTACATAATTGCTTTAGCAAAATAAGGCTTGGTTTTTAGGGCAAAGGCTAATGGATTCTAGGAACTCAAATATTAGATTTACATGTAAAGAGGTGCCATTTAAATCCTATGGTCATTGAGTTTGAGCTTTGGTTTCAATTGAAAATAATTTATCTTGGGAGAGGCCATACCTATACACTTCCTTAATGTTTTCCATGTTTACAAGCATCAAACACTAGGTAACCAAATAGTCAAAATAAAAATATTTGCATGGTGTAGGTGACAATTATGTAGCTATTGGCATCAGGTCTTCGGATATCACTAATAAAAATCTCTAAGGTGTTCTAGGTTACGGAGTAATGTAACTCTTTCTAAATTGGTAGAACGAGCCTTGATTTTCATCTGAAACTACATTTTGGGTTTACTTAATTGAAAGCCAATGCATATGATTACGAACAATATTGCATGGTAGTGTGGGAAAGCTAGGCATGGATAACTCCTGATAGAGGTAACTCAATTAAAAATAGATAGCTTTCACCTCTACCAATAATATATTATGAAACAAAACCTATTAGTTAGACACAAAATATATCCGAAAAATGAATTAAAAAGCATTCCGGTTTGTGTTCTCTTTCCTCCTCAAGATTAACCCGTCCACTGTTATTGCAATTGCTATGACGAAACAGGGTGGTTCAGGCATGGCACAAGATATTGTATTTAAGAATATTCGCATGGTTGATGCTAAGAACCCTATCATAATCACTCATTACTATTATGGCTTGCAATTTCTTGTGCCAATGAAGTACATTCAAACGATTGCTCTTATATCTCGTGCAACTGATGAGTGCATACCTATACTCTTATATTTAGGTACCCAAATAGGAAGCCAAGCAAAATTGGGAGTTTGGAAATTAAATGGTGAAACAAGCAAAACAAGCATTTAAGAATTTACACTCACTCAAAGGAGAAAATAGAAAGAAATTACCTCTATAACAAAAAACCCGAATTCTTCCATATATTAACCAATTAAGATTTATAATCCAAAAAAAAAGAGTTTTGGGTGATCAAAGGTCTACGTAGCAGCAAGCAAAGTCTGACTCTTGGTCATTTGTTTCCCTCCTTTTGTGATTTCTAATTTTGCATTTTTCCTTGGCAGATTATTTCTTGCCCTCTGTCCATCCTCTCGTCGCTTCCTAGGGCTAGTCGTGCACCTTCCCTGACTCCCAAAACTAGGTTGCGCTAGCAAAATGATTCTGCAGGCACTCCCCATGGTGACGCACTTAGATCTTGATCATTTTAGTAGAGACGTTGAGGGCTCCGTTAGTAGGTGGCAAGCCATCCTTTGCTCACTTGCTCCAAAAAAATGAATTCATATGTCATCTACAGCCAGCAAAGTCATCACACAAGGGAATAATGTTCTATGCCCTAAATCCCTCATGGAAAACTATGAATCCTGGGATACCAACTCCTCATTAGGCAAATTTATCGGTGGGCTACCTGACTTAGATGCTATTCACAGATGGGTAGCTTCAAAATGGAAAACCCTAGGCAACTTGGAGATCTTGGCAATGACAAGGGGTTTTTTCATGATTCAACTCAATTCCCATGAAGACGCAGAGTGCATCTTATTTGGAGGGCCCTGGTTCTATGGAAGGTGAAGTCTATTCCTCAAAAAATGGCAACCATACTTCAACCCCAGCTCCTAGAACATCAAATTTACCCCCATCTAGGTTATACTTCTAGATCTTCTAGCCCACTTCTTCTATTAAGATTCCTTGCTTGGTCTTTCTAAGATGATTAGCAAGCTCATGGCTATCGACCCGATCACTCGGGAAAGAACCCGGCTAAATTAGATCCACATTTGCATGAATGTGAACCTATAAAGTCAACTTCCAGACCACCTGAACCTCATCTATGGTGACTTCAAATATAAGTAGCCACTCTTCTATGAAAACAAGCTAAATTTTTGCCCTGAGTGCCAATCCCAGGGCCATCTTCAGTCGTAGTGCCCCAAGCTCTGGATCTTGCCCCAATCAAAACCCGCTAGGGACCAATAAAAGAAGTTGCACCATCAACCCTCGCATGTCTTACCGGTGGCCAACAAAGATATTTCCAGACCCCCTCCAGGCCCACTCAATTGTAATGCAAGTACCTTTGTTCCTCTAATCAATAAATTCAATCCTTTGCATAGTTCTATTTTTAGCGAGGATTGTGAGGAAGGCAATATCTTGGCCACCTCTAAACCAACGACCATCCTCTCACCCTCTTGACCTCCCCTGGTTTACCCCCCTATCACCCCCATCCATAATCCTCCCCCATACTCGATGCCCCCTCTTCCCCTAGAATCCCTCAAGGCTTGCCTCCCTTCTCTCCTCCTTCGTCCCCCTAGCTGGGTCCTAAAGACCCAGCCTCTCCTATGTACTAAGACTCTATCACTGTTGATGACAAAGCCGAGGACCAGTCATCCCCTAAGCAAAGTAGTAACAGGATAACTCGGAGCTCCTAGAAACCCATGATGGATGTAGGAGGGAAAAAAAGAGAGTAAGACCCTCTGATTCGGACATAAGGAACAAAAATGTGGTTGAAGATATAGCCAATGGAACCTAGAGAACGCTATTTTAGGAAACAAAAAACAATTCCAAAGATGAAATTCAAAGATCCAAACCCCCTGCTCAACAAGGAAAATGGGGCAAGAGAATTTCCAAGAGTTTGAAATGAAAGTCCTCTCCTGGAATGCGAGAGGCCTAAATGGGGTAGCCAAACAGAGACTAGTTGCAGCCATGAGGAGAGAACATAATCCAACCATTTTTCTCATTCAGGAAATAAAATTGGGTGATCAATGGTCCCCTAACATTGCTAGAAAGATTTGGTGAAACTGTGATTTCATTCATTCCCCGACTTTTGGGACATCGGGAGGGCTCTTGTGTCTCTATAATCCTACCAAGCTCCAAGGAAACCTTATTTGGAGCCATGATAGGGTAAGCAACATCTTGTTCCAGGATACTGAATCCTAGAATTCTTGGGTGATGTCAAATTTTTATGCCCCAAACTCCTTTGTGGGCAGAGAAGCCCTATGGAAAATGCTCACTTCAATGAGGTAGGTCTTCAAAGGAACTCCTTAGATCCTAGTAGGGGACTTCAATTCTCCTTTGCACCTCAAGGACAAAAAATAAGGGAATAGCATCACTCACAAAGATACTGCAGACCTAAGAAACTTCATTAATTCCAATGCTCTCATGGATGTCCAACTTTAGGGGTCCCTCTTCACTTGGAGCAACAGAAGGAAGGGCACCAATCTGATCCAAGAGTGCCTAGATAGATTTATGCTTTCCCAGGAAGCCCTCCCCTGCTTTGGGGATGCCAATTTGTGAGCCCTCCCAAAGATAGGTTTTGATCACAATCCCCCCATCCTGGAATCAGATTCTAGATTGTAGTTCAAGACCCCTTTCAGGTTTGAAGCAATGTGGATTCACCATAAGGATCTCAAGGGCTTGATACAGTCATGGTGGAGTCAAAAATTCTCAAGATCTGCTATTAACCAGGTAACCCAAAAACTCAAGTTCATCAAAGGGAACTTGAAAAGTGGAATAAGGAAACCTTCAGGAACATATTAAAATACAAACAGTAGGTCAAATCCTAAATCAGCCAGATTGAGGAGTCCTTTTAGAAAGGTGAAGGCAGTGGTAGTCTTAGGGATGAGGAGAGTGCCTTGTTGTCTAAGTACCACAACATCCTCACCAAGGACGAAACTTTCTAGCGCCATAGGTCAAGATAGATTTAGCTCAAGGAAGGTGATGTCAATACCAAGTTCTTCCACATCTCAACCTTGAGGTATAGGAGTGCCAATAATATTAAAATCCTTGTCTTGTAGGATGGGGTAGCCATTTTAGATATTCGTGCAATCAGAGAATAAGCCATGAATAATTTCAAAAGCCTCCTAGGTTCCATCCTGCCCCAAGCCCATGATGCCATGGAATCCCTCCTATCTATCATACCCACCATCATCTCCTAGGAATCAAATGATTTTCTCCTCAGCCCCATCTCCCAGGATGAAGTTCACTAGGCCCTCTTTTCCATGAAGCCCGACAAAGCCCCTGGGCCGGATGGGTTCTCACCCAAGTTTTTCTAGACCTTCTGGGATATCATGGGGCAGGATCTTTCTAACGCCATTAGGGAAATGCAAATCTCTAGGTACATTCCCAAAGATGTGAATTCCACCTTCTTGGCTCTCATCCCTAAAGTGGCCAATTCCTTATCCCTCTCTAATTACTGGCCCATCGGCCTGTGTAATGTCATTTACAAAATCCTTACCAAAGCCCTGGCATCCAAGATATCCAACATTATTTCATCCATCATTGACCCATGTCAAGGGAGCATAGTCAAAGGATGCAATATTCTCGATGGGGTCATCACCATCCATGAATTGATCCATTCAACCCAGGTTTTAGATACGGTTGCCTTCTTCCTTAAGATAGACATGAACAATACCTTTGACAGAGTCAACAGGGAATTCCTTAGCCAAATCCTTCTCAAGTTTGGGTTCCATGAGTCATGGGTAAACCTGATCTACAACTGTATTTCCTCTTCTTGGTTCTTTATCATGGTAAATGGTTCTACTATGGGTTACTTCCCGAGTTCTCGAGACCTGAGGCAGGGTGACCCTCTGTCCCCCATTCCATTCATCATCTTTGTAGAGAGTTTGGAGAGAACTATCAAGGAGGCTTGCTCTTGTAGTCAGCTTTCTAATATTAGGGCAGCATTCGAGCTTCCCCCCATCACTCACCAGTAGTTTGTAGATGACACGTTGATGGCTACTAAGGCTTTGGTAGCAGATGCCAAGGTGATCAAGGATATTCTCAATTGCTTTGAGGAAGCTACTGGCCAAAAAATCATTTACACTAAAAGCAAGTTTCTCTTCATCCATACCCCAGCCAAAAGATAGCGCAAGATCACCAGAATCCTGAGATGTTCCATTTCTAAGTTCCCGACCACTTACCTCAGGCTCCCCATGTTCCATGGCAGGGCCCGGCCAACCATGTGGCAAAACATGATGGACAAGAGCTGTAACAAGTTAGCTGGGTGGAAAGGGACCCTGCTCACCAGTGTAGGGAAGGCAACTTTGGTCAAATTTTTCTTGCAGAGCATCCTCAAATATTTCATGTATGTGTTAAAAATATTGACCTCGATGGGAGAAGCCATTGAAAAAATTCAAAAGCAGTTCCTTTGGTCTAGATCGGAGGCCTCAAGAAAGCTCCACCTAGTAGCTTGGGATAAATTTTGCTCCCCCAAAGATTAGGGAGGTCTTGGTTTGTGTCGAATATTAGTTTCCAACCTAGCTCTCCTAGCCAAGAAGGCTTGGAGAGTAGTGACTAAGGCCAATATTGAGTGGGTAAACATCGTGAAAAGAAAGTACCTTCAGCACCAGGCCTTTCTCCAAGCGCCTCCCCTATGCAACGGTTCCCATTTTTGGAAATCCATCACTCATACCCAGAACATCATCCTCGAAGTGTCTTCCTAGAAGCTGGGGAATGGGGCCAACATCAACTTCTGGGAAGATACGTATGTGGGGAATTCCCCCCTCATCAGTAATCTGGTTTTGATCCCTGCCAGGCATTTGACTAACAATAGATTCAGGCTCAGGGTTGCAGACTTTATTTCCTCTAGCCTGGAAGCCTAGGAGTGGAAGAAGATCAATTTTAGAATAAGAAATGAACCTATCAGGGAAGCCGTGAAAGGTATTCAAGAGATCCAGTGATCAACTTTCCTCCCTCATGTCAAAAAGAGAGATGAGTGGTGTTGGAAAGGCACCAATGACAAGAATTTCTTTGTCAAGACTGCAGCCCAGCTTATTGAGAAGATGGGTTCCCAGGGCACCCCTAGCTGCGAGAAGGTGGTCGCCAACAATGTGTGGATCAAATCCCTCATTCCCAAAATTATGCACTTCTGTTGGATGGCCATCCACAACAAAATCCTTACTGGGTACAATCTCATGCGATGAGGGATCATGGTGCCAAATAGATCTTTCCTATGCCTCCAGGCCTGGAAATCTGTTCACCACATCTTTATGGATTACCCCTACTCCTTAAGTGTTTTCTCCCTAGCCACCCAAATCTTTTAGGTTAGCTAGACCTGGTCAAACTCTATCAAGGAGTTCATTTTCCAATGGCCTAAGCCCTTCAAGCATCCTAGACTAAGCTTTTTAAGGGAAGTCCTCATCCATCACATCTTCTAGCAGCTCTGGTTGGAGTGCAATAGGTGAGTTTTCAAAAAAGACCCTAGAACCTGCAAATTCGTAGTTTCCAGAGCCCTTGCTTATGCCACCAAAAATTCTAGACTCATCCCTTGTCAGGCCATCCCTACTCTGAGGATTGAAGAATTTCTCTATTCCACCCTAATATTCTCCATGATTGCAGTAAGTCTTAGAAACCCATAAAAGATAGATCTCAGGTCACTTGGGTCCCTTCCCCCCAAGGTTGGCTTAAGGCTAACTTCGATGGTTCCTCCAAAGGGAACCCAGGAAAAGCAGGAGTAGGAGGGGTCTTCAAAGATCATAGTGGCAAAATCCTTAAGGCCTTTGTTGAAAATCTGGGGTCCCAAACCAACAACTTCGTGGAAGCTAGGGCCCTTTGGAGATGCATTTATATTTCCAAAAACCTGGCAGCCCTTGTCATATTTGAAGGGGACTCGAAGATCATTGTCAAACTCATCCAAAGAAATAGCAAGGGTGGGAAAAATATAGAGAACATTATCCAGGTTTGCCAACTAGGCCTTTACAACAACGAGCAATCCTAAATCAAGCATGTGTTCAGGGAGGCCAATCAAGTGGCTAACACCTTGGCAAACAGAGCAATCAAAGAGAGCTCCCTCACCATTTGGGAAGACAACTTTCCCATGAAAGTCATCGAGAAATTCAACCTGGATAATGACAAAATATCAAACACTTAGCTCTATCAAAGCAGGAAGGTGCCTCTTCTCTAATGCTGTTAGAATATTTATGAAGGCCAATCATCAGTGGCCAAATTTTATCGGTAGTTCTAACCACCTAAAAGGTGTCTCTTCGACACCATTGGTCCCATACCGAATCAAAGGTGGCTTTCACCACCATGTCTGGGTGTCAAATCCCAGTTCAATGTTTTTCAACACCTCGGTTTTGCTTTAGTCTATGGTGTTCTTTGTTTTGGGTCTTTCCCCGAGTCTTGATTTATATTTCTAGGTGGTTGGCAACAGCAAACATTGAGTTTACCCCTAAGATCTAAACCCTGTCCAGTGGTAAGGAGAAATACCAGCCCGAGTATCTATCCAAGTTGAGTGGGAAAACCGAGGAGCAGTCGGTGCAGGGTGAGAAGAGTGAGTCAGGGGTTCGTGGCTAGGAACGGGATGTCCACAAAATTCTCTACAATGTGGCTATCAACCGAGTCTTGGAGGTTGTCGATCAGTACCTATCAGCGGCCAACATCCTCAAAGAAGGAATCGGCCTCATGCACAGAGCTACCAAAGATCTCCGTAAAATCCCAGGCATGTTGGAGACTCTCCTTCAGGAGTGTAGAGCCCACGGGCCTAGGAACTAAACCTCGAGATGGGACTAGTGTTGTCTATTGTTTATGTTGATGTTTAGTGAGCTAGGGTCAGTTTGTTTTGGTTTAGCTCAGCTATTATTTTTTGTTGGTTTTTTACTGTGGTGTTGGTGTTTGTGCCCTGCATTACGAATGTAGATGAACTATTGTAAATTGGTATTTTTGACCTGCATTTCGAATGCAGATGATCTTCTTGTAAATAAGGGTGGGTCCCTTCAACCCGTAAGTAAATAAATTTTACTTTACCTACCAAAAAAAATAAAACAAGAGTTTCATCTTCCCATTCCTTCACACCCTACAATTTCCTCCCATGCAACATTCCCCCAAAAACTTGGCAACAAGAACAATGAAATAGGATTTGGAAGAAAAAGAAAGATCAAGAATATGGGAATATGAAACTCAAGAGTTGGGTAACTCTCTCTTGGTTTTCCTTGCTACGTTTAAAAAATGATTAATTTTCCATCACTTTACAAAGTTCCCCACAATATTTAAATATGAACTTTATAAATTTATTTATTAAATATGCCCTTTTATAAAGTATTAACTCAATAAGGTTAATATTAATTTACTAATACTATTTTAGCAAAGGTATTAGTAATTAAATTATTTACTCATTTATAGTATTAAATTGATTAATACTATTACTAATTTTTCTAATACTAATATTAATTTTTAACATTAGTATTTAATATTTTTAATTATTAATAGTGCTAACATTATTTTTTTTTTTAAATAAAAGATTTATTTACTTAATAAAAAAAGTACAAAACTCTTTAATCAAAGTTCAAAGTGAACATCATTCTAAAAAACTGAATATGAAGACAAAAAAGAACCTCATTATTGGAGCCTTTGTCATCCTTGCATATCACCCCTGCTATTCTTCTTCTTGATGATTTAGCGGCAATAACTAGGGGCTATATTTATTTTCTGATTTGCTAGTGTGTCGACCTCTTTGTTGAATTCTCGCCTTATGTGTTGATAGGATATTTTGCCAATGATCGTGCCAAGTTGTCTAATCCTGTCTTGAATAATCTTCAATTTTAAAGATCTAAAATATTTATTTTTGGTAAGAGTTGTTATTATCAGTTTAGAATCCTCGTAAACTGTGACCTGAGTGATTCCTTGCTTTGCCACAAATTTTAAGCTGATTTCACATCCAATAGCCTTTACCATATTGTTAGATGTTGTTTCCAAGTTGATCATCTATTTGAGTAGGATCTCACAAGGTCCTGTAAGAATCAGTCCCCCTGTCGTTGCTTTACCGATGTTGGATTTGGAGGCACCATCAAAGAAGAGTGTTGGAAAATAGATGTCAAGCAAAGAATTATTTGCTTTGCATCCTTCATGTGTCAGGAAATCTTGGAGATTAAGTTGGTATATAATTCTTCTTTTTTTGGGTGACAGATATTCTTCATACTGTTGCTGACAAAAACTTGATTTGACATTTAGGATTAATTCTTCTTTTATCCTTCGTATTAGAATTTTATTTTCCTTACCTTTTCCTTCAAAAATCCTCTTATTTATATCCAACTAGATGTGCTAGATGACAAAATATGTTATGGAGCTCCACAGATATTTTAGGAGGGGCTTACCTGTCAGTTTACCTTTATATTCTTTGTTCCACTTGGTAAAACATTTGTCTATGGTTAACCTTCCAGAGTAGGAAATGCCAAGAATTTT
The DNA here is from genome assembly GCA_028583015.1 of Wollemia nobilis. Taxonomy (NCBI): domain Eukaryota; kingdom Viridiplantae; phylum Streptophyta; class Pinopsida; order Araucariales; family Araucariaceae; genus Wollemia; species Wollemia nobilis. Next base: position 14,101,578 of record JAQPPZ010000135.1, read on the forward strand.
GATTATTCCTAACCAAATTGAAATTGTATTTAAGTATTCAAAAAAAATATGGAAAAATGTTTCATTGTTCTTCCTACACTTGTAACAAACATGAGGCCCTGCTATACCCCTCTTTTGCAGATTATCACCTGTTAAGATTTTATTTTGAGAAACTAGCCAGCTGAATACTTGCAGTTTAGGTGGTGCTCTAACTTTCCATAATATCGATAGTTTTTTGTTGGTAAGCCCAATTTGCTAATGTTGGACTCCTAGATGCATTGAGTATTCCCCATTACTGTTGATGCTACCCCAAATAAGTTTGTCTAGCATTGTGGGATGAAGAGGTCTAATGCTCACCACATGAGACTTAAAATAATCCCAATCTCCTTGAAGTTGAGATGGAATGGGAGGGGAGATCCAGTTCAAAGTTTTTGAGGTCCAATAAAACAAGTCACTTAACTTAAATATTCTTTGGCTTTCCAAGTGATTCTGCAATTTGATTGGAGTTCTCTCTCTTAATGGTGGATTTCCTAGGATTGGGTCCTCCCATAGATTAATTGACTTACCATCTCCCGGTAGCCAAGAAATTTTATCCTCTATTATGCTCTTTGCAGCCACTATATGTTTCCAAACCAATGAGGCTCTAGGAAGTTTGTCTATATGTTTGAGAATTTGAATACCTATTTGATTATTCACATACTTGCTGACTAGTATGTGAAGAACACAAGCTTATACTGAGAGGGGGGGGTGAACAGTATAAGACCTCTTTTTACTTTTTCCTTTATACTTCAAAATAGTAAAGCAATATACCCAAAGCAATATCAAAACAATGCACAAAATCATCCACAAAGTGACACCAATTTTAACGTGGTTCACCCAGAATGCCGGGGCTACGTCCACAAAACTTTTCTCTAAAAGTTATCTCAAAGTTCTTTGGGAAACCTTCCCAATTACAATGTTTATGAGCCTCGGCCCAAAGGAGACACCTTCCCCCAATCTGAATTTATGAGCCTCTGCTCAAAGGAGATACCTTCCCCTCTGCTCTGGAAATGATCCCTCGGAAGATCAACCGCCTCTACCTCTTGCCAGCACGTGGAACTCCTTTCCACCGAAGACCTCCTGTCCTCAATGCTTAGCCTAAGAGACCTCTCGCCTTCTATGATCACGTCCACAGAAGCTCAGCTACCTGTACCAAACACAGTCAGTCGGTCTAGTACAAGTCTTCCTCTGTCTGTCAGATCTGTCCAACTCTATGAACAAATCAATCCTCTGCACACAAGCCTTCTCAAAGACTTGCCAAATCTGTCCTCAAGTTCTTCTCAAAGAACCAATGCACCTCTGTCCTCAAGTTCTCTGATAGAACTCTCAAAAACTCAGCTCACAAGTCCTCTGCTAGGACCTGTCCAAATCTGCTCACAAGTCCCCACCGGAACCTATCCAAAACCTGCTCACAAGTCCCCACTGGAACCTTGTCCAAAAACTGCTCACAAGTCCCCACCGGAACCTGTCCAAAAACTGCTCACAAGTCCCCATCGAAACCTGTCTAAAACCTGTCCAAAACCTCAGCAAGCTCACCAAGAAAAACTTGCTTAGCATGAACTCACAAAGAGAATTGTTAGAGACCCAATGTGATTCATAAACCTCATAGAAGCATAAAGAGAATTGTTAGAGACTCAATATGTTCTATACTTAACTCCCAATCTCAAGTTCAAATCTCATAGAAACATAAAGAGAATTGTTAGAGACCCAATATGTTCTATACTTAATTCCCAATCTCAATCTCAACTCAATCTCAACTCAAACTCAATCTCAAAAGAATAAGATAGATGTAGTATGCTTTTCTCAATAATATGAAACACAACCCAACAATTGCCAACTATGCAATATCTCATATAACAATGATGCTTATATTCTTTTTACCAACAACTAGGGTTTCATCATCTCAATGCAAGTAGCAAGTCTTACTAACATAAACCCTAGTGCAAAAATGCTTCCTCTTACTCAACCAGAATTATGCATTCACCCAAAAATTCAACAATAACTTTAATGCATAAGCAATCTTCAATATCCAGAAAATAAGATTTACACCAACAATACCTAGTAGACAACCTTTTCACTCCAAACTCAATTTCAGAAAATATACCATAAACAACATACATGGAAGAAGTTGCCCATACCTTTACTTTGATGAAGAAGGAGAACTTAAAATTTGTCACAACACTAACTCTCAATTTGCCACCAATTAGAGTTAGCAACTATACAATAATACACAATAATAAAGATCCAAATATAACACCTTATTTCTCCAACTTAGTAAAAACCACCAAAGTACAATAATATACAAAGTAAAACCTCTTTACACCTTATTACTCCACATAAACATTAAACATTAAACATCAATGTCAAAACAAAAAATGATACCTTAACCTTATACCTCCCGCGCATTCACGGCCACCATTCTTTGCACACCGCGACCAAAAGGAATTTCCCAACGAAGAGAATCGAACTCAGCACCTCTGCCGTCTAGCATTTTCGCTTAAACGCCACCGCCGTTGGGTCACAAGTGCCCAACAAAAAATAAACCGCTGCCCTCTCTTTTATCTTCCTGTGACGCCAAGAATCTGGAAAACGTAAACGTCTTCCACAAACCGCATGCAAACAATCCACTGTCGTCAAGCCAAAGGGTAAGGATGCAGCCCAATCTCAAACCCGAGTTTGCCAAGCACAGTCTCCAAGACACAGAACAAGCGCGATATCAAAGACGTCAAACGGAGATCGAAAACACAGAGCAAGCTCAACTCGAAGTCACCAAGCGCTGTTCGAAGGAAATAGAGCAATTGCAAATCGCGGACGCCAAGCGCAAATCAAATGAAATAGTGCAAATGCAAATCATGGAAACCGAGCGCAAATCGAACGAAACGGTGTAAAGCAAATCGTAGAAACCGAGCGCAAATCGAAACATACAGAGAACCACAAATCGCAGATATCAAAATAATAATCGGAGGTGCTCACTTTTGAAAACCATGCCAACTTATATAGCAAATTTTCCTTCACTGTTTGACGTCGGCGCTCCTCCAACGATGGCAACAAATCGGCGATGCTTAAGGGTTGAAAGACCCTTTAATAATAATTAAAATAATAATAATTATTATTTTATTAATAATAAATTAAACTTGGACCTTTGACAAAGGTTTGAGTTAATTTAATTATTAATAATACACATGGACCTTTGCATTAAGTTAAGCTTGGTTTTAATAAAAACCCTTAATGAGTCCAAATGGTTTTAAGAAAAACCTTTAGCCTTGTCACCATGGTTTTAATAAAAACCCTTTAACATAATGAAGCTTCTCAAGATATTCTTGACATCACACTCTTTTGAAATCAACACAAAAATGCCTTTTGACATCAATGACAACTTTATACATTTGAGCAAAGGCAATGTACCCAAAGTACCCAAAATTGCCAACAATCTCCCCCTTTGTCATTGATGGCAAACCTTTATTGACAACACTTCTCAAGAGCAAAAACTAAAACCAACTGAAACCAACTGTGCTAACAACTGAGAATCTTCCTTTGAAGTTTTGCTCCCCCGAACTTGAAGCTTTCCTCTTCACTATGAAGCTCTCCCCCTTACTCATATCTCTCCCCCTTTGTCATCAATGGCAAAGGGCCACCTTTGGGGCTCGGGACTAAGAATTAACCTCTTAGCTTAGTCCCTCCCCCACCTCCTGATGAGGTGATTAATTCTGGGGTGGGAGTAAAACTCCCATTAGGCACTGATCATCATCGGCGTCTATAACTTCCTTGTCGGGCCTTCTCTTGAACTCTTTGTCCATATCCCTGTTCCTGTCACTTGTTCTTGTTCTTGTTCTCATCCCTATTTTTATCCATGCCTTGATCCTTGGACCTGATCATGCCACTTCTGTTCTTGTTCCTCGTATTCTGGAATTTCAGCTCTACACTGTCCGATTGTGTGACCTTCATTGTTGCACTTATAACACGTAACAATGTTATTTCTTTTAGGCATACCTGTTCTTTGAATCCACCGGTTCGACCAAACCTATTCGACCAAACCTGTTCTGACCAAACCTGTTCGACCGACTGTTCTGACCAAACCTGTTTTGACCAAACCTGTTCGACCAAACTCGTTCTGACCAAACCTGTTCTGACCAAACCTGTTCTCGATATTTGCCTTGCAATAAACTGCCTTGTGCCCAAACTATTGACAAGAGTAGCAATACCCTTGAAAGAAATTACCACCTCTGAAACTGTCATTTACCTTCTTTACTTGAGCCATGCAATGTGAAGCTATGTGACCAAACCTGTGACAAGCAAAACATCTGCCTTGAAACTTTCCTTTATTTGACCTCTTAGGTTCTGAAAACTTCTTCTTCTCATTCTGAATTCTGTTTTCTGTTTCTATGCATCTATCATTCAAGGACTCATGATCTGAAATACTTTCCTCATCAGAACTCTCTTCCTTTTGGAGTCTCTTACTAGACTCTCCAACTTGTTCCTTGTGAGGCTTAACAAAACCAAGGCCTGTTTTATCTGTTGTCTTTCTTTGACCTTTGATGAGAGACTTAACCTTTTTGGAGCTATCTTGAAACCTGTGAAGCTTATCCTTGTACCCTTTGGTTTCCTCTTTCAAAGAAGCCATTTTCTTTTCTAACTCACTATACTCAAGAACCTTAGACTCTAACTCATCCTTAAGTTCTTGTGTCTTAGCTATAGAGAAGTCAAGACTTTCTATAAGATCATCTCTCTCCATACAACATTCATCCAACTTATCCTTGAGTCTAGCATTCTTCTTTCTTTCCTTTTTCAAAGCACTAAGAGCACTAATAAGTTCACCTTTAAGATCTACTTCACCTTCCTCTATATGTTTGCTATTAGAATCATCAAAGCCTTTTTCGGATTTCTTATCACTAGAGGTGCTACCCTTTTCAAAAACCATACATGCATCTTCCTTATAGTTTTCTGAAGCATCCTCATACATACTAGAAATCAAATCATTATTTGTGCAATCATCCTCAAGGTGACCAAAATTTCCACATCTAAGACATTTCATGATAATGAATCTATGTTTTGGTTCTTCCTCTTTTTTGATATGAACAACATCTCATTTTCATTATCACTTGAAGAACTTTCACTATCACTACTAGAACACTTACTTGCTTTGTCTAGGTAGAAACTCTTCTTGTGTTTGTGAGAATACCTCTTTCCTTGATTGTTGTGCTCATCTTTGTTTTTCCTATGATGCTTGTGCTTTTCAGAATCCTTGCTCTTACTAGTCCTGTTTATCTTCATCACTTTCATCCTTGGCAACAGTACAGTCAGTAGCATAATGACCAAACTTTCCACAATTGAAACATCTTACATTTTTCATATTTTTGTGCTTTCTAGAGAACTTGCCTTTTTTGCTATAATATGCCTCTTCATCACTAGAAGACTCATCACTCTCTTGAAGTTGTTTACCTTTGGATTTCTTGGTAGCCTTGAAAGCTGCCTCCTTCTTGACATCAACCTTCACTTGAGTTCTTAACTCAAATGCTGCAAGTATACTATGGAGCTCATCCTTTTTCAATTTATCCAAATCTTTAGCTTCCTCAATAGCAAAAATATTTTCACTAAATCTATTAGGAAGAGATCTTAAAATCTTATCACAGACATCATTTTCAGCAAGCTCAAGACCTAAGTCTTTCATGGAGTTAACAACCTCATCCATACGAAGCATGTAGTCACTAATATTTTCATCATCATTCATCTTGAGTTGTTCAAACATACCTTTGAAGTGTCTCAACTTGGCCTTTCTGACATTTGTATCACCTGTATGAACCACCTTCAACCGATTCCACATTTCACTAGTCTGTCTTGCGATGAATCACTTTGGTGAGATCTACTTTCTGTAAGCCTTTCAGGATTGCATTCATTGCTTTTGAATTGCTGTGATGTAGGAGCCTTTCTTCTTTAGTATTGAGACCATGTTCAGGAATAGTGTACTCATCTTCAATCACTTCCCAAACCTCATTCCCAAGTGCCATTAGATGAACCTTCATCCTTGCACTCCAAAGACCAAAATCTGACCCATCAAGAATAGGTTCTGCATTGCCACTTGAATGATCCATTGTGTTCTTTACTAGCTTTTCCTTCAAGCTGTTAAACTTTTCGAAGGCACCCGCTTTGATACCAATTGAAGAACACAAGCTTATACTGAGAGGGGGGTGAACAGTATAAGACCTCTTTTTACTTTTTCCTTTATACTTCAAAATAGTAAAGCAATATACCCAAAGCAATATCAAAACAATGCACAAAATCATCCACAAAGTGACACCAATTTTAACGTGGTTCACCCAGAATGCCTGGGCTACGTCCACAAAAATTTTCTCTAAAAGTTATCTCAAAGTTCTTTGGGAAACCTTCCCAATTACAATGTTTATGAGCCTCGGCCCAAAGGAGACACCTTCCCCCAATCTGAATTTATGAGCCTCTGCTCAAAGGAGATACCTTCCCCTCTGCTCTGGAAATGATCCCTCAGAAGATCAACTGCCTCTACCTCTTGCCAACACGTGGAACTCCTTTCCATCGAAGACCTCCTGTCCTCAATGCTTAGCCTAAGAGACCTTTGCCTTCTATGATCACGTCCACAATAGCTCAACTACCTGTACCAAACACAGTCAGTCGGTCTAGTACAAGTCTTCCTCTGTCTGTTAGATCTGTCCAACTCTATGAACAAATCAATCCTCTGCACACAAGCCTTCTCAAAGACTTGCCAAATCTATCCTCAAGTTCTTCTCAAAGAACCAATGCACTTCTATCCTCAAGTTCTCTGATAGAACTCTCAAAAACTCAGCTCACAAGTCCTCTGCTAGGACCTGTCCAAATCTGCTCACAAGTCCCCACCGAAACCTGTCCAAAACCTACTCACAAGTCCCCACTAGAACCTATCCAAAAACTGCTCACAAGTCCCCATCGAAACCTGTCCAAAAATTGCTCACAAGTCCCCACCGAAACCTGTCTAAAACCTGTCCAAAACCTCAACAAGCTCACCAAGAAAAACTTGCTTAGCATGAACTCACAAAGAGAATTGTTAGAGACCCAATGTGATTCATAAACCTCATAGAAGCATAAAGAGAATTGTTAGAGACTCAATATGTTCTATACTTAACTCCCAATCTCAAGTTCAAATCTCATAGAAACATAAAGAGAATTGTTAGAGACCCAATATGTTCTATACTTAATTCCCAATCTCAATCTCAACTCAAACTCAATCTCAAAAGAATAAGATAGATGTAGTATGCTTTTCTCAATAATATGAAACACAACCCAACAATTGCCAACTATGCAATATCTCATATAACAATGATGCTTATATTCTTTTTACCAACAACTAGGGTTTCATCATCTCAATGCAAGTATCAAGACTTACTAACATAAACCCTATTGCAAAAATGCTTCTTCTTCCTCAACCAGAATTATGCATTCACCCAAAAATTCAACAATAACTTTAATGCATAAGCAATCTTCAATATCCAGAAAATAAGATTTACACCAACAATACCTAGTAGACAACCTTTTCACTCCAAACTCAATTTCAGAAAATATACCATAAACAACATACATGGAAGAAGTTGCCCATACCTTTACTTTGATGAAGAAGGAGAACTTAAAATTTGTCACAACACTAACTCTCAATTTGCCACCAATTAGAGTTAGCAACTATACAATAATACACAATAATAAAGATCCAAATATAACACCTTATTTCTCCAACTTAGTAAAAACCACCAAAGTACAATAATATACAAAGTAAAACCTCTTTACACCTTATTACTCCACATAAACATTAAACATTAAACATCAATGTCAAAACAAAAAATGATACCTTAACCTTATACCTCCCGCGCATTCACGGCCACCATTCTTTGCACACCGCGACCAAAAGGAATTTCCCAACGAAGAGAATCGAACTCAGCACCTCTGCCATCTAGCATTTTTGCTTAAACGCCACCTCCGTTGGGTCACAAGTGCCCAACAAAAAATAAACCGCTGCCCTCTCTCTTTTATCTTCCTGTGACGCCAAGACTCTGGAAAACGTAAACGTCTTCCACAAACCGCATGCAAACAATCCACTGTCGTCAAGCCAAAGGGTAAGGATGCAGCCCAATCTCAAACCCGAGTTTGCCAAGCACAGTCTCCAAGACACAGAACAAGCACGATATCAAAGACGTCAAACGGAGATCGAAAACACTGAGCAAGCTCAACTCAAAGTCACCAAGCGCTGTTCGAAGGAAATAGAGCAATTGCAAATCGCGGACGCCAAGCGCAAAACAAATGAAATAGTGCAAATGCAAATCACGGACGCCGAGCGCAAATCGAACGAAACGGAGTAAAGCAAATCGTAGAAACCGAGCGCAAATCGAAACATACAGAGAACCACAAATCGTAGATATCAAATAATAATCGGAGGTGCTCACTTTTGAAAACCATGCCAACTTATATAGCAAATTTTCCTTCACTGTTTGACGTCGGCGCTCCTCCAACGATGGCAACAAATCGACGACGCTTAAGGGTTGAAAGACCCTTTAATAATAATTAAAATAATAATTATTATTATTTTATTAATAATAAATTAAACTTGGACCTTTGACAAAGGTTTGAGTTAATTTAATTATTAATAATACACATGGACCTTTGCATTAAGTTAAGCTTGGTTTTAATAAAAACCCTTAATGAGTCCAAATGGTTTTAAGAAAAACCTTTAGCCTTGTCACCATGGTTTTAATAAAAACCCTTTAACATAATGAAGCTTCTCAAGATATTCTTGACATCACACTCTTTTGAAATCAACACAAAAATGCCTTTTGACATCAATGACAACTTTATACATTTGAGCAAAGGCAATGTACCCAAAGTACCCAAAATTGCCAATAGTATGTGTTGCCATGCTCGATTATTTTTAAGAATGTTCCAAAGAAGTTTTTCTCCCAATGCTTTTGAAACTATATCCATTTTTTTTTATTCCTAGTCCTCCTTGAATTTTACTCTTGGTGACCATCTCCCAATTGACCAAGTGGAATTTTTTTCTTTCTAATTTCCTACCTCCTTGCCATAGGAAGTTGCGTATGATTCCATCTACCTTTTGCAAAATAAACTTGGGAGCATGATATACTAATAGTTGGTAGACTGGAAGAGAAGCTAACACTGATTTGATCAGTACTACCCTTCCTACAAGATTGAGCCAACTATTACTATAACTTTGTATCCTCCTAACCATATTGTCTAATATTGGGATCCAACAGTCTGAAGCTTTGAGGTGGAAGCTCATGGGCACTCTTAGATATCTAAAGTATTTTTTTGTACCAGACCAAAATCCTAGGATAGTGCAAAAGAGTTTGATTGTTATTGCTGCAATGTTTTGAGTATAGAACTAACTCTTTTGAGTGTTTATCTGAGCCCCAGTAGCTTGTGTGAACCAATCCAGACATTGCTTCAATTGTCTAAGATTTTGCTTGGTGGCTTCACCTAGAAGAATGATATCATCTGCAAATTGGCCATGTGTTACAGCTTTGCATCCTGTTGCAGCCTCTATCCCTATTTTTTTTTTCTCTTTGAATATGGTTGATTAATCTTCCAAGAGTCTCAGCTAGAATGATGTAAATATATGGTGATAGTGGACACCCTTGTCTAATTCCCCTTGTAGAATAAAAAAAATTGTTGGTTCTCCATTTATTAAGGGGGATATCCATGGGTTTTTTATGCATGCTCCGATCCACTTAATGACCTGATGTAGGAATCCAAACTTTTGAAGGACCTATTTTACAAATTGTATATTAACTCTATCAAATGCGTTTGCCATATCAAGTTTTATAACAATTTTTTTCTTTTTTTCTTTTCTACTAATGTGGAGGGCTTCATGCACTGTAATGATATTATCATATATTTCCAGGCATAAACCCTCCTTGCTCTTCTGATATTAGTTTGTCAAGTTTTTTATTTATTCTATTTGCCAACAACTTGGTAATAATTTTATAGGAAGAGTTACATAGAGAAATTGATCTGAATCTAGAGAAAGTAGTGGTATTTTTTTCTTTAGGTATTAATGCTAAAAAGGTGGATTTGATGGCTCCAAGAAGCTTACCTTTCACCCTAACATCCTCAATCATGCTTATCAAATCTTATCCAATGATGTTTAAGTATTGCTGGTAAAATTTATTTGTGAATCCATCAGGTCCAGGAGCTTTATCCTTTGGTAGAGCTACTATAATCTCCTTAAGCTCCTCCATAGTGAGTGGCTGATTGAGATCCTATTTGTCTTCCAAACTTAATACTGTTGGTATATGCTACAGCAATATTTCTTGGGAATGAGGATTACCATTTTCTTTGGAGAGCAAAGCTGAGTAATGTTTCTTGGCAAGTTCCTTAATTTTCTCCCTGTCTGTATAAGTGGTTCCTTCATGCTCTATCTCCTTGATTGTATTTCTTTGGTAGCATTGCATGGTTTTTAGATGAAAATATTTGGTATTTTTATCCCCCTTGCTTAGTCAGACCATTCTGGATCTAAGCCTCCAATTTTTTTCTTCTTCAATGCTTAATTTATTGAGGTTTTGAATCATGTCATTTCTTGCATCTTCTTGCCATGGTTGAGGAGGATGATCCCCAATTTTTGTTTCTATCTACTCTAGTTTTTGCATAAACTGCTTCTTGTTTGGTTTGACTCTCACTTTTTCTGCCAACCATTTTTTATCATATGCTTCAATTTTTGAATTTTGATTTTCCACTTTTCTTGGGGGTTGGTGGATTGGACCTGTTGGTTCCAAGTGCTTTCCACAAGTTCACTGAGATCTTCTTCTACTGCCCATTCATAGTTGTATTTAAAAGGAATTTTTTGAGGCTGTAAGCTTTGGCTGCTATCTAAGAGAATTGGCTTATGATCTAAGATAGATTTCTAAATGATGTGACTAGAATTGAGGGGAAAGTGTGTTAGGAGATTTTAACTGATCAAAAATCTATCCAATATTTTTGCAATATAGTTTGCCCCTACTCTTCTATTTCTCCAAGTTTACTTTCCTTTGGTCGGTTGAATGTCTTGTAAGCTTTCATCTGCCATAATTTGATTAATTATATCTCTATTTGGATCTCTTGCTAAAATTCCCCCAACCTTCTCCCAATGGTAGAGAATCATGTTGAGATCTCCTCCCAGTATTATGTTTTCAAACTTCTCATTGTCTAGTCATTATGCTAAGTTTTGCCATGTTTCTCTTTTTTGGATAGGATTATTTGGACCATAAAAATGTATTACTACTACACTAGTTCCATATAGTAAGAAAAATTGTATACCTATCCAGTTATTATGCTTATGTTGCAAGCTACAAACTAATTTTTGTGGGTCCCAAGCCAAATTTAGTCCCCCTGAAGCTCCCACAGAATCAATAGTTATCAGTTTTTATTGTGCCCATATCTTTTGCCATTCTATAATCAGTGTTGCCTCTACTATTTTTATTTCCTGAATACATACTATTGTTGACTTTTGCTCCTGTATTAGAACTTTGAGATAGTTTTTTTCAGAGGATTTCCCAGTCCCCTACAATTCCATGACATAATCTTTATTTTTTGGATTGCTTCTTATTTTTTACGAAGCTCTCCTCAATTCTGACCTGCATTTTGGATTACAAGTCTTTTTGTGCTTGCTCATTTCTGAGTTGTTGGTTTGATTTTCTTCCCTTAACTACAGATTGTGTGGTCAGTAAACCCCCAGGAATCACTATTTCCTCCACTTGTGTTTCTTCTACCTCTTCCTCTGAGTTTCTATCAGTTTTTTCTCTAGCTATTGTGTTCTCTGGTGTATCTCCTAAGATCTCTAGTGACTTTTTAGCTTCAGTTGTAGGTATCTTCTCTTTATCTTTAGGAGCCATCACATCTAGAAAGGTGATTTCCTTTTCTCCTTCATTAAGACTTCCAAAATTATTTTTGTGCTGGAAGCTGTTTTATCTTGTGGTTGAGGTTGTCGATTCTTGCTTCTTGATTTGCACGGTCTCCTTTTGACTTCTTGGAATCCTAGTTCTTCTTTTGTTTCCTATGCTTGTTTAATTGGGCAGTTTCAAGATAAATGCCCATGCTCATGGCATGTTATAAACTTGAATGGTATATGCTCATAGTCCAGTGGTTGGTTATGTATCCAATCAAACACCTTTATTCTAATATGTTTAGGCAAACCCTTTTTTAGATTAACTTGCACACATATGCATGCACATATAGCATTATTAGCCTTTGGAGGAGCCCAATCAATGAATGTTCCAATAGCATTACCTATTAATTCCATCGAAGGTTTGTTCCATAGGTGTAGTGGAAAAAATGGTAACCTGACCCAAACAAAAACTTCTTCAGGCTCCTCCTCTTGAGGATCAAATGTTGTGCTCCATGGGGTCATGTAAAGTGGGTTGGATCCTAGAAACCAAGGACCCCCATGAAAGATAGTGCTCTTGTCCTCCATAGAGGTAAATGTAATGACAAAGTATCCCCTACCTGTCATCATGAATTCATAAGAGAAGAATTTACTCCCCCAATGTGTATTAATCCATTTCTAGATTGTGATTGGACTAGGCCATATTCCTACAAATTTGCATGCAAGGGCTTGGGTGGAAAGCGTGAGCAAAGGTTGCTAGATGTAAGTTGGAGGTACCTCAATCATAGGAGACTCATCTAACTTGGGCACAAATGTACCATTGTTAGAGCGATTAGGTGGTTTTGGATGGGGTTCTTTTTTTGCTTTAAGCACTTGACGCATATGATCCAACTTCTCCTCATCAAAGGGAAATTGTTGTGAAAACATGGAGAAGGCCTCATTGCCCGCTTGTTTTAGAAGTGAGGTTGAAGTCATCATTGGAACCAACACACTGCCATAAATCTCTTCCAAAATAAGAGGTCCATATTTTTAAATCCCTAGCCAATGAAATATTTTGAAAGCTAAAGCCAACAAAGTACCATACCTGAACTGACACTCACAATCTCTCTAGGGTTTTTTGTCTTCCCCCAAATTTTTTCTTGCTCCAGCAATTTCTCCACTATAAATTTGCAAACCCTATATTCTAGCCAAACAAACTTCTTCAAACTGTTGTTCAGATGCATAGAAAAAATGTAGATGAATCTTTAGCTTTTTTTCAGGTTCTCCTAACATTATTATTAATACCTTACTTGTTAAATATTAACCAAATAAGATCTATATTTTGAAAAACAAGTATTAATGCATCTTAATGATAAATTCAGAGCCTAAGCAACATAATGGCTCTTGTCAAAGGTTGTCCTCACCCGAAGTAATATGTATTTCATAATAAGTAAGAAGATAGATAATTCACAAACATTACTATTCTCTAAGCAGGAGGCGCCATGATAACTATAAGGTTATCAACCATCTAAGCACAAGGGAAAGGGCTATTTTTCCTTTACAACAACCTCATTGTATGATGATGCATTTAATCACACATACAAATGTTTCTATATGGTTATTTTACCCTCTTGTGGGCTATCAGGTTGAAAATCCATCATATCCCATTCACACTTCTCTCAACTTTGATGGTTATCCCATACCAATCCACCCATGAGAGTACCTGGTCCTGCAATCCATAAAATTTATCAGCAATACCATGTTCTACAAAATAACATAATCCAACTCAAGTAAGAAAAAAGTACAACTATCAACTCATCTTGATAGAAAAAACTGAATCATGCATTAATTATCAACACATTAGTACGTCAATAAAATAACAAGGGAAGGCCCTATCAAGATGGGCCATTACAATATCAAGTGTGCTAAGTGTATTTGTGTGAGGGGGTTGCGTCTATTTTTAGACTAAGTCACTTATTAGCTTGGCTCTCCTATGGGGCCCGCTGTTCATATATGCATATAACTGGTAGATCATGATTGCTCTTCACTGTGTCAAAGAGAGGAAGGAGAGGAAGTGTTCATCGTTAGCACATAGCGTTCAAGTCTATTTCTATAAGAATATCTTAGTAGATCTCTTGGTGCATCATCCCATTTTCCTTTTATTTGTTGAGTTTACTTACTTTCTCGCATCCCTTTTCCCTTGGTGGAGTATCAAGCACCTTGAAGATCACATCCTAACAAGGAGTTGACCTTGTAAAAACTTTCAAAAGACCTCGATTGAACCAAACCCTATGCTCTCGATTGTGGCTTGTTGTGTCACTCTAACGCAAGGTACTATTGTCTCAGGTAGGGACAATTGAAGATGATAACAATTAACAAAGAATATTTTCTATGGTTTGAATTGCAACTTTGTGTCCCTCAACCCAAAGAAAATTAAAATAATACTATAAATAATTAAACACATTTTGTTATGTGCTATGATTTATAATATTATAATAATGACTACAGTCATAAAAATGTTCTTTCTTCCAACATATTCATCAAGGAATACAACGTTGCTTCAATGAAACAAATCATTGATTGTGTCATCTATAGGTAGACAAGTTGGTCCATATAAGTCAAACAAGTTTTTTTGAGTTGTACATAATTATGTTGCCTATTATTTTTTAATGTTATGTTGTGTTGGAATAAATTATGTAATAATAATGTGTTATATATGTAGTCATTTTAATGGTATGATTAGGTTTTGTTATAAGAGTAAAATTAGTTGTGAAGACATGAAAATTTTTCTCTACCAACATCCACCTAAAATAGTTTAATTATATCGTGTCATCTTGTATAAAGGATTATCCAGGCATGCTTGTCATCAGATATAGGTATGTGTTGTATGCTTAATTAGGCCATATTCAAAATACATTGTATATGATTGGAATGAAAATGATACATGCATTGGTTTTTAATATAGACATGATTAAGATCATATTTATTTAACCTTATATTTATGCATTTGAGTTTTCAAGAAGGCTAATACATTTTTTTAATAAGTTACATGTGCTATTCGGGGGTACTTTCATCAAAATATCAAAAAATTGTGTTTCCTATTAGGTCAATTAGATCATATCCAACTTGTATTTCTATCAAATATATTCTTTATCTTTCTCAAAATGTTATGTCTCCTCTATCAACTCCTTGATATAATTTATATCAAGAGATAAAATCTCCCTCAACCAATAAAAATTAAAAATTTGACAAGATAAAGATCAATATTACAATTAGCTAAATCATCTATTTTTCTATTTTCTTCTCTATAGATATGCTAGCATTTCTAATATATTGTCTCTAACAATAATTGATGAACATCATAAATAGTACAATTGTTAATCCAATACCCACATATATTTTTATTAACAACAAAAATAACAATTTATGAATCCACTCAATTGAGATATATCTTCATTCTTTTTAAATAGAAATATTAATCCCCATAAGAAGTGATCTAGTCTCTACATAGTTATTAGTTGAAGTTCCATATGATTTTAAGTGAGGATAATTTTGCCTTTTTTATTTTGAAAAATATCACTTATGCCAACTTTCCTTATATTTTCTTTGGAATCACCATTAAAACTAATTTTAGTGAACCCAACATTTGAGTATTTCTATTTTACCATAGATCAATATAAATCTTTTGGATAACTCAATTTTCATAGATTACCATTATATGCATATTCAAATCCTATAACTAAGAGGAAAGCACCTTATTTACCACATTGGATACTTTCCATGATTAGCACCATGTCTATAAACTTTTTGCAAGAGAGGTAATATTATAATTCTAAACTTGGGCATGATGTTGAGAGTTATATTTTAAATTTTATTATTCATTTCAAGCTATAAAATAAAACAAATAATTGCAGGACTAATCCTCCACATAATGTATAATAATTTAGATTTGAAACAAATAGTTTAGCATCTCATCATCTCTTTCAATGTTAATAGAGCTTTACAATATATTCTTTTTTTTCAAAAGTGACACAACTAGTGTAAGAAAATGGATAATTAAAAGTAAATGATATGATGTTTCTATATCCTTCTCACATAAGACATACCTAAAAGGTATGTGGTATTCTCTTCTTTGTAAACTCTTAAGTATAAGGATTTTGCTTTAGACTACCAACCAAAGAAATCTTGAGGTCTTAAGAAGGGCCTCATGTGACCAACCATTATTCTAAAGGAAATATTTAGAGTAGAAAATTATAATTGTTCCAAAGCCTTATATCTCAACTTCTTCAACTATCCACCATATTTTGATAGTTTCCAAACCCACTCATACTTCCATATAAAAATGTGCAAAAGGAAATTTTGAAGCATAATTTGAAGCTCCTTTGCTATTTTTTTGACGTCCTTTCCTTCAACCAGGTTGCTAATAGAAATACATGATCTAGAATTGTTGCTTACATCAATATAATTTTTGACCTTTGAACCTCTACAAGCTAAATATGCCCTAGTAGGAAGTTACCATTTTGGATCATTACTAAGAAAAGGATTAAACCATGCATCATAGAAAAATTTGTAGAATCCCCCCATTGATGGACCACCTAACATGTTAATCAATTGCAAACTCTTTGATATGAATTTCCATGTTGTTGGCCCATAAGTAGGGTTCCTTTATGTAATAAATTATTACATCAATAAAACCTATTATATTTTTAAAGTAACATTTTTCCAACACTTCTATTGATCTTTGAATAATCTCCAACCAAGCTTTGCCCATACTTACAAACTCATAAATTTGTAATTATTTCATCTTGCTCCTCAAATATGCTTTCAATTGTAAACCTTATGCCCCTTAAAAAGAGAATATTTCAAAAAAATTCTCACATCCTTTTAAAGAAAAACTCTTTGAATTTTGTAAAATTTAGATATTATACCTAGTGGCAATCTTAAAAGTGACATCATACATATAAAGATAGATTGTAATATACTCTTTATGAGTTGTAGACTTTAAGTCATGGTTAAATTTACCTTTCCCACCTTCAAAGAAGATTTTTTTTCTTTCTAAAATTGAGTCCTAAAGCTCCTTATTCTTTACTTTCTTAGACAAAGGAACACCTATATATGTCTATGGTATTTTTACAACTATAAACCCTTAAATCTCCATAATAATCCATTGTAAATCTAAGGTAAAATTAATAAAAAATATTTGATTTTGTAGTGTTAACCAACTATCCATCAAGTTTCTCATAGAATGTTAATATTTATTTAAAATTAATGGTCTTGCTATCCTAAGGATGACCCAAAAAAAAAGTGCAATTGTTAGGACCCTATTCTAATTCAACCATTGTTATTTACTTGTCTAGTTTTGGTGTATGTTTGCACCTTGTGTGCCTAGTGTGTATGGGTCCATTATGATGTAACCTTTACTTTTACTATACGTAGTAACTAGTATCTCAAGTCCTCTCTTTTATGTGGTCCAAACCTTGATCATTAGGATTAGGGTAAATAAAATTCTATATAAGGACATGGTTTTGGAGAAGAATGTATCTCATATTTTTATCAAATTGTATCGAAGCTTTGTCCCAAGGGGTTTTCCCCCTCAAAGAGGCCTATGATATCTATAATTCTTGAATAATATAAGTTTATTGTATTTTCAATCAATTATTTTCTTAAGCACTTCTATTCATTTATTTCCATGGTCATTTAGTTTATAAGCATTTCCATTAATCCTTGCATTGTTATTGCGGTTATGCTTATTTTTATCTGAAGGTTCCTAAAAAGCGGTATTGGAGCTCTTTCTTGGATCATGTTTCATAGTAGCAATAATAAATCTTGTCCTCCCATCCACTTATCTATTTTGCAAATTTTCATTATGCTAATTTTCCATTAAATTATCTTTCCAAAAGAACACACATTTTTTTATTTTTAGTGGATTATGTTAGAAACCCTATGTCGAGAGTTTTAAAATATCATGAAGGAGCTACAATTTTTGGCTAAGCTATATTTCACATAAAGCATCTTGTGAAGTGAGGGATGCTCAAACTCCAATACCCAAGCCTTAGACAACACTCATATACATTTGCAAGCTCCCACATACCCTCAAGTATATAGGAAGACCCCTTAGGAATAGGATAAGTCTTCAACCATAGGAAGATATTGGTCATTCAAGTTTCGTGGTGCATTGGTAAGCAATTAGCCCTTGGAAGTTACTCTCTCAGTACCCTAAAAATGGATAATTTTACTTAAGGTATGGTGGAATCCTTCATAGTTAGATCTCTAAAATATTGGGTCAACCATTGATCAAGAGAAAAATTGTATATTAGAGAGCCCACAAAATCATACATACCTTGACTTAAGTTATTCCTATTGAAACCTTGTTTTAAGTCCTTTCCTAGTCAAAATCAAAACCATATTTGAACATACTCTAGAAGAGACTATTCTAGTCACAATCGGATAGTGTAGATATATAAATATGATAATACAAAGAACATTTAGTTTGATAGTATAGAGAATATATAGTCTGATAGTACAGAGAATATACAATCTAATAGTCAAAGCAGTTAGTTGTCAGTTATAATATTTATCAATTGTTATACTGATAATACAAAGAATGATATATCTAATAGTTAGAGCAGTCACTCGTTAGTAATTTTTTGAGGGAGTAGTTAGTTGTTAATAGTTAAAAAAAAGAGTATAAAAAGCCAAAACTTGTCATTTTATGGTATAGTATATTTTTATCCTCTCTACGAGTTGATCATTTTGACATATAACTCTGATAAACTCATTAGATATCCTAATGAGTTGATCATTTTGACATATAACTCTAATAAACTTATTAGAGACCCTAAAGTGACAAATGACTGATGGTATTAGAGCTACCCAATATTTAGAGTGATTAGGTGATCAAGTGAAACAAATTAAAAACCATCAATCACAAATCCTTCAGACATTATCCAAACTAGAAAAATTGGATTAAATTGATGACCTTGAGAGTCATTTAATAATCCTAAATACAAAATATGTCATTCTGGTAGGAACATCATTAGGGAGGCGAGATGGTAGTTCTAAGGGTAGAGCACGAAATACCTTACCTCAAAATATAGTTCAAAGAATGCCCAAGCTGAACTTTCCAAAATTTTATGGAAAGGAACCAACTAGTTGGTTGTAACAAGCCAAACAATTTTTTGTCTTCATGCCACTCCCCATAATCAAAGTCTCACAATTACATCTTTTAACCTAGAATGGGAAGTAGTTCAATAAAACCAATGGTTAGAAAATATGCATATGCAACTAAATTAATAAGAATTTAAGATAGAATTATTCACCTATATTGGACCTAGTGAGTATGAAGGTTTCATTGGATCTCTCACCAAGGTAATATAGATGACATATGTTTATGATTACAAAACATAGTTTGAAAAGTTAGCAAATCGCACTAGGGGATTGAGTACCAAGTTTTTTTTAAATTGTCTCTTTAATGGATTTAAGAAAGATATTTGTGTTGAAGGGAAACTTTTCAAGTCAAAAAAACATGATGGTAGTCATAGGATTGACTAGGATTGTTGGATATAATTTCATAACATAAAGGTATACTTTTAAACCTCCAAAAGCTTGAACCTCATTTACATCTTAGACATCATAAAACTAGGAAACAAACCACCCTAGATCAAATGTCTCACCCAAGAAGAAATAGATGCATGTAGGGCATAGGGACTGTGTTACATTTATGATGATAAATATTCTTTGGGCCACATGTCTATAAAAAAGAAATCATATTTGTTCGATGTGGGTGAACCTTCCACTAGGAACCACATGATGAAGAAGAGGACTATAGAGAATAAGATCAACCTAAAGAGTCTCAATTAAAAAAGGACAAACCACCTAAATTTTTAGTACATGCATTAGTTGGAATTTCTATACCCTATACCATGAAAGTGATAGGGAATTTCAAGGGCCAACGACTCATAATATTCATTGATTCTAATAATACCCACAATTTTATTTATCATGAGGTAGCTAAAAATGCAGCTTGTTACATCTATTCTTATAATTTATTTGAAGTGACGGTTACCAATGGGTGTATTATACTATGAAAAGAAAATGCATAAATGTAAATATGATGATGTGCAACTACAACATTAGGGTAAAACATGTTTTCCCTTCCTTTGGGGGTTGTGACATTATGCTAGGAACTCAATGACTTCGTACCCTGGGCTCGATAGTATGGTACTTTTCTAAGCAATGGATGCAATTCACTAAACATGTAAAGTAATACACTCTCCATGGTATGATCATGGGTCCTTCCCAACACATTATATCACATTGAATGGGATTTTTTTTGAATTTTTCATCTTGAGGTGTGGTGGCACAATTGTTTGCACTATAGGCCCCGAATACCAATGGTACAATTTAACTAGGTGAATTATAGGAAACTATGGATAAACATATACTTTGTATTTGTAAAACCATAAGGGTTACCACCATGGCGCACCCATGATCATGCCATCAAGCTTATCCTAGGAAGCTTATCACCAAACATTCATACCTATTGTTAACCATATGTACAAAATGACTAAAATTGAAAATACGGTGTAATAATTATTAGTAGCAGGGGTCATTTGACCAAGTATCAACCTATATTCTTCCCTAGTACTTTTTGTTCATAAGAAAGAAAGGTCTTGGAAGTTGTGTGGATTATGAGAACTCAACAAAATTACCATCAAGGACAAATTTTCCATTCTTGTCATTGACGAGTTACTAGATGAACTCCATGGTGCTCACTTCTCAAAGTTGGATCTTCATTCAGGTTATCATTAGATCAAATTATGGAAAGAAGATATTTCAAAGATATCAATCCACACTCATAAAGGCTATTATGAGTTCTTCATCATGCCAATAAGCCTTACCAACACATCATCCACCTTTTAGAGTCTCATGAATGTGATCTTTTGACCATTTTTGCAAGACTTTTTTTTGGTATTTTTAGACTATATTCTAATTTATAGTCATATGTGAGTGGGACATTTGCAAAATTTAGACTAGACATTACAACTCTTGGTTGATAATAAAATGTATGCCCAATGATCCAAATGTTCTTTTAGGATATAGGAAGTGGAATACCTAGGCCATATAATTTCAATGGAAGGGATCAATATGGACCCTAAAAATATTACTACCATACAAGAATGGCCCTGTTGGCAGTTTTGTACTTTGCCACATTGGGATTTTGATTTCACTTTATAGGAGCATTTTGATTGTAATATGGCAAAATATTATGTTAATCCAATGAATATAATATTTCGATCACTGCAGTTATTTTTATTTTTTTTGTTTGTATTTACCTTCTCTTTGGGCTTGGTGCTTGGAAACAATGCATTGTATGGAAAATTTAGATTTTATTAAGTGGTTAAAGACGAAGATGCTAATATCACTACAAAAATGGAAACGCATTTCCTCCGAGCCAAAGATGAAGAACACAAGATTATACTGAGAGGGGAGGGTGAACAGTATAAGACCACTTTTTACTTTTCTTTTCAATTCAATATTATGCAGTGTATAGACAGTAGTATCAATAGCAGTAATCAAGCAATGCACAAAACACCATACACAATAGAGACACCACAGTTTACGTGGTTCACCCAATGTGGGTTACTCCATAGAGAAAATATTTTACTAAAACTTTCTCAATCAATATCTTTGGGAATCCTTCCCAATTACAATGTTTATGGATCTCTGTCCAAAGGAGATGTTGATCCCCTAATCCCAAGTTCATGGATATCTTCCACAGGAGACTCTTTCCCCTTCTGCTCTGGCTAGTGATCTTCTAGAAGGCTATGTCTCCCTACTACACTAACTGGTGGATCTCTCTCCACTTGAAGACTCCTCACTTAGATTTGTCTTCAATTATGCTAGTTGCTAGATATCTATCCACTGAGACTTTGTCCTCTGTACTCTATCACCTCCAAAGCTCTGTCAATAAGCTCACTTATAACCTGCTTAATAGGCTCACTCGGAACGTGCTCAACAAGCTCACATAGAACTTGTTCAAATCTGCTCAATAAGATCACACAGAACTTGTCAAATCTGCTCAACAAGCTCACACAGAACTTGTCCAAATCTTCTCAACAAGCTCACACAGAACTTGTCCAAATCTGCTCAACAAGCTCACATAGAACTTTTCCAAATCTGCTCAAGCAAGCTCACCAAGAACTTGCCCAAATCTACACTAGCAAGCTCACCAGGAACTTGCCCAAATCTACACTAGCAAGATCACCAAGAACTTACCCAAATATACACTAGCAAGCTCACCAAGAACTTGATTGAATCTGCACTAGCAAGCTCAGCAAGAATTTGCCCAAATCTACACTAGCAAGCTCACCAAGAACTTGCCCAATAATTCAATCTCATAGAAGCATAAAGAGAATTTTTAGAGACTCAATATGTTCTATACTCAAATCTCAATTTCAACTCAAATAAATCTTATATAAACACAAAGAGAATTGTTAGAGACTCAATATGTTCTATCCTCAAATCTCAATATCAACTCAAATACAAAATATAGAATAGTTTATTTCATGGAACTTGAACAACCACTTCACACAATCACCTAACTAGGCTCCAAAAACTCTTCTCAACCAATTACCACAAGGAACAACTCTTTCTTACAAACCCTAGTCCAAGCATGTATCAACCAACTCAAATATTTCCAACAATGCTCAACCACAAATCTCACATAACAATGATACTCATGTTCTTTTCAATTTCAAGTTCTTTACATAACCAATGGGCTTCAACAACAATGCTAATAAAACATTCTTCACATAACAATGATACTCATGTTCTTCTCAAACCCTATCTCAGGTTTTTCACACTACTAATGGCTTCAACAACAATGCTTATAAAACAAGGTTTAATAGCAACTCTCAACCCAAAAAACCTTGAGACATTCAACCAACTACTTTCGAAAATAAAACCACAATTAATCCTTTTCTCTCCAATGATATTTCAAAAATCAACCACCATAAAAAATCAATAGGAGAATGTGCCCATACTTTTATGAAGATGAAGAAGCCTTTTAGTTGTCCACAAAATTTGTCTCACTCAACACACTTTATTTTTCAACTTTCAAAAAGGGTTATAGATCTTGATTAATAACACAACAATAACATCCAAATAACACCTTATTACTCCTATTTATTAACATACACCATATCACTTCATAAATGAATTAATCTCTTTTGAAAAAGAACAAAGCAACCTTCACTTTTGAACCTCTTTACAAAATCAAAAATATCTCTTTACACACACCTTATTTCTCCCTCTAAGCAAGTTAATAAAATAGCCCTCGAAATAATCTTTCCAATGATATATAATATGATATACTTTCAAAAATTAAATCATCAAAAATATCTCCTTTTCTAAACATGCATCACAACCCTTATTCCTCCTAGGGCAACTTTAGAAAAATAAAATATATTAAAAATTATTAACTTGCCTCTGTCGCTGACAAGATTCGATCTCATGACCTTCTTGCTCAATGCCTTAACCATAGCCAACCTGCCATTGGGCCTCAAAAGGAGCACACAATAAAACCTTATGTCGTGAATATCTGCGCCCTTCAAAAACAAAACATGTTTCACGCATTTCAACACAACAAAACACCTCCAACAAGAATCGAACACAGGACCTCCTATTGCACACACAGTGCATGAACCACTAGGCCAAGGAGCCTATACAATTGGCTTTCCTCCATAATAGTCTCTTCAATGAACGCAAAAATCGTAAGCCTTTTAAAACCCTTTTCACACACACTTCGACACACGATGGGCAGGCTCTTTTACCATTCGAATCCAAATATCAAATCAAGCTCTTAGAAAAATAAATCAAAAATTTGTACATATACATATATATATATATATATATGTCCTCCTCCTTTCCTTTTACGTCGATGCTATAATTTAAATATTAGTTTTATGCCTTTTCCTTTCTTTGACGTCGGCGCTATAAATTAAATTTTAATTTTAATTTTAAATAATTTAAAATTTAAACTTAAATATTTAAAATTAAATATCTCCATCACCGGGGCACCTTTTTCGACGAAACGAAAAGCCAACTTGGGTTTTAAGAAAAATCCATTTCAAATATTACATCCATGGTTTTAAATAAAACCTTTTATTTTGCTTGCCTTGGTTTTCACAAAAACCCTATATATATACATGCTCTCAAAAATATCATAAATGCTCATTTATGAAATTCTTTGGCCACCAAAACTCAATGTGATATCAATGATCCATGTGACATCAATGAAAACATAAAATCACTCAAATTTCCAACAAAAGACTCTATGTAATCTTCATTGAGGAAAAGAAAAAATAAAGGGATGATAAAATGGTGAAGCTATGGCAACACCCAAAGATAAAATTTGCAAGTCACATTCGCCCCACTTTGGGTGAATTTATTAATATTGTCATCACAAAGAAAATATGTTCACCCCAAGGTTGGGGTGAAAGCTCCATTCACCCCAACTACGGGTGAACGAAGTACTATGGGCGAAGGAAATTTAAAAAGGGGCACAACAATTAAAAGGTGCACAACAAGTCAACATCGCGTTCACCCTGGTCGAGGGGCGAACATCCTGTTCACCTCTCCCATGGGTGAACGTGCTCCAAAAACAAAATGACATCATTTTCACCCTGGTCGAGGGGTGAACATTTTGTTCGCCTCTCCCATGGGTGAACACGTTCCCAAGAATGAAATTGCGTGAACATGCCAGTAAAGCAAAGTTGGGGTGAATGCGCCTAAGATGAGGTGGCATTGACAAGTCAATATCGTAGTCGCCCCAATAGGGAGGTGACTGTATTTGTCACCCTTTTTAAGGGTGAACATGATTTTTTAAGGGAGAAGGGTGAACGCAATAAATAAGGATGTTCAATTGTTAAATATTTTTTCTTGAAATGAGAAGAATGGTTTTGCCATGGTCAATGGGGAACATAATCAATCAAAAGCGTATTCTCCGATGATGCCCAAATTTCAAAGGTGCCCAGAGCAGGTTTTGACAAGCATTAAATAATGGTGGCGATGAGTAACTCAAATTGTGAATCCCAAGTGAAGAAGAGAGCCGTGTTAAAAGCACAGGAGGATTTTCATGATTTCCAAAGTGGGAGTGCATTTTCAAGGCATCAAATGTCTCTTAATTTTTTGTGCATCGACATCCAAAGATGCTGATTTCCTGGGAATATTTCCTTGAAATATGGATCATTGTTCCAAGAGAATGAATTTTCAATATTTCCGAGGAGGAAGTTCCTCACTATGGTTCCTGATCTACGATCATTTTGTCTCCATGTGCATTTAATGAAAGAGGCGAAATCCTCTATAAATACTACTGAATTCTCATTGTAAAAAGGAGGTTAGACACTTTGTGAGAAAACTCTCCAAGTTCTCTGCATCAATAGAAGACACCAGGCTTCTGAATTTGCAAGTGATCTTGTGTGCAATTTCCTTATGTATTCGTGCACTTCTATTTTACATTCATGTTCCTTATTTGTTGTGAAGTTTAAAATTTTGCATTTGAATTTAAATATTGCTAATGAGGGAGTGAGTGTTGGAGTGTTATTTTGAAGGTTGTTCTTGCAAGTTTATAAGTAAATTCTGTTGCTTCTCTTTTGTTATATGCTATTTCATGCTTGGGTGAATTTCTTGCTATTAGTCTACCCCAAATCCTACACCTTCGACCTGTGGCCATATTTCCCATTTCTTTCTACAATTTCTAATCTCTTTCCTACAACTCTAGTCTTCAACCAGTGTAGGATTTAGTTTGGGAGCCAACCCTCTCTAGAGATTGACACGGAGGACATTCCTTTCCTCCAATCATTCAATGTTGGCCATGTCTAGGGTGCACAAACGTAGTTTTGTATGATTAGGTAGATATTTGACCAACAATTTTTGGCATGCTCGATGGGACCCCGAAAGTTCCACTTCCGACAGTATTAAGGTTTGATGTTCACCTTCATGTTGTATAGTTAGAACATCTGGTGACTCGATTATACCCAAAAATCTCCAAACATGAGGACAACAAAAGTTGTGTCTCATGAATACAAGATCGAAGGCCAAAAATCTAGATCATCAAATTGAGTTCTACGAACTTGATATTCAAAGGCTAGGAGAGCACCCTCAATTAGCCACTCTACGTCGTACATCTTCATTACCTCATACATCCCATATATCATCCACCACATCCTCACGACTAGCCGATGTATTTTCTGCTCCTACAAGTCTAGTTAGTACTGCCACTAGCGTTCCTCAAGCTCCACCTCATACACCAGTTCACATGGCCCAAAATCCACCACCACAGCAGCCACAACCACCAAGGCAGTTCCCAACATGGAATAGCTCAAGGGCCTTGAACTTACAAGCACAAAATCTAGTGCCCCAAGCAACTTTGAAGGCTTTGCCGACCTATGATGGCACTGGTAAAATGACCTATGAACATATTCAGGATGTAGCTTCTTTGGCTATGATCCATGGAATAACGGATGAAGATGTAATGGTAAAGTTATTGGTATTGTCATTGAGAGGAAAGTTGTTGTATTGGTACCGATCATTGCAACTTGGTACTATTACCTCATGGGATCAGTTGGTGGAGTTGTTGATAAAAAATTTCCATGAACAAGCTGATCCATACTCCTTGTTGCATCAGTTTACAATGATCCAAAGACATCCGTAGGAGGAGATAGTTGATTTCAACGTCAGGTTCACTCGAAGCTGGCAAAGAGTTCCTGATGGTTTGTGGCCCATGCATGAACAAGCTGCATTCTATTACCTTAGGGTATTCAACATCGACATTGGTATGGTTTTTTAGTAAACCAATGTGAATACCTTCCTTGATCTATATACGCAAGCCCAAAAAGCTAAATCTGACTTGATTGCCATAGGTAAGCTTCCTCCAAAAATGATGATGCCTATTCTGCCTGACCTACCACAACATTTGTATTCAAGTGCATTTTTGCAACCCATGCCTTCCATGTACCTAGTACCCTCATGGAGCTCAAGCCCACCTCAAATCACTTCGATCCCTATCCCACAACACCTAGCTCCAAGTTTTCCATAGTTACCCATTCAGTCAATACCACAATTGCCATCATTCATTCCTTTTCTAGCATTACCGATACCATCGGTCCCATTACCATTATCATCCATTGATTACTTGAGAGCAAGCATCTACTAGTAGAGGCCCTGAGAAGAGCACAATGGTGCTAGCAAATGAGGAGACTAGCATGATAGAAAAGGCGTATTGGTGTTCAACGTGCAATGATCCTCATGGAGAAGAAACTTGCATGGTGCATATGAACTATGTGTAGACGCTTGCAGAAAGTTTAGCTAGTAGAAAAATCAACATGATCAGGGAGGCTGATCATAATTTTATGATGCCATCCTTGGAGCAAGTTTTAGTTCTTACAAGGTCCGAAAAGAAGCCAGTAACTATAGATCCAGCTGAGCTTGAACCCTTGAAGGTGCCTGCAGAACCAAAGGTGCAAAATGAAAAAGGGCAACCTCCAATGAAAGCACCTAGTGCAATGGCTAAGCAACAAGATTCTATCATGTTAAAATATTTACTACCTAAGCAAGCTCAAGAAAAGGCACAAACAAAAGCATCAACTTCACAACCTACAGCAACTACCCAAACACAAAATGAAATGAAAGAGCAGGCCAAAGAATACCTCAAGTACCCATCATTGACAAAAAGACAAAGGGTAGAAGCTACTCAGTAGTATCGGGACAAGTATGAGTGGGTTACAGAAGAGAAGGCTTTGACCATCTCAAATTATAATATTGTGGAAGAAATGAAGAAGATACCCATGAAAGTGAGCCTATATGATGCACTACAATTGCCTGGACAAGTTGACCTACTGCAAGAGTCTTTGAAGACTGCTAAAGATCAAAAGAAAAATCCTTCTCAAATAGTGTTGGTGCAAGCACTACCAACTTTGACCACTGGAAAGAATAGGTCACCCCCATTTTATTTGTCACTCAGAATGGAGGGGTGGATTGTACACAATTGTATGATTGATTTCGGTGCTATGACTACTATCATGCCAAAGGCAGTATGTGAAGTGATGGGGATGGAATACACAAGAAGTAGCCCAGGAGTGTTGTAGCTGGATGGGACTCCGATCAAAATGGTAGGAGTAATCAAAGATATTCCTATTGTCCTTCATAGTATGCCATAAATCATGGTCATCCAAGAAGTAGTAGTGGTTGACCTAGAGCCATACTTTAGCATGTGCCTCTCAAGGGAGTTCATAGTAAAACTAGGAGGATACCTTTCCCTAGACTACTCACATTTGGAGATCCCATTCAAAGGAAAGAGAATTCACATATATAATGAAAAGCCATCAAATTTTCATATTGAGAAGTTGGAGGAGGAAGAAAAATCTCCAGGTGCAATTAACATGATGATTGAAGAATTAGAAGAGGTTGACTTGATGGAAGAAGCGCTTGGTGAACTTCACCTTGAAGATGAATTCTCACTCATAGATTTTAATGCAATGATTGGAATAGACATTGGTTGTTATACGATAACCAAACCAGAGCAAATTGAAGAAGTCCCTGATTCCCTAGATCCTATCACAGATCAGTTATGGAAGCTTTATTTTGATGGTGCTAGATGTAAGAATGGCGTAGGAGCTGGTATTATTTTGATCTCTCCCATGGGGTTACAGAAGACTTATTCTTATAGATTGACTTGGAGTTGCACAAATAATGCAATTGAATATGAAGCATTGTGCCTCGGATTGAAGAAAGCTAAAAAGTTGGGCATCAAGCAATTGCAAATTTTTGGTGACTTCAAACTCATTGTCAACCAAACCACTAATAAATGTGTGTCTAAGCAGCATTACCTAAAAGCTTACCACAACAAAGTGTGGGATTTGTTTGAATATTTCATAGCTTTGAACATTCAGGCGATTTCTCATGAGCAAAACAAACACGCAGATATTCTAGCCTCTCTTGGCGTGAATTATTCTCCTACGGAGCAAATAGTCAAAAAGCCCAAGACTATCAGGGTGATCTATAGACCCTCAGTCCCTGACAAGAACATCTATTGGCAAGTATTCGACAATGATGAGCAAATAGTCAATTTTTTGATCAAGGAAGTTGCAAGCGCAGATGATAGAAAGCTTGTTGAAGAAGAGATGGAGGGGATGATACAATTGAAGAACAATCACATTCCTAGGGGACTGATTTCGTTGGAAAGTCTATTTGATCAAAATGATAGGGCTAAAAAGCACAGGATCAAGGTGGATGCCAAGGAGTATAAGGAATTACAGCTAGAACCTGAAAAGATCATCAAAATCAGAACTGATTGCATGCCGAAAGAGTTGGAAGACATTAAGAACTTGTGCTATGAATACCCCGACATCGTTGCATGGAGCTATCAAGATTTGAAGGGATATGACAAGAACGTGATCCAACATACCATTGAGCTACAGGAGGGAGTAAAACCTTTTCGGCAAAAATAGTGGCCTATCAATCCCAAGATAGAAGTACTCATGAAGGTGGAATTGTTGAAGATGCTAGAGGTGAAGATAATTTATCCAATTAAGCACTCGATATGGGTGGCGAATCTGGTGCCAGTACGAAAGAAGAATGGAGACATTCGATTATGTGTAGATTTTTGGAACTTGAACTAGGCATCACTAAAATATCATTACCCTCTACCACAGATTGATCAAATCCTTCATGTGGTAGTCGGTGCACAGATATTTTCATTGTTAGATGGTTTCTCTAGTTATAATCAGATATGGGTGAAAGATGAGGACCAACATAAAACAACATTCACCACTAAGTGGGGCACATTTGCCTACCAAAGGATGCCATTTGGACTCTCAAATGTTGGCGCTACTTTTCAGAGGGCTATGGACATCACTTTCGATGAGTTATTGAATAGAATTATTGTAATCTATCTTGATGACATGACTATGTTTTCACATCGCAGAGAAGACCATGTTTCTCATTTGAGGTAGGTGTTCGAGAAGTGTCATGAGTTCAAGATTTCTATTAATCCGAAGAAATTAAATATTTGTTGTTAAAGAAGGGAAGTTGTTGGGTCATGTGATCTCACAAGAAGGATTGGCAATTGATCCTACAAGAGTTGAAGCACTCTTGAAGCTACCATTGCCTGCTAACAAAAAGATCTGCAATCATTCTTTGGCCAAATAAATTTCATCCGCAAGTTCATTGCTGACTTTGCTCAGGTTGTGAAACCCATGACTGAGCTCTTAAAGAAGAATACCGAGTTTAAATGGATAGAAGCTAGAAGATGAGATTTTTAAGAGATCAAGGAAAGAATCACCCAAGCTCCAGTGTTGATTAATCCTGATTATTCAAAGGACTTTATTCTCTATGCAGTAGGTGAGCAAGAGAGCTATGCTGTAGTTTTGATGTAGAAGCAAGAAGATGGAGATGAGAAGCCAATTGCCTTCCTGAGCCAAGTCATTGCACCCCACCAAGAGAAGTACAATTTTATTGAGAAGCAGGTGTACACGGTGATGAAATCATTAAAGAAGTTTCGACACTTTGTTTCCTAGAGCAAAACTATCATTTATGTTATACATCCTGATGTTCAAAACTTCATACTCCAAGGAGAACTAGGTGACAAAAGGGCAGGTTGGGTCTCAAAAATTCAAGAATATGATGTGGAGATCCGACCAACAAAGCTAGTTCATGGGTGAGCTTTATGCCAAGAGTTAGCTAAAAGTGTCGCATCTGAATCATTCGATATGATGCAAGAGGAAGAGGTTGGCGAAAGCATTTGTGTAAATCATACTGCAAGTAATCATGACTGGATAGAAGAGCTTATTGATTACTTTACTTTTAGGAAGTGTCCACCACACCTTGATGCTTCACAGCATCGGAGGTTTAGGCTGCAAGCCCTCAAATATGTTCTGTTGCCTAATGGGCTATTTCACAAAAATATTGATGGAGTTCTCCTTAGATGTGTGAAGGAATCTGAGAAGGAAAGAATATTAGAAGAATTTCATTCTAGGCTATCCGGTGGTCACTATGTAGGCAGGCCCATGGCCTTAAAAATTATCCGAGCTGGCTATTTTTGGCCTACTCTGTTCATCGATGCTCATAAAGTAAGTCAACACTGTGATAGCTGTCAATGATACGTTGGCAGAATCAGGAAAGGAGCACTACCTCTGCACCCAATTCAAGTGGAAGCACCTTTTCAATAGTGGGGTCTTGACTTCATTGGAGTCATTGATCCACATTCTTCCGTAGAACATAAATACATCTTAACGGCAACTGATTATTTCACCAGATGGGCAGAGGCTATTCCCACCAAGAAGGTTGATCAAGCGACCATCATTTCTTTTTTGGAAGGAATCATTACTCGCTTTGGTATCCTAGATTCAATTGTAACTGATAATGGAACTCCATTCATTGGGGCCAAGATCACAGAGTTCGCTAGCAAATATGGGATTTATCTCAAAACATCATCCAATTATTACCCACAAGGGAATGGTTTGGCCGAATCTACCAATAAAAATTTGCTGTGTATTTTAAAAAGGACACTAGGAAGTAATAACAAGAGGAGTTGGCACCTATTGTTGAACCAGGCTCTTTGGGCGGATCGCATATCTATAAAAAAATCTATCAAAACATCTCCATATTCTTTGGTGTATGGAAAAGAAGTTGTCCTGCCTACCCACATTGAGCTTCCGGTCCTTCAAACATTGCAGTTATTTCAAGATGAAGATGAGGAGTACGAGCCTATGAGTGCAATATTGGCACAATTATTATAGTTGGAAGAAGATAGAGAAAAGGTGTATCAAACATTCACTGAGCACACTAAAGAGATGCAGAAGTGGTTCAGAAAGAAAACAACTGAGCGCAGATTTCAGGTGGGAGACTTAGTTCTCAAATGGAACGAGAAGAAGGCTAAGCCAGGGAAACACCATAAGTTTGATGCTATCTGGGAAGGCCCTTTTCAGATTTCCATAGTAAATTCGGCAAATGCTTATCATCTTCGTGACATGGAGGGTTGGGATCTTCCTATCCCGGTGAATGGTCTTCACTTGAAGGCCTATATTCAATGAAGAAATTTCGATGAGGTACCATCTTGTAAATATGTATATATCTTCTTGTTAGTATTTTTATTTGCTTTATATAGTGACGATATATAATATATAAAAAAAAAAGTTAATCCTAGAAAATTATAAAAAATAAGATTGCCCCCTCTCAAAGTGTTGAAACAAAATTAAAACAAAAGGGGCACTTAAGCTTTGCCCAAAGAGAGCACATTTTCACGCCCATTTTGGGGGAATGATAAAGTATTGAAGTCGTGTTCACCCCAAAGAGGGGGTGACATGTTCGTTCACCAAGGTTAGGGCAAACTCATTGACGGTGTTGACATCCTTTTAGGCAAATAGCATAAACCAAATTTATTCACCCAGATGAGAGATAAAATGGTCATTCATCCATATTTTGGGCGAATGCATTGTTTAAAAGGGGCGGAGTGATAAGGATTCTCTAAAAAAAAAAAACAAACTCATGCGTTTTGTTTTTAGGAAGTTTTATTATTAATATAATGAGCCCCTTTTAGAATAAAAATCAAAGGAAAAGCTAAAAGGAGAAAAGCCGCTTTTAAAAGCAATTTTATTTTTTTAGAAAATCAAATTTTCTAAATATGGGCAAAATAGCAAAGGAGAGAAGTTTATTAAAAGATGTCATTCACCATGAAACACCCAAGCAAATCGGAGACGCCCTAGAATGATGATATTAAAATAATTTGCTTTTAAAGCGCAGTGATTTTAGAAAAGGAAGAGGAGAATATTGGGTGCTCATAAGATGATTTCATCGAAGAAAAAGGACAAGTGCATTGCTTTCAATTGTGGAAGCACGTTGCGAAAGGATTGCACTCTTAAACACATGGTGAATTTTGGAGAACAAGAATGCAGGTGGAAGCATATTTTTTCGAGGAGCAAAGAATACATACCATTGGTTTTCAAGTGGTAGATTTATTTTTCCAAGCAAGCTTCAACAACCAAGGCACGATTTACAATAAACTTACGCAGCAAGGAAGGGCACTCTTTCCCAAGATGATTTGGTAGTGAATCAAAGGTGATACCATTAGAACATTGGGAATGGTGCCAGTGAGCGAATCAATGCTCATAATCTCTCGAAAGTGCCCAAGTTAACTCAACATTTATTACGCAGTTGGAAGAGCGCTCTATATAAAGGATGAGGTAAAAGCTCACAGTTTATTTTTAATTTTTTTTACTATCGTGTATTTTGAACTGTCATTGCAGAAGTTCCCAAAGAGTATTCAGAATATTTGTCAGGAAGAAGAGAAAATGGGAAAGCGAAGCAAAGAGAATAAAGAAATTATAGAGGCTGTAGAGCCCAAAAGGTCAAATTCTAGAGCTAAGAAGGCTCGAAAGAATGACTATGTCGACTTAGACCCGTATGATGACACAATGGTAGAAATTGATGATTGTCTCATTACTCACAAAGGGGTGGAAAGGTTACGGTAGGATGTTGAGTTCATAGTAAACCAAGGGGTGACATCAGAAAGTTGGCTGATAGTGCCTTATCATTCATAGTTATTTTGGTACCTGTGCCCACCAGTTCATCCTTATCCTGAGCTAGTGTGGCTTATTGCTCAGTTTTATGACCCATTTACTAGAGCTATGAGAAATTCAAAGAGGGAAATTCTCTTCACTATCACCCCAGATGAGGTTTGAGAGGCATTCGCTTGTGGTTTAAAGCCTCCTTCCTATGGGGTCCATAAAAAACTGCATACTAATGAGCAGGAGGATAGATATGTCTCCACGATAACAATGCAACAATTTATGGAGACCCAACTGATTAAGGAGCCATCGATGGGGCAGCTTCCTAATTTGCCAAAGCCGCTCACAGATTTTAAAATCTTGGATATTTATTCGATGTTGGCGTGGGTCACAAGTTTACCTTCAGATGATACCGTTCATAAGTGGCAGGTAACCTTAGCACAATGTATTTTCGGGTGGAGTTCTATTCTCCTTCAACTATGAGACAGGGCACCAATCCGATTTTCTTTGATTGGGCTGATTTTATTTCCTGGAGGTTAAATTTTTAGTTGGAGAAGTTACAAATTGGGGAGGAAAAGTCATTCAGGCATACTTCTTTTT
Organism: Wollemia nobilis; assembly: GCA_028583015.1. Classification (NCBI taxonomy): domain Eukaryota; kingdom Viridiplantae; phylum Streptophyta; class Pinopsida; order Araucariales; family Araucariaceae; genus Wollemia; species Wollemia nobilis. The sequence goes on from JAQPPZ010000135.1 coordinate 14,135,607, forward strand.
TGATATGGTATTTCTTTTTCCAACTCCAATGATGTTTTCCTTTCATTGCAGTAACGTAGACAGATGAGAAAAATGAACCTCTACTAGTTTATATGTGGACTCCCATCTTGAAAAAAAGGGAGTCATTTTATAGTTTTAACAGTTGGTTTTTGGGGCCTACGATAGAGTTACTTTGTGGTACATGTGAGAGGGTGCCACGAGAATTAAGAGAAGTAATCGTTGCCCAAGAAAAAGGAGATATTTTTTTGCTTACTCAGGGCGTAGTTGTGAGAATTTTTGGTTTCATGGGTAAGCCATTTTTGTTGCCCTATTTTGCTACTAAGCATGTTTTTGCTATGGAAGTAGTGCGCCAGTCAGATTACGTGAATGATGTGTATGGAGCTAGGCACGGGAAGAAAATGACATGCAATATGTCATTTAAATTCGATAGTATAGAGGTGAGCCAAGTAGGACAGAATCAGCTCCTTACAGTAGCATTGCAAGATTTGGGACTCATAGAGCTACCGCAACATTGGAGGTATGACCCATTGGGCAAGTTTTTAGCTATTATAAAATCTAAATCATTTCATTGTTGCCCTCGACCTGATATTCAGAAGAATCAAAATAATTTTGATGGGCCTGATATGAATTGGCACATTGAAAAGATGACAACGCTTCCACCTTGGCATGACTGCTATGAGCAAGAGGTGGAGTATAATCAGGCCAGTATAAATCTCAAATCCCTCCGTCAGGTTTGTTTAGCCAAGTTAAAGAAAGTGAGCCCGAATGGACTGAGGAGAAAATTATGAATTGGTGGATAATGCGGGTTCACCGAGGGAAGCCAACAACTCCTTACGGGCTGAAGTTGGATGAATCATTTTTAGAGCTTTACGATGAGTATGTTGATTCATATCAGCCCATCACCTTCACCAATATTCTATCATAGAGTTTTCAACACTCTGATAGTGGTGAAGGTGAAACAGAAGGAAAACATTCGTTGGTTGAGGAGGAGACTCCAGAGGAAGAAGAGCAACAATACGTGTTTAGACGGAGATCATAATGGATGAAATAGAAAGTTGAAGAGGCACCTACATCAGAGAAGCAAAATGTGCCAAAAGTGCCACCACTTCCCAAGGTGGCAAAAAGACCAAGGACTGGTGCCATTACTACTTCTACTATTGAAGTTTTAGTCATCACAACTCTTATAGTTCCTATTGTTTCAACAGTAGTTATTAATCCTTCACCAACAATAGAGGTCCCGACTATGGTTGCACAAATATTTTTGATGGCTCAAGAGCAAGTGGAGGATCATCAGTCGAAAAGCTCCCAAGTAGAGGTCGTGGATGACGAGGATAATGTGAACATTGAGGAGAGGGTGGAAGCGCAACAAGAAGAAGTGATTTCATAGCCGCCCCCATCACCATATCACATGATGCCCATGCCCGAAGGTACATCTTCTTTTCCCTCTTCTTCTTCTCTAGAGCATGTAGTGACTTCTATTTCACTTCCATCATCTTCTATCTCCATTTCTCCACCATTTGGTATGCCCTCCATATCTATTTCACTTCCATCATCTTCCATTTTCGAAGTCACTATTGCTCCTACTTCTATTCCCATCTCTTTGACCTCCATTTCTTTTAGTTCATATGCATCAGGGCCGAATCCCTTTTCATGCCCTTCCCCTTCCATTACCACCACCACTACCATTGAGGTTGTAAGTATGCAAGCTCCTCCCAGAGTAAGCATAACTACAACCAAACCTAGTTCCTCCATCCAATCCACCATTTTAGTTCCCCCTCTTCTAGCCATCTCATCCACTTCCATTGAGCCTAGCCGCTCAAAAGTTTTAATTCCATTCACCCCATTTTTGGAGATACAAGCATTACCCAATGTGTAGGTGGTGCCAAAACAGCCAGATATGGAGAAAATTAATCGAGCGCACCTGAGTTCATCACAATGGTTGAAGAGTAGGAGGTGAAAAGAGGCCTTGGCTCCAGCTCGACCGATTAAGAAAGTTGCCTTTGATCCGATCGCTATGGAAGCTCACACGACTAGAATCACTCCCTTGGTCCAAAAGCCACAAGGAGAAATGTTGCCGAGTGATTACGTCTGTGAGACTATAATGGAAGACCTCACCAAGATAGATCCGATGAAAAATATGGGTAATATACAAGTTGATATGAGCTCGGTATACTTGCATGGTGAGTATTACAAGGAGAAATATTTTGAGAATGAAAATAAAATTATTGAGCTCGAAAATACCTTGGCAAAAAGCAGAGCGCAAGAAGAAAATACTACCATAGAAAATGAACACTTGCATCGACAAGTCAGAGTGCATTTGAAAGAAAGAGATACCACCAGAATAGAGATGCATAAGCTCCACCAATAGCTTGAGGACATGAAAAATCAGCTAGTAGAGAAGGTTGCACAGGCTGTTGGTTTCTCACCAAAAAGCATCAAGGAGGCCCGTCTTCGCTCTGCCCAGAACTATGAGAAGTTGGTCATACAGATAGTCCAAGTGTTGCATTATTTATGGGAAGCACGAATATAGATCCAGATGGGGGAGTAGTTGATTGACACTACAGAGGAGATGCTAGGGCCACACATGGAAATGGCTATCAAAATTTAGGCCCTAGCTAATTCTAACATTCGTATTCGCCCTCTAAGCGAAATGGATCATGCTTGGTCAACTGCCAAGGTCACGTTGCATAGTTATTTTCAAAGGATGGACCTAGTAAGAGAAGGTCGAAAAATTCTCAACACCATCGAGCGAGAACATACCATTTCTATGACTCACTTTGATACTCTTGTCGAGTTGGGATTTTTGGACTTTACAGATGAGTGGGGTGAACCCTTGCCACAAGAGCAATTGGAGGCGATCTGGAGGAAGTTCATGGAAGATACCTCCAAGATTGATGCATGGGAGGAGCCCCTCATGGAAGCACAGGTATTGCCTCTGATGCAGAAATATACACGCCTGGAGCTATCATTGTATGAGCTGGCTCAACGAGCGAAGCGCCTCAGCTTGGAGGATATTCAAAATCTTCACTTTATTTATGAGTCACTAAGTGTTCCATGCCTATTCACTACTCATGCTTGGAAGGAGGTAGTCACAGTCTATGAAGTAATTTTTGAGAGCCTCAAAGAGCAAGAGGAGGAGCAACAACAGAACGCGCAATGGTAGAGAAGGTAGCAAAAGAAGCAGAGCGAGCCAAAGTTCTCAAAGTGGCGGCCAAAGCTAAAGCCAAGGAGAAAGCTGAAGAGGAGATACATCGAAAGGCATCTACAACAAAGGTGCCAGCCAAGGCGGCTAGTAAAAAGACTCCATAACAGCCCAATGGATAAAGGCCTAGGATCGCTTGCATCCATGCGAGCTGGATACCCCGTGAGTCACCAAAAATATTGGTAGTTTTATACTTTACCACATTGGGATTTTTATTTTACTTTATAGGAGCATTTTGATTGTAATACGGTAAATATGTTAATCCAATAAATATAATATTTTGACCACTATTATTTTTATTTTTCTTTTTTATTCATATTTACCTTCTCTTTGGGCTTGGTGCTTGGAAACAATGCATTGTATGGAAAATTCAGATTTTATTAAGTGGTTAAATTAGATGTTAATATCACTACAAAAATGGAAATGCATTCCCTCCGAGCCAAAGACTATGTAATCTTCGTTGAGGAAAAGAAAAAAGAAAAGGATGATAAAATGGTGAAGCTATGGCAGCACCCAAAGATAAAATCTGCAAGTTACATTCACCCCACTTTGGCGAATTGATTAAGATTGCCATCACGAAGAAAATATGTTCACCCCAAAGTTGGGGTGAAAGCTCCATTCACCCCAACTATGGGTGAACAAAGTACTATGTGAATGCACAGAATTAAAGGTGGCACACAAGTCAATATCACATTTGCCCTGGTCGAGGGGTGAACATTCTGTTCACCTCTCCCATGGGCGAACGCACTCCAAAAAATGTCACTTTCACCTTGGTCGAGGGGTGAACATCCTCGTTCACCTCTCCCATGGGCGAACGCATTCCCAAGAATCAGGCAAACACACCTAAGATGAGGTGGCATTGACAAGTCAATATCGTAGTCACCCCAATAAGGAGGTGACTATCTTTGTCACCATTTTTAAGGGTGAACATGATTTTTAAAGGAGACAACGTGAAACAATTAAGGATGTTCAATTGTTAAATATTTTTACCTAAAATGAGAAGAATGGTTTCGCCATGGTCAACAGGGGATATAATCAATCAAAAGTGTATTCTCCGATGATACCCAAATTTCAAAGGTGCCCAGAGCAGGTTTTGACAAGCATTAAATAATGGTGGCGATGAGTAACTCAAATTGTGAATCCCAAGTGAAGAAGAGAGTCGTGTTAAAAGCATAGGAGGATTTTCATGATTTCCAAAGTGGGAGTGCATTTTCAAGGCATCAAATATCTCTTAATTTTTTGTGCACCGATGCCCAAAGATGTTGATTTCCTGGGAATGTTTCCTTGAAATATGGATCATTGTTCCAAGAGAATGAATTTTCAATATTTTCAAGGAGGAAGTTCCTCACTATGGTTCCTGATCTGTGATCATTTTGTCTCCATGTGCATTTAATGAAAGAGGTGAAATCCTCTATAAATACTACTGAATTCTCATTGTAAAAGGAGGTTAGACACTTTGCGAGAAAACTCTCCAAGTTCTCTGCATCAATAGAAGACACCAGGCTTCTGAATTTGCAAGTGATCTTGTGTGCAATTTCCTTCTGTATTCATGCACTTCTATTTTACATTCATGTTCCTTATTTGTTGTGAAGTTTAAAATTCTGCATTTGAATTTAAATATTGCTAATGAGGGAGTGAGTGTTGGAGTGTTATTTTGATTTATAAGAAGGAGATGATGGTGATCTTACATGTTGTCCACCAATGGAGGCCTTATATTATTGGGCAACATTTTCCTTCAAAACAAATGACCATAACCTTAAGTATTGTCTTGAGAAGCATGTATCTATGCCCAAACAACAAAATGGATTATCAAATTGCTAGGGTGTAATTATGAAATCATTTATAATAAGGGAAAGTAAAATGTAGTTTTTGATGCACTATCCCACCAATATGAGGATCAAGGTATGTTATGTTCTATATCTACTTCACTTCCTCAATGGACCTACTAGCTTCAAGGAGAAGTGACCCAAGATTACACCTTGCAATAATTAACTTAGAAACTTCAAACTAATCTTAACTCTCATCAAGATATACATAGGATGGACAACATCTATGATATTAAAGTCAACTTGTTATCCTTAAAAATTTGTCACTCTATGATTCCATACTACAGGAAATGCATGCTTCTCTGATTGTAGGACATTTAGACTTCTTAAAGACATATGAACAGGCTAAACACAAATTTATTGAGGTAGGGATAAAAAAGGATATTAGGACCTTTGTTGTAAAATGTGACACTTTGCAACATGTTAAGTATGAAACTATTCACACACTGGGCACACTCTAGCCTCTTATTATTCCAAAGACCATTTAGACAAATATTTCTATGGATTTTATTGAAGAGCTCCCAAAGTCTAGAGTTAAAACAATCATTCTTGTGGTAGTGGATTGTCTCTCTAAGTATGCTCATTTTTGTCCTCTATCCCAATCTTACAAGGCCTCAACTATGGCCCAAATATTCTTTGATTTTATTTTTTACCTTCATCACATGCTCAAGTCCATCGTATCCGATTGTGATCCCAAATTCACTAGTCATTTTTGGTAGTAATTGTTCAAGTTGCATGACATAAAACTCAATAAGATCTTGGCATACCATCCCTAGAGAAATGGGTAGACTAAAATTGTTAACAAGTGTTTGGAAACTTATTTTCATTGCTTTGCATCTAAGCAATTGATTCATTGGGTCAAATGGCTTCCTTTGGTTAACTGGTGGTATAATATTTCCTATCACTCCACCAAGATGATACAATATGAAACTGTTTATAGACACCCTCCACCATCACTTTTATCATACATTTTGGATAGTTCCAAGGTTTCGATAGTGGATTCCACTATCATGGAGCATGCACAACTACTCCAAAATCTCAAAGATAATTTGGCCATGGCACAAAATTGTATGCAACAAAAAGCATATCAACACCATTCTAAGCATACTTTTAACATTAGGGACATGGTTTTCCTACACTACCCTATAAACAATCATCACTAAAACTCTATTGTAGTCAAAAGATAGCACCAAAGTTCTATGGACCATATAAAGTGCTCCAATAGATTAGCCCTGTGACCTATAAGCTAGAATTATTGCCTTCTTCCATGATACATATAATTTTTCATGTCTTATCTTTAAATAAGGTCCTTGGAAACCATATATAGGTCTAATCCACACTACCCTAGTTGGATGTGATAGACTCAATTCTCTTATAACCCACAAGTATTATGGACCAACATACACACACACTTTCCAACCTCGTTCTCACTCATGTTCTCATACAGTGGCATGGGCTACAGCTAAAAAATTCCACCTTAGAGCCACTCAATCAACTATAGCAACAATATATTGACCTCAAGCTTTGAATACAAATATTCTTAAAGGGTAAGGGCATGTTAGGACCCTATCCTAACACAACCATTGTTATGTACTTGTCTAGTGTTGGTATGTATTTGCACCTTGGGCACCTAGGGTATATAGGCCCATTTTGATGTAACATTTATTTTTTATCATAAGTAGGAATTAGTAGCTCGAGTTTCATTTTCATGTGTTTTGACCCTTGAGCATTAGAGTTAGGATAAATAAGAGTCTATATAATGACATGAGTTTGGAGTAGAATGTATCTCATGTTTTTCTCAAATTTTATCAAAGCTCTACTTCTAAGGAGGTTGCCCCCTCAAAGAGACCTGTAATATTTGTTTCACTTGATTAATATAAGTTTTTTGTATTTCGAATCAATTGTTTTCATAAGCACTTATATTATTTTATTTTCATGGTTATTCAACTTATAAGCATTTTTATCAATTCTTGCATTACTATTGTGTTTATGCTTATTTTATTTGAAGATTCCCAAGAATAATTAGTTGGAGATAAGGTTCAAAGGGACCATTTATTGCAATCTGAAAAAATTTGTTTTTCCTTCCTTTAAACTCAACAGTCTCACTAACCTCGGTAATAATATTTATTTAAACTCAGTGGTATCACTAACCTAGGGATGATCCAAAATAAAATTTCATCAATTAGATACAAGGTTCAAAGGGACCATTTGTTGTAATCTGAACAAATTTATTCTTTTTTCCTTTATTTTTTATCTTTAATAGAGATATCCCCAATGTATCAATAATAATAACAAAGATACAGGGATATAATGGGTCACCTTCATAGAATGCATGAGATGATTCAAAGTATCTACTAGAAGTTCCATTGGTCAAAATAGAATATATAATTTATATTATATTTTAGGCTTGAGCTTCATTGTGGTAGAGAAGGCCTGAGCCTCACCATGGTATAGAGATCTTGAGCCTCACCATGGCAGATAGGGCTACTATTTTGAGGGCCATAGCTCCAGATATTTTTGGAAATCTTGGCAACCCATATGCCCTTTTGGATAATGAATCCAACTAGTAGATGACTTTGCATCTACCGTTGGCTTTTTGAGAGGAAGGTTGGGTAACTGGAACCTCATTTGGGGGTTGGGAGAAGGAGGTTGGGTCGACTAAAGGATCTTAACATCTAGCTATGTTGTGGAGTGGTCTTCTATCTTGTTTTGATCTAGGTTGTTGGATCTTTATTTTGGTTTTTCTTACTGCAAATGCAGGTGGGATCGCGGGCTGGAAGGTTGGGAAATTGGAACCCTAGTAGGGGATCTAGAGGAAGGAGGCTGGACCAACTAAAGGAACATCAACATCCAAATTTTCTTATGAATAGATAGCTAGACCAGGTTGTGGTTGGACTCCAATAGGATTTATGGGGTTTTTTCCTTTGTAAATTTTTGTGTTGGAGGGTTTTCTTATTGTCGAGGCACTTTGTTGTAAATCTCCTCTTCTAGCTGGTTTTTTTTGCTATTCATCCCTTTTCTGGGCCCCAATAGGTGGTTGGAACATGTTATTTGGAAGTTGGGGTTCCTTGATGAGATTTCCCTCAGGAGGTTAGCTATTTTATTTGTTTTATCTCCATGGTGTGCTTCAGTTCAGGCAGCTTTATTCTGGTATATTTTTTCAACCGAGGTATGACGGCAGACAAGTCAGATCCCAAGGTTCCAATGCTCACATTTTCTTTGAGAGCCTCCCTTTTTCTCTCTTAGGTGTTGCGCTGGGTGTTTCTTATTTTTTCTTTGCAAATGCCCTGAGAGTGGTTTTCATTAATGGAATATGTGGTTTCTTGGTGGTTATTTATGATGTTTCCCATATGGTGGGTCTTCCTTTGGTTAGACGAGTGATTCTTGTGGGCTTGTTTTCCTCGTACGAGCGAGAGTTTCTTTTTATATTTATCTTTTGGCATGAGTTTCTTTTTGTATTTATCTTCTAGTTCTCTTGTATATTTTATGACTTGTTACATTCTATCCACTGGGATATTTAGAGTTTTAGGTTTATAGTGGATATGTATGTTTTATCTCTTGCTAGTTACCCTATTTTTTTGGCTATTTGTTGTGGGCCTCTGGTGGTTTCTGAGGTGGAGGCTCAATTTATTTTTTAGTCCCTATAATTTTATTAGAAATTTTTATTCTGTGCTAGGGCTTTTGTTTTCTATAGGATTTAGCTATCATGGCTTTTTCAAGTTTCAGGTTTGAGATACCCTAAGTCCTAGTTATCAGGGTTGGTTGGTCCCCAATTAGATGGTATGAGGATATTTTTGAATTTGTGTTCAAATTTATGTGTTGTTGTTGGTCGAGAATGTAAGTTTGGTTATTTTTACTTTCGATAGCTTTTTTTGTTGAGCCCACCTTTGTACTAGATTGAAGATTGAAAGTTTTGGCAATTGGTTGGATCCTTTTGGAGCATTATGTACAAGGTTGTGAGATCCTTTCAAAACCCTCATATTTAACCTTAAAATATATTGTGTGTGTGTGTGTGTGTGTGTGTGTGTGTGTGTGTGTGTGTGTGTGTGTGTGTGTGTGTGTGTGTGTGTGTGTGTGTGTGTGTGTGTGTGTGTGTGTGTTTTAGAGCGTTATCATAATATTTAATTTATTCATAGCAACCTTGATTAAAATATATTTTTTAGAACATTATGTAGAAAAATCTAGCAAACCCTATCATATGCTTTGTTCATATATAATTTTAAAAGCATATCTAGATTCTATAGAATTAAGAGAATGTATGGATTATTATATAATCACCATGCCATCAAGAATTGTTTTACCTAAACGAACCACCTCATTCCTCTAAGATAACATAATCTAGAATGCTTTTCAATCTATTTTCTATCATTTTTGAAATTATCTTATAAATCATATCACAAAGTTCTAATGGACAAAAGTTATGAAAATATTTTGTTTCACATTTATTGGGAGCCAATATAATAAAGGTGGCATAAATATTAGCAATTATACCCTTATTTTCCCTAGCTTTTTATAGCCAACTATTGCTCTTCAACAAATCCCAAAAGTTTTGAAGGATAATTATAGAAAATCCATTGGGTCTAGGTGCCTTATCAATGTAGAAAGAGAAAATTACCTCTTCTAGATCCTCCATGAAGATCTTCCTCATCAATATTTCATTTTGTCTTTGTTTGATAATTGATGGAATATTTTTCAAAAGCTTACTTTGAGTCTCCTTATATTGCCTAGCTTCTAACTGACTATATTTGAAATTAATTTATTTCTTTCTAATATCTTCTTCTTCCTCAATACATATCTTATATCTATTGTTGAAACACTTTTCATTTGATAGAAAGACATATATATTTTTTTTAACATGAAAAGAATTTGTTGTTTCTATCCTCTTTTTTAAAGTTGTATCTCCCTAGGATTTTGGCCCCAGTATAACTATTCATTTGTAATACATTATCATCATCATCGTTATTTTTTTTATTGGTTGATAAAAAGGGTTTTGAAAGGTCCCAAAACCTTTTACACAAATGCAACAAAGACAACTAGCTAGAAGTGAACTAACTGAACTGAAAACAAACAACCCTAGAGGGGAATGAAACAACCAACTTTAAACCAGAAAGAAGGTGCAGAAACAAAAAGGAATAAGGGTCCAAACTACAACAATGGTACCCAAAAGGAAACAAAAAACAACTATCGAAAGCCCAACCAAGATTACAATATTTGGCTCGACGAGGTTCAATCTGTGAGCTTATTGGAGCAACCACTTCCACTATGCTAGAAATTAGTAGTTTTATTTGCCATTCCTTGCCACCTGGGTTCACGGGTGATAGTTGCCTTGTGAACTTTCCACATTCCTTGCCACCTGGGTTCATGGATGACAGTTGCCTTGTGAACTCTCCACATCTCCTCAAAATTACCCCAAGATGGATTGCACAAAAGTGCATAAGGGAAAAGAGGATATGTGTTGGCATCCATGTCAGACAAACCATGTCCAACCACTAGGCCCCAAATCAGCCACATCAACACCAACAACCAGTTAAAGATTAAGATTTCCATTTGTATCAGTGTGGGCCACAATACATTGAGGGAAATTGTCATACCAGACTTGGAGGTTATCCTGTTCAACTCCTTGATTGGCAAGGAGGTCAGCAACTTTGTTTCCTTCCTGGTAAACATGTTGAATTGTAACATGTCTGATGCCTTCAATTATCTTCAAGCTTTCTTGGACAGCGTTGAACATGCTCCAGGCAGGAAGCTGACATTTTTGGATGCATCGAATGACATTCATAGAATCACTCTCTATGATAAGTCTTTCAAACCGAAGTCGCTTGCAAATGAGGAGGCCAAGGTATAACGCATGGGCTTCAACAAAATTATTGGTTTGACTGCCCATGGACTCAGCAAACGTGCACAGGACTTTACCTTGACTATTTTTGAAAAGACCACCTCCTCCAGCCCTACCAGGGTTTCCCTTTGAGGCTCCATCAACGTTGAGCTTGACCCATCCACAAGGCGGGGGAATCCATTTCACCATTGACCTATCAGCTTTTGGAGGACCCTGAGAGGGGGTGTCAATCTAAAATTTGAGAGTATTGAAAATGGATAATTCCCATTGGTTCTTGGGCTTTTCAGCTTGGATGAGATTAGCATTCTCAATGGCAAATGATAGAGCTCGAGAGAACACTGATCTGGCATATTTTGCAGCAGTGCCAAAAATTCTGTTGTTCCTCTCCAACCATACCTACCACAAAAAATGAGGAAAATAATACGACCAAAAAGCATGGATTTTTGGATTCAAAAATGGATTTGGCCACTGATGGTAGGCATCAACAAGAGTTTTTGGGTATACCCAGGACATGTTGGCCAGCTTGAGAAAGGAAGACAACACTTCATTAGAGAATGGGCACTCAAGAAAGATATGGATCACAGATTCCCAACTATTTTTATAGAGGACACAATGATTAGGGAGTATTAGGCCTCTGTGGATTAGATTGTCAATGGTCAAGATTTTGTTTAAAGAAGCAAGCCAAAAAAATGGGTAACTTTAGGGATTAGACTTTTCAACCAGACAGTCTTAAATTCAGGCCAGGAGTTGACTTCTCTGGTTTGGGCATAGTAGGTAGACTTAACAGTATAAAGCCCATCCTCACAAAGGTGCCAGAATGGAGAGTCTAAAGCATTTGGGTTACTAGGAATGATAGTGGTGCAATAGACCAACAATAATGGAAAAAGTAGAGGATTGGGCAATGTTGATGTTGATAGAGGGAAAGGGCTTCCATATGGCTCCGTTACAGTTTCTAGAAAATAAATTACATACCTTAGAACCAAACAGGTGATCAATGATTGGCTTGATGCAGGAGAGACTAGCATCACTGATCAGAGGGTGATTGTTGAGCCATCTATCCTCCCAAAAGTCAATAGATGTTCCATTTCCCAGCTGCCACCTGAGCCCAAATTTTAGGATGGGTCTCGTATTAATCACAGAGTTCCAAAAATGTGATCCAACCGAAAGTGGTTCATCACTTAGAAAGGCTCACTGTTGTAGGTATTTATCCTTTATGATATTGATCCAGGTGGCTTGTTCATTTTGGATAATTCTCCAACCTTGCTTACCAATGAGAGCAGAATTCATCTTACTAGCTTTCCTGAAACCCAACCCTCCCTGATTCTTCTTCAAGCAGATCTTGTCCCAAGCAACCAAGGGAATTCTATTGGTATTTTTGCTTCCTGACCAGAGAAATCTCATTTGTATCTATTCAATATTCTTGTAGATAGAAGTTGGAGCTTTAAATATGGATAAGAAATACACCGGAATGCCTTGCAAACAAGCTTGGACAAGAGTCACTTTCACTGCCTGGCTGAGGAGACAACCTTTCCACCTGACCAACTTTTTTTGAATTTTCTCCAAGATGTTGTTCCACACATTTGCAGGAGGTTTACCATGGAAAAGGGGTATACCTAGATAGGTGGAAGGAAGGCTTGATATGTTGCAGCCCAGGATTCTGGTAATCATTTGTTGTCTATCAATGGGAGTATTCAGGAAATACAATTTACTTTTTTGAAAATTAACCTTTTGTCCAGCAGCAAGCTCATAGGAGACTAGGATATTCTTGATTACCCTTGCTTCAGGAACTGAAGCTTTGGTTTCCAGTAATGTATCATCAACAAATTGTTGATGTGTGATCGGTTGGGAGATGGAGGAGGCCTTTATCCTAGAGATAGTACCATTAGAGCAGGCAGAATTGAGTGCCCTCCCAAGGGATTCTACAAGAATGATGAATAAATAAGGGGAAAGAGGATCCCCCTACCTGATTCCTTGGTTGCTCTTGAAATACCCAGCAGTAGCACCATTTACAATGATAGAAAACCAGGTAGACGAAAGACATTCCTGGATTAGGGTAATCCACTCCGGATGAAAGCCAAATTTTGCCAGCACAACACATAAAAAACTCCAAGAGACCCTATCAAATGCCTTGGTGATATCTAACTTGAGAAAAAGGCTTGGATTTTTGTTTTTTGAGACAGAGTGGAGCAGTTCATGAATAATTATTATACCATCAGTTATAAGCCTTCCCTTGATCGAGTTGCCTTGACATAAATCAATAATACCAGGGAGCAGTTTCTTCATTCTATTGGCAATGGTCTTGGTCAAAATTTTGTAGATGACATTGCACAAGCTAATCGACCTATAATAAAAAATTGTTCTGCATTGTTGAGTCTTCGGGACAAGGGTGATAAAGGTGGAGTTGAAGTCTCTCGGGATGCGCTTGGTCGCTTGAGCAAACTGAATGGCTTTGGTTACATCAGTGTTGACAATATCCTAAAAATGTTGAAAGAAGTGGGGAGAGAAACCATCAGGCCCAGGTGCTTTATCAGCAGACATGGAAAACACAACATCTTTAATTTCATCTACAAAAAATTTGGCCAGTAGTCTATCATTATTTTCATTAGAGACTAAACAGGGAATATTTTGGAGAAGGGAATCAATAGCTTGAGGGTTACTCGGTTGACCCACTCCAAGAATGTTTTGGAAATGTGCTACGACTTCACGTCTCACCTCCTCTTCATTTTTTATGCTGGTGCCATCCGACCTGATCAAATTTTTTATTTTGTTGATGCTTCTATGTCGGAGGGTGAGAGCATGGAAATACTTCGTATTGGAATCACCTTGTTTGAGCCAGAGAGCTCTCGAATTTTACCACCAAAAGGTTTCCTCCATGGACAAAATATTGTGATATTCAGCCAGTAGCTCTCTTTCTTGTTCCCTAAGCTGCACATCATGTTCCTCATATTGGATACGATTTTCAATGGCCCGGATCTTATCACCAATGATTCTTTTTACCTCAAATAAATTCTCAAAGGTTTCCCTATTCCATATTTTTATGTTGTTCTTGGTATGCCAGAGTTTTTGAGTTAATATTACAATTGGGTTACTAGGAAAATATCTGCTCCACCATTCAAGTACTTTGCTTCTAAAATCTGGGTGTTGAATCCACATAGGTTCGAACCGGAAAGGAGACTTGAAAGAGGTAGTGTTCAGCCCCTCTAAAACTAGAGGGTTGTGGTCAGACCCAATCTGAGGAAGAGAGTGGAGAGTTGCATCTCCAAAGGATTGAAGAGCTTCATGAGAAATGAGAAATCTATCCAATCACATTAAAATATGTTGTGCCCCCACTCTCCTATTGGTCCAAGTAAATTTTCTCCCTTGAAGGTGGATGTCCATAAGACCACACTCATCAACGAATTCAAAAAAATCTTCAAAACTCTGAGGTGAGATAGGAGTACCTCCTTTTTTGTCAGTAGGGTATAGCGGTGAGTTGAAATCACCAGCTATCATCCAAGGCTGACTCTGGAATATCTATCGCATCTGCCTCATAGAAAACCATAGTTCTCATTGGCCAGACATAGTATTAGGAGCATACACATTAGATAAAACCCACTGAACATTTGAATCTTTGCAACAAAAAGCAATGTTGGTGATCCTATCAGAAGATGATAAAATATGACCTTCTACTTTAGCAGGGTCCCATAGGCACATAAGGCCACCAGATGCTCCCCTGGCAGGGCTGGTAGCAACTCCACAATTTTTCCATATAGCCTTAATAACTCTATCTTGGCAGTTTTCATTGATCTTGGTTTCCTGCAACAAGATGATGGTCGGCTTAATGTCTTTTCTCATGGATGAAAGGATTCTCTGCTTGGTCCATCCATTAAGACCTCTCACATTCCATGAGAGAATCTTCATTTGGAAGACTTTGAATATTTCTTACCTCCTCCACATGAAGGTGTCGGAGGGGGTTTGGTTCTGTTCCCCTCATCTGTGGAAACCTTAGAATGATCCTGCTCAGCTAAAGAGGAGATAATAGTGGGTTGAGAGCCATTAGAAATACTCTCTTCAACTTCCTTTCACCTTAAATCCTATTTACTAGGCCTCCCTCTTTTTGCTTTTTCATAATCTATGTCAGCTGAAATTTTCTTTTGATTTTTGGAAATAGATTTTTGAGGGCTAGGGTTTTGGTTATCAAGATTCGTATCAAGAGCTTTCAGCCCAGAACTAAGGACATCTTCACTAGGAGGGGGAGATATGGGGATAGACACATTGAGCAGAGGGTCTTGCTGATTCGAGGGTTTGCCAGACTCAGATTGAAGAAAGTTTAGAGATTCAGCAGACAAATGAAGTCCAGAAGGTCCTAGATGTGAAGGGGATTGTGGAATCTCATAGGCATCGAAATAGGGCTGCAAAGGTTTGTCTATGAGATCACTGATAGGATCCTCTACAGAATCATGCAAAGGCCCAAAAGGGTTTGCTTTAACAAAGAGTGAGCAATTTTGTTTAGAGTGAGAAGATTCAGGGATGGAGAGATTACCTCTTTTTCCTTCCTCTTCAAGACTTCTTGGCGTAGCAACAGGCTTCCCGGTGTCCATGGTGGCGGCCAGCTTTTGAGTTGGCTTAGCTTGGTAAACTTTCTTTTTGTGAATAGGTCCATCATTAGAGTTAGCTGCTGGGAATTTTTGGGTTAGATTTTTTGTAGTCTCCTTTCTCAGCAATGGACATTGGGTCTTCAAGTGACCCTGGGTGTGGCACTCAATACAAAATGTTGGTTTATTTTCATAAACAATGGCCTGGCATCTTCTTTTGGGGCTGTAGATGAGATCCACATAGGTGGGTAACTCTGAATCAAGATTTGCCATCACACAGATTCTGGCATGAGTTAGCCTTGACTATGCTTTCATCGCAGGGTCAAGGGCAACAAAGTCCCCAACAACTTCAGCAACCAGGAGAAAAATCCTCTCATCCCAATATTGGAGGGGCAGGTTGGGAAGCCGAAACTAGATAGGCACCAAATTTATAGATTGGGTTTCAGGATCGAAGTCCTCCACCCATTTTCGTAGGAACAAGCTTCTACGATCGTAGAACCAAGGTCCACCAGTCAAGATGTGGTTGGTGTCTTACACGTTGTTAAGGCTTATGAGGAAAAAACCTCTAGACATGGCCTTTATTTCCATGGATCCACTGGGCCGCCATTTGGTCGATGCCCATTTCTTGATTGATTCAATGTCAGGTCGACCTCCTACGAATTTCCCTATCAGGGATAAAGAGCTTTGGTTGATAATCGAGTCCATAACACTAGGAGGAATGGAGATCTCCTTGTCATTGTGGGTGCAAGGGTTTGGCTCAGAAGAAACAATCGCATGTCCCTAGATTCTAACTTTATCAGCATAGGACTTGTGGGGAGAATCTCGAGACTGGCTCGAAAGGTGTCTGCTAATGGTTTGATCTTCAGAAACTGCATGTGAAGCATAACCGCTAGTGGTGTGGCCTCCGAAAGGGGGTCCATATGGGTCGCCAATACCCGTATCTTCCAAGCCACCATCTTTGCCATCATCGGGAGGGTTCTCTGGATCATCGCCATCACCATTGTCGGATTCAATTTTCTCGCCTACCAAAAATTTGAAATTTCCATCACCATCGCCAGAGCGCTCCATCGTTCTTCTATCTCATCATCATCATCATTATTATTACTAGAGAAAAATATTTTTTACTCAGGTCCCCTACCCTTGACAAATCATAACTATCTCCTTTACAGCTAAAGAGTTTACAAAAAAAATTCCATAAAAATTCTAAATTCTTAATTTTCATTTTCTAAGTCTTCTTCAATTTTCTTTGCAAAAACAAATACTCCAAAATTCAACTTATTTCTTCTTGGAATTTTCCTGTATCAGCCTTCACAATACCAAAATTCCATATCTACTATCTACGTATTGCATCTTAGTAGTGTAATTTTTCCAAAACTTTGCACTATCATAGTATGCTTTACCCAATCTTGACTACTAGTTTTCTTCTTGAAGCATAACGGCAACCACAAGAATTATAATAAATTATTTATATGAAAACACATTAATGTTATAAAATACAACAAATATTACCAATGGAAAATATTAAAGTAAATCTTAATCATTATTTGATTTAGGCACTCAACGTTTTCTTATCAGCTTTAGTTAAACTTACTACTTCCTCTAACCATGGAAAAGAGAATTTAACTTCATGATCCTCTGTTAAAAACCTCTATTGGCTAGCCTATCTGCACATTTTTTTCTTGCCTTGATGCTTGTGTAAACCTATTTTTTTCAAACTTTGTAGTAAAGTCTTGTATTTCCACAATGATCTCTTGTATGTTTCATGGAGTCTTTGTTTTTCTTTAAATTGAATTTATTACTATTAGTGAATTGCCTTCCATACATACTTTGTTCTATTTCATTTTTTTGCATATTTTTAACCCTTTCAAATTTTTTCAAGTTTCAACTTCATTATTTGTCTTAAATCCACTATTGAAAGCATAATGTGACAAAATCTCACCCATATTATTTCTAACTATTCCTCGTCCTCCTCCTAGTCCTATATTTCTCTTAGATGCTCCATCAAAATTCAATTTGACCAGCTCCATTTTTTATGGTTTTAACTTTATATTCTTTGCCTTCCTTTTGTTTCTCTTATACCCAACTTCATAATTCTATTTGATGATTTGACTCCATCAATCAAGGCTCTCTACTTCAAGATTAGGGATTGGGTGAGTTGATAGGGTTGGTTTAGACTCCTTTGTGGCTAAACAAATATTCCTTTTCATTATCTCTAAATATAATTTTGTTTCTTTCCATCCATATAGTTGAAAGTATTGTATCTTTTGATAAATCCTAGATTGTCTGTAACACCTCACTTTTTTGAGTTCTTTGCCATTGCTTTAACCATTCTTCAATTTTATCATTAATCACCATGCATATACCAAACATATTAAGAATTTATTTTCATAGTTCCCAAACTATTGAATAATATTCCAAGAGATAGTATATACTCTCCTCCTCCTTTATGCATAAATCACATTGTGAAGGGCCATGAAAACCTTATTTTACTAGGTTATCCCAAGATAAAATGTTCCTATGACCTACTAGCCATACAAACATTTTGACTTTTGGAATGCTTAGGCTATCCCAAATGTCTCTTCATATTCTTGTGGTATTCCTATTTTTTTGGTGTTCTACATTATATCTGCATCTTTCCATGTACTCTCCTAAGCTATTCAGCTCCCAAATCAGCTTATCCTTGGCTCCTCTTGGAATAATCATTGTAGTTATATTTTTTTCTCAGTTGTCTCCTAGAAACAATTTTTGGTATACTTGTGAAAAAGTCTTCTTTCCATTTGTATCTTCCTTATTGGTCCTTGCACATAATATTTAAAACCCTATCACCATATTTATCTTGAAGTAATCTCATCAGTGGTTTCAAAATTGGATCTAGATTGAGTGGTTTTTTATCACACCAAGTATCCATCCAAATAGATTTTTTCCTCCAATTCCAACCACCCATATTAGACCTTTAATTACTAGATCAATTAATTTTTTTAAATGTTCCATAATGCAAAACCATCTAGTAGTGAGAATGGGCTCAATATACTTAGCAGGTTTTTTCCCATTGTCTTTGACTCTCATTGTACAATCTTCAAATTACTTTTCCCCTTGAGCTAAGTTTGCATCCATAAGAACTCTTAAACCAAGACATCCCCTAGTTTTATCATCACACACCTTGATCCATTTCACCAAGGGAATTTTTCTATTATAATTTAATCCTAACCACAAAAATAATCTCATAATATAGATTAAACCTTTTTCAATTGATTTTGGCATAATATACAAGGACATAAAATATGTTGGAATAGCCTATAAGATAGATTTAATTAGTTGCACTCTTCCTGCTAATAATAACTATATACCTTTCCATTTTTGTAGTTCATTTTAAACTTTACTTGTAATTAGATTCTACAATTCTATCCTCATTCTCCCTTCAAATAAGGGCATCACTAAATAAGTTGTTGGTAAATTTACCTATGTTTGAAGTAACCTACATATTCGTCCTTTGATTCTAGTTGGAGTGTTTAAGAAACAAATTTTGGGTTGTGTCCTATTAACTTTTTTTGTTGATGCTCTTTCATATTCCTTTAGTAAGTTATTCAAAGCTTTGGCCTCGTCTATCCCTATCTTCCAAAAAGGATTGTATCATCTACAAATTACTGATGGGTGATGTTATCGATGTATTACTAGCCCTAAGTCTACTTATTAGTCCATATTTGTATGTCTTCTTCAATTTCCTTCCAATACCTCTACCATAATAATGAATAGATATGGTGATAGAGGATCTCCTTTTCTATTACTAGCCCATTCGCCAAAACTGAATATGATACTGTAGAGGTACAAAATTTAATCCTTCTAACCCATTTCTTCCCAAATATAAACTTTTCTATTTTTTTTGGTAGGTTAAAATTATATTAAAAGCGGGTTTTGAAAGGACCCCAAAACCTTTTTACAACAGGTCAATCGACCAAACCAGAGGTTAAGAACAATCAATTTGAAGAATCCTGACCAGTAGAAAATAGACAGTTTGGAAAACCCTGCCCAGTGAAAATAAACAATTTTGAAGAATCTCGCCTGGCAGGAAACCACAAATTTTGAAAATCCCGCCTATCATGAAACCACCAATTTTGAAAAATCCTACCCTGTGGGAATCCACCAGTTTTGAAAAATCTCGCCTAACGGGAAAACATGCAGGATGATGAATTTGAAAATCCTACCCAGCGAGAAAACCACCGGAAATCCCGCCCAGCGAGAAAACCAGTAGATTGGAAAATCCTGCCTAGCGAGAAACCACCAATTTTGAAAAATCCCACCTAGCGAGAAACCACCAATTTTGAAAAATCCTGCCTAGCGGGAAACCACCAGTTTTGAAAAATCCTGCCTAACGGGAAAACATGCAGGATGATGAATTTGAAAATCCTGCCTAGCGGGAAGTAGTCGAAAACCACTAGATTGGAAATCCCGCCTAGCGAGAAATTCAATAGATTGGAAAATCCCACCCAGTGGGAAATCTAGCAAAAAAAATTTGAGAAACCCCACCCCATAGGAAAACCAACATGTATGGAGAGTCCCACCCAGCAAGAAAACTAGCAAAAAATTAGGTTTGAAAAATCTTGCCCAGCGGGAAAACCAATAGGATTGTAAAATCCTGCCTAGTAGGAGAACTAGCAGAAGAACGGATTTGGGAAACTACAGCACTGGAATCCCACCAACAAGAGTACGAGGAAGCCAAAAGGATCCAGGGAAAACAAATGCAGGCACAAAGAAAGGATCCTAGAAGCCACAAAGGACCAGGAACCCACCATCCTTGCTCATGAACAGTTTTAGGGAAGTGGAATTGGGACTAGGAACAACTCAGGAACAATAAGGGGCCCTCCTAAAGGCCAAGAACAAGCTCTAAGAGTCCACCAAGAAGCAAGACAATAAAGTAGAAGCCCCCAAACTGGAAACTAAAATGAAAACATGTGAAGGCCAAGCAGAAAGTGATAGCAAACACAAAGATGGGATCCATGAAAACCTAAACTGAGGGATCTAAGGGTCTGCATGCAATGATCATAGATCTCTCCTCAAGATCAAGCTATGCAGTAGAAAACCCAAAGCACCCCAGCAAAAAGGACCAAGAATCCCCATCCTTGCACACAAACAACTTTAGGGAACTAGGACTGGGGCTAGGAACAACTCAAGCACAGGAAGAGGCCCCCCAAGGCCATGCAAATGCTCAAAGTGTCCACCAAGTAGTAGATCCAGCAAAAATAAGCCTTCGAATAGGAAATCAAACATGGTCCCACCCAAAGGGATGAGACCACCAGCAACCAACGACATCCCAGAGAGGAAACATGAGCAAAGAGGAAATTGGCCCCCCTAGACCAACCTCGATGAAGAGAGAACCTCATGGGATGCACCAGGAAGCAAACGAGAACCCAACCTACAACCACCATAGACCGAGAAAGCCCTAGGAACCGGATCCCAATAACAACTTGTGAAAAAACACCAGGAGAAATCCTGAGAGAGATCAGGGACAAGATCCCAAGAACATGTAGAAAACCCTAGAGGATCCCTGGGAAGCACCAGGACTGGGACTCAAATGAAAAAACTCCAAAACTATTGGAAAAGGAGCAAAAGGTGGGCAAGGATCTCCCCCTAAGGAGATCATCTGCTACAAACCATTCCCAAAGTGGGATGAATCAAGGACTGGACAAGAACCAAGGAAGGGGAAGCAGGGAGAGGGAGTAGGTCCCTCCCCCTCTCCTCCTCCCCACCAAGGTGAAGTTATATTTGATTAGAAACACGTTGATGAATTGGAAGATTTTGAAGAAATGGTTGAGCATCACAACTTGATTTTGGAAGATAATATAAACTTTTATATTACTACAAAAATAAAATCCTATTTAACCCTATCATAGGCTTTATTCATATCAATTTTTAAGATCATTGTTCTCTCTTTTCTAAAAGTTGTTGAATGCATTACTTCATGAGCTACTACAATTCCATCGAGAATATGTCTCCCTTTTACAAATCCTCCTTTTTCTTCTAAAATAATTTTATCTAACAATGGTCTTAACTAATTTGCCATCACTTTGAAGATTACCGTATATGCCATATTACATAGGCTTATGGGCCTAAATAAATAAAACAATTTTCCATCCTTATTTCTGAAATCAAGGTAAGATATATTGTATTTATTTTATAAGGTATGTACTATTTTACCTAGATTGTTCCACTACCACCAATAATTAATCCTTTACCATTTTCCAATTATGGCTATTCTTATCAAAAGATAAAAGAGCTAAATGAACTTCCAAAGTAATAGGCTCCATAATTTTGCTATTGTCTTCATTGGTTATAACCGAAGGTACTTCTTGTAGTAGTTTATCATTAAGAACTTCAATCTCCTCCAATCCTAAAATATTTTGGTAAAAAGACCTTGCATCCTTTAAGATTTAACTTTGGTATTTAATCCAAACCCCTTCCACTGATTTAATTCTACTAATTCTAGATGTTGGATCTCTACTAAAACTTTGTGTTTTTACCTCCTTTTAACCAATTTTATCTAGATTTCAATCTCCAAAATTTCTCTTCCTTACTTAAAATATTATGATATTCACTAAGCAACTCCCTTTCCTCAGAGCTCACCTTTTTGAAATTTTGAAATTTTATCTTTTAGTTCTTATTTCTTCTCAAATATATTTTCTAAATTGTTCTTGTTCCATTTCTTTAATCTAGATGCCATAATTCGTTTTAGAAGTGTATACAACCCACCATTTCCTAGACAATTCCACATTTGTGCTATCATATTAACAAATTGAGGATGGTCTTCCCACATCTGCTCATATTTTAAATATGATATTTTTTAAATCACTTACCATCATTTTAATTCTTATTGGCTAGTGATCTGAACCATTACCTGTCAAGGTATTAATTTTAGCACATGTCCCTTCATATAGCCATGCATTTATCTAATTTTTTTGCTATCAGGTTTTGGTTAATCATGTTGTTGGTCCATGTATAATTGTCCTCTTCAAACTCAACCTACCATAGATTATTATTTTGAATAAAAGTTGATAAATCTCTCATCCTTTGGGTTTTGTAATATGTTATTATAATAGAAAATGATATTTTTATTGCACATGATATCTTTATTCATTCCATTGATTTCTCCTATCTCTTGTAAATTTTCAAGATTGGATTTAAATTTTTCTTTTTTTAAAAGTATTACCAAAACAATTATCATTCCTAAAATCCATTTATCCTTATATATTTCATATTTTACACTTTCTTTATATAGATTGTTCTTCATACCTTGCTTTATCCCACCACAACCAGGGTTATGCATAGTGGCTATTTTCGCAAAATTGGCTAAAATTAGGATTTTCAAATTTTGGAATTGGCTAATATTTGGGACCCTTGACCAAGGTCCATTAGCCAAAAATTTATGGGTGTAAATTATTTTTTTGGTCGATTCGCCCTATTTTTATAGTAATTTGACCATTTTAAGTTTAAAATTCAACATTGCCCCTAATAATAGTGAACCTTCTACATGTGTTTCGAAAATATTCACCTAGATTTTGAAACCGATTCACCAAATTTTTACAAATATATTTTGGGGCCACCCCTTACACATAACCCTAACCACAACATAAATATTTTTGAAAGATATTAGGGTCTTGAATCCAAATAGACTAAAATTGAAATAACTTGGAATGACCATTATTGAGTAGATACCATCTCAAAACAAGGTTTTTTGGATTTGATATTGCTCACAATGAAATATCTAAAGAAAATTGTAGACACTAAAAACAAGTTAATCCGATTATGCTACCATAAGCAATGGCTAAATTGACACCACATGGCCCCTAGGGTACCCTTCAAAAGGTATACAATGGTTCTAGCCACTTTGTGCAAGGTTTTGGGAGGTTCTAGGCCATTTTTGGGGCTTTTTGGCACCTTATTCATATTCGTCCCACCCTAGGATGAATACAGATCATATTTGTCCCACCCTGGGATGAATAGCAACATTCATCCCAGGGTGGGGCAAATAGCAAGTTTGACCCCCAAAAAGTCAAATAAGGGACAAATGGCACCCAAAAACTACCATTTACCCTACCAATTGAAGCATGCAGGTCAGAGGATGTTGAATCCTTATGACATGCTTCATAATGGAGGCCAAAAATGGAGATTCTCTTCCCCTTCCAATGCATACCTCCTTTTTGACAAATGGCACCTCCTGCCATGCATACCCTTGCATGCCTTTTTGCACATGAGCCCCCTATGGCTATAAAGTGGATGCATTTTCCATACAAAATGGAGAGGATTTTTAGGATAAAGCAACCCAGTGCTGCTAATATTTCCTTTCACATTTATGTGCCCATTTTTACATCGAAATCTCTACCTAGAGAAGGAGGTTTGTGAGTGAACTAGTAGGCGCAATTTGTCACATAAACGAACCACCTGAGTGAATTTCCTCACAAAAGTTGATTAAAATAACCCCCATAGTGTTCTATATCAATATTCAATGGAATTGGTGGCAAAATTTAGGCAGAATCGGTGGGTGTCCCACCCCCGGGCGCCTCCCAATTTATGATAGTCCTAGTCTTCCCACCCTGGAACGAATAGAAACCTGTCAAAATTTTCCTAACTATTTTTAATTATTTATTTTCTACATGTTTATATTATGCTACAGTTCAAATTTTAGGTCATTCTGAGTTATATTGGTCGAGATATCGTAATTTTAGTGTTTTGCAGGGTCTCATGTAGGTCCACGGTGGTCATATGAAGAAACACCTGAACTATTACTAATTTTGTATATCTGATCATATGGGTTTTCTTAAAATGTTATTTTATGCATTCTGTCCAATTTTTATGTGTTTTGGATATGTGTATGGGTGAAAATTGTTTGCTTTGTGTTTGACAGGTTATGAACGATCATTGCAATTATGAGGCACCATCAGATTCAATTTTGTCACAATTTCTGGTTATATCTTCCCAAATTATTATTTTTTACATCCCTCTAAAATTTCAAGTCATTTGGAGTTGATTTGGTCTAGTATCCATGCATATTCTCATTATTAGTCTTTTTATTCCTATGGGGATTGCATGATTTCCATCATACGCACTTGCTATTTGACGTTTTATGTTTCCTTGTGTGCAGGTGCAGGTTTCTACAGTTCATTAGGAAGGAGCACAAGACCTCAATATCAAAGATACAAGTAGCGACAACATTGGCCCGTCCACCTCGATTGTGGTTACGAGGAAAGACACTGGATGTGCACCCGAGTTACTTGAAGGATTTTGATCCTTGGGCACCCTATTTGTAAACAATTGTATCAATTATTTGAGCCCTCAAAGGGGACATTCTATAAACTAGATCTGATCCATTTTATTAATAATAAAGCAATTTACCTCGCCTCATTTCTTTTTATTTGATGTATTTTCCATATTACTTGCATGTTTCTGTTTGATGCTCATAAGCGATAGGACATAGATACACATATTTTTTATCATAATTTGGTGCACTATTTTTTCCTAATTCAGTGGCAATCATGGTGGGACCCTGTCCCTTTTGCTTTAGGTGAATTTTGGAGCTCATTCTTCATCTTTCTATGTTGTAGGTGCTAGTCGTTCTAGACTAAAATGAACTCTGACCTGCTATTCGTGCCACCCTGGGATGAATGTGAATTCATCCCACCCTTGAATGAATGCATACTTGCTATTCATCCCACCTTGGAGTGAATAGAAATCAGAGAAATTTATGAGAAGAATTCTAAAAATAGCAAGCTTTGGCAGTGATGAGGTAGGCATTTGAATCTTCCATCTCTGTTTTGCACTTTCAGAAACTATTTTTATTTGGTTTTTCCCACATCTTTTACTTGTTTATAAAGTTTAAAAGGTATTTTCCCTTTTCCTTAAATACAAAATAACAAAAACATATAAAAGGAGAAAAATCAAAAGAAATTAGAAGTAGGAATGCATCTCTTTGGATTGCTTGCTTGTAGCCTACCCAATAGGTAGGCTAGCATTTAGGGTTTTTCATTTCTAGATACATTTTGGAGTTCTTTTTATACTTACTTTTTGAAAGTAAAACGCACCTTTTGCATGCATCTAGTAAATGATCATCGAGTGCTTTCTTGTTTGCTTTCTTTTAAGTTAAAAAGAACCACACACACTTGCACATATCACAATAACATTGGTAAGGTTGGATTTCATCACCAACCCCCAATTCATACTGGTGACATTGGATTTCACCTCCTTCCACCAGCTTGCCCTCTAGACATCTTAGGTAGAATAGGGCACTCTCTCAATATGGAATAGGTCACTAATGTTCAAACTGCCTCCCACTGTTGGAAATATTATTTTAGAGTGGAAGAGCTAGGCGAACCCCCCACTGGGTTTTAAGCGGTGTACCCTAGACTCTTTTGAGAAATCATGTTTGAAACTAGTGTTCCTAGTCACCACTTTGGTTGAGTTCCCTCATTCTAATTCCAAAATAAGAACAAGAAAGCAAGAGCAAAACAACACATCTGAAACACACAAAATAGCTT
This sequence comes from Wollemia nobilis, assembly GCA_028583015.1. NCBI lineage: Eukaryota > Viridiplantae > Streptophyta > Pinopsida > Araucariales > Araucariaceae > Wollemia > Wollemia nobilis. Next base: position 14,161,568 of record JAQPPZ010000135.1, read on the forward strand.
AGGGATTCACACTTAAAACTTAAAGGAGATAATCACATTGTTTGCTTGTGTGCTTCTTTGATAATTTGATTGTGTGTTTCTAAGATTTAAAAGATATAATCATATACATCCAATACTTAAAAGAGATAATCATTTTGTATGCATTGGGTGTTTCCTTATTGTTTAGGTAGTCAACATAAGATCCTAAATATAGTACCAAACCCTAACTTTTCAAAATAAAATCTACTTTTTGATTCTACATCCAACGGTTTGAGAATCGTGCAAATCGGAGCTATAACAAAAAAGTTATTTTGGTTTTATGATTACTCTATTTTCGAAGCCGAAAATAGAGAAAAACTACACTAAAACTGTCATAAAATGGTCTAGACAACTCCAAAAATTACCAAATTTATTTTTTGGTATAAGTTAGATCCTTATGCACCACTCACGGAAATTTTGAGTCCTAACTCTTCATAGTTCATAATTTCCCAATAATTCCTAAAAGTGGAGATTTCCCCATGGGCCTCAGTTGGCCAAATATTCCAAAAATACAAATTTTTGACCTTAAAGTAATATTTTGGAGTCTTATCCCATTGTGATCAGCTCGTCACACTTATCATTTTGATATATAACACTTGTAACCTTTTTTGAAAGTCAAAATTTTCTTTAGTGTGGGTTTCCTTCAGGGTTCGCCTAGTCAACATATTATGACAACCATGTATAGCCGAGCTCAATCACGAGCCAGCAAAGTAGAAAACTTTAGGAGAGGCCCTGAGCACCATCGTTATGTGTCTGAGGATCTCCCCACTCCTGCATGGAGTCTTGATAGTAGTCACCTTCATTATTCTCCTAAGGATCTTATCATTTTTTCATGATGCCCTGAAAGCCATCGTGAGGTCAACTCCTCACTCAGAGGACCCAACCACCCAAGTACCTCTACCAGGAGAACATCAATGGGTTATCCACATGATCAAGTGGATTATTCGATTAGCCAACATCGATTCCAGTCCCAAACAAGATATAATCAGCTTTCCAAGGGGCCTAGTAGGGAGGTCTACACTCCCTCTACATCGTGGTCTTCACCACCCAGAACTCCCATCCAACAAGTGTTAGCAAGCCAGAGTAGGCCTATGTGAATTTTACATGCACCATCAGCCAATATGACCATGAGCGAGCTTCTACTATAGTCCTCCAAGCATTGGGAACCTTTCATGAGGATCTTGGATTCCATTGAGGTGCAACCTCATGACTCTGATGATTTCACCAACTTTGTGGAATACATACAAATGTACAATAATCCTATTATATCCTTTCAAAATCATGAGGTCAAATCCATGCCTCCTAATTCATCATATCCTGCTTTACACATTATCATGAGTATCAATAGGATCCCCTATAAGTGGGTATTGGTTGACACAGGTGCCTCAATAAATATTATTATCACAGCTTCACTAAAACAACTAAACCTTCCATCCTCACACATTGTACCATCCAATTTCACCTTACAAGAATTCAACAATGCTTTATCCTCCACTGTGGGCACAATAATCCTACTTGTTGAAATTGGACAAAATAATGTGCCTATATTGTTCTACATCTTGGAGGGTGCAAGATAGTATAGCATACTGCTTGGAAGGCCATGGATAAGAGACATGGAATGTGTTCCATCTATAGTGCATCAATGCATTAAATACATTCATGAAGGCAAGGTCCATGTGATCGATGTTGACCCAGAGCCCTTCAAGTATTATAAGCAGGTGGACCATCCACAAAAGCTTACTATATCACCCATGCACTTGGACACTAAACCCAATGACCTTATCCAGAGTCTAGATGCAACCCCACGGTTAGTCGTGAAGCTACCTTCACCACCGCTAGTTCCATCCTCTGTTTCTTCGAGCAAGGAAGAATCAAAAGAGCCATCTGTAGAAGCTTCCACAACTATCATCAATACATTTGTAGAAGACATTCCCACTCCTACTAACAAGGAGGAAGAGTTCACAGTTGATACGGATGAATCATATCATATCATGCTTTAGGATACAATTCAATTGACTCACCCAGGACTCGATGAATGCATACCCAATGATGCATTCACGCCTATCATCGAGTTGATCAAGGATCTAGGGCATCCTCCTGTCAAGTTGCCACCCATTGATAGCATTTCGGATGCACCCCCTGACCATGGGGGTCAACCAAATCAACTTGGACAAGTTTATGAGATTGCCATAACTTGTCCAAATGCAAATGCATCTTCTCATGAGTTTGTGGGAATGATCAATGTGATGACAGAGAACCAAAGTCCTCTGAATCCATCTATGCCACTTCTAACTTTGTCCAACATTCCATCCATACCACAAGAGATACCATTGCTGGATTCGGTCACCCCTGCTCCATCTCACTTAACATATCCACAAAATCAAAAACATGTGTACCCCCTACACCAAAGTGGGGGTAATCCAGCTACCATAGTTGAACACTCTAAGTTGGAACATGAGCATGAGCTAAATCAAGAACATGTGGATATACTCACTAGCTCAAATAATCATGAAGCATCCACATCTGTTGAGACATTGAGAACTTTTGATCCTCCTTCACCACCTATTAGTTGCCATCCAACTTCCTCAGTAGCCATCCAGCCATCGCCTCCACTATTTTCACAACATATCTTGGATAGGTTAGCCAACGTGGAGTTACAAGTGAGTCACCAACAAATGATTTACAATAGATCATGAGTCAACTCACAATCATTGAGTTACGATTGAGTCATTCAAAATCTCAACCCCTTGATTGTCAGTACCAACCCCCTCCTATGCAATCCAATGTTAAGTCTCAAACAAATTAAGGGCTAAACTCGCCCTAAGCGATAATTTATGCTCATTATCGAGTCTAGGGACTCTTTTTTTGAGCACCTCTTAGCAGCTAACATGATCAATCTACCTGAGAGTCGACCTATCGATATGAATGCACCAAAGCCCAAAGGATATCGTGAAGACCTATATTATAAGTTTCATAGGCAAAATGGGCATGACGTGCAGATGTGCTTCAAGTTCAAACACCTAGTACAATATATGATCAGTAGGAACGATCCTCAGGTCAATAATATTATTGCAATAAACAATCAACTAATTGACATATATCATGATTCATTACCTATGGATGGGATTCAAGAGGAGCAACCTAAACAGGTGACTAAGATGCACACAACCTTACAGTCTCATAAAATAAGTCAACCGTGTTCACCTCGTGTAAAGCCTCAACCTCATACCTGGACTCCATTATCTTTATCATCGAATGAGAGGACATGACATTAGCAATTGTCATGTTTTTAGACATGTGGTCTAAGATCTTATTGATAGGGAAGCTTTATCCACGAATGGGTCACTCCTTTCACCCCATAGAGATATTGGTATTACCCAAAATTCCTTGCCAAAATAGGGGGAGTCAATTTCTATCACTCCTCCTAGCCAAGCCAATAACATTGCATCAATCGCAGTACATACTGTGGGTATCCAAGGTGTCACATCTTCCCTACTATTTACATCATAAGACATGAAGCTAACTGGGGATTCTAAAGGTATCACACCTTCCTCACTTCCTTTGATAATCATAAATGTTGGGGGTATACAAGGTATTGCACCTTCCTCCTAAGAACACAAAGTAAGCAGAGTTACAAAAGGCTCCAAGGGTATCTACATACCACTTGGTCAACCCATAACACCCCTAGGCGATCTATGACCATCTAGGTGACCCCAAAATACTCCAAGGGTATCTACATACCGCTTGGTCAACCCAATACACCCCTAGGTGGTTTATGCCCATCTAGGCGACCCCAAAAGGATCCAAGGGTATCTACATATTGCTTGGTCAACCCATAACACCCTTAGGTAGTCTATGACCATCTAGGTGACCCCACAAATCTCCAAGGTTATCTACATACCACTTGGTCAATCCATAACACCCCTAGGCAGTCTATGACTGTCTAGGTGACCCCAAAAGGCTACAAGGATATCTACATATCGCTTGGTCAACCTAAAATGCTCCTAGGTGGTCTATAATCGTCTAGGTCACCCCAAAATGCTCTAAGGGTGCCTATAACCCTCTTGGTCAACCTAAAATGCTCCTAGGCGGTCTATAACCATCTAGGTCACCCCAAAATGCTCCAAGGGTGTCTATAACCTGCTTGGTCAACCTAAAATGCTCCTAGGTAGTCTACAACCATCTAGGTCACCCCAAAATACTCCAACGATACCTTTAACCCACTTGGTCAACCCAAAATGCTCCTAGGTGGTCTATGACTGTCTAGGTCACCTCAAAAGCCCCAAATGCACCCATAATCCCTTTGGTCACCCCAAATGCCCCAATGTCCCTCAATAAGCTCGTTGGTCACATGTACATATATATCAATCAAAAATACAAAAAATATTGCATCGCATTGCATCTTCAAACATCATCAAAAATCAGAAACATCATATATATCAAACAAAAATACAAAAATATTGCATTGCATTGCATCTTCAAACATCATCAAAAATCAGAAACATCACATATATATATATATATATATATATATATATATCATTCAAAAATACAAAAATATTGCATCGCATTGCATATTCAAACATCATAAAAAATAAAAATCATCATATATATCAATAAAAAATACAAAAATATTGCATCGCATTGCATCTTCAAATATCATCAAAATAACAAAAACACAAAAATATCATATTGCATTTCATTACATCACATCTCGTTGCATTATCAAAATCATATGCATTAGGTATACTCATTATTGCACTTTGCACTATAGAGTTGCTCATACATGTATAGAACTAAGACTATACATCCTTCATCAGTTCAAAAAAGAACAAAAGAAAACAATTATGTCAAAATCATTATCTGCATCATTTTAGTTTTTCCACTTATCATGTTCACCTACATTTTACATTGGTCATAACAGTGTATGTCTCCTGTCACATAATCATTTGTTCTAGAATATCTTTACGATTTTTAGTCACTCAACCATATCTAGTTTTATTTTCATATTTGGTATAAAGCTATAATTATTTTTAGGAGGTAGAGTCTTGCTTAGATTGTATATTGTATACAAAAAATCCCAACACATTTACACACTAATAAATTCAAGTTTTGTGCAAGAAAATATGAAACCCACGAAGTGGTCTAGGTTGCTTTAAGCGAAAATGTCATCCTGCTCATCCCCCTATGAGAATGGTTCAAGAATGCTAAGAATTGGAAAAAGGACAAGCTCTTCCCTACCCAATTCCCAAAAATAAACAGTGGTTTTCACCACTATCAAAAATCCCAATTCCCAAAATCCCAAAAGTCCAAAAAAATGAAAAATCCCAAAAGTCCAAAAAATCAAAATCCTCAAAAAGCAAAAAGCAAAAAATCAAAATAAAAATAAACAGTGGTTATCACCACTCCCCACATCCCTTGCTCAAAGAAAACAAAATATAAAATAAACAGTGATTATCATCACTACCCATGAGCAAGTACCCTAAGAAATGAAGAAAAGAAGGGAGCTGAACTTGAATCCCTAGAATTTTTAGCATTTGGAAATCCATAAGGTGATCCTCATTACGGTTTTGGTGGATAACCTATCCAAAATGGTGGTATCCTTACGCATGATGATATGTCTATCACATTAGCCTTTGTCGTATATGCAGACCAATGTTTATATGTGGATGAGCTAGCTTTTGGTAGCCTATCCTACCTAGTGGTCTAATCCTACTAAGTACAAAACCTAGGATTGTGACATTCATAGGGTGGTCCTCATTACAGGTTTAGTAGATAGCCTATTTGGCAATGGTGGTATCTTTATGCATCTCATAGGAATGAACCCACTTGCACACACAGGGATATGAAGTATCTTGGTCGTCCTATTCATACCTTGTCAAAAAGTTTTGCATGGTTAGTATATAACTTTTGATCAATTGACTAGAGTGTTTGAGTCTAATGAAAACCTCAAATAAATTCTATAACATTCATTTTATCCATATCATTTTATCACATGTATGTCAGTTTACATTTTCACAAATCCATCACATAGTCTCATGACAACATTACAAATGGATCGATGAATTTTGTACAGTCCATGGTGCTAACATAGTATGTCATATAGTATTCATATTCCATCAATACATATCAATAGATCATCCATTTCATTATGCATACACACATTGCATATCATCAAATAACATCATAGTACAACACATGCATCCATTAATGCATCCATAAATCATAACACATCATGCGTCTAATGCTCCAAAATATCAAAATTCAAAATCAAGAAAACATTTTTAAACATCAACTAGGGCATTATTGGTATCATACCTCCCCTAATCAGCAATCAAACAATTAAATAATCAATTTCAAAAATCTCCAAAGGTACCCTTAAATCCTTTGGTCACCCAAAAAGCCCCAAAGGTATCCCTAAACCCTTTGGTCAACTCCTAAAAATCCCCAAAGGTATTCATAAACCCTTTGGTCACCCAAAAAGCCCCAAAGGTATTCATAAACCCTTTGGTCACCCAAAAAGCCCCAAAGGTATACATAAACCCTTTGGTCAACCCTTTGGTCATCCAAAAAGCCCCAAAGGTATCCATACACCCTTTGGTCACCCCAAAAAACCCTAAAGGTATCCATAAACTCTTTGGTCAACCCAAAAGGTCCCAAAGGTATCCATAAACTCTTTGGTCAACCCAAAAGGCTCCAAAGGTATCCATCAAATCCCAATGGCATCCAATAAGCCCATTGGTCAAATATATGTACATATATTAATCAAAAACCAAAAAAATAATCAAAACAATTAAAACACATCAAAAAAAACTTAAAACGCACCAAAAAAGGTCAAAAACCCACCATAAACAAGTCAAATATGATGGAATTCATTCAGGTTCAATATGGAATGCAAACTTCTCATGGATGCATGGACAAGTTACTACTTCACTCCCCAAGAAGGCCATTGTGGTTGGACCACCCCATGGGAATGAATTTTTTAACTCTTTACTTCTAGGAAACCTCCATAGCATCATCAAAATCCTTTCAAAACTGTGCCATTTTTTCAATGGATACAACTGAAGGTAACTTTAACAAAAGTCATCTTGGTCAAGCAACTCATCGTTTTTCTCATAATTCATTCCCTCATCGACTCATCACTTGAGGGGGTAGTCATACTCAGTTTAAAATCACAAAGCACACACTCAATTAGGCAAATTGCATTCGTTCAAATGAATCATTGTCAAAGATAATCACGCTCCCACTTGGGGCAGCAAACAAGCACAAATTAAATAAATGCTTGGCATTATAGAATCATATTTATTACTGACAAATGTCCAAGATCAAGTCAACCTCACTGGAGAGGTTGTACTTGAAGCAAGTTACATAGCTCATCAAAAGTAAGGATTCAAGAACGCATGCTCTTTCAAGGATTGGGGCATCTAAAGTTGGTCAGGTTACTGAGTAACCCTAATAATTGAACATTTTAGTCATCTATTTTTGCTCAATGATGTGTTGCACACAATGCATCCCAAAAAGAGGTATTTATAGAAACTAAAATCTGGTCAATCCGATTATGCTACCATAAGTAACGGCGAAAATGACACACCAAGTCCCCTAGGGCAGCCCTCAGAAGGTATACAATGGTTCTAACCACTTTGTGCAAGATTTTGGAAGGTTTCAAGCCACTTTTGATATATTTTGGGCACCTTGTTTCTATTCGTACCACCCTAGGATGAATACAGATCCTATTCGTCCCACCTTAGAGCAAAAAGCAGCATTCGTCCCGGGGTGGAGCGAATAGCAAGTTTGATCGAAAAAAATTCAAATCTGGACAAATGGCACCTGGCAACCATCAGATTTTTTCCTATTCTCACCCACAAGTTAGAGCACGTAGTAAAACCTATGACATGCTCCATGAATGAGGCCAAATTGGGAGATTCTCTTCCCCCTCCAATGCATGTCGCCCCGATGGCCAAGTGGCGCCTCTTACAACGCATGCCCTTGCATCCCCTTTTGCACATGAGCCCCTTTAGGCTATAAATTGGATGTATTTTCCATACAAAACACAGAGAGAATTTTTAGGACAAAGCAATGAAGTGCTGCCAAGATTTCCTTTCACCTTTTGTGCTCATTTTTACCTCAGAATATCTACCTAGCAAAGGAGGTTTTGCGAGGGAACTAGTAGGCGCAATTTATCACATAAATCAAACCATATGAGTGAATTTCATCACCAAATTTAACAACAATATCCCACATAGTTTTTTGGACCATTTCCCAATGGAATTGGTGGTAAAAGTTACGTAGAATTGGTAGGTGTCCCACCCCCGGGCGCCCCCTAGTTTGTGACAGTCCTATTCGTCCCACCCTAGAACGAATAGAAATATGTCAGCAATTTTCTAACTATTTTTAATTAGTTATTTTCTACATGTTTATATTATGCTATAGTTCAAATTTCAGGTCATTCTGAGTTATATTGGCCGAGATATCACAATTTTAGTGTTTTGTAGGGTCTCATGCAGGTCCACGGTGGTCATATGGAGAAACAACTGAAGTGTTACTGACTTTGTAGATTTGATCATATGGGTTTTCTTAAAATTTTATTTTATGCATTCTGACTAGTTTTCATGTGTTTTAGATATGTGTAGGGGTGGAAATTATTTGCTTTGTGTTTTGTAGGTTGTGAACGGTCATTGCAACTACGAGGCACCATAGGGCTCAAATTTGGCACAATTTCTAGTGATATCTTCCCAAAATATTTTTTTTTACATCCCTCTAAAATTTCAAGTCATTTGGAGTTGATTTGGTCTCGTATCCATGCATATTTGTATTACTAGTCTTTTGATGTATATGGGGATTGCATGTTTTCCATCATACACACATGCTATTTGACATTTTCTTTTTCCTTGTGTGCAGGTGCAGGTTTCTACAATGCATTAAAAAGGACCACAAGACCTCAAGATCAAATATACAAGTGGCGGAAACATTGGCCTGCCCACCTCAATTGTGGGTACGAGGAAAGACACTGGATGTGCACCCGAGTTACTTGAAGGATTTTGATCCTTGAGCACCCAATTTAAGCCCTCAAAGGGGAAATTCTGTAACCTGGATCTGATCCATTTGATTAATAAGAAATCAATTTACCTCACCTTATTTCTTGTTATTTGATTTCTTTTCCATGTTACTTGCATGTTTCTGTTTGATGCTCATAAGCGATAGGACATAGATACACATATTTTTATCATCATTTGGTGCACTGTTTTTCCCTATAGACGCACTTTATTGTAGCCTATAGGCGTTTTGTGCACATAAACTATCAAAATGCAAAATCAAGCAAACATTTTTAAACATCAAGTGGGGCATTATTGGTATCATACCTCCCCTAACCAACGATCAAACAATTAATAATTCAATTTCAAAAAGCTCCAAAGGTACCCGTAAATCCTTTGGTCACCCAAAAATCCCCAAAGGTATCCCTAAACCCTTTGGTCAACTCCTAAAAAAAAGCCCCAAAGGCATTCTTAAACTCTTTGGTCACCCAAAAAGCCCCAAAGGTATTCATAAACCCTTTGGTCACCCAAAAAGCCCCAAAGGTATCCATAAACCCTTTGGTCATCCAAAAAGCCCCAAAGGTATCCATAAACCCTTTGGTCACCCCCAAAAGCCCTAAAGATATCCATAAACCCTTTTATCAACCCAAAAGGCCCCAAATGTATCCATAAACCCTTTGGTCAACCCAAAATGCTCCAAAGGTATCCATAAACCCTTTGGTCACTCAAAATGCCCCAATGGCATCCAATAAGCCCATTGGTCAAATATATGTATATATATTAATCAAAAACCAAAAAAATAATTAAAACAATTAAAACACATCAAAAACAACTTAAAACGCACCAAAAACAAGTCAAATCTAATGGAATTCATTCAGGGTCAAGATGGAGTGCAAACTTCTCATGGATGCATGGAAAAGTTACTACTTCACTCCCCAAGAAGGCCATTGTGGCCGGACCACCCCACGGGAATGAAGTTTTCAACTCTTTGCTTCTAGGAAGCCTCCATAGGATCATCAAAATCCTCTTCAAAATGCTCCATTTTTCAATGAGTAAAACCTGAGGTAACCTTAACAAAATTCATCTAGGTCAAGTGACTCATCGCTTTTCTCACGAGTCATTTCCTCATCGACTCATCACTTGAGGGGGTAGTCATAGTCAATTCAAAATCAACAAGCACACACTCAATCATGCAAATTATGTTCGTTCAATGAATCTTTGACAAAGATAATCACGCTCTTGCTTGGGGCAGCAAACAAGCACAAAATATCAAATCAAAATGCTTGGCATCTAGTAAGCATGTGTAACATCAGGAACCCCCGCATCATGACTGAATGATAGCCAAGATAAAGCAAGTTCCTTAGCTTTTTAGAAGCAAGGATTCAAGAACACATGCTCTTTCTATGATTGGGGCATAGAAAGTTGGTTAGGTTACTGAATAACCTTAATCATTAAACATTTTAGTCATGTATTTTTGCTTAGCATTGAGTTGTACACAATGCATCTCAAAAATGGGTATATGTGGATACTAAAATCAGGTCAATCCAATTATGCTACCATAAGCAATGGCTAAATTGACACCACATGGCCCCTAGGGCAGCCCTCAGAAGGTATACAATGGTTCTAGCCACTTTGTGCAAGTTTTTGAGAGGTTCCAGGTCATTTTTGGGACCTTTTGGCACCCTATTCTTATTCGTCCCACCTTGGGATGAATACAGGTCCTATTCATCCCACCCTAGGATGAATACATATCCTATTCATCCCACCCTGGGACGAATAACATCATTCATCCTAGGATGGAGCGAATAGCAAGTTTCATCCCCAAAAAGTCAAATTAGGGACAAATGGCACCCAAAAACTACCATTTACCCCACCAATTGAAGCATGCAGGTCAGAGGATGCTGCATCCTTATGACATGCTTCATAATGGAGGCCAAAAAAGGAGATTCTCTTCCCCTTCCAATGCATGCCTCCTTTTTGACAAATGGTACCTCCTGCCATGCATGCCCTTGCATGCCTTTTTGCACATGATACCCCAATGGCTATAAAGTGGATGCATTTTCCACACAAAAGGGAGAGGATTTTTAGGACAAAGCAATGGAGTGTTGCTAAGATTTCCTTTCACCTTTTTGTGCCCATTTTTACCTCAAAATATCCACATAGCGAAGGAGGTTTGCAAGTGAACTAATAGATGCAATTTGTCACATAACCAAACCACCTGAGTGAATTTCCTCATCAAATTTTATGACAATACCCCCTATAGTGTTTTGTATCAATCCTCGGTGGAATTGGTGGTAAAGTTTAGGCAGAATCGGTGGGCGTCCCACCCCTGGGCGCCCCCCAATTTGTGACAGTCGTATTCATCCCACCTTGGAACTAATACAAACCTATTAGTAATTTTTTGACTATTTTTAATTATTTATTTTCTACATGTTCATATTATACTACAATTCAAATTTCATGTCATTCTGAGTTATACTGGTCGAGATATTGCAATTTTAATGTTTTGCAGGGTCTCATGCAGGTCCACGGTGGTCATCTAAAGAAACACCTAAAATATTATTGATTTTGTAGATCTGATCATATGGGTTTTCTTAAAATGATATTTATTGCATTTTTACCAGTTTTCATATGTTTTGGATATGTATAGGGGCAGAAATTGTTTGCTTTGTGTTTTATAGGTTACGAATGATCATTGCAATTACGAGGCACCATCAGACTCAATTTTTGTACAATTTCTAGTGATATCTTCTCAAAATATTTTTTTTTACATCCCTCTAAAATTTCAAATCATTTGGAGTTGATTTGATCTAGTATCCATGCATATTCTCATTACTAGTATTTTGATGCCTGTGGGGATTGCATGATTTCCATCATACGCACTTGTTATTTGATATTTTCTGTTTCCTTGTGTGTAGGTGTAGTTTTCTACAATGCATTAGTAATGATCATAAGACCTCAAGATCAAATATACAAGCGACGACAACATTGGCCCACCCACCTCGATTGTGGATACGAGGAAAGACATTGGATGTGCACCCGAGTTACTTGAAGGATTTTGATCCTTGGGCACCCGATTTGTAAACAGTTGTATCAATAATTTGAGCCCTCAAAGGGGACATTCTATAACCTGGATTTGATCCATTTGATTAATAAGAAAGCAATTTACCTCACCTCATTTCTTGTTATTTGATGTTTTTTTCCATATTACCTGCATGTTTCCGTTTGATGCTCATAAGTGATAGGACATAGATACACATATTGTTTATCATCATTTGGTGCCCCATTTTTTCCTACTTAAAAAATATATACTCTATTTTAAACCATATATTAGATAACAAATTCTATCTAATCCTTTTGCTTTATGAGTTTGCCAATACATCTATTATCTTATGTATATTGATAGGTTGAAGGAATAACATCCCAAAGGCAATTTGAATCGATGAAAGGGAAAAATCCTCCATTGATTTAGGCGATCAAGTACTATCACCCTTCCTTTTTAATGATATAGAACTACATGGAAGGTCCCACAAAGAATCCATAGATTATAATTATGAATCATGATTGAGTTTTACATAAATATATTGAGTCCCTTCTAACATCCATAACAAAGAGTAATTATATATTTGAAGCATTTACATTTATAACTCCAACTTCGATATTTTCCTCTTACTTGCAAAAAATATGAGTAACCCAAGTACTTATTGCTTTTAGCAATTATCCCTATTAATTTCATTTGTCTCATATTATTACAATACCTTTGAAAACTCCTATAGCAAAAGTTGCTAGACAATCCTCCATCCTCCAAATATTTTCGAATGCATCCTTACATTTCTCACTACTTATTTTTGTTTCTTGTATTAAAATAAACTTGAGACTATAAGAACCTATTAATCCTTTAATAACTCTTATTTAGGGACCTTATTCATACCCTGAATATTCCAATATGCCATCATCACCAAAAAAAATAATTGTGGCCTTATTCCCACTTCTTGTTAATGCTTGTAAATATTCCCCTTTTTTCTCTTTGTTACTTCTTTTAGGGTTTTCCTATTATTTTTCATTCCCATAAACACTTTCATCATCATAATTCTCTTCCATTTATCTATATTATTCATAAGGTGATTTATCATCTAAACATTTATGCCACCCTAGAGAACCTGGAGTGCAAGGGTTAGCTTTGGAAACACTTTCATATTTGCATTTCTTATTCTATACTAAAAAATCACAATATATGTCCTCCTTACCTTTCTTTATTATGCCACTCTTGAAACCCTAAAGTGTAAGGAATAAACTCTATGCTATTTTTTTTACTACAAGAAGATAATCTACTTTGTGGAAAATGAAGATAATTTACCCAAATTAAACTTGACATCTTCTACCCTCTTTACTTTAAAATTTTCCTCTACATATTTTGTTGCACCTTTGTTTTCTTTTTAATTTGAACTTACACATTGTAATTTCTCTTTACTTACATCCTTCTTAGTCTATTCTAATAGTTGCTTCAAGTGAACGGTGAAGGCCTTCACCATTTGATGAGGTAAAGGAGATTCCTTTGCCACTTTTTTTAGGAGTGGAAATTCCTTGATCTAAGCCAACTTTTACTATGATATGATCTCCTTGGTTTATCTTAAATTTTGTCTCATGACAAAAACTTTCAATTTCTTTCTCAATGAGTTGTACTTTACAGTATCTTGCCATATGTTAAGTCTTATAACAATTGTAGCATTGGAATGTAATGTTTTTATAATCCACTTTTTTTGGCTGGATAATAAAGGGTTGTACTCAGGTCCCCCACCATTGATAAATTATAACTCTCTTCTTTAGAGCTTGAGAGTTTACAAATAAATACACTTCTCATCTCAATTGAGATGTTATGGCTAGAAACCTACATCATTTTACATAAACTATTTGAATTCATGATATTCATTTTTTGGATCTTTTCAATTTTTTGTATGAATACAAAATATTCCAAAATTTAGCATCCTTCTTGATATTTTTCTATAGCATCCTTCACAATACAAAACTTCACCTCTACTATCTATGCATTGCATCTTAGTAGAGTAATATTTTCAAAACATCACACTATCATCATCCACTTTACCAAATTTGGATTGCTATTTTCCTTCTTGAAACACAAGTGCAACCACAAAAATTATAATAAATAGTTTTTATGAAAACATATTATTATTACAAAATAAAGTAGATATTACAAATAGAAAACATAAAGTAAATCTTAATCAGTAATTTATTCAATAAATCAACATTTTCTTATCATCTTCAACTAAACTTACTACTTCCTCTAACCATGGAAAGGAGAATTTAACTTCATGATCTTCAATCAAAACCCCTCTATTGGTTAGCCTATCTACACATCTATTTCCTTCCCTTAATGTATGTGTAAAATTTATTTCTTCAAACTCTTTAGCAACATCTTGAATTTCTATAATTACCTCTTGTATGTTCCATAGAGCCTTAGATTTCCTCAAAATTGCATTTATTACTATGAGAGAATCACCTTCCATCCATATTCTATTCTATTTCATTTGTTTGCATATTTTTAACCCTTCTAAAGTCGCCCAAGCTTCAACTTCATTATTTGTCTTAAATCCACTATTGAAAGTGTAATGAGACAAAATATCTTCTCTATTATTTCTAAGTATTCCTCCTCCTCATGTTGGTCTTAGATTTCCTTTAGATGATCCATAAAATTTTAATTTTACCCACTTCACATCTGGTGGTTTCCACTTTCTATTTGTTGTCTTCTTTTTGCTTCACTTGTACCTAACACATAATTCTATTTAATGACTTGACTCCATCTATCAAGGCTCTCTGCTTCCAGATTAGAGACTAGGTGAATTGATAGGGTTGATTTAGACTCCTTTATGGCTAAACATATCTTCCTTTTCATAAACTCTAAAGTGCTTTCATTTCCTTTAAATATTATACTATTCCTTTCTAGTCATACAGTCCAAAGTATTGTATCTTTTGGTATATCCCATATTGTTTGTAAAGCCTCACTTTTATAAGTGCTCTGCTATTGCTTTAACCAATCTTCAATTCTACTATTCATCACCATTCATTTACTAATTATGTTAAGAATCCATTGCCATAGATTTCATATTGTTGAGCAATGTCCCAAGAGATGGTCTATACTCTCCTTTTTACAAAGAACAAATTGAGAGGGGCCATGAAAAGCCCTTTTCATAATGTTATCCCAGGATAAAATTCTTCTATGACCTACTAGCCAAACAAACATTTTGACTTTAGGAATGCTTCGACTATCCCAAATATCTCTCCAATTCTAGTGATATTATTGTTTTTTGTGTTGTACATTATATCCAATTCTTGTTGTGTATTCTACTAAGTTATTCAACTCCCAAATCAATTTATCCTTAGCTCCCCTTAGAATAATCACAATTATCTTTCTACTCAATTGCCTCATAACATCATTTTTTACAATCCACTTATTAATACCATTATGATTTAGATAATTTTAATGGATATTGGTAAAGGTTTTGAAATATCCATCAAATGACATGAGCTCAACCAATAAATACTTTTACTTTCAATGGGGCAACTATAGTTCAAATCTTGCTAAAAATCACATGCATGATTACTAGTATTGTTATAATACCACTAAGTAGTTATGATTTAATACATATGGGGTTTGTTTCAATTCCATAAGACCCATTAAAACAAGTCTTAAAAAAACCATGGCAACCCACATCTAGATATAAATAATATGATTTTGCTCCTTAGTAGTTGGTCCCTCTTGGATGAACTCCCCTAGAGTATTACTAACATTCTTCAAAACCTCTTTATTGATAAACTAATATGGAAGTCCAAAAAGCCTAATTCACATTGGAAGCCTTTTAATTATTTTTGTTGTCACACAAAAGTTCTCATTTCATGGTCTTAAATACAAGGTATCTCTCCCTTTAAACCATGGGTCACCACCCCTATCATTTTATCCTTGATTTCTTAACCAGAGAATATGATGAGGAAAAATTCTTTCAAAAGGAAAGTCATGAAATCCTTTAAATTAATCCTTGCTTATATCTCTAAAATACTTGAGTTATATCCATGAAACTTATATATTAACCCTTTACTTTAAGACTCATTATATTGTGCTCAATCATCTCATCCTTTTTTATTGTTTATGGAAAACACCCCAAATGGGATGCCACTTTTGGGTAAGTCCCAAGGAGGCAGGGGTATCTATTTCGCCAAAATTACTCACGGCTAGCACCTGGTCTATCCCCTTTGGCACACTCAACGAGCATGTCTAAAATAACAAAAACAATAACAAACAAACACAAAAAACACAACATAAAAAACAAAAACAAACAAACAAAAAAATACACAAAAAAAACAAAAACAACATAAAAGCATAAAAACAACAAAAAAAACAAAAAAAATAAATAAAAATAAAAAATAACAACAAAACACAAAACACATAAGAAAACCATAAAAACAACACACAAACACTTAAAAAAACAAAAACACAAAAAACAAAAACATGAAAAACAACAAAAACACACAAAAAAAGGAAAAAAACACAAACATAAAAAACACAAAAAAACAACAAAACAAAATAGTACAAAAACACACACACACCCCTTGAAAAACTAAAAAAAAAGAAAACAAAAAAACAAAACACAACTACGACCTTTCTAGGCCAAAATAATTTTAAGGCAATATTCAACAGAGGAAACATAAGAAAGATATGTCTGAGCTAGGAAACTAAAATACCCTGACCGAACCAAAGAGAAGCAAAAACAAAGCAAAAAGGAACTAGGTACCTCTAGTACTGGAGCCATTCAAAGACAGTATAAAAAGCATAACTTCCCTTATTTGTGAAGCCCACCATCTAAGAGGGTGGTTGTAGCAAGTAAGATCACCTTTGTCCAATTCCCAATTAGCTAAAGCATCAACACGTCTATTATGTTCACTGATTACATGATTGTAGTCAACTTTCAAAAAGTCCATCTGGATTAATTGAATCTTCTCAACAATTCTTTTTATTCTCCAATCAGCCTTATGATTCTTAGAAGGAATTTTTAGAAGATTAATCATGAGTTGAGAGTAAGATTCAACCAACACCTTTTTCCATCCAACCTTAGAAGCCTCTTGAAGGCCTCTAAGGATACTATACCCCTCAGCAAGGTTATTGGAAAGGATATCCAAATTCTCAGCAAAAGTAAAAACCAGGGAGCCATCTGAAAGTCTACCATTTTCTCCTGCACTAGTTTTTTCAAGGTTCCGGCTCCATGAGTATTGACTTTTCCATAATCTGTAGGAGGAGGCTACCAATTCCTCGTTCTTTCCATATTGTAATTACTCGCATTCCCTTCAAGTCAATTACCCTTATAAGAGTTAGTCTTCAATCTTTACATCACCTGATCCCATATTTGGTGGTAGTTTTGGGGTGATTAAGGATTTTTTGGATTGATTCAACTAAGTTGGCAATGGTCTTTTCTAGATATAGTGAATATCCTTTCTTTCTTGATTGAAAATTTGGTTGTTCCTTTCATTCCATATATTCCAAGGTAGAATGGTAGAACCCATCCAAACTAACTATCTAATGAAATGATCAACACCCTCCTGTTTAGGCCAATCCCTCCAAAGTTGTTCAAAAGTAAAAAAATTGGACCACTGTAAGCCAAGTAAGATGGCCATTCTCCTCCATAGCTCAAAGGCTAAGGTACACTCAATAAAAATATAGCTAAGATTTTCCACATTCTCTCCACACATTTCACATCTAAAAGGGCCATGAAAACCATGCTTCATAAGTTGCTCACCAGTATGCACCCTACGATGCCATAAAATCCAAGTAAAGAACCTCATATTAGGCCAAAGCTTTTGAGCCCACAACTGAGAAAATATGTCATAAGAATGGCTGGGATTATTATAGCATAAGGTCAAATAACCTTGAGCAACTGAATACTTACTCATATGGACTCGGATTGAGCTAAAAATTTGAGGGTAGATGCCTGAAACACCATGTGTGAACAAGATTTTTGGCAAGCGGCTATGTGAGGGTTTCATCTGGGTTGAGTGCAAGCAGCTCCAGAGGTTGGTTTTTAGGGCCTTCGGGCCCTAGCGGCCAATATTTTTGTGGTTTATGCTCAATATTTTAGCAGGAAATGTTGCAGGGGATCCAATATGGGTTAGAAATTTATCTTTCAATAGATCATACTATGAACTTGAGTGACAACGACTTCCAATTTGCTGCACAAAAGAAAAGTGAAAACCATACCTTTCCACGACGTCTAGGGCAAGGATTAAAGAGATCACGAAACAAGTTTCAAGCAGTTGATCAAAAAATGGCTCATATCTCAAGTGAATCTGGTGCTAAGGTGCACCCACAAAATAATTCTACTATGAAAACCCCTATCAAGGGTAAGAATTTCGAAGACTCAGCCCCAAAAATGAATTTTAGGGATGCCCTCCATGGTGGACAGACCTCAGCCCAATGCTAATATCAATCTTAGGGCTTCCCATAAACCTCTAAGAATGACTAATATTGATCCCAGGAAAATGGAGTCAGTATGTCTTAAAGCAAGTGATGGAACTCCTATTGTTAAGGATGATATGGGTAACATTCGGATCGGCATTGAAGATTTGGAAAAAAGAGGACTAATTTGTCGGTTCGTGGGTTTTCGTTCGAGTCTATCTGCTTTCAAAGTCTGGGCTGCAAAAAGCTGGAAAACTAAAGGTGAGTTACAAATCTCTATTTATCCAAATGGTTATTTTCTTGTTTTATTTGCTAATAATGAAGATAGAGAGAAAACTTTTCAAGGGGGTCCTTGGTTTTTTGGAAGGGCAGGGCTTTTCATGAAGCCCTGGCATACTAAATTTAAAGTCGAAGAAGAGATGCCTTCTATAGCTCCCGTGTGGGTTAGACTCTTTGGCCTCCCTATTGAATTTTGGAATCCTACTATTTTTTCTTCAATTGGAAACTCTTTAGGAACTTTTATGATGATTGTTGATTGTACTCAAAATTTTGAACATATTATTTATGCTCGGATTTGTGTTTTAATGGATTTTGACAAACCCCTACCTAAAAATATCACATTACAATTTGGGGAAGACACTTGGGAGCAAGTAGTGGACTATGAGAACATTCCTTTTCGTTGTAGAATTTGCCATGAATATGGTCATTTGGCCAGTGCTTGCCCAAATAAAATTCCTGATCAAAAGAAAGAAGATATAAACTCGACAGGTTTCCAAATACCTAAGAAGAAGAACACTCAAAAAAAACTAGTTATGAAGGATCAATCAAAGTCATCTGCTAATATGTTTGAAATCCTTTCCACAAATGATGTCCCAAGTGAGGAAGAGGAAATAATGGAAACAGAAATCTTAGAAACACAATTTAAATATGAAGGGAAGAACTCGAGAGACAAACCAACAAATCAAAGGTTTTCAACAGAAAAAAAAGGGAGAAAATTTACACAAGAAAAACAATCTTTCAAATGTCAAAACTTCAAATAATACAGGTCCCAATATAGACTCCGTTGAACCATCTAGTAAAATTTTGGCTGTGTACGAGCATTCTTCAAGGTTAGAAGCCATCTCAGATTCAATTGGAATAAGTCAAGAAACAGGGAAAAAAATTGAAGATGGATTCTAATCAAAAAGTAGGTCGCAAGACCAATCAATATCATATGGTAAAAGAAGGTGAAAAGCTTGTAGAGGAAGGTAATATTAATGCCCTTCCCAACTTTTTTAGCCCTGGTATTAATGAAGATCATCACTTGGAATATTAGAGGACTCAAAGGGAGTCTTTCAAAACAAAATGAAATTAGAAGAATGATTCGGATAAATCATCCACATCTTGTTTTCCTTCAAGAAACAAAGATGTCAATGGAGGATATGGACTCAATTGCCAGTAAAATTTGGCCAGCTAGAAAAGTGGTTTCCCTCGGTTCCCAGGGGACTTCGGTGGCATTGCTTGTCTTTGGGACCCAAAAGAGGTAGTTATTCACCATATGGTTGGCAGTTGGGGTTTGTTGGCTATAGCTATTCAAAGTAGACATTCCAACCAAATTATGCTCTACATTACTATTTATGCTTCGACTTCTTTGGAGGAAAAAAGAAGACAGTGGAAGGATATTACTCATATTATCTCTCATTTTCCTGAAGCTTGGATCTTGATCGGAGGAGATTTCAATACCATCCTCTCTCTAGATGAGAAAAGGGGGGAAATAGAAATTTGGACAAAAGCACTGACCTCATGAGCGAATATATTGCAAACCTCCATCTTGTGGATATCCAACTGGATAATGGCCTTATGACTTGGTCTAACAGAAGGCAAGGCTTAGCTTGTATAATGGAGAGATTGGATAGGTTTTTGCTCTCTAAAAATTTCTTAATCCATGGTCACATTCCTAAAGTGAAGACTCTTAATAATGTTGGTTCGGATCATTGGCCAATCATGGTGGAAATGTGGAAAACCAATGTGAGTTTCTCTCCTTTTCGTTTTCAATTAATGTGGCTTAGAGACATTTCCTTTAGACCTCGTGTGCAACAATGGTGGAAGGAAGGTAAACCTAGGCATGGGACTAAGATGTTCTGTTTTGCCAAAATACTGCAATACATTAAATCCAAAATCAAGACTTGGAACTGGAAAGAGTTTGGGGATGTTCATAAAAAAAACATGAAGTTATTGCTCATATTGAAAATTTGAATAAGAAAATCCATTTAGATGGCCTCACAGAGAAGAGAAGTGCAGATGAAATTAAACTCACAACTCAGTTAGAGGAATGGGAAAAAAGAGAAGAAATCTTATGGAAGCAAAAATCTAGAATTCAATGGCTCAAAGAAGGAGATCGAAACACAAATTTCTTCCACAAATCTCTTCTAGCTCGAAGATCTCACAACTTTATTTCTTCCTTAAAATCAGATTCTGGAGATGTTGTTTATACTTGGGATGGCATGAACTCTATTGTTGTTGATTACTTTTCCAATATTTTTGTTGCTACTCCTCTTGACTCAGCTTCACAACAAAATGTTCTTCAAGCAATCCCTTCTCTTATCACTTCTGAGGAGAACTCTATTTTGACTACTCCTATTACTATCAATGAGCTTCAACAAGTAGTTTTTAAAATGCAAAAAGGGAAAACCCCAGGTCCTGATGGTTTTCCCATTGAGTTCTACCAAGAGTTCTGGGATATCCTTCATGTTGATTTATTAGAGGTGGTGGAAGAAGCCAGGAAAGCCAAAGAAATTTTGAAGGTTATCAATAAAACTTATATTACTCTTGTTCCAAAAGCTCAAGAGGTTGATCATATCTCAGCTTTTAGACCTATTGCTTTATGTAATGTTCTTCTCAAAATCATTACTAAAATCATGGCAGAAAGGTTGAAGCCTCTTTTGCATAAGATTATTTCCCTAGAGCAAGGGGGTTATGTGGAAGGACGTCAAATAGTAGATGAGATAGTTCTTGCTCAGGAAGCCATCCATTCCATGGATATGCAAAAATCTCCTTCCATGTTCATTCGGTTAGACTTATCCAAAGCTTATGACAGAGTGGATTGGCACTTCCTTATCAAAGTTTTGAGGCAATTTGGTTTCTCTAAGGATTGGATGGATTGGATTATGGGATGTATCTCTTCAGTTTCCTACTTAGTTCTTATCAATGGCAGGCCTTCTCAGTCATTCCCAGCTTCCAGAGGTATTAGGCAAGGTGACCCGCTATCCCCTTATTTATTCATCATTCTTGTTGAATGCTTGGGTAGGACTATAACCAAAAAGAGGGAAAACAAAACCCTTGAGGGAGTTACCATTGCTCATGGAGCTAGACCTATCTCTCATCTTCAATTTGTGGATGACTCTACTCTTTTAGGTAAAGCTACGAGTTAAGGAAGCTTCTAATATTAAGCAAATCATTAGCTATTTTTCTAAGGCTATCTGGGCAGTTGATCAATGAAGACAAATCTAAAGTTATTTTCTTTCACTACTCTGCTAGAAAAGAATCCATGGTCTTGGATAAATTAAGATATAAGAAGACCTCTCTTCCAATCACTTATTTAGGTATTCCCATAAATATTCAAAGGCAAAAAAATAAATATTGGAATTGGTTGTTGGACAAAGTCAAGAAGAAAATTGGAAAGTGGACCAACAGGTGGCTTTCTTCCGGGGGTAGAATCACCTTGGTAAAATCAGTCCTTCAAGCTATTCCTATTTATGTTTCTTCCATTTTGAATATCCCAAAGGTTGTTCTTCGAGAATTGGATCAAATCAGTCATCGTTTCCTTTGGAGTGGTACTAAGGAGAAAAGAAAATGGGCCTTGGTGAAATGGGATACTTTATGTCTTCCTAAGAATGAAGGGGGTTAGGATTCCGGTCTTCTATTAATAACAACAAAGCTTTAGCTGCTAAATTATATTGGAGGATGTTGCATAACCCCAATGCTCTTTGGGCCAATAATCTTCGTGCTAAATATGCTGAGAACAAAAGTCCTGAAGACCTTGTTCGCTATCAACTTCCTACCAAAGGTTCTCCCATTTTAGCAGTTCTTAAGACTGGTGAGGATTTGATAAAGAAAAATTTATTTTGGATCATTCATAATGGTCAACAGGCAAATTTTTGGATAGATTCTTGGGATGGTCACAAGCCTTTGATAACTCGGTTTCCGATTGGAGGCCTTGGATGGAGGAGCTTCACCGAGCTAACTGGATAAAGGTGGCTAATTACTATCGGTACCATACTGGTAATTCAAAGGTTGGTAGATATTGGATCCCTATTGAGGACTGGCCTATTCAAATCCTAGAAAGGCAAAGACAAGATATCCAAGGCATCCTTCATATGAGATCCCTCTCTTGGTCCCATGAAAAAGATTGTTTTGGATGGAACAACACTACTAAGGGTGAGTATTCAGTTGCTCAAGGTTATTTGACCTTATGCCATAATAATCCCAACCATTCTTCTGACATATTTTCTCGATTGTGGGCTCAAAAGCTCTGGCCTAAGGTGAGGTTCTTTAATTGGCTTTTATTGCATCGTAGGGTGCTTACTTGGTGAGCAACTTATGAAGCATGGTTTTCATGGCCCTTTTAGATGTGAAATGTGTGAAGAGAATGTAGAAACTCTCAACCATATTTTTATTGAGTGTACTTTAGCCTCCGAGCTATGGAGGAGAATGGCCACTTTACTTGGCTTAAAGTGGTCCAATTTTTTTACTTTTGAACAACTTTGGAGGGATTGGCCTAATCAAGAGGGTGTTGATCATTTTATTAGGTAGTTAGTTTGGATGGGTTCTACCATTCTTCTTTGGAATATTTGGAATGAAAGGAACAACCAAATTTTTAATCAAGATAGGAAGGATATTCACTATATTTGGCAAAAGACCATAGCCAACTTAGTTGAATCAGTCCATCAACTCCTTAATCACCCCCAAAACTCCCACCAAAGATGGGATCAAGTGATGCAAATATTGAAGATTAAATATTCTAAGGGCAACCAACTTAAAGGGAATGTGAGTATTAGTAAGATGGATAGGACAAGAAATTGGCAACCTCCTCCTAAGGATTTTGGAAAAGTCAATACTGATGGAGCCTCTAGAGGGAACCCTGGAAAAGCCAGTGTGGGAGGAATTGGTAGACTTTCGGATGGCTCCCTGGTTTTTACTTTTGCTTGAGAATTTGGGTATTCTTTCCAATAACCTTGCTGAGGGGTATGGTATCCTCAGAGGCCTTCAGGAGGCTACTAAGGTTGGATGGGAAAAGGTGTTAGTTGAGTCTGACTCTCAACTTATGATTAATCTCTTGAAGACTCCTTCTAAGAATCATAAGGTGGATTGGAGAATAAAAAGAATTATTGAGAAGATTCAATTAATCCAGATGGGATTTTTGAAAGTTGATTACAATCATGTGGTCGAGAGATCAAAACAAGAGTGTTGATGCTTTAGCTAATTGGGCTTTGGACAAAGGTGATCTTACTTGTTATGGCCACCCTCCTAGATGGTGGGCTTCTCAAATTAGGGAAGCTCTTCTTTCTATCATTTCTTTGGATGGCTCCAGTTCTGAAGGTACCTAGTTTCTTCTTGCTTTTTTTTTGCTTCTCTTTGGTTCATTCAGGTTTTTTTAGTTCCCTAGCTCATTCTATTCTTTCTTTTGTTTCCTCTGTTGATTCTTGCCTTAATAGTCTTCTGGTCTAGATAGGTCATTGTTATGTTCAATTTTTTTCTTTTTTCTTTTTTCTTTTTCTTTTTTGTTTAGTTTTTTAAGGTGGGTGGGTTCTTTTGTTTTGTTTTGTTTTTGTGTTCTTTGTGTTGTTTTTTGTTGTTCTTGTGTTTTTGTTGTTTTGTGTTTTTGTTTTTTGTGTTTTTTATGTTTTTTGTTATTGTTCTTGTGTTTTTGTCGTTCTTGTTCTTGGGTTTCTCTTTGTTTGTGTTAATTCGTGTTTTTATGTGTGAGTGTTTTCTATGTTTTTTGTTTTTGTTTATTGTCTGTTGTTGGTTGTTTTTTATTTTTATTTTTTTAATATTTTAGGTTTTGGTTGTGTTTATTTTTCATGTTTTTTTTGGGTTATGTCTTTGTAGTGTTCTGTTGTTTTTGTCTTGTTTGTGTTTTGTTATGTGGTTCTTGTGTTTTTCTATGTGGTTCGTGTTGTGGTTTCTTTTATCTTATGTGTGCGTGTTTGGTTGTGCTTTTGTTTTTGACACACTCAAGGAGCATGTTTTTTATTTTATTTTATTATTTTTGTTGTTATTTACTTATTTTTAAATTGGTTTTGTGTGTTTGTTTGCTCCTTGAGTATGTCAAAGGTGGTAGGCCAGGTCCGAGTCCTGGGCATTTTTGGTGGAATGGATACCCCTGCCTCCTTGGGTCTTACCCGAAAGTGGCATCCCTTTTGGGATGTTTTCCACAAATTAAAAAATAAATAAATAAAATAAGTTGCTCACTAGTTAGCACCCTACGATGTACTAAAAGCCAAGTAAAGAACCTCACCTTAGGCCAGAGCTTTTGAGCCCATAACTGAGAAAATATGTAATAATATTGGTTGGGATCATTATGGCATAAGGTCAAATAACCTTGAGCAACTTAATACTCACCCTTAGTAGTGTTGTTCCATCCAAAACAATCTTTATCATGGGACCAAGAGAGAGATCTCATATGTAGGATGCATTGGATGTCTTGTCTTTGTATTTTTGGAATTTTAATAGGCCAGTCCTCAATAAAGATCCAATCTACCAACCTCTGAATTACCAATGAGGTATCGACAGTAATTAACCACATTTATCCAATTATCTTGGTGAAGCTCCTCCATCCAAGGCCTCTAATAAAGAAACTGAGTTATCAAAGGATGGTGACCATCCCAAGAATCTATCCAAAAATTTACGTATTGACCATTATAAATTATCCAAAATAACTTTTTCTTTAAAAAATCCTCACCAGTCTTAAGAACCGCTAAAATGGGAGAACCTTTGGTAGGCAAATTATAGCGAACAAGGTCTCCAAGACTTTTTTTCTCAACATATTTAGCACAAATATTATTGGCCCAAAGAGCACTCGGGTTATGTAAAATTCTCCAATACAATTTAGCAGCTAAAGATTTGTTATTATAAATAGCAGACTGGAATCCTAACCCCCCCCCCTTCATTCTTAGGAAGACATAAAGTGTTTCATTTCACCAAGGCCCATTTTATTTTCTCCTTCGTACCACTCTAGAGGAATCGATGATTAATTTGATCCAATTCTTGAAGAACAACCTTTGGGATATTCAACACGATAGAAACATAAATATGTATAGCTTGAAAGATAAATTTTACCAAGGTAATTCCACCCCTAAAAGAAATCCACCTATTGGTCCACTTTTCAATTTTCTTCTTAACTCTGTCCAACAACCAATTCTAGTCTTTATTTTTTTTGTCTTTGAGTATTGATAAGGATGCCTAAATAAGTGATCAAAAGGGAGGTCTTATTATATCTTAATTTATCCAAGACCATGGATTCCTGTCGAGTAGAGCAGTGAAAGAAAATGACTTTAGACTTATCTTCATTGATCAATTGTTTGGTAGCCTTAGAAAAGCAGCTAATGATTTGCTTAATTTTAGAATCTTCCTTAACTGTAACTTTACCTAACAAAGTAGAGTCATCAACAAACTGAAGATGAGATATAGGCCTAGCTCCATGAGAAATGGTAACTCCCTCAAGGGTTTTCTTGTCTCTATTTTTGGTTATAGTCCTACCCAAGCATTAAGCAAGAATGATGAATAAATAAGGAGAGAGGGGATCACCTTGCCTAATACCTCTAGAAGCTAGGAACAATTGTAAAGGCCTACCATTGATAAGAACTGAGTAGGATACTAAAGAGATACAACCCATAATCTAGTCCATTCAATCTTGAGAGAAACCAAATTATCTTAAAACTCTGATAAGGAAGTGTAAATCCACTCTGTCATAAGCTTTGGATAAGTCTAAACGAATGAGCATAGAAGGAGATTTTTGCATTTCCATGGAATGGATGGCTTCATGAGCAAGAACTATCTCATATACTATTTGACGGTCTTCCACATAACCTCCTTGTTTAGGAGAAATAATCTAATGGAAAATAGGCTTCAACCTTTCTACCATGATCTTAGTAATGATTTTGAGAAGAACATTACATAAAGTAATAGGTCTAAAAGCTTAGATATACTAAGCCTCTTGAGTTTCAAGGATAAGAATTATATAAGTTTTATTAATAACCTTCAAAATTTATTTGGCTTTCCTAGCTTCTTCCACCACCTCTAATAAATCAGCATGAAGGATATCCCAAAACCCTTGGTCGAACTCAATGGGAAAACCATCAGGACCTGGGGTTTTCCCTTTTTGCTTTTTAAAAACCACTTGTTGAAGCTCATTAATAGTAACAACAACAATCGAAATAGAGTTCTCAAAAGTGATAAGAGAATGGATCACTTGAAGAACATTTTATTGAGAAGCAAAGTCAAGAGGAGTAGCAGCAAAAATATTGGAAAAATAATCACAACAATAGAGTGCATGACATCCCAAGTGTAAACAACATCTCCAAAATCTGAATTTAGGGAAGAAATAAAGTTGTGATATCTTCGAGCTAGAAGAGATTTGTGAAAGAAATTTTTGTTTCGATCTCTTTCTTTGAGCCATTGAATTTTAGATTTTTAATTCCATAAGAGTTCTTCTCTTTTTTCCCCTTCCTCTAACTGAGCTATGAGTCTAATTTCATCTATATTTATGCTCTCTATGAGGCCATCTAAACAGATTTTCTTATTCAAATTTTTAAGTTGAGCAATAACTTCATGTTTTTTTTGTTGAACATCCCAAAAATCCTTCTAGTTCCAAGTCTTTATTTTTTATTTAATATATTGTAACCTTTTGGCAAAATAGAACATCTTAGTCTCATATCTTGGTTCACCTTCCTTCCACCATTGTTTCACTTGAGGTCTAAAGGAATTGTCTCTAAGCCACATTAAATGAAATCTAAAAGGAGAGAAACTCACATTGGTTTTCCAAATTTCCACCGTGACTAGCCAGTGATCTGAACTAGAATTGTAAGAGTCTTCACTTTAGAAATGTGACCATGGATTAATAAATGGTCAGAGAGAGGGAACCTATCCAATCTCTCCATGATACAAGCTAAGCCCTGCCTTCTCTTAGACCAAGTCATAAGGGCATTATCTAGCTAGATGTCCACAAGATGAAGGTTTGCAATATATTCATTTATGAGGTCAGTGCTCCTGTCCAAATTTTTATTTCCTCCCATTTTCTTATCTAGAGAGAGGATGGTATTTAAATCTCCTCCTATCAAGATCCAAGCTTTAGCAAAATCAAAGATAATGTAAGTTATATCCTTTCACTATGTTCTCTTTTCCTCCAAAGAAGTCGAAGCATAAATAGTTATGCAAAGCATAATCTGGTTGGAATGTCTACTTTGAATAGCTATAGCCAAAAGACCCCATCTGCCAACCATATGGTGAAAAACTACCTCTTTTGGGTCCCAAAGGTAAACAATGCTACTAGAAGTCCCCTGAACTAAGGGAAAAAACTTTTCCAGCTAGCCAAATTTTACTAGCAATAGAATCCATTTCCTCTATTGAAATCTTTGTTTCTTGAAAGAAAACAAGATGTGGATGGTTTATCTGAATCATCCTTCTAATTTTATTTTGTTTTGAAAGACTCCCTTTGAGTCCTCTAATATTCCAAGTGATGATCTTCATTTGGTAAGGGAATTAATTTTACCTTCCCCTATAATATTTTCACCTTCTTTTACCATATGATGTTGATTGGTCTTGCGACCTACCTTTTGACTAGTATTCATTTTTTTTTTAAATCTCTGTTTCTTGACTTACTCCAATTGAATCTGGGATGTCTTCTAACCTTGAAGAATGTGTGTGCACAGCCAAAGTATTGCTGGAAGGTTCAATAGAGTCCATATTTGGACCTGTATCATTTGAAGTCTCAACATTTAAAAGATTATTTTTCTTGTGTATATTTTATCCCTTTTTTTGTTGAAAACTTTTGATTTGTTGGTTTATCTCTGAGTTATTCCTTTCATCTCTAAATTGTGTTTCTAAGATTTATGTTTCCATTATTTCCTCTTCCTCATCTAGGGCATCATTTGTGAAAAGAATTTCAAATATATTAGTTGATAACTTTGATTGATCCTTCATAACTGGTTTTTACTAAGTGTTCTTCTTCTTAGGCATTTGGAAACCTATTGAATTTGTATTTTCTTTCTTTTGATCTGGAAATTTATTTGGGCAAACACTGGCCAAATGACCATATTCATGGCAAATTCTACAATGAAAAGGAATGTTCTCATAGTCCACTACTTGCTCCCAAGTGTCCTCCCCAAATTGTAATGTGATCTTTTTAGGTAGGGGTTTGTCAAAATCCATTAAAACACAAATCCGAGCATAAATAATATGTTTAATTTTTTTAGTACAATCAGTAGTCATCATAAAATTTCCCAAAGAGTTTCCAATTGAAGAAAAAATAATCAAATTCCAAAATTAAATTGGGAGGTCAAAGAGTCTAACCCACACAGAACTATAGAAGGCATCTCTTCTTCAGATTTAAATTTAGGATGTCAGGGCTTCATAAAAAACCCTACCCTTCCAAATAACTAGGGACCCCCTTGAAATATGTTCTCTCTATATTCATTATTAGCAAATAAAACAAGAAAATAACCATTTGGATAAAGAGATATTTGTAACTCGCCTTTAGTTTTTCAGCTTTTTACAACCCAGACTTTAAAAGCAAATAGGCTCGAACGAAAACCTAGACAATGAGAAATTAGTCCTATTTTTTCTAGATCTTCAATGCTAGTCTGAATGTTGTCCATATCAAGCTTAACAATAGAAGTTCCATCAGTTTCTCTAAGACATCCTGACTCAGTTTTCCTCAGATCAATCCTAGGTATTCTTAGAGGTTTACAGGAAGCCTTAATATTAATGTTAGCATTAGGCTAAGGTTGCCCACCATGGAGGACATCCCTAAAATTCATTTTTGAGGCTAAGTCTTGGAAATCCTTGCCCTTGAAAGGGGTTTCCATTGTGAATTTATTTTGGGGGTGCACCTTAGCACTAGATTCGCTTGAGATATGAACCATTTTTTGATCAGCTAATTGGAACTTGTTTTGTTATTTCTTTAATCCATGAGTTAGACGCCAAGGAAAGGTATGCTTTTCACTTTTATTTTGTGCAAAAAATTGGAAGCCATTATCAATCGAGTTCACCGTATGATCTGTTGAAAGACAAATTTCTAACCCATATTGGGTCCCCTACAACATATCCTGCTAAAATTTTGAGCAAAAACCACAAAAATGTTGGCCTTTAGGGCCCGAAGGCTCTAAAAAATAATCTTTGGAGTTGCTTGCACTCAACCCATATGAAACCCTCACACAATCGCTTGCCAAAAAATCTCATTCACACATAGGGATGCGCTAGCATCTATGTTGCTCCAAATGATCTAAAAATCGATGGAGACATTCTAGGATTTATTAGGCATCTACCTTCAAAATTTCAGCTCAATCCAAGTTCGAATGAGTTTGGGCAATCCTTTGAAAAATATTTTTTCAAAGTTTCCTTTTTTATTTTCTCTTAATTGTAACTCTCATCTCATTTTTTATTATAACTTTTAGTGAAACATTTATTGCCTTGATAAGGATTACCATTGATTCACTATTCCTCTTGTCTCTAAAAAAGAATCCTTACTTGCAACTAGGGCATCCTTATTTTTAGTTAGAGCTTCCATAAATAAATTTGCTTCCTTACTACCTATCCTTTCCTTCTAAGAATCCTTTTTAAATTTCTCCAAGAATATGGAATAAGAAAAGATAAAGCTTGCTTTGTTCTTCCACGTACTTGGTGCTCAAACTCACTCCATGCTCACCTCTCCTAGGCTAATACATCTTCGATCTTTGGAATTTTTTTGCTTTCTTCTAAAATTTTAAACCACCTCAAGTCTTGATAGGTCTTTTAATCATAGCAATGCCATAAAATATTTGGTATATTTCTTAATTTATTGAAAAAACTTTGATTTTTTTATGATATTATAACTATTTATACAAGTATTTTAACTAATATTATTTTTAGGTCTGAGGTGTAGACCAATTGGTTCGGCCAAACCTCGTAAGGGGGGAAAACGTCTAGGGTTCAAATCTCAGGCCTCGCCAGACTAAACACTTATCCCTTTCTTGATGCTTTTAGTGGCACAAAAGTTTTAAAATGATTACGACATGGTGGTTATAGGGGTGGACTACGTGTAGTACTATATAGCAGCTTTCGGGGTGGACAACATAAAATATTGTGGTAGCCATAAAATATGAACATCGTGCTTAGATCATCGTGGTGACTACCGATTCCACCATGTAAAAAAAACTAATTTTATTTTCAATATTTTATTTTATATCCCATCAACATGATTGAACTTTGATTGATAATTAAATGTTTGAGTCTAAAAAAACCCATCAAAATATAATTTTTATGTCTTTCATAATAATGTGATTTGATATAATAAACATGTCCTATTTGTAGTCGAAAGCAAGTGCAAGTGCAAGTGCAGGCAGGAGGTGTAGTTGGGATTGAGTGCAGTCAAAAGCAAGTGTTAGTGCAGTCGAAAGCTAGTGTGAGCACGAGTTTACAGTGAATGCAGTCGAAATTAAGTGCAAGCATGATCCTGGAGTGAGGAGGAAGTGTGAACAGGAAGTTGAAAGCAAAGTGTGATCCAGTTAAAAAAAATCCAATGCAAGCTGAGAGCGAGGAGGAAGTGTTAGCAGGAAGACAAAAGCAATGTGCGATCTAGTTTTAAAAAATCTAGCGTGAGTCAGGAGGAAGTGCGAGGCAAGAGGAAGTGTGAGCTAAGAGTGAGTGCAAGTCAAGATTAGGTCATGGTAGAAGAGCAATGAGTTCATCTAAAGTGCATCAATGCTTCAAACCCTTACCACGAATGCGTGGAACATTGTTTCCAAAAAAAAATTGAAGCAAAGGAATGCTAAGAAAAAGAGAGAGAGTGCAAGGCAAGAGAGAGTGAAAGCTAGAAGCAAGTGCAAGCTAGAAACGAGTGCAAGCTAATAGCAAGCCCCATTATCTAGTATGGAAGAAAAGTCATATTTGAAAGCCCTAATAGAAAGTCACAATGCCCTAGTTGGAAGTATGGAGACCCAAGTTAGAGATAAGCAGAAGAGTGAATCCATGGCATGTTCGATCTAGGTCGCAAATATTTCACCATAAGTGAGTATCAAGGATGATATGATTGAGCATGATATAATGGTTTTTAAAATTAAAGTATTAATATGTAAGTTCCACATATCATGGCTAGGGTTTTTGGACATTCAAAATTGGATGAAGTGTAAGTGGGAATTAAATTCAAGTTACTCTATGTATTTTCTTCCTAAAGGTTTTTTCCTCATCATCTTTTCTAGTTCAATAATTGAGGATAAGATAATGGTTGGTGGCCCGTGGTTTAGGGGAAGAGATGCACTTTACTTGAGACCAAGGAATGAATTTTTTTTCTGCTAAGACATAAACTATTAAGAAGCTTCCAATATGGGTTAGGCTTTTTGGACTTCCATATCAACTTATAATAAGGATGTTCTAAATAATATTGGAAATACCCTAGGGAAATTCATCAAGGAAGGACTAACTAATAAGGAGCGAAATCATTCTATATATACTTGAATATGTGTTGCGATGGATATTTCAAAACCTTTTCCACAATCCATTAAGATAAAATTTGAATCAATAGAATGGGATCAACAAGTAGATTATGAAAATATCACATTTCATTATCACAATTATTATGATATTGGACACATGGCAAGAGTTTGCAAAGTGAAAACTATGAAGAAAGAGATAAAATATTCTAGCCATGAGATAAACTTCAAGACAAAGAAAGGAAATCATACAATAATAGAATCTAGATCAGATCAAGGATTTTCCACTCTGAAAGAAGAGGTAAAGAAAGATTATCTACATTATCATTTGGAAATTTCAGAAGGAATTAAAGATGCAAAAGAATATATGGAGAGAAATCATCAAATAAATACATCAAAAGAGATCAAATTTATTCCAGGTAAATCATCTTCCTTTTCCTCGAGTAGTATAGAATCCTCTTCATGTAATAAGACTAAAAGGGATGAAGTTATCCCTTGCACTTTAAGGTTTCAAAAGCAACATAATAAAGAAATGAGGATGGAGGAAACCCATAAAAATTCAGATTTTTTAGAGTAGAATAAGAAGGTAATTGCTACATAAGAGCATCCTTGCACTTTAGGGTTTCTAGGGAAACATAAAGAAAAAAGTATTTTTGAGGTTATTCCTTGCACTTCAGATCCTTCACAATAAGGCAAAGCTAAAGATGATAAGTCTTACTATGAGCAATGTGAGAAGATTGAAGAGATTGATGAAGATGAAAGTATTGTTGGGAATGAAAAAAGAGAGGAAGACTCAAGAAGCAAAAACAAAGAGAAAAAGAAACATAGAGAGATATTGATATGGGAAAACAAAAGTAAATATCACAAGTGCAAACAAGAAGTGGGGTTAAACCCACAAATAAAAACAAAAAATAGCAATGAAAATAATATCTTGGAATAGTAGGAGAATGAATAAGAACCTTAAAAAATAGTAAGATATTGTGAGGTTGTTATACACAAGATATTTATAGATATAGAAGTTGTGCAGCAAATATTTTAACCATTAGCAGTGTTAAATTTCATCTTGATAGAATTTAAATTTCAAAAGGCATCTGATATAAAAGGAGTTGGTTGTGGAAACTTAGCAATTAAAGGAAGATGGAGAATATCTTTGATAGAAAGGTAAATGAAGAATATTTTTGGTAGAAAAGCAAAGTTGAATATGCTTTAATTAACTTGTTAAAAATGTAATGAGAGCAATGTAATGTTTTGTTTTTGTAATGGGAGTGACCCCAATAGAAGCCACATACAACTTATTAAAAAAACAATGCAATCTGATATCAATAGTATTATTTAAACTGATTACATATTCAACTTTAAAGGAAGATACATAGGTTCAAATCTTACCAAAACATAATAATCAAGCTATCATAATACAAATATATGATTATATTGTAATAATGTTGAAACTTGCTTCAATTCAAAAAGAAAAAATTAATACATTTTTTACAATACCACTATGTAGTTAATTGAAATATTGTGATGATAATAACACTTTAATATAATCACAATGATATATAAAGATAAAATGTAATATGGACACTATACTCGTAAGGGATACCATAGTGGTAAGTCCTTGGGTTTTCATCCAAGAGACCCAAGTTCAAACCTCGATAAGAGGGGATCAAGACCCCTCATAAAAACCCATGTAAACTTAAATTTTCTAGTTGCAAGCTTATTGCAGTGGTAAGGGTTTTGGCCTCTCTTTGAGATGTCCAAGGTTCAAACCCCACTCAATATGAGGGGACTAGGACCCCTCATAAAAACCTATGTAGACTCATTGAAAAAAGTAATATAGACAATTATATTTTAATAACCTATTTTCTTTTTCAATACCCAAAGATAAAAATGTCCAAACTGTAATATAATTTATGATAAACAAATACATCCAGATATCATATATAACTTTTTTTCAATTGATTATATGGTATTGAAATGGGCCCCACCCATATTACATCATCACCACATAATGGTATTACAACATAGCTTGGATATTATCAATGTATCGCTTGGCAAGATTTGAACCTTGGTCTCCTCAAATGCTGGGGAATCTAATCAGTTGAGCTAAAGCAACTTGATTAAATATCATATATAACTTATTAAAATATAATTTATTTATTTTTTTGACAAAAAAGACTAAATTTTATTAAACAAAAACCAAATTACATAGTCGCGAGGCCTTCCATACGTGGGTCGCAACCTAGAAGTGCCTTTATATATACATGCCTATAATCTCATGAAGGCTAAATGCCCAATTAGAGAATAGATAAAAATTGCACAAAAAAACATTGTTACAACTAATAATTGAATGACATATCAGAGGAGGACTCCTTAGAATTGCAATAAGACAAAACCATTGGTTCATTTTCCTTGTATACAACATATCCTCTCGAAACCGCATTCGAGAGGTATTTATTTCCAATGGTGATTGCAAATTCTTATAGGTCCACCAACTCATCTTG
Source organism: Wollemia nobilis (assembly GCA_028583015.1). Classification (NCBI taxonomy): domain Eukaryota; kingdom Viridiplantae; phylum Streptophyta; class Pinopsida; order Araucariales; family Araucariaceae; genus Wollemia; species Wollemia nobilis. Next base: position 14,196,246 of record JAQPPZ010000135.1, read on the forward strand.
CTAATCTCCACTATTATTTGTTTTTCCTATCTTCACCTTCCCATGTACATAGTGATTCAAACAATTCCTAATCCTAAAACACTGAGGTCTTCAGTCTCCTTGTGTACAAATCCTCCCTCCTTCCAAGAGTTGTCAAGGTGGTACTTATTCCTTTCCCATCATTGGGGTAATCCTATCAAAGCAAAACCTATAATTCCATATAATATTTCCCTAGGTTTTACCTCCTACCATAATCCCACCAATGATGACCTTCCTCTATTCCCCAATTAGCTAATCTATCTGTAAATTTGTTCTTTTCCCTCACCACATGGAGAAATTTTATTTGCGCTCTATTTTTAAACCCACAATATTGTACAAGATCTGTTGGACCCTCCATTCCATATTCTCCCCTCACCTTACTTGCTCAACCTATTGATTAAGACTGGAGAGTCAGGCTCCACCTCAATTCTTGAGTATCCTTGCTTAGGAGCCATGGCTAAGCCTTCATAGATGACCATGGAATTTACCACCATGTTGTTGCTCCTCCCAATGCCCCAATGAAATCAAAAACCATCATCCCTTCATGTGTATGACCCACCCTTCCAATACCCACCTCCCTCAAATTGCTATGAGCAACACCATTAATGTTAACCTTAATCCAAGCCATCAATGGTGGCTTCCACTTTCCTCCAATATCCAACTTTTTAGGAGGAATTTTCATTATTCTTGAGCTCAAATTCCATTAAGATTGGGACTAAACCCACCTAGGTATCACAATCCCAAGAAGATCCAATAACTCCTTGTCTTTAGGAATAAGCTAAGAACCTTTGATTCCTCTTACAACCTCTCTAATATTGAGTAAAATTATTAAGAGAATTGACTCCCTATATGAGCACTCATCACAAAAAATATGCTTATTGCACTCCAACCACACCTACCACAAAGTGAAGGCCTTGAAACAATGGACTAGAAGGGTAGATTGTCCACCCACCCCCTAGAGCCCCATAGATCAAAGAATTGCTCCAATGAGACATCACCAAGTTGGGGTAAATTAAACATCCTTTCGCCTTGCTCCCAAATCCAACCAACAAAGGGACATCAAACTAGAAGGTGGTCAATAGATTCTCCTAGCCCATAATAGAGCACACACCATTTTAGGCCCACCAAGCCCCTCTTATGAAGATTATCCTGAGTCAATATCCTATTTTGAAAGGTTAATGAAAGGAAAATATTTACTTTCGACCAAATACTTAAATTGGACACCTTCCAAATCACCCTCTCCCTACCCAATTTCTCTATGAGCCAATCATATCCCTTCTTGATGGAATATCATCCATTTCCTTTGTCTCTCCATCCTAAAGAGTCCTCTTCAAACCACGAGTATTGCCATTGATCCAAAATAACCCTCAGACTATCCCTATCTTCTTCAACTATCTATCTTCAAACCAAGAGAGCTTTATACCTCCTCAAATCCACTTCCCCTTCATATTCCTACCAAAATTCCTTAACATAGACCCAATTTGTATTCTTAAAAATCTTTGCAACATAACCCAAGTTTGGAAACTTGGAAGTAATTGGATGGTATAGATCCCATGCATCATCCTAAAAACAATTCTTTCTCCCATTTATGACTTTCTAGAATAGCCTTGCAATAATAATATTACTAGCCTTTTTAACTGTAGTCCAAATGATGGACCTCTCATTAAAGAGGAGGCTATAAACCAGTTCCATCTCATCCCCATACTTTGCAGATAGGACCTTCGACGTAAGGTTGGATTGGTCCTGTTGGTCATCAAATCCGCACAGGAAAGGACTTTCGATGATTTGCGCGCCCTGGACCTGCGACCAACATTGAAAGGCCGAGGGGAAGAGATGCCCCTCGTGCCAATCTCCGAAGAAAGGTCGGCTCCTATGCTAAACTACTTTTGGGGTTTGAATACAAGAGTGCAGGAAAGAGATAAAAGGATAAGGGTTAGAGAAATAAATAAAAAGGGGTTAAGGGAAGAGAGAGTTGTAATTTGAGGTGGGGGAGAATAGGAAGCACGATCACCAACTAGCAACTTGAATAGCAGCAAGGAACACCAAGAGAAAAATGAAAGAAATGTGGTATCAACCTTCCTATGTATCCTCCCGAACAAGTTTTAGGACACTGTCCCCGATCGCACCTCGAACGCAGAGTTTAGCATCTCAGTTTACAAATGAGGAGAGATGGAAGAATCAAGCAAGGCAGGCAGCATAAAAGAAGGACAAAACAACACTTATCTACTCCTATGTATCCTTTCGAATGAGTTTTAGGACACTGTCCTTGATTGCACCCCGGATGCAGAGTTCAGCATCTCAGTCTACAAACAAAGAGAGATGGAAGAATCAAGCGTGGAAGGCAACATAAAAGAGAAGAAATGAGCTCAAAGTATCTTAGTATTAATCGTAGGACATCAAGTTACAGTAGCTTTCTAGCGGATGGTTCCCCCATTTTACATTGCAAAGCCTGGGTTTTTATAGAGGACCCGACCCTCTGAATCATTATTACAAAATCGACGGAGTACACACTCGAGCCCTGAGAAATCGGCTCCTCGCTCTTGCTGGATAATTTTTCAAATCGGTTATCGAAACTGGTAATGGTGATCGAATGCATTAAATGAGCCACCTGGGTGTCCTCGGATTGTAGGTGCGGTGCTCGAGTGGCGGCCATGCTTGCTGGGCTATCCTTCTCGAACTGATACTTTGCATCCAATTGCCAAAAATGAGCAGCGGGCTTATCGGGCAAGAAAATATGCATTTATGAGGCCTTCTAACTGCCTTGAGAAAATACCCAACTTGGGAAGCATTCCTGGGAAGCGCCTCGTTGATTTTTGCTTTACAAAATTACTTCGAGGGCGCGGAGTGCCGAAGCTGATCTCTTTCTATCCTTCATTGCTTCACTGGCAAAACTGCTTCGACGATGGGTCGGGACAAACGCTTCGGGCCGATCTTCTTTTGAAACGGTGGTTCGAGGGAGTTTTGGTCGAAGCACTTTCTCGACTTATGTTGCTTCGGGAGAAATCTGGCTGAAGTGGATTTTAGAAATACTTCGGGCCCAAAGTATTTTCTTTGCCTTAGCCGATTTGGGCTATCTTTTCTTCTTCGACGAAGTTACTTGGATGCCGCTTCGCACAATTTTCACCCGAAGTAGCTGCAGGGGATGCTTCAGGTGCGAAGCGTTTCTTTTGCTTTCTCGACAAATTTCTCACCCAAAGTGATGATTTGAAGCGTTTCGGGCCCGAAACTCTTTTCTTTTCATTTTGTCCATCAAGGGGCGATAGCGAAATCAAAATTGCTATAACTTATAAACAAAGAAAAAAACTTTCAACCAAACAACTATCATACAAAGTTTTAATTTTTTCGCCCCTTGGTGGAATGTGACAATATTGTCAACATTCTTGGCGGCTCATGGGGCAACGAGCTCATCTCGATGATAGAACCCTCAACTTTCATCCATTGGGCCAGAGTCACCTCCAGATCCTTCTCCTTGTTCTTTTTTTGGGGATGCTTTGACAGCTTGTCCTTCCTCTTCCCTCTCCTCTTTCTCCTCTTCTTCTGCTACTGCTTCTTCTTCTCCTATCGCCATTGCTTCTACTACATCTTTGGCCGTTGGCAATGGGGCCAGGCGGACGTGGATGTTCTTCAAGGTTCGGCGAATCTGAGACCAGACCCTTTTCGTGAACAGCTCCTGATCTCCCAGAGATATAACCAAGGCGTGGAACCTATCGATCTGCCCAATTTCTGCATGCTAGGACTTGGTATACAGATCATTTAGGGAAGCGGCGATTCTATAGTATTTCAGTATGTAATCAGCAACCTGCTTCTCTGTTATAGGTTTGGCCCACTCATCTATCTCCGAGACGTCTTCAAACTGTTGCCACTTCGGCATGATTTCTTCCTTGGCTAAGGGCTTTCCATCATCATCCATGAAACTCGGGAAGCTTAAGGAGAAGAGGTCCTCGAAGTAGCCCATTGATGCACGCCTCTCGCCTTCGAATGCGTCCAATAGGATTTTTGCCTTTTGAGCCTTCTTGGCTATGGAGAAAAAGGCGCGAACTGTGTCTTGGGCCGTTGACCAATCCCTTGCTGTCTGACTCATTCTTTGCGAGCTTCAAATCTTGATACCCTGCATCCTGGACCTTTAGGGCCAGCTTGAGTCGAGCTCTGACATTCTAAATGACTTCTTCGATGATTGATCCTCCTTCGACAGTAGCACTCTGGGCTTCTACGATGTAAACTAAAATCGAAAGGGCACCGACAGCCCGAGACCTAAAATTCTTGAGCAGACATGAGCGAATCTCTTTGATTTTTCTCCTGTCAAATAGCCCTAGGCCCTCCTTCTCGTGCAGCTAGATCTGAGCTTGCAAGATCCTACTTTCAAGCTCCTTGACCCTTAAATTGTTTTCGATCTGCCTTTGCGCCTGATTCTCAGCTGTGCTATCTGCAGCTTTAGGGCATGTCCTTCTTTCTGCGTCAGTTTGCACTGCCCCTTGGCCTCTACCAATTTGGAGCGAGTCCTTGCTAGCTCCTCCTCCAGCTTGATATTAGCACTCTCCGCTTCGAGCCTGCGCTTGTTGGCAATGTTGGCGTGCGCCTTGAAGGTCTCGATTCCAATGTGCATAGAGGCAGATTCCTTGTCCACATTCAGATGCTCCAGGTCCTTTTCTTTATCTTGATATTCATAGTTCGCTAGAGTAATTTCATCCAGGGGCTTCTGGACTTTGGGTATCTTCTTTACTTTATGCACCTTTCCCGCCTCGAAGTCGAAGATGGCACATTTCTCAACTTGAGCGAGTGAATGCCCTCTCTTCTTTCTTGCCTCTTTCAACATTCTTTCTGTGTTTTGTCAGGCTTGGAGGAGTTTTTTGGCCAGGAGGGACTCTCGTATTAAGGACAGCTCGAAGTCGAATGTGGCTGGGTCTAAAGCCAAGGGATTGAACAAATATAGGGAGCTGAAAGGGATAGCTTCACCCAAAGGTTTGGCAACAGGGGTGACAGGGGCTTCGGCAAGTGGGAGCACGTTATGTACAATGGAGGAATGGACCTTGAGGTTTGGCATTGGGCTATTGGCTTTGCCCTGGTTGATGACTGGAGGATTGGCGGTATGGCTGGGCGAAGTGGCCTCGACAGGTTTGTCCTGGCCGGAAGACTCGGGGGGAGTAGTTAGGGACACGCGTGAGAAGGTGACTGACCTTGTGGAGGTAGGGTGGACTGGTGAGAGCTTTCGGCCAAGGCCGGGGTAGAATTATGAGCAACCAAAGCATAGGATGAGGAAAACGTACCTGCGTGCCCTCCTGGCAGAGCGACCATGGCGATCTCCTGGGTGATTGGCGTTTGTTCCTGCTGGGCCTCGGTACCCTTGACTTCTAGGACTTCCACGAGTTCCTCCACGTCGATGACATCTACGTTTGGGATCGCTTCGGGACTTGGTGGAGTTTCTCCGTCGTTTGCTTCGATCGAGCCCGATACTGATCTTTTGGTAGGAGCGCTCGGAGCACCTGTACGTGGTCGCTTTGGGAAGTTCGGGGGTGCCTGTGTAGGTTCTCGCTCCTTTATTTTCCTCCTCTCGAGGGGTTGCTCTGATTCTTCTATCGTCGTCTCGAGATCTTCGGATGGACTCTGTAGTAAAGCTTTAGGTGCGGCCCTGGCTGCCTTTTCCTTGGGGACATTATCAGTCTTCCTGGGGCCTTCGTCTGAACTTGGAGTGGCTGGTGGAACGAAATCGACAAAGGACAAGGGTTTCCAAGACCCGATATTGGTCTGATACACAATTGCGAATTCCCTTTCCATTGTTAGAAGCCCATAAGAATTCATCTTTCGATGATGGAATCTCATAATCCACCACTCTCTTAACTACTCCTCGTCCCAGTCCTTCAACTCTTCCTTTAAATCATCCCTTTCTTTTCTCTAGAAAGTCGAGTCAGGAGTTGGGAATGGGTACTGGTCTGGGTTGAATTCGACCTCCATAGGATAGAAGTCATGCCAAGGAGGCAACGTCCTCATCTCCTCTAAGTGCCACTCTAGGTCCGTACCATTGGGGTTATTTCTCTGCTCTAGAACTTCGGGCGAGGACAGACATGGAAGTTTTTGCTTTTCAAATGATCCCTCATCACCCCCCAGAGGGTCGTAGAGCCACCTCTGTGGTATTTGAAGCAGACCAAAATCAACGAGCTTCTCCTCCAGGTATATGTTCTATTTTAAGGCAAAGACTTCGATCACTCCCATCTTGAAGGGGAAGTCATAGGTGTGTGCCCACTTTTGCCAGTGGCCGTAGGTTTCGTCGATCGCGTCACTTTGCCAAGCAACTTCCAGGGTAAATTGGTACTTCGAAGGGAAAAAGGGTAGCAAGAAGGGCTTCCCTGTGAAGCCGAAAAGGCGGATCACAAGCCCTTGTGTCAATTGAAACACATCACCTCTTCTTTCCAGTACCACCTTATCTCTAAGGCCGAGAGGCACTCGAGGGCTAGACCCTGTCAGAATGTGCATCACAGGTCCCAAAAACTGCTGATTGAAAGGGTAATAGGACTCTGACCTCAACAAGAGTCGGGTCCATTGATATACAGGCAACGGGGTCCCATCCTTATCGACTGGTGAAACATCACAATGGGGAAGGGCTTTATGTACATGAAAGAAGAAAAGCCAAACCAAGAAGGAACAAGGCTGGAAGTGAGGCTCCTTGCTAGCTTCCTTTATAGATGACAACCGCATATGCAGATTTCGGGCCACCCATTCTGCCCAATCGAAGAAAACTGGGTTGGTGTTTGACCACGAAGCGTCGGGAGCATACAACTCTCCTCTGGAAATGCATTTGGCTAGCGACACTTGCCATGGGCATACCAAAGTATCGCTTGACAAGCCCCCTACCCATGCAATTATAGAGAATATATTCATGTTCTTAAAGGCCTCCAGGGGCAGGGGCATTTGGGGTCGCTTGCTGGAAGGAAGTCCGCTCTTGAGACTTTCACGCAAAAAACTCGGAATGAAGGGATTAGAGGCGAACTAATCCGTTTGTTCGCTCAGGCTGACCTTGCGAACGGTATAACCTTTTGGTGGCCTTTGCTGCGGTGCGAATGCTGCCTGCACATCCTCCTTCAGAATGGAAAACAATTTTATACCCGAGGCGTCCAACACGTGCCTAGTTTATGGCTGATAGTTCTGAGCAATGGCGTATATGAGCTCAGGGCAGTGATGTGTAGGAAGGACCAAATACCAGTATATGTGGGAATAATACGCCACAGCCATCTTGTTCTCTGTTGAGAGCCTACTTTTCATGAAATCGATGGTATACCGAAGCTCGGCCACGGTTCTTGAGAGCTCTGGGTCTTTGATTTTTGCCCACTCATCGACAGGTGGTTCTATACTGGGCTCATCATCGGACTCTTCCCTTCCTTCCATCACCTGTTTTCTTATGCATGGGGGAGGATTGACCCTCCTGGGAGTCTGTTTCTTTTCTTTCGTGGCTCTCGCCTTCTCTGGAGTCGTCGTTTCTGGTTCTTTTCCCTTTTGCGTGGGGTTCTTCCTTCCCATTGTGAGCAATTGCAGCAGAATAGTTCAGCGCCTCAAAATAGTGAAACCTTTGATGTAGAAGCTCTTCGAGGTGGCAGAATGTAGACTCACCCCTTATACTCGCAAATGGTTTGTTCTTAACGGGCACCTGCATTTTATAGCTTCGGAGGGCAACCTCCGACATTTATGGCAACCACCGTAATTACTTCGCTGGCCTGACCTGAAAGTGTCATTGCGGCATCTGATTGACTGTATGGCAGCGTCGTACATGGGGCCATGCAATTCGATAGTTTGATTTTGTATCGAGAGTGCGGATCGCTGCCACCTGGTGTTTTAGCACGGCTTTTGGGTTGACGGACTACCTTGGGATGAGTGCCACCTCCTTCGCATTGAGTTTGTCTGTTTCGATCCTCTTTTGAGGCTGTTGTTGGCACGTTCCTCGAGGCACATCCTAAACATGTCCACCTTGCATGCACGGTTCGGTGATACAGGATTTGCGAAGAAAATACTTCGCCGCGAAGTGCTTCTTCAGGCTGATTTTCTTCATTTCAGTCCCGAAGTTCTTCTTCGCCACATTGTCGCTTTGGATCATGAATACCGCCGATCGAAATCCATTTCATCGAGGGGGGCCTCGCCAAGAACTGCTTCGGACAACGCCTTCGACACATTGCTTTAGCGAAGCATTTTCCATGTCTTTGATTCGCATGTGGTTCGGTTCTACGAGGATGAACTGCTTCGCGGCGAACTTCCTTTCATTGGCTACTTCGGACCGAAACCCCCCGGAGGTGATCCCGATCACGCTTTGTGAAATCGAAGCCAGGAATCTAGCTTCTGCGATTGAAGTGGCACTTGCTCTTCGTGATCTTTTGAACAGAGTATATACAAAGCATTGAAATCCTATATACAAAAATATGTGCAAGATTTTTTTTTTTTTTTTTGGAGTATACATATCTCAGCGATTGAAGATCTTCAGGTGAAGACCATTGACTGAGATTGGTAAAACTTGGCCATTCACATCTTTGAGGATGAAGGAATTGGCCGAATTCACTTTTACTATTTCAAACGGTCCGTCCCAGAACGCATCCATTTTGTCATGATTCCCAGGCTTGGCCTTCCATGAATCCCACCTCCATACCAGGTCTCCTGCTTTGAATGTGTGATCGGATGACTTCCTTTTGAATCATTCTTGGGTGACCTCAGCATGTCGTGCGAAGTTTTGGTAGGCCTTTTCATGTTCCTCTTCTAGTTGTAGTAGCTGGACCAGGCGTTCCTCCATCGAGTTGGCTTCATCTTCTTCTAGCAGCTGCAATGCAGGGATTTTGACGTGAGGGGGCAGGATGGCCTCCTTGCCATATACCAGAGCGTACGACGAAGTCTTGATTGACCTTTTGACAGAAACCCGATCGGCCCACAAGGCTCGATCCAGAAGGAGGTGCCAGGTTCTTTTGTTTTGATCAATCAGCTTTCTTAGAATCCTCAACAGGGTTTTGTTGGTGGATTCTGCCAATCCATTACCCTGGGGGTAATAGTTGGAAGACACCTTGTGATATATCCCATACTTATATAGGAACTCATTGATCTTTGCGCCTGTGAAACCAAGACCATTATCTGTAATAATTGCTTCGAGAATGCCGAAGCGGGTAATCAATCCTTCCAAGAAGGCGACCACAGTATCTTGATCGACATGTTTTGTGGGAACTGCCTCGGCCCACCTGGTGAAGTAATCCATCACAGTCAGAATGAATTTGTGCCTATCGAAGGAGTTTGGCGATATGGCTCCTACGAAATCCAGTCCCCATTGCTGAAAGGGGGCCTCCACTTGTATCGGTCGAAGTGGCATCGAAGCATTTCTACTTCAGTCGGCGAATCTCTGGCATTGCTCGCACCTTCGGCAAACGAAGAAGGCATCGACAAAGAGGGTGGGCCAATAGTAACCTACCTTGATTATTTTTAGCATCGTCGCCCTTCCAGCAAAGTGTCCTCCAGATAGTCCTGAATGAAATTCGCCCAAGATTCTCCTCTTGTCATCATCTTTTATGCATCTAAGGAGGACGTCGTCAATGTTCCTGAAAAACAGGCCTTTTGGGTGCATAGTGTATCGGGCGGACCGCATCCTGAAATGTCTCCACTGCGAAGCATTCAAATGTGAGGGGCATCTGTCGATGTTGAAATATTCCACTATCTCGTCGACCCAATCTTTCTCAGCCTCTTCTTGATTAGCGAGGCATTCTCCTGTTGACAAGTCGTCCGACTTACAGTCTGTTATTTCGGTCATCACGTTCTTCGCCAGCTCTTGACATAGTGCGCGATCGCGAACTAGCTTGGTGGGCTTGATCTCAATATCGAACTCTTGAATTTTGCTCACCCAACCAGCCCTCTTGCTTCCCAGTTCCCCTTGAATAATAAAACTACGCACATCGGGGTGAATGACGAAGACTGTGGTTTGACTCTGAGAAATGAACTGTTTGAATTTCTTGAGAGACTTCATTACTGCATGCACTTGACGCTCAATGAAATTGTACTTTTCTTCATGGGGGTTGATTATCTGGCTGAGGAACGTGATAGGACGTTCCTCTCCATCTTCCCCCTTTTGCATTAAAACCGCGACGTAGCTTTCAGGCTCTACTATTGCATACAGGATAAAATCTCGGCTGTAGTCGGGGTTGATCAAGACTGGTGCCTGAACAATTCGAGCCTTGATTTCTTTGAATGCTTTCCTCCTTTCTTCTGTCTAGACAAATTCTGCACCCTTCTTTAAAAGCTCAGACATCGGCTTAATGACTTGGGCGAAGTCTGGGACGAACTTCCTTACGAAGTTAATCTGACCGAAGAAAGATTGAAGGCCCTTTTTATCTGCTGGGATTGGAAGCTTCATCAGAGCTTCGGCTCTGTCAGGATCCACGATGAGACCCTTTTCTGAGATTGCATGTCCCAGCAGCTTTCCTTCGCTGACTGCGAAGATAGACTTTTTTGGATTGATTGAGATGCCAAATTCTCGGCATTTTTTGAAAATTTGTTGAAGATGTTCTGGGTGGTTTTCTCTCTTTCGAGAGAAGACGGTCATGTCATCCAAATAGATAACGATAACCTTGTTCAGAAGCTCGCCAAAAGCAAGGTCCATCGCCCTCTAGAAAGTAGCTCCCGCATTCGAGAGGCCAAAAGGCATTCGCTGGTAGGCGAATGTGCCCCACTTGGTTGTGAACGCGGTCTTATGCCGATCTTCGTCCCTGACCCAGATTTGATTATATCCAAAGAAACCATCAAGCAGGGAGAACTGTTGAGCGCCAGCCATCGAATGCAAGATTTGATCAATCTGTGGGAGAGGATAGTGGTCCTTGAGGGAAGCATGATTCAGGTTGCGGAAGTCCACGCATAACCGGATGTCTCCATTCTTTTTTCTAATAGGGACCAAGTTCGCTACCCAAGAAGAATGCTTGATGGGATAAATGATCTTTGCTTCGAGCATCTTTAGCAGTTCGGCCCTCATCAGGACCTCGATCTTTGGATTGACCGGCCTTTGCTTCTGTCAAAAAGGCTTGGCCCCTTCTTGTAATTCGATCGTATGTTGGATCAGCTGCCGATCATATCCTTTGAGGTCATGATAAGACCAAGCCACAATATCTGGGTACCTTTTACACAAACATCGGATTCGCTCTATCTCTTCTGAAGTAAAATTAGTCCCGACCTTTATTACTTTCCCAGGTTCCAGTTCTAAATCTTGATATTGCTGCGCACTGATCTGAATCCTGTGGGAGAGCGATCGATCATTTTGATCAAAAAGGCTCTCAAGCATGATCAATCCCTTGGGAACGTGGTTGTTCTTCAACTGGACCAATCCTTCATATTCTTCTTCATCCGGGCTTCGGTCCTCAACCGTAGCGGCTTCTTGGATCATGAAATTGACGATCTGCTCGTCGTTGTCAAAAACTTGCCAGTGTAAATCTCTGTCAGGGACAGAGGGTCTATAGATCATCCTTACAGCCTTCGGCTTATGCACCATATCATCTACTGGAGAATATCGGGCTGCGATGGACGCTAAGACATCTACATGTTGATTTTTTTCTCATGAAACAGACTGTAGATTGAGAGATTCAAACTGGTCAAACAGGTCCCATACCCTATTGTGGTATGATTTAAGATATTGTTTCTTTGAAAAGCATCTGTTGGTGACCTGGTTGCAAACTAGTTTGAAATCTCTGAAGATTTGAAGATGTCTTATGCCTAACTTGTCAGCTTTCTTGAGTCCCAAGCACAAGGCTTCATATTCTGCTGCATTATTGGTGCAGCTCCATGTTAATCGGTAGCAATATTCCTTTTGCTCACTGGATAGAGAAATCAGAAGGATTCCTACCCCAGCGCCATTTTTGCATCGGGAACCGTCGAAGAACAATTTCCATAGTCCTTGAGCAGAAACCTTTCCTTCCACTTTAGCTGGTTTCTCGAACTTGGCGATGGTGTAGCATCCCACCTCAGTATCTATCATGGCATTGAAATATGCCAATGAAAATTCATCTTCACAACACAACTGTGCGAAGGATTCCTGGACCAAATCCACGTGCTCTAGTTCCTTCGCAATCGTATGCACAGGGCCACTGCTTTCTTCTTCGAACATCTTCTCAACCAGGAACGTAGAAGGCTTTTCGTTATAGATCTTCACCTTCTTCCCTTTGAAGGGGATCTCTAGATGAGTGTAGTCCATCGACAGATATCCGCCCAGCTTTGCTGTGAATTCCCTTGACATGCACATGTTGAAGTAAGGCTCAAGGTCCACAATTACCACCTCTTGTATGACTACGATTTGAGGTGTCTTATGTAGTCGAATAGGAATATCTTTGATGACACCTACAGTTTTCACTGGGGTACCGTCCAACTGGAGGACTCCGTGACTGCTTCGTGTGTACTCCATGCCAATTTCTTCGCATACTGCCTTCGGCATTACTGTTGTCGCAGCTCCATAATCTATCATACAGTTATGCACGATATACCCTTCCATTTGTAAGGATAAGTAGAATGGTGGTGGTCTGTTTTTCCCCGTGATGGACGTGGACAGGGTCTGCACCAGGGCGGGTGGCTCCGCCTTCTTTATATTGATCCTCTTCAATGACTCTTGCAACAGGTCCACTTGTCCAGGAAGTTGCAGAGCATCATACAGACTGATTTTGGCTGGAATTCTCTTCAACTCTTCTACAATGTTGTAGGCTGGGGAGCTATGCACCTCAGGTTCCTTTCTTGGTTCGTACTTGGTGTGATATTGCTCTGTTGCTTCGACCCTTTGTCGCTTGGTGAGCGAGGGAAACTTGAGCTTCTCCTTAGCCTATTCTTTGGTCTCCACCTGAGGTGGTTCGGTAGTGGCCTTTTGGGCCTTTTCCTTGACTGGAGCTGGCGGAGGAGCTTCGCTCGGGGCCGAAGAGGATGGTTGTCCTTTTTCAAATTGAGCGTGTACCTTCAAAGGAGCCATCTGAGTAGCATCCACCTCTATCGACCTTTTACCTCCCCTGGTAAGGACTGCGACTGGCTCTTCCTCGCCGATTGACAAGTTCTGATCCAATTGTCTGATGACATTGACTTGACCGCCTTGACTACTGCTTGTTAGCGTCTGCATGTAGTGTTGATGCAACATGCATGTATTTTCCTTGTGAGGATCATTACATGTAGAGAACCAGTATACATGATCAGAAGTGCTTGGGACTTCTTCTATCACAGCATTTCTTACCGAAGCTTTTCCTTGATGGACCGCTTGATCTTTGGTAAGTGCAGGCGTGGGATAAGACCTTCTTGGTAGAAAATCTTGTTGCGCTTGCTTCTTCTTGACAACGGTCATGTCGTTGGACAAGGTCTGCATCGTGGCATTTAACGATTGCATTTCTTGCAATATCTTGGCTTGCATATCATCGACCTTGGGAACTGATGGTAAAGAAGCCATGGTCGGTATCGGGGGCAGGGCCGGATGTTGGAGGGGTGCTGGCAACATTGGAAATGTTGGAGTGATAGTGGGTGGCGTAGTTGAAAGTGTGGGGAAATGTATCTGTGGAGCCGTGATCTACGACACAACAAGATTCGGGTTCCAAGATGAGATCGGATATGCAGGGATTGCAGAAATCTATGGAGCGACTATGCTCGCATACTGGGCTTGAAGGAACTCGGGGAGTATGGGCATTGGCATTCTTTGAGGGAGTTTACCCATGGCTATGAGGTTCATTTTTGCTTTTTTGGCCAACCCATACAACTCTGGAAAGGTATTGACATTGGAGTACCTTATCATAAGGCCGATATCAGGATTGAAGGCCCGAAGGAAGTAGTACACCGCGGTTTCATCAGTTGGGCGAAGTCCAACTGGGACCCTTTGCCAGGTCCGGGCAAACCTAACATTAAAGTCTACAATCTCTTCTTGTGGATGTCTTTGGATTGAAGTGAATTACTGCAGAAGAGAAGTTGGATCGACGAACTCATTGAAACCTTGCATCAACTACCCGGCTAACTAGTCCCATCCCGTAATAGTGTCGGGTGGCAGAGATCTGTACCAATAGAGGAGCTTTCCTCTAAGGGAGAGAGCCAGGAGCTTCACCATCACTCGCTCTTCTATGATATCGTGGATTACTGCCAGGGAAATGATGTCCTGGATATGCTCTAGAGCAGTCTTTTCGGTTCCATCAAACGTCGGGAGCTTTTTTATTGTCGCAGGCAAAACTTGCCCTTGGCCCGTAAGATTCAACGGTGACGAAGAATTCCATGCTAGAAATAATCTATGCGATGGTTGCTGTTGTTGTTGTTGTGCCATATTTGTGCCTGGGTTCTATGGAACAGAAGTCCCCGAAGTCCTTCTTGGGTTGCTTGTAGGAAGGCCAAAGGGAACAGAGGCACTAGGATGCTTCGGTGAGTTGGGAGGATTCGAAGGAAAACTAGCTGCTGTGCTATCGGAAGTTAGGCCTTGCTCGTTAACAACAGCCTCTTGCGAGGACGTCCCACGTAAGAGATATTCGGGGGTAACTAACCTAGAGCATTCTCCAAAGGCGTCGATATCGAGTTCAAATAAATCGGTATCCTCTCCTCTATTCCTAACTCTCCATCTTGTTTGCATGAAGGCACAGGCTTTAGTACTGGTCTTTACGACTTAAAGATTCTCGAGTAAAACAGAGTCGCCAGATGCTGAGTCTCTTAGTAATGAGAGCATCGATTCTCACTACTACTTAGGGGATGAGACTGACCGGGTCTCACTAGGAACTTTGTTAGAACTACTAGCTCCAATGAAGACGGGCTAGGGATTTTCTCAAATATGGGACCTTGAGTCCCACCGGGTGTGCCAGAAACTGTTGGTCATCAAATCCGCACAGGAAAGGACTTTCGATGATTTGCGTGCCCTGGACCTGCGACCAACATTGAAAGGCCGAGGGGAAGAGATGCCCCTCGTGCCAATCTCCGAAGAAAGGCCGACTCCTATGCTAAACTACTTTTGGGGTTTGAAGACAAGAGTGCAGGAAAGAGATAAAAGGATAAGGGTTAGAGAAATAAATAAAAAGGGGTTAAGGGAAGAGAGAGTTGTAATTTGAGGTGGGGGAGAATAGGAAGCACGATCACCAACTAGCAACTTGAATAGCAGCAAGGAACACCAAGAGAAAAATGAAAGAAATGTAGTATCGACCTTCCTATGTATCCTCCCGAACGAGTTTCAGGACACTGTCCTCGATCGCACCCCGGACGCAGAGTTTAGCATCTCAGTTTACAAATGAGGAGAGATGGAAGAATCAAGCAAGGCAGGCAGCATAAAAGAAAGACAACACAACACTTATCTACTCCTATGTATCCTTTCGAACGAGTTTTAGGACACTATCCTTGATTGCACCCCAGACGCAGAGTTCAGCATCTCAGTCTACAAACAAAGAGATATGGAAGAATCAAGCGCGAAAGGCAGCATAAAAGAGAAGAAATGAGCTCAAAGTATCTTAGTATTAATCACAGGACATCAAGTTACAGCAGCTTTCTAGCAGATGGTTCCCCCCCTTTTGCATTGCAAAGCCTGGGTTTTTATAGAGGACCCAACCCTCTGAATCATTATTACAAAATCGACGGAGTACACCCTCGGGCCTTGAGAAATTGGCTCTTCGCTGCTGTTGTGGATGATTTTTCAAATCGATTACCGAAACTGGTAATGGTGATCGAGTCAACAGGGGAAAGATGCATTAAATGAGCCACCTAGGTGTCCTCGGATTGTAGGTGCGGTGCTCGAGTGGCGGCCATGCTTGTCGGGCTCTCCTTCTTGGACTGATACTTCGCATCCAATTGCCAAAAATGAGCAACGGGCTTATCGGGCAAGAAAATATGCATTTATGAGGCCTTTTGACTACCTCGGGAAAATACCCAACTTGGGAAGCGTTCCTGGGAAGCGCCTCGCTAATTTTTGCTTTGCAAAATTACTTCGGGGGCACGGAGTGCCGAAGCCGATCTCTTTCTATCCTTCGCTGCTTCGTTGGCAAAACTGCTTCGGCGATGGGTCGGGACAAACGCTTCGGGTCGATCTTCTTTTGAAACGGTGGTTCGGGGGAGTTTTGGCCGAAGCACTTTCTCGACTTATGTCGCTTTGGGAGAAATCTGGCCGAAGTGGATTTTAGAAATACTTCGGGCCCGAAGTATTTTCTTTGCCTTAGCCGATTTGGGCTATCTTTTCTTCTTCGGCAAAGTTACTTGGATGTCGCTTCAAATTTTCACCCGAAGTAGTTGTAGGGGATGCTTCGGGTGTGAAGCGTTTCTTTTGCTTTCTCGGCAAACTTCTCGCCCGAAGTGATGATTTGAAGCGTTTCGGGCCCGAAACTCTTTTCTTTTCATTTTGTCCATCAAGGGGCGATAGGGAAATCAAAATTGCTATAACTTATAAACAAAGAAAAAAACTTTCAACCAAACAACTATCATACAAAGTTTTAATTTTTTCGCCCCTTGGTGGAATGTGAAAATATTGTCAACAGGTCCATAATCCAATTCCATAATAATTTAGTCAATAAAGCCAAGTTTCGATCAACCAATCTACGAATACCCAACCCTTCTTTATTTAGCAACAGGCAGATCAAATCCCACTTTACCAAACTCCATTTATTTTTCAATTTTGAGCCTCCCTAAAGAAAGTCCCTCAAAATTTTGTCAATCTCCTTAACATAGTGCCTAGGACCAATCATATCCATAAATTGAAAGATTGGACCTGCAACATTGATTTTATAAGATCCAATCTTCCTCCTAGTGAGAGTCATCAATGGGTCCAATGATTTAACTTACATCAAATTTTATCTGTAAGAATCCTCTAGGATTCCTTTCCAAGATGTCTTCCTACCATTGAAAGCTTGAGGTATTTAAAGAGTACCAAGCATTTCTTGAAATTTAAAATATTAAGGATACGGGTTTGCACCCTATTATCAACATTGAAAAAGAAAACCTTAGACTTATCTTTATTGATAACTTGACTCGAAGCTCTCTTGTATAGATCCAAACATCTTCTGAACCTCTTGGTCTCCTTGATCTTTGCTATCCCCACAAACTGTAGATACGTAAAAGAGACATGACCCCCCTGGACATTACAAAACCTTTTATTTTTTAGATTCTCTAACTTCGTGGATAGTCCTACCTACGGATTCCACCTGAATAATGAACAAGTAAGGAGATAGAGGGTATCCTTGTCTCAGGTCTCTACTTACCCCAAATTACTTCGAAGGGACACCATTTATCAAGACTGAGTAAGCAGGATTGGAAAAGCAAGTTGCAATCTAATCAATCCACCTATCCTCAAACCCCAAATTTTGTAGAATTTTAATAAAAAAATCCAATCAACTCAGTCATAAGATTTGGACATATATAGTTTAATAAATATATTACCTTCCTTGCTAAGTCTCCCTTACAAAAATCCACCATGTTCCTCAAATATAATGATCAATAAAACCACATTAAAATGCTCTTCCAACACCTTAGAAATAATCTTATATATACAATTACAGAGGGAAATAGGCCAAAACTCATCCAATGAGGAGGTCCCATCCTTTTTCGGAATAAGATCAATACAAGTATGGTTCATAGCTCTTAAGACAAATTTAGACCACCTCGACTCTTCAACTACTTGTAGGATTTCCTCCCCCAACTCCTCCCACATAAATTGAAAGAATTTGATTGGAATATTATTTGATATCAGAGTTTTACCTTTTTTCATCTCAAATACTACCCTTTGCACTTCCACCAAAGACACCTCTCTATCCAGGAACAAATTTTGCTCAATCAAGAAACAAGGAGGAATTGACTCCAAGATCTCCTATTATGCCTCATCATCTAGAGGAGGCTTTAAAAAAATATTAGACAAGTACCTCATTATTTTCCCTTGCATTTCACACCATGTTCTTAAGACCTGCCCTCTTCCACAAGTAAGAGACTTAATCAAATTAAACTCTCTTCTAGCCATGGTTGATTGGTGGAATTTTTTTGTATTTCTATCCCCCTCCCTCAACCAGGTGATTCTAGACTTTTGTTTCTAGAACACCTCCTCCTTTTGCTCCCATTCCTCCACCTTCATCATTGCCTTCGTCTCTTGGGTCAAGATCTCTTGAGAAAGACCTTCCAAAAAAATCCTCTCAATTACCTACTTAAGAACCTGCACCACCTCTTGAGACTCTTGCTTAATATTAAAAAAAACTAGACTACTTCATTCCTTTAGCCTCTCTTTTACATACTATAGTCTTTTAAAAAATATAAACATCATAGTTCCAAATCTTAGGCATCCCTCCATCCACCATCTAAGGATTAAATCCTTGAAACCCTCATGGTTGAGCCAAGCAAGTTGAAATAAAAAAGGGTTGTTCTTGGTTTAATCCAACTCAAGACGTCAAGAGATATTGGACAATGATCAGATCCCACAAAAGAGAAAATATCATAGTGCAACAGTATTCCTCCTACCACCCAAGAGTCATCAACTAAAATCAATCCAATCTTTCATGGATATGGTCCAAATTTAGTATCCTATTACTCCAGGTGAACAAGCAACCTTTCTGAACGACATCCTTAAGACCTAACCTGTCTATTTGGTCAATGAACAAACGACTCCATGTGTCTAGGACTCTGGAGCCTCCTTGCTTTTTCTCCAATGAAGCAATAGCATTAAAATCCCCTCCAACTATTTGAAACATCTTTTATTTTTCTAAAATTACCTCCATTGCCCTCCATTGTTCCACCTTTTCTTTTATATTAGTCAAAGCATAAAAAGTTAAGTACATGAAAGGGAGTCAAATTTGAAAGTAGATACCTTCTTATCTCCAAAATTCCTACATCTGCCACTGCATCCACAACCTCTATCTTCCTAGGATCCCACATACAAAGCAATCCTCCATAATTACCCTTGGCAACAACCTCTAAACTCAAAGCTTCCTTCCAAATTCTCTTGCAAGTTGTTGAGCTTCCTTCTAAACTTGATTTGGATTCCTAAATCAACAACAAATAAGGATAATACTGTCTAATTAAACGCTTCACTACATTTTGCTTGGGTTTCGCTCCCAAGTCCCTCGGATTCCAAGAAATAATATAAATTTAGAGAAAGAATTGAAATGTAAATAAATAGTTTGCATAACCCTCACTTCCACCAAATGCTCCCCTTCCTTATCTTGCCTATATTTTTTCAATTTTCTTCTAGTTGCATGTTGTTTTCCTCCTTGATGCTTCCTTGAGGTACTTGATGTAGTCCCTAAGGTATTACTTCTTGTTCCTCTCCTCCCATACCCCTTAATCTCGATAGCTCTTTCCTCCCTCTCTGTATCATCCTCAACTGCATCCTTGACCCTCACTATAATCGACTCCTTTAAGGGCCCAACCTCGTTTTAAGTTCCAAAGTCTTCCTGAGTGCACATCTTTGTCGACATCTCACCCCTACTACAAGGTAATGGTACCAAATCATCCCGAACAACCTACTCATGAGAGGGACAATCCCCCCCATAACATCCACATCCACCTCACTGGACTCGGATCCCAAGACATCAAACTGATTTTTGAAAAGAACTTCCAAACGTTCCTTACCCTTTTGGCCACCAACCTTTGATATTTTCATGTTTATAACTGCATGAAAACCATCCTCCTCTCCCACTTCCACACCTTTCCCTTGATGGGGCTCCTCCTCATTATGCTTTATATCAATATTTTTGATTCAATCCCTTGCCAAGTGACCATAAAGATGACAACATTTGCACTTGAAGGAGATCACCTCATAGTAAAGAGCCTGAACTTGTACTACCTCCCCAATCTAAATGTTAATAGAATTCAAGAGAAGATTGGATATATCTAGCTCCACACAAATCCTAGCATAAGTAGTAAACTTGCTTCTCTTCATAAGATCAGATATCAAAACAAAGGTCCCTATGGCCTTGCTAATATCTCTAAAAATCTCCTCCTTCCAAAGCTCCAAAGGCAAACAATGAAGTCTGGTCCACACTAGGACAATTGAAGGCAGTTCCTTCATCGGATTGAACCCTACATGCCACAATTTCATGTATAGCCTTACTTGCCCCATGAAGTAAGGGATGTCCTAAAAAAATTTATTCGAATCCTCCCCTTATCAAAAATAGCTAAAAAATACCCATTTGTAGAAATAATAATGTCATACTTACCTTTAGTTTTCCAGTATTATGTTGTCCATCCCTTAATTCTTCTCAGGTTTGCTCTAATTCCAATTAATCTACAAATCAAGGCCTTCGATTATAATAAAATTATCTCTTTTGCCACCACTTCAGGTTGCATCGTAATTTGTGATCGCTCCTTATGACAAAGGTAGTTGTTCACCTTTCCATCACCATCCATCGATGTTGAACCCGCTACACCAGCCCAAGCCTTCTTCATTGAATCATATGTTTTACGAACTCTATAAGGGCTAAACCCTAAAGAACCCACAATCACCTTCTTAAAGTTCAAAACTAGGTGGCCCTAGGGAGCCACCCCCTCTTCCTCCATCAACAATATTTGCATAAGGTTTAAAAATTTCCTCCCACCTCCATTAGTTAAATTTTTAAACAAGACACCTCCATTGCTTCTTTATTCATCATCTCCTTTAAATCTTCATCTCACAATACAAATCCTGCTCAAAATGTGCTTAGATCTTGCTCCCTTGCTTATATCTTATTTAGATCATGATCCTCTGCTTAGATCCCGCTTAGATTCCGCTCCAATGCTCAGATTCTAGTCAGATCCCGCTCCAGTGCTTAGCTTCTAGTCAGATCCCGCTCCTTTGCTTAGATCCCACCATATAATTTATTTTTATATCTTAAGAAAAAATATTTTTTTGTTGTTGGAGAGCAAGGGGTTGTACTTAGGTCCCCACCCTTGACAAAATTATAACTCTCTTCTTTAGAGCTTGAAGTTTTACAAATAGATTCACTTCTCATCTCAATTGAGATGCTATATATAGAAATCTACATCATTCTACTTAAAATACCTAAATTCTTGATTTTCATTTTTTTTTTATTTTACAATTTTACGTGTGAATATAAATATTCCATAATTCAACATCTTTCTTGATATTTTACCATAGCAACCTTCACAATACCAAAACTTTGCCTCTACTATCTATGCATTGCTTCTTATTAGAGAAATATTTCCAAAACATCATACTATCATAGTCTGCTTTACCAAATATGGATCACTAGTTTCCTTTCTAAAGCACAAGTGCAACCACAAAATTATAATAAATAGTTTATATGAAAACACAACTTCAACTAAACTTTCTACTTCCTCTAACAATGGAAAGGAGATGTTAACTTCACGATCCTCAACCAAAACCCCTCAATTGGCTGGTTCCTACCCTTAATGTATGTGTAAACCTAATTTCTTCAAACTCTTTAGCAAGATCTTGAATTTCTACAATTATCTCTTGTATGTTCCATGGAGCCTTTGCTTTCCTCAAAATTGCATTTATTACTGAGTGAATCACCTTCCATACATACTCTCTTCCATTTCATTTATTTGCATATTTTAATCCTTCTAAAGTCGCCCAAGCTTTAGCTTTAATATTTGTCTTAAATCCACTATTGAAACACTTATTTTCTTATGTATGATTTTTTAATTCATTCTTTTTTTTTTTTTTTTATTATCCTTGAAGTATTCCAGACCGAAAAGAAGATATGGCTATAGGAGTTTATTCATCGCACATATGCTTCAAATAGTATTGAAGCCATCGAAGTAAAGCAAAGACCTATAGGATCAAATAGAACGAGATACAGACAAGTAAATCCCTTATGAATTTCAAATGAATTGAAGGTCTTTCACAAAGAAAAGTATCGTTCGAAAGGGAGGAGACTGCTCAATAATTCCATATTTATGTCATAATATGAATCGTAAATGAATACTAAATTTCACTTGGAACTTGAGCAAAGAGTAGCTATTTATTTAGTCTTTCTACAGAGCAAAAAGCATTTTTTTTGCAGAATCACTTTCCGTTTCGGTATAGTTACTTGAGCCGGATGAGAGGAAACTTTCACGTCCGATTCTGAAGGGGGGGAAATCCTAGAGCAACCTATCCGAATTCTTGTATTACTAGAGCCATAGCTAACAAACCAACTTCATTGCGAGTTCGGAGTGGTCCATTCAAATATGAGGATCAATACTGGAACTAAACGCACAAGGCTAAACAGTCTCCTCCCAACCATGAGCTATCTCCTCCCAACCATGACTTCTTATAAAATCGAGAGCTAAGCTTATCAATAGAGAATTTAACACACAACCACCTCCTTACACACTCGCCCACGTCGCAGTTTGAACATTAGACCTCTCGAAGAAGAACCAAAACCCGTATCGTTGCGTCGTCAAAATTAAATTTTAATTAAAGAGTATTTACAAAAATATTGAAGTGGGGAAAAAGAAAGAAAAAAAAAAAGTGAAAAGAAAAGAAAAGGTTAGAACCCCCACAAAAAATATGATGCAAAATATAAAAGCCGGTCCTTTTAAAGCTTTAAAATGGCTGAGGAGTTTCGTATAATTATGAATGGCCTGGTTTATGAGAAAAACACCAATATAGTATTCTACAAATTAGATCGAAATGCAAATCCTTTGCACAAGAGTTGGACGGTTTGGCATGGTTTTTCCTTAATTCACATTTAAAACTTGAAAAAACTTCACTCACACAGTACAGGTGGTGAAATAACATATTTGTGAATAAGTTGGAGGAGGTCCAGCACCAGGCTTCCAGAATCGGAGGAGGGAGGAAGCAGACATCTGTGCAAGTAAGGAAGCCATTCATCATTCTCAAGACGTTCGATTCTTAATTTCTGGGTATTGTTTATGTGTAGAATTTTACTTAATTGATTGGGAAGGAGACCTGGGCAGAGCAAACCTTAAATGTAACATATTTTTGTGTTCTGTTATGATACGTTTTCTGGGTTGATGACTTTTCTCATCTTATGTTAAGCTTTATTCTTTTTGGACCAAATACGCCTCCATGAAGATTCAGCTACACAGCAATGTAAATGCAGTGGAAGGGTCTGACCATGAACTGGGGTTTTCTTCACTTTTTGATTTGACATTGTAATTATAAATTTTGTTGGCGAGCATAACAGGATGTGTTGTAGCGTAATATAGAACAGGACAGGATAATCTACGACCAATTGCCTTAGCTATCATATTAATTAAATCGATTTTAATTACCCTCTACCAATAGGATTTACATCGTACAGGGTGACTTAGGTAGTATCAAGGTTTACCAAACACAAATAAGTAATTTTTGGATCAACCTAATCTAATAGACACTAACTCAGAAGTTCAATGCATCAGAATCGTCAACTGATTTATTGTTAGAGCTCCATCAGAAAGGTGGAAATAGAAGTGAAGAAACCATACAAGAAAATAAGACATCTAAAAATGCTGAGTTTAGCCTGATTTTATGCGATAGGAAGCTGACTAACAGAAGCAGATTTAGAAATAACAGCAGTAGGATTGGGCTAGAAGGCAGTGAATTTAGCAACGACAATGGCAAACAACCAAAGGATAATGATTTCAGCAACAAAGGGCCATCAGAATTGGCATAATTCAATGCTTAGCTGAACATCGTAGAAGTCGGAAAATCACAAGGTAAAGAAACTTTCTCTACGAGGTATGGATGCCAACTTAGGCCCGATATATAGAAGGGCAGCATGGACACTGCACTTGACAGTCAAGACTCAAGAGGTATCCTTCAGACTTTTGTACAAAAACATTCATGAAGGCACACCCTAACTCAAACATTTTGTCTGTGTTGGAACTTTTTCCAGGAGTATGGTCATCTACAACTATCGGTTTGAGTTCATCTGTTTCGTTCTCTTCTCCAAAATTGTTGACTTTTGAATTACAATCTCCACTGGAAATAGTCACATTATCAAGCACCAAAACAGAAAAAAAATAAAAAGATCATAACATGTGCCAAAATCTTTTTACAATAATCAACTACTGCGGAAATATAACTACATCATGTGATTTTTGCTGAAATATTAACAAAGCAACGTTTTCTCAAGTATATTTATAACTGAGTAACAGGATTCTTTTGATAACTCCTTTTAATCTATGGTATTTCCATCATAATAAGAAGTAGTGGGCACTGGGGACTTTGCTGGCCTTTTATTTTTCCCTAGTCCTTGTCACAGAAATTGGCATAATAACTTTTCTAATCTAGTTGTTTCTTTTTTTTTGCTGGAGAAAAAGAGGTTATACTTGGATCTCCCACCCTTGACAAATCACAACTCCCTCCTTTAGAGCTTGAGAGTTTACAAACAAATTAAATTCTCATCTCAATTGAGTTGGTATAGCTAGATACCTACATCTTTTTTCATAAAAAAAAGTTTGAATTCTTGATTTTCATTTTCTAAATCTTCTTCAATTTTCTTTGCAAATACAAATATTCCAAAATTCAGCATCTTTTTTCTTGATGTTTTCCTGCAACAGCCTTCACAATACCAAAACTTCACCTCTATTGTCTATGCATTGCATCTTAGTAGAGTAATATTTCCAAAACTTCACGCTATCATAGTCTGCTTTACCAGATCTGGACTGCTAGTTTCCTTCCTGAAGCATAAGTGCAACCACAAGAATTGTAATAAATAGTTTATATGAAAACACATTAATATTATAAAATACAACAAATATTACCAATGGAAAACATTAAAGTAAATCTTAATCATTATTTGATTTAGGCAGTCAACATTTTCTTGTCAGCTTCAGCTAAACTTACTACTTCCTCTAACCATGGAAAGAAAAAATTAACTTCACTATCCTCTATTAAAACCCCTCTATTGGCTAGCCTATCTACACATATGTTCCCTTCCCTTAATGTATGTGTAAACTTGATTTCTTTAAACTCTGTAGGAAGGTCTTGTATTTCCACAATGATCACTTACATGTTCCATGGAGCCATTACTTTCCCTAAAATTACATTTATTACTATTAGTGAAGAGCCTTCCATCCATACTTTGTTCCATTTCATTTGTCTACATATTTTTAACCCTTCCAAAGTCGCCCAAGCTTCAACTTCATTATTTGTCTTAAATCCACTATTAAAAGCATAATGTGACAAAATCTCACCCCTATTATTTCTAATTATTCCTCCTCCTCCTCCTCCTCCTCCTGGTGGTCCTGGATTTCCTTTAGATGCTCCATCAAATTTCAATTTTACCAACTCCACTTCTGGTGGTTTCCACTTTATATTCTTTGCCTTCCTTTTGTTTCTATTGTATCCAACATCATAATTCCATTTGATGACTTGACTCCATCTATCAAGGCTCTCTGCTTCAAGATTAGGGATTGGGTGAGTTGATAGGGTTGGTTTAGACTCCTCTATGGCTAAACAAATCTTCCTTCTCATTACCTCTAAACTGCTTTCACTTCCTTTAAATATTCTTTTGTTCCTTTCCAGCCATACGGTCCAAAGTATTGTACCTTTCGATATGTCCCAGATTGTCTGTAGCACCTCACTTTTAAAACTGCTCTGTAGTTGCTTTAACCATTCTTCAATTCTGTCATTCATCACCATGCATTTACCAAACATGTTAAGAATCCATTGCCATAATTCCCAGACTATTGAACAGTGTCCCAAGAGATGGTCTAGACTCTCCTCCTTTTTCCAAAGAACGCATTGTGAGGGGCCATGAAAACCCCTTTTCATTATGTTAAGCTAGGATAAAATTTTCCTACGACCTACTAGCCATACAAACATTTTGACTTATGAAATGATCAGGCTATCCCAAACATTTCTCTATATTCTTCCGGTATTCCCTTTTTGTTGGTGCTTTACATTATATCTGCTTCTTGCTGTGTATTCTTCTGAGCTACTCAACTCCCAAACCAGCTTATTCTCGGCTCTCTTCGGAATAATCACTGTTGTTATCTCTCTGCCCAACTATCTCTTGGCAACAACGTCCGTTATACTTGTAAAAAAATCTTCTTTCCATTTATATCTTGCTTCCTAATCCTTGTACATAATGTTTGAAAACACTATCACCATATTTGTCTTGAAGTAATCTCAGCCCTGGTTTCAAAATTGGATCTAGATTGAGTGGTTTTTTATCACACCAAGTATCCATCCAAATAGAATTTTTTCCTCTAGTTCCGGCCACCCATCTTAGTCCTATAATCACTAGATCAATTGATTTTTTTAAACCGTTCCATAATGCAGAACCATTTGGTTGTGAGAATGCAATAAAGATTAAGCTTGGGTCATAGGGCTCAACGTACTTACCTAGAAGAATTCTTTCCCATTGTCTTTGACTTTGTACAATCTCCAAATTACTTTTCCCCTTAGAGCTAAGTTTGCATCCGTATGAACTCTTAAACTGAGACCTCCCCTGGTTTTATCATCACACACCTTGCCCTGTTTCACCAAGGGAAATTTCCTTATATATTTTAATCCTGACCACAAAATAATCGCATAATATAGATTTTTTCTACTGATTTTGGCATAATATATGAGGACATATAATATGTTGAAATGGCCTGTAAGACTGATTTAATGAGTTTCACTCTTCTTGCTAACGATAACCATCTATGGACGACAGATTTCTAATCTAGTTGTTTTTCTTCTTCAATTTGCTAAATATCAAACTAGCATTAGGCACTCCTGTCATTGGTTAACCAAAACCTTGAAAGTCATTAGCATTTTATTGGACCATTTGTTAAAAGATTGCCATGTCCATTGCAATCATCAAATAATTAGATTATATAACTATTTTTTATGTAAAAAAACATTGTTAAGAGAATTGATAGCCAAAGTGCTGTAGTTTTTTACCTGCTGGCTCCACAAATAAATATGCTTCTGAATGATGTGTAAGTTTAAGATTGAACATTTCTAAATATCTTTTCAATTCAGTCTAAAATTGGTAAGGGAATGGATTTGTTAATGCACGTGCTATATTAACAAATTGAAGATTCTTCTGGTGCTGGAATTTGAAGAACAATGCCATGTAAAACAAAAGTTGTTCTGTTAATAATTCAGGGGTGAGAGATGGCAAAGGTATTGGGAGTATGGATGAATGAATTGAAGTTAGCAGAGTGTAAGTTATCTTATGCAAAGCTTTTAGTCTAGTCCAGAGGGAAAATCTATGCTCCATGGAGTTTCGGGGATGGGGATACTGTGGTATGGCAGGCTGCGTCTGTAAGACGGTGGCTCAATAGCAGGGGATGACATATATAAATATATAAAATAAATGTAAGCCCTAAATTGGATTTTTAAGCACGAATATGTAACAGAATCACCCTGCAGTAAATTATTAGTCACGTTGCAGCTGGAGTACTATAAACCTGGTTAACAGTCCAGGAATCCTTAGATTGCATCTTTGCAGCTCTACCAAGCACTTAGGATTCAATTCTCCGAGTTCACATGTTTCATCAAAAGTAATGATAGCATTCTTACCTCTTAGAGTCCTAGGACTGCAAATTTTTGGCTGTGGGAAGCATTACCTTGGATAAAAATACTCAGTTGGCATATGTGTCAGTTGAAGTATAATAGAATTGGCAACCTCTTAGGAAATGCGCTTGGATTCTATGATTTTCAGTTATGCTGAGCATTATCTATGATTGTAATCCCAGATTTGATATCCTGTCTCTTGAGCTGCCTTTTGTAGTTCTAATGCATGTGATTACCCAGCTAGTTATTAAGGTCCTTTGGAAGAAGGTAGTCCAAATTTGATTTTAGCTTTTTATCTCATCATATTAAGTTGATGTGTCTTTGATGTGCCATTGTTAACTTGCTTGGGATTTCTTTTGTAACTAAAATTGGATGTCTTGGGGATGTTTTGTTCCTGTCTCCAAAACCTGAGGGATGACAAGATTGGGGCCTTGGGGTGGTGGGATGCATCCTCATGTAACATTGTGGAAAACAAATGAGGAAACTGCAACTAGTGTACTGTGGGATAGAGGTGGGCAGCTTGAGCACCCTTATTTCAAATTAAGAGCTGTTTGTTTGAATATCATTTTTTTAATGGGTTATATGGGATTGAAATGGGCCCCACCTGTATCACATCATCACCACATAGTGGTATTATAACAGCTTGGCAACTGTGCATGTGTTGTTCAACAAGATTTGAACCTTGGTCTGCTCCTTGAAAGTTGAGGAAACTAACTGGTTGAGCCATTTGATGTTTGTTTTAATATCATGTTGAATCAGATGTTTTAACTTTTACTTTTTTTTCTTTGGAAGTTTTGTAAATGGCATAAAATCTAAGTTAAAGTGAAACATTTCAATCAGGATATTTTTGCATCATGAAATGCCGGCCTCTACATGAATAGAACCTTAAAAACAGTATTTGGTTGACAGAAAGGGCTTCATGGGATTTCCATTGTATTAATATTAATATTAGTCATTTTTTCAAATGTGTTTTCTAGTGAGTTTATCATCAACTTCTATGACCATTTTAAATCTCATTAATTCTATAATAATTAAAGTTTATAGGGATCCACAAAGCACACAAGCACCTTAAGCTACGTTAAGTAATTGAGAGTCCCTAGGATGATGTTGGCATCTTCCTTCTCTTTGTTGTTAACAACAATTTAGAGTCCTGGGGATGATGTGTTGGCATCTTCCTACCCTCCATTATTAACAGCAATTGAGAGTCCCTGGGATGATGCGTTGGTATTTTCCTTCTCTCTGGTATTAACCTCGGTGAAGGTACTTGTGTGCTTTGTTGGGCCCCAAACATTACAAGTATTATCCCCTTAATGAGATTTAAAAGGGTCAATAGAAGTTAGTGATATCTCATTAAAAAAGTCATTTGAAAAAATGTCGGATATTAATATTAAGGCAATGGAAATTTCATGAAGCCCTTTCTTACAACAAATGTCCTTGTGTGAAATATTTCCCTCTTTCAACACAATTTGGTTGGCTTTGGAAGGCCTTTAAATGGTATAAAATCTGAGATAAAGCAAAAAGTTACAGTCAGGAGATGCCACTGTTTGTAAAGATATTACTTCAAAATGAATGGTGTAAATTTGTCTTGATGCTTTTAAATAATATAAGCTCTTTGATATGCCTTAAATAGCAATACAAAAGTTATCTAGAAGATGTTGAAGGTTTGACTTACAATATTAATCTTCGGATGGCAATTACAGGGATTTTTTTTGTTTTTAAGGCTTAAGCTCATAACCCAAAATTTACTGGATGTGTTAAGTTGAATGTCAAATTTCAACCATGCTGCTAACAATTTCCAAGGCTACAAAATCTTATTATAGGACAAAAAATTGAAATACAGGGTGCTTCTAGTTCCCTGCTATTATCTCAACTTATTTATCTAGAATCTGTTGCATCAATCTACCCTTACAGCTCATAGTACCTAAGGTTATCTTATTAATTTAAATTTCCTTTCCTAAGTTAAGGATGCAAAACATAGTAGGCATTCGGGGTTTGCATTTGTTTCTCCTTTCAATAATGTTTCCTCTTTTAATAAAAAAAAAAAAAAAACTGTATGTTTGTTGTAAGAACTAATTTAATAAAAACAGGACTGTACCATGTGCATCTGCCTTTGTCTGAGAAATGACTTTCTGGGATTTGAAACTGTCATCGACATTGGAAATTTTCACTGACAACCAGTGGGCCAAACTCAGTTTATAAAGTTTTCACACGAATTGACCTGCAGTAATTTTCATATATACATGAAATTGCAAGTGACAAGGTACAATAATTGCATCCAATTTGGATGCAAATTAATAATTATATGCATTTTGTGCCTTTTTTTTTTGTTGGAGAAAAAGGCGTTGCACTCGGGCCCCCCATCCTTGACAGATCACAACTCTCTTCTTTAGAGCTTGAGAGTATACAAACAAATTCAATTCTCATCTCAATTGAGTTGCTATAGCTAGATACCTACATTTATTTTCATAATAAGTCTTAATTCTTGATTTTCATTTTCTGAATCTTCAATTTTCTTTGTAAATACAAATATTTCAAAATTCAGCACCCTTCTTCTTGACATTTTCCCGCAGCAGCCTTCACAATACCAAAACTCCACCTCTACTATCTAAGCATTGCATCTTATTAGAGTAATGTTTCCAAAACTTCGCGCTATCACAACCCGCTTTACCAGATCTGGATTGTTAGTTTCCTTCCTGAAGCATGAGTGCAACCATAAGAACTGTAATAAATAGTTTATATGAAAACACATTAATGTTCCAAAACCCTATGATCCTCTGTTGGAGGCCTGATCCATTTACAGAAGGTTTTGGGAGCCTTGCTTTTTCATTTCACTATTAGTGTTTGAGCAGGAATTTCGAATCATTTTAGTGCTCTTGGTTTTGTTTGGATGGGAAATGGCTGTTATTTCCATCTTTGTGTTTGTTTAGGCTCGGGGAGCCTATCAAAACCCAATGGTCCTCTGCTTGAGGCCTGACCCACTTGTACAAGGTTCTGGGAGCCTTTCAAAACCCTGTTTGTATAGGTTTGGGGACCCTTCCAAAACCCCTTGTGAGGTTCTAGGAGCCTTCCAAAACCCTATGGTCCTCTGCTTGAGGCCTGATCATTTTTATAAGGTTTTGGGAGCCTTTCAAAACCCTGTTTAAAGGTTTGTTGATCCTCCCAAAATCCCCTTGTTTAAGGTCCGGGATCCTTTCAAAACCCCTTTGTTTAAGGTTTGGGGAGCCTTTCAAAACCCCTTCTTTGGGCAGGATTCTAGTTTGTTGTTACCGGAGTGATTATTGAAGGTGCTGGGTACCTGCTGGTGGAGACCTGAGTTTCCAAAATTAGGATTCCTGTCCTTGGCGGGAAAGCCTAATGTTTTTACTTTGGTTTTTATCCAATTTGAGTGCTTTGTTTAAATTTGAAAATTAAATTGTCTTCGGATGGCTGTCCCATTTTCTAGATTTGCTTCTTCCCTGGTGGCTTAGGCGGGAAGATCCTTTCTAGGTCTGATTTTAATGGTGAGAATGCTTTCTGTTTTGGATTTGCGGTATCTAACTATCTCAGATACTGGATCAATCTTTGTTGGATGTTGAATCAGTGTCCCCTTTGGGATGCAATCGCATTTGTGATATTTTTTGGTGTTTTTTGAATATCTTTGTGGTTTTGTAAAGGTTGGGGGACCCTCCCAAAACCCCTATGTAAAAGGTTTGGGGACCCTTCCAAAACCCCTATGTAAAAGGTTTGGGGACCCTTCCAAAACCCCTTCTTATACCAAAAAAAAAAAACACATTAATGTTATAAAATACAACAAATATTACCAATGAATAACATTACAGTAAATCTTATTCATTATTTGATTTAGACAGTCAACATTTTCATCAGTTTCAGCTAAACTTATTACTTCCTCTAACCATGGAAAAGAGAATTTAACTTCACTATCCTCTATTGAAACCCCTCTATTGGTGAAAAATTCATGACGATAGGAATACACCAAAATAGAATAGGATGAGCGAGCGGAGTGATGGCGAGCAAAAGGCAGGCAGAGGCGAGCGAACGTGCGGTGATCGAGTCATTGGCTAGCGGGAGGCAGAGGGACGGGAGTAAAAGCGATCACTCAGGGGGTGATGCGTCGGTGAATGGGAAGCAGAGAGGCAAGAATAGAAACCTTGGGACCGGCTCGCGATCGCAAGATGAATCCAACTCCCACCAGGCAGAGGATGAATCAACGAACGAAAATAATCCAGGCGCGGGAGGAGATGGGAAAGAAGGACGCAGAGGCAAAGACCCACCAGATAAAAATGAAACAGTCGACAAGAAGACCAATCAATCTTCTTTCGCAGAAGCGCTTCAAGGAAAACCTAAACCTAGGTCCTCGACGGTGAACACCTTCATAACCCAAGGCTGTAATGTCCTCTGTCCTGAGCAAGTCATGACGGAATACGCTAATCGAGACTCATTTTCCCTGGTAGGGAAATTTGTTGGAGGGAGACCGAACATGGACTCACTTCGGTGTTGGGCGACGCTCAAGTGGAAAACCAGAGGGTGCCTAGAGCTGTTAGCCATGTCCAGAGGGTTCTTCATGGTCCACCTCAATACACAGGAAGACGCTGACCGAATCTTATCAGGAGGCCCATGGTTTTTTGGGAGGAGAAGTCTCTTCCTCCGAAAGTGGGGAGAGGACTTTGATCCAGAGTCGTAGAGCATAAATTATGCCCCCATTTGGGTGTGGCTCCCGAACTTGCCACCACATTTCTTCTATGAAGATGCACTCCATGCGATAGCCCAAGCAATAGGGGAACTGGTAGCCATTGATCCAACAACTCGCGCACGGACTCGCTT
Organism: Wollemia nobilis; assembly: GCA_028583015.1. Classification (NCBI taxonomy): domain Eukaryota; kingdom Viridiplantae; phylum Streptophyta; class Pinopsida; order Araucariales; family Araucariaceae; genus Wollemia; species Wollemia nobilis. The sequence continues at coordinate 14,228,437 of JAQPPZ010000135.1, forward strand.
GACGCAAGCTCGCATATGCGTCAATGTCAACCTGGAAACGCAGCTCCCTAGCCAGGTTAACCTAATTTATGGAAACTACAAGTGAAGCCAACCACTGGAATATGAAAACAAACCCACTTTTTGCTTCGAATGTCAACTGCAAGGGCACCTTTCGTCTCAGTGCCTAAACCGCAAAAACACGCAGACAGAGTCGCAGATTGTGGCCCACCCAGTCCAGGGGGAAAATCAGAAGACGAAGGCTGGAACGGGATAGAACCAGAACCATAAGGGCAAGCAACAAGATTTTCCCCCTCCAAGCGATGACAAACAAAAGGCAAGTAATATGTTCACCATCTCCAACAAATTTGATTTACTTAGCAATTCTGGTCGTAATGATAAATTCCAATTTGAGGAAATCCCCTATGAGGAAACCCTTGATCCAAACCCTATCGTTCAACCGGATGCTATTGATTCCATCCCCAGAAAAACCCCCTCCCATCCCCACCCCGATGCCCTTCCCCCATTCTCGTCAACCGTTGTGACTCCTCGAATCCCCCCAGACCCCCCAGCCCCCCATTCCCCCACCATCGTCTTCCCCTCCTAGCAAGACTGGGACACCCCGATCCCCATCCATATCCCCCGAAGCCGAGGTTGACAACGACGATTCTTCCCAAGAGTCCCCGAAACCATGGAGCCCAAAATAGACTCAAAGTTTCAGAAAGACCCAGATTGATGTGGGAGGCGACAGAAAGAAGGGAAGGCCCTCGGGGGTAGATCTGAGAAACAAAGATGCAGCTGAAGATATAGCCAATGGCACTCAAAAAACTTTGTTCCAGGAGCTAGGGATAACAAACAAGGAAGAAACTAAGAGATCCAAAACCCTCGTGCAGCAAGGCAAAGGGGGCAGAAAACCATCCAAAAGTTCCAAATGAAAGTCCTCTCCTGGAATGCGAGAGGACTAAATGGGGTAGCCAAACAAAGACTGGTTGCTGCCATGCGGAAGGAAATGAATCCTACTATTTTCCTCATCCAAGAAACCAAATTAGGTGAGCACGGGTCACCAAGAGTTGCCAAAACCATCTGGAGGAAGTGTGAGTTTGTCTACACCCCAACACAAGGTACCTCAGGTGGACTCCTTTGCCTTTGGGATCCAGCAAAAGTTGAAGGGCGAGTTATTTCAGGCGATGGGCGCCTGGCCAACATCCTCTTTCATGACTCTAACACCCAGCTCTCCTGGGTCTTGACCAACGTGTATGCTCCCAACACCCCGTAGGACAGAATAATCCTGTGGAACAACCTTTCCCAGATGAGACAAACCTTCAGTGGCGTCCCTTGGATCTTAGTAGGGGACTTCAATACTCCCCTGCATCCTTCTGAGAAGAGAGGTGGGAATGCCATTACTTCCAGAGCCACAGATGACTTTGCTCACTTTGTAGACTCAAGCGAACTTATGGATGTCCAACTAAAAGGGTCCCAGTTCACTTGGAGCAACAGAAGGGTAGGCGGAGACCTTATTCAAGAGAGACTAGACCGTTTCCTACTGTCCCAAGAAGCGCTCCCCCTCTTTGGGGATGCCAGTCTGTAGGCGCTCCCAAAAATTGGGTCTGATCACAGCCCCTGATGTTTGAAACAACCAACAGATCCCAGTTCAAAACCCCTTTCCATTTTGAATCTATGTGGACCCAACACCCAGATCTCAAAAATAAGATTGTTGAGTGGTGGGGGAAAAGTTCCCTGGGACTGTCATAAACCAGGTAATGCAGAAACTCCGATCAATCAAGGGCAAGCTGAGGGTTTGGAACAAAGAGACTTTCGGGAACATCTTTGAAAACAAAAATATCATCAAAAACAGACTCAACCAGATTGAGGACAGGTTCCAACAGGGGCAGGGGGATGACAATCTCAGAGTAGAGGAGAGGATTTTGCTTGCAGAATACCATAACACTCTACGAAAGGAAGAAATGTTATGGCACCAAAAATCAAGACAGTTGTGGCTTAAGGAAGGAGATTCCAACTCCAAATTTTTTCACATCTCCACCCTTAGGCACAGAGGAGCCAACAGGATAAAGACCCTCACCAAGCAAGATGGTTCCTGCACCTCTGATATCCACCAAATTTGGGATGAAGTTGTTAACCATTTCAAAACCCTCCTTGGTGTCCCCTCCTCCCCCCTAGCCAGGCTATGGACACCCTCCTTGAGAACATTCCCAGATCCATCCCTGAGGCCATGAATACCCATCTTCTCAGCCCTCTCACCCCTAAAGAGATCCACCAGGCCCTCTTTTCCATGCAACCAGACAAAGCTCCAGGTCCTGATGGGTTTTCTCCCAAGTTCTTCCAAACCTACTGGGACATCATGGGGCCTGACCTCTGCCTAGCCATTTTTGAAATGCAAGCTACCAGATTCATTCCCAGGGATGTAAACTCCTCTTTCCTAGCTCTCATTCCCAAGGGGCCCAACTCCCAGTCCCTATCCGATTACCGCCCCATCAGCCTTTGCAACGTCATTTACAAAATCCTGTCCAAAGCCATGGCTAACAGACTGACCAACATTCTCCCATCCATCATTGACCCCTGCCAAGGTAGTACTATCAAAGGTCAGAATATTGTTGATGGAGTCATCACTATCCACGAACTCATCCATTCGACCCAAAAGTCCAACAAGTCAGCCTTCTTCCTTAAGCTTGACATGAACAAGGCCTTCGACAGAGTGGACCGAGAGTTTCTAACCAGAATCCTCCTCAAGTTCGGGTTCCATGAGAATTGGGTCAAACTGATTTCAAATTGCATCTCCTCTCCCTGGTTCTCTGTCCTGGTCAATGGTTCAACAGGAGGGTACTTCCCTAGTTCCAGAGGATTGAGACAAGGGGACCCCCTCTCCCCCATCCTATTCATCATCTTGGCTGAAAGCCTGGGAAGAGCTATCAAATCTGCCTGCTCAAGAAGATTGATTTTTGGTATCAAGGCTGCTTCCAACCTTCAGCCCTTGACCCATCAACAGTTTGTGGATGACACCCTGCTGGCCACATCAGCCTCTATCTCTGAAGCCAAGGTCATCAAGTCTATCCTCAACCTGTATGAGGAAGCTGCTGGCCAGAAAGTTAATTACAACAAAAGCAAGCTCTACTTCATCAACACCCTTGCAAGGTGGCAAGTAAAAATTATAGGTATTTTGGGTTGCACAATCGCCAATCTCCCAACCACCTATCTTGGGCTCCCAATGTTTCAAGGGAGGCCAACCAAGACCATGTGGAATAGTGTCACTGAGAGAATACACAAGAAGTTGGCAGGGTGGAAAGGGGCCCTCCTCTCACAAGCAGGTAAAGCCACCTTAGTTAAGTTTGTTCTCCAAAGTATCCCGGTGTTTTTTCTTTCTATTTTCAAAATCCCAAATGTTGTGGGAGAAAGCATAGAAAAAATCCAGAAGCACTTTCTGTGGGCAGGGACGGATAATCAACGAAAGTTTCATCTGGTGGCCTGGGACAAAGTCTGCACCCCGAAAGATAGAGGTGGGCTCGGCTTGCGTAGAATCAGCCTCATGAACCAGGCCCTCCTAGCCAAACAGGCATGGAAGGTGGCCACCAATGCCAATTTAGACTGGGTCTCTATCATCCAAAGGAAATACCTTCAACAACACTCTTTCAGGGATGAAGGGACTCCTAGCATTGGGTCCCACTTCTGGCGATCAATTTCCCAAACAAAGCACCTTATTCAACAGGGAACAAGGTGGCTACTTGGGAATGGAGTGGACATCGACTTTTGGCATGACCCGTGGGCTAGGGATGAGCCTCTCATCAGAGACCCCGACATTGCAGCAATTAAACACCTCACCGACAACAAATTTGGTCATAGAGTCACTGATTTTATAACAACCACTCAAGACAACCGCAGATGGAAGGTAATCCAGTTCAGAGTCAGAAATGTTGTGTTAGACAGAGCCAAGTTTACCCTCCAGTCTATTCTCAGGGTGAATTTCATTCCTCAGACCCAGATGGCTGACAAGCTTTGTTGGAAAGGCACCAGTGACGGGCAGTTCTCTATGAAGTCAGCCTACCAGCTGGTTGACACCCCTCCCAAGTGACCCAGCTCCACCAATAGCCCCACCATTGCAAGGTCCATTTGGCTTAAGCATCTGGTCCCGAAAATCGCTCACTTTTGCTGGCTCGCGGTCCACAAGAAAATTTTGACCACAGACAACCTGATCAAGAGGGGCGTCATCGTCCCTAACAGATGCTACCTCTGCACCCAGGCCTGGGAGTCCACTCAACACTTATTCATCGATTGCCCCTTCTCCATTGAGGTTTTTTCCTCCCTGACAAGCAGGTTCCAAGTAAGTTGGGCCTGGCCCAAGTCCATCCATGACTTGGTCACCCAATGGCCCAACGTCTTCAGTAACCCAAGACTCAGGTTTCTCTGGAAAGCCTTGTTGCACCATGTCTTCTGGAAAATTTGGCTGGAGCGGAACAACCGCATCTTCAATGACAAGCCCAGGAACCCTGAAGTTGTCGCTAACAAAGCCTTGAATTTTGCTCTAGAAAATGCTAACATCATCCCGTGCATAGACTCCCCTTCTTGTGGAAGGGAGTCCTCAGTGATCAAGAGCCTAGGAATATCCACTGAGTGTTCAAGACCTCAGAATCCCCCAACTCTCAGAGTAACGTCAAATGGATTCCCCCCCAGGTTGGCTCAAGGCCAATTTTGATGGGTCCTCCAAAGGTAACCCGGGAGACGCGGGGGCCGGAGGAGTCATCAGGGACCATATGGGCAACATCATTTTGGCCTTCGCAAAAAATGTTGGGATTCAAACTAACAACTACGCGAAATCTTGGGCTCTCTGGAGATGTATTCAGGTTAGCAAATCCATGGCCAATCCAATCATCTTCGAGGGTGATTCACTCATTGTGGTTAACCATATCATCAACAACAGTAATGGGGGTTGGAACATCCACAACATAATCCAAGACTGCCAGGCTTCCCTCTGACAACGTCCCCAAACCGTGACCAGTCACGTGTTCAGAGAAGCGAATAAGGTGGCAGATCTCTTGGCCAACATAGCGACCAATCAAGCTAGCCTGATCATTTGGGAAGATGTCTTCCCCTAGGAAATCAACACGACAGCCAATCATGATGCAAGGTGCATTCGTAAGAAGCAGCACTAGCTGCCACAATGGTGTTTCATTAACACCTAAGGTGTTTTTTTTCAACACCAGAACAAATCTAAGGAATGTCACAAACGGTAGCTCTAGCAGCCACAAAGGCGTTCCTTCAATGCCAGAAAGGTGTTCTCTTAACACCACGATCATTGGAAACTCACTAATATCCATCATTTCCCAATGTGTAGCCAGCATGACCACTCGTGTGGTCTGCACAACCCGTGTCAATTTGACCAGTCACCCCCACCGCCTCCGCTCCCATCGTGCCCCCATCCCCTCCTCCTCATTTTCCCCCTCCCCGTTGAGACCACTCACCACCCCCATCATTTTCCACCCACGCCCGTTTCTTACGCCGCCTTCTCCGCTCGCCCCCTCTTCCTTCTAGTCTGGTTGTCTCCCCCCTCATTCTCTGTTATCACTGCTCTACGTGGTCGTTACTCCCATTTTCTCTTCGAAATATTCGGAGTGATAGCCTGTCATGCTTGCATTAAGTTTAGGATTTTTAGCCAGAGCCCTATGTTTTCTTTGTGCATTCGCTTGAGGACTTTCCCTCTGCTAGGTAGTAGACTTCGTTGCAGTCCATCCGATCCCAGCTCCCCCATCGCGATGACCATCATGGAGCCCACAAACCTCCAACTTGAGGCAGGGATCGAAGCTTTACTCGAAGCCAAGAAATTCACCCCTTTCTTCAAGATTTTCACCGGCATGGATGAACAAGTGACCAGGGATTTTGTTAGCACATGGAACGAAGGTGAAGTTCAGGTCCATGGCCTTCGGTTTGAGGTAAGTGTCCACTCCATTGCTGAAGTTTTTGGTTTAGCTCCTGGTGGTAGAAGTGTTCGAAGGGATAGGCATAACTTCAAAGAAGAGTTAGAGCACTTCCTCGATAAGGGGAAAGACTTGGAGTGGGAGAAGGGGGGTGTGTTGCGCTCGTCTCTCCCTAGGCCTTGGGACGCTGTCATCGTCCCTGTCATCCAATACATCACTGTCGACAATCCCAATCACCCCCTGTGTGCTTACCACCTTGCTTTTGTGAACCACCTTCGTGATGTCAAACCAATGAATTTCCTCGACTTCCTTTTTCAGTCCATCCGCATCACCATCGCCAATCTCAAAATAAGCATGTCCTCCAATCCCCCTCGCCACCAGGGCCTGTTCCTTGTCCTTTACAAACACGCCCTTGCGCACCAGGTCTCTGGTGGCATCCCCGATCGCTCTCCCAACCCCGAGCCCTCCTCTGCATCCCTTCGTAAGGATAAGGAAAGCCCCCCCCCACTCCCCGTTTCCGTAGATACCCCTTCACAGTCTGTTTCCCCCACCGGTTCCCCCTGATCTCTTCCACCCCCGCTCACTCCAGTGGCAAGAAGACCTCCCCGGCTCCCACTCCCAAGACCTCTGCTCCAACTGATCGCCGCCCCCCTGGCCAGCCCCTGAGAAGCAAGCGGAAATCAGTCCGCCCCTCTCAAAAAAGTAGGAAATCCCATCGACTGTAGACAAAGAACACGAGTGCTCCGAGATATATTCCTGAGGTCATCATCGATGAGGATGAAGAGGCATCCAAAAATGTCGAAGATGTGTTGTGCATAGCCACCCTCACTCGCATCAACAGAACTGTGGACCTCCTGAAGTCAGCAACCAATATCATCAGGGAGGCCGACACCAGCCTGACCAACGCCATCAATGAAGTTCAAGAGCTCCCTGGCGTGCTCGAGGCCCTCCTCGGCCCTAACCAGAAAGAGGTTGATCACCAGGATGGGAAAGAGGCATCACAGTAGCCCTGGGAAGGTAGTTTCAGACCGGTGGATTGTCGGTGATTGTATTAGCGTCTGTTTAGCTCTGTACTGGTTGACTGCTCTTTTGTTTTTTGCCTTGAATGGAAGGGTTGGACTATGTGTCCAGAACTGGTTTGTTTTTGTAATATCGACATTGTTTATGCCCTATGTAATAGGGACGGGTCCCTTCAACCCGATCAATAAATAAAACTTTTTTTACCTACCAAAAAAAAAAAAAACCCCTCTATTGGCTAACCTATTTGCACAATGGTTCCTTTCCCATAATGTATGTGTAAACCTGATTTCTTTAAACTCTATAGCAAGGTCTTGTATTTCCACAATGATCTCTTGTATGTTCCATGGAGCCTTTGCTTTCCTCAAAATTGAATTTATTACTATTAGTGAATTGCCTTCCATCCATACTTTGTTCCATTTCATTTGTCTACATATTTTTAACCCTTCCAAAGCTGCCTAAGCTTCAACTTCATTATTTGTTTTAAATCCACTATTGAAAGCATAATGTGACAAAATCTCACCCCTATTATTTCTAATTATTCCTCCTGTTTGTCCTAGATTTCCTTTAGATGCTCCATCAAAATTCAATTTGACCAACTCCACTTCCAGTGGTTTCCACTTTATATTCTTTGCCTTCATTTTGTTTCTTTAGTACCCAACATTATAATTTCATTTGATAATTTGACTCCATCTATCAAGGCTCTTTGCTTCAAGATGAGAGATTGGGTGAGTTGATAGGGTTGGTTTAGACTCCTCTATGGCTAAACAAATCTTCCTTTTCATTACCTGTAAACCGCTCTCCTTTCCTTAAATATTCTTTTGTTCCTTTCCAACCATATAGTCCAAAGTATTGTATCTTTTGATGTATCCCAAATTATTTGTAATGCCTCACTTTTAAAAGTGCTCTGCCATTGCTTTAACCATTCTTCAATTCTGTCATTCATCACCATGCATTTACCAAACATATTAAGAATCTATTTCCATAGTTCCCAGGCTATTGAATAGTGTCCCAAGAGATGGTCTATACTCTCCTCTTTTTTACATAGAACACATTGTGAGGGGCCATGAAAACCCCTTTTTATTATGTTATCCTAGGATAAAATTTTCCTATGACCTACTAGCCATGCAAACATTTGGACTTTTGGAATGCTCAGGCTATCCCAAATGTTTTGCTTTGCATTTTGTATTCATTGATTGAATGGTATCATGGGAATAGTATGTGTGGTTCAGGAGGTGGAGTTTTTTTCCTTTTTTTATTGGTTGTATGGGATTGGAACGGGCCCCACTCGTATTACATCTAGACCACATAATGGTATTACAATAGCTTGGCAATTATGCATGTATCGCTTGGCAAGATTTGAACCTATGTCTTCTCCTTGAAAGTTGAGGAATTTAACCATTTGAGCTCATGCCTTTTGATCAGGAGGTGGAGTTTTATTAAGGCTACCTGTTCTGGATTTCATTGTCGGATGAAAGTTGAGCAAATATCTTGCTGATTTGTGTTGCATTATAACATCTTAGGTAAGTGCACATAAATATTTTCATTAGACATATATGAAATTCTATTGTATGTTGTAAGGTGCAGGTGCTACTTTAGACGTGGCGCAATCGCAAGCGCACCTTGGAGTTAATGGAGTGCATATGAAGTCAAGTACACACAAAGAATTTTGTCATGTAATAGTTTTGTCATTTTGAGTTGTTTTGTTACACGTACGTAAAGTGTTTGACAAATGTTGTATGTGTAATTAATAAAGTCATGAAATGTAAATGAAGATAAATGCATGTGAAATGTAATTCAAGAAATGATGAGGTGTCGGGGTAGTTAGTTGGAGGAAGTTGAGGATGCAACTACCTCCCCGGTTGTATAATTGAGACCCCCCCTCATTCTTGCAGATAATAAGGTACGAGGTTGGCATGTATTCTTGCAGATAATAGGAATATTTCCATTCAGCCATTGTTGTGTAGATGGATGCTTTTGTTATGCATTTTCTTGTGAATTGCTCTTGTTGTTATACAATCTTGTACATGACCATCTAAATTGTTTCCACCACTGAATGCTTGCTTTAGAGAGTTGCGCAAGGTCGTTTAACTTTTGGACTAGGCTGTTTGAACTGCTGTGTTGGGCCATATGAACTGCTGTACTAGGCCATTTGACGTGGTGACAGGCCATCTGACCGATGTCTGTACACGGCTCGGTGAGGGTGTGTTCCTAGACATTGTGGTTGTTTCCAGGATTGCATGTTGATGCTGAGCATTGGAGATGTTGTGCGTTGCTGATTTTTCTGTCATTCTTCATTCTTTGTTCCTTCAATTATTGAATACCACTGTTGTGCTACATTTGGTGCCGTTGCCATCTAAAGTTTGAACTAGTAACTGCGTGGATATTGATGACGAGAGAGGTGGATGACAAATAGCTTGACACGAGGACATGGGAGACACAGACACGTGAGGACAAGCGAATAACCGACGAGAAGCCTGAGGATTGTGTAACAAGTGCGGAGAAATACTAAACATGCGACGTGCGTAGGAGAGTTGCATGTTGGCTGTGAGGAGTTGCATGTTGACATGGAGTAAGTGGTGACAACAAAGTAAGCAATGCAGAGGAATTGCATGATGGCGGAATGGGTGACATGCAAACTACCAAAGTGTTGATGGGAGCTTGCTGGTGAATAGATATGCATGCAGGAAGTTGAACATGTGTGGAACTGTTTGGAGCAGGAAAGTTCAGATGAAGGATGTGAAGAAAGGTGGCAGACAATATTTTTGACAATGAAGGGTGATGCACAAGTGGAGGTGCAACATGCAAATGAAGGATGGGCCGACGAGAACATTTGCATAAGTGGTGAAGGAAGTGCCAACTTGGATCGTACACAGGACAAGGTGGAGTAACCAGTGACTTCAGCACAAGTGCAAGGGAGAGTACCTAGAGGTGTGGGTGATGGGAGTCAAGCATGAGGGCAACCATGGGAGAGTGTCCTCGAAAGGCCAGAGCTGATGCTCATGTATTTGTGAAGGAGATTGTGGAGTGTAAGCACACTAGGAACCAACTGAAGATTGTTTGCAGATGACCTGTTGTCAACTGAAGGTTCGTTGAGTGAAGAAGAGACCAACGAATAGTCACAACTGGTGGCAAATATTCATGTAGTAGTGGGCAAGCAAAAATCCCCAAAATTCACAAGAGACGGGAGGGAGGATCCCAAATGCCATATCAAAACGTGTGAAATGATATGGAAGGCAAATGGAGTAAGGGATTAGGATGCATGGCTACGACTATTCCCAACAACATTGTGCAACGTGGCGATTGATTGGCATTGAAGAGAGAAGAACCCTTCACAGTTTGGGCTAAATTGAAGACATAATTCAATAAGGAGGTTTCGATTGCTTTGCGATGATACAAAGATAATTGGTGAATTTTATTCAACAAAGCAGAAGAAGGATGAAAATAGTAAGTCTTAAAATCGTCGTCTGAAAAAACTAATCAGTAAAATGAAGGCAAAGCCAGCCAACGTGTTGCAAAAACGATGGTTCTTGGATTAGTTGCTACCAAGATACCAATAAAAGATGGAAGTGGTCCCACAAATCACATACCAAGAAGCATTTGATCGTGCACTGAACATGGAAAGTGAAATGAATATGGCAGCAAAAGGTAGAGGAAGCATGAGTCATGATCAAGATTGACTCTGATAGCGATTAGGAGAACCTCAGTGCAAAAATCCAGGCCATGCGGAAGGACTTGGAGAGAATGATCAACAATGTGAAGGTGGAGAAGAAGAAAAAGAAGAAAGACATTTGGTGTTTGGATTGCAAATTTGAAGGACATAGAATGTGAATTGTTCAAAGAAAGCATAATGTAATAGCTGTGAAATTGTAGGTCATGCGATTGTGGACTGCCTGTTCCACTTGCGAAGTGCAAGGCACGGGACGATGTCTGTGTAGAAGGAAGAAAAAGAATACAAACCAAGCACTTCAAAGAGCGAACAAGGAGCAACTAGTGGTGGATATTGGCAACTGCCAAGGAAGAAGACAACTACAATCAAGAAACCAGATTGCAGGAAGTGGTGGTGAAGGAAGATTATAGTATGATTTAGACGAACGACCAATCATATAGTGTAGATGTTAGGAGTGGAGATACTTTGCATGGAATTGTAAAAATTCACCGACACGAGGAACTTGGAGGAACACAACAATGATGTGTAGATGGTGTGAACTTGGCAATCATAAGGAGGCGAATTGTCCAAAGAAGGTGAGTACAAGTAACTCACAAAATGTCAATTTCATTGACATAGAAGAGCCTCAAGTGGACCAACAACAAGCAAACAAAGAAAAATGTATTGGCGGTGACTCAAGCACAAGTAAAGAAGATGGAGTAGTACTTGAACCTTGTCAAGGAGAAGGAGAAATGGCAGGAAGCATGTGTTCATTTAGAGGAGGAAATGCAAAAAACTTGCAACGAGAAGAAGTTGAAGGAACCCATTGTCATTGAAGAGGAGGAAACATCAGCGAAGTAGTTGGTAGCATAGGTGTTAGATACAATTTTTGTAGTGAAGATGTCCAGTCTACTATGCATAGTACCAGAGCTTTATGTGGCGATCGAAGAGGTAATGTGGACAAGGAGAGTAGTAGAGTTGCAATGCCAACTGGAGGTGACGAAAGTGGCAAAGGATTAGTATATTGACATGACAGTGTGGATGATTGATGCTAGGAAGAAACTAGTGTTTTTTTTATTTATTTTTTATTTTTTTATAAACATGGTGGAATCGGTAGCCGCCACGGTTATCTGCGCTGTCCGCCCCTATGACCACCATTTCGCATTATTTAAAACCTTTTACGCCACTGAAAGCATCAGGAATACGGACAAGCGTTCAGTCCGGTGAGGCCCGAGATTTGAACCTTGGACATCCGTCCCCCTTATGGGGTTTTGCTAAACCAATTGGTCTACATATCGGACCTAGGAAGAAACTAGTGTTGATCCATATAGTTGTTGAATTAGAACTTGATGCAAGTGATTGTAGATGGGAGTTTGAGTGTGAATGCATTGCCCGAAAAGACATGGAAGGACTTGGGGGCACCATTTTTGTGGTCTCCCAATTTTCAGCTATATTGCACATATTAATACACATTGAAATGAAGGGTGTTTTAATTGTGCAAAAGGTGAAAATCGTTGGTCAAATGTTCATTATGATTTTTGTAGCGATTGGTATTCAAAAACCAGACTACAATGCATTGTTGTGACGTGGGTAGTTATGCATAGCAAAGGTAAATCATATTTGGGATAACTGCTTGACATTCAAGAAGGGCCAGTACAAGTATGTGATTAGCTTGAAGAACCAATCCATTAGCAAGGAGTTGGCAATGCACAATGAATCTAGCAACTCATTGTTGGAAGAAGAAGAAGATAGGACAGACATGCTAGAGTTGGAAGAGTGCACGTGAGATGAAGGGCACTCGGATAGGGGGCTTCACTAGTAGATGGAAGACTATGAAGTTTCCAGCCAAGTTGCATGTGCATTAGTGCAAAAGATGAAATTGAGGATGAAGGACCTTGTAATGTGTATGAGGTTGGCAAAAGTTGTGGGCGTATACCAATTTTATTCATTTATTCTATATTCAAAAACTTACATATATATATATATATATAGAACGTAAGGAAGGTGAGGAAGGAGGTTGGAGAAGAAGGAGGAAGGGAGTCGGCGCGGAGGGATAAGGGAAAGGAAAGGAGAGATAAGGGGCAAAATAATAGGGGAAAAGGAATACGAGAGAATAGGGAGAGGAGAGAATATCGGGAGAGGATAAAATAAAATCTTGTCGACAATTAAACCTTGCCGACAAACACTGTTGTTTTCACACTGAGCCTAGAAAAACTAGATATTTCTAGGCCGTAACCCTCTTCACATTTGCAACATTCTCCCCCTTAAAGTTGAGAGGACTGACAACACAGTCTCTCAGCTTTATAAATTGAGCTTTAGCCATCGCTTTGGTGAAGATATCTGCAACATTCTCCAAAGTGCGGCAGAATTGAAGCTCAACAATTTCTTGCTCCACCATATCTCGGATGAAGTGGTACTTCATATCAAAATGTTTCGTTCTACTATGGTGGATTGGATTGTATGCCAACTGAATGGCACTGATGTTATCGCAGTAGATTCTGGTCGGACCACTTTGTTGCTCTCCAATCTCTTCCAGCAGTTTTCTTAGCCACAAGGCTTGAGTACTAGCATAGGTGACTGCTATATACTCAGCTTCTATAGAAGACAACGCTACCACAGTTTGCTTTTTGGAACTCCAAGTTATTAGTCCTGATCCCAGACTAAAACAATTCCCTAAAGTTGATTTTCTATCATCAATGTTGCTGCCCCAATCACTATCACTGAAGCCTACAAGCTTGATAGTGTTACATTTATGGTACTGGATTCCAAAATCCAATGTACCCTTCACATATCTAAGAATTCTCTTAGCTGCCTGCAAATGCAGCTCAGAAGGGCTAGCCATAAATCGAGAGACAAGAGAAACAACATACTGAATATCAGGTCTGGTGTTGGCGAGAAACATCAAACTCCCAACCATGCTTTTGAAAGTGGTCACGTCAACTTTTGGTGCTCCATCATCTTTGCTTAATTGGATCCCATGTCCAACTGGAGTTGCAACTGGTTTGCAATGCTCCATAGCAAACTTCTTGATCATGTCCCGAGCATACTTATGTTGACAGATGAAGATCCCTGTATCTGACTGATGAACCTCCATTCCAAGGAAGTAGTGCATTAAGCCAAGATCCTTCATCTCAAACTGCTTCATCATGGAGTGTTTGAACTCCATATTCACTTTTTCATTACTACCCATGAATATGAGATCATCCACATACAAGCAAACTATGAGGATGTCATTACCTTGCTTCAGGTAGTAAAGGGTGGGTTCATTTTTGCTTTTGGTGAACCCAAAATCTTTGAAGTACCCATCAATGCGTGAGTACCAAGCTCGTGGTGCCTACTTGAGGCCATAAAGTGCCTTCTTCAGTTTGTAAACAAGATGTTCCTTGTCTTTCTCTTCAAATCCCTGTGGTTGCTCAACATACACTTCCTCTTTCAAGTACCCATTGAGAAAGGCACTCTTCACATCCATGTGTTGAATTTTCCAACCTTTGTGAGCAGCTAAAGCAAGAACTGTTCTGATGGTCTCCTGTCTGGCTACAGGAGCAAATGTCTCCTCATAATCAATACCATATTTCTGTGTAAATCCTTTTGCAACCAATCTTGCTTTGTGCCTTTCAATGCTTCCATCAGCATTGAATTTGGTCTTGAAGACCCATTTGCATCCAACACATTTCTTGCCTTTAGGAAGCTTTACCAGCTCCCAAGTGTCGTTGTTTTTTATAGAGGTTATCTCCTCTTTCATGGCATCTTGCCAAATTTTTTGAGTACATGCCTTCTCATAACTAGAAGGTTCAAGTTGTGCACTAGTTAACAAGGCATAGTTAACTATATCTCCCCGAGGTTCTTGGGAGTCATCATCACCATACAAATGCATATTTTCAAGTCTTTGCAAGACTGAACTCATTTCACTAGCTTGACTTCTAGTATATCTTCTTTGAAAGTTTTTATCCAACATCTGATAAGATGGATGATGTTGGAGTGTTCTCTTACCTCTGGATGGAGAATCAATATCCATCGGTGAAGAACTTACTGACTTCTGTGGAGAAGGACTTGGTGAAGAAGTTGAACTAGAAGATGAACTTGGGCTTGTGGGAGGAGACTTCTTACCTTTCTGCGGTGACTGTTGTTGCACCTGTTTAGAAACTGCATCATTGGATTCATCATCACCGAATATTTGGGGCTTACCCCATTCTCCCCCTTCATCAAAAATCACATCCCTGGAAAGCACAATCTTTCGAGTCCTAGGATTGTAGAGTCTATAAGCTTTTGTGTTCTCACAGTACCCTACAAATATGCATGCCTGACTCTTTGGATCAAGCTTTTTCTCAACTCATCAGGAATATGAGAATATGCCAATGAACCAAACACTCAAAAATGCTTGACATTTGGTTTCTTACCATACCATGCTTGGTAAGGAGTTTTCCCTTTCAAACTTGAAGTAGGGCTCCTATTCAAAATATACACACTAGTCCTGGCTGCATCTGCCCAATACATATTACTCAAATGCTTCGTCTGAAGCATAGATCTTGCCATCTCTACAATGGTGCGGTTCTTTCTCTCAGCCACACCATTCTGTTGTGGAGTGTAGGCAGCAGTGAACTGCCTCTTTATTCCATGTTCTTTACAAAAATTCAAAAATTCATTAGAGGAGTATTCTCCTCCTTTATCTGATCTGAGACACTTAACAAAATATCCACTCTCATTTTCAACTCTTGCTTTAAAATCTACGAAGCAATCAAATGCCTCATCTTTATGCTTCAAAAAATATATCCAGCACATTCTTGAAAAATCATCAATGAAAAGAAGAAAGTAAGAGTTGTTACCAATGCTTTTGGTCTGCATTGGACCACAGATGTCCGAATGCACTAGTTGGAGTGGATAACTGGCCCGCCATGCTTGCCCTCATGGAAATTTGGCCCTGGCATGCTTACCCAAAGCACAACCTTCACAGACTTCTTTATTATCCTGAACTTTAGGAAGTCCGGTCACCATTGCTTGAGAGGTTAACATCTTCAAACTAGCTGAATTCAGATGACCGTATCTCAAGTGCCACAACACACTTGGATTTGAAATAGCAACATTTGCTAATTGATCTCCCCCTGGCTGACCAAACTTTAGAGGGAATAGCCTGTTCTTTGTCATTGGCACTTGTGTAATGATTCTATTACTATTATTTTTATCAAAAATGGTGCATTTACCCTCATCAAAAAGCAACTTGTAGTTCTTTTCTAACATTTGACCAACACTTAAAATATTGTGTTGGAGATGGGGTGTGTAATAGATATCACTTACTTGCCTAACACCTTCTTTAGTTGGAACCGCCATGGCTCCAATGCCTTCAACCGCCAATGACTTGTTGTCCCCCAACTTGATGCTGGATTTGTAGGAAGAATCCAGGGTAGCAAAGAGTTCTTCTTTGCCACTCATATGATTTGAACACCCAGTGTCCAAAATCCAAGTGTCATTCATGTTTTGATCTGACTGGCCATATGAGAGAAAGAGATTTGTGGTCCCTTCCTCTTCTCCAAAATTGCCATACTGACTGCTCTGGCTGCTGTTGCTCCCTTGTGAAGGCTGCTTTGACCAACAGTCACGAGCATAGTGGCCAGGTTTGCCACAATTGTAGCAAACTTGCTTCGACTTGTCATTTCCTTTTCCTCGGCCTGGATGCTTTCCTCTATTCTGCTGTCCACCTCTATTCTGACCTCCACCTTTGTTTGAAGATCCTCCTCTGCTTGGGGTTCCACCTCGTGGACTATTCTTGCCTCTTCCTCTGTACTGACCTCTGCCACGACCTCTACCTCTTCCTTCTTGTGAAGCAAAGGCTTTATCATCTCCTCCATGGCTGGTGGAAGGAGTGTCCTGCAATATTTCTTCATGTGAAAGAAGAGAACCAATCAGTGCTTCAAAAGAAAGAGTAGTCAAATCTTTTGACTCTTCAATAATGATTGCTACATGATTCCACTTCGGAAGAAGTGTTCGCAACACTTTCTTCACCATAACCTCAGGCTTAACATCTTCACCTAGAGTGACCATTTTATCTACTACCGCTTTAACCCGCACGCAGTAGTCTCCTACTTTCTCATTTTCCTGCATTCTGAGATTTTCAAAATCTCTCTTCAGTGTTTGAAGTCTAACCTGTTTTACTTGATCACTACCTTGAAAGCTTTCTTTCAAAACTTTCCAAGCATCTTGAGCTGTGACACAGGATGCTATTCTAGGAAAGATACTTTTATCTAGGGCTGCTTGTAAATAGTACAGGGCAGAGGAATTATTTTTCTGGGCTTCTTTTCTAGTTTTTTTATCTGCAGCACTCAAAGCTGCCCATTCAGCAGTTGTGGGTTCTGTATACCCTTCTGTTACAATATCCCATAAACCTTTGCCTATTAACAAAGTTTTCATCTTTATTGACCAGTATTCATAATCACTACCATTGAATTCTGGAATTGGGAGACTTGTGTTTGAGGCCATTTATACTACTTGAAATTAAACTTTGATTTGACTAAAAATAGGAAATACAAAGCAAAGCAATTACACGTTCAAATCAAATCTAGCCTTTTTAATTCTCTCACTGATTTCTTGCTCCTCTTGTTGTGGATTGCCCAGTATTGGATGCCCAAAATTGTCGGCAATGGAATCCTCGTCGTCGCTGATGACGATGATTTCAGGGGCTGGTTCTGGCTCTGGCTCTGGCTCTACTGGCTCTGGTTCTGGATTAGGAGAGTGTGGTGTATAGCTCTCACTTGATTCTATTTCAGGCACTACAGGTGTATAACTATCACTTGATTGTCCTTCAGGTGCTTCTTCAACCGTCTCCGACTCTTCTATTCTTTGCCCAAAGATATTGTCCTCTGAGTCAGCCTCGTATCCAGAATCGGGCTTCCTTTGGTGGGCTATGACCGCGTTTTCTAATTGATTGAAAACTGTATGCAAACCATATCTCCAAACTTTTTCGTCAAACCATTCGGCGTTCTCTCTTTGTAAAAGAGAACAAAGAGCATGATAGCATCCGGTTGATCTGATCATCTACTCATCAATGCAAAAAACAACTTCATTAGAGCCTCTAAGGTTAAAATTTTCACCCTTTTGCAGTCGGTCGAGGCTATTACAAAACAAATATTTAACCTTGAACGGGGTTCCAAGGGGAGTCCAAAAATTTTTGGAGGTGCTAAACGGGCGTTCCGGAAGACTTCCCGTCACTTTTCCAGGTTCACAATATGCAAATTTTCACTTTCCACTTTTCACAATTTTTCTCCAAAAAAAAAAGGTTTTCAAATTTTTATAAAGCCTTTTTTTTAAATTTAATAATCAATAATGCTTTTAATAAATTAAAAATAACTATATTAATAAAATAATTAAAAGCATTTATTTGAAAATTAAATTCAATTTAAAAGCAACTTTAATAAAAAAAATTAATAAAACCCTTTTTTTAAAACCTTTTATGAAATGCACTCCGACGGGTTTTGAACTCGTGACCTCATGCAAGCTAACGAGCACCTTTGCCACTACACCGCGTGGCTCCTCTGAAAACAAATCCGCCCGCTCTCCCTCTTAAGGCTCCTTCGTGGTGATAACCACAAAAAAAAACTTTGATTTTCCTAACCCGGTGGGATTCGACCCCGGGTCTTCTCCTTTGCTGGCGGAAGGTTTTAACCGCTAGCCCACGGCTGTCGGTTGAGACAATAGAGGCACGAGAGCCTCTATAACATCAAGCGGCGGTGATTTTTTAAAAAAAAATTGAACTTAATATCCCACATTCACCGTGTGTGGGGAAATTTGGGGTTTAAAAACCCCAACGCGACTATGAAAAATCGATTGCCTTCGGGCAATCGACGTCGCCTCCTTTTGCCGCTACTTTAACCAATGACCGCCCTCCTTGCTGCCAGCTGTGTCACCACCTCGATCCGCGTGCCATTGCCACGTGTCCTTGTAAATAGTAAAGTTTTTACTATTTAGTGTTTAGGTGGGCCCAGCCATGGGCCCACGCAGCCCATACGGGCTTTAAAAGAAAATAAAAAATAAAACTTAAAACTAAAAGTCTAAAAGTTAAAAACTTAAAGTTAAAACATTTTAATTTTTTTATTTTTTAAAGTTTATAGTTTAAACTTTATACGTTAAACTTTTTAGTTTTTTATAATAAAATTATAAATATTAAATTATAATGTATAAAGTGGACTCCAATCCACTGTACAGTGAATTGGAGTCCACTTCTCCTATATAAACCATTCTATTAGGGTTGTTATTTTTGTACATGCACTACTATATATTGTACATGTACTATTTGAGGAGGGCCTATATATTGTTATCTTTTTATGACTTTGACATCCTGTTGAATATCATATATGCTTTTATGATGCCAATGTGTATGATTTATTTATTTATTTTGTAATGTGTATGATTTATAATTTATTTTATTATTTTGGATAAAAAATACATAAATATATAAATATAAATATATATATATATATATATTTATATTAAAAATTAGCCGCAACCGCACCCGGCGAACCCTATTTTTGGCAGGGGCCGCACCCGCATCCGCACCCGCAACCGCGATTCCCGTCGCACCCGCACCCCCACACCTGGTAACCTTGGAAAAACTTGTGTGGATCATACAAGAAGCCACTTGAAAGCAAAGAGTGGAGCACAAGGAAAATCAGACTGTATGGACCGTCTGGAGGGGAGTTGTATGCAAAGATTGGCAGAAGCAGGCCATCCGGAGACAGGTTGTCTAGAAACAAGTTGTTTGAGGAAAGTAGGTTGTTTAGAGATAGACAGGTCATCCAAAAGTAAACCGCTACAAGACAGGCCGTCCAAAGCTGGGTCATCTGAGTTAGGGCCATCCAGAGACAAGCCATTTGGAACCGGGTTGTTAGAAGCTGAGTTGTCTCAAACTGGGCCATTAGAAGTTGAGCCGTTTGGAAGTGGGCCGTCTAAGACTGAGTTGTCAAAAATCAGGTTGTTTAGGATTGGGCCATTTCAGCCGTCTGGATGAATAGGAAAAGCACACAGTTCGAAAAAGCAAGCAACACAAAGAGTGAGCATGCCACGTGGAGTTGCAGGTGAAGGACAAGCCAATTGAAAAACAATTGTAGGAGTTGGGAGTAACTGCCGTTGGAGGAGTTCAAGATTTGAAGTTGAAGAAGCAAATTGCAGAGGGAATGCAATGCAAGCCAAGGATTGCAAAACGTTAGAATGAGTGGAGTTGAGGAGGCATCCTCCAAGATTGCACCAGGAGCGGTGGCATGGCAACGATCTCGAACTCGAACAAGAGTCGTCTCTAGCTTTGTGAGAAGCTACAAGGAGCGCACACATCACTGGGAGTAGGAGGTGTGCGAGATGGTAGCCAAAAGGGGAAGGACGTGGCAACACGGAGAGGGAGGAGGCTAGTCAAGGTCAAGATCACAAACCGGAATTCCAAAAGACTAGTGAGGCATAGGAAAGGAGCCAACAACTCCACCACAACAAAAAACGAAGGGGAAGGAGCAAATGCCAATCCCCTTGGATGAGATTATCTGGACAACACCTACAGGTGAGTTTTGCAAGTTATGGTGACTAGAGAATTTGCAGGACCACCAATTGAAGGTAGCATTTCAGAGCGCTGTAGTGCATCATATTTTGCAGGTTTTTGGCTTTGACAAGGATTTTTTTCAAAACGTACTCGTTGGGGATGTTGCAAACATATGATGCTAAGAAGCATAACATGGTGGTTCTAGGTGACAAGGAGGTACGGGTTTCATTTTCATCGAACAAATTTTAGAGTTTGTTTGGGTTACTTGCTTGTAGTAGCAGTAAATTGATGGAGGGAGTGGAGCCCTACCGATTAATGACATTCGTAGACAAAGTCACTAGTCTCTATCTGGCAAAGGTTGCAAAGCTAACAAAGCATGGGAGTTGCGGATTGAAAATGGAGCACCTAAAGTTTGATGTTTTGTGCTATGCGATGAAGATTATAATGTCCAAGTTGTCTGACGAACAACGAGCCTTGGATATGCCCACTTGGCTCATATTGTTTATGGAGGGAATGAAATTTGATTGGGCAACATTTACGTTTGACCGTACACAAAAATTTCTGCTGTGGTTTACAAAGACTTTTCTATGGTGTTTGATGCCATTGTGCCACTTTTGGATGTGGAAGAGCACGAGAAGATTCACTTCCCTGGAATGAGTCTTCCTCAAGCGTTGCTAGGAGCATTGACTATTTTCCATTGGGTTTAAGTAGCCCCATTGACCAAGATAGGATCAATGGGAAAAGTAGTAACTGGAAAGGAGGTGACGACAAAGAAGAGGAAAACAACAAAGTTGATGTCAATTGAGTCGTTTGAGGAGGAAGAAGGAGGTGATACAAATGCGTTGGTGTAAGAAAGTTCATATTCTGGTGGAGAGTAGTTGCCAAGTGCAGAGGAGATGGTGAGAGAAGTGGCAAAAGCAGCTAGAGTAGCAGTGACAGCAGATGGGACAACAACTGCAACAACAACCTTTGCAACAATGTCCTCAATATCAACCAATCAAGCAGAAGATCAAGGTTATTCCACCTTTGGGACCACCACAAAATGCCACAATGGTAGAGGAACATTTGGAGAAAATTTACAAGGATTGGTGGTGAGTTAATTTTATCAGCTGCAAGGAATACCATATGTTGCGGTGCCCTTGGGCACTCTAGTGCAATCAAGAGGCCAGATTGTGCAAGGAGGCATTGCAGGTACTGGGAGAAAGGCTTCAAGAGAGGCTTCCAAAGGAGGATAGCAACCCAACTAGAGTAGTTGTGCATGGAACAATGTGTGCAAAAGAGGCGGTGCAACTACCAAAAGAAAGAGAAATTGTGCAAGGAGCATAGGCAACACCGATCATTGTAGATATAGATGAAGAAGTGCAAGCTGCATTTGATGCAATGGAGGCATCACCACCATTGGAGGAAGCACCCATAGTGTATGCAAGAGTGTGCGGGAGATATTATGATGAACGTGGACACACCAACTTTCCAATAGGAAAGTTATGCTACAACACTGTTGCTACAGTTTGAGGAGGTTGTCGAAAGGTGTGGCTCACCACCTTTGGACGAGGAGGCACCAATTGAGGTGACATTTACAACACAAAACACGACATTGACTTCATTAATGCCGCAAGGAGGAAAAGGAGAAAGGAAAATTGCCTACATCAAAACATATATGGTGGTAGAAAGGATAGAGCAGTCAACTACAAGTAGATGAAATAGAAAAAGGGAAGGAGACGAATGACACTACGGATAAGTAGACCGATGTAGACAAAGCAGGGGAAAGAGAACCAATGGTTCAAGAAGGAAAGGCTGCCAAGGCAAAGATCAACCTGAAGGGTCATGGTGGGGAGGCGATTGAAGAACCCACCACAGGCAATGACATGGAGGAGCAACGTGAACTTGGGGAGGAAGGAGAGACGAGTGAGCACTTCCTCATTGAAGTGCCAAATTTGAGGCAGCCTTCAATTTACAGAGAAAAAATAAACAAACAGGTTGATGTATTTTTTGAAAAAGTGATTGTGGGTTTGATTGGGTGCGAAGTGAGTTCCGAGTAGGTTGCCTTGGAGAATGGCGATTGTGGCATTTGTAGATGGAGTTTGAGTTGGGCCCAAGGAGAAGAGTGGATGAAAAGATTTGAAGAAATCCTTTGTATTCAACCATGGGAACTTGGGGTTGGTAGCAATAGCATACAACTAATGGTTGGCATGATGGAGCTGCCTGGAGGAACTCTAGATTTCCACAGGTACGCACCAGAGGTTTACATTGGCGAAGGTAGGTTGGGCGAGTTTCCTGAATTGTCAAGTGTCAGGAAATTCAAGTTGACACCAGAGTTGGAAAATCCTATGCCAGAATGAATTTTTGGCATATTTGATTCAATGGATGGCAGTTGGGTTATAGACATTTTAGAAAAAGGTAAATAGCTTGAAACTGAAGGAGTTGTGTACTCAATTGCAGGAGGTACAGGGACAATTTCGACATGTATAGGAAGAGGCTGAAGCAAAACTAGCGAAAACAAGGAAGGAAATAGATAGGACGAGGCAAACGTAGGAGGAGCAAGATCAGTTGATCAACCAGTTGAAGTCGGAGTGTACAGTGAGAGAGCATGCCCTTGAAGCCAAGATGGAGGAAGTCATTCATTGGGATCAGTTGATTGCAGATTGAGATGAGCAACTTGCAGAAGCTGCAAGGAAGGAGATGGAATTAGCCAAGAGAGAGGCAAAATTGAAGGCTTGGCTTGCGGAGATCGAGTCGAAGTCACAACACTATGGTTTAAGTGGGCTCGATATCAAGTCTATACAAAGAGATCGAAAGGAGAAAACAAAGCCCTCAAATTGCAGATTCAGTAGTTGGCAGGAGTACCTGCAAAAACACCTCAGCCACAACAGAGCTAGAGTCCTCAGGAGCAGCAACAGTCGTCGACAAGGACGTCGACCAATCTAGAGGGGAGGGCACATGTAGGCACTAGTTTGGGCATGTCATCATCTCAAGTGCCACCTCGGAGTTAATGGAGATTAAGTCAAGTACACACAAAATTTTGTCATGTAATAGTTTTGTCATTTTGAGTTGTTTTGTTACACGTACGAAAGTGTTTGACAAAATGTCGTACGTGTAATTAATAAAGACATGAATTGTAAATGAAGATAAATGCATAGGAAATGTAATTCAAGAAATAATGAGGTGTTGGGGTAGTTAGTTGGAGGAAGTTGAGGATGCATCTACTCCCCGGTTGTATAAATAAGACCCCTCCCTCATTCAAATGTATGGTACGAAGTATGAGGGTATATCCAGGCATGTATTTTTGCAGATAATAAGAATACTTCCATTAAGCCATTGTTGTGCAGATTTATGCTATTGTTGTGCATGTGCCTGTAAATTGCTCTTGTTAGACAATGTTATACATGACCGTATGAATTGTTTCCACCATAGAATGCTTGATATAGATAGTTGTGCAAGGCTGTTTGACTTCCGAACTAGGCCGTTTGAACTGCTGTACTGAGCCGTTTGGATTGCTGTACCAGGCTGTCTGACATTGTGACAGGCCGTCTGAAACTTGTGCAAGGAGGCCGTCTGACCTATGCTGTCTCTGCAGGGCTGTGTGGTCAAAGACATTGTGGCTGTTTCCAGGATTGCATGTTGATGCTGAGCATTGGAGTTGCTGTGTGTCGCTGAATTTTCCTGTCATCCTTCATTCTTTCTTCCATCAATTGTGGAATGCCACTGCTGTGCTACATAAGGTCCTTCGCACGTGAAGAAAATTCGGTTCAATTTCATCAATATCATTCTGATTTAACATATAACATATTTTCTCAGCAAATTATTGTGTGCCAAAACCAAATATATGGATTTGTTGCTAGCTGAATATATTTTAACTGGCTGAACACATATGTGTTGGTGCTCTCTACCCGAATATGAAATTTGTGAGGAATAGTTTCATAATAGTACCTTCTTTGGTCTGTACGTGCATGAATTCTAAGACTTGCTTGTTCTAAAGTCTATTCCGTGTGTCATTTTTTTGGGCTATATGGAGTTGAAAGGGGCCCCACCCATATTACATCTGTTTCTATCAACCACATGGGTGGGCCCCCTTTCAACTCCATATGGCCTAAAAAAATGACACACGGAATAGACTTTAGAAGTCATGCACGTACAGACCATGAGATTTATATCAGTGTTTGTAAGGAATCCAAGAGTATGGCTCCTTTGCACCACGATCTGGCTAAGCTTGCATTTTGTTTGAATTGTTAGTGACAGAAGTTGTGTTTCAATGTGTGTCTCTATATGAGGGGAGAGGTTGCAATGAATGTTTGGAGGAGTTGGATTTGTGTTTCATTGGCAGAAATGCATCCTTTTTCTTATGATTATTTGTTACAAGTCAATTCTACATATCAAGTCATTTTTCTTACTTATAGGTTATAGGTTGTATATGAGGTCTCTAATCTATGCATAATCTTTTGTCCCGCTATCATAAAATTGATCTAATTTGATAAGAAAGATCTTAAAAGAATGAATACGGTATCCACTTTCCCTCCTGTTGACACCATAAAGCAAAAATTCAGGTTGAAGAAAGACTATGTGGATCCAAAAATGTTCAACAGATTTTATTCATTCCATGTTCTTGTGGCTAGTCCTACATTGGGGAAACTGGGTGCGTTTTCAATACCAGGATAAAAGAACAGAGAATTTTTTTGCAATATTGCTCCACTGGCAAATGAGCATTCACTGATCATGTTGCAGAAATTAATCACCCTTTCTGTATGGAGAACTCCATAGTTATTTTTTCAGGAGAAAGTTGAGAGAACCCATTGAAATTGAAAAGGATCTTGA
Source organism: Wollemia nobilis (assembly GCA_028583015.1). Taxonomy (NCBI): domain Eukaryota; kingdom Viridiplantae; phylum Streptophyta; class Pinopsida; order Araucariales; family Araucariaceae; genus Wollemia; species Wollemia nobilis. The sequence goes on from JAQPPZ010000135.1 coordinate 14,253,323, forward strand.
CAATCTTGACAAGATGGGAGAAGATTAAGCCCCTCTTGGAGACCTGTCTTGAATAATAGCAAAACTCGGCCTGAGTCCCGAGTACTTGGCCAAGTCGGAGTCCGAGTGGACTTAGTCGCGTTGAGTCCACTCGAACTTGTTCTTTTCCTGGACTCGGGCGAGTCCAGGCCGAGTCCGAGTCCGATTCTGACCGGGACTCGCGGGTCCTAATGTTGGGATTCGGCCGGCCCAGGGGAACTTCAAATTAAAGTTAAAATCCGGCGCACTTTAGTTTTATAACATTGATAATTATAAAGTTTTAAAAACAATAAACATTACGAGCTTCCCAAGGATTTTCCTGTTCCACTATACATCGTCAAATAAAAAATGTGGGTATAACAGACTAAAATAGACATCCCTTTGAAATAGTTAGTGTCACTTCACGTATTATAACAAGTATTCAGACTCTTCACTGCTATTTCGTCCATCCCCATGAACTAAAAAATCTAACTGAAACGTGAAATATTACAAGGGTTAGGGCTCGGAAGTAGGTGCATTGGTCCATCCCCTTTTGAACTTAAAAATCTTACCAAAATGTGAAATATTACAAGGGTTAGGGCTCAACGGCGGGCGTATTGCTCTCACTGAGTCACAATACTGCAAAATTCGTTCCCGAAGTTGAGGTTGCAGAAGAAGTTGGGGCGTTGTGACAGTGGACGGCTGGGCGTCCATGCTCCATAGACCAGGTTTGTCTGACCCTAAACTTCTCAAGTGGTCTTGGTTCGGTGTTATGATGGATTATAAATATGCATGTTATGTCTGGTTGTCTTCATTTCCTTCAACCTAGGATAACATAAACTTTTCGAGGGAAATTTGTTGAGGGCCATCAAACTTGCCCTGACGAATAGGATTTACTTTAGGATTTGGCAAAGTTTCATTACTTTAACGTTAACATGCAAATAAATATGCATATTAAAGTGAGAGTGAGCCCGAAGTAATGGTGTTCGAGGTTTCCGTGTTCCACAACCCAAACCGCAAGGCAGAAATTTGGACATAATAATTACAGAAAATGATAAAGTAAAATATTTGCACTGGTGAAGCAAATACTGAGCATCTTTTTTGGACGAGAACATGTCAGCAGTTTGTAAACCCAAGACGTCCCACACCAAATTCAAGAACACAAAAAATCACCTCCGCGAATGCCTTATTTATTCAACAACCTAGGCTGGCCGATATATATAAAAATATCAGATAACAGTCAAAAGTCACAGTTGTTTAGGTGCCCTTCCAAATAAGTGGATTGGAGCCAACATAGATAATGTGGATAACAGCAATGGTTATCGGGATTCAGAAACATCTTTGCTTGACATCGGATTGAATTTGGTCGCAATTCTAACTCGTTAGATAAGACTATTAAATAGAATAAGAATGGACTGCTAAGGTTTTGGAACTTAAAAAATGGGTATAAGGTTAAAATTTTAAAGAAGCATATATAAATTTAAATGATTAAATCTTATAATAGCCTGACAATTATATATATTTAAAAAATTTTTACGAGAGTTTTTTTGCTTGATTAAACTAATATTACTTAATTACTCTATTTTGTTATAGATATAAAGGTAATAAGTCAGTAGTATGACAAGCAAGCACATGATATGGTATAATGGGGAGTCCATACGAGATTTTTAATTGATATATAAAGTGATTTGATTTTTCTTTGCACCTTCAAAGAAGATTATATATGTATAAAATTTTAATTATTTTAATATATATAGAATTTTAAAAGTATAATAAGAAATAAGAGATGAAATTATAATTAAAATAAAAAAGTATATATTTTTATATATTAAAAAAATAAACTTTAAACTTTAATTTATATATGTTCAACCAAGGAGAACTAAGCATTGACTTTTCTCATTGATTTTTTTAATATACATTAAATTTTAAACTTTAATAAAAATAAATAAAGTTTTTATATAAAAATTTAATATGTTCAACTTAATTTTAATTTAAAAAAATAAATTTATTGAAAAAATCAATTAAATTTTTTAAGTTTAAATAAAAATATTTATAATTAATTTGATGTTTAATTATTATATTTTATAACTTTTATATAGTTTTTATTGATTATATATTTGATCTCATTTTTAACACAATATTTAATTATATAATTTAGACATATTTCATATTTTTTATATATTTAAATTTTTAAATTTTTTAATACTATCATCCCCCAACCATTATAATTGAGACATATAGTAAAGTTTATTCTTAGAGCTTATTCTAGGTCAAGGGGCAAATCAGTTCTTAAATAGTTTGACTTTTAAGAGATTGTATTTGCTTAGTGCTACTGCTATTTGATTTTGTATTCTGTCATGGCTCATGAGCACATTTTGTACTGTAAACATTTTGATGAATACAAAAAGAATATAAAACATTCTGATGAATACAAAAACGAATATGCCCCCTTCCTCTTGTTAATTTCTTATTTGTGTAATGTTGAATGTTGAGTAAGTGTGTTAGAAGATACTAATAAGTAATATATGATTGAAAAAACTTATTTATTAAATGAAAATTTGTATTTTTTTTCATTTTTTGTTTTTGCTGAGTTTTTTTGCCGAGTCCCGAGTCAAGGGTCCGAGCCTTGAGTATACCTCGCCGAGTCCAAGCCAAGTCCGAGTTTTGCTACTATGCAGTTGAGCTTACTTAGAGATTGCATCCATAATCCCTAAATTTTTGAATGTAAATTTAAAATGACACCTTATTTAATTGTTGTAAAAAAGTGATCCAAATCATTCATTGTATCCTAATGATGGATCACAAAGAGTGATCCAGAACATTGATTTCCTATTCTTTTCTCAACAAAGTTTTGTTCGAGAAATTTGTACCAGAATCTATTTGTTTGCTATCTTTTACTTTTGATTATGAGTTCCTCCACATAGCCACATGCATGCATCTGAATATGGCAATATGGAAGAGGGAGAAGGTGAGTGAAGCTTGAACTGGCATGGATTTTTTATTTTCTTCAGGTTTGGCATTTGCTAGATTGAATAATTTTACTGGGGGTTTCAATATGCAGGAGCCAAGTTTTATTATCTTTTAGTTGAATCAATTTATGTTTTATGTCTTGTGACAAATCAAAGTTAATCATCTCCACAAACTTAATAATTTCTTTCCCTGTATGAATAGAAATGGAAGATAAACCCAGGCTATTGATACTTTATGCTTCCCAGACTGGGAATACAGAAGATGCTGCAGAACGCATTGGACGTGAAGCAGAGCAGAGACATTGTAACTCAGTGGTGTTGTCGATGGAAGACTTTGATGTGGTATTTCCTATAATTTCTTTGGTTCCTTGCATTTGAGATTGTGTCTATATTGTGTTATGGCTTAGGCAGGTTTACGTCTACATTTTTTATTTCATTTTTTCTTCCCAGATTATGTAGTCTACCTTATATAATATATTATAGTAGCTTGTTCTGTTCTAGTTTGGTTGTATTGGATGCAGGTTGAATACTCTTAAGTTCTTAACTACTTTATCGTGTTATTCTTACGAGTGAATTGCTTAGCCTCCTTGTTAATTTCTTTTGGTCATGTATTGAGATACACACACTCACAAACATATATAGCATACTTAACCAACAGGAAAGTTGTGCAATAGTCACTATTATGAATTTACCAAAAGGCCATGAAACTTCCCAACTAAATTGAAAATTCTTTGTTTCTGTTGAACTCTCCTGGAAACATTTGTTTCTTAAAAATAATCTCAAAGGATTGATTAGGAATTGTGGGTGGGGTTTGGGAATGTTTGCTTGTAAAATTTACTACTTGTCCATGTTAAGGACAAAGTTTTTGATTTCAGAACTAAATTAGATTGGCATGAACATGTTGGATTTGGTTGATGTTGAGCCTTTAATAAAAATAGTTTTGACCTTGAAAAGTTATGGAGTCATAAACATATTAGAAACACCAAGAAAGAGGGAGAATTATAAAATATTGATAGAAATATTTAAGGAAAATTAACAAACAATAACTTAATGTTTAGAATACTAAAAAATAATGTCCATTTAGGTTAATTCCAGTCTGTTATATTTAGTCAGTTTATTAAATAAACATGAAATGTGAGAGATGTCACAAGGGTTAACTATTGACTAGTTATAAGTTTATAACCATCAGGTTGTTATATACGTTGTAAGCATTTGCAGGTTATAAACCCCACTTCAATGACAGAAAAATATTCATATAATATTCAAACTCATTGAAGACACCTCATTCTCTTGCCTCCTTTCAAGGTTGCCTCTTCTTTAATTGCATGCATGATTCAAACATGCTATCAGAGTCCTTGGAGGGTCTTGCAAGGTGTAGCGCATGGTTGACATTCGAGGTTCAGATTAACAATTTTGGTCAGAGGCTAGACTAAGAATATCTGAGAGAGGATGAAAGAAAACACGATAAGAATATACACAAGCTATCACATGAATTTAATAACACATAAGGCAATTATATAAAAATTTCAGAGTTTATAAACTATTTTCTGTTGAAGACATTAAAGCTTCATTTGAGTTGATGGTACTAAGAAGTTATTTACCTTCTTCAGTCAGTTGGCATCTCCATAAATTTATCAGCTCCTTCAATTAATCTTTAAAAGTTCCTCCTTGCCTTCTTACAGATGAGAAGGTGATTAATCAAGCATTCAGAGATGATGTTTATTGGTAATATTTTTAGATCGCTTGGATTGCTCCATCTCAGCTTCCTAGTCCGAAGTTGGCCTCCTAGATTAAACAGTTCTTGAGGATTGAGAATGGCATTATTATTCATCCTGATTATGTCCAACGACATTGGACACAGTCTCAGGATTCCTCCCAGTCAGCTCAGGGTGTGCTCACATAAGTTGTGAGTGGAGATAGACCATTATATTCCTTGAGAGGATAGGGTATGTTGTCTTTGCTCCCGGGGAGGTGGAGACTGAAGAACAATTCATTTTTAAATGTCCTGTTTATTACGAGATATCAGGGAGGTACTATTGCTTGTATAGAGACTCAAGTGGATCACTTGTCACTTTTATAAGCTATCTTGACCAGAGATGCTTGGCTTTGCATCTTTGGAAGGCTATCATTCTTCAATGTCAGTATAACAAGGGAGACAGACTACTACACAACTAATCACCTCATTCTTTCACTATATCTTTGCTGGCAAGAGTAAGAAGCACTGAATTAAAGCTACAACTCTCTAGAATGTTAATGACAAATTTGTGTGCCCTTGTCTGCATATGAGAGTGGCTACTAGGGCTTCAGTGCTTTCTTCGTCTTGTGTGTAGAGGGACAGGACTGCAGTTCTCTAAGACTGGGTTTTGGCCACTCCTCATGTACCTAGGAGTTGCAAATGGACTTAACTTACTGGTTTCCATAGCTATGGATGAGAGTCTTGAGGGGTTGAATTCAATGTCTTCCCTTGATTATACAACAAGGCTTCCCTGGTCCTAGTCATTCTTTTAGTCGCATCATTTGATCTTGTATTGGTCCTTTTGGGATGGTCAGTGATGACAATGGTTACACTTCTACTATACATCTCTCTACAGATTGGTGTTGATGCTTGGATACACTGTAGCTCTTTTCTATCTCTCTTTTACCTTGATTGCTGGCTCTCTCTTCATCATTACTATTAGTATGTTAGGGTTTACCCATTTTGGGTTCAACACTTGAGGCTGTAGCTTCATGCCATACAGTAGTTCCACATTAATGTAGTTACTCTATTTTCGTAGTCCTTTTGGTTACCACTATGCATTTTAACAGCTCTTTTTGACTTATCCCATTGGCTTTACTTTTGTCATCTGAACATTAATAGAATTATCTTATCTTATCTTGAGCTTAGTGTCAATAGTTTAGGTATTTTACAGGGCACTATACTACAAGTACATATTATCGAAGATTTGGTTTGGAGTTAATACCCCTACCAAAAGGATAAAGTTTTGTGGGAAGGAATTGCTCAAACTGTTTGACCGGTGCCTGAAGCTTTCAAACAAAACAAGACTAGAATGACACAGATCCGAATGGAGTTTTAGTCTCATATGACTGTTATCCTATCATAGAGAATTCTGTTCAATATTTCTATTCTGCCAGAGCCAAAGAAAATTTTCTGAATAATAACTGTATTTTCAGAGACCAGATATTTGCTAGAGATGTTGGCAATTTTCTATAACTGTACTTGCATTTTTGTGCGACCAAACATTTATCAGAGTTGCTGTAGATTCTCTGAAAGATAAATTTTTGTTTTTTTCCAAACGAGTTACATGGGATTGAAACAGGTGCACATATTACATCATGACCATGTTGCCATGGTATTTTACCAAACCACATTGTGGAAAAACAACTTGGAGTTATGCATATATCTCCTGGCAAGATTTGAACCTGGGTCTCTACATTGGGAGCCCATATTTTTAACTATTTCATCTCGTGCTTACTGTTGATGCTGCATTCCTGAGATGATTTGACCTGTAAGCATGGGAGATTTGCATGAGTGTTACTATGAGTTCTGCATTATTCTCGACTGACAATTTAGAAGATTGTCCCTAGTTGGGGTGTTTTTTCTTTTCCTATTTTTCTTTTTTTTTCATTTTTAACAATTGATATATAGACATGGACAGACTGGGCATTGAGTGTCTTTTAAAAATATCAAATACATAGGCGTAGCAGAAATACATGATATTCCCTACATTTTAAATTTGAACACTGTTTTGGTTCATCTATTCCTTTGGCCTGCATGACATCTGGTTGAATTTGAATGTTGAGAGAGGCAGACCTCCTTTCATTTAACAGACATGCAGGTGTTTTTTTTTGTTCTTGGGACATTATATTTGGTTGTTAAGTTTACCTATAGATGGAATCCCGAGCCTTTATAAACTGGTGGATATTATGTTGAATTTAGAGGTTGTTTTTTATTTATTGATATATGCCTAAAACAAGGATTATTGTTCATGGGTTGTTTGCGGAGACAGACAGAAAACAGAAGACACCATTGGATAGAAATTGGAATTCCTGATATGAGGAGCCTTTAATAGTTCATTTGTTACTTTTTATTTTTTTAATGAAATAATTTCTGTCAAAACAAATTGTCCCAGATAACAATTTTGCTGATTTCCTTGTCTGCATTTTTTTTTTTTTGGGGGACTTCTTTTTGTGAATGGCTGCATATATGGGTTCATGGTCCTGGTACCAAACAATGAGACCTTCATTTATATGAAAGCCTTAGTCACCTGATGATGCATCTGGATATTCATTTTTGGTGAATTTTCAATGTTTTTAGGAGCTTTTTCCTTTGTTCAATGCGGAGCCTTGTCATTTAGGCTGGTGACTTAGGTGTCATATATGCTTCTTGAAGACTTTGAAAGAAGCAAAAGTCCTTTTGAATGTGTTTTATAGCTTGGCAATGTTTTTGAGGCTATCTAAATGGACATCAAGAGGGGGTACTAGAAAATAATGTCCATTTAGGTTAATTTAGGCGTATAATTATTAGGCAGTGTATTAAATAAGCATGAGATATAATTAAAGATGTCGTAAGCTTTAATGATCTAATTAGATAAACACCCAGTAACTATATGGTGGTTATACACCCAACTTAGATGATATATAAATATGACATTCAAACTGAGGAAAGAACCTCATTCTCTTGCTTCCTTTCAATCATGATTACAATATAAAACTATTCTCGACTGGTCCAGGGTTTATCATCAATGTATCAAAAGGAAGGAAACATTTGATGGTTGTCTAGAATTCTGGTTCTGACTGGGATTTAACCAGCAACTAAATCTTTTTATGGCTAACAAGTATAATGTTCTAAAGTTCGACCACCCACATTTCAACTTGGAGTGACTAGACAGACATAGATACATATGCAAATATATATAGGCACATAAATGATTCTCAAGCACCTTAGAAAGATCAAGCATTTGATAGTTAGAATTATTTTTTTTAATGGTTGTGGGGCATTGGAATGGGCCTCATGTTATCGTGGTATTACAACAAACGGTATTACCCTTCGTCAACTTATCATGAGAGTATCCATCACAATATGGGGATTTGGACTTAGGTTGCGCTCATATGATTGCATCCCATTTACTGTTGCTCCACAGTGCCTTGGACAACTATCTATCTATATGTATGTATGTATGTACGTACACATGTGTGTAAATAAATTATATGTGGCTTTCTCTTGGGAGCCACTCCTATAAAAATATCAAAACATTACATAATCTATTAGATCAATTATACCATATCTAGCATGTCTTTTCTATCTAAGATATTCGTCATCTGCCTTGTAGAAATGCAATACAATACACTACATGTAACAAATTTTTCAATCACCTTAAATTAAATTCCATTAAGGCCTTAACTTTCTATATTTCATAGAATTTAAGGAATTCCATCATCCATCCTAGAGACCTGCTCTCTATCTGGATTAGATAAGTCATCTTCTGTTACACGGCAATAACCGGCTCCGGAGGTTCAACAAGATCATCATGGGTTTTTAAACATTCAACTGGATATTTCCCAGTAAAGACATGATGAACTTATTCTGTTATTTTACTGTAAGTTCTCAAAGTTCAAGTTTCTGAAACACTCTTTTGAGTACCCAGGCATAAGCTTTAAGTATAAATTTAAGTTGTCATACATTATTGTTCTTCCTGGTTCTGTCATAAAACAGGGTATTATGGTACTATCAATGACAGGTCACTTTTATCCTTCATAATTGTCTCTTACTGTCATAAGTGTATACTATGATACAAGTATGGTTTGCAATTGTGCAAGCAAAGCAACCAACAGTTAAGTGAGAATCATAGCACAGTCCCATAAAGCTATTGTGTTCTGATCTTGGCAGTCAAAGCAATATTTTCCCAGCTTAGTTTCATCTTTTAACTCTGTCATACTAATCAGCCCGAAGTAATGACAGCTCACTATATCAAGTAAGATGTATTTCAAATAGTACAGTTCACTATTTGCAAAAGCAAGAAACATAATTCATCTTACAGCCAAATATGACATAGATGGTTCAATTATAAAAATCATAAAAGAACATAAGGATATTTAGCTCACTTCTTTGCTGCTAAAGGTATAATCCAGCTTTGCAAGTAAATCATGATGTAATCATAACTACTACTGAGTACACAATTATATGTGCTTTAAATTACAGTTATAACCATACAGAATATATAAGTGAAAGCACTGGGATCACAATCATGTAAACACAATTAACTTGCTGTTATAACTGTCTCAGGTTTATAAGTAAAGCATAATACCTATTGCAGCCATAAATGTCTTCAAGCTTTTATGGAAACGTACAATAATTTGCATTCAAAACTGTCTCAAGTTTACAAATGTAAGCTCATGAAATAGCAGTTAAAACCATCTCAAAGCTTTGACAGTACAACACATCAAATTGCAGTCAAAGCTCTCATAGTTTTAGAGTATATGTGCATCACATTGAAATCAACTGTCTCAAGGAATATAACTATGTCTCTTCCACAGAGTACATCCAAAGATTAAACAATATTTCACAATTTCAAGCAAGCAAAGTACAAATTTGTCATTTCATTCCTCTTCCATTTAGAGCTACAGCTCAAGGCATCATCTGAGCACTTTTCCACCCAACCAAGTAACATTACTACAATGTCCCCGTCTCAGCTTCATGATGAAGCTCTGGCCCTTCACAAAGGGGCAGATACATAGAACCACCCAGCTAGAGAGGCCATCTGTGCAAATGCTCTGTGCATACTCAGCCATGAATTCAACGAGTGCTATTACTCATCCTAGATCTAGATTTGGTGCAGCGATCAACCTGCACTATTGGGATGCAATTACTGTGCATACATATTAATAATTTTGCACTCCGTGTACAATCTTATTATTAATTCCCATTCATGGTGCACTTTCTCTCTATCTAGTGGAGTGATTCAAGATTGCACACAACAATTCATTCCAAAACATTTCAATGTCCATAAGACCAACCATTTGGTAACCAAGGATAAATTCCTTTTTAATTGCATTCACTGTCTTTTAACAGTTTCCAATTCTGCTACTTGCATGTAATAAGAGAGTAATCTAAAAAAAAATACAACTATTATTGCAGTCATACTTTCAGACATAATTTTCAAACAGCATCCTTCTAAATACCAACAGGGTACTCATATCCATATTGGAATTTAATCATGATAATGATATTATTATCAATACCAACTTATAAATTATTTTAGAGACAACTAAACTACAGCAGCCTTTTTTATAAAAGAAAGACATTAAATTTCCTTTCACCAATCAAGTCTGTCGTACTGTCAAAAATTTGGTAACAGAACATTCAACCACAATCAACTTTTATTGCACAAAGCATTTCAGTATATATCCCAGTTCTGGCTTCGGAGACCCCAAATCATACAACTATTATACCTTCCTAATTATTGAGGAAGGTGGAGGTTTCACAGTTACTCATGAACTCAGAAATGCATGAACATAGAGGTCCACATAGGTCTCAGCCATGCCAGAGCATGCTAAGGTACAGTAATTCTCTTTTCCAAAAAGGCAGTCCCAGTTCACAAGAAATTCCAGTTCAGCTTAGAAGTATAGAAAAGCTATACAATGCATTTAAATTTCCTCACCAAATATGATTTCCAGGCAGGATTGAATGGTCCCACATGCAAGCAATCATTACGTAGAAGCAAACTCTAAACAGCAGACTCATTATACTCATGCAAGCAATTAGTATTGTCAACAAAAGGTTGAGCAATACACACACACACTCATCAGAATGCCAGTAACAGGTACCCATCCCCATGGACGATCAAAACATAGAACTATGTTGCTGGTTGTGAACAGAATTTCAATTTTGTTGGGTTTCAACTGCAACCTCCTTTTCCTTTGGGTTTTCATATCAGCACTGGTTTGCAACATGAATTTAGTGAATACACAACCATTTTCCCATTCACAATTCCAAAAAAATCAGAAAAAGTATTTACCAAAATGTAATCACAGTGAAAATAACAATAGGCTCTAATTTCTCATTCTGGGCAGGCTGGAATTGGCCTTAAAAATCCTATTGAAAGGAGAACAAAATACCAGCAAAAACATACTTTGTATACCAGTAATGAAACCCAAAACAATTTCTATTTTATCTCAAAGTTTTTCCAATACAAGAAAATCATTCCAAAAAGTATTCTCCTTTCTTTTATTGCAAATTGCTAACCAGAAAAGACAGTAACTTGACCTGGTAGTGGTGTCATATGCTCTTGGTTCCTCAACTCTGCATTTCCCTCTTTCCCCTTTCTCCTTAGTCTCCCCCATTCCCAAGCAAAGACTGCAATAAATCCCCCCAGAAACAGTACGCAAGAAGAAGGGATGCCCAACAATATGAGCAGTTGGTACAAGAATCCACATGCACAAGAAGAGGAGGCCAAGATTTCGACATTTCCTCTCCATTCCCCAAAACTCTCACCACTCCACTCTGGTTGTTGGTTTCCCTAGGCAAGACTCGTGCCCTAGCGCCAAAATGGAGGATGAAAAATAAAAGTATGAATGGCAGCGCTTCCATTACCTACCACCCAACTTTCTCCCTTTTGCTAGGTTTACAAATGGCGCCCATGGTATTATTGCAAGTATGAGGGATGCCGCCGCTTCCCTAGGTGCAAAGCCAACCAAGTTCATAACACAAAAAAGGGTGGTCTACCATCAACTTATAAGACAGCATTTATTCATAACATAATTCAAACAATTCATCCAAGCCATATTGAGATTTTACCTTTTGTACTGATGACATTTGATTATATGACCATTATGCATTTGAATTGAAGTCATTCATGGTTCTTTTGACGAAATTGAAATTTATGCTTGAAGTCATTCATGTTTCTTTTGACGAAATTGAAATTTATGCTTTTCATAATTCTGCAAACAACACTCAATGCTTATTAAATCAGCCATGCATAATTCTGGTTCTGGTTTTGTCTTTCATTCCAACATTTACCTAACATCTATTTAATTATTTTCGACATGTATAAAAAGTAAATATGAAAATGAATAACTAATGAAAAAGTTAAAAGACTGCAAATTTTAGGGCAACTCATTCATAGATTCATTTCTATGTGACTATCATTTTTATATGATATGTGAAATTCTTTGTACATATTTATATTTAGTTTATACATTTACCTAAATGACAATATTTATTTTCTTTTTTGATACTATGATGAATTTCTCAACTAATTTTTTCAATGATGATTATTAAATATTTATATCCTTGTCGAACACGAACATGAACCAAAACTTGGTAACTTATCCCGTAATAATTTTTCTTTGGAATGCTAACCCAAGGAATGTTGAGGCCTTAACGAGATCCTTGTTGAACACGGAAATCGGCCAATGCGAAAGGCGCATGTGACTACCTGATTTGATCTACTTTGTTTAAGAGAAATAAGTGCAAGAGAAAAGAAATGTAAAATTTGATTGGAGCCACATAGATTGAGAGCAAAATTGGTATGGATGTCTATTACTGAGTAGATCACATCTCAAGAGAATGGGTTTGTAGTTTTATTTTGCTTGCAACAAAATGTTTGAAGGGATTGTTGCCACATGAGATTGCCCAATACGCCTATTGACCCATGTATATTGAAAGTTTGAAGGAATAGCATCCCTTAGGCCATTTAAATTGACAAAGGAAGCAAAATCCTCTATTGCTCTAGAAAAGCCAAGAATACCACCCTTTTTTCTGAACGAGATAGAACTATTTTGAACTCCCCCTTCCCTTGCCAAACAAAGATTGCAATTGTGAAATTTGACATGAATTAAGCGGAGGTCCATCCAACTTATATCTTGTATAGTAACTATATTTGGAGCATATATATATTTATAACGCCATATTTTCCTCTTTTTTTTTTTTTTTTAAATTTAACAACCCAGTTACTTCTTGCTTCTAGCAATTGTCCATACCGTTTGTGATTGTCCCATACTGTTGCAATACCTCTTGAAGACATTTCCCCATCTTGTAAATCTTTTTGAATATGTCCTTACATTCCTCACTACCTATTTTTGTTTCTTGTACATGACAACCTTTTTCTTGGGTTATATGGAATTGAATCAGGCCCCATCTATATTACATCATGATTGCTTTACCAGGGTATTTCAACAAATCACATAGTGGTATTTAGCACTATGCATATATCACTTGCATGTTTTGAACCTAAATCTTAGCCTTGAAAGGCCACATTTTTAACCACTTGAGCTCATGCCATTTGATTAAAATGGTAAGGTTCACCCATAGGATTTGAACCTTAACTTGCTGTGTGAAACAACTTGTTCCCTACCACTTGCTTCAAACCTCTTTGGCTAATTGTTAAGGTTAACGTTGGGTAGAGCTTATAAAGGACATGAGGGTGATGAGTATATTCGAACCAAGGTCTACGACCACTTGACCCAGGTCCATGCATATCCCTATTTTCGATCCCTATCTCCAAGTTGCCTCATGGCTCTACAAGGCACCGATCTATGGGATTGGAAATTGGGCTTACGATGTGAAACTCCTCATTTCTCATAATTTGCCCCAAACTTATTGGATCAAAATGTTAAGGTTTACTGTTTACCTATGGAATTGGAACCTTGGTCTCAAAATTTTAATAATAGTTATGACAATTTTGCTGTCTGTAATATATATATATATATATATATATAAATATAGTGTTTTGTTCAAATAGATTTTAAAGTGTAGAATCAACTGTTTGTTGATTGAAAGAGTGATATCAAAGAGTGAGGAGTACATGATCATTTCCTTTCTTCTATGCAAACTGAGTACAATAAATTCAAAAGAGAACAAAAATATTTTCTGCAAAACGGGCAGAACATATTTGTAAAGTGAAAATCTATTCCATTCAAGAAAAAGAATGTGATATTTGAGATATGAAATTCAATTACCTGATGTTTATTACTCTATTGTTATAGAATATATTTGTTAGGGTACCCAAGATAAGTACCTAATAAAATAACATTGTATGGTATAGTTGGCATGAGCTATAAATAACCCAACTATAGTCTTAGTTATCAAGTTCGAGTTCGTATTCGAATTCGATACTTTTGAAGTTCGAAAGAAATTCGACATGTTTAAAAATTCGTAATAAAATTCGACATAAAATTCGATATATATAATAAATGTATATATATTTTCATATAATTTTTTATTTTATTTTTTATATAAAATTTAAAAATCAAATATACAAAGAGCGCAGCTCGGAATGAGCGAGCGCAACCAGGAGTGAGCGAGCGCAGCCAGGAGTGAGCACAACTGCAGCCAGGAGTGAACACAACGAGGAGTGAGCACAACCGAAAGCAAGTGCGAGCATAGCCAGGAGCGAGCGAGCGCAACCAGGAGCGAACACAACCAGGAGTGAGCACAACCGAAAGCAAGTGCGAGCACAAGCGGGAGTGAGTGCAACCATAAGCAGGTGCTAGCACAAGTCAGGAGTGAATGCAGCCACAAGCAAGTGCGAGCATAAGCCAAAAGTGAGTATAGCCAGAGACAAGAGTGCGAGTGCAAGCCGGGTGTGAGTGCAGTCGGTATCGAGTGTGCAATCAAAAGCGAGTGCGAGCATGAGCTGGGAGTGAGTGCATCCAAAAGCAAGTACAAGCACAAGATGGGAGTGAGGAGGAAGTGTGAGCAGGAAAGCAAAAAGTAAAAGGCAAAGTGTGACCAAGTAACAAGTCACTTCTTGTTCCAGATCTCACAAAAATTTAGAGGATTCATTTGAAAAAAAACCTAGGTAACATGGAAAGAAAGTCATTTGTGAAAGTCCTTACTGAAAGTATGAATGGACAAGTTGGAATTTTGGATGCCCTAGCTAGCAATAAGGGTAAGAGAGAATCTATGGCAAACCCAGTCTGGGTAGCAGATTCTACACCAGAAGTGATTATTAAAGATGATATGATTGAGCATGATATAATGATTCTTAAAACCAGAGGGTTAATCTGTAAGCTTCATGGATATTGGCCAGGTTTTTTTGAGATTCAAAATGGATTAAGTGGAAGTGGGGATTGAATTCAAATTACTCCATGACTTTCCTTCCGAAAGGATTTTTCCTCATTATTTTCTCCAGTTTAGAAATAAGGGATAAAATATTGGATGGAGGCTCGTGGTTTAGGGGTAAAGATGCATTATACTTAAGACCTTGGAGTGAGAATTTTTAAAGGCTTTCGGTATGGATTAGGCTTTTTGGACTTCCTTATCAACTCATAAATAAGGAGGTGTTGAAGAGTATTGGTAATACTCTAAGCGAATTCATCCAAGAGGGACCATCTACTAAGGAGAGAAGGCATGTTGTATACACTCGAATATGTGTTTCCATGGATATTTCTAAACCTTTACCACAATCAATTAGGATTAAAACTGAATCAAGAGAATGGGATCAACAGGTGGATTATAAAAACATTGCATTCCGATGTCGCAAATGTCATGAAATTGGGCACATGGCAAAAGACTGCAAAGTAAAAATGGAGGAAGAGATGGAATTTTTTGGGCATGAGGGTAATTTCAATTGGAAACAAGTAGACCATATCCCAGAAGAAGCTAGGTCAAATCAAGAATTTTCCACTCCTAAGAAAGTGCAAGAAAAATCCCTCTACATCATCAAATGGAAAAGGCAATTACAGTTCACTCGAATCAGCCATTAGAAAAAAAAAAAATGGTATGGAAGATGAGGAAGTACATTGCGCAAGTTCAAATATAGAAGGAGCTCAAGGTGCAAAGGAAGAGGGAAGGCAAATTTTAATACAAAGGAAAATGGGGAGATGAATCTTAAATCAAATGAGGTGAAGGAGGTCAAGCTTAATCCAGGTAAATCACCTTTACTATCCTGAAGCTTATGGAGGATATCCAAGGAAATTTAGGATTTTCAGGCCAACATAAAAAAGTGATGACTATGGAGGATCATCTTTGCAGTTTAGAGTTTTTAGGGCAACATAAAGAAGAAAATGCTAATGAGACTATTCCTTGCACTTCTAGCTCTTTTAGGCAACATAAACCTTTAGAAGATAAGTCTCATTTTGAATAATATGAAAAAATGGAAGAGATCGATGAAGATGAGAGTGTTGGCAAGAATGGAAGAAGGAGAGGAAGGCCATCAAACCATGAACTAAGAGAAAAAGAAACTCAAAAGGATATTGATCTGGGAAGCCAAATCAAAATATCACAGGTGTTAACAAGAAGTGGGGCTAAGCCCACAAACAAAAATAAAAAGTATTGATGATGAAAATGATATCATGGAATATTAGGGGTATGAATAAAACCCCTAAAAAAAGAGTTATTAAGGAATTAATAGGTTGTTATAGCCCTGAGTTTATTTTAATACAAGAAACAAAATTATGCAGTGAGGAATGTAAGGAGGCTTTTAAGAAGATTTGGAAGACAGGTGATTGTTTAGCAGTTTCTTCTACAGGAGCTTCAGGCGGTATTGCAATAATATGAGACAAAGGCAAATGGGATGGAGAACTATTAGAAGCAAAAAGTAATTGGGTTGTTGGATTATTTTGTAGGAAAGAGGAAAACATCAAAGTTGGGGTTATAAATGTATATGCTCCAACTATAGTTACTCCACGTGAAAGATGTTGGAAGGACCTTAGTATTAGTATATTTTTGTCAAATACAATGATGATTCATTGTGATCTATGGATTCTTGGGGGTGATTTTAATATTGTTATATCTCCTTTGGAAAAGAAGGGTGGCATTTTAGGATGGTCATGTTCTAAATCAATGCAAGATTTTTTTTCATTTGTCAATTCAAATGACATTTGGGATGTTAGTCCCTCAAGCTTTCAATACACATGGGATAATAGACTCATTGGGAATAATCATATAGCAGAAAGACTGGATAGATTCTTGTTATCCAATAATTGGTTGCAAACAAAGTATACAATCTCTTCAGATATTTTATTGCGAGCAGGATCAGATCACAAACCCATTCTTTTGACTTGTGAGTCACCTAACAATGGTCATCCAAAGCCATTTCGCTTCTAGTCTATGTGGCTCCAAGACCCCGATTTTTACCAGATGGTTATGTTATGGTGGGATGAATCAAAATTTGAAGGATCATGTATGTACAGGTTTGTTCAAAAGTTGAAACATTTAAAGGAGCAAATGAAGATATGGAATGTCAAATCTTTTGGTAACATTTTTAAAGAAAAAAAAAATTGAATTCAAGCTCCAAAATTTACAAGAGATAGTAGAAATTAATGGAATGGACCAGGATTCTTATGTGAAAGAAAAACAATTACTTTCTGATTATCATAATGCATTGAAAAAGGAGTCATATTGGTTTTAAAAATCTAGAGAGAAATGGCTCAAGGAAGGAGATAGAAATACAAAGTTTTTTCATGCTACAACAAAAACAAATTTTTCTGTTCGTCATATCAAAAATATTATAACTCTAGATGGAAGAAATATTGAGGATGAAGAAGATATAAGGAAGGAAGCATTAAATTATTTCAAAAATATTTTGTCAGATTCTAGGCAAGATAAGGAGGCACAAGAAAAACTTCAGCAAAATATTCCATCAATTATCGCTCAAAGACAAAACGAAAGCTTGATGAAGAAGATATCTATGGAGGAGCTCCATGAAGCAATTTTCTCTTTCCATCCTAACAAGGCACCTGGCCCTGATGGATTTCCTAGCAATTTTATTTCAAAATTTTGGGATTTTTTGAAGAGTGATATATTAGATGCAGCAGAAGAGGCCCGAAAAAGGAAGGCTATAATAAGTAAGATCAATGCTACTCTTATTACCTTGGTTCCAAAGAAGGGTGACAAAATATTTTGATAATTTTCGTTCAATAAGCCTTTGTAATATGATTTACAAGATCATCTCAAAAATTATGACAAACAGGTTGAAGGGCATTTTAGGGTGTATTATCTCAGAGGAACAAGGTGGCTTTGTTAAAGGTAAACAAATTCTTGATGGTATAATTATTGCACAAGAGGCCATACATTCTCTTCATTCCATGAAAAAACTAGGTATGCTTTTGAAATTAGATATGAACAAAGCATATGATAGGGTTTCTTGGAATTTTTTACATGCTATTCTCAGAAAGTTTGGCTTTGATTATAGTTGGTGTGAGTGGATTAAATGTTCTTATAGCACTGCAAAATTTTCTGTTTTGATCAATGGTTCTCTTGGTGGGTACTTCAAGTCATCTTGTGGACTTCGTCAAGGTGATCCTCTTTTTCCTTATCTATTCATTATTTTGGCAGAAGAATTAGGGAGAGCATTTTCAAAGGCAAAAATGGAAGGAAAAATCAAGGGTATTCAAGTTGCAAAAAATGGTCCCTTTGAATCTCATCTCCAATTTGTTGATGATACTTTTCTTTTGGGTCATCCCTCAGTCATTGAGGCCATGGAGTTTAAATAAATATTGTCATGTTATGATAAGGCTACTGGACAGTTGGTAAATACTTCAAAATCTAGGATTTTTTTCATTAATACTGTCCTAGATTTACAACAAATTATTGTGAATATTTTGGGGTTTAAAATTGAAAATTTTCCATCAATCTACCTGGGTATTCCTTTGTCTGATAAAGGAAATAAAAAGGAGATTTGGATCTCTTTTTTGGATAGAATGAAAGCTTGCTTGGCAGGTTGGAAAGGTAAGTTCTTAACCATGGTAGGAAGGCTACAACTCATAAAGACTACTTTGCAATTCATTCCTATTTATATGATGTCACTTTCAAGACTGCCAACAGGTATTGCATCAGAAATTGATAAAATCAAAGAGAATTTCTATGGAAAGGTTGTGAGGAAAAATTTAGGTTTCCTCTATGTAAGTTGGAAAGGGTTTGCAGAGGAAAGAATATTGGAGGAGCAGGCTTACGGAATTGTAGACTTATGAATTTGGCATTAGGAGCAAAGCTTGGGTGGAGATTATTCAAAGATCAAGGAAAGAATTGGGCAAACATATTACTTCAAAAATATATAGGTTCTCTTGATGCAATGAAATTGTTTAGGAAAAACTACCCAAAGGATCATCAACATGGAACTTCATATCAAAGAGTTCGCAATTGATAAAAAAACACATTAGATGATCAATCAATGAGGGGAGTTATGCAAAATTTTGGTCTGATGCTTGGTTGAAGCGTTATCCTCTCATCTCTTACTCAAATTGGAAACCATTGGCTCAAGCGTGCCTAGCATGTAAAGGTCCAAAGGTCAAAGATTATATTATTATGAGCAAAAACTCTAGATCATGGATTTCTTTTAGTGACCTGGTTAAAGAAGAGGAACTCAAACAAATTGCAGATGAACTTCAAAATATGCTTCTAGAGTTTTATTTGCCAATTTTTACACGAAAAGATGTTGTTTTGGAACTTATCAAAGGATGGTGGATACTCAGTAAAGTTGGGATATGAGGATTTAGAACAATCAAAATTTCCCTCTCCCAAAAATTTTCCTTGGAAGAATGTTTGGTCATTAGAGGCTCTCCCTAAGGCCTCAACATTTCTTTGGTTAGCAGTTCAAAGTAAGATTCTTTCAGGAGAGAGTCTACAAAGAAGAGGATATTATGGACCCTTCATATGTGCCTTGTGTGAGAAGGATTTAGAAATGTCAGACCATTTACTTCTTCATTGTTTATTTGCTCACACCATTTGGGGTTACTTTTTAAAAAATATGAAATTATATTGGTTATCTCCATCAACATTGAAAGAGTTCATAAAATGTTGGATAAATTATTTTAACGTTAAAGCATTATGTATTCTTTGGAGGATTGACCCTGCCATTATTTGTTGGAATTTATGGCTTGAAAGGAATAATAGAATTTTTAAAAATAAATATCAAAATCATGCCCAAGTTTGGAACAAATCAGTGCCTCTCTTGCAGAATGTCTACAAATATGGTGCTCATCATGGGAAGTCTCAATTGCAGAAAAAGAAGTCTTTATAACTTGGCTACAGGATTTGAACATACATGGAAGAGTCATCTGCGACAACGGAATTAAAACAAAGGATAAATGTCCAAAAATTGGGTTTTTAAAAATTAATTTTGATGGTTCTTCTAAAGGAAATCCAGGAAAAGCTGGTGGAGGTGGTGTTTTTAGAAATAGTGAAGGCAAAATTCTCCTCACTTATTCAGAATCATATGGAACTTTAACTAACAACTATGCAGAGGCTAGGGCACTTTTTACTGGGGTTAAAATTGCAGCAGAAAAAGGATGGAAATATATTTCAATTGAGGAGGACTCACAAATTATCATCAATGCTATTAACAAAAATGGATGTGGAGACTGGATAAAAAATAATATTATTGTTGATGTTCATCATCTATTACTAGAGGCAATCTCCTGGCAGTGTGAGCATATTTATAGAGAAGGAAATTGAGTAGCAGATAAATTAGCGAATTATGGTGTTGATTTACATCCTCGTGAAATTAAAATTTTAGAAGACAACTGGCCAAGTGAGATTTTATGTCTTATCAAAATGATGTCAAGGAGTTGATTGTGGAAACATAGCACGTTGAAGAAGTTGAAGAATATAAGAGAAAAAAGAAAAGAAAAAACTGTGATAAAAATGTTTACTACAACAAATGTAATATTTTGATATTTTGATGGGAGTGGCCCCCAATAGAAGCCACATATAACCTATTCAAAAAAAAAAATCAAATATACAAAATTATAATATTTGTTTTTAATAATATTTTTAATATTTTTTAAAAATATATATTTTAAAATATATTAAAATATTTTTTAAATATAAACATTTTTATAACTTTATGTAAATATAGTAATTTTTAAACACATGAGAAGATTCTTAAAGGTTAAATCAATAATTTTTTTTGAAATATAAATTATAAGTTTTCTACCAATTATAATTAAAAATTATAAAAAATTGTTGAGATCATGCATAAAAGAAAGCACTTAAAATATCTTATATTATTCAAGTTTAAAAATTAGAAAAGTTTAATTTTAGGTTTCCTTAGAAGCTAGGGTTAAAGAGCAATGTTTTTTTTCTTTTATTTTAGGGTTAAAGAGCAATGATTTTTTTCTTTTATTTTAGGGTTAAAGAGCAATGTTTTTTTCTTCTTTTATTTTAGGATTAAAAAACAATGTTTTAATTAATTTATTTTAGTGTTAAAAGCAATGTTTATTTTTCTTTTATTTTGAAGAACTCGTAGATTATTTGAGACAAGGAGCATTTCAAATAGCAGGTGCAAAAATAATGAAGCCTTCAAATGAGAGATTTGTTTGTCAACTGCAACTTTCAGAGCTATCCATTCTCTCAAATGATGATAAAGAAATAAAGAAAACAACATCCCATGAGGTTGAGAATAGATTGAAAATGGTTGCTTCCGATAGTATCTGCAAAAAATTTCAAGCTTCCAAATTGCATGTTGTAGGAGGGAGATTGCAGGAGGGTTTGTTCACAGCTGCCGTGTTTATAGCGCTTCCTCTATATTTTTTTTCAATAGCTAAAAATTGATTTTAGGGTTTTTGATGCTTGTTTTTCACCCAATTTTTTTTTGGCCGAATTTAGGGTTTATAGCGCTTCCTCTATATTTTTTTCAATAGCTAAAAATTGATTTTAGGGTTTTTGATTCTTGTTTTTCACCCATTTTTTTTTTTGAATGAATTTAGGGTTTGTTCGCCAAATTTATGTGATAAGGTTTTAAATTTGACGATTCCGAACTTCATATAGAAAATTTGACGAATTTGATAACTAAGACTATAGTTTAGTTGCATGGGCTAACCCAATCATATTATGTAAATAGTAAGGGCTAAAAATAGCCCAAGCTCTAGGAAATTGTATTATAATAATGAGTGGGATAAGGATAGGGTCATGCATTTCCTAAAATAGCACAAGAGGATGATTATATAAATAACGGACCTGGTGATGGTAAGGCATCAAATTGAATCCAATTCAATAAGTATTGTAACAGTCTTTGCTCGTGGAGTGGCTCTCATCTTGGGAGATATTGTGGAATGGTTCCTTCCTTAAGGAAAAACATTGGTGTTGCCCTACTTGAAGGGTATTATCAGATCTGGTCTATGTGTGGATTAATGATTGTGGTTGATTTGTTTAATATTTAGCTTATTGTGGATGTTTTTATATTTATGAGAAGCAAAGGTTTTTAACATCTAGTATCAGAGCAACGGTTCTGGCAAACAAACGAATTTTCATAGGGTTGTAGAGATTATTTCAAGGAGGGAATAAAAAGAAACTCGTCATATTTTTCAAATAGCTATATTTTTTTTCAAGCAGTCATATTCAGATTATTCGTACACCGTTGTGTAGATCATTTTGAGTGCTACAAAATCTAGTCATGTATTAAATTTTGATCAATATTGAAGGAGTTATGGCTGTTTGAAGTTGGGCTATCGACACTGTTTTTTGGCTGCACAAAAATCTGTCAAAAAGAAAAAAAATCATTTCTTTCAATTTGGGTAAGCAATTAGTTGTCATTTGTTTTGTTTTGAAAAAAATCTATAGAGCTAATTGTCTGTAGAAAAGAATAGAAGAGATTTGAGGAATATTATTTTTGAGAAATCCTAGTTTATTAAACCCTATCTGCTTTGGAGAATTTTTTGTGTTGAGGTCATGGAGTTGCTAATATTCATTGGAAGGGATGATATTGATGCTAGAGAATGGTGGAAAAATTTGAAATCTTTAAATTCTGCTAATTTTGCATGGAAACATAAGCTTAGTAATTCTTTATGAGAGGAAGCTTTATCTTGGTATATGAATTTTGTTTGTGCCCATAATTTTACATATACATGGGAAGAATTTGAAAATGCATTTTTAAGCAAATGGGAATTTGAGAAAAAGGATAAAAGGATAGCTACTACTTTGATCGATACACTTGAAGACTATGAAGAATAAATCAAATGTCTTAAAGAAGAGAAAAAAGGAACAAATTTGGATGATAGTTTGAAGGCTAAGGGAACCACATCTTTGGAGATAGATAAGCAAGAGGATGGTCAGAGGGATTTATTTTCATCTGGAAATTCTATTTTGCAAGTTCACGGTTGCAT
Organism: Wollemia nobilis; assembly: GCA_028583015.1. Lineage (NCBI taxonomy): Eukaryota > Viridiplantae > Streptophyta > Pinopsida > Araucariales > Araucariaceae > Wollemia > Wollemia nobilis. Next base: position 14,276,332 of record JAQPPZ010000135.1, read on the forward strand.
TCAAAAGAAAAAAGTCATTGTCACAATAAACCCTAACAACAAACATAACTTCATCAGCATGGACTTGGGTAACAGTTTACAAGTTCCAGCAAAGAGTATCAAAGATGGATGCTTTCAAGGAGAGAGATTTCAAAATTTTGAAGACTTGAAGCTTTCTATGGATAAGTATATTTTGCATGTTAATTTTCATGTCATTGCTATGGATGATGTGGATATTGTTCTTGGTTAACCTTCATTTGATTCTTTGGGTGCTATTAACATAAGTGTACAAAAGAAGTTCATGAAGTTATGGTATAGGAAAACGAAGAACATTGCAGGATATTTTGAGCTTAAGGAGCAAGGATCCAAGGAGAAGCAAGAACCAGTTATAGCAAGGGAATAGACTAAAGAACCGACATAGGAATCAAAAGTTGAGTCAACAACAAATACAATAGCAAAGTCTAAGGAAGAAGCAACAACAAAGTGCGAGGAAACTCTGTTAGAAGAGCACAAGGACACACCAAACAAAGGGCACATAAGAGAACAACATGTAGAGGAAGTTGAAATGAATGAAATGATTTTAATTATGTCCACGAGACCAAAACAGTCTATGGGACCAAGAGCTTTAATACAAGATGGGGTATGGTGTACAACCCTACTCCCTTTTGAATTCAAACCTTGGACCTTCTATTCAGAGTTCCAAATTTTAACAACATCCAAGAAAGAAAATTGTTCAACAAAGTTAAAAAGCTCAACATCCTCTTATCATATTTTGGAGTGTGTTTCTTTTGTTGTTGATTTTGATGAGAAATTTCCTTGTTTTTTCTATTCTAAATTCTTCAAAAGGTTCCATTAGTGAGTTTAGTTTTAGAGTGTCCTCATGTGCAATACTGATGTTATTGTAGGCTTAACATTCCATGACAAAATGTTTTTTGGTCTCCACTACTCCTGCTGTGCAAAATACACATTTTCCTTTTGAGGAATTGTCCATCTCCTAGTTTCACATATGAGATGGTGTGAACTAGATCTTAGTTGGGCTATAAGCATTTTTTCCTTCCATTTGATCTTTGCATCTATGTACTTATTTTGGTTATGTTCACAGTTTGGGTTGAACTCGTTGATGTATAACTGTTTTTTCCTTCCTAAATTTTCAGTCCACATGACAAGTCTGAATTTTTCCCTCACATACTCTTTAATTTCTTTGTTGGAGTTTGGGACCTCATAAAATTAAATGCTTCATTTGTCCATCCGTTTGTTGTTTTGTTTCATCCATGTGTCTTTTCTTCTATTCAGTGTTTCTTTGATAGACCTGTTTTGGCAACCTACTATCTTCCATTCTTTGTATGTTCTTTAGGTACCCCAATAGACTTATCATAGCTTTTGCTTCTAGTAGAAAAGTCCTTGTTTCAGCAAGTAAAATCTCATATGGGACCGATGCTTTAATTATGAAATTATTTGTAACTAGTTGCTTTTAAATTCTTTCTATTTGTCTCCATATAAAATTTGATGTATTAGTAGTCCACACCTCACGTCCATATAGCACCACTGGAATAACTAATAACCCAAAAAGGACCCTAATGGTTTTCCAATCCCACAACTCTGCTTTTCTGACCCTATTTAGCAATGAGTAGAGTGCCTTTCATCCTGCTTGTATTCATTTTATCCTGCATATTCCCCAATTGAGTTTGTTTTGAAAATCTATACCAAGGTATTTGTATTCTGTTACTAACTCTAAAGGATTTCCTTCAAATAAAATATATGGCTGTTTTTGCTTTCTTTGAGTAGAGAAGACCATAATTTTAGAATTCCTAGTGTTTACCTGCATCCCAACTTTACAAGAATGCTCTAAAGCATTTAGATGTTCTTTTAAACTTTGAAGTGTCTTGCCAATCAAGATGAAGTCATCAGCATAGAGGAGAAGTTTCACTACATAATTAGCCAATTGTATTCCCTCTCCTCCCATCCTTTCTACCCATTCCTCCAATTTGTCAATGTAAAGGCCAAATAAAGTAGGTGACAATGGACAACCTTGTTTCACCCCAATATCACTCCCAAAACACTTTGATAGTCCTTTTGGAGTTTTAATTTTTGCCACCACCTGCTCATAAAGTCTGTGTACAGTTGCTATGTAGTTTGTTGGTATGCCAATTTCTTCCACTCTTTTCCATAATTTACCTCTAGATATGGTGTCAAAAGCCTTTTTAAAGTCCAGAAAACAACATTAAACTTTTATTTTTTCATTCCATATCCTCTCTATTAGGTGCCTTAAAATAATGCAATGATCTATTGTTGAGTACATGGTTTAAACCTCGCTTGCCCTATTGCCCTTTTTCCTTGATTTTCTGCCCACTGACTGATTTTGCTTTCTACTATGCTGCCAAACAATTTTGTAAAAAGAGGATTAATCATGATGATGCGGTAATTTGAAGGATTGTTGGTGTCTCCATTTTTATGCAATGGTATGACTAGGTTGACTATCCATTCCAGTGGAAAGCCTTCTTTAATGATGCTATTAAAAATATTTTGGATTTGTGGTGCTAAGATGTCAACCCCACACTTGAGATGTTCAGCTTGTAAACCATCTATATCCTGAGCTTTACATGTTGCTATTTTCTTAATGCCCTCCACATATTTTAGAGAAAAATGTTTGTTAATTATGTCAGTTATAAGAGGGGTATCTTTTTCTTGGTTTCTCTCATATAATTGCTTAACATATTGCAACCATTGTTCACTTGTGATATTGTTTTTTTGTATGCCTTTTGCTTTGTTGTAGCTCTTTCGAAAATTGTCTTGGGCTATGCTTTGCAATATATATCAACTCTTTTTGCCTTGCTCTTATGTATTCTTCCTTTTTTGTTTTCACTAGTTTTTTATATATCTTGCTATTTGTTTTCTCTTTGCCTGGTTCTTTCAAGGTTCTCCTTACTGCTTTGCATTCTTCATCATACCATGGATTTACAAGGAAGCTTTCATGTTTTCTTTTCGTGGGTTTTAACTTTTTGCATGATTCCAAGGCTTCTCTAATTATATTCATCAATTTACTGCTATCAAAAGTATAAGTTATGGTCGATTTCTATTAGATTTTGATTAAAAGAAAGTCTAATGTGCATTATATGATCAAATTACAAATCCCTCAAAAATTACTTCTTCTACTTCCCTTTCCCCTTTGCGAGTTTCTGGCTGAGTCTTTGTGAGTTTATCACTGAATATTCTCAGGAAACTCTGCTTGGCAAGTAGAGTTACCAAGAAGGAAAACTCTTGATTACTTGCAAGTCTGTCGAGTATTCACATAAATTCTGTTATATGATTCTAATTGATTAAGCACACCTTATCCTTGTAGAATAACCACATGCTCAAGCATTGATTACATAAATAAAAAATTCACCTGTATGGGGTTTAAGGGCACCATGTTGCTGAGAAATGTCATATGACAATATGATTCTGTCACAACTTGTTTCATTTTGTGGCCTGCATAGTGAGTGGGCTTTGAATTGACTTCTAAAATGCTTGTCATGGACTGCTATGCCCATCATAGGTGGTTTTATTTTGCCTGTTTCTATTGACTGGTGGAAAAAAATATAAAACTGTTATTATGTTTGTTAAATCTAAAAAATCTGTTATTTCTTTATTAAATCTATTGAAACTGTTTTTTATAAGGCTTACCATTGGGGGCCTACAGGGCTGGTGCCTCATAACTAGGCTAAGTTGCCAAATGGCAATTTCAACGACTCCCAACCTTGGGGGCCTACAGAACCGGTGCCTCATAACTAGGCTAAGTTGCCAAGTGGCAATTCCAATGACTCCCAAGCTAATTAGGAGCCTGCATTTACACCAAAGCATCATTAAAATATTTATAAAGTAAAACCTTTTTGAAGCTGGAAATTGTAAAATGTAGCTTCCAATTTTATCAATTATTCGAGATGGCTAAGTAGATAAAATAATTTCCAATTGCATATGATATTTCTTGTTGCTATTACGATAGATTACATCGAAGCACTACTTCATGGTATACAATTTTTTGATGCTTACCTATAACTGCTATCTGATGACTGTCATTTTATCTATTCGCATCATCGATAAACAATCAAGGAATTCATCAAACAAATAATTGGTGATTGTCAAGTTTGTCAAGTTGAAAGTGATTGATTTGCATCTCTTGCATTTGATATCTATTGGTGACAGCTTCAGGTCTAATTTTTTCCAGCAAACAATCTGCAGTATACCATTTTTTTTTTGAAGCATTGATGCTTGTAGTTGAGACTGTGAGAGTCATCTTTTTCTCTTCTCATGTCCTTCTAATTGGCAAACTCTACTTTATGCTGCTGCACATTTTTTTTAATGAGTTATATGGAATTGAAACAGGCTCCCCACCCGCATTACATCATTACCACGTAGTGGTATTTCAACAGTTCGGTAATTATGCATGTATTGCTTGGCAAGATTCGAACCTCAGTCTCCTCCTTGAAAGTTGAGGAATCTAACCAGTTGAACTAATGCCATTTGATGCTACTGCTGCACGTTGTACCATTATTTGGTCTCAATATTAGCTTCCACTATAACAATGGAGATATAGCAAGCAAGATTTCTAATGCTTTTGTACAGGACATCCTTAAGGCTTGCCCAATTATATTGCTATCTTGCCCACATTAAAAGATTGTTATTTTTTTCCAAAGGCTTTGGCTTTTGTAGGTGATATTCATATTTCCAAGTGAATTTGGTATCTTGAAATTGTTTATGCCATTCGGTGTTTTAATTGACGAGTGACTTTGGTTGTGACCATTGTTATCTTTCTATATTTGTAGCGACGTCTTCCCTATGAAGAACTGGTGGTTTTTGTAGTTTCCACTACAGGCCAAGGTGATCCTCCAGACTCAATGAAGGTATTGATCATACATCATTTCTGGTATTTTTTATTGTCTCAAGATAGGATTTTATTTGCAATATGTATTTTGCCTTTTAAACTTCTGTCTTTTCGTGGATGTTGCAGTCATTCTGGAAGTTTCTGTTGATGAGGAGCCTTGGTCACCTTTGGTTAGAGCGAATGCATTACGCTGTATTTGGACTTGGTGATTCTGGCTACCAGAAATTTAATGTGAGATTCTTTTAGAATCATTTTGCTCGCCTTTGGATGCAAGAAAGAAAATATTATGTTTTTGGTTGCTTATAATTAGTAATATCCAATAATGCATTCTCATTTATTTAATTAATTTTTACATGAATGCCAACTGTGAAACTTGAATTAGTGAAGTGCTAGTGAACAGTTGAATTTAGTGGTTTCAATGTTGGAATGCTTGTACTAGGTGTTGTCACACTTCTGGGCATTACATTGAACTTTTTGGCATGGCTAGGGTTCACCCATTATTATTATTATTATTATTTTCTAATTCCATGAGTTTTTGTTACTTTTAGCTTGTAATCTCTCTTAGTTTAGGCTTTTTAGGTCCTCTTTCTGGCTTTCTTATGCTATTGGTTCTAATTTATCCTTTGAAGGGCCATTGACCTAGATTCATCCTTTGTGGACTTTAATATAATTTATTTCCTTTTTATTTTTATTTTGGTATGCCATAGAATATGCAAACTTCTGGTAAACAAATTGCTCTAGTATTGTAAGCATTGGAATTAAAGAAATTATAAACACAAATTATAACAACTACTAAGTATGTAAATATACATATAGCAATCAAGGAAGGGTGCATAGTTTTATATTACATGTAGTCTATGTGGATATGTACACACAAAAACATATACATATGCATGCTATACAGATATTCACAGACTAGGATTCTCCTCTTGAAAATAATTTCCTCCTTGTGGCTTGCCATTTCTTAACTTAAGAATTATAATAATAGCATGGATTGACAAGCTAGTTAGTTAATAGTGAGTGCCGATTTAAGATAGGTTTCCGAACATTTATTTTATATATATTGTTGATTTAAGAGTGCCCATTTTCATATGTAGTTTAAGCTTACAATTTACATCATTAATATTTGATTTGCATAATGTTAAATTCACTGTAATATGCATGGAAAAACTTTTTTTTCAATGAAAATTTGCATTTTCTTCGTTTTTTTTTTGCTGATTCTTTCCCCGATTTTTTGCCGATTCCCGATTTTTTCCGAGTCAATCATTTGCTGATTCCAATTTTCTCAATTATGCTTCTGAGGAAGCAGAGGAAATACCAGACTCAATTTGGGCCCAAAGCAGGTAACAGGGAAGGTCTCCTTCCCATGGATGATTACGCGTTCAAAACAGACATAGAAAAGATATTGGAGAAAGGCAAGGATACTAAGTAGACTAGCACGGCACAGTGTGGTATAAAATTAATAGGACTGGAACAGGATTCGCAAGAGGAGACTTTGAAGGCAAACATCTTACCAGAAAAGGTAGATGCTGCTACAAGATAGGATCAATGAAGGCAAACATATTACCAGAAAAGGTAGATGCTGCAACAGGATAGGAACAAAAAGCGGCTCCTCAATCTAGTAGTAAGAGGTAAAGAGACTTGGGACAAGGTAAAAGAGGTAGAAATACAAGGCCTGAACAACTAGAAAAGGAAATGTTGATTGAAGTGGTGTCAGGTTTGCAATCTCAGCTAGATAGGCTTAGTCACAACGCAAAAGAAGGCTCACCCTGTGTAATTAAGATTACATCTTGGAATATCAAAGGGATTGGCAACCCCTCTAAATGTAGGCTGCTAAAACGGGCTAGTAGTAACTGAGAGACATATTCTTTTGTCACATAAGAAACAAAAGTTTCAGTAGAAACAATGAGGTTTCCTCCCATCCATTTGGAAAGGAGCCAGTAAGATAGATTTCTCAACAGAATAATTAGCTGTATATGTTGGGACCCGAGCAGCGTGGATTGTGAATTTTTATACTCATCAATCAACTAGATCTCATGCTAGGTTAAGTGCTATACTTCAAATACCTCTTTTGTTCTCACCAATATGTATGGCTCTCCTCTTAAGAATGATAAGAGAGCTTTCTAGTCCAGGATAAGTGAGCAGATCGGGGTGCTAGCTAAACAAAAATGTATTTTGGGTTGGGATTTTAACTCAATCCTTGAAGCTTCAGATAAGAAAGGGGGATTCCTCTTCAACTTCTTTGGAAACAACAACACCACCGGATTTTGTAGATAAGATGCAGGTGTGGGATGTGCACAAGTGAGAGGGTTCTTTACATGGTCCAACATAAGGAAGGACAAAGGCTTTATTACAGAAAGAGTAGACAGATTCATGGCAAGCCCCTTGTGGAAGGAGGACAATGTTATTTAATTGAAGTACTCAACCAATCAAGATTGGACCACAAGCCTATTGCCCTAAGGATTGATGAGGACTCTCCTCCCAAGCAATGTCCCTTTTGAGTAAAGTAAAGGTGGTAATTGTCGAGAAAATTGGAATTGGCATAGAAAAAGAATCGGGCAAAATCAGGAATTGGTAAAAAAAAAAAAAAGGGGGAAAAATCGGCAAAAAATCAACAAGTTTTCATTGAAAAAACCGAAGAAAATGCAAATTTTCATTGAAAAAAAGCTTTTTTCATGCATATCACAATTTTTTGGGAAAAAATCAGCAAAAATCGGCCAGGCTGTGAATTGGGAAAAATTGGCTCGAATCAGGATTTTTTGCAGATTTTCTCAACTATGGGTGGTACAAGGATAAGAACAGCACGCAACATATTATGAGAAAAAGATATTTAGGTTTGAAATGGAACAGAACTGCACATTGTCATTTGTATTATTTATGAACAACAATACACAATCATGTACAGCAGCAATATTCGTCACTACAGATGCTCACAGACACATGCAAATGCTATACTCGCACACATACAGATATGCTCCCAGATACAAACAGTTGGATGGATGCATTCGGAAATAGTAAGGGGTCTCTTTATACTACTCCCGGGAATGGGAGGCAGCTGCCAGCTGCAACTTCCTTGTGCCTATCCCTAACTACCCTTACATGACACCTCATATACAAGACATTCAAATTACATGACATCTAATTACTAGCACACTGATAATGTCTGATAATCATTTTGAAAAACACTTAGCGTGCAAACTACAAAATGACAAAACTTTATATACAATCAAAATTGTATTTGTGTGCTTGTTTCCATATGCTCTTGTTTACGTTCAAGGTGGCACTTGAGGTGGTGCCCTGTCAGAATTGGCTGCTACATCTGCCCTTTCCTCTAGATTGGTCGACATCCTCATTGACAACTGCTATTTCTCCTAAGGGTTTTGGCTTTACTGCGGTTGCAGAGTGGATTGAATCTCAATGGATGAGGCTCCCAATTCGTGTACTTGCATCTTACAAGGCATCAGTTTACTGCTTTAAGCGCTTTGCATCAGCTCTGTACATTTCCCACTGGAAGCCTTAATGTTGCGACTTCTGCTCAATTTCTGAGAGCCTAGCATGCAACTCCACTTCCAGCTTCTCCATCTGCAAGTAGTTGATCCTTTTTTGCTATCATCCGATCATGATGGGTTACTTCCTAAACTATGGCTTCGAGAGCCTATTCTCTCACTACACATTCCAACTTCAACAGCCCAATCAGCTGATTTTGTTCCTCCCATTCCTTCTTCAACTGATCTACTTCCTACTGCAATCTCGCCAGTCCTGCTTGGGCTTCTTGCTTCACTTGTCAAAGCTGCTCTATTGCTTCCATCTGTTGGATGAACTGTTGTTCCCTCTACAACTTCTGACTATTTGCCATCTCATGGAATGTCTCCAATCCAACTGCTCACGGTATCAGTTAGGTCAAAAAGTTCATCCTAGTATGTAGATTCCAACTCTAGTGCCAGTTTAACTTTCTTCACAACCGCAAATTCAGGATAGGCATCAAATCTATCCTTGTTGACATACACTTGAGATGGATGCCTATACAAAACTGTAGTTCCCTTCGACAACTCCGTCACTACAATCATCGTCTACATATTGCTGCTCGCACCAAGTTCCCATGGTTGAAATTAGTAAATTTCAGTAAATTTCTTCTTTCTTTCCATGTCCTGTTCCCAAAAGATCAATCCACCCAGCTCCACATCTACCCTTAGCTGCCATAGTTGCCATTCTCTGACGACATTGACTCAAAACTCGTTGCACACCTTATTAATCTCTCCACCTAGTTTCTCAAAGAAACTATAAACCTGTTCATTGATTTTGGTGCCATAGACTGGGGACTACAACAAGTTTGACACTTCATTGAGTAAATACTCGCTCATGTCACTATTAGACCTAGGATCAACATCCTCCAAGGTGGTTTCCTCTTTTTCCACCCCACCAAATCCTCCTGTGGCATCCTTCCCCTTGTCAGCATTGCCTTCTCTTGCATTTATGGCTGCGACTGTGTATCTTCTTGCTTTTCTACTTCATCCCCTGTTACCGCTTAGTCGCTTACTACTCTGGCCTTTCTACCACAAGACATGCTCTAATCTAGGGTTGTTCCCCTTCTCATACTACACCAAAGGGGTTGTAGTGGTAGATGTAAACCCAATAGGTTTATCATCATCCAAAGGAGGGGAACCACATCGCTCGGCTTCCTCCACAAACTGTTGTAGTGTAATGGTCATGCAACACTCCCACTAGAAAATTGGTCTGTCCACCTAAAATCCTACTCTATAAAATCCAAGTGTCCCTAGATCAATCCCTACGGCCTTTCAAACTCAACTAGAGGTGAAGTGTCCATCAACTCCAAAGCAGCATTTACATCCTCATCTACCACAATTGGGTCTGGCTACACCACTTCCTACGCAACTTCCTCTCCTCTACTCTAATGTGTCATCTCATCCATTGCCATTGCCCATCCTGATCATTTAACGACCCTGCTCAGTTTCCAAACAGCTTGACTTCTCCAATCCACCTGACTTGGGCTCCAGGCAACCTAGCTTGAGTGTCGAATGGCCTTGTTTGATTACCAGACGGTTCGAGATAATCATCTGATAAATCAGAGGATGTCTAAGACTCGAACGGCCTAGTGATGGCTCAAACGGCCCTCCCCTTGGGCCTGATGGCCCGCCCAAACAGCCCAAGAGGCCCTCATCGCAAGTTGTCCTTGGACAATCTGATTGACTTGACAACCCAATCAAATTGCTTGAGGAATCATTCAAACTTGGAAGATAGCGGCAGCCAATACATGTCCAAGTGCCATCTCCTTGAGACTAAGACAAATTTCGACTTGTTCTACATCTTTGTTGACCTGGACTTCAACTAAGCCTGACTACCCTTATTCGTCATTTGTTCATCTGCCATGTTGCTATTGCCTCTTCATCTTCAGATGTGATTTCAAGCTCATCTTCTCGTTCTTCCTACAAAATATCACTTGGCAATAGATTGTCACTAACCTAGCAGGCATATGATTACCTCATCATTAGCAACTCTCAGTATCGTCCTTGGTGTTCCCTGCCTGAATTGTCTTTAGAAGCTCGAGCTTGGGTTGGCACTAGTCCAATCTTCCACTTCACTACTTAAACTTGTCAAGCATGCATTGCTTCTTTCTTCCTTAGATTGATTGTCATTATCCACCCTTTTGTTTGGCAATGCCCATTCAGGTGAATTGGTGCTATGAATAGGTTCATGTAGCACCTCATGCATATGTCTCCATTCAATTTCTAACAATCTCCTGCCTGGCAGAGTCAACAATCTGCTTGTCCTAACATCGCTTGCCATGTTGGTATTCTTAGTAGTCTTCTTCCAAAAGTTCAACTTCTGTCACATGGTCATCAATATTTTCCAACATTCTCTCATTTGTTGTGCACCTCCAAGAGTATCCTTCGAACTTGTCTCTTATCCACATAATCTATTTTTGTCGGTTGCTTGTATATCCTATCACAATTGATCAATTTTGTGCATGCTCTACAATTGAACAATCCAAACATTCAACTATTCATTCCTTTTGTGCAATTGTTGTGTTTCTTCACACATTCTTTGTTGTGTGCGTCCAATGGTTGGCATCTGGGTCATCCCTTTGTATTCGCTGTCAACACTTCGAGGTTCTTCTTTTGGTGATTCTTCTTGTCTAACATGCCATGCCACCATTCTCTACACATCCTCATTGCCAAGTGAATTGTGACCACCTTCAACATTAGGAAATTTGACATGTACGCACAATCTCCTAGACTCAGTGGGTTTGGGCATCAACTCTTCCTGCTCTACTATTGGTTGCATGTCATTCCCTTGACTCCTTGCAGCTTCTTGTTTGTACAACCATGCCAACTGCTTCGCAAGTTCCCTGATTCCAGAGTCACTTGTATCATCCGCATCTTCTCCCATGTGGCCACATTCTCCAACTTCATTTATCGAGAGCCACTCAAAGCATCCCAAAACCGACTCAATCATATCATGTCGTCCAACAACTTTTCAACTTGGAAGGATCCACGCCACAAGGTCTTCAACTTCCTTGACTTACTTTCATGCTTGCCATTATACTTTAACACGGGGTCACCTGCCTTAAACTTTCGTAGATGCTTGTCGTGACAAAGCTTATGTTGACATTAGGTAACCTCCATGACCCATTGTGCTATCACTCTCTTCTCATCCAGCTTGATGAGTGTCATTAGCCTCTTTGCCAACATTCAAATAACTCTTGCAACTGAGATGGATACAACAACATGAAGTCCTCCGCAACAACTTCACAACTCGTTGGCACATATCGCCTGTAGTCACAAACTCCTTCGTGCCACGATAGAAGGTGGACCACCACAACCCTACTTGAAGCACCTTCCTCGTGATTGCATCTAGCCCCATACATCCTCCCACCAACCCTTCATGAGCCTCCTTCAATGCTGCATTCACCTCCTCATCCATTATGCATCTTCACAAAAGTCCATTTAGTTTGATTTTGTAAAACAATCGAGCAATCAATTGAAATGGTGTTGACTTTATTATGACATTGATTGCTGACAACTCATCTGTAGCTCTCCTGTCGGCAAGTGTTCTCCAATGTACTTGTGCCATGATGGCAATGCAGTGATTGACAACAAATGAGCATCCAAAAATTCATCTAATACTCATCCTTGTACAGGTTTTCCCAAGCGAATCCTTGATAGCTAATCCACTATAATTTGTTTCTTCCCCTGTTTGACCACCACTTGAAACACGAACTCTTGCAACATGACGAGCCACCTGCTAACTTGTCCATGAATTATTGGTAGGGCCTGATGATCGACATAGAAAGTAAAAGGATTCACGTGCAAGTAATGTTTGAACTTTTACACCGCATACACCATCCCTAATGCTTCCCTATTCGTTGTGTTGTAATTCTTTTCCACTCTTGACAACAACCAACTTGAAAAATATATGGGTTGACCTAGTCCATAATGTCCTTGGGCCAGTTTGTATCCAATTGCAAAATTGGACGCATCCAAGTGGATCTGAAATTTTTCTCCCAATCTAGGAACACCAGAATGGGTGTGCAAACCAGCTTCACTTTCAACTCCTTGAAGACCTTCTGGTGCTCCTCCCTCCACCTGAAAGGAAAACTCTTGCTTGTCAACGTGTCTAGCAAGAAATCTGTGCAAATTTTTTGTTGAAGTTTAGATAATACCCGACATACCCCAAAAACAACTTCAACAAATTCATGTCATGTTTCCTCCATGATCATCACGATGCGAATGTTTTCAGGACCGGCCTTCAATCCTTCCTTCCACACCACGTCCTAGCAACTTTCCATATGATTCCAGCAGCTTACATTACTTCAAGTTCAAAGAAAGTTGAGCATTAGTCTTATGCATTCTTCCAATGCCTTCAAATGCCCATCCTTCTTGTACAATGACCAATCCAAAAAACACCTTCACTTTGCCCAATGAGATTTGCTCGAATATGTACAAGATGATCCTTTGGAATGTGGCAAGGGCATTGCATAAACCGAAGGGCATTTGATTGTATGAATAAATATCATTTTCTACAACAAAGGTTGTCTTCATCCTGCCTTCCTTGGCAATACTAATTTGATTGTAGCCTGAAATCCAAAAATGAGTAGATTTCATGCCCTACTATCTCCAAAATCTAATCAATGAATGAAATTGAAAAGGGATCCTTTATTGTCATCACGTTCAAGCTCTGAAAATCGACACAAATGCGAATTTGACTACCCTCCTTCAAACTAATGACTATGGGAGACACCCATTTGCCAACCACCACTTTGAATATTATGCCCGCATCAAACATCATGTCGATCTCTACGTTGACTCAGGCCACATACTTCGAATTCATCCTATATGGCCTTCTCGTCACAGGTTGCACACTTGGAATCAACGGAATTCAATGTACGTACAACTCAAGTGGAATCCCTTGCAGATTCTTATACATCCAAGAGAAGACCTTGTATTGCATGAATATTCTTGAAGTTATAGCTTTTAAAACTAGGTTCCACTCATCTCCACAATGGATCATCTTCTCTTCATCACCGTCATGAAGGTTTACCTGCACCATCTTCGGACCTTTGTACTTGATGGTGTGGGGTTCTTCCATCACTCTCGCCACGTCAAAGGAATGTGTCGGCCTTTCATCAATATGTGTCACTAACACTATATTCTGCAAAGTTCTTTGGGAAAGATATATTTTCCTCCTTGACTTCTATGGTTGGTTTCAAAGTTTGACTGCATTCGCCTACTTCATACGTGCTATGAAGTCCATCATTCTGGTCTTCGTCCTCCATGCTTATGAACATGCAGTTTGGCTATAAAACCTCATAGTCTTCCATTTGCCAATGGAGTAACCCGCTATTTGAGTGCCCTTCATCTTTTGTGCACTCTTCCAACTCCAACACACCTTCACTTGGTCCTTGTTTGCCCATCAGATCTTCTTCATCTGATGAAGGTTTGCCAAACAAAGCAGCGTCACCAACTCTTGCTAGCGAACTGGTTCTTCAAATTTATGACATATTTGTGCTCTCCTTTCTTGAATGTCAACCGATCCTTCTCCTAGTTACGATTACTTTCGTTGTGCATAACCATCCCTGCCCAAACAATGCATCGTTGGCTGGTTTTTGCATGGTGATAACCATAGTTGAGAAAATCTGCACAAAATCTGCAGAATCCCATTTTTTTGCCGATTTTTTAAAATGCTGATGCAATCGGCAAACTCTCGGCAATGCAAAGATTTTTTGCCGATTTTTTGAAAAAATCAGCATCGTTGATTTTTTGCCGATTTTTTCAAAAAATCTGCAATGCCGATTTAGGGTTTTTTTATGCAAGCCCATTTTTCAGCTGTTAATGTTTGAACTTCGAAGTTTAAAGTTTAAACCCAAAACCCTAGTCTAGGGTTTTGGGTTTTTTTTTCCTCTTTTTAAGTAAATATTGTTGCCTGATAACTATGTATGTAAGCCCATTTTTCAGCTGTTAATGTTTGAAACTTTGAACTTTGAAGTTTAAACCCTAAACCCTAGGCTAGGCCCTAGGGTTTTGGGTTTAGGGTTTTTTTTTTCCTCCTCTTTTTAAGTAAATATTGCTGCCTGGTAACTATGTATGCAAGCCCATTTTTCAGCTGTTAATGTTTGAATTTGAAACTTTGAACTTGAAGTTTAAACCCTAAACCCTAGTCTAGGCCCTAGGGTTTTGGGTTTAGGGTTTTTTTTCCTCCTCTTTTTAAGTAAATATTGCTGCCTGATAACTATGTATGCAAGCCCATTTTTCAGCTGTCAATGTTTCAATTTTAAACCCTAAACCCTAGCCTTTTGGTTTAAGGTTTAGTTTTTTTCCTTTCAAGTGGTTGTAACTTTGTCGTTACTTGTTTCCATGTGCAGGCATATAAAAAATGGAACCTTTTTTTCCTTGTTGTTACTTGTAACTTTGTACCTTTTCATATTATAAGCAATACAAGATGTGTTTTCTCACTTTCATGTGTACTTAAAGCTTGAGCCTTGTATGATGTCTTGACATGAATTCTTGCTTTTATTGCAAAATTTGATTTGCATAATGTCAATTCATTGTCATATACATGAAAAAAACTTTTTTTCAATGAAAAATTTAATTTTCTTCGGTTTTCTTTTTTTCCGATTCTTTGCTGATTCTTTCCCTGATTTTTTGCTGATTCCCAATTTTTGCCGATTTTAAAAAATGCCGATTCTTTGACGATTCCGATTTTTTCAACTATGGTTTGGGGCTTCTCCTCTCTAGCTTGAGATTATCTTCTTGATTATCAGTTATCTTCACAGGATTCGTACTTTAAGAGATACCCTTGTGGGTTGTAGGCGGTACCCTTACCTCGCCCTTCGCTCCTCGATGGAACTCTCTTCGAGTTCTTGGGGAGGCCGGAGGAGCTGGTATTTTCAGGTTTCTACCCTCCTGGCCAGCATTCAGATACGGATAGACAGGATCCCCCCATATTCTTTGGGGGTTCTCCCCCCCTCGGCTTAGCAAGGAGAAGATGCTCCATGAAATCCAGAAGGATGTTAGTCTCCAGTACACCAGATGCACATGGATCTCTCCTGTTGCCCCTCTTTCCCCTGAGCTGTCTTTCTACCATGAGCACTTCTTACATATATACGAGGGCAGAATAGTTCCTCGACAATACCTTCAGCAACACACAATGCATAGTCGTCGGATCACTATGGGGCAACTCAGGGCGTGTTCTCACCAACTCCGGATTGAGTCAGATCACCATCTTCCGACGGAGGAGCGGATTTGCTTGTTTTGCTCCTTGGGTGAAGTTGAAACCCTTCATCACTTTATTTTTTGTTGTCCCATTTATTATGAGATCCGGGGTAGATACAAATTACAATTGCCTTTTCAGGGACAACTCTCGATTTGTTTCTACCTTCTTCAGAAACCTGGACTAGTGGTGTCTCGCACTCTTTCTTAGGGAGATAACCACTGGTGTCTCGCACTCTTTCTTAGGGATATAACCACTGGTGTCTCACACTCTTTCTTAGGGAGATAACTCAACTTCGACGACATAAAAGTTCTCCAAATGGATCTCACCCTCCTCAACATCGGCTCATCACAACATACTTCACCAACTGCGACGGACCAAGTGACTCTTGTCGGAAACGCCCCACATCATCCAATTCGGACAAAAGCAGGGTCACTAGGCAGCGCACCCACATTTTGTCAGGGTTCCAAATGAGGGCAGAGACATAACATGGACTTCTTCAACTCCGGTACTTCAGCCTCGATTGTTAGTAGAGATTAGTTTCTGGGGGGTTCTTGGAGCTTGCTCCTCCTGGGCTGCTCCCTCCCCCCTCCTCCTCTCTCTCCCCGTTCTTCTTGGCGTGCACTCCTCTCTTTTGGACTGCAACCCTCCCCCTCTTGCTCTCCCTTTTCTTTTCCCTTTCTCTTTGGCCCGGTTGTCGGGTTTCATCTTGTATTTATCTTAGTTCTTTTCTTTGTTGGGCTTTTTAGCATGCTAGCTGGCAGTCGTTATTGTCCTTCTTATAGTCCTTTGGGTCTTATTTTGGCCCACCGCCAACATTAATAATATTTCATTTCATTTATGGAGAATTTCATCAATTAATAATTTATAGCATTGTCGTTGGTGGCTGTTGGTGGCTGCTAGATTCCTTCAAACCATAATCCGCTTGCTCTTAGGATGCCCTAGCATGTTTGGGTTGGGGTGGTAGTAGGTAGGCAGTGTCTTTTCCTTGTTTGGAAGAGCTCAGGTGAAAAAATAGGGCAAAAAAAACTTTCCCTTAAATCGGCCACAGCCTCTACGCGTGCCGCTGCGGCTGCGGCTGCGGCTGATTTTTTGACGATTGAATCGGCATGGCAAAAAATCGTGATTCTGCCTTTTTTTTGCCAATTTTCTCAACTATGCTCAGAAGGGACCAGTTCTTTAAATTGATTTCCTTGTTTGGCTTTCCTTGCTGACCCTTCCCACCATTCCTTGGTTGAATTGTGTTTTTATGTTTGTGTTTTTGGAAACCTAAGTCTCAGCCTTTTGTTCCAATTATTCCTCCTAAGAGCTTTTGGAGCTCTGGGGCAGTCTCTGTGTAGATGCCCACATTTGTGACAGAATTTGCATTGAAGCAGGATATTCTCATAATCTACCTGCTGTATGCATGTGAGGCCTTCCACATCCAATCTGATAGTTCTTGACAGGGGCTTATCCAGATAGATTAACACAGATCCTTGCAAAATTACCCATTGTACTAGCATGTATTATCTTATCCATATCAATATAGCTTCCTATAGAATTCCCTATAGATTCAAAAACATAACCCAACCAGAATTCCAACAGCAGGTCATACAGTCGGATCAGGCAATTGTTTTGTGGATTTAAATCCTCTATGCCAATTTTTCATTTAAAGCCCTGCACTCTGAAAGAACGAAGGGCTTCCCTGAAAAAGTCTATCTTTATCTTCCTCACTAGAAAAATGACTATAGAACATCCCCTTGGTAAAACAATGATTTCACATGCCCCGTTGGTTATCCATCTCCATTTCGCCCAATCATAGAGGCCCTTGATGGAAAGCTGTGCCCCTAGGAAACGACAGATGAGTGCTTTCCTCTTTAGCTTTTCTATGTTCTCCTCAATTTTCTGCCTTTCTAGTTTCAGTATCGGAGACCCTTCTATAGCTTCCATGCATGTTGTCCTTCTGGTCAAGGACTTTGAAGTAGCCTGTAATTGTCCTGACCTCATAATTCTACTGATTTTACCCATTGGTTGCTCCAGCTTGCCTTTAAGTAGGGCATCCCAGAAGGAAAGACTTGCTTATTCCTTTTGTCAATTGAAATAAAACCAAAGCAAATATATTCTGGAATAGAAATTGCACAGAGCATCGAATCATCAAACCCTAGCAGAGCCAAACCCTCCTCCCATTGATTTGAATCTCCATTTTGAGAACATTTTGGTTGTACTTGATTATAAATAATTTTTGTTAATAGGTTACAATTACTGGTATTTAATAAAAATATCTTGTTAGTATGAGTATCATAACTTATGTCATGATTGCAGTCTTGCCATTTTGCACATAGTCGTTTAAAGATCACTAATAAGGCTGCCCATTGAATATCCAACTAACTTGCATATTTGCGTGGCTTTTCTTCTCATGTTTTCGTGAAGATTCCACATCCACTTAATAGTATTTCTGATGTAAACTTTGATACACATTTAATTGGATGCATTACATTCTGTCGGATATGCTGCTGGATGTTATGAGCAGAATGGGGTGGACAGTGGCCTTAATAGTTTTCATTTTTTATTTTAACTAATATCAGTGCTTGTGTGTTTGATTGGTATGCAGATAGTGGCAAAAAAGCTGTACAAAAGACTTTCTGATCTTGGAGCACGTCCATTTATTGAAAGAGGGCTTGGAGATGACCAGCATCCTTCAGGGTAATATTTTGCATATTTGGATTTTGGTTGTTAAGAATTTCTTATTTTTGTGATTTAGTGAAAGTTATAAGCACATATCTTAAGTTATGAATAAAATCAGGACTAGGATGGAGAGGCTATGGGACAAAAGTTCATAACAGTTACTTTCTAACAATACACAGGAACGTTCAATTTTGTGGCCCCTCACTCCTGGTTTCTAAGCATTGGAGATGAGATAAAGAACCTTCTCAAGTCCATTACAATACAATGATAGAGTAATCAAAGATTCTCTTTTCAATCTCTACACAAGTAATGATATTGTAGCATGAGAAAAGCAGGCAATAACCTTATGCCATAGTTTTAGAGGATGTGTAAAGTTCTAGGTTGTATTACCTATATCCAGGTTGCTAGAAAACCAATGGTCATACTCTACTTTTGTTCATTATTTTATAATCTATTTTGTTACTATGTCATTTTGTACTTTCGTCCATTATTCTATATAATTACTATGTCTTAGTGTAGTGAATTAAGTTTGTACCGAGTAGTTATGCCTTAGATGTTTATGGTAGTTCATTGTGGGGCATAGGATACTCAATGGGAGGTGGATCAACGTTCACAGTAACACGAGGAAAATGTATCTTGAAAGGACTTTGCAGCCTGATCTAGCTATTCTCTAGAGGGGCCACTTATACCTTAACATTCCTAGTAAGTTCTATTTCCAAGGGTCCCCTTTATCTTCTTTCTTGGAAATCCTTTGTTTCACCTTTTATATGGGTTATAGTCAAGTGGCAACATGATCAGACTATTAATAAAGTGGATGCTTCATATTTAACAATTATATTCTTGTGCAGAGAAATGAAATGAAATGAAATATTATTAATATCCGTGGTGGGCCAAAATAAGACCCAAGGGACTATAAGAAGGACAATAATGACTGCCAACTAGCAGCCTAAAAAGCCCAACAGAGAAAAGAACTAAGATAAATACAAGAAGTCCATGATATGTCTTTGTCCATTGCTAGTTCGTAACCCTGACAAACTATGGGTGCGCTGTCTAGTGACCCTGCTTTCGTCCAAACTGGATGATGTGGGGCGTTTCCAACCGGAGTCACCTGGTTTGTCGGAGCTGGTGAAGTATGTTGTGATGAGCCGATGTTGAGGAGGGTGAGATCTATCTGGAGAACTTTTATGTCGTCGAAGTTGAGTTATATCCCTAAGAAAGAGTGTGAGACACCGCTGGTCTTGGTATGTGAAGAAGGTAGAAACAGATCGAGAGTTGTCTCTGAAAAGGCAATTGTAATTTTTATCTAACCCGAATCTCATAATAAATGGGACAACAAAAAATAAAGTGATGAAGGGTTTCAACTTTACCGAAGGAGCAAAACAAGCAAATCTGCTTCTCCGTCGGAAGATGGTGATTTGACTCAATTCAGAGTTGGTGAGAACACACCCTGAGTTGCCCAATAGTGATCCGAAGACTAGGCATTGTGGAGGAACTATTCTGCCCTCCTGTATCTGTAAGAAGTGCTCATGGTAGAAAGACAACTTGGGGGAAAGAGGGGCAACAGGAGAGATCCATGTGCATCTGGTGTACTGGAGACTAACATCCTTCCGGATCAAGTGGAGCATCTTCTCCTTACTAAGCCGAGAGGGGGGGAGAACCCCCGAAGAATAAAGGGGGAATCCAGTCTATCCGTATCTAAATGCTGGTCAGGACGGTAGAAACCTGAAAATACCAGCTCCTCCGGCCTCCTCGAGAACTCGGAGAGAGTTCCATCGAGGAGCAAAGGGCGAGGTAAGGGTACCGCCTGCAACCCACAAGGGTATCTCCTAAAGTACGGATTCTGTGAAGATAACCGATAATCAAGAAGATAATCTCAAGCTGGAGAGGAGAAGCCCCAAACTCTGCCAAAATAATAGAGCGGGGGACTGTGGCTTTGCAAAAAATGAATCGTCAAAGAAAGAGTGTCTGGACTCGTTCAACCTGTGACCACTCAGTCGGGCCAAGACTAGGACCCCAAACCATTGACCCATAAGTAATAGTTGGCTTGACCAAGGCGTCAAAGATCCTCATCTTCACAAGTATATCCTGAAAATGTGCTTTGAAGCAATTCCTCTCTAGCAAAGACTGAGCTGCATACCCCTTACACAACTGGGCCTAGGCAATGGGTTTCATACCAAAAGTGGGACCAGTGAAAAGAACCCCCAAGTACACATAAGAGGTGGTGATCTCGACCTCTTGACCCTGGAAAAGGAAGTGGAGATGGGATAGAGCCTCTTTGGTAGTATTGAATACCATAACCTTGGTCTTAGAAAGATTCACCGTCAACTATATCAAGTCACAAAAAGCGGCAAGAGTGTTTAGATGACGCTGAAGCCCCTCAGGGGATGAGGCCAAAAGAACAACATCATCGAATAGAAATCAGCAAACAAAATAAAGCGGAAGCATTAGATTATTTGAACTATTAATTTAAGAGAAGGCTTGCTTTTCCTCCCAAACCCAATGGCCGTTCCTCTAGGATATTGACTCAGCAATTCAAAAAAGTTTAAATAAAAAACCAATTTATAACTTGATGAGTTTATAAATAAGAAAACTTTCTAAATGTTGGAATGAACTGTTAGATGAAATTATTTTACCTAGTCATACAAGTACAACTTATATGACATTTAGTAATATATTATTTAAGTGAACATAATAGAAGGGACAAAGGCCCAAGGGGTTTGGAGAAAGTGGTGGGGATTGAGGAGTTTCACACCTTAAACCAAGGTTCCAATCACATGGGTGGACCATAACATCTATCAAATGGCATGGGCTCAAGTGGTTAAAAATGTGGGCTCCCAATGCGTACATATCCATATCTATATCTATCATTATATAATATAATACTACTTTGTGGTTCGCTAAAATACAGTGGTAATATGGTCATTGATGTAATACAGGTGGGGTTTGTTTCAATCTCCTATAACTAATTAAACAAACAAAAAAAAAGGACAAAGAAGAAGACCTACATTTTAACATCATTGTGAGCATTATTATTTTCCCTAGGACCCCTCTTAATAGTCATATTGTTGATCTTAACTCCAAGAAATTTCTAAACTTCTCAAACTTGGCCCTGCTAAGTGCTCAATTTCTTTGTTTTGTAAATTGTTTTCAATGCAATGCTGATGAATCTCAACATGTTTTTTCTGGCAAGAAATACTATTGTTGATTAGCTTAAAAACACTCTTGTTGTCACAGAACAGAGTAGTAAGATGATCATATTATTGTACATTTAGATATTGAAGAATTTTCCAAAGTTACTTGCATGATGTAGTCCCTGCAGCATTAAAGCAACAAGAGGTTGCTTCTTGCTGCTTGAATAGCTAATTCCTAATGAAGTCTGAAAGCTAACTTAGAAGTTTGTTTAACCAATAAAGCAGCAAGAGGTTGTTCCCTATATGTATTCAAGTATCCAAATTTTGTCCTTGCAATTTTCAACTCTCAGTGAAATCATATATCTCAAAACAGTGCTTAGAACAAAGATAAGGCTACAAACCAATTACCTATAAAGTGTTTCCTTTACATCCTCTTTGCCTTTACACTTTGCCAATTTGAGTCTTGTTTTAACAAGTATTGTAGACAGCTTTAATTTTTTTATACCTATATTTGTTGAATGCATACTTTCTCCTATGACTCTCACACATGCACACACAAAATTAAATTGGAGGGAAAAAAAAAGGGTCATTGTCCCTTTGCCAGACATTAATTTCAAGACAATGATGTAATAATTTCTTAAATTGTTATATCAAATAATTAAAACTAAGATCTTTCTTTAGAGATTTATCAAATATTTTCCACCAATGATCATACTGTCATCAAAATGAACAAAAGAAACATATTATTGCCAACCATTGTAATATATGAACAAGGACTGAATGAACATTGCTTGAAATTAGTTAGCAAATGCACATCATTTTTTGCATAGCATGATCTAGGAGCTTGCTTCAAGCTGTACAAGGCTTTAAAAAATTTACAAGCAAGATGCTCGTTTTCTACAGAACCTTGAGGTTGTGGCATGTAGGCCTCTTCTTCCTTGAAAACCTTTAGAAGTTCCTTCTTGTCATCTTTTTGAACTTTCTTGCCTGGAAACTAAATTTGTCATGGTATCCATAAGATCTTGCCAATCTCCCTTGGAAAATTCAAGTGCATGCATACAGCAAACCTACAGAATGACATGTAGAGGGTTTGAGTTTGTGAGAATCTCTATGCGATGCCACATGAGAGGGGTCCCACTTTCATGTATAATGAAGTGATTTAGTAGTTTTATTCCTTTTCCAATCTGGTTTGTTATGTTGTTTGTAGGTTGAGTTTTGAAACGTGAATCATGCATGTATAGATTCTACGAATTCTTTCCTTTTGAAATTTGAAAATTGAATTGTGAACGTATGGGTTAGTTTTATTCTATGATAGATAAACGTGAATTGTGAAATGAATCAAATGGAAATGTACAGAAGTGTTAAAATGGTGGATCATTTGCAATGATTGTGTGCTGCTTGTCATTGATGTGTATGGCCTCTGGCACTGTGGCTAGACCGTGCATCAAAATGCAGTTTGGTCCTCTTGGTAAATGAGTGGTAGCCAAACAGCAGAAAACATAAACCTAACTATGCAACTTAAAAGTTTATCAAAGAACATGAATAGAAGAAAAATGATTGGATTAGTATGACCTTTTTGCAAGGTTTTTAATATCCATTTTGTGTCAAAGTTCACTTCTCATAAATTATGAGGGCACATTAATGTATAAGAACTACAAAATAGCCACCTGACCTATTTCATTGCACTTGTTGATTAGTACCTTTTGCAAAAATCGAAAAGGGAAACTCATTAATGACCTTTAGCCATCTTGCTGATTTGGTTATTTAGTACTTATTGCATTAGATTTATTGTGGTATAATCAAAGTGTGCTTTGTGGTGAAACTAGTATTCATTCCTGATACAGTTTGGAGTTTCTCTCCCTATTCTGTTTGAGTGTTGCAATTGTGAAATATTATCCGAACAAGTCTTTGTAAGCAACAAATTTATTAGAACTCTCTGCTTTCCATCTTATTTGATTGTATGCAATATGCGTAGCATAATTCCAAAGTTTGCAGATAAGAGGATCTGGTCATTAAATGCTAATATTTCATCAGTACCCATATATGAGATAAGAGAAAATCCTATTCTTAAATGGCGGAGTTAATGAGTAATGATCAGCTTTTGATCCACTGTGATATCTTAACTTGTTGTCTTTGATTAAGGACTTAAACTGTAATACTAATATGACTTTCTATGGCCTAACTTCTTTGTTTGGATGTTTCCATTGTATTACAATTGATAGTTACTATTTATGCTCAAGTCCTCTTTGGTTTCATCTTGAGTGCTGTAAATTATATTAAGTTAGGTCTTTGATCTAACCATCACTATAAGTTTATATTAGATGTGAACTGAAAAGATGTTTGGAACTGACAGGTATGAAGCTGCATTGGATCCGTGGTTGACATCATTGTGGATAACACTGAAAGAAAAGTTTCCAAATATATTTGGTCAAGGGACGATGTTTTTAAATTCAGAGATAAAGGACTTGGGTCTTCCAAAATTTCAAATCACATATCATGACCATGTCAATGCCAAGTCTATTCACACATCATCTCTCAGTGAAGAGTCAGGTACAAAATTCTAGTAAATTCAGATCACTAGTTTGTAACTCATTTGGACAAATCATCTACATTGTTGTGAACATCCCGTTATTTGTTTTAAGAACCACAAGGATGGCAGGTTAAGGTCTATGATTACTCTTTTGACATCATCTTTATTCACATTTCTCATTAGCTCTACAATGTAACACTTTTGCACTTGGTGAATATTAATGCCGCAATAGTTATGTGACTGATGGGGACGAGAAGTTAGAAGCCTAATGAGAGGTATCGATTTTTGACAAGTGGAGTCCGGGTTGAAAAGAGCCTTTGTGATATATGCACATAAAGAGCAAAAAATAATCCAACAATAGAAAAAATCAAAACTTCTACTTTGTATCAATCATAATATATATATATATATACAATGAGTGATAATCATGAGGATCATTTATGATAATCTCAAAGCCAACAAGAGTGGTGATGTAAAGGATCACTAAAGATAATTCCAATTCTAAATATGGGTGATGATCTCAGAGCTCATGCATGAAAAGGTATGACAAATGCCATTATTTACATAATTATCCTAACCATCTTCATAATTTTCATCATAATTTGGTTAATTAATAGTTGTAGGATACTTCTGTAAATGGTTATTCGCATCACTCTGATTCATTTTACCCCATAATTCAAGATCAAATAAGTTAGTGAGGCAGTGCCATTTGCTGATGCATTGAAAAATAGTTTAAAAGCAATGGTGTCCAATGTACAAAAGGATGGGTTAATTAATTATATTGTGCAATTGTGGTGTGTAACCAAACAAAGAGGCAAGGTACCGACCATGGATTAGGGTTATTGTAAGATGTTTCACAATGGACAATATGAGTGGGTAGTAGTGGTGGTTTCATTGGCAAACTCTGGTGGATTTATCATGTTACATTCTTTATTCGTTAGTAGTCAATCTTCATATGAAATAATTTTTTGTGTCAGTTTTTCCTTATTAACTAGCAGATGCTTACAAAGACGAAATTCATGATTTTATGATTAGTACTATTTCAGTTGTTCATTGCTTTTGTGTTCATGTTCTAGCTTTTGCGTATGTTGTCCTTTCTTGCTTGTTTCTATATTCCTGATGCAAAACATAGGGTTTACGTTCATTATAGTTGACAAATAACAGTAGTGTTATTTGTTATGAAACTTTATTCTCACAAACAGAAATATTTCACCAATATGCAGAAATATCAAATCATTTATCCACAAATAATTATCCACAATAACAATCCACACAATAAGACAAAGATAGATAATACTCTTAGGGTAGAACAACACCAATAATACTCCTTAAGGAAGGAATAACTCCACAAGATCTCCCAAGATGAGAGCGCCACTTAGAGAGGGCAAAGTCTCATAAGCCACTTCGTAGGCAAAGACGATTACAAGTAATACTTCATATGAATGATCTCCATGATGATTACAATGACAATATCCCTTCTTTATATACCCATCTTATAAACCCTTATCCCACTCATTATTATAATATAATATAATAATATAATCAACCTTGGGTTATGTGTGGCCCATGCCAACTATCCATAATACCCTTATACAATATAATATCATATCCCCTTATACCTATTCCTAGGTACCATAGCATTCCACCCTCCTTACAAATATTTTGTCCCCGAAACATAAGAAACTAAATAATATGATCTTCTAAGCAATGTTGGCAACTGGTACCAATATTGATCATCCATCCATCCAAGTGAAATCTTGATTGGTGGTGGTCTTCGATGATGCCAAGCTACCATTTTGCCACTTGGATGTCTATAACTGTACTGTTGGCTTCAAGCTTCTACTTCTCTACTCTAATATTTCGAATGATTGGTCCTATTGTTCCCTGATGCTGTTGCATCCCTTTGAAATACACAATCACTATGCTTTTTCTTCCAAACATTGCAACATGGCTCGAACCCAGAAAGGGGGAGAGATGTCACCATGGCGGCTTACCGATTCCACCGTCTAAAAAAAAAAAATGAAATTGAATAGGTTCCCATCTACTCAAGAATGCGTGCTCCATTTCATCCCAAGTGTAATTATAATTCTTTTCCTTAACAAAACTTCCCCACCAAAAATAAGCTTCCTCTTTTAAAAATCTGCTAAGGTGGATTTGCCAAAAATAATCATTAAAATATAGAAACTTCTTCCACCATCATCGAACATCAATATCATCCTCTCCAGAATTTTTTTGTAACTCCGTGAGTGTACATCCACATAAATGCAAACTAGGGTTTTATAAAAATCTATATCTCCCACAGATTTTGGAGCTAAAATTCCACATAAACATTAGACGCAAAAAAACAACAGATGATTTGCTTACCCCAACCCAGAAAGGGGGAGATGTCACCATGGCGGCTTACCAATTCCACCGTGTAAAAAAAAAAATGAAATTGAATAGGTTCCCATCTACTCAAGAATGCGTGCTCCATTTCATCCCAAGTGTAATTATAATTCTTTTCCTTAACAAAACTTCCCCACCAAAAATAAGCTTCCTCTTTTAAAAATCTGCTAAGGTGGATTTGCCAAAAATAATCATTAAAATATAGAAACTTCTTCCACCATCATCGAACATCAATATTATCCTCTCCAGAATATTTTTTGTAACTCCGTGAGTGTACATCCACATAAATGCAAACTACGGTTTTATAAAAATCTATATCTCCCACAAATTTTGGAGCTAAAATTCCACATAAACAATTAGACGCAAAAAAAAAAAAGATGATTTGCTTACCCCAACCAATAGATATCTCAAATAGGTATCAAAGTTGACAGGTGATTGTTCTAAAAAATGCTCATGGTACATTGTTGTCATGTTCAACACCTTGGTAGAACTCATAGTTTGAGGAGTTTAAGGACTGTCGTGCCAAATACCAGGACTTCAACATGATCTCCTTTGCGTCGTAACCACAAAATGCAAAAAATCGTGCATATCAATATTTGAAACTCCATGAAGGCTATTCACATAACAAGTTGCCCATATCAAGCAAAGCTTACATGTAAATTGATGTGTGGCTATTGTTGAACTTTTGCAGCATCTCCAAGCCCTTCAATAATTCAATTGAAAGCTTACAAAATTTAAACTGTTGCTTGTGCCTTCATACTTTGTAGGAGTATATGACAGTGGATTTTTTGTATGGATTACTACTGTTGGACACAACTATGTTATGGTGGTGGTAGACAGATTTAACAAAATGGCCATCTTGGATGCACGCAAGCTTACCACTGCATGGGAACAGGTTGCACACATATTTTTCAATACTATTGCTCACTTTTGATTGGCAAGATCCATTATCTTTGAAAGTGTTAGCCAGTGTCTCAGCATCTTTTGTAGTACATTGTGGGCTTTCATTATCAGCAAGACTTGCACCACTGCTTTTGGTTACAGTTATAATCACTCAACAACATGGGACTTGAGTATTTCATGCATTCAAAAATTGCAACTGTGCGATGTTTACTTTAAACAGACAATGCCATTTGAGGCCTGCCTTGGCTTCTTATGCTAGGATCCTTTTGCGTGTAAATACTATAATTTTGGAAACGTCTTTTTCATTAATTAGAAAAGAAACCGAACACACGAAGAAACCAAAAACACAAAGAACTTGAAAGAGGGAATGCTTATTTCCTTATGAAATATAAAGAGCACATGTCCTTTTATAGACAAGGAATAACATATAGCCTAAAATGACTTTAATATGCTTTAAATCATTTTTTTTTGGTCAGTTAAATTAAATTAAAAATGGGTTTTTATCAAGGATCCCAAAACCTGATTACAAAAAGTCAAAAGACTAAAAGCAAGGCCCCAAGGCCAAAGAAAAGGACACCAAAATCCAGAGGAAAGACATAAAGAATGCCTTTCAGGACAGGCTAAGGATAGCCTTACAGGAAAGGCTAGAGGATAGCCTTAAAGGACAAAATTAATTTTTCTAATTTTTTTTTTTGAATCTTTACATAGAAGTCTGGGACAGCACTATCCTGCCCAGAACAGCCCAAAAACACACGTGCAAAAGGACAGCCTAAAAAGCACATGATGAGGAAATTTTAAAAAAGCAAACCCGCCTAGGAAAAATTGAAACAGGGCTATCCCGCCCATTACAACAATTTGAAAATTTCAAAATTGAACTTAAAGCGGGAAACACAGAAAATTCCCGCCTGAGGATGCACAGGGATGCAGTAGGAGGATACCACAACAAGGACCAATCATCCCGAACAGGCCTGCAAGAGGAACAACAACCATGGGACTCCAGAGGCCATGAAATCGCGTTGCAGCAGGGAAACTACTTAGAGGCCAAGGAGACAGAGGAAGCATCAATGCAGAAATGGGAGCCAGGGAAAATGGTGGGGAGATCCCAAGAGACCTCAACAGAGGAGCTATGAAGCACGAGCTGCCACCTGAAAGCGTAGGGCCCCCCAAAGGCCAGAAAAATAGCAGCAAGAGCTCCACAGCAACCTCCAACGCTATCGCCAAGCAGCTTCAGGGAACCAGAAGAGGATGACCTGCAGGAACACAACAACAATCAGCATAGAGGCTCTCCTCAAAGCCACGAAAAGCTGAGACCCGCCATCAAACCTGCAATCGGAAACCCAAAGAGCAACACCATAGGAATAAGCACAAGGCCCCATCCAAGCCAAAAGATACTGTGAAGAGTTGCTCATGAAGCCAAAAACCCCAACCACACCACACTGCACCAGAAGAACCTCTGATCTTTAGCACCAAATAGGACCCTGCAAGAAAAAAAGGGGAAAGGGTTCCTGAAAGAACTCAGAAAACCCAAAGGATGACCCAAGAAAAACCAGGGACAACCCAGAAAATCCCAGGGATGTCCCAGTTCACAGGCACCAAAAGGAAAACCCTACCAGAAGGCATGGAAAGGGGCAGAAAAATGAATTAGGGATCTCCCAACCCAAGGAGATCATCTGCAACACCATATAGCCAAGGAGGAGGGTAAAAGAGTGCTAGGGAATTGGAACCAAACCCAGGGATGTCCCAGAAAAACCCAGGGACATTCCAGATCACAGGCACCAGCAGGAAACCCCACCAATAAGCAAGGAGAGGGGCAGACAAATGGAACAGTGATCTCCCACCCCAAGGAGATCGTCTGCAGCGCCTACCAGCCGAGGAGGAAGGGCAAAGGAAGTGCCAAGGATCCAGGACAAGGCCAGGGATCTGGGACAGGGCCAAGGATGGTTGCAGGGAAGTGATGCAGGACTTCCCAATATGCTTTAAATCATTAATACAACAATAAAGCATGAATTAGACTAAGTCAACAAGTGACTTTATTAATATGCCTAAGTCTATAGTATAGATGACCATTATGAACTTAATAACTTTAACATCTTCCCTTAATGGTGATTCTAGAAACCACACTAAGTTTGTCTCTGAATTTTACAAATTTATCTGGGCCAAAAGACTTGGTGCAAATATTTGCGGTTTGGTCTTGAGTTTGGCAATATTTCAGCTCAACTTCTCCATCTTCTACAAGTTGTCGAATGAAATGACAATGCACGTCAATGTGTTTTTTTTGCTCTTCTTTGCCAGCCTGAGAACTCCCTGGTTATCACAAAGAAATACCCTGGGCTCATCTTGATGGACTTGCAAATCTGCAAGCATTTTTCCTAGCCAAACTGCTGCACATGCCCCTTTTACTGCTGCTCTGTATTCTACTTCTATAGATGAAAGTGAAATTGCATGTTGTTTCTTGCTGATCCAAGAAACTTCCCCTGTGCCAAGGCTGAACACATAACCTGTTGTAGACTTCCTGTCATCCACGGATCCTGCCCAATCCGAGTTGGAATAGCCACACAACCGAGGATCCTTGCTTTTCCCATATAGAATGCCTAAGTCCAATGTTCCCTTTACATACCGTAGCACCCTCTTTGTTGCTGTCCAGTGTTCTATTTTTGTCACTTGCATAAATCGGGAGATATAGCTGACTGCATAGCTCAAGTCAGGTCTAGTGGCGGTAAGATAGATCAAGCTACCCACTAGTTGACTGTAGACTGATTCATTGGTTACCTTTGAATCAGTCTTGGCTGAAAGTTTCAGCCCTTTCTCCATAGGTGTAGATGAGATTTTACAATCTGCCATCTTGAATGTGTCTAACAAACTTTTGGCATATTTTGTTTGTGAAACAAAAATATGATTATCTGTTTTCCAAACTTCTACACCTAAGCAATAATGTAGATGGCCTAAATTTGTTGTGTCAAAGGCTAAACTTAACTTTGATTTTATCTTTGCAATTGCTTCTGCCTTGCTACCGGTGATGATGATGTCATCAACATATATCACTAGAATCACTTGATGTAGATATTGGGGTCTGAAGGACACCTTCTGAATCCTTGATCTCCCAAATACCTATCAATTTTGATGTACCATGCCCTGGGAGCCTGCTTCAGCCCATAAAGAGCTTTCTTCAATCTGCATACCAAATGCTCCTTCCTTGGAACCTGAAATCCCTGTGGTTGGCACATGTATACTTCTTCCTTTAGATCACCGTTGAGGGAGGCACTCTTCACATCCATTTAATGTAGTTGTCAGCCAAACTGTGCTGCCATGGCTAGAACCAAGCGGATTGTACTCATTTTTGTAATAGGAGCAAATGTCTCCTCATAGTCAATTCCTTCCTTTTGAGCAAAGCCCTTTGCAACCAGGCTTGCTTTGTGCTTGTCAAGCGTCCCATTTGCCTTATACTTGATTGTATAGATCCATTTGTAGCCAATGGGTTTCTTCCTTGGAGGTAGCTCTGTGAGAGCAGTCTCATGTTCAACTTGCATAACCTCTTCACATTATGGGCTTCCTTTGGCTTCTTCATAATCCTGAGGCTCAAAAGTGTTTTGAAGGTTAGTCATCAAAGCATAATTCACTTTACTAGATGCCTTACCTCTTTTTGGTCTACCTTCCTGACTTATACCAGCCAGCTTATCTCAATGAGCATCATTATTATAATTCATTGAACCAGATGCCCTATCTCTTTTTGGTCTACCTGGCTCATATCAATTAGCTCATCACAGTGAACATCATTATAGGTGCTGCACCACCACTGTGGTCTTTTCTTTCTCTCCTGCGGCAGCAAAACATCATTGGTTTCCTGCCGATTTGAACTATTTCTAGCATCTTCTTGGCTGGAAAATTCATGGGAGTCATGCTAAGAGGTGATTCCTGCCTCTTCTTGACTTGCCCCATCCATTGAACCTGTTTTTCCAGCCATATCCTTTTCATTTTTAGCAAATTTCAGATCTGATTGTAGATTTGATTTCTTTTGGAATAGCCTTGCGTTTTCATCAACTACCACATCACAACTAAG
Organism: Wollemia nobilis; assembly: GCA_028583015.1. Lineage (NCBI taxonomy): Eukaryota > Viridiplantae > Streptophyta > Pinopsida > Araucariales > Araucariaceae > Wollemia > Wollemia nobilis. The sequence continues at coordinate 14,307,570 of JAQPPZ010000135.1, forward strand.
ATGTGCTATGTTATTCTTAACATCAACCAACCTATAAGCTTTATGGTTGTCACTGTACCCTGTGAGCATCATTGTCTGGCATTTTGCATCAAGTGTGGTTCGGTTTTCTTTAGGAACCCATGCATATACTACTGAACCAAAAACTTTGAGATGACTTACTTGAGGTTTTAGTCCAGACCATGCTTCTTCTGGAGTCTTCTTGTGTACCGTTTTTGTTGGAGACCAGTTGAGAAGAAACACTGGTGTGTGTATTGCTTTTGCCCAATACTTGTAAGGAACAAACTTGTTTTCTAACATACACCTAGCCATCTCCACAATGTTACGATTTTTCCTCTCTACCACTCCATTTTGTTGTGGAGTGTAGGGTGTGGTATATTGCCTCTAAATGCCTTCTTCAGTACAAAAATCAAGAAAATCCTTAGAGCAAAATTCTTTTCCATTATCAAATTGAAGGACTTTAATGCTCTTCCCGGATTGGTTTTCTACCATATAAGAACTTCTTGAACTTACTAAACACATCTGATTTCAACTTCAAAAAATACACCCACATCTTCCTAGAAAAGTCATCTACAAACAAGAAAAAATACATGGCACTGGAGACTGATGCCATCTTTAAAGGCCCATAAATGTTAGCATGGATCAACTAAAGAACTTCCTTAGATCTCCAAGCTTGCCCTTCTTCAAACGGAATCCTGTGTTGCTTACCAGCCTGACATGCTCCACAAATTTCTTGCTGATTTTGTATATCTAGAAGGCCATCAACTAAATTTTCTTTAGCCATATAAGAAAGAGATCTCAAATTTAAATGCCCATTTTTTTGATGTCAAAGCTCATTGCTATTTTGACCACTCTTGGCCATCAAAGCATACTCTTTTGCCTTCCTTGCATCAACCAACCTGAAAATCCCACGCTCTTCAATACCAAGAGCGAGTGTCTTCTTACTGACCTTATCCACAAAGTAGTATTTGTGATTGCGGAAAATCACATTGTAAGTGGGGGTGTGCTTCATAATTTCACTAACAAAAAGTAGATTCTTATCCATTCCTAGAACATAGTGAACATTATGAAATACCAAGGTTCCACGAGCCTGGGGGACGGGGGGACGGTAGGGGACGGCAGGCCGATTTTAGGGGACGGCTCGGGGACAGGGGGGACGGCTGGTATAATACTATAAAAATTGAATTTTTTTAGAAATTTAGAATAATCTACACATTCAGAATTCTACACCCAACAAAAATGATATTTCATATTAGTAATCAATTATGTAAGTGCAGCCATTCATATTCATATTAGTTACTAACACATAAGTGGTATTAGGATATTCATATTAGTTACTAAGTGCAGCCATTTAATTGTTTCAAGTTCAACAACTATAACTTGAAGGTTCTCCCAGTCACTTGCTATTGCAGGAAAACAATAAGCTTTTAAGTACAATGTTTGCTTAGTTTGTCTTATCTTCAAATTGAACATATGAAAGCCACAGAGTTAAGATTAATTCAACAAACAAATAACTTGCAGTTCTTTTGCTTGAAACAATCATAAAGCCTTCTGGTTAAATTTCTAGCAAGTTCCTCACAGGCAGGTGTAATTCTTCTTCAAATTCACAGGCTCCTGCACTTTCTTGTGTCTCTCGAGAATCTCTGACAAGACAAAGACCGCCTAAGTTCAATGCAAGATAATTGCTCACTTCTCAAAAGAAAGGCCAACGTCTCCTCTTTTTTCCAAATACTCCACAAGATTGCTATGCGTCAATACATTATATTGTAGCCCATCTTGCATGTTACTCTTACTCGTCCTCACTCCATTTTGAAAATGATTTTGATGTGCAGGTGCATCAGCTATCGACATGCGGCCAGCTTAGTAATAGCCATAGATGCTAGCACACTTTAATACTTCATAATAAATATTGTTACTTTTACCATGTAAGGCACATAGATACAACCTATGCTATTATCTCAAAGAAACTTCAAACGACCTAAGTTGGGAATGTGTAAAGCAAAGCTCAGGGTTGTAAGGTTTGAGCAACACTTATTTCTGACCTACATTTCCTAGTTAAATCGCAATCACATGAATTCAAAGGATACAATGACTGTGCACTATTACACATAGTTGAATCCTGCCCATCTTAGACATACATTGAATGTGTCCCAACCTAGAAAGGATTTGGTATTGACAATTCTGAAAACTAAGTTGTAGCATTTCCATTTAGACATTTGCATTAGCAGAAAAGCCATTACAGTCCACACAGCTTAAGTAAAAGAAAAAAGCAGAGACAAGGTATTATTCAAACAGTGTCTCGGATTAATGTAGCCAGAATTAGCCAAACTGCATGAGATACCTGAAAGTTGATTGCAACCACACCCTGCAACACCTTTGGAAGTTCATTTTCAATGTGCTTAAGACCTCATTAAATTGGCACGTGTATCCAACAAATGAACGATGGAATTTGAAGGTCTTAAAGTGGCCTTCATCAGCTGCTCCCATGAGATGCAATTGTCACTCAACTTGTCTTGGTAACATTTCAAGGATGAGATACCCACTGGTAGTGTGTTTCATTCTTCCAAAGTCAAGAAGTGAACCAAGTGTAGCAAAGTGTTATAAGGGCAGAGATACAAAATTCACTGCCTTATTCAGGTGATTTCCCTTTTCAGATTACCATTAGGATGTAATAACAGAAATCTGGTATATCCTAATTTGGATACTGACATTTTGTCTGATTAAACAACTCGAACTGGCATAAAGCTGATGAACTTGCAGGATTCATGAAATATTTAGAAGGCCTTAGAGAAGGTCATCACACAAAACAAGACCACTGCTAAAAAATCCAATTTGGTACCTATGGATGACAAAAAATGAAAAAGCCTCCAGATTCTAAGTTCAAATTTGCACAAACCAAAATTTTATTGTTCCACATCAAACTAGAATGTTACTATCATACTCACAGCATATCCTATGCATGGTGTTAAAAAAACAAATGATTTATGTCTTCCTTCTTTGGCATCATCTTATAGAATAAAAGGCAGAACTCAAAGTTATAGAGATAAGGCCAACTTTTTGTCTATATAGATATTAAGATTGATTCTCACAATCTCAGTTGATGCTTTGGTGGTCTTCTCCAAAAACATTAAATCTAATTTTGATTTGATTGCTCCAATTCAGAAAACTGAAAAGCCATTTCCTAATCCTGAAACTGAAAGTGAACGATAGTGTGATGGGTCTCTGGAACATACAACTCAGAACAAGAAATTTCATTCTCACCATCTTGAATCTAGAGGGTGTTTAAGATCCTGCGAAGAGAGAATGGAAAGCTGCACTTAGTAACAGCAATCTTAATAGTATCAAATATGAATTAAATGGCTGCACTTAGTAACTAGTATTTCAGATTTCTGATTGCACTCTGTTTGGGTGAGGACGCCCAGCCGTGGGGGACGGCCAACTGTCCCCGGGGACGATCTGAGCGTCTCCAGGGACGACTGGCCGTCCCAAAAAAGGGGACGTCCCGGCGACATTTCCCAGCTGTTCCCTAAAAAGGGGGATGGGGGGAAACGTCCTCCTTGCCGTCCCCCCGTGTTGGGGAACGCGGGAAACGGGGGGACGCGTCCCCGTGGAATACTGAGAAATACCAATTGTTTAACTGATAGGATTATTTGCACATTACCTTTGCCTTCTACCCTGTTTTTCTCCCCACTAGCAAACACCAGAGTCATTAGAAAATTCATTAGTAGCATAACTAACATACCAATATCTCCTATTGGTAAAATGACGAGATGCACCTCAATCTATATACCAAGCAAATGTTTTCACATTGTCTACTTTATCATGTGCCATAAATACAAAGAGGTCTTCCTCTTCCTTATGTTCTTTAACATTGGCCTGTTTCTTTGGCCCTGGGTTATTCTTCTCATCATATAACGTTTTCTTGCAAAAATTTTTCATATGGCCCATTTTTCCACAATATTGATGCTTAAAAGTCTTGTGATTACTTGAAGCATCTTGCATGCTGCCCTTATGATTCTTATCAAACTTGCCTTTGCTCTTGAAGTTGGCTGACAAAACTATTTCTGAACCCCTTATTCTCATTGCTACTTCCAAACTGCATTTTCCACATGTCTTGTTGTAAGAGGTTGGTGCTAAAAGCCTCAAACTTAAAGTCAACATCAGTAGAAGTAATATTTAAGGTTTCAATAAAATTCTCAAATGAAGCTGGTAAACTCTTGAGAGTGATTACCACCATGTCTTCTTCTTCCATTTCTCGCCCCATAGCATTCAACTATTCTCTAAGGTCTTTTATCTTCAACAAATGATCTTGTAAAGACTCACTTTCATCCATTTTGCTTGAAAACAGTATTTTTAAGGAAGAATGCTCTACCTTTATTTGGAGTTTCTTGTAAATCCTTCAGTTGCTTCCAAATAGTTGTAGCATCATCTCTAGTCTGCACTTCGGGAAGCATTTTATCAATCATTGAAAGCTTTCTTAGCATCAAAATTTCTCTATTTCACTTATCAAACTTGGTTTGATCATTTCCAACCATTGTTGGTCATGTTTCCTTGCCCAACACAAGCTTATCCAAACACTTGTACTCAAAAGTGGCCAACATACGCTGTTTCCAGGTACTACAATTCTTCCAAGAAAACTTTTGGTTACCCTTTAACATAGTGTTAGATAAACTAGCCATTAGAGCATAAAAAAATAAAATCTGCAACTGAAATAGAGACTTATAGCCAAGAAAGTTGTGTTTTTCCTCCCGCAAACTGAAGATTATGGAGACAAAAAAAATTCTTGCTGAAAGACTAATAGATCTGCTAAAAAACAACATAGATCTGTTGGAAAAATCTCAGATCTGTTGAGAAATGCTCAGATCTGCTGTAAAACTCTCAGATTTGTTGAGAAACACTGAGATCTACTCCAGATCTGCTGGAAAACTCTCAGATTTGCAAAGAAACACTCAAATCTGCTCGAAAACTTTCAAATGTGCTGAGAAATGCTCAGATCTGCTCGAAAGTTCTTAGATGTGCCGAGAAACTCTCAGATGTGTTTAGAAACGCTTAGATCTGTTGAGTCCTTCACAAATGTTCAGATCTGCTATAAAACTCTCAGATCTGCTACAAAATTCTCAGATCTTCTGAGAAACGCTTAGATCTACTGGAAAACTCTCAGATTTTCCGAGAAACGTTCAGATTTGATGGAAAACTCTTAGATTTGCTGAGAAACGCTCAGATTTGATGGAAAACTCTCAGATTTGCTGAGAAACGTTCAGATTTGATGGAAAACTCTCAGATTTGCTGAGAAACGCTCAGATCTATCTTTGCCCAAAAGCTCCTTTGGTTTCTTGGTGTGTATTGAAAAGTAGTACCTCATCTGCCACTGATCTATGCAGTCTCTAGGCCTTCACCTGCTTCAACTTCCCCTCACCGTGGCTCTAATACCATATTGGAAAAGAAATCGAACACACAAAGAAACCAAGAACACAAAGAACTTGAATGAGGGAATGCTTATTTCCTTGTGAAATGAAGAGAACACATGTCCTTTTATAGACAAAGAATAACTTAAACCCTAAAATGACTTAAATATACTTTAAGTCATTAATACAACACTAAAGCATCGGAAAGAAAAGTTCAGAGTAAATATGGGTGGACAAAAAGCCTAGGAAAGAAAAGACAGGATTACCTCATCAAATTCAATCTCACTTACAAACACCAATGAAATGCCTACACAGTGGCAGAGTTGAAATGGAAGGTGAAAATGTTCCTAACATATTGAGGACTAGTTCACACAAAGTCAGGTGAGAAACAAGCAGGTGGGCGATGCCTAAAGAAGACTGGGAAGATAATATGTATTTTGTATATCAAGGTGAGCAGAAACAGAGAGGTGTCTTACGTTAGAATGTTCAGCTTATCGGGTTAGATATGCTGAGTCCTGACAATATAAAGGCTTACTCTATGTGAGCATTTTTTGAAGAGCTGATGCTAGAAATGATAGAAATTTCTGGTTAGAATCAACAACAAACCACCCCACAAAAGAGAGCAGCAGGGTTTTAACTTTTAAGTGTCCTCTTATCATCTATTTGAAAGTTTGTATTTGCTATGTCTTTTAAAGCTGCAGTCTCTTAGACTAGTTTGTGCACATAATTAAAATCATTTCATTCATTCATCAGGGTTGCCCTTGCATCCCAATCTGTGCATGATTGGCAAAGAAGAGCAAATTCCTTGTGCCACTAAATTGTAGTTAAATAAGCATGCAGCAGCTTTTTCTTGGCTTGTGTTTTCTTATTGTGAGCAACTCACACATCTCCCCCCAACGCTATATGTTGTAGACCACTACTCAATTAAGTTGGGAGGCCTTATCCAGGATGTATCCCGAGTTCTTCCTTTCCATGCTTCAACATTTGGTGTCATGTCACAGAGATTCTCAACATTATTGCAACTTCACATTCATAGATAAGCATAATTTGTGCCCAAAGACCTTTGAATTGGTAAGAAAGGATGCCTCACAACAAAGTACCTCTCCACAACATGGCACCTGTGTCTTGAGCAAGAGGAGCTTCCACCAAATGAGAAATCCCAGTAACTGAAACATTGATGGATGGCATTCTTGTAACGTTTACTGCAAATGGTCATGCTTGTGCAAATAAGTTCATGTATATTGTGGAAATGCTAAGTTTGTAGATAAGGTAGTCTCTAGTCTAGGCTTTCCCCAGTATCAATCCTTGTACTCTTTGCACCTTATCTTATTACATATATTTCTCCTTAATGAGTGTAATATTAATTTATATGCATCATATAAGCTGGGTATCTTTCCATTGCCTTCAGATGCATTACTTGTCATAAGGTTCCAATTATAGCGGTGCATATATGCAACTTTTATGAATAATAACCCTTTGTCATGGTTTTATAGCTTCTTATTAAGACATTCTCTTAACCTTGTTCAGATCAATGGACCTCCTAATACTCCCTCACCTAGTAATTGATGGGTGACCCATGGGTGCAAACTATGGAATACTAAAAGACAGCTACTTGAGTAAATCAGCTTCCTTCTTGTAGTCAGATATGTAACATATGTCAGTAAAATGTTTAGAATTTTGCAGGGTTCCACGGGGACGTGTCCCCCCCCTGAGGGACACGTTCCCCTGTACTCCGCATCCCCTAGCACGGGGGGACGGCATGGGGGACGTTTGCTTGTCGTCCCTCTTTTGGGGGACGGTGGGGAGCCATCCCCAGGGACGCCAAAGGCCTACGGCCTCCCGTCCCTGGGACGTCCCCTGTTTTGGGACGTCCCTGGGGACAGCTGGGCGCCTTTAGGGACGCTCGGGCCGTCCCTAGGGACAGCTGGGCGTCCCCGGGGACAGCTTACATGCTGAGACTTGAGAAAGTGCAGACCATATACGCCAATGTCTGATCTGTTATAAATAGACAGCCCCTCAAAATATCACGTAAGCTGAATTTGGTATCCATTCCCTTCATCTTGAAAATGTCACATTTACCCCCAACTTCAGACTCTGGTCCTTCAGTGGTTCAGCTTTGGGAAAGAGAGAATCTTCCTTAAGCTCTCAAGCTCTAATGTTATATGAATGCAACCAAAACTGCCCTTTACAGGGGACTGGAGTTTTAAAAAAATAAATTAAAATGTAAAAATAAAAAACTCTGCTAAACAGCAAGCAACCAAGGATTTTGAGAAGCAGCTTTCATTTTTCTTTTTAGGCCATTATTTCTCCCTTGTGAAACTATCTTCTCTGGCAAAGTGTCTTAGCCTTTTCACAATAGCAGTATGCAAGTGTATGTTGGGTAAGTGAATATGACACTGTTATCTTTACAAACCTTAAAACCTAGTTTCAGATCTTTCAGGTTAGTATTTAATTTTATGATGTAAACTCTCTTGAGTCTTTTTGTTGTAAATGAGCATTGAGACTATGAGAATTTCTGATTTCACTATTTGGTTATAGTGGCTGACTATTTAATAATTTATGCTGTCATATTTGAACAGTTAGTGACTGAAAAAAATTAAAAAATGATAGTCTTTGCAGCTTTGCTTGAAGCCTTGAACATTGGTGGCTGAAAAAATGATGACTGTTATTGTTTGAATGTTAAAACTTAGAAGCTGAACAGTGTGGCATTCATTACTTGAGCAATAGCAACTAATTTGGTTAACTGTTAGAGATTGGCAGATTGCACTTGATATCCTTGGCTGAACCTTCAAGTTAAATTTGTTGAAACAATGAAATCATTGAAATGGCTGCACTTAGTAATATACTAATATCAATGATAAATATGAATATCCTATATGATTCTAAGAACATGCATACTTTTTTATGTTTTTAGTATTACTATTAGTATTTTTCATTTTTTTTGTGTAGAATTTGTAGATTATTCTAAATTTCTAAAAAAATAAAAAATTTCATAGTATTATACTAGCCGTCCCCCAGCCATCCCCTAAAACCGGCTTTCCGTCCCCCACCGTCCCCGAAACCCGTCCCCTCGTCCCCCCTTTCCCAGGCTCGTGGAACCTTGGAATTTTGGTACAGATCATGGGTATTCTGTACATCATGGAACACCGCATGTACAAAATTTTGAGCTCAGTTGGGCATGATTCTTTTTTTCCAAAGTACTGGTATCATTCACAAACTGGTACAGAGCAGCTATGTGACTATTTACTATAAACACCCAAAGCGTATTCACCTATGTTTATGTTTGAGTGGAACTGATTTGGATATAGATGGCCTTGTGAAATTTTCACTGTTGTTACATCTCTTGGATTGGAGGAACGTGGTATAATTTTGTAAATCATTGATCAATGGTGTTTGATTGGTTTTGTCACTAGGTAAGGTTGAAGCAGTTTACTGAAGTTATTTCATACATGGTTTCAGGATTAGGTTGTGTTGATTTATACCTTCAATGTTTCAACTCATCTTATCATAAGCAGATATCAATTTCAAACCAGAATGTGTGGTATTTCATTGCTTTGAGAGCATTCTTGGACATTTAACAGCATGCTGTTTTTCTACACTTCAAGATTTTCCATGCTCCAGCAATGATTTCAATCTCATCCTTTCCTCAAACTGATGCTTTTACTTTCCACTCAATGATATCAGGATCCTTGAGGCAATCTTTAATTTGACAATCTCAAGGTTTAAATCCATCCCACATTAGCGCTTGTAATAAGAAAAAGGCTTTTCTAGTATGCAAGGTAATCTATATTCCATGTTAGGTTATATATTCTTAATCCTTTTAAATTTTAACATGCCTTAGCATCATTAGAAGAAGTTTTATAACAGAATACTGTGATATATGTTTTTTTTGGTTTTCTTAGTATTCTTCAGTGTTTAATAACTGCTGTTTCTAGCCTCATTGTTTGCAGATACTTCAGGAATTCCATACATTGTTTTTGATCTCACCCTTTTCTGTAGGGGAATGGCCTGTAGGTTGCTGATGAATTACCAGCTGGTTCCACCTATATATTTATAGATTTATGGGTTTTCCAAACTCTAGCAAAATCATTATTAATGTAATATATAAATAAAGATGATTTATGTGAAGAGCAGTCAGAAAAGAAAGTAGTCTAGAAAATGTCTTTGTGAGTGGAATCTCAGTTTGTCTGTTTCTGTTACTTGTTTTCTCTTTGAAGGGTTTTTCTCTTTCATCCTTGTGTTTTCGACTATAACATTGCTGTAATTTTGAGTGCCATTGGCTACTTGGCTCACTTTTGAACAATAATATTGTTTCATTTCATTTCTCATTTACTTTCCCAGAATAATGTTTAGCTTTATGCTGAAGACAAAGCACTTGAAAAAGAAAGAAATAGAGAATTATATTAAGGTCCATGAATGACCAATGTAGGTTTGGGGACTTAAAAAAGGACAAGAAGATATGATATCAAATTAGGAATGCAAAAGTTGCTCCAACAGCCAAAAATATAATCTAACAATAAACACTAGAAATAGACATAGGAAGCAAAGGAACAGAAGATGAGAAGGGTAACCAAAACAGGTAAATGCTAAATCAATCAGCATATACATACCCATATACTACAATTGTGAGAAGAATAAAATGTTGATAGAGCCCAGGAAAGAGTGCTGAAGGAGAACGAGGTTCTAGCTTGCACCAAAGTCAGGAGAGGAAGAGGGACTAGAATTACTGTTAATCATCATGAAGAGGCCAATACAGAGTCTAAAGACATCCTCAGGTGAATGAATTAGTCTAAAAGGGCTCGACTGCATGACATTAGGAGAAGCAAGGTACTCTTTGTGGGCCCTTTTCTAACATCGATGACCAATGGTCTTTCTAACATAATTAAAGTCCACAGATAAGACGAGATAAGATAATTCTAACATATAGAAATTTTTTGCAATGTGGGTTTGTCCCTATACATTGGAAAGTGAGCAATATAGAGTAGTCAACCTCTATAATGAGAATGAGAATTTGATGGTTGAGGTACTCAAGTGGTTGCACGCATGTGAGGCATTGTCATATAGATCTATCATCCTCTGCAGTAGTGACTACTACGGCTAGTGGCTGACATAGGGTTGAAGGAAGAACTAGTCAATCTAGTGGCCTTAGAAATCTATTATATAGCACTCTGTTAAGAAAATCGGCAAACAATCGCCGAAATCGCGAGTCATTTGCAAAATGAGTGACTCGGCAACTTATTGCGAGTCGGGTGATTTTTTGACGATTTTTTCAAAAAATCATCAAAAAATCGGAATCAGCGATTTTTTCAAAAAATTGTCAAAAAATCGGCCGCAGCCGCGCGGGTAGAGGCTGCGGCCGATAAATAGAAAAAAGCAAGTGTCTTTTTTAATTACCTCTCCTAACCTCTTGCAAAGACCAAAAAACTCTCTGCTACCTTGCTACCTTATCTAATATTTTTTAAACATTAAAACAGCTTCCAGAATGTTGCTGAGGAGCAAAATTTAGTTCAAACATTGATGGTTTCAGTGGTTTTGCCGTTGACCCCGCAAGGGATGCTATCCCTTGACCCTGCAAGGGGGCTCCCGCCCCCTTGACCCCCAACATAGGTGGCGACGGGCGTTGCCCGTCATGTTCATGATGTTCATGATGTGAGAGTTGATGCATATGTGCGTAGGGCATGATGCAATCCAGTCTTGTATGCAGCCATGAAGGATATTCTGCCTAGGGTTTGCAGGTTGCAGATTGCAATGCTGAAACTGTAATGCTGAACTGTAAATGCCATTGTTAATATAAAACTACCTGTATTTACTGTTATCTAATATCTACCATTGCTGCTGCTATTGCCATTGCTGCTTCTATTGCTGTTATTGCTGCTGTTAGGACAACAAAGACTAGGGCTAATGTTAGGACAAGGGGCAAAGGAAGACAATAGATAGTGGGCCTATTGAGGCATTTTGAGTCTTGACACATTTTGTAATTTGTACCTTTTCATATTATAAGCAATACATGATATCAGGGCATTAATGGTGTCTGCAATCCCTTGAGACTTCTAGATATCAGGGCCACATTATCAGCGAAAAACAGTACAACAAACAAGACACATTGTAAGGTAAAACATCATTATATCATCTTTAACATGAGTAGGTTTTGTAGGAATAGTACATCTCTTATCTACCCTTTTCTGTGAATTTTCCATCACTATATCTGTTATTTAGCTGTTGAAGAGATGGGCTAATTTATAATCAAATTGTGCATTGACGTTATGAAGTCTCTATCGTGTCATGTTATACCCTATATCATGAAATAGATTGTAAAGGACCCCAAGTGCCTTATCTTTTTGGGTAGGTGGAGTTACATTGCATTCTGTATATGAAAATGTTTCTTACTTTGGCAATGCAGAATCTTAGTTGAGGTTTTTGTTACTTTTATTCTGTGCCATATCAATCTTTTACTCTCATTGGAATTCCTTTGAGATCTCACATTATTAGCAAACAGTATTAGACAATGATGGGTAACAAAGTGCTTTTCTTCTGTCTTTCTGTTAAAATGATAGTACTTTCAAATCACCTAAGATTGAATACTAGTTTAGTTTAAATGCTTATCAAGCCACTTTATATATTCTTTGGTGGCTACTAAAATTGTGCAGATATTCAGGATGAGTTGATGGAACATGTAAGGGCTCGCGCAATGGTTGAAGCTGCAACTAATACTGACAAGCCCATTCGCAAGCGGAACAATATGGTTACACCCCAGTGCTTTGCACACATGGTAAGGTCTTCATACATGCATTGTTTCCAGTTTCTATGCATGACAAACTTTTTATAGCTTTACGCTTTAAAATGTGAACAGGTAACTGATTTGTGTAAGTGAACTTTATTAGTTCAAGGTTGTAAATGCATGGAAGCCCTAACAATTGTGTCAGCTAGAGAAGAGTAAAAGCATTGCATAATGTTTTTGTATATAAAATTAACATGTTACAATTGCCATGATTATCTCTGTTAAAGAAGTTTAGCATGGTCTAAAGTGAGCTTCCTTGCACATCCAAGAGGAACAATGTAATTCATTTGTTTCTACACTATACTGGGAAGAACCATCAACAACCCATGCTACTTTTTAGGAAGGCAACCTATTGTTCCTTCATTCTCATTGCCGCAAAATGAGACCTGGTACCTTGAAATCTCCTCGAAACCTCCATTTTATGTAGTCTGAAGTGTATATCTAAAATAGCAGTTACTTGAGTGATTTCTGGCAGAAGCAGTGCTTTGGGAATTGCTTAGATATGTGAGAGTTTCTCTTTTGAAACCATGCTTCTTTTATTACATTGAAAGGGACAAAAGAAGTATGTAAGAGTAGTGGTACCGCATTTGATATACCGTTCCAACACAAGATGAGTGAAGCCAACAATTCTGCTTTGAAACCATCTTGTAAATAGTCAACGAAATGAGAAGCACCCTTCACAACTTGGGACGAGTTGAAGACTGAATTTAGTAAAGAATTCAGATTGCTTCGTGATGATATGGAGATCATTGGTGAAATCTACTCAACGAAGCAAAGGAAGGACGAGAATATCAAGTCATATAATTGTCATTTGAAGGAACTTATCGACAAGATGGAAGCAAAACCAAGCGAATGGGCTGCAAAAATGATGGTTCCTGGATGGATTGCTGCCACGGTACAAGAAGAAGATGAAGGTAGTTCCGCCAACTACCTATCAAGAAGCATTTGATAGAGCATTGAATTTAGAAAGTGAGATGAAGACAACCGCAACAGGTGGAGGAAGTGCAATCCACGATCGAGATGACGATTCGGACAGTGATTGAGATGACTTGAGCACGACAATCTAGGCCATGAGGAAGGACCTAGAGCATATGATTAATGATGTGAAGGCTGAAAAGAAAAAGGAGAAAAAGGACATGGTGTTCTGATTGCAAATCAGGACACACCAATGTCACTTGTCCAAAGAAAGCATTTTGCAATATTTGTGAAGTTGTGGGGCATGTTGTTGCCGATTGTCCGTTTAATCTAAAAAGCGCCAGACACCAGACATTGACGATGCAAAAGGAGAGTAAGGAAGATAAGCCGAGCACTTCGAAGAGCGGGCAAGGAGCAACAAGTGGCGGATATCAAAATAACCGCCAAGGAAGAAGGCAACCACAACAAGGAAATCGATCCGCAGGAGGAGAGGGTCGGTTGTAGTATGATTCGGATGGGAGGCCAATCATCCAGTGTCGAAGATGTCAAGAGTGGGGACACTTTGCATGCAACTATTAGAATGCCCCGGTGGGAGGGGGCAATGGAAACAATAATGCAATGATGTGTAGATGGTGTGGACCGAGCAATCATAAGGAGGTAAATTGCCCGAAGAAAGCAAGTACGAGTAACTCACAGAATGTCAATTTTATTGACATTGAGGAACCTCCACAGGACCAGCAATAGAAGGAGAAACATGTGCTAGTAGTAACATGGGCACAGGCAAAGAAGGTGGAACAATACCCAAACCCTGCTAAAGAGGAGAGATGGCAGGAAGCACGTGTCCAAATCGAAGAAGAGATGAGAAAGACCAATTAGGAGAGATTGCTCCAAGAAAAGAAATTGAAGGAACCCATCACGATTGAAGAAGAGGACATGGCAACAAACTAGTTGGCTGCGCAAGTACTAAATACGAGTATCGAAGTGAAAGTATCCAGTTTACTAGGCGCAATACCGGAGCTATATGCAATGGTAGGAGAGATGGTGCGGACAAGAAGAGTGGAGGAGCCACGATGCCAACTAGAAGCAACACGAATAAGGAAGGATCAGTATATTGACCCGACAATTTTGATGATAGATGCCGGGAAGAAACCAACATTGATCCACATTGAGTTGTTGAACCACAAGTTGACACAAGTAATCGTTGATGGAGGTTCAAGTGTAAATGTCTTGCCTAAAAAGACGTGGAAAGATTTGGGGGCACCATTTTTATGGTCTCCCAACTTTTGGTTGTATGGCGTAGACCAGTATGGGATAGAGATGAAGGGAGTATTGACTGCACAAAAGGTAAAGATCATTGATCAAGTGTTCATCATGGATTTTGTGGTGATTGCTATGCAAAAACCAGCCTATGATGCGTTGTTGGGACGCGGGTGGCTACGCATGGCAAAAGTAAACCACAATTGGGAGAAGGATCGCTTGACATTCAAGAAGGGCCAGCACAAGTATGTGATTAACTTGAAGAATCAGTTCGTAAGTGAGGAATTGGCGACATCCAATGAGTTTGGGAGTTCATCATCGGAGGACGAGAACGGACGTGAACCGAATGAAGAAGGCGTGCTGGAGTTGGAGGAGTGCATGGAGGATGAGGAGCACTCTAATAACGGACTTCTCCATTGGCAAATGGAAGACTATGAAGTCTTCCAACCAAATTACATGTGCATCAATGCAAAAGAAGAGGACCAAGATGAACCAATACAGAGTGTATATGAGATCGGCGAATGCAGTCAGAATACTAAGTCTGCAGCCAAGGTTGAAGAGGAGAAGTGGACTTTTCCATGAAATTTTGTAGAATACAGTGTTGGTGATGCATTGATTGATGAAAAGCTAGCACACCCATTTGATGTGGCGAAAGTGGCAAAAGAACCTGACACCATACAGTATGAAGGACCAAAGATGGTGCAGGTAAACCTCGGTGAAAGTGATGAAGAAAAGATGATCCATTGCGGGGACGACTGGGATCCAGTCTTGAAAGCAACAACTTTCAAAATATTCATGCAGTATAAGGAGGTCTTCGCATGGACTTACAAGGATTTGAAAGGGATTCCACCTGAATTGTGTGTGCATTGGATTCCGTTGGTTCCGGGTGCACAGCCAGTGTGAAGAAGGCCATATAGAATGAATCCAAAGTACGTGGCCCTAGTCAATGCAGAAATCGAGAAGATGTTGGATGCTGGAATAATTTTCAAGGTGACTGTGAGTGAGTGGGTGTCACCAATTGTGATTAGTTTGAAGAAGGAAAGCAATCAGATCCGCATCTGCGTTGATTTTCGGAGTTTGAATGCAGTGACTATCAAAGATCCCTTTCCGATACCTTTCACTGATTTGATTTTGGAAGAGGTAGCAGGACACAAGATCTATTCATTCTTGGATGGATTCTCGAGCTATAATCAAATCAGTATAGTCGAGGAAGACAGGTTGAAGACCACTTTCGTAGTAGAGAATGGCATCTATGCATACAATCGAATGCCTTTCGGTTTGTGCAATGCCCTTGCCACATTTCAGCGGATAATTTTGTATATTTTTGAACAAATGTCCACAAGCAAGTTCAAAGTATTCTTGGATGATTGGTCGTTGTACGGGAAGAAGGACGAGCATTTGAAGGCATTGGAGGAATGCATGACGTTGTGTATGAATGCACGATTGTCCTTGAACCCAAAGAAGTGTAAATTGCTGGTACCATATGGGAAGTTACTTGGACATGTATGTAAAGAGGGTTTGAAGACCGATCTTGACAAGATACGAGTCGTGATGAGCATGGAGGAGCCATACGACGTGAGTTCGTTGAAGTCCTTTTTGGGACATGTCGGGTATTATCGACGCTTCATCAAAAACTTTGCACAAGTTTCGCACCCTCTAGATGTGTTGACATGCAAAAATGTTCCTTTTCGATGGACGAAGGAGCATCAGAAGGCCTTTGAGGAGTTGAAGGCAAAGTTGGTTTGCGCACCCATTCTGGTATTTCTAGATTGGGAAAAGGAGTTCCATGTCCATGTTGATGCATCCAATTTTGCAATTGGATGTGGGTTGGCCCAAGAGGGAATGGGGTGGATCGACCCATATATTTTTCAAGTCGTTTGCTTTCTATGTGGACCATCAAGCATTGTTGTATTTAATCAACAAGCCGACTATTCATGGACGAGTTAGCAGGTGGCTCATCACGTTGTAGGAATTCTTGTTTTGAGTGGTAGTTAGACTAGGGAAGAAGCACGTAATAGCGAACTAATTGTCAAGGATTCACTCAGGAGAGCCTATGGAAGGAGTGTCGAATGAATTTCTGAACGCTCACTTGTTTTCAATCATTGCGGTACCATCGTGGTACAAGTATGTGGGTGAATACTTGTCGACAGGAGAGCTTCCAAAGGAGTTGACGACAGCTAAGAAGAAGATTATGGTGAAATCAGCACCCTTTCAATTGATAGTTGGATTGTTGTACAAGATCGGACTTGATAGAGTGTTGCGGAGGTGTGTGATGGACGAAGAAGTGAATCCAACGTTGAAGGAAGCTCACGAGAGGCTGGTAGGAGGGCATATGGGACTAGATGTGACCACGAGGAAGGTGCTTTTGGCAGGGCTATGGTGGCCCACCCTCTATCGCGATGCGAAGGAGTTTGTGACCGCATGCGATACATGCTAGAGAGTTGGGAAGCCGTTGAGGAGGGACTTCATGCCATTGCACCCATCATAGCCGCAAGAATTGTTTGAGAGATGGGGTCTCGATTTTGTTGGACCATTGAAGAACGAGCAGAAGACGGTGTAGATACATTGTGGTAGCAACTGAATATTTGACAAAGTGGGTCGAGGCAAGGGCATTGCCTGACAATTCCACAAAGAGTACTGCGTTTCTTGTATGAGCAAGTGATCACAAGATTCGGCATACCTCTTCAATTGACAAGTGATCGTGGAGGACACTTTGTCAATGAGATCATTCAGAAGTTGACCACAAAATTTAAGATCTTGCATTCGTTGTCTAGTCCATATTACCCCAAAGCAAATGGGCAAGCGAAAGCAACGAATAAGGTCTTAGTTTCAATAATGTATAAAACATGTGGAATTGAAGATGCTGATTGGGAGGAGAGATTGCCAATAGTCCTGTGGGCGTATAGGACTACATTTAAGCCAACAACGAATCACACTCCATTCCAACTGATGTATGGTCAGGAGGCAGTTGTGCCGGTGGAGTTTCTGGTACCAAGTTTGAGAGTGGCAGTACAAAACCGTCTAGGTGACCAAGAGAGCCTAGAAGAGAGGCTAACGACACTTATCAAGTTGGACGAGAGAAGAGTGATGGCTCAATGGGCCACAGAGGTTGCCCAACGTCGTAGGAAGTTGTGGCATGACAAGCACCTGAGGAAGATGGATTTGAAGCTAGGTGACTTAGTCCTGAAATATAATGGCAAGAGAGAAATCAAGCCAGGCAAGTTGAAGACTTTATGGCTTGGACCCTTCCAAGTGGATGAAGTGATGAGTAACGAGGCAATGAGATTGAAAAAACTAGACGAGACATTGTGCCACGAAATAGTTAATGGTTCGAAGTTGAAGCCATATAAGATGAAAGCACAAGTCAATATGGTGAATTTTGAACCAACTAGAGAAGGAACAAGTACAAGAAGGTTGACAGTGGCACCAACTCAGTCTTCGGAACCTTTTGTAGGAATCTCGATTCAAGAAGTTGGGGAGTCGAGTCGTACTAAGGAGGAAGATGGTGCAGTAGAAAGCAATGACTCAGATAATGAACTTGTGGAACAACTAGCTTGGCTGTATGAAGGGGAGAACACAAGTAGACAAGGAGAAAATATGCAACCCGTGATCGAACAGGAGGAATTGCAGCCTCGATCTACAGAGCGTAGACGGATTCGGGTGCATGTCAGATTTCTAGATGTGGAAGAAGAACGATTGAGGTCACTGAATGCAGAAAACATACAATGAATGGTGGCGGTGTATGTTGGGCAAGGAGAACCACCAAAACAAGAGCCTCAGAGTGAGGAGAGTGAGTACGAAGGCATGAGTTTGCTTGCAGCCATTGGTCGTGCACAACAACGAATGAGAGAAGAAACACAATAGTTGCGAGAGCAAAGTGAGCAATTAAATAACAAAATGGAAGAATTAAGGAGACAACGTGCACAAGAATTGTTAAGAATGCGGCAGGATATTCAAGCAATGGGTAGAAGTTTTTTTGGAAATGGGACAAGTCCAGAGGAAACTCCTGGAGGTGTGCAACAAACAAGCAAGTGTTGGGAGTTGCTAATGGTTGTGTAGAGAAAGCTAAGTTTCTGGAGACAGACTACCAATCCCGCAAGAAGACCTGCTGCAAGTGAAGAAGCATGGAGGGACATACATGAAGTACCATTGCCAAGAAGGGGAGGAGAAGTTGAGAACTCAAGGCAAGAGTCAAGTAGTGTATCCTTAACAAGTTCAAGTAGTAATGAAGAAGATTGGAGCAGTGATAGTTTAGGCTTGGAACTTGGAAATAGAGCAAGAAGGATGACACCATGAAGACACCAAGATAATCAACCTAGAGGCAATGGTGGGGAAGAACAACAAGCAACTCAGAGCCAAAATGCCTTTGAGGTAGGTAGGTAGATGAGTTGGAGAAATTAGGATCCGCCAAACTTGAACGGTTCCTTGGGAAGTCAAAGTAGTTTGCAAAGACTACTAGACGACCCAAGGCGTTTTTGACAATTTAGGCAATTCAAGTAGTCTTGGAGGGTCGTCCGGATTTGCTTGGCCAAGGGAGGAGGCCATTTGGTTCTTTCTCGGCCATTTGAGGTGAAATGTTTTTCCTTAGGCTGCCCCTAGGCTGTATAGCCAATATGATGGCTTGTCTGGGAGATAGGAGACCCTGGACAACCCTCCAACCGTTTGAATTGAGGGCCAGGCATTAGAGATTGTTGAAGGTAGTCCGAGAGGAAGAAATGAAGGATTGAATGCAACTGGACGGTAATGAGAACAAGTTTGACCAGTAGTAGGACTAGGGTTCAATAAAAATGAAAGGGAAGGAAGGAACTCTGGGCCGTCCAAAGGAAGAGCTCTGGGGATGCTAGATGATAGATAGAATGGAGTTGAACCTGAGCTTGGAAGACCATTGCGAAGAATTCGGCAACGTGAAAGGTAGTCTGGAAGAGATAGTGAGTAGCTAGGTCAATTAGGTCGTATGGAACAAAGTATGAGAACACGATGACATATGGTTAGACAAAGTCGTTTGAGTCAGGGCTATCCAAGATAGCAGTCAAAATTGTTCGGACAAGGGAACTGCTAGGAGGAACAAATGGAGGCTTTGGTAGGGTAGTCAGACGAGTTGTTTGGACCCCTAGGTTGTACGCATAAGGAAAGCTAAAGAAAAGCGTACAACCAGTCTAAAAGGTTGCAAATGTCGTACAAAAGCTAGAAAAGCATGCAAGGAAGACCATCCAAAAACAAGCCATAAAGGACAGAGTCGTCTTAGACTAGGCACTTTGCAGTTGGGCCATCCGAGATTGGGCCATCTAGGATTGGGCCGTTTAAGGTTGAGTCGTCTGGTAGGGGGTAGTCCAAGACAAAACTGTTTGGAGGCAAGACGTCAACAATTGCTGTGTGTGGACAGTCAAGGCCTTATTGAAAGAATCGAGCAGAGGCACGACAGATGGAGTGAGGTCACTTGTAATGAGAAACTGCGGAACAAAGACACTTAATCAAGAAGATAGTTGTTGTTGGAAGTGTTGGGAATTCTCCCATATTATCTCACAGGTCCCTTTACCAGGATCAAATATTAATGCTTACAACTCAATGGCCAATATTGATAAATATCATTCATAGAATAACAACAATATTTCTCAATAATAAAACTCACAATATTATTCATAAATCATCAAATATACAATTTATTTGATTCTCAATACAATGCATGGGGCTTTGTCTCCATAAAATAACCTTACAAGATGACTCTTCAATACTCAACTATTGCTCTCCTCAAACATCCGAGAGATGCATCCTTTCCTATTCCTCACATATGATAAAAATCTCATGACTCTTCACTTTACATCTTGCCACATATCATGTGACTCTTCACTTGCATATTTGACACCTAACTCCTATGACTCTTGACTTACTTACATGACACTTTGCACTCTCACAACTCACACCTCACACCTTGCACACTTTGACACTTGCACACATTTCACATTATTACGTAACACTTGGACGCTTCTCATACATTGACATATACATTAGACAAAATTTAAATCACACTCCCTAATCTAATATTTACAAATGCATCACATGTTACCAAATAATGTAATATCTCCAACACCTCCCTGTATTACATTATTTGGTGTGAAGCCTTTTAGTCTTTAGTCTCTAATTCTGGTCTTTGTCCTTTGACTCTGACCTTTGCACTGTCTGATGTTTTGGCAGTGATTTGTTAATCGGTTGCCTGCAGTATTTATGAGACTTTCTTTAATATTGTAACATATCCATGATCCTGTTCCAAATTGATTTTTTGATCCTTCCATAGTGTATTTCAATTTTCTTTTTGTGCTCTGTTTTTGGTTTGGTTCTTTCACAAATTTTGCAATTCTGAAATGATCTTGATTTTAATTTGCTCCTCTCATCTTTTTCCGTTCTCTTATTTTCTGGAACATCAGTGCCTTTAGAAATTTCTGAATGATTTTCATTTTCACAATCATCTTCAATTTGGTCATCTTCAATGTCTATAATCCTTCTTGTAAAAGCTCTTATTTCATTTTCTTCTTCAGCTTTTGTCTCTTGAACCTCTTGAATTTCTTGAACTAAATTTCCTTTTTGATGGTCTTCTTTTGATTGTTGTTGTTGCACATGTTGATATTGAGGCTGATATTGCCTTGGCTGAAATATTTGAAAAGGTCTATTCATTTGATTTCTTTGATTCAAAGAATTATATCTACAAATACTTGTAGTATGACCTTTTTTATTGCATATGTGACAATATCTTTGTCTCCATTCAGGTTGTGATTGTGATGATACTGCCATGTTATTTGATGCATTTTTATTTGATATCAAAGCATTATTAGTCATCTCATATTTGACTAAATTCTCCACTTCATATTCTTGAAGAACATTAACTAATTCATCAAAGGTTATGGTCTCATTTAGCACTTGAAGTGAAGTGACTAGATGTTTGGAAGTGACTAGATGTTTGAAAGTCTTTGGAAGTGCTCTTAATGTAACTTGGACAAGAAGCTTATCTTCTACTTTTTCTCCCAAAGTTAATAATTTAGCCTTTAATTCCGCTATCCTTCAAAGAAAGAGTTCTATACTTTCTCCACTATTAAACTTATAATGAATACAATTGTGACTGCAAATGCAAGATAGTTGCTTTGTTCTTTCCTTCAAATATTTTGCATAATTTTTCCCAAGCAACTTTTGAAGTCTTTGCTTCACTTATATATGGCTGAATTTCATCAATTATCCCAAATGTGATTAGCATAAGGGCTTTTGCATCATCTTCTTCAAATTTTTGTTTTCCTCTTTCATCTTCTAGCTTGTCCTTTGTTCCATAATCCATTCACTATATCCCAAAGTTTCTCAACAATGAGAATTGATTTCATTTTATTTTTCCATGATGCAAAGTTTGGTCCTTTCAAAAGTTGTGATTCAGAAAGGAAAATTTTACTATTTGCCATAATGGAACTCATTCAATATTCAAATTTCAAATCAATCTTCAACCAATCTTCAAATCTTTTTGAATCTTTCACATTCATCAAATTTCAAATTTCAATTCTGCTTTTATCTCCCAAATTCAATTTTTAATTTCCACTTTTATCTCCCAAAATTTCACATTCAATTTTACAAATAATCTTCTATAATCTTCAATTCAATTCATTCATTCCTTCAATCATCATTAATCAAATTCATTAATTCTTATATCTCCCAAATTATTAAATTCAAATTCAACTTATGTCTCCCAAATTTAATTCACAAATCCTCCTTCAAATTTCAATTTAATTATCACACCATTCACCTCAATCTTCAATTTAAAAAACAAATGCTTTGTTTCCTTATGTACCCCAATCATTAATCCATTCCTTCAAATATTAAATTCCTTCTTATATCTCCCAAAACAGAATTTATAATGCATTCATTTAATTAATCCTTATTTCTCTTGCAAAATCATAAAATCAAAGTAACCTTAAGGTATTACCTAAATTCCACCAAATCCTTGATTTTCGCCAATCTTCGGGTTATGTGTGTTGTCTATGCTGCCCATGCGCTTTGTGTACGCTGTCCACACTTTGACTATGCTGTCCATGCATGATATTCATTGTCCGATCTGACCAAGCCTTATTCAAGGCGTCAGCAAATTAAATAATGATTGTAATGTGATATTATCAGGCGTTACATAGTATACCCAACATCTTCTCTCCTTCCTTTGTTTTTGTAGTCCGCTTCGATTCGCTTGGATTTCACAGTTCAACAAGCTTCTGCTTCAGGCCGCTTCCTCCTTTGACGTTTGTGTCTACACTTCAGGCCGCTTCCTCCTATCTCCAGCAAGTCTTCTACGTTCTCAGGTGTTCTACTCGCGTCTACTCATAGCTGGAAAATACTCACATTTTGCGTTATGCGCCTTACTTTCTCTTAGGCATCTATCACTGCTTTCTCCACGCTTTCACCGATCCTTTCACAAGACTTAAGTTTGGCCTCCAAATAGCATTCATCTCCTTCTATGCTCGTCCTCCTCAAGCTGGATCTCATTCAAAAACGCTTCTTCACAGCGACATTTCACGCAATTTTTCATTCAACTTTGTCTTCTTCTCAATGTAATCTAGCAATCTCGGGTGCAATCAACCTGTCCTTTCTAATCTCTCACGTCCTTAACTTCTCCTTCTCGATGCAATATCAACCATTCCTTCAAAACTCTAATCTTCAGTCTCTCCAATTTGCAATTTGGGCGACCTTAGCCCTTTCCTTCAGACTTCTCAAATTTTCTTCTCTGCTTCAATATTCTTTCTTCTTCTCACAATATCTTCTTCTCCAATATTCTGCAATTTCCAGTTCTTTATTCAGTTGACTATCTTCTCACAAATTATTCATTGGATTTGGGTGATCTCTTCAGCCTTAAACTTTATCTTTGGACGATCTTCAGCCCTACTTCTCTCAATCCTCGGGTGCACTTATCAGCCTAGTTTCTCTCAATCTCAAATGGCCAAAATGTGGCTCTTATACCACTGTTGGGAATTCTACCAGATTATCTCATATTTACGAGGATCAAATATTAATCACAATATTAAAGCATTCAACTCAATGGCCAATATCAATAAATATCATTCATAGAATAACAACAATATTTCTCAATAATCAAACTCACAATATTATTCATAAATCATCAAATATACAATTTATTTGCTTCTCTATACAATGCATGAAACTTTGTCTCCATAATATAACCTTACAAGATGACTCTTCAATACTCAACTATTGCTCTCCTCAAACATCCGGGAGATGCATCCTTTCCTATTCCTCATATATGATAAAACTCTCATGACTCTTCACTTTACATCTTGCCACATCTCATATGACTCTTCACTTGCATATTTGACACCTAACTCCTATGACTCTTGACTTACTTACATGACACTTTGCACTCTCACAACTCACACCTCACACCTTGCACACTTTGACACTTGCACACTTTATTACATAACACTTGGACACTTCTCACACATTGACACATACATTAGACAAAATATAAATCACACTCCCTAATCTAATATTTACAAATGTACCACATGCTACCAAATAATGTAATATCTCCAACCAAAAGTTGGCAAAATTTGAAGCCGAAGAGATTGACTACAAAAGTGTTGCAGAGAAGGCCACAAATTTCAAAACGAATTGAACGAGTGGAACTGTAGAGGAGGTTTCCACCTAGAGCTATGTTGCAAGTAGGACCTCGTACCTGTGGTATGAGCATTGAATTTGGCTTTGGGATAGGCGTAACGGACCATGTGCATGGAAGAGAGAGAATGCAACATGGATGTAGAGCGAGGGAGAATGAGGCAACACGGGATTGAGTCTAGATTAAGATCATGAACTGACACTTCTGATGAACGTCATGGCAATGAGCCAACAACTTCACCTAAGGTGAAGAATAAGGTAAGGAGAGGATGTAGATCCCCTCGGAAGAGATTACCTTGACAACGCCAATAGGAGAATTTTGTAGCACGTGGTGGTTGGAACTTCTAATGGATCATTCGCTGAAGACTGCATTTAGAAATGTAAGAGTGCAGTTTATTCTGTAGATTCCGGGCTTTGATAAAGACTTAATCAAGTCGTACTTGTTAGAATTATAGCATACCTATGATGCTGAACGAAATCTAAGCATAGTGACAATTGGTGACAAGGAGGTTTGAGTGTCATTTTCCCCAAGCAATTTCGGAAAATTTTGGAAAATTTTGAGATTGCTAAATTCAACACGACTGGTTTAGAAGGGAGTGTAGCCTTATGCAATGAACCTCTTCTTCTCCTGCGAATATTTTATCCTGAAATTCTTAGTTCTGAGCTGTACTAAGATAAGAAATTTAGTGCCAAAGATAATTCTAACTACAATTACAAAGAGTATTGACAAAAGCAACACTAATATCGTATATCCAATAACATATGCATTCATTAAATGAAACATGGAAATGCGAAATAATAGTAATTGCAGGAATTCGGGACAAGTAATATTACTATTGTTGGCCTCTTTGAGGGGGCAACCTCCTTACAAAATATGCAAATTCTTCACTAGACCCTTGAGGGTTACATCCTTATCTTTTTATAATATTTACAATATTCTATGAAAATCTGCTATGACAGTATTCTATGACAATAGTCCTGGCTACATATTCTATGACAGTTACATTTATGATTCCAAAGTGATTACGTACATGATTCTATGACACACTCCTACCTATATCTAACTTAACACGTGGCCCACTTCTAACTTAATATGTGGTCCACTTTACATACAATATCATATGCCACTATGAGTTACAATTATGGGGTACGTAACACGCTACCGGTTACGGAGTTTTGTTGACAAGGTTGCCAATCTCAACTTGTAGGAAGTGGCCAAGCTGACAAATCATGGGAGTCAGTCCGATGAGTTGCAGTGTGCAATGAATGTAATCTTGTCCACACTGTTTGGTGAGTAAAGAGCCTCAAAGATGCCCACTTGGCTCATACCCTGCATGAAAGGAATCATGGTTAGATAATTGTATGATTGGGCTACATTTTTGTCAGACTGCATTCAAAATTTTATGATGTGGTAGACCAAGAATTTTTCAATGGCTTTCCACACCATTGCTTTCTTTTGGATGCAGTGTTGTTGGAGAAGGTTCAATTCCCAGGGCTGAATCCTCATACTATTTTGGAGCACGCAGCTACAATTTTCAGATGGGTACATGTTGCCCTACTAATAAAAGCCAGTGCTCAGGAGAAGAGGAAGAAAAGTGCATCAAAGAAGAGAAAGGCATAGGAAGCATCAGGAGATGAGATGGATGCTGTAGTTGAAGGGAACGAGGAATCTGTTGGAGCTAAGGAGTAGTTGCCAAATGCCAAGGAGTTGGTTAGAAGGAAGAAGAGAGAGTTGGAGTAGCAGCAGCAACAACAACCATTGAGTTAAGGACCTCCACAACATGCCACAGGAAAGAAGACAGAAGGTGATATTGTGAAGAAAATGGTGGTGGGCCAATAGAGTGAAAAGTGTGGAGTGTCGTTGCATGCAATGCAGAGGGGAACTCCAACACAACTAGTAAGTCAGGCTATGCGACGAAGCACTGCAGGTGCCACTGCAGGTATCAGAGTGACTTTAAGTGAGGTTGCCATGGGTGGATATCAACCAAAGTTGTGGGAACTTGTTGCACAAAATGTTAGTGTGTATAGAAGGCAACACAATAGTTTGACAAGAGAACTGCGTAGGCGATGATGGTAATTGTAGATGTAGATGAGGAATTTTAGATTGCAGTTGATGCGGTGGGAGCATTGCCACCACTGGATGGAGCACTAGGAGAAGACTTTGTTGGTAATGTTTCGGTACAAATGGACAATGTTGATACAATAGAGAGTTGTAACACCACACCATTGAGACAATATGCAGATGTGGATAGATATGGATTGCCTCCCTTGGATGAGGGACCATTGATGGAGTTTACATATACAACATAGACTACGACACTAAGATTAGTAGTGTTGAAGGAGAGTCGGGAGAAAGGGAAACGATTTGTATCAGAGTATAGACGATGGCAAGAAGGCCAAGCGAGTGCACCGTCAGAAGAAGAGCTTGAGAAGGATAAGGAGACGGTCGAAACAATGGAGACGACTACTGATGCAACAGGAGAGAAGAATCAGGAGATTTAGGAAGGTAAGGTAGTCAAACAAATAATCAACCTAATAGGTAATGGTGGGGAAGAAGTGGAGGAGACTATCCACTGAGGATGACATAGATATGGAACTAGCAGAGGAAGAAACAAGTGAGCATTTCATTATAGAAATGCCAAATTTGAGGAGACCCCAATTCTTGAAGAAAATATTAATGAACAAGTTGATGCATTCTTTTAAGTGAGTGAATTGTTTGATAGATTTCTAAGTGAGTTGAAAGTTGGATGTGTTGGGGACTGGCGACTATGGCAATTGAGAATGGAATGTGAGTTGAGCAAACTGGTGCATTGGCTTCATGATGAGTATATGAGGAAAAGTGTAAAATTTATTAGATGCAACCATGGGAGCTAGGATCTAGCAATAGCGCTGTCAATTCGATGCTAGAAATCAGAAACCTGCCCGAAAGAACTCAAGTACTCTACCGATATACACCATGAGTGTACGTTGATGAAGGAAATATGGCACCTTATCCTGAACTCCCAGGAGTTAAGTTTGTGAAGCTAGAACCTGAATTAGTGAAATCATATGCGAGGATGAACTTTATGGCATATTGGTTTAGTGGCTGGCAACAGGACTGGAGACGTTTTAGTAGATGACTTGTAGCTCGAAGTTGAACAAGGAAGAGCTAACCAAGTGTAGATGGTGGAAGGTCAACTTTGGCAAGTGCAGTAGGATGCCAAAGCAAAACTAGTTGGGATGAGAAATGAGATGGAGGCTATGAGGCAGACACACGAACAACAAGATCAGTTGATAGGACAGTTGAAGTTTGAATGTGCAATAAGGGAGCAAACTCTATAAGGGAAGATGAAGGAGCTTGCTCATAAGGATCAACTGATCGCGGAACAGGATGAGTAGCTAGCTGTGGTTGCGGGGAAGGAGGTAGACGCAATAGAGTGGGAGGCCAAGTTGAAGGCTAGACTGGCAGAAGTCAAGCAGAAGTCATATCACTATGGCTTTCAGCGGGCTCATTACATGGCCTATGGTAAGAGACTTAAGGGAGAGAATAAAGCTTTGAGGCTACAAATCTAGTAGCTTGGACGAATACTTTTTCCATTGCGTCAACCTCAACAGAGCCAAAGTCCCTAGGAGGAACAACAGTCGTTGACTAGGACGTTGACCAATCTAGAGGGAAGGGCAGATGTAGGTTCTAGTTCTAACGTGCCATCTTAGCAGAAAAAATAGAAGAGCTGGAAATAAAATATGTGTGGAAGTCATGAATGCATTCGCCAAAGTTTTGTAGTTTGAATAAAATTGTGCATTGTAATAATGCATGTAATAGTGTGTCAAGTAAGAGTTATGAATGTAGTCATGCGAGGGTAGTTATCACCCAATTTGCCTTGTAGTTAAGAGATGAGGTATCGGGGGTGTTAGTTGTTTCTAACTACAGTCCCCTTAGTTTAAATAGATAAGATAAGATAATTCTATTAATGTCCACAGATGGCTGAAGTAGGCCAATGGCACTCATTGAAAAGAGCTGTTACAAATAGATCCCCTCATTCTTTTAAGCGGGTACACACATACACATACATTGGGTAGATTTTGTACATGCCAAATAGAGTACATTGTAGACCAAGAGAGTAGATACATTTGCACAGGCATGGCATTGTGTATGCCAGAAGGAGATATTGTAGAGTGCATTGGAGATATTCTGCACAGGATCAGATGTTGTGTATGGAAGCAGATGCTGTACGCAGTTAACCGTACAGTTTGTCATTAATGCACTATCTTGTTCATACCTGCTCATCATTTGCTATTGTTTACCGTGTGAGATCTACATGTATTGCTATTCATTGATTGCTGCAGTAGATTAGATTCAAACCTTGTTATCTTGTTTCTTTCTCCAATACTGTTTGTACAGGGCCATTTGGGCAGTTACCAAGCCATTCTTTGCAGTTGCTAGGCTGTCAAGATTGAAGGCAGGCCGTCTGGGCAAATGCCAAGCCGTCTGGCTAGTGCCAACCATTTGAGAAGAGTGTAGGCCGTCTGATTTTATGACTGGGCCGTCTTATTCTTAGACTGGGCTGTCTAGAGTAGTGAACAAGGCCATCAGAGACAAGGAGATGATGCAGGCCATACAACTGCATCTTTGCAAGCTGTGTACAGTTAATTTGTCAATCCATATTGTTCTTTCAACGGTGGAATACCACCACTGTGCTACAGTCTTTCATGGATATTTCAAATTATTTTTGTAGATATAACTTTTAAGTAGGTAGGAAATCATTAAAATTCCGTCTTTTTCCGGTGCATCCAGTCAAATTGTCTATTTTGTATTTCTTAATGTTTCCTTTCAAAACTCACTGTTTCTTTTCCTACACTCTCCTAATTTCAGATAACAAATAAGCGTTTAACTGCTGAGGACTCTGAAAGGGATGTGCGGCACATTGAATTAGACTTGGGTTATTCAGTAAGCAGTTCTACCTTTGCTCTTCTATTTATTTATTTTTAACTTTAGAGGTCCAAATAAGAGAGATTTATAGGGTATGACATTGATATTTCAACATTTGTATTAGGGTATTCAGTATGAAGCTGGCGATGTCCTTGAAGTGATGCCAAGCCAAAACGCAGCAGCAGTTGATGCTTTCATAAAACGTTGTTGTT
Source organism: Wollemia nobilis (assembly GCA_028583015.1). Classification (NCBI taxonomy): domain Eukaryota; kingdom Viridiplantae; phylum Streptophyta; class Pinopsida; order Araucariales; family Araucariaceae; genus Wollemia; species Wollemia nobilis. The sequence goes on from JAQPPZ010000135.1 coordinate 14,336,694, forward strand.
TGGATCCAAATGCCTCTATCATGGTCAGTTGAGTATTTTCTGCCTGTGGCTTTTCGAAGACTACTTGACGACACTCTTTATATTTCTTATCTAGGGATTTGTTATCTTGCATTTGCTTGCATCAATATAGCTGCACAAAGATTCACGTACTTTGCGTCAATGAGGTCATGCATCATACCTCTTTTTGGATTTTGTATCTTTTATGGTTGGTTATGTGATCAAAATATGATAAGGTGTTCAGTCAAGGAAATTTAATAACTCTTTTAATAAAAATTAATATTAAAAAATGTGAAAAGGACTTAATAAAGTACTTTGGTAGACAAGTTATACTGTCGTCCCATAAAAACTTTGGGTGCACTACATTTTTTCCTTTTCAATTTTTAAATTGTTTATATGAGATTGAAACAGGCCCCACCCTTATTACATCATCACCCATTACGATGGTATCACATATTGCTTGGTGAAATTTGAACCTGGGTCTCCCTATTGGGATTCTAAATTGTTAACCATTTGAGGTCATGCCATTTGATGAGTGCACTATTTTCTTGAAGTCTGTTGTTGGAATTATTATTGAAGAAAAAAAAAATACACGAGAAATATGAAGACAAAACACTATCCTAGGTAGTCTGTGAACCCACCAAAATGGATGTGAAATAATGAAGTCGTGGAAATAATAAGGGAATATTATGTATCTGTCTATCTATATATATATTTCATATGTTGTGATGTCTATCCTAAATAGAAGATGTCAAAAATATCTTTCTCAATCCTAAATAGAAGATGTCAATAATATCTTTCACAAACATTGAGTCCACGTCCATTTTGCATTCTGGATGGATCAAACAAATGCCTTGAATGTGCAAGACAAGCAAATGCCTTGAATGTGCAAGACAAGTAAAGTATTTGAATGTTCATTATATATAAGCTTGTTTCATGTGTGTAAATTGCTAAATTGAGCTATTTGCTCTTAATGTAGCTGAACTTGGCATTTAAGGGCTGCTATGATTATGTCATTAACACACCACTTGTCTTGAAGCTTGGAGCTCCATTCCTCTAGTTCAGCAACCCATCTCTTTAGTTACTTGTATGGATTGTTAGGCATGTGAACCATAGTTGAAAAAATCTGCAGAATCCCGATTTTTTGCTGATTTTTAAAATGCCGATGCAATCTGCAAACTCTCGGCGATGCAAAGAGTTTTTGCTGATTTTTTCAAAAAATCGGCAATTTTTTTTTTCAGGCTCCTTCCAATTTAGGGTTTTTTTATGCAAGCCCATTTTTCAGCTGTTAATGTTTGAACTTTGAAGTTTAAAGTTTAAACCCTAAACCCGAAACCCTCTTTTTAAGTAAATATTGCTGCCTGATAACTATGTATGTAAGCCCATTTTTCAGCTGTTAATGTTTGAAACTTTGAACTTTGAAGTTTAAACCCTAGGCCCTAGGGTTTTGGGTTTAGGTTTTTTTTTTTTTTTTCCCTCCTCTTTTTAAGTAAATATTGCTGCCTGGTAACTATGTATGCAAGCCCATTTTTCAGTTGTTAATTCATTGTAATATGCATGAAAAAACTTTTTTTCAATGAAAATTTTCATTTTCTTCGATATTTTTTTTTTGGCGATTCTTTGCCGATTCTTTCCCCAATTTTTTGCCGATTCCCGATTTTTGCCGATTTTAAAAAATGCCGATTCTTTGCCGATTCCGATTTTCTCAACTATGATCTGGACCTTTCAAAGTGGTGGTATTAGCAGATGATGATGATTATTCAGTCAAAGAAATATTTAAAAGACATGGCCGTCTCGGGTGTGTTGAGTCTAGGAGTGTTGAAGAATATGGCTAGGTCCAGAAATCTGAGAAGCAGATGTAAAGATGTTGCAGAATTGAGCTCTTTCATCCATGAAATGAGTTTAGACATGCCGAAGAAAGAACGATGTCTTAAAAGGCTTTTGCGCCACATGGCAAAACTGGCAAAAAACAAAAGGATCATGGTATCAGACAATAAGATGATCCAAAAAACAATACCATGGTCTGAAACAACAAGGATACCATCTCAGATGAACAGAGAAGCCATGGTCTCTGACAAATAGAAGAATGTGTAAAATGGAACTCTGTGAGCAGCATGGCATCAAGAGAATTCTTCATGTACAGGTTAATTTTCTCGGTCAAAAATGAAATCACTGAATTGTCATACATATGGAATGTGCCAAATATGACTCAACAAACTGAATTTATCATACAATTAAATGGCAATCCAAAATATTTTTCCATCTTTTTTATTGATTCAGCATCCATTTGTTTATAGTAAGTGAGTCAATGAAGTTTCGTTTAAGCTCTAATGTATTACCTTAATTTTGATAAATTGTCATGTGCTGTCCACATAATTTTTTTATTCATTTTACATAACATCAAATGCATTAAACTAAACATATATTAATATTAAAAAAAATAATCGAAAAGTATGTGACATGAAGGGAGCCCATTTAAGGTGTGAGCACAATTGTTGTTCCACCATTAATTCATTTCACATTTGATTTAACAGCCCATCGTACTCTGGCCCATATGTCAAAGGGGTTCTGGTCTTGCTATTGAGGTTCAAATCACTAAGAAAATAAAGTTTGGTTTAAGTGTGCTATATCAGTTTGTATTTTTCAATAACTCTTTTCTAAGCTTACCTTGCGATTCAATGATTCCTGTGACTGAGCTCTCACTAACCAAGTGTAGCACAGCAGTGGTATTCTGCATCTGAAGGAACAGAGAATGAAGAATGACAAGAAAAATCAGTAACACACAGAGTCTCCAACATTCAGCATCAACATGCAGATCTGGAAATGGGAAAATAACAGCAATGTCTTGGAAAGACACCCTCAGATGGCCCTGCACAAGACAACACAAACAAGGAATTTACCTAGATGGCCCTGCAAACATAGGTTAGACGGCCTTGCACAGCAGTCTAGATGGCCTAGTACAACAGTTTAGACGACCTTGCACAACTATCTACAACAAACAGTCAACGGTGGAAACAGTTCAGATGGTCATGTATATCATTGTATAAAAACAAGAGCAATTCATAGGCACATGCACAACATTAGCATAAGTCTGCACAACAATGGCTGAATGGAAGTATTCTTATTATCTGCACTTGTACTCACGAATACATGCTTGATTACACTCCACGTCCATTACATTTGATTTTTTTTTAAGGGGGGGTTACAATTTCTTACAATTGCATTCTCAACTTCCTCTGACTAATTACTTGGACACCTCATAACTTCTTGAATTACATTTCACATTTATTTATCTTCCATTTACATTTCATGAAGTTTATTAATTTTTTTTTTTTTTTTTTGTATTTACATGGTGGAATCGGTAGCCGCCACGAATCCGGGCAGGCTGTCCAGTTTTTATGGCCGCCACAGTATTCTGCGCTGTCCACCCCGAAAGCCACCACACAGATCTTCGCGCAGTCCGCCCCTATAACCACCATGCCACAATCATTTTAAACCTTTTACGCCGTTGAAAGCACCAGGAAAGGGACAAGCGTTCAATCCGGCGAGGCCCGAGATTTGAACCTTGGACCTCCGCCCCCTTATGGGGTTTGGATGAACCAATTGGTCTACACCTCGGACCTGAAGTTTATTAATTACACATACGACATTTCGTCAATCACTTTATGTACGTGTAACAAAACAACTCAAAATGACAAAATTCTGTGTGTACTTGACTCCATATGCACTCCATTAACTTCGAGGTGGCGCTTGAGATAGCACCACGTTGAAACTAGCACCTACATCTGTCTTCCCCTCTATATTTGTTGTTGTCCTCGTTGAGGATTATCGCTGTGGCTGAGGTGTTTGTGCGGGTACTTCTCCCAACTCCTAAACCTGCAATTTGAGGGCTTTGTTCTCTCCTTTCAATCTCTTCACATAGGCTTGATATTGAGCCCACTGGAAGCCATAGTGATGTGATTTCTGCTCAATCTCCGCAAGCCTTGCCTTCAGTTCTGCCTCCCTTTTGGCTGCTTTAGCTTCCTTTCTCGCAGCTTTTGCAAGTTGTTCATCTTGGTCTGCAATCAACTGATCCTGGTGAGTGACTTCCTACATCTTGGCTTCAAGGGCCTACTCTCTCACTACACACTTCGACTTCAATTGGCTGATCAACTGATCTTGCTTCTCATGCGCTTGCTTCATTTGATCCATTTCTTGCCTTGTTTTTGTTAGTTTTGCTTCAGTCTCTTGTTGCACTTGTCTCCTCAACTGAAATGGATCATAGTTCAAAAAAATCCCTAGGAACCTGCGATTTCTTGCAAAGCTTGTGAGAAATTGTGGGCAACCCTTTTTTTTTTTTTAATTTCTCGGCGTTTGTTGAAAAATTAAAAAAATGCGCCATAGGGTGGACCAAAAAATGCTCAAACATCTGCTGTCCTTATCAGATACAATGGACTTTGGCAAGCCAAATTTTAGCCACACATGACTACATTAAATCTTAGCAGTCTCAACTGAAATGGTTCGTAGTTTAAAAAATCCTTGGGAACTCGTGATTTCTTGCGAAACTCACACAAAGTTGCGGGTGACACATATTTTTTTTTAATTTCTCGGCAAGTTGGCGAGCTTTTGAAATTTTTTTCGTCGATTTGTCATGAGAAAATTGGCCGTGGATGCAAGAACAAAGGAAAATGCAGAAATTGCTTTTAAAAAGCCATTCTTGCCATTTGCTCATTTTTCTTTCTTCGGTTGTGTGGAAATTCTTCTAAGAGGTGAAAACACTAATCATAAACTAGTTTTGTGGATCACATCAAAGATTGGACACCGTTTTAAGGAGGTTTGACATTTCTTCTTCAAATTTTCAGAGTTTTGATAGGGTTTTATTCAAAATTTTTTGTTTGTTCTTTTCAAGCTTGTATACTAGGCACTAGGGCATTTGATTAATTACTTCCCCCACTCCCTTTCTATTTGGAAATATAGATGGACTCTTTGGGTGAGGTCCCTGGAATCGCCGTGTGCAACAATGATCCTCCTTCAAGTGCAACCCACCTGATTCCAATTGTAGTCCCCATTCCAAGCCCAAGAAGAGACCCAATGTGGAAGTATGGGGCTAAGGGAAACTTGCTGAATCAAGTGTTCTATAAACACTGGGACAAGGACATGTGATGAGGCATCCATCGCCTCAAATACGATTTGCATAGGCAACTTGGGCATTATTGGACCCATACCCTAGAGCAGATGATTTGATTAGAAATGAGGTGAAGGCTTGATTGTACATTGAAGAGGCCAAAAAAATTGAGTACAAAAGGCCAAGAGTTGCAGTGGGATATGGAGTGGGACCTTCGTAGGGCTGAGGCTAAATTGGAGGATGTCAATGCTGCGGCCGAAGAATCTGTTCTTAGCCCTCGTATTTGGCAAGGTAGTACTAGTGAGAGTGGGAGAAGTCCAGGATGGACAACTACAGTCAATTTTTGGTATTGCTGCAAATTTCCCTTCAATTGTGTGAAAAACCTATATTGGGACTCCGTAGTGAGGCCATTGAGCAAGTTTGGCAAAGGGGTTAAGACATCTTCAACAAAAGATTTAAGTGGACCATAGTTGGAGGAATGTGTCATCAACACACATGCTTTTATAGAAGAGCAAAGAAATACATGGAGGACAAGGGGCTACAACATTTTTTTTGATGGATGAACGGATGCAAGAAACCACATGCTTTTGAACCTCATGGTGGCTTCGAGTGGATCCATGTTCTTTCTAAAGTTGGTTGATGCCTCATGAGAGGTGCAAAATGCACAATTGTTATTCAATTTGTTGGAGGAGGTCATGCTAGAAATAGGAGTGGAGAAAATTTTCCAAGTAGTGATGGACAATGCAACAACATATGTATTTGCAAGTAGACTTCATGAGAAGTATCCCTCTATTTTTTGGAGCCTATGTGCTGCCCATTGCATTGACCTCATGCTTGAGGACATTGGCAAAATGTCATGGGTGAAGACCGTGGTAGAAGAGGTGAAGAACATTACACGGTTTATCTATAACCACACATGGGTGGTCAACTTGATGAGGGAGCACAATGACAGTAGGGACATTTGTCGTCCAGGGATCACTCAATTTGCCTCCAATTTCATTGCCTTGTAGAGCCTTCGAACATCATCACCCGTTTTGAAGCGGGTGTGTGTGAGCAAGGAATTGTATGCCTCACCATTTCATTCAAAAGAGGGGGGGCAACGGATCTAGAGGCAAGTGTTTAATGATTCATTGTGGGTGAGCATCTAGGAAATTCTCAAGGTAATTGCTTGTTGAGTTCAAATATAAATTTTAAAATCTAATTTTATACTTTAGCATTACTTTTTCTTTACCGTTTAATTGTAGGCGATAGAACCCTTGGTAAGCGTTCTTCGCCTTGTAGATGGTGAAAAGTTGGCAATGGGTTATCTATATGAGGCAATGGATAGATCCAAAGAGGCCATTGAACACTATTACAATGGCAACTAGTGCAAGTACGAACCAATTTGGCACATCATTGATAAGAGATGGACGAGGCAACTCCATCGACCTATTCATGTTACAGGGTGCTTCTTGAACCCCAAATTCTTTTGCACTAGCAGTATTAGCAGTGATGAAGAGGTCTAGGCGGGGTTCTATGCTTGCTTAGAGAGGATGATAGATAACCCTACCAAACATCACCTTATGCCTAGTAAGTTGCAACTTTATAAGGCTGTGGGAGGGAGCTTGTTTTCATCCTTCTTCGCTAAAGAATCAAGGTCAAGCTTGGGACTAGGTAAAGCATTTAAACTTGCTTTTTAAATTATTTTTTGTAGTTTATGAATGTAAATTAATACTTTGAAAATTATTTTTTTGTAGATTTATGGTGGGAGGACTATGGTTCCAAAACACCTACTTTGAAGAGGATGGCTATCTGCATCTTGAGTCAGCTTTGTAGCACTTTTGGGTGTGAGCGCAATTGGTCTCTATTTGAGGCCGTACACAACAATAAATGCAATAGGTTGACCCGGAAGTGCCTCAATGACCTTGTATTTTTTGAAGCCATCTGCTTCGTAAAATAATAAAAATGCAAAATATAAGAACAAACGAATAATTCAAATAAATCAAATACGCCACTTAAGGAGGGCAAAGTCCTGTAGCCACTTAGAGAGGGCGGAGTCTCTTGCGAATACGCAATTGAGTATATGATTGATGATGATGATTAAATCAATTATATTATACTTCTATTTATATGAATTGATGAATAAATAATAATATTGGAAATATAACCGACTAAGCTATATTAGGGTTGTAACATGGCTCCCCTCCTCAGAAAGCTTTGTCCTCAAAGCTGGAAATGACTGGAAAATACTTTCTGGTTCCCATGTAGCATCTTGTTTTGGGAGGTCCTGCCATTTAATCAAAAAATATTTGATTTGGCGAGATCGAAGATGATGTACTTTGGCTTGCAATATTGCTTCAGGTTGAAGAATTATTTGCCATTCTTCATCTATTACTGGCAGTTCTGTCCTGGTTTGCACCTTCTGGCTAATCACTTCTTTGAGACGAGATACATGAAAAACTGGATGTATACGAGAAGAGGGTGGAAGCTCGAATTGATATGCGACTTCACCAATGCGACGAACTACCTTGTAGGGCCCATAAAATTGAGGAGCCAATTTTTGATTAGACTTGATCTTCAAGGAGAGCTGCTTATAAGGTTGTAGGCACAAAAAGGCCATATCTCCTTCATTGAATTGTCGTTCTGAATGATCTAAGTCATGTTGCTGCTTCATATGATTTTGTGCCTAGGTCAAATTGTCTTTAAGAAGGTTGAGCCGATGTTGAAACAAGTGATCGACCTGAGCTATTTTGGAAGATCCTGGAACTAACTTTTCCATGCAATGTGAGCTTACAATCTTAGAAGGTGGAGATTGAATTCCTTGAAGGCAAATAGTCTTCCCATTCTCTGTCCACTTGATGTATAATTTTTGAAGATTAAGAGTAAGATCACCGAGTTGAGATAGCCATTCTGCACCCAAAATGACATCTGAACTCCCTAAGTTCATAACGAAGAGAGTTCCCCGCCAATTATAACCCCCCATTTGAATCGATACTGGCGATGTTCGGCCCACACATTGAGCATTACCACCATTTGCAATCAATATTGGAAACTTATCTTGATTAGAAGTATTCATATGCAAGTTCAAAGATTTGGTAGTGTTGAAATCAATAAAGTTATGTGTACTACCGAAATAAATCAACACATTAATACATTTGTGCTTAATAAATCCTTGTACCTTAATTGTATGATGAGCTTTTATACCCATAAGTGCATGTGTTGAGATAGCAATAGTATCTTCTTGTTTTACTTCATTAGTATCTGTATCAATGAGTGTCTCTGATTGACTTATATCTTCTTCTTCATTAGTGTCATATTCCACTTGAAAGGTTTGATGCACTGCATAGGATTGATCTTTTGGATGATAGGAACGACATTTAAAGCATAAATATCTTGAGGAATGTTCATTATTACGAAAAGGATGATGGAAATTAGAATCGTGTCTATAGGTTGCCACATCTTGAAGTTTATTTTAAGCTGCTTGAGCTATACGGGTGGCGTCATCAAGAGTACATGGATCATGCATGTCCACTTCCTTTCTTATTTTATCCTTGAGACCATGATGGAAAGCAGATACCACTACTGCTGGATTCAATTCATGTGTATAGGTAAGAAGACTTGTGAACTCAGTGACATAGTCTTCTACTGAACCAGTTTGCTTGAGATCCATAAGGCGAACCACATATGATGAGGAAGAACCTTTATCAAATCTTCTAAGGAAAAGTTCCTTAAATTCAGGCCACATAAGGGAGTGATTATGTTGACGGAGCTGCCATAACAACCACTAATAGGCCTGGGTACCTAGTTTATAAGATGCAAATGTGACACAATCGGTTTCTGGAATGTGGTAGAGACGAAAAATACCATCCATTTTGGCTAACCAACCTTTGGGATCATATCCCTCAAAAGTGGGCATGTCAGTATGAGGAACTTGAACATCATGAGGCCATTCTAAGAATCGAGAGGCATCACCTGCTGAAGGATCAAAATCGGAAGAAGTTTTTGGAGGTACTGATGCTTGACGAGTATTTAAAGGTTGGGGGTTGACAATAGCTTGAGAGAAATGATTATCTGGAGGGAGAAATTTAGCCATTGAATCCCATATTTCTTGTAGTACTGAATACATAGTAGCAATGTCTTTTTGTTGTTGCCCTAGACAATGAGCACACCGGCATCCACAGTGAGGGGAATTTTAGCGACAAGGTCTTCTCGGATAGAGACAACGTTTTCTAGGTTAGAAGAAGTGCCATTGTTGTCTGGAGTAGGAGTGGCATTGTCATGATTTGGAGAAGCCATGGACCAGTGGTGAGGGTTAAAACTATTAATTCTAAAAGGATAATTATGCTGCGTACCTTTATTGTGCGACTATCTTTTTGGTGTATTAAGGGACCCTTCGTGTGTTCTATTTGTGCGTTGTAACCTTACATTTGCTCTTCTGTTCCACTTGTTTGGTGTATTTGAATGACTCATGCACTATGCTTGATTTGCAACAAAATATTGGTTTGCTTGTTCGTATTTTGGCACCCAAGTTGGATTCAAATTTAAATTTCAATAGTTATAATTGCAAATTTGTTTTCACGATGTCCAATGGTCACTTCTCAATGTCGCAGCGGCTAATGTCACCAGTTTGAATTTCCCACAATTAATTTTCCAATGGGCTAATGTCACCAGTTTGAACTTCCCATGATCAATTTTCCAACGGGCTAATGTCACTAGTTTGAATTTCCCACGATCAATTTTCCAATGGTCCTATTTTCGACGTGAACTGATACTGACGCAGAACGGAAATGACAATGGAAGACAGAACCGATGCGGATTGACACTGATGCAAAATGAAAATGACAATGGAAGACGGAACCAACACGGATTGATCGAATAGTGGGGATTTGAGGACTGACACAGGCTGGACAACAAGACTGACATAGACTGGACAACACGAACTTTGAGGACAGGGGACATCACGAATTTGAGGACGAGGAACAACACGGATTCAAGGACTAATAACACGAAGCGGACACGGGAGACGCGGGCTACACGGACACCAAGGACTGGACATAGACTTGACAATGACGCGAGGCGGACATGGGAGACGCGGGCTGCACGGACACCAAGGACTGGACACCGACCTGACAAAGAGGCGAAGCGGACATGCGACACGCAGATGTGGCAACGCGAGAGCAGACGAAACAGTGGGTGAGCGGACTTGGTCGCGTGAGGGAGAAGGCTAAGATGACCATCGTATGGTGGACACAACACTTAGTGCACCTTTGCTGTTTTAAACCCTGAATTGTCATTGCTACGGTCAATGTGGGACTAAAAGTCCCGAAGGTAATTTAAACACGACGTAATTTAGGTTTTGCTTTCTGAGCTAGAAAATTATTGATCAACCCTTATAAAATAAAACACGTGGCACACTTCAATAGGTTTCCTGCGGCAATTTTAACGCCAATTGATGTTGTAAATTATCGAATTGACCTAGGTTATACTATGTCAGAAATGGAAACGATGAATGCTGCGTACGCGTCTACTTAGACCTGGAGCGTCTACGTAAGCTTGCTCCAACTGGCGTATGCTTGTTAATTGGAAATTTCTTGAAACCGCCTTGAATTTTGGAGAACTTTTCACGAACTGCTCTTGCTTGAACGTTGTTTAGGGTTGGAAAGGATTAGCTTAGTTCTGGGAAATACTTTCTCAACCGCTTTAGAAGGTTTGAAATCACGACGTCCTGCTATTCGCTTAAACCTACGAGCACTTCTTCTTCAGCGTATGTTTGCACGATTCGTTGTCTTTTGTACGTTCACACTGTTATGAGACATTCGTTGTTCCGAAACCTGGAAAAGGTGTTTAGGACGGTGAAGAACTTGGCTTGCGCAACTTTTAATAAAAAAATTAAGCCGTGACACACGAAATTTAAGCTGTAACGCTAGTAAAAGGATTTACATGCTTTGATTTCACTGTTTCAAACACACCAAACTTGCCAGAAACAACGGAAATGTTCAAACCGCCAGAAAAATACTAAATCGTGTCACTGGAACCCTACGATCGCAACCGCCAATCCTGCGAACGTCCGCAATGCTTTAAAAAATGATTTCGTCTCCCACGACGATTGTTTTCTGTGGCGATTATCACTGCAGCTCTAATATTAAGAGACAGGCAAAGAACTCTGTGATATATCTATCAACTGACAAAAACTCGAAACAAAAGGTCGTGATATTTGGTAGGTGACAGTAAACTTGAACCAAGAATCTGTTAACTCTAGGGCGATTTGGATTGTTCGCTGTGTGTCGCGCTAACTCCAGGACGATTTGGATTGTTCGCTGTGTGTCGCGCTAACACCAGCCAAACTGACAAGGATAGCAAGAACTATTGCCAACATTAGCTGTAACAGGACGCAATTAGCTTGTAATGCAATGTCACCTGTACGCGCCTTTCGCAATGCAATATTCCAGCTGATGAACCGGATTTTCTTTGCACCCCCAAAAAAATTTCAGAAGCTCCAGTATCACGCTTGACCAATTGTTTCGAAAAAATTTGGTTGTGCAGGAATGCTGGCTCTGATACCACTTGAAGCGATCTGCTTCGTAAAATAATAAAAATGCAAAATATAAGATTGAATGATTAATTCAAATAAATCAAAGACGCCACTTAAGGAGGGCAAAGTCTTGTAGCGACTTAGAGAGTGTGGAGTCTCTTGCGAATACGCAAATGAGTATATGATTGATGATGATTAAATCAATTATATTAAACTCCTATTTATATGAATCAATGAATAAATAATAATATTGGAAATATAGCCGCTATATTAGGGTTGTAACATTTGTACAATACAATATTCGGCTTTGCACAAGACAAGTGGAGGCTAGTGAATCCTATGAGGCAATTGAATTGGATAAGCTAGATCCGCTTTGTGATTGGATTGCCGAGAGCCTTGTGGATACTGAGTTTATTGCAAAGGACATTGAGGTATTTTTGGAGGAATTGGAACATTTCAGAGGATTGGAGGAGATATACCATGATGATACCATACCCAAGAAGCCTCCAATTTGACCACTTGTTCAGAGCCAAGACCAACCATCTAGTATGAGGGGGAGGAAGGAAAAACAAAAAGCAGTTTAAAAATTGCTTAATTTTTTGAATTGTTGCATTTCTTTGATGTATTTGGTTGGATTTGATGATCATGAACTGTAATTGTACTATTTTTTATGAATATCTAATATAAAATCAACCTTTTGGCTCTCCAATTGTTGTTTAAAATGTTTTTTACTTTTTAATTATTATTATTATTTTTTTCCGAGTTTTCCTGAGTTTTTGATAGAATCTCTAAAATTGGGCTGCCGAGTTTATCGCGAGTTGCGAGTTTTCCAACTATGAAATGGATTTTGTACAAGGAATCATGGAAACCATTTTTGAAAAATGATCAACCACTACAAAAACACAACTATTACCATGCTTAGACGTGGGCAAACTTGAGAGGAAATCCATGGAGACAGATTCTCAAGGCTTGGATGGCATTCGCAATGGTGCATACAATCCTTGCTTCTTGTTGGTTGGTTTGGCAACAACATGGGGGGGTACATGATGTACCTCTTGACATCGTTCCTTATTTTGGGCCAATACAAGTACTGCCAACACTTGTTTTACACCCCAAAGTGACCTGCTACTTTGCTAAAGTGCGCTTCCCAAATCATCTTTGAGCACTAATTGGCTAGTACACAAATCTGTCCCATATGGTAGAGGAGGTTATCTTGCAAATAAAAATCAAGAACATGCTTATCCACACGAAGAACTCGATATGCATTTGCAAAATCAAAGTCTACTTCATACAAGGTGTACCAATTGGAAGTATCATGTCCATAGGAATCAAGAATGGGTGGTGAGTGCTATGAGTGGAGGTTGGCTCAAACAATTTGCTGCTGATTTGGCATTCCCTTTCTTATGCTTAATGATCAAATGAAATTGTTGCAGATATGTGGCCCACTTTGATGTCTTTCATTCCTTAGCTTACTTTGCGTCTAAATGAACTCCAAAGGTCTGTGATTTGTATGGATGATTGTTTCTTTGCCCAAGATGTAGTGCTTCCACTCTTTACATGCTTGGACAATGGCATAGAGCTCTTTGTCGTAGGTGGGGTATTTTCGAATTGTTTCATTGAATGTTTCACTATGATAGGCAATTGGATGCCTGTGTTGTGTGAGGACAACTCCCAATGCATAACTTTGATGCTTCAATCATTACCGCAAAAGGTTGATGCCCATCAGGTTGGGAAAGTGTAGGAGTTGAACATAGTTGGTCCTTCAACCTCTCAAATGCCCTTTGTTGTGTATCTCCCCAATGGAATTTGAATTTGGCACCTCCTTTGGTCACTTGGTGTAGTGGGCAAGCAATGTATGAGAACCCGAGTTAAATCTTCGATAGAAATTGACAAGACTCAAAAAACTACGAAGCTTTGTTATAGTCTTTGGGGTAGGCCAATCTTTGATTACCTGAATCTTCTCAAGATCGACATGATCTCCCTCTTTGTCAACAATATACCCAAGGTATCAAATCTTTGTCATGCCAAATCAATAGTGGGCAAGCAATGTATGAGAACCCCAGTTAAATCTTCGATAGAAATTGAAAAGACCCAAAAAAACTACGAAGCTTTGTTATAGTCTTTGGGGTAGGCCAATCTTTAATTACCTGAATCTTCTCAAGATTGACATGGACTTCCTCTTTGTCAACAATATACCCAAGGTATCAAATCTTTGTCATGCCAAATCAATAGTGGGCAAGCAATGTATGAGAACCCCAGTTAAATCTTCGATAGAAATTGACAAGACCCAAAAAACTACGAAGCTTTGTTATAGTCTTTGGGGTAGGCCAATCTTTAATTACCTGAATCTTCTCAAGATCGACATGGACTCCCTCTTTGTCAACAATATACCCAAGGTATCAAATCTTTGTCATGCCAAATCAACACTTCTCCAAATTAGCATATAGCTTGTTTCTTTGAAGAATTTGAAGTACTTGTCGAACATGTTGCAGATGTTCCTTTCATGTCTTACTATATATGAGAATGTGATCTAAGTAGATTATCACAAATGAGTTGGTGTAGGGATGCAAGATGTCAAGCCAAAATGCATAACCAACCACTTGAATAAACCCTCGGATTTTAATTCAGTCTTCCATATGTTAGTGGGCTCTATGGGTATTTGATGATAGCTGGATTTGAGATCAATTTTGGTGAAGAACTTTGCACCACGGAGTTGGTCCAACAAGTCATCTATTTGAGGGAGTGGATAGTGGTTCTTCACAGTGATTTATTCAAAGCTCTGTAGTCAATATTGAGTCTCCACATTCCATCTTTCTTTGGAGCCAAGACAATTAGACTACCACATGGTGAACAGTTGGTCTAATGTGTCCATTTTGAATCAATTCTTGGATCTGTAATCATTTTCAAGGACTGATCTGTGATGAACAGGTGCATTAGGCAAAGGATAACCAGAACTACATCAATGGAATGCTATACCTCACATTTAAGTGGAACCCTAGTTGGTAACTTGAATAAGTCATCATATTCCGCTACAATCTGGCCCATCTGCTTCTACTGTGTAGAGCCTGTGATAGATGTAGCAACGGTCCTGCTTTGCGGTTTGATCATCAAAAAAATGAATTTCCTTGTTTTGGTTATCATCTTCTTGCATTGTTTAGCATTGATTAATAGATTGAAAATCTGAAAAAAATCCCGATTTTTCCCAAGTTTTGCTGAAAAATCTGTTGATAAAATCCCGATTTTTTGCCATAAAAATCTGCTGTGGAAGCATGGGTAGAGGAAACAACATAAATAGCTTTTTTTTTCATTTTGCCTCATTTCTTGTTCCAAACTGGAGAGAGAGGTCTGCCTACCTGCTACCACACCAAACAAAACACTAAAGCGCATTTTAACAAAGACTTTTTTGACGTTTGAAGGAATCCTGATTTTCTTCAGTTTTTTTTTGCCGATTTTTTGCCAATTTTTTACCCATCTTTTGCCAATTCCTGTTTTTTTTTCCAATTCTTTTGCCTTGTTTCTCAATCATGTTGATTAAGGAAACAAAGGTAGGAGGAGATGCCTCTGGTATCCTGTAACACTAACCTCCAATAGTTATGATGACACTTCATGGCCTAGACTCATAAACAACATGCCCCTTCCACATAAATGGTTTGGCCAAATCATATCACAAACATCCAAGGGCACAAAATCTCACAAAAATTCATCTTTGAAAGGATTGATGGCATAGGAGAGGAGACATTGTTGAGTGACACGAACGTCTCTTCCCTATTGCAGCCATCCAACATTATATGGTTTTGGGTGTGGTTTTACAAGCAAATTCAAATCCTTCACTATTTGAGTAGAAATCAGATTCTTTTGTCTCCCATTATCAATAATGAAATGTAATGGCTTACCCTTAAACCACATTTGAGAGCGAAATAGGCGTTCCTCCTCTTGTGACTCTTCATGGGACTCCTCTAGTGCAGCATGTGTGATGCCAATGGTCACATTTGGTTCGGCTTCCATGATTAGATTTCCTCTATCCTTATTTTGTGGATGTGGAGGCAGTGGTGCAGTGGATGTAGAGGGGTTCGACTCAGCAAACAATTACCGAATTGCTCGTACTCCCCTCTTGAATGTTGGTTGCTCTTGTGATAATCACACCATTTGCCAATCTTGGCCTTTGGGGGATTCTTTTCTTGGGAATTTTTTTTCTGCTTCCAATTATGATTTTGGGGCTGATGTTCTTTGTCTTGATTCTTTGTAGAGTCACTCTTGCCTTTCTTTGGCTG
This sequence comes from Wollemia nobilis, assembly GCA_028583015.1. NCBI lineage: Eukaryota > Viridiplantae > Streptophyta > Pinopsida > Araucariales > Araucariaceae > Wollemia > Wollemia nobilis. The sequence continues at coordinate 14,352,577 of JAQPPZ010000135.1, forward strand.
GTACTTAGTGTTTTGTTTTTTTTTTTTTTATTTGCTCTTTTTCTATCTTTGTTCTTGTGCTTCTGCTCAAATTTGACAGCAAGTTTGTATACCTCTCCCAATGTCTTGAATTTGAAGAGGTCCATGTCCTCTTGAATGTACCATTGCAGCCCACTGTGGTACTTGAGGATTTGATGCCTTTTGGTATCTTGAATACCTAGTTTTGCTGCCATGGAATGGAAAGCATTAGTATAATCTTGAACAGATTGGTCTTTATGTTGATGCAATTGTTGGCATCGCATATATCGTCTTCATAGGCTCATATGGGATAGTATTCTTCCTTGATGACCCCCATGAAATAATCCCATGTGAACACTACTTTGTCTGCATTCTCTTTTGTAACCCTGTTACAATATGCTTCCTACCAATTTCGAACAGGTAACAAAGCTTTCAAGAGTGCACAAGTGATTTTCTCATTGTCAATGAATTTATTTATAGAGAAATATGAATATAATTGATCCAATCAATTTTGTAAGGCATCAACATTAATTTTTCCTTCAAAAGTAGGAATATCAAAATTCACACGCTCCTTAAATGGTATGGGGGCACTAAATGATGCTAGGGCAGTAAGAGGTTGTGTGGAGAAGGTTGCATAATTTGCAACAGGTTGTCGTTAATTTGAGCAAATTGATCCATTATCTCATTCCTCTATTTCATGAGGTCTCCGTTCAACATCTCCTTGAAAGGATCGATTGTCTCAATGTTGTCCGTTCTAGTTCATCGAGGGAGGTAATTAGAGGGATCTCGTGTTTGATACCCAAACTTTCAATATCCTAATCTTGTGTTTATATATACACTTAAAATACAGATTGCTCTGTTAACACTGATCCAAAACTCAATATTTCGGCTAATCCAAAATTCAGAATTTCAAGTTAAGGAAGATCAGAAAGAGTGCAATTCAAAAATAACAGAGTATAACAAACTAGAACACAAAAATATATAAATAAAATAGCATAATGATTTTATTGCTTAGAAAATAGAGTACAATGCAAGCAATCTCTAAGAAGAGATGTGAGCTATAACATTGCATCCATTTCTCTTGTCTTTACAATCAGGGATGCATCTCTCTTTATAGTTTATACCATATCTTTGGTTTGTTGGAAATCCACCATATTAAATATGGAAGGTCACGCACATGAAAATTTGGTGGTTCACATTCCATGAGTTAGAAGGTCACCCATATAAAAATGCGGTGATTCACCTTCCATGAGTTACAAAGTTCATTTGATTGAATATTACATACATATGATTTTTCTTTTGTGTTTTGTCTTCTAGTAATGTATCAACATAGCTAGACATGCACTTTGGCTATGAAAATCTAAAAAAATTTAAAATTACTATTTTAAGTAAACATTTTGTTTTGTGTTTTTGAGGGCCTTCAAAGCGTTTTTTCCACAAGGTTGTTGGCAACTTTATCTGCAACAGAGTTGACTGCTGAAATCGTTGTTCTCCCTCTAATATTTCCAATGCTTCTTGAATGGATCAGAACGAAGTCTCGAGCACAAAGTTATGCTCCTAACAATGTGGTTAGGATAAAAAGAATTGATTTTTGGGCATAAAGACATGCCCCAAAAAAGGTCACATTCTTGGATCACAAAGAGAGCACGTCCTCTACTTGATTTGGAGGAAGAAAGTGGATCCAATTTGATGTTGTGCTTCTTTTGTCTCGATTTTAATACTTCCATCTTCTTAAGAACATGATTCCTCATGACCTAGAATCCTTCCATAAGAACAAGTGAAAATTTTCCCTCTAAATTAACCAAAATTTGATATTTTTCAACGTGGTGAATGGGATTGTTGTTCTTGATGCTATTGCCTGGAATGTTGTGTGGGACGGTCCTTCAATCCTTTATGTTGCTTGGCTATCAAGGCTCTATTACTTGAACTTGGATTCTCAAGAGCATAATGTGAAGGAGTTTATGTTGTTCACGAGTTAGTTGCTAACAAAAACTATCAAAAGTTGGCATCTTATAAGCATCACCAAAGACATCGCGAGTAGAATAGAAAGTAGAGACAAAGATAGAATAAGGTCTTTCCAGTTTAGAGAGGACAAGATGTATTAGCTACTCATCTATCGTTTTGATTTTGCAATAGTTGAGTTGGAGATGCAATTGTGTGATTTCAGCAATGAAATCTTCAATGCCAGAAAAATCCTCTACATCGAGAGTCATGAGCTGGTTGTCCAATTGATTCCCTCAGGTGATGTTTTGCTTGCCAAATAGTTCATTGAACTTCTTCCAAGTTGCTTATGGAGTATCAATGCCTTCAAGATGCAATTTGAGGTCATCAAAGACTGACATATCGATCAAATGCCAAACTTCATCAGATCGATTGAGCCATTGTTTTTTGTCCTTTGTGTTATTTGTCCTCATTGTGATGCAATACAACCCTCTACTTTGTAAAAGATCCCTCTACTTTGTAAAAGATCCTCCATATAGGATTTCTAAGTGTAAAACTGTGAGCTGTTCAATCTCACATCATTGGGAATGATGATTGGAGAGGCCATTTGTGTTTTGAAACTTGACAAGCACACAAATACCTATGAGTTTCTGACTATGAACAGTTTGAAGATTGGACTTTGGCATATTTTTTTAATATGTTATGTTCAATATTTAAAAAGTATACATATGTCAATAAATGATGACTTTTGGAAAAGTACACTAGATGGCTTCAAGCACAGTGTTTTACCTTACATATGTGTCCAAGATGGGGGGTAAACCTCTATAATAAATGGTGATACAAAACATTCTTCAGTGAAATGACCAAGCTACAGCCATTTAAAGTTTCCAACTACACTCAGTTGAATATAGTGTTTTGGATTTGCAATCACGGAAACATATTTCAGATTCAAGGATAAAAAATGCCCATGAAAATTGACAGAAATAGTTCATGTGATATATCATCAGAGAGCTTTTTGAATCTAATTTCTAATAGTACTAAAATCATAGGAAAGCATAGTAGCGAATATTGCCAAAAAATTGCCGATTCCCTGATTTTTTGGCGATTTTATCATTTGCTGAGTCAAATCGCCAAGAATTGCCGATTCTGCGATTTTTTGAAAAAATCGACGATTCCGATTTTTGGAAAAAATCGGCTGCAGCCGCACACATAGAGGCTGCGGCCGATTGAGTTAAAAAGTGAAATTGTTTTTTGGATGGCTTTCATTTAACCTCTTGCAAATGAAAAAAAGAGTTTGCCTACCTACTACCACCTCAACACAAACATGCTAGGGCATCCTAAGAGTGAGCAGATTGCGGTTTGAAGGAATCTGGCAGCCAGCAACAGCCACCAACGACAATGCTATACATTATTAACTAATGAAATTCTCCATAAAAAGATGTTGAACTATCAATCCAAACTTATTGCTCAATACGCTTGTATATAGGAGTAATATTTAAAACCACAAATGATATGCTTGTATGCTTGTTTATTGAAAAATTTAGTTCAGATAGTGAAGGTATTAATGGTTTTGCCGTTGAGGGTACGTGCGAAGGGTGCTGCCCCTCGACCCCTCAAGGAGCGCTGCCCCTTGACACCCGGCATAGGTGGTGATTGGTGTTAGCAGCCAAGGCACAAAAAGAGACATGGACACAACAGCCAACAACGACAATGCTATACATTATTAACTAATGAAATTCTCCATAAAAAGATGTTGAACTATCAATCCAAACTTATTGCTCAATACGCTTGTATATAGGAGTAATATTTAAAACCACAAATGATATGCTTGTATGTTTGTTTATTGAAAACTTTAGTTCAGATAGTGAAGGTACTAATGGTTTTGCCGTTGAGGGTACGTGCGAAGGGTGCTGCCTCTCGACCCCTCAAGGTGCGCTGCCCCTTGACACCCGGAATAGGTGGTGATTGGCGTTAGCAGCCAAGGCACAAAAAGAGACATGGACACAACAACAAAGAGAGATTACAACTTCTGCTAGGCAAAGGGTGAAAGCATTCAAAGATCTTGAGACATTGTATTTGTCATGACTCATGACACATTTTGTAATTTGCACCTTTTTAATATATAAGCAATACAAGAATATTTGAATTTTGGAAGCATTAAAATTTCTTTATTTAAGATGTATTTTGTCACTTTCACGTGTAGTTTAAGCTTACAGTTGATTTGCATAATGTTAATTCACTGTGATATGCATTAAAAAAAGAAAAATTCAATGAAAAATTGCGTTTTCTTTGGGTTTGTTTTTTGCCGATTTTTTCCAATTCCGATTTTTCCCCCTGATTTTTTCCCATTCTGATCCGATTCCAAGTTTCTATACTACGTAGGAAAGTATGATAGTATGGAAGACTTAAGCGTTAAACATCTTCATAGGTAGGAGTAGACATTGTTTTAGCAGAAAATTATTTCAGTCCTCTTTTTTTATGACTAAAAAACAATATCATATGATCTTGGGTAGACTCTAGGAGGATGGTAACATTAAAATAGAATAAAAATATTGTATGGGGTCTGATCATTAAAATGCACCCAAATGGATTCAAATGTAAAAGAAAGAATACCTTAGCATCATTTAATTGAAGTGACTGATTTGAAGTCTTCATAAAAATTGCTTCCAGAACTAATTCGCAAGGCACATACTCCGAAACCATGTTGTTGTTGTCAACCTTTCCATATAAAATCAGGATCTATCAATCTCATAGAGAACTCCATCATTTCGGGTACAACGATGTACCACATTTTTAAATATTTATTTGATGGCTCAGAATTACAAATTACAAAGAACCTTTCAAGTGAGAAAACTAATCTGGCCATAAGAACAAGCCAAGAACTCTCTTGTTAATAGAGGACAAGTTTTATCGAGTTAAACTTAATGACTTGTTTTTTTTTTTGGCTAGAGGACAGATCTGTTTAAATCAAATGTATAACAATATCAACCTCCCACTTAAGATATATTAGAAGTTGTTTGGTGTAGACAAACTTGGTTGAAAAAAAAATTGTCACTACATGGACCTCTAATTATGGAGATTTTAAGAATTTTTTGGGTGTAAACCAAATTTGTCACTATGTGAACCTCTAAAATTGGAGGTTATGGCAAATTGTCGGGTGTACAAAAATAGAAGAAATTAATGTACAACAATACAATCGTTGCCTCCAGTTCCTTTTCCTTCTACGCCTATATGTATAAATAATGAGGGTAGATAAAGAGCACTTTTTATTCTGTAGTTTTACTTGCTTGTAGAATTGATATTTGACTATATAACATTTTGATTTTGCACTCTTTTTGTTGTGTTGTCCTCTCTTTGTATCTATTATCATTGAGAATACTTTCTATATCCTACATTTTGGTGTCTATTCAAATGTTTGAATGTTACATTTGTAGCATAGTTGCCTATTCAAATTTGGGTCGTGCATTTAAGAAATTTGTGAATAAGAATCCAAATGAGCATCTTGCTTGAAGGAGTAGGCTGCAAAAACAACAAGAAAAAGATCAGCAATGAGGAGACCCTTAAGGGTTGTGGAACTGAGCTTGTTGCATACACTGTTAAAAGTGTATAAGGAGATCCTTCTAAGTAACCCTTGAGAGTGAGGGAAGATGGGACTTATCTCTATCAACAGAATTGCTAGAGGAAAGAGAGGACGTGCTGGTTCCCATTCCTCCTTATTGTGAAGGAAGCTAAGGATATTTGGAAGTAAATAGTGTAGATCTGCAAAGTCCACAAATAATCTCGCAAGAAGAACGTGGGTGGCCTAACAATGCTTTGGGGTTTGTAATGGATCAGTCCATCAAGTGTTGAAAGACAAGTACTAGATGTGGAAATAACTAAGGGAACCCTTGGAGAAAAAAGTGCAAACTCTTCTACAATGCCATGAGATCATTGTAAAGATCTACTGTACAAGACATGGTAAGATTGAGTCTATCCTCTCATTAATTGTTTATTGAAGGAACCATTGAGCAAATTGTAGAAAGAACAGTTAGATAGATTGAGGAAGAGATGGTTCATCAAGGACTTCCTCCTAGTCATAAGAAGAGTACAAGAGAAGAACCTATGACATCTTATGAGGATGTCCTTGACAAGGCAAAGAATATAGAAAAAGTGGAACAAAATAGCCAATTGTTGACCTCAGGTGGTGACTTCCGTGATGCTAAAATTGATAGCGAGGTGACTTAGATTGATGCTTTTTGGAATGCCCATTGAAGGGCATTCAACAAAGGAATGCCCATTGAACATGAAGAAAAATTCCATAGTCCTCCTAATAGAGGGAAAAGGAGAAAGTTTTTCCACCTCTTTAAAAGAGGTGCCACCGATGGAGGATCCAAAGTTTGGATGAGGGAATGAACACCAACATTAGATACTAGAATGAAGGTGGTGGTGGAAAAAGATTCATCATTGACACCATAGGAAGACCTATAATCCAATGTTGCAAGCATAATGAATGGGGTTATTTCACTTGAGATTGCCCAAACAATACACACCATAATAGCACAAGATTGATGTGCAAATGGCATGGGCCTAGGATTTGTGACAAAAAACTATTGCCTCGAGTTGGCTATAGGGGTAATGTAAATCTGTTAGAGATTGAAGATGTGAAAGAGACCATGGTTGTGATATGTGGCTAGGCACACAACTATGTGGATTTGATGAAAAAATAAAGATCCAAGGAAGCATGGACAAAAGTTGAGAGAGCCATGGAGAATAGAAATGTGTGAAGGAGAAAGTTTTGCAAATGTAGAAGGCTAGACAACCGAAAGCATTGTCCCACCCTGATGTAGAAATTGCAAAGCAAGATTTGTAGACTCCACTGCCAATGAATGTGAGGAATGTTTTCTAGAGCACCCCTAAGCTTTAGAAAGTTATGGGAGAGATATACACCTTGTCTATATTTGAGGAGCAACAACCCTAAAAGCAAGAACAATACATCAATTTAGTGGTTCATTTGATCTATGTGGGCAAAATGACTGTTGTGCTACATGCTGGGTTGTTAGGACGCAGGTTGACAAATGTCATAGTCGACAGAAGATACATTGTGAACATACTTTTTGGAGACGCCTAATGGTAACTATGAACACTCACCTTGTGGCCTTCGAAATATACATTGGTAGGAGAGGGCTATTGTAAGATCAAGTTGAAGGTATTATTGGCTGAACAAAAAGTAATAATTGCAAATCAATTATTTGTAATAGATTCTGTAGTCATCTTGATCTGAAACTCAGAATTTCAAGTTTAAGGAAGATTATGAAAGAGTACAATTCAGAAATAACAGAGTATAACAAATCAGAACACATATATAAGCAAAATAATAGAATGGTTTTATTGCTTAGAAAATAGAGTACAATGCAAGCAATCTCTGAGAAGAGATGTGAGGCTATAACATTGTATCCATGACTCTTTTTTTTTAACAGCCAAGGGTGCATCTCTCTTTATACAAGAATTGGTATGTTGGAAATCCATCGTATTGAATAAGGAAGGTCACCTATATGGAAATGTGGTGGTTCACCTTCTGTGAGTTAGGTCACCCATATGAAAATGTTGTGATTCACCTTCCATAAGTTATAAAGTGCATATTAAATGAAAATTACATGCATATGACTTGTCGTTGTCGTTTTGTGTGTCTTCTATTGATGTGTCAACATAGCTAGAGATGCATTTTGGCTACAAAAATTTAAAATTAGAAAATAATTATTTTTAGTAAGTATTTTGTTTTGCATTTTTGAGGGCCTTTGAAGCATTTTTTCCACAAAGTTGTTGGCAATTGTCTATGGTAGAGTTGCCTATTGAAATTGTTTCTCTTTCTATTCTTTCCAATTCTTCTCAAATGAATCAAAATGGAGTCCCGAGCACAAAGTTATCTCCCTAACAATGTAGTTACAAACAAAAAAGTAGATTTTTGGGCATTTTCAAGCATAAAGCCATGCCCCAAAAAGGTCTCATGCCTGGATCATTCATCCCCCATTGAAAAGCAACGGTTCCCATTGTGCCAACTTTTGAAATCAAGTGCAGAAATTGTTTCTTTATTTGATTTTTGTGAGTGGTGACCAAGTTGTCCTGCCTTGACCACTCTGTACATTTGGATAGATTGCCTTTAAGTGGTCCCGATCCATGTGTCAACAATCTAATCCTCTTCTATTGGTGCTAAATTGTTTGGATTGTGTTCTTCCATGTCCAATTGTTTTGCTGCTACGAAAGTGTCCAACAGAGGTGGATGATAGGGCCTAAGAAGTTCAACATTGAAGATTGGATGCAAACCAAGATAAGATGGAAAATTCAATTCAAGGGCATTATTTCCCACCTTCTTGGTGATGGTGTATGGTCCATAGCTAAGAGGTCTAATCTTCATATGGGGACCTACAAGTCTCTCTTTTTGAAGACGTAACCATACCTTATCTCCAACATTCAATCGATGTGGGACACCATGTTGGTCATGGTATTGCTTGTATTTTTAATTTGTCTTTTCTAGGAGGCCATGGACTTCTTGTTGGATTTGCTAAACTGTCCCACAACCCATGCTTCCTTTTTTGCTTGTTTATGTCCATGAGGTGAGTAGCCCATGTGTTGCGTAGGGAGAGCTACATTTGTGGGTGCCAACGGTTAGAAACCAAAACAAACATGAAATGGGTTGTGTTTGGTAAAGCTATGCAGAGCTTGATTGTACCCATGCTGATTGTAGGGGAGGCTCTCCTCCTATATACATGTACATTTGAGGAAGATGTACAATCAATCGATTAACTACTTTTGTTTGGCCATCGGTAAAAAAATGGAAGGTTGTGAACATGGTCAACTTGGTGTCCATCATGCTCCATAGAGTGGAACCAAAAATGCTTAGAAATCTGCTATCCCTGTCAGATACAATGGACTTTGGCAAGCCAAAGTTGAGCCACAGATGACTAAAATAAAGCTTAGCAGTTGCATCAACTGAAATGGATTTCTTAGAAGGAATCATGGTCGCCATTTTTGAAAAATGATCAACTTCTACAAAAACACAATCATTACTGTACTTAGATGTGGGTAAACCTAAGAGAAAATCCATGGAGATAGATTTGCAAGGCATGGATGGCAGTGGCAATGGTGTATACAGTTTCTACTTCTTGTTGGTTGGTTTGCTAACAACGTAGGGGGTACATGACTTGCTGTACCTCTTGACATTGTTCCTCATCTTGGACCAATATAAGTACTTTTGAAGTATTGCCAAAGTTTTTTCAACCTCAATGTGACCTGCTACTTTTCTCAAGTGTGCTTTCCAAATCATCTTTGAGCACTCACTAGCTGGTACAAAAATATGTCCCATGTGGTAGAGGATGTTATCTTGAAAATAAAAATCAGAAACATGCTTACCCATACAAAGAGCTCGGTATACATTTGCAAAATCAGAATCTACTTCATACAAGGTAGACCAATTGGAAGTATCATGCCCACAAGAATCAAGAATGGTGGTGAGTGCTATGATTGGAGGTTGGCTCAAACAATTTGTTGCTGAATTGGCACTCCTTTTCTTGTGCTTGATGATCAAATGAAACTGCTGCAAATATATGGCTCATATTTTATGTCTTTCATTCCTTAGCTTACTTTGTGTCTAAATCAACTCCAAAGGTTTATGGTCTATATGGATGATGGTTCCTTTCCCAAGATGTAGTGATTCCACTGTTTACATGCTTGGACAATGACATAGAGCTCTTAGTTGTATGTGGGGTATTTTTGGATTGCTTCATTGAATGTTTACTTGTGATAAGCAATTGGATGCCCATGCTGTGTGGGAACAACTTTTAATGCGTACTCTCATGCATCAACATCTTGTCACCTCTTCTCTTTGAGGGACACTAGCAAAGCTATTGATTTTGAGGGATTTTAGGCTGAGTTCTTGTAATGTCCAACCCCCATTTGAACACCAAATTTCTGCCCTTGTTTTGAATTTTTTGGTTTTTTGTATTGTTTGGGATTTTGTGTTTTAACAGCTTCAAAGGTGCCAACTTTAAACTAGTACAAATTTTAATATATGCACCCAAAAAATCTACAAACTTGGGAATAGCAAGATAGCACCTTAATCTTCAATTTTACCAAAGCAATTTGCAAGATTCAATCATATCCAAAAACTATGAATTTTTGAAGTTGGCTGGATTAACACTGGTTACCAGAAAATTACAGCTAACTGGAAATGAGCATGATTTTCAAAATACTTATCCAAATGACATGAAATTCGGGAACAAGATATTACAAACATAAATCTCAAAACCCTTTTAACAAAATTGCATAAAAGTGAAAATACCAGGAGATTCGCAAATCTGGAATTTGCAACAGCAACACTGGAACTCTATTATTTCATTCACTTCATCAAAAATATAACATTCTCCAGCAAGATAATACAAAGTATGGCGAATACAATGCTAGGCGCCAATGATAGAAGCCAGAAAGGCGACCAAAGAAGGGTTTTTTTTTGGACAAAGAAACCCCACGTACTTCCTTCACTGGGACGACCAACAGGCTGTAAAGTACGAATGCCTAAGGAATGTCTCAAAGTGCCACGAACTCTGCTGGAATAGTTCCACACTGGTCCGCCTGGGCAAAATGACCAATGTCTCTAAACCACCAATGAAACCCTAGCCCAAATCGCTATGTAAATGCATAAAAATATCTGCAATTGGGGCGGCTAAGCTGGAATAGATGGTAGGAAATGAATACCACAGCAAACTCTTACAAATCTTGTCAATCTCCTCAAAACCCCAACTGAAATCTGCAAACAATAAGCACAAAATGCAACCTCTGATATAAGATTGCCCTAGAGCACCCGGAGAGTGTCTTCCAACTCCGAAAGTGCTGATCCTGAAGGTGGTTTCCGTCACCTACAAGCAAAATCTGCAAAGAGAACCCTCTGCAAATCCTTCTTCTCTCCAAACAAGAATACTCAAATGCCAAAGATGCACAAATGAAGCTCTCTTTCTCTTTTTATTTCAATCCCCCAAAAAGGTCGCCCAAATAGAGGAGGTATTTGTTTTTTTTTTAAATTTTAATTCATTTCATTTTCCTTATGTCCACAAGGTGTCGTACCACCTCATGACCCACTTAATTTAATTCTTTGTTTAGCTCCCTTTCTTTTAAGTGGCTATAAGGCCCCCTTAACATTGAAATATGAATTTATAAAGTAAAACTATGTTATATCAATTAAATATAACATATTAAACTTTACACTTTAAAATCTCGGGCCTCCACTGATCAAACCATCAAACAAAAAAATAGAAACAGATACCCATTTGGCCATACTGCTTAGACATAACATCTGTTTTCCAAGAAACTGCTCTCGATTGACTTACTAAAAATAGTAAGTCCCCTAAATTATTGCTAGAAACGGTCCTGTAAGCTGAAAACTGGAAATGCAGAACGTCCAACAGTAACATCTCATCACCTGGTGGTCCCTAAACACACGACATTGCCTACGGAACCCCATGAATAGGCAAGTCCACTCTGCACTCTGAAGCTGACTAAGATGGGGACATTACAGTTCTTAAAGTATGGTTTTGAAGCTCTTGGCTATCCCATTGCAGAATTATTCAAAGAGGTTTGTTTTGGGTTCCCTACCTCTTGGTCACAACATATTATCCACCCCATCCACAAAGTTGGGAACTATTTAGATCCGAATAACTATAGAACTATCATAATTGGGCACACTTTTGCTAAGCTTTATGCAACAATTTTAAATATGAAACTCTCAAAATTGTTGGAGCAAGGCAAGCTTAGAGTGAGAGGGCAGGCTTGTTTTAGAACGGATCATTAGACTATTGATCATGTTTTCTCTCTCAGGGATATTATTGAGGAGGCTCACTAATGGTTCTCTAAAGTGTTCTGTATTTTTGTGGACTTTAGAAAAGCCTTTGACATTGGTCCCATGTATCGTTTTTCAAAGACCACATGACATCGACATCTTAGAGCTCTTTATCATTGCCATCAAGAGACTATATGAGGTAGTTGTTGGACTTTTTTGGACAACTTTCGATTTCTAAGAGGATGTCCAGAGCACCATTGGCATCAAACAAGGCTGTCCTCTTTCTCCTTCACTCTTTGGGATTTACAATGATGAGCTTGAAGAATTTCTTCGTCAATATACACATGTTGACTATGGTTGCTTTCTACCATGTCTTGATAGTTATATTGCTTTTTGCAGATGATGTTTCTTCTTGCTCATACTCTCGAGGGCCTACAAAGATAGTTGGATGTTCTTGCCTGCTTTTGTGACTTAAAACAGTTGGCAGTCAATCTTAGCCAGACCAAGGTGATGATCTTTAATACATCAAAGAGTACCTTGTCTAAGTTTCAGTTCTTCTATAAGGATGAGTCCATTGAGATCACCATTGCTTACACCTACTTAGGGGTTCAATTTACGACTCCATCCCTTAATTTTTGGTCAACTTCACAGTCACGTCTTTGTAAGGGATATGCATCTCTCTCAATCTTGGAACACCAATGCTTGCAACAACACTTTCATGACATACGTACAAAGATGCACCTCTCTAATTGCATCATCAAACCCGCAGTCCTTTATGGATCTAAGATTTAGGGTCCAAGTCTAGGGTGTGTTGATTGGGCTCGCATTGAGAGGATCCAAATTATTTTTCTTCAACAATTTATCCGATGTAAAAGAACAATTCCTCAATGTATTGTTCAAGTTGAGATCGGTATTCATTCTCTTCGTCTTGAGAGCATGTTCAAATTTATTTTTCAGCTTCAACGCCTTAGATCCATGGGTGCTTGCACCTCAGGCCGAGTGAGATACCCACATTTTGTCCTTTGCTTATCACAATGCATTACCTCTAGGGGCTCCTTTGGTCCTCATTGTGGGTGGTACTTGGAAGTTATTTCTCTTCTTTAGTCAGTTGGCATCTTCATAGATCAATCACCTCCATTCAAATACTCTTTAGATGCTCCTTCCCACCTTTTTGATAAAAGGGTAATCAATCAAGTACTCAGAGATGATGTTTATTGACAATATATTCAAATCACGTGGGTCACTCCATCTCAACTTCTTTGTCCTAAGTTGGCCACATACACTACACATTTCATGAGGATTAAGAATGACATTATTACTTGTCCTAATTATGTCAAGCGACGTTGGACACACATCCTTAGGATTCCTCTTGATCAACACAAAGAATGCTCACATCAGTTTCAGGTAGAGACGAACCACCATATTCTTTGAGAGGATAGGGTATGTTGTCTTTGCTGTATTTGGGAGGTGCAGACTAAAGAACATCTCATATTAAGTGTCCTATTTATCATGAGATTCGAGGAAGGTACTATTTCTTGTATAGAGACAGGTGAATTGCTTACCACTTTTTTCAGCTATCCTGACCAAAGATGCTCGGTTCTTTCACTCAGGGAAGCTATCACTCTTCGGTGTCAGTTATTATAGGGGAGCCCGACTAATCAACTAATCACCTCATCCTTTCATCCTGTCTCTACAGTCAAGAGTAATAAGCGCTCATTGGAAGCTACAACCATCCAAAATATTAATGATAGATTTGTGCACACTTGTATGCATACAAGAGTGGCTACTAGGGCTTTAGTTATTTCTTCTTGCTTGCAACAGGACAAGAATGGAATTTGGCATTGGGTTTCGACCACCCCTCACATACCAAGGATTTGTAGACAAGCACAACTTTCTAGTTTCTTGTGCTCTTCTATTGGTTCCATAGCCTTGGATGCTAGAAGCGTCTTTAAGGGTTGAACTCAATGTCCTCGCAGGATTATCCAACCAGGCCCTCTTAGCCCTAGTCATTTTTTTGGGAGCATCATTAGATCCTGTGTGTTAGGAACCTTCTAATTAAAATAAGCACATTCACATAAATATTGCAATAAAAACATAAATTCATGAAGAACAAAATATTGCAATACGAAATGTAAATGCAGAAATATAATAATCTCACAAACACAACACAGAATCGCGGGCCTCTTCGAGGGGGCAACCTCCTTCAATATTTTCATTCAATATGCAAAAAGATACATTTGTTTATGGACCTTTGTCTTTTAAAGATACACCTCATGCAACCCTAACCTAATGCTCAAGAGTTGGCTTACATTCAAAGTGCCACATGAGCTAGAATCTTATACCAAACAATAATCACATTCTTGATAATAGTTACACAAAATGGTTCCACTTGTCTAGGCACCTCAATAACCACATACCTTTACAAATTATTACAAGATATCATTATAATGGAGTCCCCATGTTGGAAAGAGGTCATTACATAATAATATAAGAATTATATAATAATGTTAGGATGGGGTCCTAACATGCCCTTCCCCTTCAAAAAGCTTTGTCCTCAAAGCTGGAGATGAGGAAACTATTGCTATAGCTGCTGGAGAGACTCTCAAGTGGCATCTTCAAGTTGTAATCCACACATTGAACAAGAATGTCGGTGATGACATGGTTCCAAAGGTTGTGTGAACACTGGTCTAAAATTTTTTCAGGCTCGAGCAAGATGGAACCCTCTTCATCCAGTTCTAGTAAAGCAGATTGAACCTGTACCTTATTACCCACAACCTTCTTGAGAGAGGAGACATGAAAGACTAGATGGAGCTTTGACGTAGTTGGAAGGGCCAATTTGTAGGCCGTTGCACCAATCTGCTGTAATACCTAGTAGGGCCCATAGTATTTGGCAGCTAGTTTTTGGCATTTGCAGAGCTAGAGTGATGACTGTTTATAGGGTTGTAGGCAAAGAAAAACCATATCTCCCAATTCAAAGCTACGCTCAGTACGGTGTTGATCAACTTGTGGACGCACACGGTTCTAGGCCAATTCCAGATTCATCTTTAGTAGACGGAGGATTGCGGTATGCTGGCTGAGTGTAGTGTCAACAACATGAACCTTGGAGCTTCTTGGAATGTAGGATGGTGTTGATGGAGGACGATCATAGACTACTTCAAAAGGGGTAACCTTGGTCGCGGTGTTTATACCACCATTTGGCCAAGGGAAGCCACTTTGCCCACTGTGCAGGATGTTCAGAGGTAAAGCAACAAAGGTAGGTCTCCAAGCATTTGTTAACAATTTTTGTTTGGCCATCCTGTTTGCGGAACTCATTTTGAGCTGAATTTCCTGCAACTTGAACAATTCTTGTCAAAAATGACTAGTCAAGGTAGGGTCTCTGTCGGACACAATAGATGCAGGCATGCCACGAAGGCAAACGATGAAGTCTAGAAAGATTTGGGCTACCACCGAGGCTATGTAGGGATGGGAGAGGGAACAAAAATGAGCATACTTGGTGAGACGATCCACTACCACCAGAATAACTGATTTTCCTCCCGACTTAGGTAACCCTTCAATAAAATCCATTGAAATATCTGTCCATACTTGTTCTGGAGTTGGCCAAGGTTGAAGAGTTCCAAGGGAATGCATTGTTTCTCCTTTCATTCGTTGGCACATGTCACATTCATCCACAAAAGTTTGAATATCCTTCTTCATTCCTTTCCAGAAGAAAGTATGCTTAATCCTTTCATAAGTCTTTAGGAACCTAGAATGTCCTGCGGTAGGTGAGGCATGCATTTCCTTCAAGATGAATTCCCATTGTTGTGAAGTTTGGGGAATAACAAGGCGGTCAAGATATCTCAAATTGTGTCCATCCCAAGTGTACCCCTGGCATGAGTTAGGCTTTGTTTGAAGTTTTGTGATCAAAGTTTGCAATCTTGAGTCCTTGATCACATCCTCTCGGAGAGAAGTAATCGATTGAGGTATGGGAGAAGAGATAGCATGTAACATACTCTAATCCTCAAATTTTTGGGAGAGTGTATCAGCTACTATGTTCTCATTTCCTTTTTTATATGTGATCTCATAATCATAGGAGACCCACTTTTGTTGTTTAGGTGTGGCGACCCATTGTTCCAGGAAGTACACTTTGGTGGTCTATTTTGATTGAAAAATGACGCCCAATGCAATAGGGCCTCCAGTGATTAACCATGTGCAAAATAGCTAGCATCTCCTTTGAATAAGTAGATTTGTCCAAATTGCAGCCTAAAAGTGCTTTACTAGTGAAGGCCAATGGTCTTCCCTCTTGCATCAACACAACCCCTATGCCATTTCCCGAAGCATCACTTTCAATTACAAAAGGTTTGGAAAAATTAGGCATTGCTAACACGGGTATGGTTGTCATGGCGTGCTTTAAGTCAAAGAAAGCCTTCTTAGTAGGGTCTGATCAAGTAAAAGAATTCTTTTACAACATAGCTATTAAAAGAGTTGATATTTTTCTGTAGTTTTTGAAAAATTTGCGGTAATACCCTGTTAGGCCCCAAAATCCTCAAAGTCCCTCGAGAGTGTGAGGCTTGGGCCAATCTTGAACAACTTGAATCTTTTTAGGGTCAAATTTTAACTCCATCTTGGGTGACAATGTGACCCAAATACTTTACTTTTGTCATCCCAAAAAAACACTTAGACCGCTTGGCATAAAGTTTATTCTGAGAGAGAATCTGTAGAATCTGGTCCAATTGTATGAGGTGCTCCTCCCAAGAGCCACTATAAATGAAAATATCATCAAAGAAAACAAGAATAAATTTTAGAAGGAATGGACGGAAGACATTATTCATGAGGCTCTGAAATGTGGATGGTGCATTCGTTAGGCCAAATGGCATGACCAAAATTCGTAATGGCCCTCATGAAACGAAATACTGTTTTGGGGATATCTTCCTCCTTGAGCCTTATCTGATGATAGCCTGAGCGAAGATCCAACTTCGAGAAAAACATTGCTCCATGTAGCTCATCCAATAATTCATTGACCATTGGGATAGGAAATTTATCCTTCATGGCAAGCTTATTGAGCTCACAAAAATCTATACACAACAGCCATGACCCATCTTTCTTTCTAACCATGAGTATTGGAGAAGAATAAGGACTGTTACTAGGCCAAATGACCCTTGCTTGTAGCAATTCTTGTACCAATTTCTCAATTTTTGACTTAAGGGCATAGGGGTACCGATAAGGTCTGTTGTTAGGTGGCACCCTACCGGGTACCAATGGTATTGCATGATCATTGGAACAATGTGGAGGTAATTCCGTCGGTTCCGCAAAAACCGCATCATGCTTAGTTAGAATGAGTTGCAAATCTTCTTGGGGTTTGTCTTCGTCTGAAGTTTGTGGTTGAATTGCAAATATTTGAGCCACTACCCCCCGTGAAGATTTTTTTAACAACTTTTCCATATGGTTTGAGCTGATAATCTGTGGAGATCCTGTTGGTGAACCCTGGGGACTGTAGGACGTACCATTCTGTGAAAATTTCATCCATAGTTCTGCAAAGTTCCATGCTATTGTTCCCAAGGTATCGAGCCATTGAGCTCCTAGCACAACATCACATCCTCCCAGTTGAAGAACAAACATATTAGTTTTTAGTTCATAATCCCCTATCTTCAACTTAACATGCATTTAACCTTTACAAGGTAATCAATGCCATTTGCCACCATAACCTTAGAGGAGTTGCAAGCATGTATGTAACAATTTGCTTGTTTGGCTACTCGGGGATCATTAAAATTATGTGTACTGCCTGAATCAATGAGAATTGTAAGACGTTTCCCTTTGAAGAATCCTACTACCTTCATCGTCTGAGGGGTAGAAATTCCTGCAAGTGCATGGACAAATCTTTTTGGCTATGGTTCTTCTTGTGTTTCATCTTCATCCTTAGCTTGTTCCTCTAGGGGTTCTACTTCTTCCTCAATGTGTTCACTGCTTATTGATTCCTCTACATCCAACAAAAATAACTTATTTTGGATGTATTTATGTCTTGGTGAATACTTCTCATCACAATTATAACATAAGCCTTGTGCTTGACGGGCATCCATTTCCTTCGTAGTCAAACGCTTGAATGGGGTAATGTAATGTCCCCATCCTAGTCAGCTAACAGAGCGTAATATGGACTTGCCTAGTCATAAGGTTCTGTAGGCAATGTCGAGTGTTTAGGAACCACTAGGTGTTATTGAGATATTGTTGGACGATCTGCATTCACAGTTGTCAGCTTTCAGGACCGTTTCTGGCAGTATTTTTAGAGACTTACTATTTTTAGTAAGTCAGTTAGGGTTGGATTCTCGAGAAACGGAAAGTACGACTAGCATCTTCGGCTTAATGGGTATCCATTTCCGTAAGTTATTTGGTGGTTGGATGTTGGGAGAGCAATAATTTTAATGCCCGAAGATTTATAATGTTATATTTAAATATAAAAGTTAAATATATTAATGTTGGGCATTAATTTAATCTTAAAAGGGGTCATGTAACCACTTGAAGTAAAGGGGATTTTATAAAGTTCATATTTCTAATGTCATAAAAGTGGTATTGTCTCCTTGGAAAGTAATAAGTGAAATATATTACAATTTATGGTAAAAAGAATGCCTTCAAGGTGCAACGTAGCATTTGGAAAGACAAATTATCCCACATTCAAGAAGTGAATGGATCAACCAGCTTTGGGAAAGGATAAAAGTGGCATTGAAGAGTTGATTGGGACATCTTTGACTATTATTCTTGAAGCTTATTGTGTGAGACTTATAGGTTGCAAGATTTCAGTCATTCCAGGCTTGTGTTTTGACGAAAACCACATACAAGGACACCATTTCTTGAGGTTGAAAGATACCTTTAGATTGGTTAATGAGCATTCATACTCGGTGGATGCAATTGAGCTGATAAAATTGATATTTTCAGATATTGTTGAGCAGATTGGAGAGGGTTTGTTCCATTTCATTTGCACTTCACTCCTTCAGCTGGCCGTACCATCTAGGGCCAAAATAGAGCGATTTGGATGCACACTCAGCAATGGTTTGTTGAAGTTTGAGATCTACTTGCAACTACAGACCTAGCCACCACCTTTTCTGCAGGTTTTGGAGACTTTCATTGGATTTTTGTAGTGTTTATTAGCAGCCGTACTTGCTCCTGGCATGGCAGTACATTTCTTAGGGGATGAGTTGCTTGCCTAGGTCCAAACGCCTAGTCTTTGGAGGATTTCTTACATGCTTTGTTATTGTCTCCAAAAAGGGTATTCAAAAACATAAGTTGTATGCTGGAGAAGTTTGTAAATTGGATTTTATGATAAAAAATGAAGATTTCTGTGTGCTGATGAACATTTCCAGATTTGTATCAGACCTTCACAATTCCGGGTATACTCCTTTTAATGCAATTTCCTTTATTGGGTTTGTTTATCTATATTGAAAGAAGCTAGTGTTCAAATTTGGTAGCATTTGGATTGATAGTTTTCAAGTTGTGATCCATTCTTGAGAGCTGCCCTGTTATTTCTGAGTATGGATGACAAATGTTTGTCAAAATGTCTTGTTGAAAATTCATGAGTTAATATGATATTTGAAAATTGGAGTTAGTACATTGAATGTTCATATGATCTCCAAACATACAAACACTGAATAACCCAAATCAGCAAACAAGACACTCAAGTTTTCAGTTTGGAACCCAAGATCGAAACTGGCTCTTTTGGTGGCAAATTTTTTTTTTTGTCTTCGAAAGGGGTAGGACATTACTGAATGGGGTGAACTTATTGCCAATACTGGGTGTGAACTTGGAAGGAAATGTGGATTTGGCTTGTGGAAATTTAGGTGGTCTTCTTTGAGCCAAATTTTTTTCTTTTGCTAATCTTGCCAATCCTATGGCTTGCATCATAGATTGCAGTTTGAACATTTTGACCTTAGCCTTGATATCATCTTTTGATCCACTAATAAAACAACTTTGAAAAATTCTTCATTCAATCCCTTTGTCCTATTCGCTAGTTTCTCAAATTGGGTCTGATAGTTACAGACAGTAGAGGTTTGTTTCAATTTGGTTAAGGCTCCTATAATGTCCTCATACTCACTAGGGCCAAAGCAAGTGAGTAATTGTGACTCAATATTCCCAAGAAGGGTCAGGAGTTGTGTTTTGTAACCAATGATACCATTGTAAGTCTTCAAATTCAAAGTTGAAATATTCCATGGTGACCCATAAATATTTAGGTACATTATGAAGTTTGAAGAATTGATCTACTCGACATAACCACCCATCAATGTCCTTTCCATTGAACTTAGGAAAGTCTAATTTAGGCATCTTAAATGAAGTATCTGTGTCAAAAAGAGAATGATAGCCTTCTTTCTCCTTATGAACTCCCTTCTCTTTATTGCTTGAACTGCCACCTAGTTTTTCAATGTTAAGATGCTCAAACACCTTTGGGCCTTCCCTAAATTTATCCTCAACCTCTAGGAATATTTCTTCAAATGCAGCTTTGGATCTCATGTGTTCACCTCTCAAAAGTGATACTTCTTCCCTCACCTGTTTAAAGTCACTGTTAAGATTTGTAATTGCGGTATTTGCTCCATGAGGATGCTTTGTTCTAACTCCTTTTGGTGTCCTCTAGTTCCTCCAACCATTTAGGTATGATTTGGACCACTCCCATGGACTTACTAAAAATAGAAGTATTAGTCCAGGAGTTACTATTTTTAGTAATGGGCCAAAAAAAGTGTTTGGGTGCTTTATATCAAAATGATCAGCTCAAAAAGACGAGCACAATGGACGAGGTCTCACAATGACGTTTTTCGACACCCCAGAATTTTTATTTTGTTTTGTCTTCAAGTGTAGTCCGGTTTTCTCCTGGAGGCTTAGTTCACTCAGAAAATTGACTTTCGTCTAACAACCCCTTACTAGACTCTGCAATGTTTGTTACTGACTCTGTTTTGTCTGACACTATTCGGTCATTGACATTGTAGTTCGCTGTCTCTGACAACTGTCTTAATTAACTCTGTTAATGACTACTTGTTATGATTCTTGAATGTTACAGGTAATTATTACTGATGTTGACAGACTCTGTCTTGACTGTTACTGATTGCTACCCAACTGTTACTAACAAACCTTGTTGTGACTGTTAATCTCACCACCAGTTTTCTGTCGATTGTTTGTTTCAGTTAATTCTAGAATAGTGGTCTCCTCAATATGCTCTTTTTTGTGATGTTTTTTGACATGTAGGATGAACAGAAACAGGGTACTCTAAGCTCGAGGTGTGCGTATTGCCCATGACGAACGATAGTGCTTGGACCAATATTTTAGGCCACTACTCAAGGAGGATTCCACGCATACCCTTGAGCATGTAGACAACAGTTCTAAGCCCTAGGACTGACTGGGAGACATTCTCCAACAATTTTGTAATGTAACTGAGCAATTTTGTCTAAGTGCTTGCAATATAGTCATCAGACGTCCAGTTTTGTAAGTCAAACATCCAATTTTGTAAGTCACCAGACGTCCAGTTTTGTCAGACGTCTGGGCTGACTGCCAGACGTCTGGACTAGTTGTCAGACGTTTGGTCTGACAGCCAGACGTCTAGTCTGACTGCCAGACGTCTGGGCTAGTGGCCTGACGGCTAGTTAGCGCTAGTTAGACGTCTGATTAGTTATTAGTTAAAAGAATTAGTTGTGAAGTTGGTTGGGGAAGTTGGGGGAAGTTGGTTGGGATAACCAACTTCCAACCTTATAAATACCCCCCTCTTTTGTCATTTGTAGGCATCAGAAGCAAGGAGAAGACAATCAGAGAGCATCAGACTCTGTTGTATGTTGTAACTGTGATTGAATATAATACAAAGGTTGTTATTCTGATCCATATTCTGCGTATGCATTGAGTGAATGTTGAGTTGAGTTGCTGGGTTGCTGCCATTAATGGAGTTGTTGCAGGTTTGAAGCCATTGATGGACATGTTGCAGGTTTCCGAATGTTGATTTGTCATTGCAGGTTTGCTATCCGTTATCGACGAACAGGTCCCGGAGCAGGAGCGGTTATGGCGGTTGCAGATTCCCTGAGGTCTGACGTCTAGCCAGACGTCTGGTAACCACCAGACGGCTAGCCGTCAGCCCCTCCACCCGACGTCCAACCCTGACCAGACGTCTAGTAGCTAGACGCCCTGCCTGCCAGACCTGACGTCCGACCCCCAGACGCCTAGACCAGACGTCTGACTTTGTCTCAGACGTCTGTACTTGTCCATCCGACGTCTGGACCCTTGACGTCCTGACTGAGCCAACTGAAACCAGAGTTAGCTTCCTGACGAGAACCTTGTTGTGTTGCCTAACCCTGATACTAACTGTCATCACCCATATCGGGAATGTACTCACCCCTGTCTACATTTGGCGTCGTTGCCTAATCGAAAAACCCGGAGAGTCAAGACAGAGTGATAGAAAAGTAACTAGGTGAATGACTGGTTTCAGGTCACGGAACAACGAACAAATACCGGTAAGAAGAAGCGCACGACTGGCGAACCTACGAGCAAACGAGGCCCCAGAGGTGTCTCACCCTGAGGTAGAACGAGTATGGAATGCTGAAGAGGATGAGAATGCACACATAGAAACTTTGTTGGTGACTGCAGAAAACGAGGAAGAGCAAAGAGCGGAAAGAGTACCCGTAATTGACGACTAGACGGTAACACCCGAACCGGCGGAAGAGGAGTGGCCAGAGGATACTGTAGGAGAGAACCTGGTATCGAGGCACCGACGCGGAGGTTCGTGGGGAGGAAGACCGGAGCCACGTCTGGTATATTCGCGAAGAAGGTCGTGAAGCAGAGACCAATTGGAGACGCGTACAAGGCTATTCGAGGCAGATTTTGCACCACCAACAGCTGATAGGCAACCACAAAGAACTCAACACACAACAGTACCTCCATACCAGAACACTATGGTAGGAAATCTTGCCAAGAGAACTATACAGCAAAAAATGCCCACCTTTCTCAGGTGAAGGGAAAGAAGACCCAACTCGACATGTGGGAACTTGCACTACCATTTGGGAAGCAAATGGGGTGAATCAAGACACACAATAGTTGCAATTGTTCCCAGCAACATTGCGAGGCATGGCGATAGACTGGTACTTGAAAAAGACAGAGTATACAAGCATTTGCACAATGGGACGACCTAAAGAACGCATTCATAGAAGAATTTCGACCAATGAGAGATGACACTGACATAATCATAGAAATTTGCATCACGAAGCATAAAACGGATGAAGATATCAAAAGCTTCAATAGAAGATTGAAACAACTGACGGACAAGATGGAGATGACACCTACTGACGGTATGGTTAAGCGGTGGTTTCTAGATGGACTACTCCCCAGGTTGAAGAAGAAGTTGAAGGAAGTACCATCCTCAACGTATGAAGAAGCATTGGAGAAGGCGAAGAACTTCGAAAGTGAAGGCAAGCAGACAACCGTCGGAATTGGAGGATACTTGAAACATACCGAGGAATCAGACAGTGATGCTGAAGACAAGGTGCAGAGCACAATCCACACATTTCGGAAGGAAATGGAGAAAATACTGAAGGAGGCCAAAAGTGAAAATCGTAAAGACAGGAAGGAAATTTGGTGCTCGGATTGCAAGACGGAAGGGCACTCCAATATCGATTGTCCGAAGAAAGCCTACTGTAACATATGTGAGATTGCAGGTCATCCAGTGGCTGAGTGTCCATTCAATCTAAAGAACAAGCGACATCAAACTTTGGCCATACAACAAGAAGAGCAGCCAAACACAGGAAGGAATGGACAAGCTGCAACAAGTGGAGGATACAGGAATAACCGTCGGGGAGGAAGACAAGGAGGCCAGAGCCGATTGCAATATGACTCTGAGGGCCGATCGGTTATTCAATGTCGAAATTGTCAAGAATGGGGCCATTTCGCAAAGAATTGCTCCAAGCCGCAGAATGCAGGAAACAACAATCGTGGAGACAATACCAAGCAGATGTGCAAATGGTGTGGTCCAGGAACCACACGGAAGCCAATTTCCCGAACAAGGCAAGTACCAGTGGAACACATAATATAAACCTGATTGGCATAGGAGAGGTGGAGGAACCTAAGAATGAAGTCCTGGTTGTAACAAGGGCACAAACCAGGAAGATGGAGGAGTACCCGAATCTTGCCAAGGAGAAGGCACGATGGCAGGAAGCCCAAGAGATGATAAGCACAGAATTAGCCAAGGAAAAACGGGATCAACTAATTCTGGAGAAAGTGTTGAAACGACCGGAGATCACGCAGAAGGCAACAATAGAAGGCTTGGTAACGGAGGTGCTGAACACGAAGGTGGAAATGAAGGTCGCTAGTTTGTTTAGCATCGTACCTGAGTTGTATGCTACGATCGGAGAAGTCATCAAGAAGAAGGATGAACCTCGGTAGGTAGCAACTATCAAGCATGACCAGTTCATCGATCCAACAATCCTGATGATTGAAGCAGGAAAGAGGCCAGCTATCGTTCAAATAGAAGTTTTGGACCATAGGCTGAATCAAGTAATTGTTGACGGAGGATCGAGTGTGAATGTAATGCCGAAAAAGACTTGGTGGATAATTGGGCAACCCGCCTTACGATCTCCGACCTTTAAATTATATGGAGCTGACCAGTATGGAATTGAAACATTGGGTGTCTTAATGAACCAGAAGATACGCATAGCGGAACAAGACTTTGTGTTGGATTTTGTCATCATTGCTATGCAGAAGTCCGCATATGATGCACTCCTAGGACGAGGATGGCTGAGAGCAGCCAAAGTTAACCATAACTGGGAGAAGGAAAGACTATCTTTCAAACAAGGGCAACACAAGTACATCATTAATCTGAAGAATCAAACGGTGAGCCAGGATATAGCGACTTCAGATGATTCGGGGTCCTCTTCATCAGATGGTGAGGCAGGATATGAACCCGACGAGGAGGGAGTGTTGCAACTTGATAACTGCACGGAGGACGAATACGACCAAGACAAGGGTCTATTACACTGGCAGATGGAAGATTACGAAGTTTTCCCTCCCCAATGTTTGTGCATAGAAGCGGAAATAGAGACCGAAAGGGATGAGGTGCAAGAACCTGGAAAAGAGATCAGCAACAAAAGACTGAAAGCAGCAGACAAGGACAAAGAACGAGAGAAGTGGACATTTCCCAAGAACTTTGCAGAATTTACGATGGGAGAAGCGGTCATTGAAGATAAACCTGCCCACCCCATCGCGGCACTAAAAGCAGCAGATGAACCTGAGTCAATCAAATATGAAGGTCCGAGAATGATTCAGGTAAACTTGGGAGAAGAGGGTGAAGAGAAGATGATCAAATGTGGAGATGATTGGGATCCAGTCCTCAAAGCAGCGGCAATTAAGATTTTTATGGACTATAAGGATGTTTTTGCTTGGACGTATAAAGATTTGAAGGGAGTACCACCCGAACTTTGCGTACACAAGATTCCTATGATAGAAGGTGCGCAACCAGTGAGAAGGCGGCCTTACAGAATGAATCCCAAGTATCCAGCAAAGGTGAATGCCGAAATTGACAAGATGCTGGATGCAGGCATTATATTCAAGGTTACGACAAGCGAGTGGGTCTCACCAATTGTGATCACTCTGAAACGGGAAGTAGATAAAATCCGAATCTGCGTGGATTTTAGAAGTTTGAATGCCGTAACTATAAAAGATCCCTTCCCGATCCCATTCACAGATTCCATACTGGAAGAAGTAGCCGACCATGAGATTTATTCATTTTTGGATGGATTCTCGGGGTATAATCAGATCAACATAGCAGAAGAAGATAAGTTAAAAACTACTTTCGTGGTAGAGAACGGAATATATGCATACAATCGTATGCCATTTGGCCTATGCAATGCGCCCGCTACTTTTCAAAGGATCATCTTGTATATCTTTGATAAAATGTCCATAGGGAATTTTAAAGCTTTTTTAGATGATTGGTCACTGTATGGGAAGACACAGGAACATTTAAAGGCCCTGGGAGAATGCATGAGTTTATGCAGGAAAGCACGAATAGCACTGAACCCGAATAAATGTGTCTTGTTGGTGCCATACGAAAAGCTGCTAGGGCACATAGTATGCCAAGAAGGATTGAAACCTGACCCAGATAAAATACGGGTAGTGTTACTGATGGAGGAGCCACATGATGTGAGCTCGGTTAAAAATTTTCTGGGAATTGTCGGATACTACAGGAGGTTTATCCGAAAGTATGCATTGACATCTCATCCACTAGATGCGCTTACACGGAAGAGTGTTCCATTCAGATGGACAGAGGAACACCAGGTGGCATTTGAAGGATTGAAAGGGCACTTGGTGAAAGCACCTATCCTGGTTTACCCTAACTGGGAGAAAGAATTCCATGTGCATGTGGACGCCTCAAACTTTGCGATTGGATGCGCGTTAGCATAGGAAGGTCAATTCGGGTTAGATCAGCCCATATACTTTGCAAGTAGGCTATTGTCAAGAGCCGAAAAGAACTATAGTACAACAAAGCAAGAAGCATTGGGAATGGTGTATTCGGTGCAGAAGTTCAGACACTATCTGCTGGCTAACCCTTTTGCTTTCTATGTAGATCACCAGGCTCTGTTATACTTAATCAATAAACCAACGATCTATGGACGAGTGAGTCGATGGCTCGTCACCCTGCAGGAATTCGTGTTTAGAGTGGTAGTCAGACCAGGGAAGAAACACGTAATAGCGGATCAGTTGTCAAGGATTCGCTTAGGGGAACTTGTAGAGGGAGGAATACCGGATGAATTTCCCGATGCACAACTATTCATGATTAATGCTTTACCAGGATGGTATAAGCATATCGGGGAATATCTGTCGACGGGGAAGCTGCCAGACGAGTTGACGGCAGCGGAACGACGAAAGGTAATTACGAAGTCGGCACCCTTCACCGTGATTGCAGGACTGCTTTACAAGATGGGGGAGGATCATATACTTCGACGATGTATAATGGAATATGAAGTACAACAGACCCTGAGGGAGACACACGAGGGATTGGCAGGACACATGGGACTGGATGCGACAACAAGGAAAGTGTTGTTGGAAGGTCTGTGGTGGCCCACCCTCTTTCATGATGCCGAGCAGTTTGTGACAGCATGTGATACGTGCCAAAGAACAGGGAAACCGTTGAAAAGAGACTTCATGCCACTACATCCATCGCAGCCTCAAGAACTGTTCGAAATATGGGGGCTGGACTTTGTGGGTCCTCTGAAGACAAGTCGAAGGAGGAGATGTCGATATATCGTAGTTGCAACGGAGTACCTCACAAAATGGGTCGAAGCAAGGGCTTTACCGGACAACTCGGCAAGAAGCACGACTCGCTTTTTGTACGAACAAGTGATTACAAGGTTTGGGATACCTCTACAGTTGACAAGTGACAGAGGCGACCATTTTGTGAATGCCATTATAAAGAACCTAATAGAGGAGTTCAGGATCTTCCACTCGCTATCAAGTTCGTACTACCCCAGAGCAAACGGGCAGGCGGAGGCGACGAATAAGGTCCTGGTTTCCATCATGTACAAGACATGTGGAGTAGAAGGAGCCGACTGGGAGGAGAGACTACCAGCAGTTCTATGGGCGTATAGAACAACTTATAAGCCGACCACAAACAACACACCCTTTCAACTGATGTACGGGCAAGAAGCAGTGGTACCAGTTGAATTCCTTATACCAAGCTTGAGAGTAGCAGTCGACATCCGGTTGAATGAAGAAGAAAGCATTCAGGAGCGGCTGACAACCTTGGTGCAATTGGACGAGAAAAGGGTGATGGTTCAATGGGCAACGGAGGTAGCGCAGAAGAGAAGGAAGTTCTGGCATGATAAACACCTTCGGAAGATGGATTTGAAGGCTGGTGGACTAGTTCTCAAATACAACGGTAAGAGAGAACTCAAGGCAGGGAAATTAAAACCCTATGGCTTGGACCCTTCCAGGTAGACGAAGTGCTTGAAAATGGGGCAATTAGACTAAGGAAATTGGATGGAACATTATGCCCCAAGGTAGTCAATGGTTCCAAGTTGAAGGTATATAAGCCACGTGTTGAAGTCAACATGATCAATTTGGAGCAAATTGGAACTCCCAGGAGAGAAGAAGAGGATGCAGGCAGTCAACCTTCTGAAACTAGCGAGCAGGGTAGTGCTGTTCGAGAGGAGGAAAATCAGAACCTGAATTGCTGGTTTGGGAGTGAGGATAGACAAGACCCAAATAACAACGAAGATGACCGACCTCGAATGCCGATAAAGGTCGCTCAACAGGAAGTTCCAATAGAAGAAGAAGACGGAGACGAGATTGTTGCAAAAGAAGATCACATAGGTCGCATGGGTTCACCTGATGTATTCGATAGCCCAGTGGCAAGGTGAACAGTATTGGCAGACACGTTGAGCACATTCTCTATAGAGGAGATGTTTGCTACAACTGGGAAAGTAGTAGTAGCTAGGAAAGCTGTAGGAATCAGCAGTAGCTCGGGAGTAGAAGAATGTCTACGACCAACAACTACAGAACAATGGGAGAAGGAGACGGAAGAGCCCACAAAGGAGACAATAGCAGAAATTCTGGTAGTAGATATTACCAGGGATGAAATAGAACAGTCACCGGAATTGGAAGACCTGGATAAGAATGAAGAACAGGAAGAACAGGACAGTGAACCTGGGACGGTCTACAGGAAGCCCATCTGTTCGCCAGAAAGACAAAGGCAAAGCAACTGTACGGGAGGTTGACAAGATTGATGCTTGGTCCCAGGAGATCCTCCTCAGGTTACCAAATTTCATGGATCCCTCGGGCGAGGTGGATGAGCACGCAACACTCTGTTTTCGGAAACTGGCACAAGTGATGCAGAGTCTGAGCTTGCAGTTTAGCAGCGCCTGTATGGGCCAATGGAAGAAATGGCAAGGCATGGTGGAAGATGAGCTTGATCGATTGGTTAAGTGGGCAGTTCAGGGACCTTGGCGGAGAGATATTTCCAGTATTTACGCAAAGCAGCCTTGGTCACTACCGACGGCCCAAGTGCAAACGATGGAGGGTGTGACAGAATTGCCAAACAAGACACCAAGTCTCTATTGTGAGACAAAACAGATTTACGTTTGCGGCCACAGCAAGAATCCACCACAGGCTATGGAGCACGGCATGCACGTGGAAGTAGTTCCAGAACTGTTACCCATATACACACAGCTGAATTTTCTCGCACACTTGTTACAATGGCTAGGCGAGGGAATCAAACACATCAGTTCAGCTAAGGACATTATGGAGCAAGAGGTCACAAAGGCTCTGTTGGAAAAGGATAAATTCTTAGCTGAAGGCATGGAACGTATGGAACGAGTCCACGAAGGGATGAAGAAAGTAAATGCAAGTTTGACAGCTGAGTTGGTGGAAAGAAACCAGCAATTACAGGCAGCAGTGGAGGAGATAGACCAACTCAAGAATCAGAAAGAACTGTTGGTTAAACAGACAACCTCATTTTCAGTCAATAGAAGTCAGCAAGAGCGAGCTTGGGCTCAGGAAAAGGAAGAACTATTGAAAAAAAATGCAGCTATGGAAGAGGAACTGCGGAAGGCAAAACAGCAACCAGGTGCACCAACAACTTCTCTTTCGGGAGAATTGTTGAAGGATATGTTCCGCAGCAGGGAGACAGAGCTACTGACTAACCTGAAGAAGACAGAAGAGAGAGCAAATAACTTGGAAGTCGAATGGGCAAAATATTATAACTATGCCAAAAGACTCAAGGAGGAACGGGACCAACACCGTCAAAAGCTTCAGGACTATGAACAGGCACTGAAGGCTGCTACACCAACAAAGATACAACAAACTGAGGCTGGAGCTTTAGCATCGGAGCGGAGAAAGTCGTTGAGGACATCTACTTCTTCGAAGGGGAGGATAGATGTAGACAACAGTTCTAAGCCCTAGGACTGACTGGCACATTCTCCAACAATTTTGTAATGTAACTGAGCAATTTTGTCTAAGTGCTTGCAATATAGTCATCAGACGTCCAGTTTTGTAAGTCAGATGTCCAGTTTTGTAAGTCACCAGACGTCCAGTTTTTTTGGCTGATTGCCAGATGTCTGGACTGGTTGTCAGACCTCTGGTCTGACTGCCAGACGTTTAGTTTGACTGCCAGACATCTGGGTTAGTGGCCTGATGGCTAGTTAGCGCCAGTTAGACGTCTGATTAGTTATTAGTTAAAATAATTAGTTGTGAAGATGGTTGGGGAAGTTGGTTGGGATAACCAACTTCCAACCTCATAAATACCCCCCTTTTGTCATTTGTAGTCATCAGAAGCAAGGAGAAGACAATCAAAAAGCATCAGACTCTGTTGAATGTTGTAACTGTGATTGAGTATAATACAAAGGCTGTTATTCTGATCCATATTCTGCGTATGCATTGAGTGAATGTTGAGTTGAGTTGTTGGGTTGCTGCCATTAATGGAGTTGTTGCAGGTTTGAAGCCATTGATGGACATGTTGCAGGTTTTTGAATGTTGATTTGTCATTGCAGGTTTGCTATCCGTTATCGACGAACAGGTCCCGGAGCAGGAGCGGTTATGGCGGTTGCAGATTCCCTGAGGTCTGACGTCTAGCCAGACGTCTGGTAACCACCAGACGGCTAGCCGTCAGCCCCTCCACCCGACATCCAGCCCTGACCAGACTTCTAGTAGCTAGACGCCCTACCTGCCAGACCTGACGTCCGACCCCCAAACGCCTAGACCAGACGTTTAACTTTTTCTCAGACGTCTGTACTTGTCCATCCGATGTCTGGACCCTTGACGTTCTGACCGAGCCAACTGAAACCAGAATTAGCTTCTTGACGAGAACCTTGTTGTGTTGCCTAACCCTGATACTAACTGTCATCACCCATATCGGGAATGTACTCACCCCTGTCTACAGAGCACACTACCCGCCTCTCTGGAAGTATAGGAGGGTGATCTTCCCAAATGTTGTGTCCGGTGTACTATGGAGAATTCATGGTCGAAAATCTTCCTAGGGCTAAAGGTTTCTCCTAATCCTAGGGGGTCTCCTAATATACCCGAAGATACGTGGGAGCTCAATTCCGTATACAGGTGTTGTTTGAGGCCTAGGTATTGGAGCCTGATCACCCTTTACTTCACTAGACGCTTTACGGGCAATCTAGCTTAGCCAATAACGACAGCTTCGTGATATTTCTAACCTTATAAACTAATGCAGAAAAAAAGGGCTGTTTTTTTTCTTAAATAAGGAAATAAGCGGAAAAATGAAAACACAAAAAATTTATACCTAGCAGTCGAAATGGCAAGGAAAGAACTTTCGCAGTCGTAGCGGAACATGACCCGAGAAAGCGCTCTGATACCACTTGTTAGGAACCTTCAAATTATAGTAAGCACATTCACATATATACTTAAATAAAAGCAAAAATTCATGAAGAATAAAATATTGCAATACGATATGTAAATGTAGAATTTTATTTTTTCTCACAAACACAACACATAATCACAGGCCTCTTTGAGGGGGGCAACCTCCTTCAATACTTTCATTCAATATGCAAAAAGATACATTCGTTTATGGACCCTGGTCTTTTAAAGATACACCTCATGCAACCCTAACCTAAAGCTCAAGAGTTGGCTTACATGCAAAGTGCCACTTGAGCTAGAATATTCTACCAAACAATAGTTACATTCTTAATAACGGTTACATGAAATGGCTCCACTTGTCTAGGCACCTCAATTACCACATACCTTTAGAAAATATTACAAAATATCATTATAATGGGGTCCCCATATTGGAAAGGGGTCATTATATAATAATATGAGAGTTACATAATAATGTTAGGATGGGGTCCTAACACTGTGTGGATGGTGACGACAATGACTGTGCTTCTACAAGGGAGACAAACTACTACTCAACTAATCACCTCATTCTTTCACCGTACTCTGCAGTTGAGAATAATAAGCACTCATTGGTAGCTAAAACCATCCAAAATATTAATGATAGATCTATGCATAGTTGAGAAAATTGAATCGGCAAAGAATCAACATTTATAAAAATCGGCAAAAAATCGAGAATTGGCAAAAAATCGGAGAAAGAATCAGCATAAAAAAAAAACTGAAGAAAACCAAAATTTTCATTGAAAAAAAGTTTTTTTCATGCATATTACAATAAATTAATGTTATGCAAATCAAATATTGCAATAAAAGCAAAAATTCATGTCAAGACATCATACAAGGCTCAAGCTTTAAGTACACATGAAAGTGACAAAACACATCTTGTATTGCTTATAATATGAAAAGGTACAAAGTTACAAATAACAAGAAGGAAGAAAAAAATTCATTTTTTATATGCCTGCACATGGAAACAAGTAACAACAAATTTACAATCACTTGAAACAAAGGAAAAAAAACCTAAACCTTAAACCAAAAGGCTAGGGTTTAGGGTTTAAAATTGAAACATTGACAGCTGAAAAATGGGCTTGCATACATGGTTATTAGGCAACAATATTTACTTAAAAAGAAGAGGAAAAAAAACCCTAAACCCAAAACCTTAGGGCCTAGACTAGGGTTTAGGGTTTAAACTTCAAGTTCAAAGTTTCAAATTCAAACATTAACAGCTGAAAAATGGGCTTGCATACATAGTTACCAGGCAATAATATTTACTTAAATAGAGGAGGAAAAAAAAAAAACCCTAAACCTAGAACCCTAGGGGCTAGGGTTTAAACTTCAAAGTTCATACTTTCAAACATTAACAGCTGCAAAAATGGGCTTACATACATCGTTATCAGGCAGCAATATTTACTTAAAAAGAGGAGGAAAAAAAAACCCCGAAACCCTAGACTAGGGTTTAGGGTTTAAACTTTAAACTTTGAAGTTCAAACATCAACAGCTGAAAAATGGGCTTGTATAAAAAAAACCCTAAATTAGCATTGCAAATTTTTTGAAAAAATCGGCAAAAAATCTTCAAAAAATCTTTGCATCGCTGAGTCTTTATCGATTGCATCAGCATGTTAAAAAATCGGCAAAAGATCAGGATTCTGCAGATTTTCTCAATTATGGAGCTATGCGCACTTGTTTGCATACGAGAGTGGCTACTAGGGCTTCAGTTTTTTCTTGTTGTTTACAATAGGACAAGACTGCAATCCTTTGGCTTTGGGTTTCTGCCACCCCTCACATACCGAGGAGTTGTAGACAGGGACAACTTACTAGTTACTTGTCCTCTTCTATTGGTTCCACAACCATGGATGCTAGAAGAGTCTTCAAGGGTTGAACTCCATGTCCTCCCAGGATTATCCAACCAGGCCCTTCTAGTCCTAGTCATTTTCCTGGGAACATCATTAGGTCCTATGTTGGCCCTTTTGGGATGGTGATGACAATGACTGTGCTTCTATGTTACATCCCACTATAAATTAATGTCAGATCTTGTATCCATTGGAGCTTCTTTCTATCTCTGTTGTACCTCAACTTCTAGATCTCTTTTAATCGCTACTCTTAGCATGTTAGGGTTTATCCGTTTTGGGTAACCCTCAAGGCTGTAATTTTATGCCATACAGTTGTTCCACTTTAGAGTAGTTTACACTAGATTCTTTAATCTAGTTTAGCTTATTTTTGTAGTACTTTATGGTTACTACAATGCATTTTAATTTGTAACAACTCTTTTCAATGAGTCGCATTGGTCTCCATTGGCCATCTGTAAATATTAATAGAATTATCTTATCTTATCTATCTTGAAGCTCTTCACTTTGACTTTCCTCGATGTCAAAGAAATCTAATTTTAGGCTTCCATCTTCCCTTCTCAAAGACATTCTTGGACTACTATGCTCGTTGACCGTGCTCTGATTTTCCCATTTTGTCATTGTTTTTCTAAAGCAGGATACTTTTTGCAACTCCATGTCACCAACTTCAATCCAACTTCATATAGGCAACGACACCAAAATGTAATGTGTAGGACTATTCTAGTTGTACATAGAGATATGATACGAGACACTATCATATGATTATTCTATATAACTAAAGATACACAATGGGAGGAACTCCTAGGTACATGTAAATACATTCTGCACAACATGTATCCTTCACATTCCAATCATCTGCAATATGTGGTCTGCTCGAGTGTACAACATATAGAACACACATCTCCATATCATCTACCATACACACTCTAAATGTTGATGACGACATACATGCCTCAATGAAGGTAGATGTCATACATATAGATATTGTGGGAAATGGTAGGTGGTTGGTAATTGCCCAACTACCACCTAACTAATATTCATAAATTATTGAAGTACCCTATAGTATACATGGTATTTTTCTAAACACATGGTGTCTCTACTACACATGTGACACCACTTTGTGATGACAATTCATACAACAACTCTGTTAACATGACACTGAATGTGGTTCACTGCTGTATTGGTTGTCACAGCTGCGCTTCATGGTGTGATGCTAACTCGTCTGTGTACACACTAACAGTCCACTTCTTCTCGACAGCAGATCTTCTGTGACAACTTGAGTCCCTATTGTGGCATCCATGTATTTTGCTTGTACTATATATGAACTTTATGAGATGCGTATGTTCCACACTGCCATCTACATAAAGATATGTTTTACTTGTTCTGGCTCAGAGTTTGTGATTTGTACTCTTCCTATACCTTGTTTTTTTGTATTCTTGGGAGCACTATTTCTAACTCCCCCAGAATATAGTAACCATGTGTACTGTTTGAATCCCAACAACCTACTTTGGTCACCTGTGGACATTAATAAAATTTATTATTTGCTTTCTATTGACAAATGGATTTAAAACACATTATGGAGATGTCACCATGGGACATGTCCCTTTACACCACACATTAAATAATTATTATACTATAGAAGAATGGATTAGAAGTCTCTCTTTCTCTAGGGCTTCGGCCTCAAATTGTTATTAAAGAATTTGAAGTGTAAATAGCATCTCATTTGCTGGTCAATATCTTTTCTCTATGAACATTTCAGTCTAGTTTAAATGGCAAGGACCTTATAATACTCTCATCAAAGAACTATTGCTGAAAATTGAACCTTATGTGCCAATTTGATTTCAATAAAAGTTAATGGAAATATGGAATAACATGCAAATGGAAAAGGAAGCATTTGTTGACTAGGATCTTTTACATATAAAATAATACAAATAACACTTGCTCTGTATTTGATATTTGAAATTTAATATACAAAAAAGTAAGAGAATCCAATCATGAACTTGTCTTTGAAGTCTTCAATGTTTGACCTCAAAATGTTTTGTGGTGTTTCTGTGTCAAGAAATGCCATGAACATTTCGGACTTTGTGAGTTGGTTTTGCACTCAAGATGTTTTTTGGGTACAGAAACAACCTCCTCTTGTGTGTTTCCCCACTATTCATGTTTTTCGTTTATGGGCTATGTTGATGAGCAAGTTTGCAATCAGTAAGATAGTGGATGTGGGGTGCTTTGGAATTCAATTTTGTTCGATGCATGCTCATGACTGTAATCGCAAATATCACCACTAATGAGAAAGAGATGCTGATCTTCACAAGCTTCGTGCAGAAATGTCTGAAGTAGCCTTTGAAGCAATAAATAATGGAGTCACCAGCACTTGGGACTATAGACTTGGACACACTGGGGTACAAAAATCATATAGCCTGATGAAACTTCTGGAGAGCAAGCTACTCTTGCCACTACAGTCAGCTGTGTTCTTGAGGGATGCAATGTGGGAAGGCAAAACATATTACCAGCATTGAATAAATCAGTATGGGCAATTTATTGACAAAGCCTGGAAAAATGGGATTGACAAACAATCAAGAAAAATTGGCAAAAATTTAAAACGTGTTCAAAAAAAACAAAAATAAATAGAATTCTGGAATACTATCAGACTCTTTTCCTTTTTTTTTTTTAACAAAAAATGATTCTCCTGATTTTTTGAATGAAAAATTTATGTTTTGAATAAACCATGACTTCTGCAATTTTCAAAGTTTTTTGGCCATTTTTTGCAACACTGGATTTTTAATTTCCTAAACGATGGTGCGACGAAATCCCGAGAGCAGTTGGTACACTTTGATTATGCTTACTGATACAGCAGAGGATGTTTAATAGGGTGTTATGTGATTTCTCCAGAGAAATTTTCTTTACTGTCTGAAGAAAAAACTGATGCATCTGAGATTTTAAGGTCATCACTACATTTGTAGAGAAGCAAAGAGAGAAGTGACCCTTATTGTTGTGAATACACATTGAATGCGTCCAATAAATTGTGTTGTTAGAAAGAATAATATGGAACAACTCTTGCTTATC
Organism: Wollemia nobilis; assembly: GCA_028583015.1. Classification (NCBI taxonomy): domain Eukaryota; kingdom Viridiplantae; phylum Streptophyta; class Pinopsida; order Araucariales; family Araucariaceae; genus Wollemia; species Wollemia nobilis. The sequence goes on from JAQPPZ010000135.1 coordinate 14,388,544, forward strand.
CGCCTCAACAAAACAACATTGCTTGGAGACAAAATAGGCTGTTGGTTGAAAACATGAAGCCATTAGATGCTTGCACAAGAGTGCAAGTTTGCTTAACACCTTTTGGGTGCTTAGACAATAAAGGAAATTCTAGTCAGGATTATAAGGAAATGAACAAAACAATTTGGTCTGGAATAGATATTTACTCTTGTTCAGGAGGCCTTGGTGTGCAAGGTAGAGATGTCATGGACCCCAAGTGGGAATGGAATTGTTGTGAATGCTTAAATTGATTCACACGCTATACAGTGCTGGTAATTATCAAATACAGTGCTAGTGAGTGTGTATCAGTCTTATACCACTTAATTATAATGTTTAAGATCTTCTGTTCCACCCTCTGTCGACAGCACATGACAAGGACCAGTTCAACAAGGAATTTTGTTATCATGTTTCCTCTAAATCTTGAGCAAAATTGCATATATTTGCTGACATTTTATTCATATGAGGGCATAAAACTTCAATTTTTATTCCTTTTCTTATGTTACCTCTTGCAGGACCACAAAAAGCAAGGAAACAGGATGTAAATTTGCCAGAATGGAATCAGTTTTATGATAAGTCCAATCTTTATCTTTTGTTTTAAAGATTATTTCTTCCCAAACAACAAAGTGAACATATCAAAAGAACATGCAACAAGGAAATGAACAGCAAATTTATTCAGAACAGTATTTCATTCTGTGCAAATAATGTACATTACTCACAGCATTTCTCCATGTCACAACACATCAAGACACTTGTCTTCACCAACAATAACAATTGCACAGCGATACAATGATGATAATTATTTAAGTCCTTAAAGTTCAATATAATTAGTGGCATCCTTGAATGATATTTTAAATTGTATAAAAATGATTCTATGATTTAAGCTTTTTGTCAAACTGTGTTTGGTCAATGAGTAAATGGTTGATGATTTTAATTTGTTCTTGGGGTTTGTAATCTTAACACATTCTGACTCTGTGATGTACAGGTAGAAGGGAGGAAAAGCTTGAAATCTTCTCCAGGGTCAGAGAATGGATCCCTTTCGCATCAAATGCCCATTAAATTGAGAACACTAGTGGAATCTACAATGGACATAGCATCTGCTTCACCTCGTCGTTATTTCTTTGAGGCAAGATTGCTTTTTTATGCTTGTTTTCTTCAAATCAACTGTCCAGAGTAGCTTTTGAAATAAGCCTATATTTTTTTTCTTCTTTCCAACAACATTTCAAAACATATATTTGCTTTATGAAGATGCAATGTCTGATTTTAGCAGCAGAGACTTCAAAACATTATGGACGATTAAAACACTCACCTAATGCTTAAGGCTAAGCCTGACAGCACTAAATGACAAGATGCCATTGCAAAAGTCAGTGAACAATCCATAAAATATTAAATGTTAAGGACACAACATTAATCATGAAGACAATTCCTGTCAATGCAAATATTGCAGACCATGCCTCCCAACCTCATCTGTTTCACTGGCTCTGTATACTGCCTTTATGAACAACATCTTTGGCCTTTATTTAAGTGATATTGAAAATGTGGGGAAAGGGAACTAAAACAAATGCCTCGTATCTTGATTTTGTGATACATGGTTGCTTCTATCCTCCTGAACCGAGGCCAATGTTTTGATTAGATGATTCAGAAAACTGTTTTCATTTTTTGCAGGAATGTCTGGGAATCTTGGATCAAAAAATTATAGACAGAACTTCGATTTCTTTCATGCAATGAACTTGCTTGCTGATTGAGGAACACACATGCAAAATTAGTAGCCTATAATGCGTTTTAGACAATAAATCTCACAGTATGCCCGCATGTAATTCCAACTGAATGGACAAAAAGGCAAGAATGAAAGAGAGATCCTGTTGTCTTTGAATAATGTTGTGACTAGAATGGCTTACAAACACCAAGAATTAAAGAGAGATGCTATTCTCTTTGAATTCTGCTGTACATTTTGGATAGGATCCAACAATACATTCTGTCCTACAGACACCAAAAGATTCTTTTGTAAACAATTTTATCCTCAATTTATCACCTTCTGAAGTTAAGATTATCTAGAAGGTCCAGTCGCTTTTTCAATCTTTTATGGTGTATTCAAGTCACAGGTTCAATGAAATTTATCCAAGTTAAAGGCATTTACTCCGTAGACATGGATTGATTTTTTTAAATTGTTCTATGTGTTGTCTTCCATCCAAGTTCTATGTTGCCACTATTTGGATTTTGCAGTAGGTCCATTCAGAATAGTTCAATTTATTGTTCCATATATGTAAATGATACAATTAGAATTCATTGTTTTTTTTCATATATACAGATGCTTTTATTTGCATTCACGAAAATATAAATGACATTTTTGAGCAAAGATATGCTAAACACATTGCAAAGGCTCTACTATTAATATCATATCATGCTTTGCATGTTGGATGCAAAAATAAGGTAACTGAGATTCGTAGCAAATAGAGAGAGAAGACAGAAATAAAGTTTATCTTTGAATCTTTGGATCTAAAGGCCATCCCCTATAAAGATGCTTCTTCTAGAGTGGAAGGTTTGTCACAACTCAGGTAGGTGACGCCATTTTTATTTTTGTACAGAAAAATATAGTGCAGAAAATTTTCACAGAACTCCTTACAATTCTTGGGACCATACTGGAGAAAAAGCATGCAAGTAAACAAGTGCATATGAATCTATTGCAGCTATTGTTATAGCCCAAATAAAAGCAAAGGTTGAAGAATCACTAAGGTGACAAAATTTGAAATGTATGAACCTAATAGAATAGCCATAGTACTTTCTTTTGATAACCTGTACATGATGATCTGGATCCCAAGAGCAGTCCAGGGGACATCATATCAATTGTATTATTTATGTCTTATAGTGAACTGAAGCATAACAATTTACTATGAGACTGAGTGAACTCTACTCCAAACAGCAGAATTCATTTATAAATGATTCAATAGCAAAGTACTAACAATTGGAACAGAACTGAAACAGGGTGCACAAGAATAGGAAGGCAAAACATGAGATATATGAAGAACAGTATATATTACTATAAATGAAAGTTCTGTAAAATTTGTGTACATAATGTTATGGCTTAATTTAGAGGACTGTGTATTGTTTAAGCTTTGCATCAAGATAGATTAGATTTAATGAAAAAGGTGAGGAGCTTGCAAGGATATGCATGTAGGAGAAACCATGTACTTGAAACTTGAGGAAAGATTTTTGAGGATAGCTGTTTTCCTTGAGGGATATGAAGGATCCCTGTACACTGGAGCAAGCTGCAAGAAATTGTGTCAAGTTTATGTTGCATTAGCAACTGATCAACATTATTCTTTGCTGTTGTGTGCTACTGTGGGATATGTACGTATGGTGGTGTCGGTAGTAGAGGAATTGTTTTATTCAAAAAATTGAAAAGACACATATATGGATATACCATTTGAAAGTGATACTTACCCATGTTGGGGTGGTGGCAGATGAAAGTTTCATATAGTTACAAGCTTACAAATCTTTGATTGTATACTTTCCATGAATTTTCTGACACAGGGCACTGCTTCCCTTCTCAGGGAGGTACTACTCAAGCTCGCAAGGCATACTGCCCTTTGACTGCATAAGCTGGGACAAGGGAAATGATAGGAAATAATAATTGATTTTATTGAAAATCAGTATGTGCACTTCACATTCAACGATAAATAGCTGTGTGCTCTCCAGACTAAGGTGCTCATTATTCATCAATAATTACCATCATATAATCATTTATCATAATGCAGCCTTTCAAGCATTTGTAAGCATTCAGGCAGATTAAGAACTCACCAAGGAGGAATGTATCAAAAGAACAGTGGCTACTACTAATAATTCTCAGTGTCTCACAAGCTTTCAGTAAAGCATTGCTATTCTTCATGTACCTATGAATGTCCTTTGGCAAAGTAGTCCACCCAGTCAAAACATTAAATGAATGAGAGATTTGTGTTATTTCCATGGAACCAAAGACAGTCTATGGGACCACATAAGAACAACGTACATATCCACTTCACATGCATTCGTGTTTCTAGAGTCAGGATTAGGTTTGGGATGTTTGGTTGATAAAAGAGTATTTTTTCTTTAAAAGGTTGTTCATAGATTCAACGTTTAGTATGTTTGCACATCTATTCTGAATGCCATTGTAGGCTGAACATCAAATAATGAAGGGCCTTTCCATTCTTACTACCCCAGTGATGCAAAATAAGCAAATCCTCTCCTTCCCATTCTTCCTTGGTTGTCTTTCATCTGCTTGTTTTCACATCTAAGGTAATGTGAGTTTGTCCTTAAGCAATTATCCTGTATTCCATCTACTTTCTGTTGTTATGTAGTAATTTTGGATATGATGGTAGGTGGGGTTGATTTCTCTGAGATAATGTTGCCTTTTCTTCCCAAGTCTTTTTGTCCACATAACTATGCTAAATATTTTTTTTCATGTATAGTTTGATTTCTTGGCTAATATTTCTGCATTCTTGTAGGCTAATGCTCCATTTTCCCATCCACTTATTTGTGTGTTTCATCGAAGTACCTCTTCGTTGAATCAGTCCTTCTACCATTAATACCTTGTGCCATTTGTCAATTTCGATGTTCTTAACTTTGTTTTAGTAACACAATAGTCCGATTATAGCTGATGGTTCTAGGATAAAAGTGCCTATTTCTGCCATGAGGATGTTATAGGGAATCTGATTATTGCAATAAGCATGACAACCTTGTTGAAGGCAGTCCCAGACTTGCATGCAGTGATTGGGGAGATGCTGCAAGAAACAGGGAGGAAGGATGAAGAAGAACGAAAGGCTTTACAAAAGACTGCAACATGTGACCAATTTCTTGACCCAACAATTGTAATGACAGGGAAGCGACCAACACTATTGTGCATGGAGATATTGGGCCACATTTTGACACAAGTTATTGTGGATGGTAGCTCAAGTGTGAATGTACTTCTGGAGAAGACGTGGAGGGAATTGGGAACACCGATGTTGTGACAACCTGATTTTTGGCTAGTTGGAGCTACCCAATATGACATCAAAATGAGGGGTTTCTTAACAACACAAAAAGTCAGCATAGCTGATCAAACATTCACCCTAGATTTCATAGTCAACACGATATGCAAGCCCGTCTATGATGCCTTGTTGGGAAGAGGCTGTTTGAAGGAGGCAAAAGTTGATCACAACCGGGAGAAAGACTAATTGAAATTCAAGAAGGGACATTGCATGTTTAACATAAATTTGCGAGACCAATTAGTTGCAGAGGACCTTGCATCATCAGATGAGTCAAAATTTTTATCATCTGATGAGAAGGTTAAACAAGTTGAATGGGAACCAAATGAGGATGTGTCTTGTAGTTAGAGTATGCAGAATACAAAGGACACTTAGATAATTGTCTCTGCCACTAGCAATTGGGTGATTGTGAAAATTTTCAAAAATGCTGTGTGACTAGATATGTATGAGAGTGAGAGTACAAATAGAGAAAGTGTGCAAGTATTGGCTAGTATTTCCACCATTCTAGTCAGCAAAAATTTGATCCTCTGTCATCATCATTGGCCACAAGGTAATCTTCCAAGTCATATTATTCACCATCAACAAGTCTCATGTGATTTTCGTTAGCAAAACTGTCTTTGTTATCGTCATTGGCGAGTCTGCATCTATCATTGATGTTGACAAGTTCGTTGTCAAATTTTTAGCATGTCCCATCTGCGTTGTTGTCTTGTTGATTGTTGTCGGTTGATTCCATAGAGGTTTGGTAGCGGTTGTCTGGTTTGTTGTCGATAGCCTTCTACTTGTCGCCAACATCCCTTCCATTGTCGACTGTACCTGTTCTGATGTCGACAGGACCTTCATTGTCCTTGGCAACTAGCTATTTCAAGTTTTCATTGACAACAATATTTCCTTTGTCGTCAACACAACCCTGACCATTGTTGGCAAAGTCCTTGGCATCATTTCTAAACAACTTGCCATTACCATCCAAGTTGGTTTTGCTAGACACCCCTTGTGTATCTTCTAACAACCAAATCATTGTCATGCTTGACATGTTTTGGGTACTTGTATGATTAGTTGTCACCTGTATCGTGCCTACTTCTCAAGTCCATTTTGTTGGCAGTGGCCCAATCATCATGGGCATCTCCTTTGTCTCCACAAAAATTCAATTCAATTTAGTTGCCTGATTTGTCATTCGTTTCTTGTTTCAACCTGTTGTCATCATCGTCCCATGGGTCAATGTCATTAGGCGTGCACTAGTTAGAGCATCTATCAATTTCCTAGGTTTACGCCCGCAACGCTTGCGTCCAATGCATCAAAGGAGTCGTCTTTCGAGTTAGTCATTTGGTGCAATCGAGTTCAAGTCAAAGTTCAAGTCCAAATTTTAAAGAATGATTTTGTTCATATACAAGAGTCAAGACCATGCCTATTGCCCCACCGGTATCAAAATCCATCACCACTAAGGTTTCCACTTTCCACTGGATTTGCATAGATAAGAGACAGAGAATATTAACATGAAACAGAAGAAGGTTTCAATGTGCAATCAACGAGGACATCGGCAAATTTAGAGAACGCGCATATAGGCCACCAATCTAGATAGATCAATAGGTGGACATGGTGCCACCTTAGTGAGTTAACAAGTTCATTTTTTTTGTATGTAAGTCTTGTTAACATATATTGATCAAGAGTTGTAATGAGTGTTGATCAAGTATTGTTACAAATTGTCATTTTGTACATGCCACAAGTGTCATGAACATGATAAGACAATGTTTTGTGTTTGGAGATTAGTTTGCAATCAGTTTGTAGTTCTGTAAGAGGGTGACAGTTGGAAGTTGGAATCGTCTTTGGGTCTTTCATTTTGTATATATTCCATATGTGAGGAGTCAAATGGTATTATCAGAGTATTGTAGAGTTGTATCATATCATCATTGGATCACCATTGTGTGTTGTTGGTATTGATAGTGAAGACAAGACGAGATCTTTGTTGTGACAGAGATCATGCTATTGTGTAATGTACATCAATTGCACATAATGAAATGGTTTTGTTCCTACAATTGTTGCTCATTCCTTGTTGCAAGTTCTTTTGATCTGTGCACTTATATTGTTTGGGAATAAAATCTATACTACACATGGCAATTTAGGTCTTTTAAGGGAATCATAAGAAAGTAATGTTGAAATTGTGATTTGATTCAAGGCTGACATTGTATGAAGTATTAGATAGGCCTAAGGGCATTCATTGTACAATGTATTAATCTGTTGTAATATTTTATTATGTAAGCCCTATGGGCCATAATTAACCTTATTATGGATAAACCCACTTTATAAGTTGTAATTAACCTAAATCCCTCTTGTTATGTGGGCTTAGGTTAAACTTTATTATGTGTTTGGGGTTTTGGTATTGGTATAAATTCCCCCCTCCCACTCTTCATTTTAATTATCGAAGTGTTGTGTAATTTATCTACGGATATAGTGATTATTTATGGTGCCTACAGATGCCTATCATATCTTTCTCTTTTTAGTTGTCTATATAAAATTTGAGCAAATGGATTGTTTCTGTTGATTTCTGGAATTTATTATGAATTTCAACATGGTATTAGAGTAGGTATGGAGCTGCATCACTTGGTCACACAAAAATGCTATTCTAAGCCTCTGATTTTTCTTCCGAACAAAAAGGTGATTCTCTCCTTAAAATCTCATTTGCTGGTTTTGCATGTGAGGTAAAAAGGTTTGTCTACCTTCTTTTTTTTAAATCCACTTATCCAAAATGTTTGGAGGTTCTCCACTATGTTTTCAAAGATCAACTTCAAAAGCTAAGACGCCAATCAATGGCTTATGAAAGGATCTAGAGACCTTGGTTCAAGATTCCCCCACCTGACAATTTTTTATGCACAAATTTTAAATTTGAAGCACGATCCCTTTGTGCGCCCTGGCCTTTGGCTTGGCGTCCTCATGACAAGGAGTGTATGTCGTTTTACATACGGGGAAAGGATGCGCTCCATCCTGTCATGTAGGATGACCATTGCAACCAGAAAAACACATCCAAAAGCTCTCGAGCCTGAAGGTCTTGAGTTCGAGTTGTCAAGGGAGTGATTTTTGATAAAAGTGGATACACACTTTACTGAGGGCATTCAAAACTCTAATAGTCAATCTGAAGATGGTTGTCTGTGTCCAAATATGGCCGTGGCTTGGTGGCATGAAGGTTACATTTGGAAGGATAGGGCACAGGAACGAGTTGTGCCCGTCCTTCCTTTTGCACAGAACAGACCTGCGATTATCTTCTACGGAGGATCCGTCTATTTGTTTACCATTACAAGGACTGCCCAAGCAGACAACAAAGACATCTTTGAGAGCAATGGGCGTGGTTCGAACCACACGCTCGTCTTTTCTGTCGTCGGAAATGGAAAGGGTGGCAAATTAGAAGGTTTTGTATCATTTTGCTACTCATCCGTGGCACGACTGAAGTTGCTAGCGTGTTGTGCTTAGCATAGGGAGACTAGGGTTCAATCCCCTCCAAGTTTCTTTGGACATTCTAAAATCTCCAGTGGATGAGGCTGACATGGCCTTCTTTCATGCCACGTCAAACCATTTTTTACCTATATATAATAGCTCCACCAATCAAATGGAGGCAAGCGTCACAACCATATAGATCAGAGGAACTGATGTGGTGAAAATAAGTGGAAGACACTAGCGAATCACGGATTGCCAAGTGGCAACAGGTAGTTGGATCTCCCTTTTCTAACATTTGGAGCTTTAATTTTTTATTTTTGGGGGTCCATTATGGTAAAACTTCTTGAGGTCATAACTTTTGCATACAAAGCGTTTTGTGCCCGAGCCCAATGTTTTTGCAAATCGCATGAGTTTTTGAGCTCAATGCATTGGTGGCATTAGTTCACGGACCTGCGATGGTGTTAGGGGTCGGATTGTGTAATATGGATCACAAAGACCTAGTTACTTGCCTTAATGGGTGAAATTATATTATTTGGTTAACCCAAATGATTGGCCTATTATGCAGTAAGAACCTATGGTGCATTGTTCGAGAGGATAAAGTAGTTGTTCTTGATGAATAAACTAGCCATCAAAGAGACAAAGAGGCTCTTCCTTTGTTTTCCTTGACGATTGAACCAGAATTTACTTTTCCACATCAAAGAGGAGAGTGACCCTATCAAGTTATGGTCAAACCTGCATGAGATTTTTGGGAATTGCTTGGAATTGAAGCATTCTTTTCTTAGATTATTTGCGTTTGATAACATTGACGACTAAATTGCGAGATTCAAGGCTTTGAGGGCAGATATTGCATCTTTTGGAAGCAAAAAGAAAGATGATGCAGAATGCGTGAAGATTGTCCTTGCTAATCTCTCACCCTCTTTTCAGATGTTGAACCTTATTGGTCAAATATCTGCCTCATCAACAAAACTGCTTTTGTGCGCCCTAGATACGACCAACATTGAAAGGCCGGAGGAAAGAAATGTCCTCCGTGCCAATCTCCAGAGAGGGCTGGCTCCCAAACTAAATCCTACACTGATTAAAGACTAGAGATAAAGGAAAGAAATTAGAAAATGCGGAAAGAAATGGGAAATATGGCCACAGGCCGAAAGTGTAGGATTTGGGGTAGACTAATAGCAGGAAATTAACCCAAGCATGAAATAGCATGTAATAAACAAAAAGCAACAGAATTTACTTGCAAACTTGCAGAAACAACCTTCAGAACAACACTCCAACACTCACTCTCCCACCAACAATATTTAAATCCAAATGCAGAATTTAAATTTAACAGCAAATAAAGAGCATAAGCGTAAAATAGAAGTGTATAAAGTAGAAGGAAATCACACAATATCACTTGCAAATTCAGAAGCCCAGTATCTTCTATTGATGCAGAGAACTTAGAGAGTTTTCTTGCAAAGTGTTTGACCTCCTTTTTACAATGGAAATTTGATTAGTATTTATAGAGGTTTTCGTCTCTTTCATTTAATGTGCTTACAAAAAAAATATTGGATGGTCAAATATCGACAACAACAATTCTCTCCCATGGTAATGGCGATGATCGAATCAAATTATTCTTCAAGGGACAACAATCGGTTTTCATGGGATGCACTTGGGAAATCGACAAAAATGGATGATAGAGAGAGCATCCCAAGCGTCGGTGCATTGAGACTCAGCAATGTCACACGGAAATCGATAGCTTAAACATTAAATCCTGGGTGCCATCACATTCTCTCCTTTGCCTTGGAATCTTACCCTTGTCGGTTGAAATAAGTAGAAAATAAAATTTTTCTTTGAAAAGGAACGAAGTCCACGGAAGGCGCTTCGAATTGGAGGATGTAGCATGTAATCCTTGAAGAAATTCTAGATTGTGGCTCTTGCTGCCCCAAGCATTCAATTTTATCATAGCAGTAATTGTTTTTTATTTTCGGGCAAAAATGTTTTGATAACTGCGTCATTCCCTTTTAAATTGACATTCACCTTCAGAAGAGGTGAAACTGAGTTTCGCCTTCCCTTTTAGGCAATCATAATTGCATTCGCCCCTAAACCTTAAAATGCTTTCGCCCCTTAACTGGGCAATTTCACCCCTGAGGTGCTTTCGCCCATTGATTTCGCCCCTGAGATGCTTTCGCCCTTGAGGTGCTTTCGCCCATTGATTTCGCCCCTGAGATGCTTTCGCCCTTGAGGTGCTTTCGCCCATTGATTTCACCCCTGAGGTGCTTTCGCCCATTGATTTCGCCCCTGAGATGCTTTCGCCCATTGATTTCGCCCCTGAGGTGCTTTCGCCCATTGCTTTCGCCCCTGAGGTGCTTTCGCCCCTGAGGTGCTTTCGCCCCTGAGGTGCTTTCGCCCATTGATTTCGCCCCTAAGATGCTTTCGCCCCTGAGGTGCTTTCGCCCTGAGGTGCTTTCACCCATTAAGTTCTCCCCTGAGAAGGGCGAAAATCATTTTCGCCCCTCTTGAGGGGCGACTTTGACTTTGATTGCGCCCAGTGATTTCTTCCTTCTATTTTCGCCTTGAAGATTGATTTTTGGTGATAAAGCTTCCCGGAGCCATAACTTTTGATCCGTTCACCTGATTGGCTATTGTAATATATCATTGGAAAGCTTGAGAAAGGTTTTCTTGCTGGGTTTTAGCTTGTTGGGTGACGAAAACCACCAGCAAGGACATCATTCTCGGAGTTGCAAGACACTCTCAGAGAGATTGGAGGCATTTCTACTTCAGGGAATGCACATTGCACTACATTGCAGTCATTTACAGTGAGATTGGAGGAGTTTGTGTGGGAATTTGAGAAGTATTCTTTGCTGTATTTATTTATCCTTCATTCTCCAACAGGGTCGTACAGATTGGAGGCAAAAATCAGCAAGTATGTGAAGATTTGGTTAGGGTTTTGATGTGGGTTTTGTGTATCTTTCCTCTAGCAGCCAGCCGACCAGATTTGGGGAATTATCTTGGGGTTTTTTTTTAGGCATATTTGTATTTGCTGAAATCAATGAAAATATAGAGTTTTTGTGTTGCTGATATTGATTTCTAGAAAATTCCAGATCTCTATAACTCCGGGTATTCTCATTTTCTGAGCTTTTCCTTAAAAGGGTTTTTAGATACATGTATGTAATATCTTGTGTCAAAATTACATATCATTTGGACAAGTATTTTTGAAGTTATGAAATAAAATCCAATTTCCAGTGTTGTTGATTACCAGTGTTATTTTAGTCAACTTCAAAAAATTCATAATATCCGGGATTGATTGAATTTGGTGATTTCCTTTGGTTGGTAGAATGGAATATTAAGGTGTTATTTTGCTAATTCCAAGTTTTTAGAATTTTTGGTCAAGTAATTAAAAAGCTGTTCAAATTTTAAGTTGGCATGTTTGAAGCTGTTTAAACTCAGAAAATCATAAAAAATCAGAAATTCAAACAAACAAAACCCAGTTGCGGAACTTGATTCCCAGTTTGGGGTGGGACATTACATGCTGCCCCAAGCATTCAATTTTATCATAGTAGTAATTGTTTTTTATTTCCGGGCGAAAATATTTTGATAACAGAGTCATTCCCGTTTAAATTGACATTCGCCTTCAGAAGGGGCGAAACTGAGTTTCGCCTTCCCTTTTAGGCGATCATAATTGCATTCGCCCCTAAACCTTAAAATGCTCACCCAATTGGCTATTGTAATATATCGTTGGAAGGCTTGAGAAAAGATCTATCACAAAAAAATATCTAAAGATCATTTCATCCAATTTTCCTTTCACTACTGGATGTACTTCACTTGACGAATTTAAAAATTTATTTTTTAGTGTGGCAAAAATGCCAACAAACCTATTGATTCCTATGTTCTTGGAATCTAAAAAAACTCTTATTCTAGATCAACTCTCGCCTAGTTCACTTTCAGGTTGCAATTCGGAGTTGTAGTGGCACTCCACAAATACAGGCCCAAGCAATGAGGAATTGTGGTGGGACTCCACAAATATAGGCTCATGCAAAGGAATTCAAATCTAAAGAGGCTAAGGCCCAGGGGCTTAAGTGCTAGGCTAAGTCTTCAAAGATGTTGAAGACCACTTGTAGATACTATAAGAGGGAGGGACATCCAGTGAAAAATTGTTTGCTGAAATTGCAAAGGATTGAAGCTACGTTTCTAAAGACCGGTGGACATCTTCCAAATGATGAGGGAGATTCTAAAGGATCTGTCTCAACTACAGAGGCCCACTAGAGCATCCATTATGGGGGGGAGATATTATTGTCACTAATGTCTTCTCTCCTTGGCCCCTCAGTTCAGATTATGGGAGGTGTTGAAATTGTAATCTGATTCATGGCCAAGGCCGACATTGTATGATGTATTGGATAGGCCTAAGGGCATTTCATTGTACAATGTATTAATTAATTGTAATATTTTATTATGTAAGCCCTATGGGCTGTGGTCAATTTTTTTATGGTTAACCCTTCTCTATAACTTGTAATTAACGTAAAGCCCTCTTGTTATGTTAGCTTAGGTTAAATTTTAGTATGTCTTTGGGGTTTTGGTATTGGTATAAATACCCCCTCCCACTTGTCATTTTAATTATTGGAGTGTTGTTAAATCTTATCTACGGATATAGTGATTACTTATAGTGCCTACGAGTGCCCATTATATCTCTTTTTTTTGTCTTTTTCACTTTATGTATAAGATTTGAGTGGATGGATTGCTTCTATTTGTTTCTGGAAACACTTTAAGGTTTCAAGGACAACATAAAGAAGAAACTATTTTAGAGGCTATTTGTTGCACTTTAGGTTCTTCAAATCAGCATAAACCTATAGATGATAAATTTCAATATGAGCAGTTTGGAAAAATCAAAGAGATTGATGAGGATGGAAATGATGCTAGGAATGGAAAAAGGGGAGGAGGACCATCAAAGCAAGAATAAAGAGAAAAGAAGCCCAAGGGGTTTGGAGCAAGTGTTGAGCAATGAGGAGTTGCACACTATAGACCAAGGTTCAAATCCCATGGTTGAACCTTAACCTTTATCAAATGGCATGAGCTCAACTGGTTAAATGCCTTGACTTTCAAGGAGACTTAAGTTTGTATATGCCAAGTGATGTGTGCATAATTGCCAAGAATGTTGTGACATTGTAATATAAGTAGTGCGTGTTTTAATTTGATATAATCAATTTAAAAAGTATAAAAAGAAAAGGAAACTCAAAAGGATATTGATATGAGAAACCATAATCACATATCACAAGTGTTAACAAGAAATGGGACTAAGCCCACAAACATGAATAAAAAGTGATGATGAAAATGGTATCTTGGAAGATTAGGGGTATGATTAAGATCCCTAAAAAAAGAGTTATTAGGTAATTAATAGGTTGTTATAGTCTTGAGTTTATTTTAATGCAAGAAACAAAAATAAGTAGTGAGGAATGTAAGGATGGAGTCAAAAGATTTGGAAGATGGGGTATTGTCCAACAATTTTTGTTACAGAAGCTTAAGGAGGTATTGCAACAATATGGGACAAGTGCAAATGCGATGGGCAATTGCTAGAAGCAAAATATAATTGGATTGTTGGTCCTTTTTTGTAGGAAAGAGGAAAATATGAAAGTTGGGGTTATAAATTTATACTCTCCTACTACAATTACTTTTTGTGATAGATGTTGGAAGGACCTCAGATTATTTATGTCAAAGTCAATGATGATTCATAATTGTGAGCTATGGATTTTTTGTTTTTTGTTTTCTTTGGGGGGGAGATGCAACACAATTCTATCTCCTTCAGAAGATAGGCGGTACTCCTAGATGTTCTAAATCAATGCATTTGCTTCATTTGTTAATTCAAATGGGCTTTAGGATTCTACTCCTTCAAGCTTTCATAAAACATGGGATAATAGATACATTGGGTAAACTCATATAGCAGAAAGATTGGACAGATTTTTGTTATCTAATAGATGGTTGCAAACAGAGTATACAGTCACTTCAGATATTTTATTGTGAGCAGAACCAAATCACAAACTCATTCTCTTGAGATGTGATCTACTCAATAATGGTCATACAAAGCCATTTTAATTTCAGTCTATGCGCCTCCAAGGCCATGATTTCTTCCAAATGGTTATGCTATGGCAGGATGAAGCAAGATCTAAAGGACCATATATGTACAAGTTTGGTCAAAAGATTAAATATCTAAAGGGGCAAATGAAGATTTGGAATGTTAAATCTTCTAATAATATATTTAAAACAAAAGAAAAAATTAAATCCAAGCTCAACAATTTACAAGAGACAATAGAAGTCAATGGAATGGACCAAGGTACTTGTGTGCAAGAATAATTACTTTCTATTTATCATAATATATTGAAAAGGAAGAGTCATATTGGTCTCAAAAATCTTAAGGAGAGATGGCTTGAGGAAAGAGATAGAAATAACAATTTTTTTTTCATACTTAGACAAAAAAAAATTGTCTTTTCATTGAATAAAAAAGTATTTCAACTCCAAATGGAAGAAGTGTTGACAAAGAAGAAGATAGTAGGAATGAATCGCCTTATTATTTCAAAGATATTTTGTTAATGGTTGGGCAAGATAAGGAGGCTCAATGTAAGATTTTTCAAAATATTTCATCAATTATCACACAAGGACAGAATGAAATCTTGATGAGGAAGATCTTCATGGAGGAGCTATATGAGGCAGTTTCCTCTTTTCATCCTAATAGGGCACCTGACTCCTTTGGATTTCTTGCAATTTTCTTTCAAAAGTTTTGAGATTTGTTGAAGAATGATAGGTTAGTTGTAGTTGAAGAGGTCAGGAAAAAGAATGCTACCATAAATGAGATCCATGCCACCTTTATTGCATTGGTTTCTAAGAAAGGCATGACAAAATATTTTGATAAATTTCATCCAATAAGCCTTTATAATATAATTTCAAAAATTATAAGCAAATAGATTGAAAAGCATTATAGATTATGTTATCTCAAAGAAACAAGGTGATTTTGTTCATGGCAAACAAATTCTTGATGGTATAATAATTGTACAAGAGGCCATACATTCTCTTCATTCTATGAAAAATCCAGGTATGCTTGTAAAATTAGATATGAACAAAGCATATGATAGGGTTTATTGGAGTTTTCTACATGATATTCTCAAAACAATTGGTTTTGATCAAGGTTGAATGGATTAGATGTTGTTACAGCAATCCAAAATATTTTATTTTGATCAATGGATCCCCCATTGAATACTTTGAATAATCCCATGGACTTTGCCAATGTGACCTACTATCTCCTTATGTATTTATTATTCTTTTTGAGGCATTGGGAGAGCTTTCTCAAAGGCAAAAATGGAAGGAAAAATCAAATTGCAATAAACAGCCCCTTGGAATATCATCTCCAATTTGTTGATGATGCTTTTCTTTTGGTTCAGGCCATGGAGTTTAATTTAACATAATCATGGTGGAAAAAGGTTGTTGGACAGTTGGTTAATACTATCCAAGATCTTTTTTATTAACACTACCGTAGATTTATAATGAATTATTATTGAAATTTTAGTGTTTAAAGGAGGAAATTTGCCATCAATACATCTAGGTATTCCTTTGTTTGATAAAGGGGCAGAGCTTTGGGACTCAATTTTGGGTAGAATGAAATCTTGTTTGGCGAGTTGGAAATTTGAGTTCTTAACCATAGCTTGAAGGCTACAACTCATAAAGTATTAAAGACTATATTATAATCTCTCTCTATTTATATAATGTCACTTTCAAGATTGTCAACAAGTATAGCATTTGAATTTGATAAAATTCAAAGAGATTTTCTTTGGAAAGGATATGAGGAAAAATTTAGGTTTCCTATTTGTAAGTGGGATAGGGCTTGCAAAGAGAAAAAATATGGGAGAGGCAGGTTTGGTGAAATAGTAGAGACTTATGAGCTTGGTAGTAAGGGCAAAACTTGGTTTGAGATTGTTCAAAGATCAAGTGTTTGGCAAAAACGTTACTTCAAAGATATATAGGCTTTGTTGATGTAATAAAAACTTTCTAGAAATGAATCCTACCTAGAAGCTTGACAACATAGAACTTCATATCAAACAATTAACAGTTGATCAAGAACATATTAGATGGTTAGGGGATTCTATATATTTTTGGCTTGATGCTTGGTTAAAGTCTTATCCTCTTATTTCTAATTCAAAACAACCACTGGCTCAAGCATGTTTAGCTTATAAGATCTGATGGTGAAAAATTATATTAATGTGAGCAAAAATTCCAGACCATGGATTTCTTGTTAGCAGCCTGGTTGAGGGAGAGGACCTCAAAAAAATAACATATAAGTTTCAAAAGACACTTCAAGAGTTCTATTTTCCTATTTTTAAATGGAAGGATGAGTTGGTTTGGAATCTATCAAAAGAAGGTGGATACTTATTCAAATTTGGAATATAAGGCTTTAGAGCAATCAAAATTTCCTACTCCCAAAAATTTCCCTTGGAAGAATGTTTGGTCACTTGAGGCCCTCCCTAAGACCTCAACATTCCTTTGGTCAGTTGTCTAAATTAAGATTCGTACAAGAGTTTGCAAAGAAGAGGATATCATGGGCCTTTTAGGTGTGCCTTGTGTAAGGAGGATATAGAAACATCAAATTATTTACTGGTTCATTGTCTCTTTGCTTGCACCATTTGGGGGCCACTTTTTAAAAAATATGAGAATATATTGGGTAGCTCCATCAACATTGAAAGAGTTGTTGAAATGGTAGATTAATTGTTCCAAAGCTAAAGCATTATGTATTTTGTGGAGGATTGGTCCTACCACTATTTGTTAGAATTTATGTCTTGAAAGGAACAATAGAAATTTAAAAAACAAATCTCATAATCGTTGCCCAAATTTGGACTTGTATCACTTCCTCTCTTGCAGAATGTTTATAGGAATGGTGCTCATCATAGGAAGTCTTTGAGTGTGGAAAAAGAGGTGGTAGCCTTTTGGTTACAGGATATTTATATACATGCAAGGGTCATCTATGGCAACATTCTTAATACAAAGGATCTACATTGATCTATGGTAAAATGGAAATGTCTAGAAGTTGGGTTCGTCGAAACTAATTTTAATGTCTCCAATTGAAATCCAATAGAAGCTGGTAGAGATGTTTTTTTTTTTGAAATAATGAAGGCAAAATTCTCCCTACTTACTCAGAATCATTTGGAACTTCAACTAACAACCATGTAGAGGCTAGGGTATTTCTTATAGGAGTCAGAATTGCCATTGAAAAAGGATGGAAATATATTTCCACTGACGGGGGATTCACAAATGATTATTAACAATATCAAGAAAAATGGATTTGAGGATTAGAGTAAAAATAGCATTATTTTTTGTCCAACTATTGTTGGAGGTAGTATCTTGGAAATGTTAGCATATCAATAGAGAAGGAAACTGGGTAGTAGACAATTAGCCAATCGTAGTGTTGATCTTTGTCTTGGTGAAATTCAAATTTTAAAAGACAACTGGTCAAGTGAGATTTTATCTCTTAATGAAAATGATATAAAGGAGTTGGTTGCAGGAAAATAGCAGTTTGAGGAAGATGAAGAATATCTTTGATATAAAGACAAATGAAGAATATCCTTGATAAAAAGCCAATATGGATATGGTTTAATTGACTTGACAACAAATATAATGTTTTGTTATTTTGATGGGAGTGGCCCTCAATAGAAGCCACACATAGCCTACTTAAAAAATAAATATGTTTAATGAAGAGATTCAAAGCATTTATTGAAGTCGGAAAATGCTTCTTTTCTTTCATTATGAAAGAAAGGAAATATATTAATGTCCACAAGCAACGAAAGTAGTTCAATGGGACTCAAAAAAAGTACACTAGGTTATATTAGCATGGGAGGAGACAACAGTACAAGATCCAATAAGGGGTGAACATTTCACAATGTGTAACATCATATAGCCCAAGTCATATCATTGTGTGATACAACAACATAATAGAAATAGTGCAAATACAACAATAGGTATAGGACAACGGAAGCACAAATAGTTATCAGAAAAAAATATCCACTGCCAAAGAGAGGTAGACAATGATGATGTAGATCCAACTGGAGCTATATTTTCTTTGGTTTGCATCAATGCATGAAGGATGAGCATAATCATCAAACACCATGAAAAGGCCAATGCAAGATTTGATGATATCCAACTGTTAGAATGGTCTGGACCAGGAGGGCAGGCCAACTAATCCTGGGAGAGCACTATGAATATCCCAAACCCTCCTACCATTCAAGGCCGACAACATAGATGGACAGAACAATCGGTACTTGCATTCTGTTTTTCTTGATCTCCTGAACTGTGGGCATGAGGGCATAAAAGATTCTTAATACTCAAAAATTATAGGTCTGCCCCATCCAATGTGCAAAAAGGAGAAGGAATAAATAATTTTTTTATAAACTAAATGGCATTATTCACCCTCTCATATGTTTATATTTTCAGGTCCATTTGTCCAGAAGTATTGATGGATTTGAGAATGCATGGTGTTTGACATGAACATATCCTCACCTCAAACATGTATATCATCACACAAACAAACTGTCCTGAAAAACTAATGGTGAAGAGAGTTTTCTCTTGTTTTATTCTTGTGACTTGCAACTATTTACTGAAGCTAATTGATATCTTCTGGAAAATGTTGATGGTTCATAGTGTACTTGCTTCTTTTTGGTGTTGAAGGTCCTAATACTAGATTTGGTAACAACAGACACTGTTACTTACTCACTTGGGGTTAAATTATCCAGCAGGTTAATGGCAAACACCGACAGCATTACAAGCACATACAGAACGTCCGAAAAATTTTTAAAGGTTCCTATATTACTCAGTGATTGACAAACCATGCAAACGAGTCTCTTTCTCTCTCTACAAAAATTCATGGCGGGGCTTGATATAGATAACATAGGGCATGCATAATGATTCACATTTCTTGGG
Source organism: Wollemia nobilis (assembly GCA_028583015.1). Lineage (NCBI taxonomy): Eukaryota > Viridiplantae > Streptophyta > Pinopsida > Araucariales > Araucariaceae > Wollemia > Wollemia nobilis. Next base: position 14,407,905 of record JAQPPZ010000135.1, read on the forward strand.
GGCAACTGTTACGTAACCTAATTACAATCAATGACAAAGATGATGACTTATTGGAATATTTATATTATTGGTAATTTCATGCTTAACCAATCACCTTAGGTTTTAGTAATCACATCTTCAGTGATTCACTATTTGAGAGGATTGCTAATGATTGTTTAATCACAATGATTCATTAATTCAGTGATTGATGATCATCTACATGTCTTATTACAAAGTGTTTCTTATTCATGAAGGCCAAAATACCCAAATAGGATATATACAAGGCAGGCTCCTTTAGGATTGATGACTTGTGAACTATGGGATCTCCTTGTGGCCTCTGTAAACCACTTGCATGTCCTTATTGCACATTCATTCACATCATCACCAATAGAAGTGGACAGGACACAAGGAGGAAAATTAAGAGAAAACAAAGAAAAAGTACTGAATTAGATTGATCCTAATGGATGCATGTAATTGTTCTTGAGCATTTTAATGTATAATTTTGGCATAGTCACATATAGTTACATTTTAGTATCATTAGTGTTCAAAAACCATTGCATGATTCCATCCACTGGAGATATCCATAATTGATCATATAGACTAACATCAATCTCTATAATTTTGTAATCAAAAGAAATATCTTTGATTGTCATTACTTTTGGAATAGTTGGCTATACATACATGTACAATCTTCCTTGTCCTTACAATTCTGAACCTTGTACAAAATACATAAAATACTAGCTTTCTACATTTTCACTCCTTATAAATGATATTGTAGATTTATTTGATTGTCCTTTAGTATTTGAAGGGATATGCTTTTCATTTGTAATGCTTTTGAATCTTTAACTGTGGCAGAATAATTTATCCAACTCTTAGTTGTTACAAGCTTCCAAATTAATCAATTTACTGCAACTTAACAAGTTCTTGACATGTCTGTACTTGTTGAAGTGTTTCTTTGTATTATGAAATGATGTTGATATGATAACTAAAATCTATGTATTCAGTTTAGACATTGGCGGGCACACTTTCTTACAAATGGTGTGTCTGCACCTATTGCAGGTTATGAGCCACTTTGCAACTGCGGAACACGAAAAAGAGAGGCTTCAATATTTTGCATCACCAGAAGGAAGAGATGACCTTTATCAGTACAATCAAAAAGAACGCCGCACTGTCCTTGAGGTATTTGCCCTCTTTTGATTTATGACAGATGAAAATATGCTTTATGTTAAATGGGCAGAGCCGTGGGGTAAACATATAGAAATACTCTGAATTTCAGAGAGGTGATCAATATAAAACACAAAGGTCTAAAACTTATGTCTAAAACAAAATTCCAAAGTTAGCTATTCAGAAAGACACATAATTATTAGATTTGTTAATTGTCTGATTAGACTTTTCTCAGGCCCGGTCCACCAAAATTTCATTTACTTGCAGACATAAGAAAATAATATAGCTATTCCACCATTAAATACATACTTTAAGAGCTCTAAAAGTTGTTTTTCATGTAGACGATATCTTAGGTAACTGCCCACTGATAGAACAGACTAAGGTTATTTGGGTCACAAGTAACAGAGAAAATTAGAGAGTATATTTAGCCATTTTACATAATGTCTACAGGATGGGGATGGTGAGAAATGTGGGGATGGGCTTCTGATAAATTTGAAAATTGATGAGTTAGAAAAATTGGCTAGAAGTTTACATTCATTAGCCTTATTTTTACACCCAAACTGATTATTTTTTAAGAACTCTATGGACATTTTTAATAGTTTTGCTTAAATGAAGTGTTTTACATTTGAATGTTAATGGAGTAGATGTAAAAGGTAAATGTGATTATTATTGTTGTTATTTGCTATATTTCCATGTATTTTGTTGGCTTGGAGTGTTGTTATGTACACAGGTCATTTTTCAATATTGCGGAAAGCACTGTGGAAAGATCTACAGCTACAAGCCTGTTCCAGAAAATCAGAGAACTCCTATAAATCCGGATATGCACGGAACCAGGCCATAAGCATAGGATGTGTTTCCTAGAAATAGGAGTTAAAACCTCTTGGATTTTAGGGACTTATCCTAAAATTAAGGAAGCTGTATAAAGTTGAGCAACCAACAAAAAGTAACCTGTCAACAGCAGCATTAATACAGCAGGGCAGAATCTGAATGAATAACAACATGACAGCCCAGGGTGGATAATAAGTAGATGGAGACAGTTGAGACAACTCATATCTCCTTTTGATTAGCAACAACCAGCAAGAGACGTTTTGTCTTTCCTATAGATTAGCAAGAGACGTTTTGTCTCTCCTATAGATTAGCAACAAACATGATTTTATTTCTAAAATTGACTGTAACAGGACCTTTATTCCTGCAATTAATTTATAAATTAGTTTTCAGAATTAGTTGAGTTTGTTCTAGAATAAGGAGTCTAGTACATTATAAATACCAACTCAAATGTTGTATTGAGAGTTAGAGAGAATATGAAGTAAACCTTCTTAAGTGTTGTATTCTGGTTTTTGTATTGCAGTCTTTGACTGTCATGACTGTCCATTTCCAGAAATGACAGAAATTGACTTTCTGAAGGAATAAAAGTGATTTTCTTGTCTATTTGATGTCTGCAATCTTTGTATTATGACGTGTAATGAATATTAGTGCTTTGAAGTAGACTTAGGAACAGAGAAGGAAGAGATTTTATGTTGTTACAGGTTTAGCAAGGGCCCACTAAACCTGGACAATCCATAAAATCTCTCTCCTGTTAGATTTAGATTAAAGTAGGTGATTGATAAGTTAGTTTATTTTGAATGAATTCTTTCCAGCTATCAAGTAGGAGTTAATTTGTTGTCTTTTAAAGCATTAATTAGGAGTAATACGACTACAGTCAACCTAAAGAACTGTTAAACTAGTTACAGGTATGTGTAGTTTTAGGATTTCCTTTCATAGCACATGGTTTATTTTTCAGTTTGCTTCAAGTTTTTCCTGCTTTCCTAGGAAAGAACCATTTAATGTATGCAAGAAAAGATATTGGCTCATTCAGAGCAATGCCCCTTTTAAATCAAACCTGGTGGATAATTTAAGTGGTTAGCACATACTCATCACTTTTTGACGCGGTTGTTGGGGAAGGCTGCAAAAATAGTATTGTATCTTGCAAAAGCTAAGGACATTCCATGTTGAAATACTTGAAGGGGTTGTTTGGTCTCATCCGAAGCAACAAACAATTCTCAAGTGGATAAAGGCATCGAAAGTCAGGTTCTGTAGTAATTTCATTGCTTTCTAGATTTAAATTTCATTGCTTTTTAGAGTAAATTTCATTCCTGTATAGTTTTTATTCCTGCAATTTTCTGTGTTTCTGTCCTTCTTTTTGTTTCTGCAATTTTGCTAACAAGGAGGAGAATGAATGAATGAATCGGCAACAAGACGAACGTGGAAGATTCATCCCTCAACCACCCCCCAAGCAAAATCTGTTAGGAACTGAGCAGCGAGAAGAGGCTTCACAAAGCCAATAGACTGTCATTTCCTCTATAGTTGAGCAACAGTCCTCAGTTGGTGACAATCAACTTCAATTAATCTAGGAAAGAGCTCATGTGATTATCGAAGAAATCACCCATACACTTGAAAGAGGAGGACAAGTTGAGATTCCTAAGGCTGTAAACAAAGGAAGTAAAGGGCAAGAAGAACAAAGTGAATCATCTAGTTCTAGTCCTTGTACTACTCCAAGAAGACCTTACACTCAATGATTATGGACTCCATGGGATTTCCACATGGCTGAAGAAGAACCAAGACAGCCACAAAGCACTTTCAAGTTCCCTATACGCCTTCCAAGGGTAGAGGCTAATAATAATGATGGGCATATGAAGAATATCTCTCCATCAGCCATACCCACTTTTAGAGGACTGGCAACTGAAGATCCTAACACTTTTCTTTTTGAGTTTGAAGTGCTTTGTCGCACCTATGATTACACCACTGATGCACAAAAGTTAAAATTATTTCCAGCCACTTTAAAAGATGGTGCATTACACTTGTTCATGGGTTTGGGTGAAAATTTTGTCACTACTTGGGAAAGTGATGATGGAATGAAGGTAGTTTTCTTGGAGAAATACCAAGATTATTGTCGTGTGAAAGACCGAAAGAGCGAACTTTTCAGGATGACTCAAAAAGAAGGTGAAGGACTTGAAGATTACATTGAGAGATTTCAATTTGTAATGAAGAGAGGTAACATTGAGTTGGATGATGATTTGTTGAGAACTATTTTTCTAAAAGGATTAAGAGAAGAGACCATTGATATCCTAAATTTAATGGGAGGAGGGAACATTTCTAATCTTCCTTTCCACCGAATTCTGGAGTTATGTACCAATTACTCTCGTACAAGGCCATCTTTGCGCAATAACAAGACAACTAGAACCACTGGGGGAGTCACAAGAATTGAACTCAGTAATATGTTGAAAGATTTGAAAACAAATTTGCTGGGCACTTTCACCACTTCCATGGATTTTCTGCAAAGAAAGACTGAAGTAGAGGCAGTCTATTGTCCTCGCTGCAAGAACAAGCATGCCTTACGTGATTGTCCTTTGGACAAAACTACCATTTGCAGCATTTGTGATCAGCAACAATCAACAGAAGATTGCCAACATTTACCTGCAGTAAAGACAACGTTAAAGGAACCAGATATTCCAGAAAAAGATGTTTTCTTTGTTGCACAAAGGAGGCCATTCCAAGGAGACAATCAAGGATGATATTCAGGTATGTCTAATCCCTATGCTCGTTCTAATTTTCCTTACTATAATCAAAATTGGTCAAATCCACAATGGTCTCAATGGTCTAATAATGTTCCACCTTGGCCACAATCAGATTGGTCCAATCAACATTGGCCACAACAAGGTTGGTAAGGCCAGCAATGGTCATATCCACAACAATATCAGTCCAATCCACCACAATTTCAAGGACAAGTTCCTCAACAACAACAATTGTTACCTCCTCCACAAGGGAATAATAGTCATGCACCACCCAAACAACCTCCTCTTCCTGCTCAGCTGGTGCCTAACCCCAATAACAAACCTGCCCAATAGCCGATCTATGAAGCTGAAGGTAGCTATCCAGTCAATTTCATGTCTTGTAGTGAAATTCAGCTCAGGTCAGGGACAGATTTACCTGATCCTACTTCTCCTATCATCACTAAAGAGGAAAATGAGAATCCAATAGAAATCGACCTTCCTACTATTAAAAGATCATAGTCTGCTGTTATTACAAGACATTGTAGAAAAACGTGCAGTACCTATAGAGAAATCTACAGGTATTACAGAATGTTTTGCAAGGCTTGCACAAACAACAAAACATTCTCCTATAGCATAAGGTGAACAAAAAGAGTCAAATGAACCTCCTTTTCTTCAGAGGTTGATGGTAACTAGGGAAATGCCCAAAACTAATTTTGATCTAATGGAAGAACTGTGTAATATTAATGATAAAATTCTACTTTTGCAAGCCTTAAAGGATATTCCCATTTTTGCCAAGACCATACATGTCATGGGTCAACTTTCTGATTTAATGGCTGGGAAACTTCTTTTGCCCAAATATATGGATCCTGGAGTACTGTTGTCACTTCTGCAACATGGTGTACATTAGCCTTTCCAGTAATTTCTGCTCCTCAGAAACTTTGTTCTCTTTTCCAATATGTTTTTATCTCTCCTGAGTTTTCTGCCAAACCCTTGCTACGGAACCTAAAACAGTGTGCAGTTGCTTCTGTCTACTGACCGTGCAGGAAAGTCCGTATTCTGATGGCGATGGAGTTTTGTTCCAAGTACCCTGACGCGTTTCAACCTCGAGGACCAAGGAAGAGCGCAACACTCCGCTTTGGCATATGAGAACAGGAAGAGTGCACCCAGGTCTGGCGCACAAGGCAGAGTGCGCCCAGGTCGGGCACACAGGAAGAGTGCGCCCAGGTCTGGCGCACAAGGAAGAGTGCACCCAGGTCTAGCGCACAAGGCAGAGTGCGCCCAGGTCTGGCGCACAAGGCAGAATGCGCCCAAGTCGGGCGCACAGGAAAAGTGTGCCCAAGTTGGGCGCACAGGAGGAAGTGCGCCCAAGTCGGGCGCATAGTATGGAGTGCGCAAGGCTGTTTCATGACACCTCGCAGCGCCCTGTCCGTTGACTCTTTTGACCTTTGCGCCGGTTTCTCCCAAAAGCACTCCACATCAGCAATTTGAAGGGCATCCTTATCCGACCAGGCGCAGCCATTCTGGGAAGCTTCCAGACTGGACGTTCCGGGATTTCAAGTCTATCTTCCACGGAAGCGGTCCTCGCAAGTGAGGAGGCAGCGCCAGCAAGCCAAGCCTGTTAGAGCATTAAAGGAGCTCAACTGCATTTTCAAGGAGTCATCAGTCCCGACCATGCCTAATAACTATTTCATGATTGTACTCTCTTGTAATCTTTATCTTGGCTTCCACCGCCATATTTTGTTAATCAACATTTATTGCTCAAGCGACAGAATTCTCTATATAAGCCTGCTCTTCTATTGTAAAATGATGGATGTTTTCTAGAGGCTAAATGAAAACCTGAATTCTGCTATCAATACAGCTGATGTTTGGCTCTGAACCGGGACTTCTATTTTCATGTGTATGTCTTCTATTGCTTGTCTTCTATCATTCCGTGCTTTAACTGTAAACTTGAATTCTATTATCTGGATTTAGTTTCTGATAAGGCGGGAACTCTGGAGTAGCCCTGGAGATTATGCATGCTAGATGTTCCGGTTTAATTTCTGTTAGTTGTTTGTATTTGAGGGTTATTTAGTTCAGAATGCAATAGAGTTATTGTGTTGTTAGTCCATCACCCCTGTTCTATCTGGCCTGTGGCCGTATTTCCCATCCCTTTCAGTCATTTCCCATTCCTTTCTAGTTCTTTAATCTCAAAACCCCCAGTTAGAATAGCAAGGGAACCAACACCTCTCTGGAGATTGGCACAAGAGGCATTTCTTCCTCTCGGCCTTCCAATGTTGGCCGGGTCTAGGGCGCATAACTTGACAAACCCTTTCCTAAGGCAGATCTCTGACCAACAAGTACCTGTTATTACAGTATGCATAGGACAAACCAGCCTTCAAAACGTTTTAATTGATCTAGGTGCAGCAATTAATGTGATGACAAAGGACACCATGACTTTGTTAGGGCTACAAGATCTAAGACCTACCGTCATTGTCTTGCATTTGACAGATAGGTCAACAGTGAAACCAGAGGGAATTCTAGACAATATCATGGTCACAGTTTCCTCTTGGGAATATCTAGTAGATTTTGTAGTGCTACAAACTAAAACCTCACTTGGGGGACATCCCTTAATACTAGGTAGACCTTGGCTGGCAACAACTGATGATTGTATTAGTTGCAGGACAAAGTATGACCATTTCTGATGGCACACATAACAAAACTTTAATACTATCCACTTGCAACCCCAAGTCTTTATAATGAGCATCCATGGTTTGATGAACCAAATGATGGAGAAATCATCCAATCATTGGCCATGATAACTGCCCAAAAGCATAACCTTGAGGAAGAAGTGTATGACAATGATTTCACAAATGACACCACTTCTATCACTGAACAGATTATGCCAGCAGAACCTAGTAGCTCACAACTACCTTGTCTTCCAAATTGTCCTTTCATTACTTGCCCCTCTCAAACTACATAGGACATTGCAACTTTTCATCAACTATTGTCACACAGATGCCCTTTAAATCACTTCTTGAAAGACATCTTAGGAATAGATGCCAATAGTGAAGATTGCAAACAAATAGAAGTTTCCCCTAGGAAAACTTTGAACATCAATAGGAATTTGCAGGACTCCCAAGAGCAACCTTTGGTGCAATTGTTGATAGACCATCAACAAACTTTTGCTTGGGATTATAACGAGATGAAGGGCATACATCCATCTATTTGCACACATAGAATCTTTATAAGAGATGAATGTGACCCAGTGAGACAACCTCAAAGAAGAGTCAACCTAGCTTTGACAGAAGTGGTAAAGGAAGAAATTCAAAAATTACTAGATGTTGGTTTTATCTATCCCATCTCAGATAGTCAATGGGTTTCCCCATTGGTCATTGTACCTAAGAAGAATGGCAAATGGAGAGTCTATGTAGACTATCGAGAACTTAACAAGGCTACTAAGAAAGACTATTTTCCCTTGCCTTTTATTGATCAAGTTCTCGATACTCTCGTAGGAAAGAAGTATTTTTGCTTATTAGATGGTTTTAGTGGTTACAATCAAATCACGGTAGTTGAAGAAGATCAAGAAAAAACCACCTTTACATGTACTTTGGGGAACATATGCATATCGTGTCTTACCTTTTGAGCTATGTAATGCACCTGCTACCTTTCAAAGGGTTGTAATTTCCATCTTTGCTGATCTTAATCATGATCGTTTAGAGATTTATATGGATGACTTTACTGTGTATGGTGATACCTTTGAACAAACTCTAAACAAGTTGAAATAGGTCCTTGAAAGATGCCAAGAAAATAATCTCTCTCTCTCAGCCATGAAAAATTCTAATTGTCTTAGGCCACCATATCTCTGCAGATGGCATCAAGGTAGATCCAGCCAAAATTCAGGTTATAAACCCCCTTCCACCACCCAAAATTCAAATAGAGGTTAGAAGCTTCTTAGAACATGTAGGCTACCATAGAAGGTTCATTCAAGACTTTAGCAAGATTGCTGCTGCATTATTTCATTTTCTGACCAACGCTAATGAATTTTATTGGAATGATGACTGTCAACAAGCTTTTGAAGAGCTTAAGGCAAAGCTTACCACAACACCAATACTAAGAGGACCAAATTGGGCTTTACCTTTTCATATTCACACTGACGCATCAGACCAGGCATTAGGTGTAGTTCTCACCCAAAATGAGGAAAAGCAACCCTATGCCATCTATTATGTTAGCAAAAACTTAAATGGAGCAGAACTGAACTATACTATCACTAAAAAAGAATTTCTTGTTGTTGTCTATGCCATAAACAAGTTTAGACATTACATTACTGGGTATAAAGTTTTTGTCCGTACTGATCATTCAGCCGTTAAATATCTTATGAATTAAGCTGTAGTAAGTGGTAGAATTGTTAGATGGTTGTTACTTTTACAAGAATTTGACATTACCATTTTGGACAAACCTGGTGAACAAAATGTAATGGCTGACCATCTTTCTAGATTACAATTGGCAAATGATCCGAACCTGTGCAAGATTCCTTTCTTGATGAGCATTTGTTTGCCATTTCAGTACACTCACCTTGGTATGTAGATATTGCTAACTATTTGGTGACAAGAAAAGTGCCATCTCACTTTTCACCACATGAAAAGTGGAAGCTCATCCATGAAAGTGCTCCATACACTTGGTTAGATGGTCTTTTGTTTAAGTTATGTCCTGACCATGTAATTCAGAGATATGTGCAGGAGGAAGACACCTTTGACATCTTGTGTGAAGCTCACGATGAACCATGTGGAGGACATAATGTTGCCAAAAGAACCATGTACAAAATATTGCAAATAGGTTACTGTTGGCCTACAATGAACCGTGATGCTAAAGTATATGTCTCTCGATGTGATCTATGCCAAGGAATGGGCAAATCAACTCCCTCAACAGAGATGCCCCTTCACCCACAAGTGGTTCTAGAACCATTTGAGAAGTGGGGATTAGACTTTGTTGGACCTATCAGTCCTCCAAGTGAATTCAATGAGTACATCTTGGTGTGCATGTATTATGTCACAAAATGGGCAGAAGTGAAGGCATTACAACGTGCCCAAAAAGAAAAAGCTGTTGATTTCTTGTATGACTATATTTTAGCGTTTTGGAGCACCTAAGGAGATTGTATCAGATCAAGGGCCACAATTCATGTCTGATGTCATAGCTGCCTTTGTGTTAAATATCAAGTGACCCATAGAAAATCTTCACCATACCATCCTTAGTCTAATGGTCAGGTGGAGGTTACCAACAGGGAGCTTGAGAATATCTTGACAAAGACAGTTGCTTCACACCAGGCAGATTGGGTACATAGACTCAAGAGGCAGTATGGGCCTATAATACTACTTGGAAATCAACAACAAGGCTCACACCCTATGAAATGGTCTATGGGAAGACAACTATCATGCCAATTGAGTTTGAAATTCAGACCTTACGCACTGCGCTGAAGGTTGGAATTGATCTCACCGCTGCTCAATAAGAAAGACTCTTACAGCTGAATGCATTAGATGAAATTCATCGTGATGCCCTTCAGCATACTAAATTATTGCAAGCACAGCGGAAGCAATGGCATGATAAACATATCATTCCAAGGACTTTTCAAGCAGGTGATTGGACCTTACTCTATGACTCCAAGTTTAAATATTTTAAAGGGAAGCTGCGTACAAGATGGTTGGGCCCCTATGAAATTGAAGAAGCCTATGGTAATGGTACAATCAAGTTAAAAACCATTGATGACTCCTCTCGTGGCTTACTTGTCAATGGCCATCAATTGAAGTTGTACTGCAAACCTCTCTCAAAATCGGATTTCATTAAACAAGTGATTCAACAGGCAGAACTGAAGTTCATTTCTGGCCTACAGCCTTCTGCCAGTACTTGATATGTTTCCTTCAACAAGCATATACAAAAAAAAAAAATGTGAAAAATGAAAAAAACAATAAAGTTCTATGGTGAAAACCTTAACCGGTGCCATAGAGCCAAGGAGGAAGATGAAAACTAGTTTTTCTGGCTCAAAATAACATCCATTTGTGAAAACCAGCTTGCTGGTGCAAATGGACAGTCAATTTCTGAAAACCAGCTTGCTGGCGGGGATCATCTGTAAAAAGAAGAGAAAAAAGAAAAAAAAAAGAAAAAAACCCACCACCAGTTCAAACCTTCTTCATGATGATAGGTATATGTAGTTTGCAGCTGAGCGTGGATGTCTTCAGCGTGTTGTCCTCCAATGGTGATGACAACTTCAGCAAACAGCGTACTAGTCCAGGTACCTTTTCATCTCTTCATTTTATTTTTTATTTTTTAAGCGAAAAACCCCTTGCGGCGCCGCCTTGGTCTGAGAGACCACGAACAGGGGGTTCTACACCGTCAAAGTCACCCGGGAGTCGCACCCGACCCTGCCCGCACCAACATTATCAATTGGATTTTGGATACCCAATTCAGCTTTTTTGGTAGGGTGGAGATTTGAACCTGGGACCTCTCTTGGAGGATTTCCCTCTCCTCTCCAACTCACCTACAACACCTGGGTATCTCTTCATTTTATTTTCTGCTGTAAATATTTCATATTTCTCTACTATGTTACATTTGTCCATTAAATTCTTCCACACCTCCTTATTCCATCCGTTTTAGTTTTCTTTTCCACAAGGATGTGGAAAATTCTACAGTTGGGGGGAGGGGGATCATTCATGTAGCCCCTTTTTCTTGTATGTTCAAACTCTGTGTGCTATCTGCTATTACTGCCTGTTGCAAATTAAAGTCTTGTATCTTTTTTGTGTTAAAAAAACCTGTATCTTGCCTATTGGATCCTCATAAGACACAATGGTGGGTGCTATCAAGCATATTAAGGCAGAAAAAGAGGAAGGGGAGCAAGAGGAAGAAAATGTGCAAAAAAAAAAAAAAACACAGCACTCCTGGTAAAGAAAACACAGTAGTCTTGGTGAAGAAAAAAAGAAGCAACAGGAATCTTACAAACAATGTCCACACACAAAAAAATTGCTGCAAAAGAAGCTAAGACTCCCTCACCTGTTATTAAAAAGACAGCAGGTAGTAAGAAGGAGAAGGGTATTAAGAAAACGTTGGAGAAAAATAAACAAGACGGTGTAGAGGAAACTCCAACAAAGAAGAAGCAGAAAAATCCTGGGCAGCAAAAGAAAATTCCTGCAGTTACAGAGATAGAGCAAAAGGAAGAAAAATTATGCCCCAGGGGAATTAAAGGCACTAAAATAGAAATGGATTGGAAAGTCAGGTACATGTGAAGGCACTACCAAAACTGGTACAGCAAAGCAGGTCTCTACTCCAACATCTCCTCCAGCCAAGTCAGCACTAACAACTGCTACAAAAACTGTTAAGAAAACAGTCAAGAAAAAGAAGACTGAAATTAGTGATTAATAGGATGAAAGAAATTGCATGAGGACACACAATTGAGTCAGTTGGGGAGAATGATGAGTTAGAAAAATAGGCTAGAAGTTTACATTCATTAGCCTTATTTTTACACCCAAACTGATTATTTTTGAAGAACTCTATGGACATTTTTAATAGTTTTGCTTAAATGAAGTGTTTTACATTTGAATGTTAATGGAGTAGATGTAAAAGGTAAATGTGATTATTATTGTTGTTATTTGCTATATTTTCATGTATTTCATTGGTTTGGAGTGTTGTTATGTACACAGGTCATTTTTCAATATTGCGGAAAGCACTGTGGAAAGATCTACAGCTACAGGCCTGTTCCAAAAAAACACGGAACTCCTATAAATCCAGCTATGCACGGAACGAGGATAGAAGCATAGGATGTGTTTCCTAGAAAATAGGAGTTAAAACGTCTTGGATTTTAGCGAATTATTTTTAAAATTAAGGGAGCGGTATAAATTTTAGCAACCAACAAAAAGTAACCTGTCAACAGCAGCAGGAATACAGTAGGGCAAAATCTGAGTGAATAACAGCATGACAGCCCAGGATGAATAAGTAGTTGGAGACAGTTGAGTCAGCTCATATCTCCTGTTGATTAGCAACAACCAGCAAGAGATGTTTTGTCTCTCCTGTAGATTAGCAACAGACATGATTTTATTTCTAAAATTGACTGTAACAGGACCTTTATTCCTGCAGTTAATTTCTAAATTAGTTTTCAGAATTAGTTGAGTCTATTTTAGAATAAGGAGTTTGGTACATTATAAATACCACCTCAAATGTTGTATTGAGAGTTAGAGAGAATATGAAGTAAACCTTCTTAAGTGTTGTATTCTGGTTTTTGATTTGCAGTCTTTGACTGTCATGACTATCCATTTCCAAAAATGATAGAATTTGACTTTCTGAAGGAATAAAAGTGATTTTAGTTTATTGTGAATGAATTCTTTCCAGCTATCAAGTAGGAGTTAATTTGTTGTCTTTTCAAGCATTAATTAGGAGTAATATGACTGCAGTCAACCTAGAGAACTGTTAAACTAGTTACAGGCCTGTGTAGTTTTAGGATTTCCTATCATAGCACATGCTTTATTTTTCAGTTTGCTTCAAGTTTTTCCTGCTTTCCTAGGAAGGAACCACTTAGTGTATGCAAGAAAAGATATTGGCTCATACAGAGCAATGCCCTTTTTAAATCAAACCTGGTGGATAATTAAGTGGTTAGCACATACTCATCAAAGACAAAGGGCTTTTTTTGCAGGGATATATATATAACCATGATCAGTAAATTTAATGAATATGTCAAATGGGATGAGCTTAGGTAAGTGGGTTTCAAAGTGGATACCTGGGTTCAATTCATAGGCTACATAAAATGAGAGACAGAAATATATAGTTGTAAACTTTATAGTTGTCATAGAATTTCAAGTGGTGACTACTAAATTAGTAAACTACGACATCCGAGTCTGGGTGCAGAGTACCCCAGTGACTGGCCAGGTGCAAGTCTTGGGCAAAATTAGCAGAAGAGATGCTTCATGGTTACGGAAGCTAAGACATTAACAATCATATATATATATATATATGGCATAATCATTAAACTTTATCCCAAAACTACATCGTTATCTAGTTATGCAATATCTACCGTAGTACAACACATGAATATAATTTATGGCAGAATGAAAATGAAACCTGCTAAATGATAGAAAATATTATACACGGTAAGAAATTACGCTTTTAAGAATGTAAACACTTTTTGAATCATGACATAATCAGTCAACTATGAGCGTTTAAATTTTAGAGTGAAGTTGTCTCCTACATACACAGCTGTAGCTGACTTTTAATGAAAAATTAAAGGTAAGTAGGGAACAAAGGGGACCAGGCCCCCAAATGCAAACCTCTACATTTTTTGACTGAACAGTCAGTGCAATGTTCTAACCATTGGTACACTTGATTGTCCCCAAACCTGCTAGCCATTCCGAGGACACCCTGCGTCTCCCCACTTTTCAGGGACTAAGGACCATTTTGTCCCAGGGTGGACAAGAACCCAGGACACTGAGGAACATGTCTGCATATTACATTGCATTTAAGACACTTGTTCGTAGCCAGGAGAGGTGAAGATGTCTGCTTGTCTACTTTTCTTTCTCTGTGTTTGCCCACAATAGATGGTCTTAAGACTAGAATTTTAAAGTTATTTGTTTCTATGGTATCCTGACAACTGTCTTGAAATGGTCTGACAGGTATTAGAAGACTTTCCATCTGTTCATCTGCCACTGGAATGGCTTTTGCAGCTAGTTCCTCGACTTCGAACACGAATGTTTTCCATCTCTTCTTCACTTTTAGCTCACCCTAACCAGGTGCATATAACAGTTGCTATGGTATCATGGTTAACTCCGTTTAAAAGAAAACGATATGGCCTCTGCTCCTCATGGTTAGCACAACTTGATCCCAGAAAAGGTATACTTTTGGGCATTACCATTTTTCTATAGACTTTCTAAACTTTCAATGAATTCAGTGGTTCTAATTGAAGTAGATACTATTGTTATGCAAAAGCTGGAGACAGTTTTGTTTAAGGTGTGTAACATCATCTATAATGCAGCAGATAAGATACTTGTTCCACTGTGGTTTCATCAAGGTGCACTAAAGCCACATCCTCCTTCTATTCCTTTAGTGTTGGTTGGACCTGGAACAGGATGTGCACCCTTCCGGGCATTCATTCAGCAGAGAGCAGTTTTAAGTGCAGTTGAACCTACTGCTCCTATTCTCTTATTCTTTGGCTGTAGAAATGAAGCCAAAGATTTCCTTTACAAGGATTTTTGGCTTTCGAATACAGAGAACCCTGGAGTACTGACAGAAGAAAGAGGTGGTGGATTCTTTGTTGCCTTTTCAAGAGACCAACCACAGAAGGTGTATGTACAGCATAGGATGCAAGAAGAAAGCACACGAATTTGGAAGCTTTTAAAATCAGGTGCTTGGGTCTATGTTGCTGGTTCTGCAACAAAAATGCCTGCAGATGTTATGTCAGCCCTAGAAGAAATTGTATCCAGAGAAGGAGACTTCTCAAAGGAATCAGCATCGAGGTGGCTTCAACAGTTGGAAAAGGCTGGCAGGTATCATGTTGAAGCCTGGTCATGAGAGGCAACCCATTCTCCTTAAAAATGAAGATGAAAAAGAACTTTTAACAGGAAATTGAATATTTTACATTGGAGCAAAAGCTGTGGTTGGATCTTCCTCATATACAACAGGAAATCAAGCTTTGTAATCAGATAAAAGCTCTGTATGGTTTTCAATATTTTCTATTTGAGGTTCAACCACTTTATTGATTCTATTCTGTTGTAACTTGTATGGTGGCTGAATAGTAGTGAGTGTGTTCATAGAATTCCAATTTAATTATGTTTAAAAGTTAATAACTCTAAGGCTATTGTCTAGCAGTTAAGTTAAAGCACGTATGACTATGACCAAATTTAAACGTGGGTGGGCATGCTTCCCATAATTTTGCAGTGGCTGTATCTTGGATTCATGTGATGTGGGTTTGTTGCAAAACTAAGTGCTCTTTTCTTCCTGATTTCAGAGGAATTTTCCAAGTAATGATAATAAACCACTAATAAGCTGTAGAATAATGTTCCAAATCATACTGTAGTTTTATGGACTCTGTTAATTTGGTACTTCTGACATTTGTTTGAAAACATAGTTGCTAATATTTATTTATGACAATATTTTGTTATAATAGTTATGCTATGCCCATTACACATCATCATTCCAAATTGAGTTACCAATGTTGCCCCTTGGATTAAATGGTTCAGTAGTCATTTCTTGAAGTCATGACCAATGGTCTAAAAAGGACACATAAACTGAAGACTGTTCTTTCTGCAAAATACACAGAGTTTATTCTTTTCTATAGTGTGCATTAATTATGAAAGCTGTATGTGTGACATTCAATGAAGGAAACTTTTCTCAGAGTTGTGAAGATCATATTGTGCATTAGTTTTTAGGACTGTATGTGTGGCATTCGGTGATTGATGAAGGGATCTTTTATTGGAGTTGTGCATATCATAATTGACATTAGTTGTTAGAGTTGCATATATGACACTTGTTGATTGATGAATGGAATTATTTATAGAAATTTGAAGATCAGGCTTTGTAGAGGTCTTTTTCTTCATGACGATAGAAATCCATATATGAAAAATATTCGTAGTGGACATGTGTGTAAGGATAAATAATAGTGTGATATTAGGAGTCATGAAAAGTAGAGGAACGCCATAGCTTCATGTAGTCAATGTTGTTCTGCATGGTTTGTGAGTGAGCTTAATCTTCAAAGTTCCTGTGAACAGTGTATGAGATTGCTCTGCTTTACATTGCAAATTTAGAATGGTTGCAATGCAGTACACATAAACTTGCCATTCATGTGGGCACATATCAAATAGTCAACATATGATACAATTCTTAATGCATGTGAGTTTTTATTACTATTATGCTTGTCTTTGAAGTCTTGACCTGCTTTTTATATTTTACAGGACTCGCACAACCTTTTGTTAAAATGTAGGGACTCTTGAATTTTTTGCATTAGAGGCCTTTCAGGCATATTTTTAGTCTCTGTCCCTACAAAATCTGCAAGCTTATCAATCCGTCACTAGGTAGACGTTTGAATAGTGTTGCATTTGTGTTTTAAGGATGCACTGTAGGTGCAAAAGCGAAAGTGAAAGGATGGTTATATTATTTACAAAGTTTGAACACAATGCGACAAGCATTTACAAAGTTTGATAAAATATTGTTTAAAATTTTGGAAGATAGGATTCTACCGAACTTGAGAATAGATAAAGATTTGTAAATTGAGCAAGGGAAATTGATGGCAACTTAGCAATACATTCATTGAGGCAAGAGCCTATTTAATACATGTTTTAGGGTTTAAAACTAGAAGATCAATACCTCTTGATTAGGAGATTGGTACATGCAAGAAATATTTAAAATAATACCCCATCTAAAAATGGATGACCTAAATATCTAAAAATGTATGACGTAATTGCAATAGTAAAATAATGTAACAAAATATTCCTAACATCCTCTCCTTGTTACATTATTTGGGATAGGAAATATTAGGACCCCCTTAATTTAGAGGAGTCTTGGCTGTAGCTCTTGGCTCTTGGCTTTGGCTCCGGGTTTGGCCCTTGGCTTTGGCTCTGGCTCTGGCTTTTGGCTCTTGGCTTTTGGCTTTTGGCTTTGGCTTTTGGATCTGGCTTTTGGCTCTTGGATCTGGCTTTAGGCTCTTGTCTCTTGCTTGGTTAAACACCTTTGGTCCGCCTCTAGGTCTACTATTGGGTAGGCCATTGGATCCGCCTTTGGGTTTGTTGCCTTTGGATCCGACTCTAGGTCTGTTGCCTTTGGGTCTGTCATTGGTATTACCACTAGGTCTGCCTCTTGGGTTGTCACCTTCTATAGAATCTATTCAACATTGCTTTCATGTTGTCCCATTGTGTGACATTTGTCCATCCATAATCAATATGTACCTTGTTGGTCATTTTTTGTTTGTGCCAACATATGGTTCTAGGAGTTGCATGGGATTATGATTTCACGAACTTAGTGTTACTAGTTCCTACTTGACCATCATAGCCAAGGCCTTCATTCTTTGGCTTGATATGTGACATTATGAGTTGTTTGATACCTTGCCTATTTCTTCCGGATCTTGTACCATTGTAGCCCATTCATTTCATTAGCTTTGAGCCAATTCCTTTGGTTTGTTTTTCAAAGCATCTAAAACCTTGGTCTTCAACATGGCTTTCAATATTGTAGTTATATGGCCTGTCATTGCCAACACTTTCATCAATAGCAATCAAGTTATTAGTATCACAAAATAAATCTATCTTTGTGATAAGGTTGCTTGTGTTACAAGCAATCGCCATCAAGGGCTTGAGGTCGCTTGTGTCACAAGACGCATTTGCCATCATGGGTTTAACCTTCAATTGCTCCTTTATGTTCTTTTTCTTTTGACACTTACAAATGTTAAGTGTGATTAATGTCGTGTATACTATCTTTACTGCATCCATAAGGGTTATAACACCATTTTGAAGACCTTCACAAATATCAACATCTTTGAGAATTGTTTACAAACAACTCTTTAGAGTGACAAATTTTCCATCTTCATAAATATCCTTACCCACTAAGAAGTAAAGACCCTTATTTGGTGCTGTATACTTGAAATTTTTTTATTGATTTGGGATTTGTTTTCTTTTGGTTTTTCCCATGTTTTAAGGCGTTGGTTTTCATCAAGAATGCATTTTTTACAACTGTTGAATTTTGCAAGAAGGGTGAAGGTGTCAAACTCTATCGAAAATGCACCTTTTTACAATCACAATGCTTGACTATCGTTGCAAAATAGAATTTTAAAGTTTGCAAGATCAAATCACCCTTATTAATAAAAATAAGGCAATACATTTCACTTATACACTCATATTCCTTAGAAATTTATTTTAAATTAAAGTGCATAAAAAAATTACTTTTCACTTTTTTTTATTATAAAAAAAAACTTTTTTTTTTTTAAAATAAAAAAACATGCAAATTAAATTTAAAAATCTCCCACTCCATTTAAAAAAAAAAATGCACTTTTTTAATAAATTAAAACCACCTTGAGAGGTCCAAGGTTCAAACTCCACTCGGTATGAGGGGACTAGGACCCCTCGTAAAAACTCGTGTAAACTCATTGAAAAAAAAATTAAAAGCACCCTTTAAAAAAAGATCATGCACTTAAAAAAAACAAAATTGAAAGACCCCCTTTAATTGAAAAGATCATGTGTCCTATTGTTAAAAAAAAAAAAACCAATAAAAAAAGTGTTTATGGGTTTCGAACTTGGGTGGTTTAGCTAGGAAGGAAAAAACGTGCACCACATGCTAATCCTAGATAGAGGTCAACTCCACTATGGGCGGAAGCTTCGTCATGAATTGGGCCATGTGTCACGATTTGCCCATATTTGTGATGGAGGATTATTGGAGCGGAATAAAGGTGGTGTGTGTTGTAAATGTGAACAGGGATTCACATAACTAGGCTTAGAAAGATCCCTTTCCTAAGCCTAAGTGTGAACACACTCTACATTTGTCGGCAATTTTCTGTCGGCAAATTCTCGTACCTTCTCTCCTAATATCCCTCCTAATATTTTCCTATTTTCCCTCCTCCTTATCTCTCCGTGAATTCTTCTTTCCCCTTATCCCTCCAACTTCCTTATCCCTCCGCGCCTTTCTTTCCCCTATCTTCTCCCTCCTTATCTTCTATTTCCCCTTATCTCTCCTTGCCGACTTTCTTCCTATTCCTACTCTATATATTATTGAATATGCATTTTGTATTAAGGTTGGAGAGAGCTTCAATTTAATAAAGTTGTTAACTTATTTTATTTGTCCTGCTGTTAATGTGACTGGTCGGGTTTCCATATCTGGTATCAGAGCCGGAATTCGTCGACTGTCGGGCACGGTTCCCGAGGCGAAGTGAGGTCAGCGCGGGCACGGTTCCCGAGGCGCGACCAGGCACGCATCCCGACGCAGTTCGCAGCAGGGCTCGGATCCCAAGGCGGATCGCGAGCAGGCTCGAGCACGCATCCCGAGGCAGTTCGGGCACGGATCCCGAGGCAGACGTGGCAGCGGCGCAGCAATCGAGGCAGTGAGGTCGTGACACGTGGCGGCACGCAGGTCGAGACGACTGAGCTGGCAGAGGAGCTGGCTATGACATTTGGCCGCATCTGATTGGCTGATAAAGTGACGTGGCAGCTGGTATTTGATTGGGCAAAATACCGCCACGTGGCGGACTGTGATTAGCAAGCGTTGGCGCGTTTGGCTCCACGTGGCGTCACGCGATTGGGTGAATAGAACAGTGCAAAGGCGTCGATCGACCGCCCGAAGGCCGTCGAAATACATTGCACGCCGCGAGGGTTAAAAACCCTCATTGCACGCTCGCGGCGTGCATGTGGGATTTATCCCACGGTTTTTTTTTTTTAAAAAATCGCCTGCCGACGATTACAAAGCGGACGGGGTTAATTTATTTCCCGTCCGCGGCTGTGGTACAGCGGACAGAGCTGTCCGCTTGGTGCGTGGAGGTCCGCGGGTCGATTCCCGCCCGCGCCACGAAAACATTTTTTTTAAAAAAAACGTGCCCGTTTTTGGATATTATAACCCTGCACCCTCCATTTATTTCACGTCCGCCCGCTTGGCGAGTTGGATCGTGGGTCCGTTTGCTGCGAAGAGGTGCACGGGTCAAATCCCGCGAGCGCCACAAATAGTTTTTTTTTTTTTTAAATTTTGCCGTCGGGAAAATAAAAAGGCAGCCGCCCTTGTTAGTCTCCAACGGTGTGTGTGGCACAGTGGCTAAAGGTGTCCGCGTGACAAGGAGGTCGCGGGTTCAAGTGCAACGAAAGGTAATTTTTTTGTTTAATGTTTTGTTTTTTAAAGTTTTTTGAATTTATTTAATAATTTCTATATTATTTATTTTTTAATTTTATCTTTTTTAAATAAATTTGTTTTTTAAAAAGGATAATTTAAAAAATAAAAAGGATTATTAAATTTATTTAAAAACTTTAGAAAGCATTAAAGAGAATTTGTGAAAGGAAAATTAATGTGCTTGTGAAAATGGTAGATGTTCCGATCTGAAGGAAGTTATCATGCTCTTATCTCTCTTTTGAAGAGAGAATCGCCGGAATCCTTTGATGAAAGGGTTCGCCGAACTAGTCTGCACACTGTGTTGAGTCAGTTGGAGAATCAGGTAATTTCTCACCTGAGAAAGCCAGATTCAGGATACGAGGCCGATTTCGAAGACAATATCTTCGGACAGAGAATCGAAGAATCCGATACTGTGCAATTTGTTTCGGATGTTCAAACTGGTGCCAGTTGTACACCGGGTGTACCAATAGATGAAGTGAGTGTGGGATATACACCACGCTCTCCTGAGCCTGATCCTGACCCAGCAGAAGCCGAAGAAGAAGAGGAAGAAGAAGAAGAAGAAGCAACAACAGAAGCAGCAGAAGCAGAAGCAGCAGCGGCAGCAGATCCAGTGGAAGTGAAATCTGAGATTGTTAGCATTAGCAGCAGTTCTGAAGGAGAACATAGATGCACTAAGAAGGCGAGATTTGATTTAAATTATTAAATCATATTGTACTGCTTTGTGATGGCGAGATTTGATTTAAATTATTAAATCAAGGAGTTCAAACACTCCATGATGACGCAGTTTGAGATGAAGGATCTTGGACTAATGCACTACTATCTGGGAATGGAAGTACATCAGTCAGATACAGGGATCTTCATCTGTCAACATAAGTATGCTCAGGACATGATCAAGAAGTTTGCTATGGAACATTGCAAACCAGTTGCAACTCTAGTTGGACATGGGATCCAATTAAGCAAAGATGATGGAGCACAGAAAGTTGATGTGACCACTTTCAGAAGCATGGTTGGGAGTTTGATGTTTCTCACCAACACCAGACCTGATATTCAGTATGTTGTATCTCTTGTTTCTAGATTTATGTCTAACCCCTCAGAGCTGCATTTGAAGGCAGCTAAAAGAATTTTGAGATATGTGAAGGGTACATTGGATTTTGGAATCCAGTATCGTCAATGTAACACTATCAAGCTTGTAGGCTTCAGTGATAGTGATTGGGGTAGCAATATTGATGACGGGAAGTCAACATCAGGAAATTGTTTTAGTCTTGGATCAGGACTAATAACTTGGAGTTCAAAAAAGCAGATAGTAGTAGCGCTATCTTCAACAGAAGCAGAGTATATAGCGGTTACTTATGCTAGTACTCAAGCCTTGTGGTTAAGGAAAGTACTGGAAGAGATTGGAGAACAGCAAAGTGGTCCAACCAGAATCTACTGCGACAACATCAGTGCCATCCAGTTGGCATATAATCCGGTCCACCATAGCAGAACCAAGCATTTTGATATGAAGTATCACTTCATCAGAGATATGGTGGAACAAGAAATTGTTGAGCTTCAATACTGTCACACTTTGGAGAACATCGCTGACATCTTCACCAAAGCGATGACAAAAGCTCAATTTGTAAAGCTGAGAGACTGTGTAGTCAGTTCTCTCAACTTTAAGGGGGAGAATGTTGTAAATGTGAACAGGGATTCACATAACTAGGCTTAGAAAGATCCCTTTCCTAAGCCTAAGTGTGAACACACTCTACATTTGTCGGCAATTTTATGTCGGCAAATTCTCGTACCTTCTCTCCTAATATCCCTCCTAATATTTTCCTATTTTCCCTCCTCCTTATCTCTCCGTGAATTCTTCTTTCCCCTTATCCCTCCAACTTCCTTATCCCTCCGCGCCTTTCTTTCCCCTCTCTTCTCCCTCCTTATCTTCTATTTCCCCTTATCTCTCCTTGTCGACTTTCTTCCTATTCCTACTCTATATATTATTGAATATGCATTTTGTATTAAGGTTGGAGAGAGCTTCAATTTAATAAAGTTGTTAACTTATTTTATTTGTCCTGCTGTTAATGTGACTGGTCGGGTTTCCATAGTGTGGAAGAAACTGGTCTTTAGTCGTTAACAATATTATCTAGAGCATCAACATTAAGCGAGGAAGGTTTTCGATCGCATTGATCTTGTTTGAACATTGTGTTGATGTGTTTATTGCTTGACCTGGTTTTCAATCATGTCGTTGGCTCCACCCTATAAAGAGCATAAACCAACTTTCTTGATTCGTCTACTACCACCTTTGCACTTTACTCGAGAAATTTCTCAGTTATGTACTTTGATCCGTCTACATTTTTTCTCACTTATATATGAGCTTTGCACGAATCAACTAAAACATGGTTGCAAGGTTTTGAATCAAATTTGTCTTTGAATCAAAACCTGCAATTATCAAACAAATATATGTTGTCAAATGGCAACGACTATCTCTTCTCTTAGACCTCACACACACTCCTCATTGGTGCACTTGAGCCAAAGATTCCTTTATGATAAACCGAATCAACTTAATGCTCTAGGTTTAGAGCATGCTTGAATTACCTTGCTTTGATACCAATGATGGCAACTTAGCAATACATTCATTGAGGCAAGAGCCTATTTAATACATGCCTTAGGGTTACAAACTAGAAGATCGATACTCCTGATTAGGAGATCGTTACATGCAAGAAATATTAAAATAATACTCCATCTAAAAATGGATGACCTAATCATCTAAAGATGCATGACCTAATTATAATACTAAAATAATGTAATAAAATATTCCTAACATAAACCAATATTCAATATGTATATTTCACAATCATTGACGTCTTAATTATGGTCTTTTAAAATTGACCCAATTTGACATGTAATTGGATGAATGTGAAATTGAGGATATGTGATGCCATTATTTCTAAAAAAAGTTATGATCTAACAAGACATTAGGAAAAAAACGAAGTCAACTTAAAATAGTAACTTGATTGTATGGATTTAGAAAGTATTGTACTTTACATAAATGAACATTTCATGTTGAAAGACATGATGACCTAGTGATGTTTCTTGTTATGCATTACTATTTCTTATTCAATACATATTTGTCATTGATTATATGGTTGATTAGATTGTGGCTAAATTTGAAAGGAAATAATGGGCATCCATGAAAATAGAACCATGCATTTGATTGGATCAAAATTCCAATCATAAGAATATGACATTACGAGCAAACAAGTTAAACAAGAAGATTGGCAAAGATGGTTGCAATTTACTATTTATAAAATTTAATTGTTTTCTTAGAATTTATGAAATATGATAATAGAAGAAAATCAAGGATAAAGATATCAAAGGTGCATAAGAAATCTGAAATCATTGTTAAAGGGTCAGCATGATGAATGTTATTTAATAAGATATTATTTTTCTATAAAGAATTGCCAACTTGTAAATGAAGGCAATAGATCATCACTCAACAGAGATCTTATCAAAACTTTGGAATAGACTTGTTAGAACAAAAAGAGAAGAAAGAAAGAAAATACATGGACAAATTCTTGTGGATAGAGTATGAGGAAGAACAAGCCATAAGAAAAATAAAATAACACAAATTGACCAACTTCATCTAACCATTGAATTCAACTTTTAGAGACTTGTATGGGGATCAAAGTGGTAAAGTTTGTTACTAGAGAAGTCAAAATTGAAATTTATACTTGGATTTGTTTTAGTTCTTTAGTAAGGATTGTTCTTTGTGCTAATTTTTTTGTTGAAATTGATTTTGGAATACGAAAGTGGAGACTCAAGAAATTAGCCAAATGGGTTTAAGGAAAGTAGGAAGAGTTTCATAACACAAACCAATGTTCGAGTCCCATGGGTGAACTTCATCATTTGTAAAAGAGGTTTGGAGAAAGTGGAGTGACAAGTTGTGCATCATTAGCAAAGGTTTCAATACCATTGATGAACCCTAGTGTTTTTCTATAAAATTTGGGGTAAATGGTAGGAAGTGAGGAGTTTCACACCACAAATCAAAAGGTTCAAATATAGGGATGAACCTTAATACATATCAACCACCATGAACTCAAGTGGTCAAAAGTATAGGCTCTAAATGGGAAGGTTAGTTTGTGATAATAGAGGTAATATATGATACAAACATAATACAATTTGTTGTAACACCAATGTGGTTTTTTGAAATATTGTGGTACCATGGTGATGATGTTATGCGAGTGGGACCATTTTAGTCTAATGTAATTAATAAAATACTAAAGGAAGTAGATATGTTTTAAGCATGTGTATGTGTTGAACTGGGGAATTATCCTAACTTCTAGTTGAAATTTGTGCCCTAATTCGAGTTTCAACGAAGTTAGAAGGGATTTCTAATGGCTTCTCCCAACCTATGGATTTAAGCTAGAGCTACTCATTGTCCTCACAGAATACTTCTACACCAACCTACACTAACTTGCATTGAAAGTAAAACACAAAAAAGTAAAGTGCAAAAATAAAAAAGCATGAATGTTTAAGGGTGCGAGTGATTCAAGGAAATATGGGTTTAAATCGTAGTGAGGAAAGTGTGTGATCAATCAACACATGAGAAGTCAAATAACATCAATGTTCACCCATTCATTATATTATAAGATTGATAAGTGAATAACAAGATGGGCTAGAAGGGCTATGCGACAATTGTCATGCACTTAACCAAGAGGGTGGTGTCATTGATAGAATGCACAATGTGGGTTTCACATAGCGTAAATTTGAATTCTCATGGCCAAAAAATGGTTACAATGAGGGCCCCAAGACCTTATTTATAGTAAAAATTTACCCCCAAGTTACTTGGGGTGAGAAATAATTACTCCTAGTAAAAATAAAAATTTGAGGGCATTTTTAGCAAAATGATGCACCACCAAATATTACATGCCTCTAACATGTGGGCACTAGTATAGATGTGACGTCATCTCAAGTGCCACCTTGAACATGATGTAGTGCGTTGAAAGTCAAGTCTGCACTTGCAATTTTGTAATGTAGTAATTTTATGATTTTTAGTGGTTTTGTTATATGACGAGAAAGTGTTTGACAAAATATACGTATAATTAATGATTCATTGATGAAATAAAATATAATTCAAATGCATGACAAATGAAATACATGAAACAAATAAAGTGTCTATTAGGTAGTTGTAGGAGGTTGAGGGAGTAACTACCTCTCAAGTTCTATAAATAAGAACCCTCATTCATTCTAGAGGGTAGTGCATGGTATGCACAGTTGATATAGTTTTATGCTTGGGTGCATCAAGAGATAATTTCATCGTAAACTATACATGTATTCTTGTAGATAATAAGAATACTTCCATTAAGCCATTATTGTGTAGACCATGTGAGCATTATGCATGTACTTATGAATGATTACTCTTTTTATAGATAGATTGTTTGGACTAGTTCCACCTTTGTATGTTTACTATAATTGTATAGAAAAGGTCATTTGACTCTAGACTAAGTTGTTTGACTATGACACTGAGTCTTTGGACTGCTAGGCTAGGCTACCCAATGTTGAACCAAGTCGTCTAAATTATTGACTAGGTCATTTAACTTATTTACATGTGCAAGGCCATTAGACATGAGTTGTGTATTGTGTAAGCCATATAGAGGAAAATACAAGATCGTCTAAGTATTTTTTTTACTACATGTTGATGTGTTGTGTTGTTGATTTACTCTCTTATTCCTTCTTTGTTCATTCAATTGCAAAATACCATTGTTGTGCTATATTTGGCATCATCATCTAAAATTCAAACTAGTGGTTGCCTAGATATTGAAGACAAGATCAAAATGACAGATAACCTAATATGAGGACATGAGAGTTATCAATGCAAAAGAACCAACGAGTAGCTGATGAGAAGAAGCTTGAGGATTTTACAATAGCAAGTGTGAAGAGAATGTGGACATGTAGATTACGTAGAAGAATTGCATGTTGGAGGAGAGGAGCTACATGTCAATGAGGAATATTTGCATGTTTATGGTGGAATGCTAACAAAGTTTACTAGCAAGGAGATACATGCACCAAAAATGGAGTGAGCATGGAGCCCTTAGGAGGAGGGAAGTTCAAATGAAGGATATGAAATGTGATAAGTATTTTTTTTTACAATGGAGGATGATGCACAAGTGGAGGTGCAATGTGCAAATGCAGATCAAACCAAGGAGAATGTTTTCTCAAGTGGTGAAGGATGTGCCAATATGGATCGTGAGTTGGAAAAGATAAAACAATTGGTGAGTCCAACACAATTGCTAGGAAGAGTGCTTAGACATGCAAAGGATGGGAGTCAAGCACAAGGGCAACCATGGGAGAGTGTGCTAAAAATATCAAAGTCAATGCTTGTATATTTATAAAGGAGATTGTGGAGCATAAGCAAACTAGAAAGTGGCTAAAGGTTGTTTGTAGATGATCAATCATCAATAGAAGGTTCATTGAGTGCATACGAGACTAACAAATAACCACCACAAATGGTAAACATTGTTATAGTTATGAGAAAGAAAAAGTGCCAAAAATTCATAGGAGCTTGGAGAGAGAAATCCCAAACACCATATTGAAACATGTGAGACAATATTGAAGGTCAATGGAGTAACTGAAAAATATGTGACTAAGATTGTTCCTAGCAATATTGTAAGGAGTAACAATTCATTGGCACTTGAAAAGAGAACCCTTTATGGATTGGGTGGAGTTAAAAATCAAATTCAATAAGGAGTTTTTATTGCTTTGTGATGACACATAGATCATTGGAAAGATCTATTTGGCGGAGTAGAAAAATGATGAAAATGTCAAGTTGTATAATCATCATCTAAAAGAACTCATCAACAAGATGGAGGTAAAATAAATAGACAATATACAAAAGCGATGGTTCATAGATGTATTGCCATGGTACAAAAATAAGATGAAGGTGGTTCCACCAACCACTTACCAAGAAGCATTTAATCAAGCATTAAACCTAGAGAGATGCAGACAATAGCAACCAGAGGAGGAAGTATGAGCCAAGAGCATAATGATGATTCTGATAATGATCGTGATAATATTAGTGCCACCATCTAGGCTATGTGAAAAGACTAGGAGAAAATAATATATGATGTAAAGGATGAAAATAAGGAAAAAGACCTTTGGTATTTTGGTTGTATATCATGTCACATCAATGTTAACTGCCCTAAGTGTCATAACCCCCTTGGTAGGACTTTTGCATGATAGACTATGCATTGATAAAGGAGGATTAATACTTAGTTATGATGCATTTAATTGATTGAATTAATTAATTAGGAACTATTATATATATATATATATATATCTATATTAATGCTTCAAGGTTCTAGTTAAATTCGTTCTTTTACTTTTTTGATTAAATAAGGTAACAATTGGTTTCTATTTTAAATAATGAGGGACTTTTATTTTAATAGAAAATAATGTTTTCATTTTTAAATAGCGAGGGACCTTTGTTTAAATAGAAAATCATGTTTCTATTTTAGATAATAAAGGACTCCTATTTAATTAGAAAAATAACGATTTTATTATATTGTGGAAAAATGACTTCTTGCTTAGATTAAAAGAATGAATTTTTAATTTGAAGCAAGATATTTTGAGATTGGAAGAATAATTTTAAAATGTAAAAATATCTACCTCGGTTGCTTTAAGAGGGCGGGCCTTCAATTTGGTAGTTATGTATTTAATTTTGTTATATGGCTCCTTTTTATATAGGAAATAATAAAACTCTTCGTACCTTTTTGTGGAGGAAGAAGGTAGTAGAATTAAAAAAAACATTATATAAGTTTGTTTGGGTAGAAGTGGAAGGGGACTGGTTTTTGATCGGGGGGGACTCGATGGTCGAAAGGAAGAAAGGGCTCAACTCTTGGAGGTTATTTCGAAGAAGCCATTGAAGAAGGGTGAACCAGGTTAGACCTCCCTGTGCATAGCTTGTTGATAATTTCAGTAGTACAAGTTTGGTTGTTTGAAATAGCTTGCAGCCACCAGAAATCATACTGGTTTAATGATTAAATATATATATGATTTTTTGTGTAATAATAGACATATTTGTTGCATTGTAATTTGTGAGTAGCTATTAAATTGAGACCACAATCACTCCTACTATGTTTTTAGCTCCACTTATTCACTATCAGTTGACTGATTCAACTCCATATAGCACCCCTAAGCTTGTGTTTGATCCTTTCTTGTTGATGTTGTGGAAGGTCGTTCATTGTTTACCTCAAGTCGATGTTACAAATCTGAATGCTTTGTAGCTGAGTCTTAAACTCACCCTCCCCCTTTCAGACGTCAACCCTACATATTTTGCATCATCGTGGAGGTGGTTCCTAAGTTCCCTAGAGGCGGCTTGTTCTTTGAACCCTCATAATTATAATGACCACCTCATTACTTTGCCTTGGAAGGTGAACATCTAAAGAAAAACCTGCAACCCCCTTTTCCTTGTTCGAAGGTATATGTCACCTGTGTTTGGTGGCAGGGGATGGGTGTTGTGATGGCACCACCTTGAATCGCAACCCATTTCTAAGGTCTAACCTTAGGAATGGGGGATAATCACTATCCCTCCCAAGGGCGACATCACTATGTGACATCGTCATCCTCCTGAGGGCATGGGTAGGAAGGTTGAATGGCAGCCCTCGAAGATATCCCACATCGAAGATGTTGGAGGCGCTTAGCACCTTAAAGGGAGTTAGAATCCCTTGTGGTTAATGACCACAACTTGGTGGTCAAGGGCACCACCAAACGAGGCCTATGCATGGCTTGTTATACTATGTGGTTTGTTGGCTAATAGAATTGCTCCGTTTCCACCTTGGTGTTGTTGACCACCACATGGATGGCGAAGGTTGATTGTGTTACCATTGAGCATCTAGATGTTGGACCGAATAGAACCTCTTTTTGCCTTGGTTCTAAGTAAAGAAAAAAATGATTTATTGATATGATTAGAGGTTAAACTTATATTTAAAAGAATAAGTTTCATTTTATTGAAAGAATTATTAATGAAAGATAGATTTTCATTATTTAAATAATAAGCTTTATTTTATTGAAATAATGATTAATGAAAGATAGATTTTCATTATTAAAAGAATAAGATTTATTTTATTGAAAGAATGATTAAAGAAAGATAGGTTTTTATTATTTAAAGAACATACTTTAGTTTTATTGGAAGAATGATTTAATTATAGGATAAACTTTATTGTATTAAAAGAAGGATTTGATTAGAGAATAGACTTTAGTTTTATTGAAAGAATGATTTAATGAAAGATAGATGTTTCAATTAATGAAAGAATAGATTTTTGAATATCGAAAGATAAATATTTCAATTAATGAAAGAATAGATATTTTGAATATCGAAAGATAGATGTTTCAATTAATGAAAGAATAGATGTTTTGAATATGGAAAGATAGATGTTTCAATTAATGAAAGAATAGATGTTTGAATATCGAAAGGTAGATGTTTCAATTAATGAAAGAATAGATGTTTGAATATCAAAAGATAGATGTTTCAATTAATGAAAGAATAAATGTTTGAATATTGAAAGATAGGTGTTTCAATTAATGAAAAGGTAAATTGATTTATTAAGTTTTAAAGGTTAAACTTATATCTTAAAGAGTAGATTTGTTTTAGGAAAGATAGACTTCTTAGATTAATTGGTTAAGGAAATTGGCTTGATAAGTACTTGATTGATTAAGAGTATGTCTCTTAATTGGTTAAGGAAATTGGTTTGATAAGTACTTGATTGATTAAGAGTATGGGCTCTTAATTAATTAAGGAAAATGGTTTTGATAAGTACTTGATTGATTAAATGTATGGGATCTAAATTGGTTACGAAAAATGATTTTGATAAGTACTTGATGATTAAGAGTATGGGCTCTTAATTGGTTAAGGAAAATGGTTTTGATAAGTATTGATTGATTAAGAGTATGAGCTCTTAATGAGTTATGTAAATTGGCTTTAATAAGTACTTGATTGATTAAGAGTATGGGCTCTTAATTGGTTAAAGAAATTGATTTGATAAGTACTTGATTGATTGAGAGCATTGGCTATTAATTGATTAAGGAAAGTGGTTTGTTAAGTGGTTGATTGATTGGAGTTTGTTTGCAGCAGCATAGAAAATTAGCACACATTTTGATAGCAAAGATTTTCTAATTTTTTACTCTAGTTGTAGGCAACACAAGTTGAGTATATGAAAAATTTCGGAGCTGAATGGTAGAGACGTTTTTCGCAGGACTGCCCAAACTACCGAACTCGTTTCGGCCATATCTCACTCATCCGAACTCGGATTGAGCTAAAATTTTGAGGGTAGATGCCTGAAAAACCCTAGAACATCTCCACCAATTTTCATATCATTTGGAGCAACACAGATCCTAGCGCATCCCTATGTGTGAACGATATATTTGGCAAGCGGCTATGCGAGGGTTTCATCCGGGTTGAGTGCAAGCAGCTCCAGAGGTTGGTTTTTAGGGCCTTCGGGCCCTAGCGGCCAATATTTTTGTGGTTTATGCTCAATATTTTAGCAAGAAATGTTGCAGGGGATACAATATGGGTTAGAAATTTGTCTTTCAACAGATCATACTGTGAACTTGAGTGACAACGGCTTCCAATTTGCTGCACAAAAGAAAAGTGAAAACCATACCTTTCCACGGCGTCTAGGGCAAGGATTAAAGAGACCACGAAATAAGTTTCAAGTAGTTGATCAAAAAATGGCTCATATCTCAAGTGAATCTGGTGCTAAGGTGCACCCACAAAATAATTCTACTATGAAAACCCCTGTCAAGGGTAAGAATTTTGAAGACTCGGTCCCAAAAATGAATTTTAGGGATGCCCTTCGTGGTGGACAGCCTCAACCCAATGCTAATATCAATACTAGGGCTTCTCATAAACCTCTAAGAATGCCTAAGATTGATCCCAGGAAAACGGAGTCAGGATGTCTTAAAGCTGATGGAACTCCTATTGTTAAGCTTGATATGGGTAACATTCAGACTGGCATTGAAGATTTGGAAAAAAGAGGACTAATTTGTCGGTTCGTGGGTTTTCGTCCGAGTCTATCTGCTTTCAAAGTCCGGGCTGCAAAAATCTGGAAAACTAAAGGTGAGTTACAAATCTCTATTTATCCAAATGGTTATTTTCTTGTTTTATTTGCTAATAATGAAGATAGAGAGAAAACTTTTCAAGGGGGTCCTTGGTTTTTTGGAAGGGCGGGGCTTTTCATGAAGCCACGGCATACTAAATTTAAAGCCGAAGAAGAGATGCCTTCTATAGCTCCCGTGTGGGTTAGACTCTTTGGCCTCCCTATTGAATTTTGGAATCCTACTATTTTTTCTTCAATTGGAAACTCTTTAGGAACTTTTATGATGATTGTTGATTGTACTCAAAATTTTGAACATATTATTTATGCTCGAATTTGTGTTTTAATGGATTTTGACAAACCCCTACCTAAAAATATCACATTACAATTTGGGGAAGACACTTGGGAGCAAGTAGTGGACTATGAGAACATTCCTTTTCGTTGTAGAATTTGCCATGAATATGGTCATTTGGCCAGTGCTTGCCCAAATAAAATTCTCGATCAAAAGAAAGAAGATATAAACTCGATGAGGTTTCCAAATACCTAAGAAGAAGAACACTCAGAAAAAACCAGTAATGAAGGATCAATCAAAGTCATTTGCTAATATGTTTGAAATCCTTTCCACAAATGATGTCCCAAGTGAGGAAGAGGAAATAATGGAAACTGAAATCTTAGAAACACAGTTTAAATATGAAGGAAAGAACTCAGAGACAAACCAACAAATCAAAGGTTTTCAACGAAAAAAAAAAGGAGAAAATTTACACAAGAAAAACAATATTTCAAATGTCAAAACTTCAAATAATGCGAGTCCCAATATAGACTCCATTGAACCATCTAGTAAAATTTTGGTTGTGTATGAGCATTCTTCAAGGTTAGAAGCCATCTCAGATTCAATTGGAATAAGTCAAGAAACAAGGGAAAAAAAATTGAAGATGGATTCTAATCAAAAAGTAGGTCGCAAGACCAATCAATATCATATGGTAAAAGAAGGTGAAAAGCTTGTAGAGGAAGGTAAGATTAATGCCCTTCCCAACATTTTTAGCCACTGGTATTAATGAAGATCATCACTTGGAATATTAGAGGACTCAAAGGGAGTCTTTCAAAACAAAATGAAATTAGAAGAATGATTCGAGATAAATCATCCACATCTTGTTTTCCTTCAAGAAACAAAAATGTCAATGGAGGATATGGACTTAATTGCCAATAAAATTTGGCCAGTTGGAAAAGTGGTTTCCCTCAGTTCCCAAGGGACTTCGGGTGGCATTGCTTGTCTTTGGGACCCAAAAGAGGTAGTTATTCACCATATGGTTGGCGAGTTGGGGTTTGTTGGCTATAGCTATTCAAAGTAGACATTCCAACCAGATTATGCTCTGCATTATTGTTTATGCCCCGACTTCTTTGGAGGAAAAAAGAAGACAGTGGAAGGATATTACTCATATTATCTCTCATTTTCCTAAAGCTTGGATCTTGATCGGAGGAGATTTCAATACCATCCTCTCTCTAGATGAGAAAAGGGGGGAAATAGAAATTTGGACAAAAGTACTAACCTCATGAGCGAATATATTGCAAACCTCCATCTTGTGGATATCCAACCAGATAATGGCCTTATGACTTGGTCTAACAGAAGGCAAGGCTTAGCTTGTATAATGGAGAGATTGGATAGGTTTTTGCTCTCTAAAAATTTCTTAATCCATGGTCACATTCCTAAAGTGAAGACTCTTAATAATGCTTGTTCGGAGCATTGGCCAATCATGGTGGAAATGTGGAAAACCAATGTGAGTTTCTCTCCTTTTCGTTTTCAATTAATGTGGCTTAGAGACATTTCCTTCGAGACCTCGTGTGCAACAATGGTGGAAGGAAGGTAAACCTAGGCATGGGACTAAGATGTTCTATTTTGCCAAAAGAGCGCAATACATTAAATCCAAAATCAAGACTTGGAGCTGGAAAGAGTTTGGGGATGTTCATAAAAAAAAACATGAAGTTATTGCTCATCTTGAAAATTTGAATAAGAAAATCCATTTAGATGGCCTCACGAGAGAAGAGAAGTGCAGATGAAATTAAACTCACAACTCGGTTAGAGGAATGGGAAAAAAGAGAAGAAATCTTATGGAAGCAAAAATCTAGAATTCAATGGCTCAAAGAAGGAGATCGAAACACAAATTTCTTCCACAAATCTCTTCTAGCTCGAAGATCTCACAACTTTATTTCTTCCTTAAAATCAGATTACGGAGATGTTGTTTATACTTGGGATGGCATGAACTCTATTGTTGTTGATTACTTTTCCAATATTTTTCTTGCTACTCCTCTTGACTCGGCTTCTCAACAAAATGTTCTTCAAGCAATCCCTTCTCTTATCACTTCTGAGGAGAACTCTATTTTGATTGCTCCTATTACTATCAATGAGCTTCAACAAGTAGTTTTTAAAATGCAAAAAGGGAAAACCCGAGGTCCTGATGGTTTTCCTATTGAGTTCTACCAAGAGTTCTGGGATATCCTTCATGTTGATTTATTAGAGGTGGTGGAAGAAGCCAGGAAATCCAAAGAAATTTTGAAGGTTATCAATAAAACTTATATTACTCTTGTTCCAAAAGCTCAAGAGGTTGATCATATCTCAACTTTTAGACCTATTGCTTTATGTAATGTTCTTCTCAAAATTATTACTAAAATCATGGCGAGAAAGGTTGAAGCCTCTTTTACATAAGATTATTTCCCCGAGCAAGGGGGATATGTGGAAGGACGTCAAATAGTAGATGAGATAGTTCTTGCTCGGGAAGCCATGCATTCCATGGATATGCAAAATTCTCCTTCTATGTTCATCCGGTTAGACTTATCCAAAGCTTATGACGAGTGGATTGGCACTTCCTTATCAAAGTTTTGAGGCAATTTGGTTTCTCTAAGGATTGGATGGATTGGATTATGGGATGTATCTCTTCGGTTTCCTACTTAGTTCTTATCAATGGCAGGCCTTCTCGGTCTTTCCCGGCTTCCAGAGGTATCGGGCAAGGTGACCCGCTATCCCCTTATTTATTCATCATTCTTGCTTGAATGCTTGGGTAGGACTATAACCAAAAAGAGGGAAAACAAAACCCTTGAGGGAGTTACCATTGCTCATGGAGCTAGACCTATCTCTCATCTTCAATTTGTGGATGACTCTACCCTTTTAGGTAAAGCTACAGTTAAGGAAGCTTCTAATTTTAAGCAAATCATTAGCTGTTTTTCTAAGGCTACTGGGCAGTTGATCAATGAAGACAAATCTAAAGTTATTTTCTTTCACTGCTCTGCTAGACAGGAAGCCATGGTCTTGGATAAATTAAGATATAAGAAGACCTCTCTTCCAATCACTTATTTAGGTATTCCCATAAATATTCAAAGGCAGAAAAATAAAGATTGGAATTGGTTGTTGGACAAAGTCAAGAAGAAAATTGGAAAGTGGACCAACAAGTGGCTTTCTTCAGGGGTAGAATCACCTTGGTAAAATCAGTCCTTCAAGCTATTCCTATTTATGTTTCTTCCATTTTGAATATCCCAAAGGTTGTTCTTCGAGAATTGGATCAAATCAGTCATCGTTTCCTTTGGAGTGGTACTAAGGAGAAAAGAAAATGGGCCTTGGTGAAATGGGATACTTTATGTCTTCCTAAGAGTGAAGGGGGGTTAGGATTCCGGTCTTCAATTAATAACAACAAAGCTTTAGCTGCTAAATTATATTGGAGGATGTTGCATAACCCCAATGCTCTTTGGGCCAATAATCTCCGTGCTAAATATGCTTGAGAACAAAAGTCCTGAAGACCTTGTTCGCTATCAACTTCCTACCAAAGGTTCTCCCATTTTAGCAGTTCTTAAGACTGGTGAGGATTTGATAAAGAAAAAATTATTTTGGATCATTCATAATGGTCAACATGCAAATTTTTGGACAGATTCTTGGGATGGTCACAAGCCTTTGATAACTCGGTTTCCCGATTGGAGGCCTTGGATGGAGGAGCTTCACCGAGCTAATTGGATAAAGGTGGCTAATTACTTGTCGGTACCATATTGGTAATTCAAAGGTTGGTAGATATTGGATCCCTATTGAGGACTGGCCTATTCAAATCCTAGAAAGGCAAAGACAAGATATCCAAGGCATCCTTCATATGAGATCCCTCTCTTGGTCCCATGAAAAAGATTGTTTTGGATGGAACGACACTACTAAGGGTGAGTATTCGGTTGCTCAAGGTTATTTGACCTTATGCCATAATAATCCCAACCATTCTTCTGACATATTTTCTCAATTGTGGGCTCAAAAGCTCTGGCCTAAGGTGAGGTTCTTTAATTGGCTTTTATTGCATCGTAGGGTGCTTACTTGTGAGCAACTTATGAAGCGTGGTTTTCATGGCCCTTTTAGATGTGAAATGTGTGAAGAGAATGTAGAAAATATCAACCATATTTTTATTGAGTGTACTTTAGCCTCCGAGCTATGGAGGAGAATGGCAACTTTACTTGGCTTACGAGTGGTCCAATTTTTTCACTTTTGAACAGCTTTGGAGGGATTGGCCTAATCAAGAGGGTGTTGATCATTTTATTAGGCGAGTAGTTTGGATGGGTTCTACCATTCTTCTTTGGAATATTTGGAATGAAAGGAACAGCCAAATTTTTAATCAAGATAGGAAGGATATTCACTATATTTGGCAAAAGACCATAGCCAACTTAGTTGAATCGAGTCCATCATCTCCTTAATCACCCCCAAAACTCCCACCAAAGATGGGATCAAGTGATGCAAATATTGAAGATTAAACCTTCTAAGGGCAACCAACTTAAAGGGAATGTGAGTATTAGTAAGATGGATAGGACTAGAAATTGGCAACCTCCTCCTAAGGATTTTGGAAAAGTCAATACTGATGGAGCCTCTAGAGGGAACCCTGGAAAAGCCGGTGTGGGAGGAATTGGTAGACTTTCGAGATGGCTCCCTGGTTTTTACTTTTGCTTGAGAATTTGGGTATTCTTTCCAATAACCTTGCTTGAGGGGTATGGTATCCTTAGAGGCCTTTAGGAGGCTACTAAGGTTGGATGGGAAAAGGTGTTAGTTGAGTCGACTCTCAACTTATGATTAATCTCTTGAAGACTCCTTCTAAGAATCATAAGGTGGATTGGAGAATAAAAAGAATTATTGAGAAGATTCGGTTAATCCGGATGGGATTTTTGAAAGTTGATTACAATCATGTGGTCGAGAGATCAAAACAAGAGTGCTTGATGCTTTAGCTAATTGGGCTTTGGACAAAGGTGATCTTACTTGTTATGGCCACCCTCCTATATGGTGGGCTTCTCAAATTAGGGAAGCTCTTCTTTCTATCATTTCTTTGGATGGCTCCGGTTCGAAGGTACCTAGTTTCTTCTTGTTTTTTTTTTTTGTTTCTCTTTGGTTCATTCAGTTTTTTTAGTTCCCTAGCTCATTCTATTCTTTATTTTGTTTCCTCTGTTGATTCTTGCATTAATAGTCTTCTGGTCTAGATAGGTCATTGTTTTGTTCATTTTTTTTCTTTTGTCTTCTTTGTTTTTTTGTTTAGTTTTTTAAGGTGGGTGGGTTCTTTTGTTTTGTTTTGTTTTTGTGTTCTTTGTGTTGTTTTTTGTTGTTCTTGTTTTTTTGTTTTTTTTTTTTTTATGTTTATTGTTATTGTTCTTGTGTTTTTTTCGTTCTTGTTCTTGGGTTTCTCTTTGTTTGTGTTATTTCATTTTTTTATGTGTGAGTGTTTTCTATGTTTTTTGTTTTTGTTTATTGTCTGTTGTTGGTTGTTTTTATTTTTATTTTATTTATTTTATTTTTTAGGTTTTGGTTGTGTTTATTTTTCATGTTTTTTTGGGTTATGTCTTTGTAGTGTTCTGTTGTTTTTGTCTTGTTTGTGTTTTGTTATGTGGTTCTTGTGTTTTTCTATGTGGTTTGTGTTGTGGTTTCTTTTATCTTATTGTGCGTGTTTGGTTGTGCTTTTGGTTTTGACACACTCAAGGAGTTTGTTTTTTATTTTATTTTATTATTTTTGTTGTTATTTTCTTTTTTT
This sequence comes from Wollemia nobilis, assembly GCA_028583015.1. Classification (NCBI taxonomy): domain Eukaryota; kingdom Viridiplantae; phylum Streptophyta; class Pinopsida; order Araucariales; family Araucariaceae; genus Wollemia; species Wollemia nobilis. The sequence continues at coordinate 14,445,468 of JAQPPZ010000135.1, forward strand.
AATTTGGTTTTGTGTGTTTGTTTGCTCCTTGAGTATGTCAAAGGTGGTAGGCCAGGTCCGAGTCCTGGGCATTTTTGGCGGAATGGATACCCCTGCCTCCTTGGGTCTTACCCGAAAGTGGCATCCCTTTTGGGATGTTTTCCACAAAAAAAAAAAAAGTGGTTGATTGATTAAGAGTATAGTCTCTTAACTAATGAAATGAAATGATTCTTATGCATTATTTTAGTATTGATGTTATGGATACATTAGAACTTTAGAAATATGTTAGTCCTTTAAATGATTAGAAGGGAGAAACTATTATTAGAAGAATTAATGCGAAATTCGTTTGAGGGAATTATGGGATTCCCTCATTGTTTATGTAAATTAAAATAAAAATTCATGGTGGATATTTGAGAACTATAGGGTTATTATGCATTTGTATTGGCATATGTTTGGAAAAATAAATTATGGGATTCCTTGTATTAGAGATAACTAAACTTATGCAATAAAATAAATATTTGAGGTTGGGTTTTCCTGTAAGGTTTTTTTCCAGGATATATGATGTGTTATATGTGTTTCAAATATCTTCCTTTTTGATCTTACATTTAATGTATCTTAGATAAAGGAATATATCTTTTACTAGTTGTAGATGTTATTTGATTTATCAGTTTAAATAGATAGAATTTTGCATCCCTATTTAAAGAAGAAAGATCGGGTGATCACTATGAGTGGTCTAATGAATATTAGATTGTTGGAGAATGATGTCTATCAATGTAATATTATGGAGTAGAAGTGTCCTACCAAGAAGTGAAGTGTTTTCACATCCTAGTGATGCTTGGAACCTTCTCCTAGTTAGTAAGAGGGACTTTTATTCATTAGAGTTAGAGAGAGATAGAGTTGAATAAGGGATTATGAGGTCCCTTTGAGAAAGAAAAGTTGGGTTAAACTAGTTTCACTTCTCCTTAATGGCCTATGTGCAGTATGCATAATATACCTACACAAACAGATTTGTATATGGTATGGATATGGGTGTCCCATTTTAAAAAATAAAAAGGTATAAGTTAGCTCATTACGAAGATGATATAAATAATTTATTTGCAGTTACGCTTAGTACACCTATGCAGATGAGCTTATGCATGGTGTAGATATGGGCGTACACCTTCATAGAATGATCTATGTAAGGTGGGGTGATATAGATCTTTAGCGATTACAAAACAATTCTCTCAAGGTTGGTTGGATTTTTGAGTTGTTACATTTGGTATCAGAGTTGTAGTTTGATGGACTAGATATTTTTATAAAGAAACTCTAGGTATGATAGACTAGAGACTTACTTGAATGTGCTAAGGATTAAGGTATCTTCCTATTCAAGCCCTTGCTTAGTTTTAAGCTAAAGTCAGGAAGACCTTGAAATCTCAGTGCTTTGAAATTAGAGCACATGGTCATAGGACTATAAGCTTTCCTAGATAAGATCTAGGTATGATGGACTAGAAGCTTCCTTGGATAAGCTAAATATTGCTTAAGGATTAATCCTAGGAAAGGTAGCTTTACTATGGTATGGTATCTTGTGTAGAGCAAGTATGACCATCATCGTTATCAAGTTATTTATAATGAATAAGATTTACCTAGGAATAGTATCTTGTGTAGAGTAAGCATAACCTTAGCCATTAGTAAATGAAAGATAATGAAATGAGTTAGTCTGTAAGGATAAAAAATCTAAACTCATCTCCTTTATGGTTAGTAAAAATGACACCTTACGACAAGGTAAGTGTGACCCCAATTATTGTTAGAATTAATGTAATGTGCACTATGCCTTCCTTGACACTTGTCAGTTTCACTTGACAAGTGTCATGTGTTTCATATAGGCTTATGCCTATATATTGTAACCCATTTGTATCAATAAAACATCCCATAAGTTTCAGTCCCAACATTTGGTATCAGAGCAGGTTCCCTCTCCTGCCTATGAAACCCTTGAGGGGGGATTTCCCTCATGGAAATCCTCCCTCCCCCCTCATTTTTTTAAAGTTTTTTACCGAGGGAGTATGCTCTCCATCATTTGATGGATCAAAAACCAGATGGTAAAAATTTAAAAATTTGGGAAATCTTTTCATGTTTTCTTTAACAAAAATTATGGCGGGTTGCTGGCTGTCAAAGATCAGTTTTAAATCTAAATATAGTTGAGAACAGAGCATTCTGTATAATGCTTACCTCGCTTTGCGTTATCCATTGCAGCAAAGAGATTCAGCTTCAAGCAGTGATCCAAAAGAGGGCTTCTGCGTTCAAAGTTTTCTTTTAACATAAGCATTGTTTATGGTTTTGCTGGCGAAGACTTAATTCATGCAGCAAGCCATTATTTTTAAAATTCAGGTGATGGTATAAAAGTTTGAGAAACCCCTGTTGGAGACGTTTCATCCACGAGAAAACTGCAGGCAATCATTTATGGTGTGTTGATGTGTTCCTCTACGAAAACAGAGATGTAGCTGTAAACGGTGAAGTTGGAGGTGTTGATCCGCTGCCGAACGCAATGGATATTTCAGTTCTGTGCCCCGTAGTGGATGCATGATGGAGATGAGACCAATTTTTTTATAATATTCCCGAAGTTTTGGTGTCAATAAAAATCTTTGCCAGATGATGGAGTGCCTATATTTTTTGGGTTTGTCGTGCGTGATTGGCGCTAAGATGGCATCTTCTATTGAAGACTCATGCACGAAGAAGGCAATTACGCATGCATGAACTCGTTTTCCTCCGTTGGTTTTCTGATGGCATTTACGGTTTGGGGAGTGGGGAAGGAGGAGCCTCCTGCTCCCCCTCAGCCTCTACTCAAGCCGGATGAAAATGAGACGGTTCAGATTGCAGAGGGCGATCAGGTGGCACAGCAAGAGGCAGAGCGCTCGAAGTTCATGGTGGCGAAGGTGGAGCAAGAGCGGCGCACAACCATCATTCGAGCGGAGGGAGAGTGCGACGTCGCCAGGCTCATCTCCGATGCCACCACCAAGGCTGGGATGGGCCTCATCAAGCTCCGTCGCATCGAAGCCCTGAGAGCAACGATTCAAAGGTACCAGACACAACGAAGAACAAAGAGTGGGGAGTTTTTTTGAACTGCAGTGTTATCTAGCTATGAGTTCAATCCATGATATGCGCTATGCCAGAGTGTTCCACGCCCCATCCGACAGCCACGTGAAGAAGGCCCGCACTACAGGCATTGAAACAGTTTTCTCGTCTGCTCTTAGGACCGCTGTCCATGGTCATTCCAGCTGTTGAATTTTTGATTTACGGAACAGGCGAAGGCCTCGCATTGAGTGAGTTTTTTTTTTTTGGATGCATCCATCAGTGAAGATGCAGCGGCAACATTACAAACAATTCCTGTCATTGCAAATATATGGAGCTAACCAAATATGATCTGTCATGATTTGATCTTCGGCGATGTTTTTTTTTTTTGACCCCTTTTTTTTTTGTGACTCCCATGATGGCTTCTGGAGTGCATATAGTGGTAAAGTAATATCTATGGAGCGCATATGTGAAATCAAATCTTTGGTGAGAACTCAGATCTGTCGATGTCATCTTCGTAAATAGTTTTTTTATCTAATGTCATTTGTATTGTGGAACTACTGTTGGCGATGTTGATTCAACGGATCTTATGCGAACGGGGAAGCCAAATTTTTTAAAAAACAGAGTCTCAATTTTTGGTGATAATACTTCCTGTTAGCACCAGTATTTTCGATGATGGAGCAGCAAGGGTGTTAGTGACAGTATTTTCATCATCTTGTCTGACGTGGCCTCCGCATTGATCCCAATTAGACACGATCCTATGAATCTTGGTGGAAACGACAGGTAGCCGCTTTGCGAGACCAGATGCGACATTTGAATACGCTTTGGCCGATAGATATTGTGGTTGATTTGATGGGGCTTGTCATCATGGGACAACGATGGCAAAGAGAGACGTAAAACTCCAAAACTCCCTGTACTGTCACTCATAGGAGCGACAGCACTGGTAGAGGGAAACGTGGCACTACAACAGGGATATTTTCTAAAGTTATTGTTTGAGATCGTGAGTAATTTTGACTCAGACTCCTCGTGCGCATCATGGTAGTGCTCGTGTTTACTTGATGTCAAGCCATAATGACATCCAGTTTATCATCAGACTAGCCCTGGTTTTTACAATAAAATTCTTTCGTTGGAATGGGGTCCATGCACCACGTGGCAGCCATCATGCGTGGAGGAGGAGCGGTACTGCCAAAGATCCCGCAAAGCATATTGGGTCTATTTCGCATTGAAACAGTGGTGGGCCCATGGATTGGTTTCGGCCAGTTGATTTTTTATTTCACAGTGCGAAAATTTTTCTATCCAACGGCTCTGAATTAGCAGCATCTAAGATTTTTTTAAAAATGTTTTGTTCCACATGGCAAGTGGAAGTGGAAGACCTACTTGGCCTATTTTATTGGGCATTGTTTAATGTTTTTTCCAAATAGGAAATGAAAAGTGAAAGGCCTAGATGGCCCATGTAATTTCCCTATGAGGTAAAATTTGAGATGTTTTTTATTTCGCCTTGAGTGCGATGCCACCAGAGTGCGATGTTTATTTGCTGCCTAGAGAGGCATGTTGCTATTTTTCCCATGGATGAAGGATTTATTGAGATCCAACTATAGCCATGTTTATAGTCGTTGGAAATATTTTTTCGAGACGGACACATTGGTGGTGTCCATTTGTAATTCTAAGGCTGTTTCATTTGAGTTTTTAAGCCTCAAAGTTTTCTACCTTGGAGTGCACTCTCGGTTGTACCCGACACTCCCAAGGCACTTGTAAGTGAACCTAGTATCTAGTATTCTCCTCTTTCTACTTGGCGGATGCAACGGCTGGTTACCCATGCATTTTGGTAAGATGAGGTGACTACAATAAGGACACTTATTCTAGGGACTATAGACATAGACACCCTAGACTCTATCCGAGGTCTTTTTTGGATCTACTTCTGAAGACTACAGACGAAGACACTTCAAAAGATTCTCTTCTTCTCTTCTTCTCCTCCATATTTGGCATCTATGGCTCATTTTATTGTATTGAGTGCATTTTTAGCAGAGACCGACACTCTTATATGGCTCGTTTTTCCTTTGTATTAGGTGCATTTTCGACAGAGACTGACACCTTCTAGATTGAGTTCACCATAAGGAGAGATTTGATATTTATGGTGAATCTAGTTAGTGACCTACGAGAGGCAAAATCCTCTGAGGATGACCTAAAGAGGCAACAGACCCAAAAGTGGCTGACCCTGAGGCACTTAGATGGCTGACCCAGTGGCAATAGACCCATGGAAGTGGCTGACCCTGAGGCAACAGACCGAGATGTATACACAGTGAATGTAGCATTATTCACCATTGGAGAGCCAAGCACAAAGAGCACGAGCCTAGACCAAATCAGCAATAAGAGAGGATGATAGGTTGTTTTAGAGAAGTCAACATTTAGGGGGAATGTTACCTAATGTTGACTTGTTTTGTTTCTTCTTTAGTTAGGATAGTGCACTTTAAGGGGGAATGTTAGAATTAAAGTGCACTATGCCTCTGTTTTGACACTTGTTAGTTTATCATATAGGCCTTCTGCCTATATATGTAACTCATCTTGTATCAATAAAATAATCCCATCAGTTTCAGTCCCAACAGTGATAAATGAGGCTAGAGCTTTGAATAACTTTTTAAAAGAGTACGAAAGAGCTTCAGGGCAAAAAATTAATAGGACTAAATCTAAAATTTACTTCCTTAACACTTCTACTAATATCAAAGCAAAAATTTGTAGGTTGCTTCAAATGGAGGAGGTAAATTTACCAAAACTTATCTAGGGATGCCTTTATTTGAGGGAAGAATGAGGATAGGGAATACAGTTATTAGTAAAGTTCAAAATAAACTTCCAACTTGAAAGGTAGATGGTTATCATTAGCAGGAAGAGTGCAATGCATTAAGTCAATCTTACAAGCCATTCCAACATTTTATATGTCTTTGTAGTCTATGCCAAAATTAGTTGAAAAAAGTTTAATCTTTATTATGCAATCCTTTTTATGGTCAGGTTTACATGATAAAAGGAAATTTCCTTTGGTGAAATGGATCAAGTTGTGTGATGATAAAACTAGGGGAGTTCTTGGTTTAATAGCTCTTATAGATGCAAAATTAGCTCTTAAGGGAAATGTTATATGGGAATTGTACAAAGAGAGTAAAATATAATGGGAAAGAATTCTTCCAAGTATATTGATCTCAATTACCCAATTTTAATATTTACTGCATTCTCTCTTCCAAATGATTCTGCTATTTGGAATGGTATAAAAAAATCTATTGATATTATGGTTAAAGGTTTAATATGGGTGGTGGGAACTAGAGAAAAAAAATTATTTGCACGGATACTTGGTGTGATAAAAAACCACTCAATTTAGATCAAGTTTTGAAACCTTGGATGAGATTGCTTCAAGACAAATACAATGATTGGGTTTCAAACATCTTATACAAGGATCGAGAAGGAAGATATAAATGGAAAGAAGATTTTTTTAGAAGTATACAAGACATTGATGCTATGAAGCAATTGAGTAGAAATATAAGAACTGTGATTATTTTGAGGGGTGCCAAGTTTAAATTGATTTGGGAGTTGAATAAATCAGGAGAATACACGATAAGAAGTGGATATAATGTTCAACACCAACATAATATTAATGTCACTAGAATATGGAGAGATATTTGGGATAGCCCAAGAATTCCTAAAGTCAAAATTTTTGTTTGGCTAGTAGTTCATATAAGCATTTTATCCTAGGATAACCTTATGAAAAGGGGTTTTAATGGCCCCTCTCAATGTGTTTTTTGTAATAACGAGGAGAGTATTGACCATCTCTTGGAGCATTTCTTAATAGTCTAGAATCTATGGCAATGGATTCTTAATATGTTTGGTAAATGCATGGTGATGAATAGCAGAATTGAAGATTGGTTAAAGCAATGGCAGGGCACTTATAAAAGTGAGGCTTTACAGACAATATGGGATATATCAAAAGATATAATACTTTGGACTATATAGCTAGAAAGGAATAGAAGAATATTTAAAGGAAAGGAAAGCAATTTATAGGTATAATAAAAAAGAAGATATGTTTAGCCATAAAGTAGTCTAAACCAACCCTATCAACTCACCCAATCCCTAATTTGGAAGAAACGAGTCTTGATAGATGGAGTCAAGTCATTAAATAGAACTATGATATTGGGTACAATAGAAGAAAAAATAAGGTAAATAATATAAAGTGGAAACCACCAGATGTGGAGTGGGTTAAATTAAATTTTTATGGAGCATATAAAGGAAATCCATGACCAGTAGGAGGAAGAGGAATAATTAGAAATAATAGAGGAGATATTTTATCTCATTATGCTTTCAATAGTGGATTTAAGACAAATAATGAAATTGAAGCTTGGGCAACTTTAGAAGGGATAAAAATATGTAAACAAATGAAATGGAATAGAGTGTGGATGGAAGGTGATTCTCTCATAGTACTAAATGTAATTTTGAGGAAAGCAAAGGATCCATGGAACATACAAGAGATAATTTTGAAAATTCAAGATCTTGCAAAAGAGTTTTGAAGAAATCAGGTTTACACATATATTAAGGGAAGGAAAAAAATGTGCAGATAAGCTAGCCAATAGAGGGATTTTGATTGAGTATCATGATGTTAAATTTTCCTTTCCATGGTTAGAGGAAGTGGAAAGTTTAGTTGAAGCTGACAAGAAATTTTGATTGCCTAAATCAATTAATGATTAAGATTTACATTAATATTTTCCATTGGTAATATTTTTTATTTTGTAACAATAATGTGTTTTCATTTAGACTATTTATTATAATTTTTGTGGTTCCACTTGTGTTTTAGGAAGGAAACTAGAAATCCATATTTGGTAAAGTGGACTACAATAGTGAGATGTTTTGGAAATATTACTCTACTAATATGCAAGGCATAGATAGTAGAGGTGAATTTTTGGCATTGTGAAGGTTACTATATGAAAATATCAAGAAAGATGCTAAATTTTGGAGTAATTGTATTCATACAAAGATTTGAAAAGATCCAGAAAATGAAAATCAAGAATTCAAACATTTTATGTAAAATGATATAGGTTTCTAACTATAGCATCTCAATTGAGATGAGAAGTGTATCTATTTGTAAACTCTAAAGCTCTAAAGAAGAGAGATGCAATTTATCAAGGGTGGGGGACCTAAGTACAACCCTTTATTATCAAGAAAAAAAGAAGAAGTCATTTTTCCATAATATAATAAAATTGTTATTTTTCTAATTAGATAGGATTCCTTTATTATCTAAAATAGAAACATGCTTTTATTTTTAAATAAAGGTCCCTTGCTATTTAAAAATTAAAACATTCCTTTCTATTTAAATAAAAGTCCTTTATTATTTAAAATAGAAACCAATTGTTACCTTATTTAATCAAAAAGGTAAAAGAATGAATTTAACTAGAACCTTGAAGCATTAATATATATAATAGTTCCTAATTAATTAATTCAATCAATTAAATGCATCATAACTAAGTATTAATCCTCCTTTATCAATGCATAGTCTATGAAGCAAAATTTCTTCCAGGTGGGTTATGACATACTACCCCCTTGCGTTAAACACGGTACCATGTGTTTCTTGCAACTCAAAATGTTATTGCAATAAATATTCAAATAAAAAAGAATAATTTCATTTCTAATATTATTAAGTTAAACAAAATATTATCATCCCTCGATAATATCAATAGCACTCTCACTCTATGTGAGATGATATTTCAAACATTGAGCAACAAAATCAACAACATCCTTCTTCATACCTTCCCAAAAGAATATGTTTTTCATATTTTCCTTCATATTTGTACCTACAAGGCAAGAGAAAAAAGAAAAATATGCACTTCCCACATAATGCATCCCCTTAGGTTACCAATTTTGGGTAAAAATACCCAATCTTTAAAGCATAAGAGTCCATTCATAAGCCAAAATATTATTCTCTTAAGGATTTATTCCATTTTTGCTTGAATTTTCATTGCAAAAATCATCTCGAGATCATATTTTTCCTTGTATTGATTCATTAAATCCATATGATTTCAGGTAAAATTACCACATGCCTTCTCCAAGGTCTTGGGTTTTGTAGGCCCAAAATTGCCACATCCTTAGAAAGCATTAAAAATTTTATTCTAAGGCATGAAATCTCTATTCTGCTGAGGACATAGAGTATTTTGGAGTGGATCCATAATAGGAGTTCCCCAATCCGCTCAATACTTAGTTTTTTTTTGCCTTAAATGAGCTAAATTCCATTTCGCTCCGTTTATAGTGTATTTGGATGCGGATTCTAGGTGAGTCCTGATTCCATAAAATTTATGGGTGATGATGATGTCAGTGCAAAAAGAAGTATATAATGGTGATTGTTGTTCGTTGCTCCAACGACTAAGTGTCAGTAAGCTTAATTTCGCTAAATCCCAAGAAATTTTCTATGCAAAATGACAACTTGAAGATCTAAAACACTACAAAGAGTACATAATGGTGACAAAGACTATTTTGCACTACTTTTGATGCAAAATGAAGACATGAAGGCTAAAAACATTACTTTCAGAGTGGAATGACAACAAAGGATGATTTGCACTAGCTTTTGTGTAGATTGGAAATTCTGCATTTCGACCAAGGCAAAGATGATGTGAGCATACTTTTTTGTGCGGATTGTGGTTTGTTTGAAGCCGAAGAAGAGAAAAGGAAGGTTAGTGAGCGGATTGACAATGGACTGCATTTTGCTCACTTCTTAGTGTATTTTACACGAGAATTTGATTCCATAGAATCAAGGCTACAAAATATGATGTCATCAATTAAAAGGTATGAAATGGCACTTTGGTCCTTCCCTACCAATTTGCAAAATATTTTCAAAGGTTTAATCACAACCATCCACAATGAAGATCAATGGCCTAAAGTTTGTTGATATTGTTGAAGTATTTAAAATCAAATTCTTGTCAAACCTGAGGGTAGTCAGTTGGAGGGCAGGAATATGAAGCATCGAAGGATTTTCAAGAACAAGAACAAGAAGTTTTAGATCTGCGTTGGAGTGAGCTCCCAAGAATGATCAATGGATCGAATATAGTTTCAAATGACCTAAACACCAACTACCATCAATGAACCATCAAGTTGTAGAGAGCCAAGCTGCCATGGAATATTACTCACAATAGATTTCTAGGACTTCATCAACTAGTAAGATAATGCCAGCAAAATTCTCTACTGAGCTATAAATTTGTAATCTTTGTAATGTCTCCTTAATATTATTTTATTTTACAAAATATAAATAGAGGTTGAACCCTCATTTTTAAGGTTCAACTCTAGTGTGTTTGATTGCCCTACTATAAATATTCCTATGAGCTAATGGAAGGAATATTACTCTGGTATTTGACTCAAAATTTGTCATCTTGATCATCTTTGTGCAAGAGGTTCGAAGCTTTGAGCTGCATTTCTGTTAATACTTTAGCGGTTAGTTCATTCCATCTTATTGGATTACTAGTGAGAGTAATTTAAATATGTTCATGATTAGAACTGTGTTGTTAGGAATTTTATTTCTATTAAATCTAACTATTGGTCTATTATACTAATTTGGATTATCAATATTAGATGTTGGAATTGCTTTCTACAATATATCTTTGTTTATGCTTTAATGTATGAAGATTTCATGGGTTTGGGTGTTGTTAATCTTGAGTTATGGGACACTAGAAATAGTTTGTGGGAGCTTTTTGTTGTAGTTGCCTATGCTATTAGCCTATCCGACCACTATTTTTCATAATATCTCTAACCCTAAACCTTTTCTAACCCTTTTCTCAAAACCCTATTTGAGATTTAATTGTGTCAACACCATTTTAATTTGAAAAGAAACCAACCTACTCTAGAGGTTGGATTGAAGTTGTCTTTGGTCCATCCAATGTTGAGTTTCGAGCTGTGACTATCAGGTGCATGCTTGGATAGAAAATTGGAAGATATATAGTCACAGTATCAAGTAAAACTTGATGTCAATTCGATGCCCAATAATTTTTGGCATGCCCGATGGGACCAGTTTACAAGAAACACAAAAACCCACCATATGAGTTATTATTTTATCTCTACCCGGAGGAATCAAGATTTGGTGAATTTTCTTGACCTTGCTAAGTGGAGAATAGCAATTCCACCTAGTGACTCCCTGGTCTATAAACCTAGAAAATAATTATCCCCGTAGACCATTATTTTTTCATGTATACCAAGTCATTCAAAATAAATAACCATGACTCTTTTTTTATTGTGATTTACCTTATAGAGGGTCTACTACTATAAGAAATTTAAACCAATATTTCCATTCAGAGGAGGAGCTTCCTGAGGAAAACCCTATAGTTAATCCAACAACCCCTATAGCAAGACCTACACCTAGAAATATGGTTGGAAATATAGCCCCAAATCAGGGTAATGTACCCCCAAATCAGCCTTTGCAAAAGTACCCCAGTTGGAACATAGCTGGCTCCCTTAGATTAACCCATATGAATGACATTCCCCAAGCTATTTCTAAGGCTATTCCCACTTATGATGGATCTGGAAAGACTGTATATGAGCACTGTTAGGATATTTTGAATTTGGTAGCAATATATAATATAAAAAATGAGGATGTTATTATGAGAATCTTAACCTTGTCCTTTAGAGGAAATATTTTACATTGGTTTAGGAATCTTAAGGATAACACCATCACTTCATGGGTAGAATTGGTTGATCCTTTTGTGGAATAATTTAATGAATCTGCTAACCCTTTCTCCTTGCTCAACCGGTTCACATCTATGCAGAAGCATTAGCAAGAAACTATCTTAGATTTTAATTTGAGGTTTAGCAAAACTTGGAAAAGAATTCCCCTTGCAACTAGACCAGTTGCATGCCTTTCTTATATGTATTATATAAGATCTCTTGGATCAAAGCTAGGCCTACAAACCCAAAAATCTAGGGTGGAAACATTTCCATAGGTTTATAATGTAGTTTTTCATGCAGAAAATGTCCTAATTAATGTGGGGAGATTACCTCCCAAAGTTGTGCTACCTTACAATATAGAAACCACTAATATCCAAAGCCAAGCTACTACTTCATCTTATATGGACCCTCCTACATTGTCATCCCCATTTCCATAGATGACTCCCATTCCTCAGCCAAAAGTACCAACTGCTATAGTTCCTTTCCCTCCACTTCCTTCTCAGAACCCTCAAGAGTTTTTTGTCATCCTTGATATACATAATACATTGAAAAATCTTAGCAACAAAATTAATTCAATGGAAAAAATATAAATGGAGAGGTCTCAATAAAGGATATTCCCATATGTGAATAAATATCCAAGACCTAGTCCTAGTAATAGTACTAGGATCAAAGTAAATGTAGCTTATGAAGAGCCTGAGTGTTATTCAGAGACAAGTCTGGTAAATGTTTGGTGTTTGGTATGTAACGATCCACATGATTCACAATATTGTGTTATGTACCAACACCATGTCCAACAAGCTATGGATCAAGCAAAAAGAAACTAGAAAGGAAGGATAAACATGCTTTGGCAACCTGACCAGATCATGGTTGGGAAAGAGTTGGATGAGGATGGACCTATCTTTGTTATGATAAGATCAGGTAAAAAGACACTGCAAGTAGATCCATAGAATATGGATCAGTTCTAGGTCCCCGCTCAGAAGACGAGTGATCCATCTCCCCAAAGCAGTAACACTTTCCCTATTTGCCAGGGTAAGAAAAAATAAAATATCCTTCCCAAGAGACTTGAGAAAGAAACTGAGAGAGACAGAATGAGGTCTAAGGATGAGGTTAAAGAGAGGCTTAGATTCCCTTCTATTACCAAAAGATAGAGAATAGAATCCACTCAATAATATAAGAGAAAATATGGTGAGCCAGAAAGAAGGCCCGAGAGACCCACCTTGGCTAAGTCTGAATACAACATTATGGAAGAAATAAAGATAATACCATCAAAATCTAGTCTATATGACACCCTCTTTATTCTTTATTCTTTATTCTTGAATTGTATGATTGACTCAGGGGCATCTACTACAGTTATTTCTAAAGCAATTTATGAGGATATGGGTATGGAGTATACCCGATCCTGTCCTGGAGTACTGCAATTGGATGGAACACCTGTAAAGATAGTGGGAGTAATCAAGATGTCTTGATAAGGCTGCATGGAGCACCAAAGGTAACTATAGTACAAGAAATAGTAGTGGTGGACCTCAAGCCTTATTTTAGCTTTTATTTCAAGAGAGTTTACTACAAATTTAGATGGATACATGTATATGGACTATTATAGCATGGTTATTCCTTTCAAGGAAAATAGGATAAGGATAGCACCTGAGAAGCCAATGTCTTACCACATGGAAAAATTTGAATAAGACATGTGCAATATCACTCCTCTTAAGGAATTTGAATTAGTGGATAACTTTGAGAAGTTAGAAATCGAAGATGAACTACCTTTCAGAGAGGATTACAGCCAGTTTGGGATAGGTATGGGCACATACAATTTTTTTTCAGAATCAGAGAAGAAGGTTCCTATTATATCTAATCAGTCTCTAAGAGAAAATGAAATATGGACCATGCACTTTGATGGTGCCAAATGTAGAAATGATGCTAGTGCTGGTGTGGTATTACAGTCCCAATTATAAGGGACAAAGAGTTTTACCTACATATTAACATGGGCATGCACTAATAATATTGTAAAATATGAGGCTCTATGCCTTAGACTGATGCAAGCAAAAAATATGGGCATTAAGTTTTTGAACATATATGGTGACTCTGAGTTGATATTAAATCAGTTAAGAGAAAGGTGTAGTAGTAAGCATCATTACTTGAAAGCATATAGAAATAGGGTATGGGATTTGATGGATTCCTTTCATGCCCTAAACATAAATTTTGTTCCCAGAGGAAAGAATACCTTGGAAGATTCCTTGGTAGTAAGGGGAGCTAACTTCAACCCTTATGTAGACATAGGAGTTAAGAAAGACAAGGGAATCAAAATGATTTTTAGATTTACGGTGCCATATAAGAAAATGTTTTGGTAGGTATTTGACAGTGATGAATAAATAATTGATTTTATGGTGAGAGAAGCCTATCTATCCACTATTCTAGAGGAAAATACAAAAGAGATTGATCAACAGGATTTCATTCAACTTAAAAGGACTCACATACCTAGAGGTTTGGTAACTCTAGAAATTATGTTTGACAATGAAGATGGGAAAAGGATCAGATACATGGAAGTCAATGATAAAATCTATAAAGAAGTTGAGATAGAAAATTAAAATAAGCTCAAGGTTGCAATATGGCGTTCTCCAAAGGAAGAGGAGGATATTAAATCTTTATGTATGAAGTACCAAGACATTATGGCTTGGTCATATGAAGACCTCAAAGTATATGACAAAAAGGTTATCCAACACACCATTGAGCTAGAGCCTAATGCCAATCCATTCAGGCAGAAGCAAAGGCCTATAAATCCAAGGATCGGAGCCATAATGAGAGAAGATATTTTGAAGTTACTGAAGGCTAAGATCATGTATTCAATTAAGCATTAAACCTGGGTAGCTAGCTTGGTACCTGTGAGGAAAAAGAATGGTGATATTTACCTTTGTGTGGATTTTAAAAATATTAATCAGGCATCATTAAAAGATCACTACCTACTCCCATAGATTGATCAAATATTACAGATAGTGGCAAGGGCAGAAAGGTTCTCATTACTGGACGGTTTCTCAGAATATAACAAAATTTGGGTGAAGAATGAAGATCAGAATAAAACAATATTCACCACAAAATGGGACACATTTACCTACCAAATAATACCTTTTTGGCTATCCAATGCGGGAGCCATATTTCAAATAGCCATGGACTATGCCTTTTGGGAACTGATTAACAAGGTTATTCTAATTTATTTAGATGACATGACTATGTTTTCCCACAACAAGCATGACCACTTAGCACACCTTGAGCAAGTTTTTAGAAAGTGTAGAGAATTTGGCATCTCCCTCAATCCTAAGAAATCATTTTTTGTAGTACATGAGGGAAATTTTCTATGTCATGTGATCTCAAAAGAAGGTATGGTCATAGATCCAAAAATAATCAAATCCATTCTTGCTCTTCCACTTCCTATAAACAAGAAGGCCTTGCAATCCTTCTTTGGTCAAATAAAATTTATCTAGAAATTCATCTTTGACTTTGCTTAGAAGGTGAGGCCTATATCTGAACTACTGAAGAAATATGCAGGTTCAAATAGATCGAAGTAAGAAAGCAAGCCTTTGAAATTATCAAGCAGTCCATTGCAATAGCTCTAGTGCTAGTCAATCTAGATTTTAGTAAGGATTTCATCCTTTATGCTTATGGAGTTGAGGAAAGCTATGCATCAGTGCTCACCCAAAAAAATGATCAAGGAGAGGAACACCCTATATTCTTTTGGAGCCAGACTATCCATGAGTACCAGGTTAAGTATAATTTTATTGAGAAACAAGTATTTTTTGTAATGAAATCATTGAATAAATTTAGGTAGTACTTGGTTCAAACCAAGACCCTGGTTTATCTTGTTCATCCAGATGCTACAACCCTAACATAGCCGACTATGTTAGGTTACAATGGAGTTAAATAGTTTCACTATTTAAATAGGATGGATTTATTTTTATTAATCATCTCTTTAAAATTATTTTATTCATATGCATTCTGCATTATTGCCTTCATAGCGAGGGTGTGCCCACATTGAGTGGCATTAAATTTAATTAATTTTGTATTCGCTATTTCTATCTTGAATTATTTTCCATTCGATAATTTCATTGTTTGTTGGAATTATTTACACACTGCATTAAGTATTCAGAGTAAGTGGTAGAAGGAGAGGAATGAGTAAGTGTGCTATTTCATGTGGTATCAGGTTCAAGCTTTGAGCAGACATTGTGGTTTTCTCTTCTACCAACAAATGCAGTCTTAGGGTGAAACTCACGAACAACAACTAAAATATGAATAAAAAAAAAATAGTAGCCTCATGGAAAAACGTACATCATTGATGGTGATCGCTACACCGTGTTGCATACGCAGACCCTCTCACTTTATTTTGACCATTTTTAAGCCTCCAAACTGCGTTTGTTCATCGATGCAAAACTGCTTACCAGATGTCACCGAATAGAGCCCTAGCCGTAGGCGTGCCCCAAACGACAACACAACAAACCTTGCACGTTACATTACAGTGCGTATTAGGTTTAATGAGCACACAAAATAGTGTGAAATCACTTGAAACCGAAGGAAAACACATCGCCATATCAGAATACAATTGTAGGCCAATCAGACGCAAAAATTAATTTCTCGGGCTAAGGTTTAAGGTACATCAAAATTTTTATTTTCTTTTGTGTTGGGATATTTATCCCACATCAACTATGTGGAAGAAAAAGTGGCCTTTAAAACATAAGTAGCACATGTAGTTAAGTGTGACTACGATCACACATAACTCTTCCTTCACGCATAATGGTGCTTCTATTCTTTGCCAAGTGTCATCCTTCTGTGTGTCCTTTCATATGGTCTTGTGGTCAATTCAATTGCTCCACTTATTCTTAAGTTTAGTTCTCTATGTCGTCCTGTAGTCATCGTTGTATTCTGTTGGTGTCACGTCCTTCTAGCTGTCCATAGTACAACTATCACGTGTGGTCATATAGTGCCTGGTGTTGGGTTAGTAACTCAGTGTCTTCTATAGGCTAACCTGCCACTACCGCTTACCTATTGGAAACTAGCCGTTGGAGTTTGAATTCAAAGTAGTTGGAGCCATTCGCAATTGAAAATTCTGACTCAAATTCAAAACTAGCCATTGGAAATATAAATTCAAATCCGTGTCGTAGTTGGAGTGACAGTTGAAGCGAAAAATCAACCAATTTTTTATCGAAGTAACCAAAATATTTGGTAGCAATAAAAGGCAAAAAATTTAAGCAAGAACATATTAACCATTGCATGAACAGAAGTTGGATCAAAGGATCTGATGGATGATTAAGAAGATTGGAAACCCTCAACAATAATGCCATAAAATCTCGTCAAAGCCTACATACAAAAAATTCACCTCCTCCATCTGGAATTGGTAGTTTTAATCTGAGTCATCCTGTGGTTAGCCCAATGGCATCCAATTCTTCTCCAAATTTAGCACAATAAAACATCACCCAAGTAGACAGTAATCATCTAGTGCTCAGCCATCAATTATTAAAATATTTAATAATAAATCTTCAAATGATGATCGCAAGTTTCAATGCATCTCAAAAACCATCCCAACCAAATCTATCTAGCTCCAATAATTGGAGTACGTATATCTACAATGATGACTACACACACCATTGAGGTCAAAATAGTCAATCCATGACTCACAATGGTCACCAAAATAATGAGGATAGGGGTAATGAAGACAATGTTGAGCAACAAAGAGGGTTTTACAAACCCTATCAAAATAACAACCAGAGACAAAGAAGTAATGAGGAACAAGATAGAAATAATGTCCACCAACCAAGAGGTCCAACGGGCATCAATCATCCATGCATTGACATGCCTACATTTGAAGGCTAGGATCCATGTGGGTGGATTGCAAAAATGGAGGGCATCTTAGAATTTTACAAATTTTAGGGCATGGACAGGGTCCCTTTTATAGCAACCAAATTTGGCACTGAAGCTTATCAATGGTTTACCTAGTATAAACGTGAAGAGCCCCAAGCTGCATTATATTGGGATACTTTCAAAAGAGCCTTTCTTCATAGATTTGACAAAGGTCCCATGGGTTCCTACACAATACGATTATTGTCACTTAGGAAAATAATATTAGTAGGGGCCTATATTTTCGAATTTACCAGTATGCGTTCCTATGCAGAAGACCTACCATAGGACGTGGTAGTAGCAGATTTTTGAAATGGATTAAAAGCACATATTAAATTTGAGGTAGATCTACAAAATCCATCCAAGTTGGATGAGTGTATAAGAATTGCTGACTTAGCAAAAACCAAGGTGAACATAGGATCATCCACACGTCGTGATGCATATGGTTGAACTCCATTCCACAACAACTCTTTTTGCAGAAATGATCAACTGTCATGATATTTTTGTTACAAATATCGTAGTCAACATCAAAAATATCAAGCATGTACACCACAACAAAATTTTCAAATTGAATATGCCAACCAGGAAGAAGAAATAGAGTACAACACATCTAAGGATCTCCCAGTTGAGGACCAAAATACACAAGATGAAGTTATCACTAAGGAGGATACCATGACTATTTTAGTACATGCTCTTATGGGGTTAGATTCTCACCACACAATCAAGGTGGCAGGTTTCATTCGAAAGCAGCGGGTGATAGTACTAATTGATTTTGGAAGTACTCACAACTTCATTGATGCAAGAATTGCAAGAACATTGGGTCTGCACGTCTTCTATTCCAGTTAAGATCAGTTTCAAGTCCGAACGACGAGCAGGGAAGTTTCTCAATGTCTCGGTAAGACATTCTATTTCACTACAAATGGGTACGTATACTTGGCAAGGTCCTTTTTTTGTTATGGAATTAGGAAATTCAGAGGTTATTTTAGGTGTTGCATGGATGGAACAATTAGAAACCACCATAGGTTTTAATCACAAACATCACTTTGTGGAATGGCAAGCCAATGGGAGGACCATCCATCTTCAAGGACTACCCACACCTCCATCAAAAGTTGTAAGCTCACATAGCATGGAAAAGTTAAGAAAATATGGTGGGAGATTCATAGCCCAAATCAATTGCATTGAAAAATATGAACAAACTATGTCAAAACTTAAAGAGGAAGATCTTCAACACATTGTGTCTAACTATGAGGATATTTTTCAAGAACCCACAGGCCTACCTCCCCAAAGATCTCATGACCACACCATACATCTAGTTCCTAGTAGTATTCCACCCAATGGTCGTCCTTATCGATATCCTCAACCCCAAAAAATAGAAATTGAGAAAATTGTTCAAGAACTTTTAGACCATGGTGTCATTCATCATAGTACTAGTCCTTACTCCTCACCTGTCGTCTTAGCTTGTCAAAAAGATAATTCTTGGTGTATGTGTCCAGATTTTCATCCTCTCAATAAAATCACAATCAAATATAAGTTTCCTATTCCTGTCATTTATGATTTACTAGATGAGTTACATGGTGCCAAATTCTTCAAAAAATTGGACTTACGTTCAGGGTTCCACCAAATCCGAGTTAGGGAAGAGGATATTCCTAAAACAACCTTTCAAACTCATGAAGGTCATTATGAATTTTTGGTCATGCCTTTTGGTCTCACTAATGCACCATCTACATTCCAAAGTCTCATGAACCAAGTGTTTCGTCCATTCCTATGAAAATTTGTTCTAGTCTTCTTTGATGACATACTCATCTATAGCAAATCATGGAAAGATCATTTAGTACATGTGAACAGAGTTCTCTATATCCTACGCAAAGAAAAATTGTTTGTCAAGAGATCTAAATGATCCGTTGGTGTTCAATAAGTTGAGTACCTAGGTCATATAGTCTCTCACAAAGGTGTTAAGGTAGATCCCAATAAAATTAAGGCAATACAAGATTGGTCCTTGCCTAAAACCATCAAAAAACTTTGTGGTTTTTTGGGTCTCACGGGATATTACCACAAATTTGTGCATGATTATGGTAAAACTGTAGGTCCTGTAATAGCGCTCACCAAGAAAGATGCTTTTCAATGGTCAGTAATAGCTACTAAAGCTTTTGAGGCTCTCAAAGAGGCCATGTGTAAGACTCCAGTTTTGGCCACTCTAGATTTTCAAAAACCATTTGTCATTGAATGTGATGCTTCAGGAACAGGTATCGGTGCAGTACTAATGTAGGAGGCTCATCCCTTGGCATTTGAAAGTAAACAACTGTCAAGGAAAAATTTGGGTAAATCCACCTACGAAAAAGAAATGTTGGCTATTTTACATGCAGTGGAAAAATGGAGACATTACTTAATCAGTAGTCATTTTAATATTAAAATCGATCACAACAGTCTCAAGCATTTTTTAGAACAAAGGTTTTCTTATCCCAAACAAAATAAGTGGTTGACTAAATTATTGGGATACGATTTTGTGATTGAATATAAAAAGGTAAAGAAAATGTGGTTGTGGACGCATTATCTAGAAAATACGAAGATGAAGTAGTTATTAATGTCATTTTAGGACCATGTTCATAGTGGGTGTCTCAGTTACACGAAGAATAATTGTCCAACAGTGAAATAACTCAAATAATTCAAGAGTTATCTATGGGTTCCTCTAAATACCCTCTTTTCGCTTATGATGGCCAAATATTACGTAAGAAGAATCGTATTTACATCCCTCATAATTCACCAATCACAGTACAAATTCTAGAAGAATTACATGCCTCTCCTCTAGTAGGACATTCTGAGTTTTTGAAAACCTACATGCGAGTTAAACAATCCTTTTGTTGGAAAGGATTAAAGGCTGAAGTTAAGCAATGGGTAGCTGAATGTGAAGTATGCCAACGCAATAAAGGGGAAGTAGTCAAATCACCAGGATTGCTTCAACCGTTGCCTATCCCAGATCGCTAGTGGGAACATATTTCCATGGATTTCATTGAAGGTCTTCCTAAGTTAGAAGGAAAAATAGTAATTTTTGTGGTAGTTGATTGCCTTTCCAAATATGCTCATTTTCAGGCTTTACAACATCCATTTTTAGCAAGCAAAGTGGCCAAGGTATTTATGGATTCAATTTTTAAATTACATGGTATGCCCAAAAATATTGTAAGTGATTGTGATCCCATATTTACTAGAAATTTTTGGAAAGAATTTTTTCGACTTAGTGGTACTAAATTAAGTATGTCTTCTACATACCATCCACAAACATATGGTCAAACGGAGGTAGTTAACAAATGTTTGGGTACTTCAGGATAAACAATATCAATGGATTCAATGGTTGTTATTGGTGGAATGGTGGTACAATACTTCTTATTATTCTTCCACTAATATGTCTCCTTTTGAAGCATTATATGGAGCAAAGACACCAACAATTGTTGATTATGTACCAAGATCTTCCAAAGTGGCTCAAGTCGACGATGGGTTCCAAAAGTGATAAGCAATGTTCACTATATTAAAGGATAACTTGATACAAGCACAAATCGTATGAAGCAACAACAAGACAAGCAACGATTAGAAATAACATTCAACATTGGTGATATGGTGTTCCTATATCTTTAGCCATACAAGCAACTATCATTAAAGCTCAAATCCAATCATAAGCTATCACCACGATTCTATGGTCCTTATAAAGTTGTGTGACACATTGGTGAGGTAGCATATCAACTCAAGTTACCCCAATCCTCTCGTATACATCCAGTATTTCATGTTTCCTGTCTAAAAAAGGTGATTGGCTAGAAGGTACACTCTTAGTAAGAATTACCAGTGTTGGATAAAGAAAGGTGTATCCATCTACAACCAGAATAAGTGCTACAAACTAGATCACGCAGACTCATATCTCGTTACATCCAAGAGTTTCTCATCAAGTGGTAGTATTTACCTGAATAAGATGCAACTTGGGAGGCTAAAAATATTTTCCAGTCATTCCCAGCTTTGAGGAAAAAGCTTTTCGAGTAGGGGAGTCATGCTACAACCCTAACATAGCCGACTATGATAGGTTCCAATGGAGTTAAATAGTTTCACTATTTAAATAGGATGGATTTATTTTTATTAATCATCTCTTTAAAATTCTTTTATCCATCTGCATTCTACATTATTGCCTTCACGATGAGGGTATGCCCACCTTGAGTGGCATTAAATTTAATTAATTTTGCATTCGCTATTTCTATCTCAAATTATTTTCCATTCAATGATTTCATTGTTTGCTGGAATCATTTACACATTGCATTAAGTATTCAGAGTAAGTGGTAGAAGGAAAGGAAGGAGTAAGTGTGCTCTTTCACCAGATGTTAAAAGTTTTATTCTACAAGGTAAACTAGGAGATAAAAGATCTGGTTGGATTACTAAAATACAAGAATATGATGTAGAAATCCATCCTACCAAGCTGGTAAGAGGAAGAGCCCTATGGCAAGGTCTAACAAAAGCAGTAGTCTCAGCAAAGGTAACAACTTTTCAAGTAATAGCAAATGATCATATTGAAGGATTACATTCATATGAATTAGACTGGGTAGATCAGATGATTAAGTATTTTCAAATTGGGGTATGCCCTTTTGATCTTAATGCATCACAAAGAAGAAGATACAAGTTGCAAGCTTTGAAGTATGTCTTACTACCAGAGGGCCTATACAAAAGGAACCTTGATGGAGTTCTCCTTAGGTGTTTAAAATATGATCAACAATAAAATGTCATAGAGGAATTCCATGGAGGGCTAGCTGGAGGACATTTCTTAGGTAGAGTTATAGCTTTTAAAATCATTAGAGTAGGCTATTACTGGCCTACCATATTTTTTGATACCTTCAAAGTCACCAGAGCATGTGATAAATGCCAACGACATATAGGGAGGATAAGAAATGCTTTATTCCCCCTTAAGCCAATATAGGTGGAAGACCCCTCTCAACAATGGGGTTTGGACTTCATAGGGGTTATAAACCCTCATTCTTTAGTTGAGCACAAGTACATTCTAACTACTACAAACTACCTCACCAGATAGGTAGAAGCTATTCCTACAAAGAAATTAGACCAGGAAGTGGTGATCAATTTTATAGAAAGCTTGATTTTGAGGTTCGGTGTTTCAAAAGCCTTGGTGAGTGATAATGGACCATAATTCATAGTAGCCAAGTACATTGAGTTTGCTAGCAAGTATGGCATCACCATTAAGAATACTTCAAATTACTACCCTCAAGGGAATGGACTTGCAGAATCAACTAACAAAAACCTGTTAAGGATTTTTAGAAGATCACTAGAGAGTAACAAGAGAAGTTGGCACCTAATGCTATAGCAAGCTTTGTGGGTAGATAAAATTACTATTAATAAGTCCATAAAGACTTCTCCTTATGCCTTAGTGTATGGTAAGGAAGTAGTGTTACCTATCCATTTGGATATTTTGACACTCAATATGATAAACACAGAAGAGGAATCTAATGAAAATCCAATGGAAACAAGGATGACACACCAACTATATTTAGAAGAGAAAATAACTCAAGCCTATGAGAACTTTCAAAAGCATTTAGGG
Source organism: Wollemia nobilis (assembly GCA_028583015.1). Taxonomy (NCBI): domain Eukaryota; kingdom Viridiplantae; phylum Streptophyta; class Pinopsida; order Araucariales; family Araucariaceae; genus Wollemia; species Wollemia nobilis. Next base: position 14,468,623 of record JAQPPZ010000135.1, read on the forward strand.
GATATCAAGGTATGGTTTGACAAGAATGAAAGGTTCAATAAATTCTAGGTTGGAGACTCTGTACTTAGGTGGAATGTTGAAAAAGCTAAACCAGGACACCATCAAAAGTTTGACTTTTTTCTGAGATGACCCCTTCAAGATAATAGAGGTTAAAGAGATCAATTTTTTCCAGCTTGAAGATCTGGATGGAAATATACAACCAATTCTGATTAATGGTTTTCATCTTAAACTCTATTTTTATTGAAATATAAGCTCATTGTAATATATGTACATACTTTGTATCATATTATTTTGCATGTTATATCAAGTTTTTTTTTAGTAACACATTGTATAAAAAAAATGAAACAAAAGAAAAAAAGTACAAAATGGGTTGTGTTCCCAAGGGTACATCAATTTTTTCATTCTACATTCAAATCTACTAAGGAGAAAGCAGAATGACAAGCGACTTATGATCTGCACCTAAATGAACTACAGTGCCAATGGAATGTCATATGCGTTATATTTCATACATATAATGGAGGATGCTAATCCATCAAATTTCAAGTCTGCTACACGAAAGTGCAAGTGTATTTTTGAGCGAAAAATGGATTTTGCATTGCACTACTTCCTAAAAGGCAAAAGCTCGTAAATAAATGCTCAAATTTCCCATGCTCAAAAATGGGAAAAGGAAAAAACAACATCATGAAGGTATAAATAAAGTCTGAATTTTGGCCAATCAGAAAGCATAATTATACCTCCAAGCTGTCGAAAGAAATAAAATTAATTCGAATAGCATACCAATAGGCAGTTCATGTAGTGGCTGCATTAATGGTGGAGGGTGTGCATGCATGGAAAATTAAAAGTATCAAAAATACAAAAACCCACTCATTCGACCAAGAGCAATGTTCACAAAGTGAAAAAGAGCATAATGATAGTTGAGTATTGTCTTTGAATTCTAGAGGAAGAATTAGAGAATTGCTTGTAAAAATGACCTCTGAAGACACTCAAGAAGTTGAAAATTTGGCAAAAAGGGTAGTGGGGCACTATATTGACAAAGTGGAAGCCATGGCAGACACTAAGTTGGTCCTCACAGAGATAATGAAGCTTATAAGGAACATCAACAACAAATATAAGAAAGGAGTAGCTCTGTCAACTCAAGGTAGATGTATCGTGCTCTCTTTCTTGCCTTTTTATGTTTGTGATTTCATTCATCCTTGTCTGAATTTGATAGCAACTATCATCAAATTTTATGACCCGATGGCAAAAGTAGTAAAAACCACTAGGGGTAAAACCCTATTTAGTATCACTACCACAAACTGTCATAAACTCTTTGCCATAGGAACGAATCCACCTATGAGACCAAAAGAGTTTAAAATGACCAACCAGGCCAGATACTACTCTTTGTAGAAGCGAGCTCACGATGGTGAACCCTTAAAAAAATGGGTCTATAATCAACTCAAGGACACTAAACCTATGAATGGATTTCCCAAGGTCCCAATTCCCATTGAGAATTTTGTACACTCAGAGCTATATTCAATGTTAGCCTGTGTGGAGGGTTTGAATTCTGATAAAATGGTGAATTATTGGAAAATAGCCATTGCATAGTGCATTTCAAATGAAAAATGTATGAAGAAGGTGCAGAACAAAAAGGCATTAGGGTTATCTATTTTTACTGGTCAGCTTTCCTCGCTCAAAGAATACATGAACGATTAGTGAGAATGAAAAGGGCTTCTAATGCACCTTGCTTTTGGCATTGCTCAAGCCTGGTTTGTTTGGATGTTCTTTGATACTGTAAGAGACATGATACCCTAGATTTCAGTTAAGGACAAGAATGACCAGGGAGACCCCATTCCTATTTACTAGTAGACTTCTCATTTGAGAAGCATTGAGTCTTTCTATAGATTCAACTTGGAATTATTAGGGCTAGCATTGAAAATAATGTATGGATAATGCCCTAGGCTACCACCTCTAGCCAAGAAATTGTTAAGAATAGAAGGTGCAGAGGAGGGATATTGGTACCTCCTAATAGAGGGTACAATCATTAGACTGTATGGATTTATGGGTAAGCCTTTTTTGCTGCCCCATTTTGTTATAGACAGGCTATTCACCTTAGAATACTTGAGGTAAGAAAAATTTATAGATTTGAACTATAGCTCTGGGAGAAAAAGGAAATATATTTTGATCTACCACAATGCTGATGATTAACTATTACCAAGAAGTGGCAGGGTGAATAAATTGACCAATACCTGGATAGGTTGGGTCTATTTTACATTCCTCAAAGATGGAGTTATGACCCAAATGATGTGTTCCATAAGAGGAACATAGCCCTAAATGGAGAAAAGACATACAAATTTGAGAAAATATCCAGGTCTCATTTTGAACAGGGCAAAAATAACAAAGAAACTACACTTTTGGAGTGGAATATTTTCAAGATGGATCAACTTCCTCCATGGTTAGACTTCTATGAACAAATTGTTGATTTTTATCCAGAAAATAATAAAATATTGGTTGAAGGAGTCTACCATCAAAGAAGTTGAAGACAAATATGAAAATAAGGACAAAGACCCTCAATCTCAAGAATCTACTGGCGATGAGGCAGAGGAAAAGAATAAATGGAACGAAGCCAAGATATAAGACTGGTGGAGGATGAGATTCAAGATTGGTGAAGAAAAATCCAAGTTTGGATTGAAAATCGATGATGAATTTTATAAAAGGTATGACAAGAATGTCATAAATTGGAAGCCAAAAGTCCCAAGGAATATAGTGCTAATCTATAATAAGCCACAAAGTAGGTTTGATTCCCCATCCCCACATTCAGATGAAGAAGTTCAAGAAGAGGATCTCGATACTCCATTGACTGCTACCAAAAGTTTGAAGACTTTTTAGCCTTCAATTGAGCAAATAGAGAGATTTCCAAAAGGAGCATAATTGATGAGTAAGATGCACTATTCTAATGAAAGAGCTATCAGTATGTCAGTCATTAAGACAAAAAGTAGGCCCAAGTGCCTAGCCTTGGGTGGATAGCCCCTGGATACAGATATAGACTGGAATAAAAAGGATGAGAACTTTAGGTTTACACCTATCAGTTTCACCACTACAATGATAGTGGAATTAAATCCTATTTTTAAACATACATTACAAGAAGGACCAGTACAGGAAGGGTTGTCTAAAGAAGACACAAGAAGTGAGAAAGAAACCATACAAATTTTTAAGGGAAAGGCCAAAAGAACACCAGAAAGAACCGAGAAAGAGATTTCTAAGAAATAGAGGTTGGATAAAGAGGAAACTATTAAAGAAACAACTGATTTAGTTGTGGAAGAATTGATACAAAAAGTAAAGAAGTAAATCATAGAGACATCTCCACAACACCCTAAATCAGTAGGTGAAGATATGGTCTCTAACCCCTTTCCTCCTCCTCCTCCTCCAAATTCCCAAAGGAAATCTCCCTCCATTTTTGAGAAAGAAATTGTAACTATGGTGCTTTATCCTCCTCATAGTTCACCTCCTGTTTCACTAGTCAATACTGAGGGGTAAACCAACCCATCTCCTTTAAGGTCACCTCAAATTCCATCTTCATCATCTAATATTCCTCCATATTCCCCTATAGTTCCCTCCTTGCCAATGCAACCACCTCCATCATCTGAGAAACAAACTATTTTCAGTACACCCATCCATCCATTTGTGAGTTTTGCTTCAATTTCCATGAGTCTGCCAATTGCAACAATAGCAGTGGTCACATATTTTGTGATAAAATTGAGATGACTACTCAGGATTATCATATAGAATAATATACAAAATATATTGAAAAGTTACCTACAGAAGATGAATTGGTCATGGCCAAAGCTCACTTGGATACTTTTTATGTGAAAAATTATATATTCAAAGAAAATGTGGATAAGTTGGAAAATAAAATAGAAAAGCTTCAAAAGACCATTGACAATAAAAAACAAGTGGAGAAGGCTCTAAAAAATAACCAAAGAACTGGCATGACAAGTTTCAGGAAGCCAATAAGCTCAAGGAGCAAATAGAAGAGCACAAGAAGAAAAATGAAGAACAAGCTAAGGAAATATAGAGTTTGAAGTAGCAACTTCAAATTGAAAAGGCTAAATCTTCAGGTTTCTCTAAGGTTGGACTAAATAAAGTGATAAATGAATTGTTCTCTTAAGTTCTACAATAATGCTCAAGGTTGCAACTTATTATTGATTATTTGGACGATGCCAGCCGTCTGATCCAAAACATTTAGAAGGATCTGGATAATTTCATTATAGAGCTACAACCTATGGTGATTCCAACTAAGAAAATTCACAGACTGGTGGATAGTAGGCTTAGTCACTCGGCTAAGCCAATTACTAACAAGGAGTGGAATATTGCTAGAATTGTTGTTAGGATTGTAGTAAAGAATCACAGAGCCCTCCAAAAGGCTTGGCTATTGTTTGAAAAAATTGAAGGTGTGATCAAGGATGTAGTGGATATTAACAAGGAAATGATTCATAATGGTTTCAAAGGATTATGGATGGAAGACCACAACTTTCTATCAGTAGAATAAATTAAGAAGAGTACTAATGAGAGCTTACGAGATGAGTCTAAAATTGATGCTTTGGAATAATTAATTGATCAAGAGCAATATTCATAAATGATTATTGATTTTACCAGGCTCAGAGACCTAATGGAAGACTTGGTAAACAAATAAAGTGCTGCTAACTATGAAGATATTGGTGAGCTACAGTACATTTATAAGCAGTTGAAGGAAACTTCCAACCCCTCTGAAACAACATGGAAACAAACCCTACAGACCCTAAAACTAACAGTGCAATTGTTTGGTGATAGTACTGAAGAGAAAAATAAAGAACAATATTCACCTAAGGAAGAAGTTGAGCAACAACAAGAGGATAATGTTGAGGAAGATGCCCAACAAGAAGAAGAGCCAGATAGAGCTGCGGATCCTGAAGGGATACAAGCTTAACATTTTTATTTTGTACATATGTAGTCATGTAGAAGTTTTGTATTTTGTTGATTCATTTTTACTCTAACATTATCAAAAAAAAAAAAATAAAAGCATGAGGTCATAAAGAGGTAAAAAATGAGTTTTTTGTGAAGGCATTTATATCATTTATTGTAGGAAGGCTTTATAAGGAGAACATAGTTGTGTTTTGTTAAAGCATTGGAGCAGTTTTGAAAGAGTGGCATATATATTATTGTTTATGGTATAGTCTCCATGTGAATAGTTATCCTCTAGGATGTATGAAGCATGGTCTCGATATGAACGTTTATCCTCTAAGGTGTTCATGAAGTTTTTAGAGGGTAGTGTTCATATGGAAATTATTCTTTAAAGCATTTTTTAAGATAAATATTTTTTACTCTTGATACCCAATGGATAAGACTCTGAGTTCTATGGCTTTACAAGCAAATCCACCTAGGAGGCACTAGAATGTAGGCCCAAAATGGTCACATCCTTAGAAAACATTGAAAAATTTATTCTAAGGCATGAAATCTCTATTTTGCTAAGGACATAGAGTATTTTGGAGTGGATCTGCAATAGGAGTTCCCCAATCCGCTCAACACTTAGTGTTTTTTACCTTAAACGAGCTAAATTCTATTTCGCTCGGTTTATAGTGTATTTGGAAGCGAATTCTAGGTGAGTCTTGATTTCATAAAATTTTTGGGTGATGATGATGTTAGCACAAAAAGAAGTGCAGAATGGTGATTGTTGTTTGTTGCTCCAGCGACTAAGTGTCGGTAAGCTCGATTTCGCTAAATCCCAAGAAATTTTTGGTGTGGAATAACAACTTGAAGACCCAAAACATTGTAAAAAGTGTAGAATGGTGGTAAAGACTATTTTGCACTACTTCTAGTACATAATGAAGACATGAAGGCTGAAAACACTACTTTTGGAGTGGAATGACAACAAAGGATGATTTGCACTAGCTTTGGTGTGGATTGGTAATTCTACATTTTGACCAAGGTAAAGATGATTTCAGAATACTTTTGTGTGTGGATTATGGTTTGTTTGAAGTTGAAAAATAGAAAAGAAAAGTTAGTGAGCAGATTTACAACAGACTGCATCCCACTCACTCGTTAGTGCATTTTACATCAAAATTTTATTCCATAGAATCAAGGCTACAAAAGATGGTATCAACAATTAAAAGGTGTAGAATAGCACTTTGGTATTTCCCCACCAATTTGTAGAATATTTTTGGAGGTTTAATTGTAGTTGTCCATAATGAAGATCAACGGCCTAAAGTTTGCTAACATTGTTGAAGTATTTAAAAGCAAATTCTTATCGAACCCGAGAGCAGTCAATTGGAGGGCAGAAATATGAAGCGTCGAAGGGTTTTCAAGAACAAGAATAAGAAGCAATTGTAGATCTACGATGGAGTGAGCTCCCAAGAATGATCAATGGATCGAATGCAATTTAAAATGACCTAAATACCAACTACCATCAATGAACCAGCAAGTTGTAGAGAGCCAAGCTACCATGGCGGATTACTCACAACAGATTTCTCGGACTTCATCAACTAGTAAGATAATGCCAACAAAACTCTCTACTGAGCTATAAATTTGTAATCTTTGTAATGTCTCCTTAATATTCTTTTATTTTACAAACTATAAATAGAGGTTGAACCCTCATTTTTAAGGGTCGACTCTAGTGTGTTTGCTTGCCCTACTATAAATATTCCTATGAGCTAATGGAAGGAGCATTACTCTGATTTTTGACTCAAAATTTGTCATCTTCATCATATTTGTGCAAGAGGTTCAAAGATTTGAGCTACATTTCTGTTAATACTTTAGCGTTAGTTCATTTCAGCTTATTGGATTACTAGTTGTGAGAGTAATTTAAATTTGTTCATGGTTAGATCTGTGTTAGGAATTTTATTTCTATTAAATCTAACTATTGGTCTATTCTACTAATTTGGATTATCAATATTAGATGTTGGAATTGCTTTCTACAATATATCTCTATTTATGCTTTAATGTATGAAGATTTTATGGGTTTGGGTGCTGTTAATCTTGAGTGATGGGACACTGGAAATAGTTTGTGGGAGATTTTTGTTGTAGTTGCCTATGCTATTAGCCTATCTGACCATTGTTTTTCATAATATCTCTAACCCTAAACCTTTTCTAACCCTTTTCTCAAAACCCTATTTGAGCTTTAATTATGTCAACACCATTTTAAGTTGACAAGGAACCAACCTACTCTGGAGGTTGGATTGAAGTTGCCTTTGATCCATCCAATTTTGAGTGTCGAGCTATGACTATCGGGTGTATGCCTGGATAGAAAATTGGAAGATAGAAAGTCATAGTGTCAAGTAAAACTTGATGTCAATTCGATGCCCAAAAGGTTTGAGAAAAGCTACCTTGTTCTTAACCTTAGGATATACTCCTAAGATGGATCTTTATGCCTTTAAGTGCTTACTAAACTCAAAATCCAATACATTCTTTAACAACTTAGAGAGAGGACCTTGTACTCATTTCAAGAATAGATTCTCCATCTACTCTTCCTACTGGGTATGTTCAAACTAAGATATATTTTTTATCTACCCCTTCTCAACAAGTACGATCAACTTTAACTAAGAACAATTGGTTTTGTAGAGGATCCCATACTGCTCTCTAAATATATTCTTCACCTATTATTTTTCCAAACATATCTCTATTCCTAATAGGTATGTCCAAGCTTCATAATTTCTACTATATGTTATATTCGCAATCCAGGTTTGCAAGGATCCATGATTAGTGTTCATAATCATAAAGAGAATAATTCAATTTTCAAAACATCACTATATGTATCTATCGCAGCCCAAGCTACACTTATTAGAACCCTCCCAAAGCCTACTTGCTTGGAAACCATCCTTCATTGTGGTTATAAGGAACATCAAAAATCTCTTCTCTAGTTAAATACCCCCAATGATGAATTCCACTTTTTATGAGTAAGATTTACATACGAGGAATATTTACATAACAAAATAGAAGTCCATCCTAGTCATTATTTAAGGGTTGAAAAAACATTCCATCTAAGTTTCATTGGCAACTTTAAATTCACTCTGGTATTCAAAAGTTGTATTGTGCACATGAAGGGTAACCCTACTATTTAGGTTACAAATAAGTAATTCCTCAAGGAAAAGGTATATATCCAGTTCATACAACCATGTATCGGTTTATTTTTACCAATTTGGATACCTTGATATTATTTAGGTCCTTGGCTAACTTTGCCTCTATACGTTATTTTTTCTTCATGATCCTTTGTAGCAGGATATTCCTCCTGTCTATGCTTAGAAATCCTATTATAGGAACTTGATTAATAATTTCCAATCATTGCTTTCATTGGTTCATTTGTTCCCTCTATTAATCAATTGTTCTTGTAGTAACTAAACTACAATTGTGAGGTTTTCTACCTCTATTGAAATTTCTTCCAAAAAATTTCTTCAGGGTCTAGCTTTTGCTTCATCATGCCTAGCTAGCCCTAGATCTTTAGAAGATCCTTTTCTTCTCCTCCTTGTCTTGATGCCATTTCTCTTTGTCATATCAAATATTTGGATAAGTAATAATTTATTTCAATTGTACTTTCAAATGTTGATTATATCCTCCCATAACTAACATAGATCATTAATGGTCACTGTCACACTTGTGTTCATACAAGGTGCCCTATTGGTTATGACCATTATTACCTTCCTAGTAATAATTAGGGTTACACTTGCCTTACCGTAAGGTGCCATTTTTCCTAAACACAAAGGAGATGATTTACTTTCTTTTATACTTATAGACTAACCCATTTCATCATATTTTATTTGCTAATGACTAAGGTTATGCTTGCTCTATGCAAGATACTATTTCTAGGTAAATTTGATTCAATATAAATCACTTGATAATAATGATGGTCATACTTGCTCTATGCAATATTCCATACCATAGTAAAGCTACCTTTCCTAGGATAAATCCTTAAGCAATTCTTTAGCTTATCCAAGGGAGTTTCTAGTCCTTCATACCTAGATATTATCTAAGAAATCTTATAGTCCTATAACCAAGTGCTTTGATTTCAAAGCACTGAGAGTTCAAGGTCTTCCCAAATTTAGCTTAAAACTAAGCAAGGGTTTGAATATGAAGATACCTTAATCTTTACACATTCAATAAAGTCTCTAGTCCATCATACCTAGATTTTATTTATATAAACATCAAGTCCATCAATCTACAACTTTGATACCAAATGTAACAACCCAAAAATCCAACCAACATTGAGAGAGAATTTTTTTTGTAATCGCCAGGGATCTATATCACCCCACATTACATAAAACATTCTATGAAGGTGTACACCCATCCCTACACCATACATAAGCTCATCTACATAAGTGTACTAAGCATACTTGCAAATAAGTAATTTATTTCATCTTTGTAATGAGCTAACTTATCCCTTCTTGTATTTATAAAGGGTACACCCATATCCATACCATACACAAATCCATTTGTGTAGGTATATTACACATACTACACATAGGTCATTAAGGAGAAGTTGTAAAACTAGGTTTATCCAAAATTTCCTTCTCAAAGGGACCCCATAATCCCTTATTCAACTCTCTCTCTAACTCTAATGAATAAAAGTCCCTCTTAGTAAGTAGGAGAAGATTCCAAGCATCACTAGAATGTGAAAACACTTCACTTCTTGGTAGGACACTTCTACTCCATAAGCATACATTGATAGATGTCATTCTCCAATCATCTAATATTCATTAGACCACTCATAAAGATCACTCGATCTTTCTTCTTTAAATAGGAATGCAAAAGTCTATCTATTTAAACTGATAAATCAAATAACGTCTACAACTAGTAAAAGATATATTCCATTTATCTAAGATACATTAAATGCAATATAAAAAAAAAGATATTTGAAACACATAACACATCATATATCCTAGGAAAGAAAGATATTTAAAACACATAACACATCATATATCCTAGGAAAGACCCTTACAAGAAAACCCAACTTCAAATATTTATTTTATTGCATAAGTTTAGTTATCTCTAGTACAAGGAATCCCATAATTTATTTTTCCAAAAAAATGCCAATACAAATGCATACGAACCCTTTAGTTCTCAAAACTCCACCATGAATTTTTATTTTAATATATTTTACATAAAAATGGAGGAATCCCATAATCCCCTCGAACGAATCTTGTATTTTTTATTCTAAGGATAGTTTCTCCCTTCTAATCATTTAAAAGAATAACATATTTCTAAAGGTTTAATGTATCCATAACATCAGTACCAAAATAATACATAAGAATCATTTCATTTAATCAGTTAAGATCCCATACTCTTAATCAATCAACCACTTAACAAACCACTTTTCTTAATCAATTAAGAGTCAATGCTCTTAGTTAATCAAGTACTTATCAAACCAATTTTCTTAACCAATTAATATCCGATACTTTTAATCAATCAAGTACTTATCAAATCCAATTTCCTTAACCCATTAAGAGCCCATAATCGTAATCAATCAGTACTTATCAAAATCAGTTTTCTTAACCAATTAAGATCTCATACTCTTAATCTTCAAGTACTTATCAAAACCTTTTTTCTTAACCAATTAAGAGCCCATACTCTTAATCAATCAAGTACTTATCAAAACCAATTTCCTTAACCAATTAAGAGTCCATACTCTTAATCAATCAAGTACTTATCAAACCAATTTCCTTAACCAATTAAGAGCCCATGCTCTTAATCAATAAAGTACTTATCAAGCCAATTTTCTTAAATAGTTAAGTCTATATTTCCTAAAACAAATCTACTCTTTAATATATAAGTTTAACCTTTAAATATTAGTAAATCAATCTACCTCGTCATTAATTGAAACACCTATATTATGATATTCTAAACATCTATTCTTTAATTGATTAAAAAAATTATCTTTCTATATTCAAAACATTTATTCTTTCATTGATTAAAACATATATCTTTCAATATTCAAAACATCTATTATTTCATTGATTGAAACATCTATCTTTCAATATTAAAAACATCTATTCTTTCATTGATTGAAATATCTATCTTTCGATATTCAAAACATATGTTCTTTCATTGATTGAAATATCTATATTTCGATATTCAAAACATATGTTCTTTCATTGATTGAAACATCTATGTTTTGATATTCAAAATATTTGTTCTTTAATTGATTGAAACATCTATCTTTTGATATTCAAAACATGTATTCATTCATTGATTGAAACATCTATCTTTCATTAATTGAAATATCTATTCTTTCGATATTCAAACATTTATATTTTAAAATTCAAACATATATCTTTCATTAATTGAAACATCTATCTTTCAAAACATCTATTATTTCATTAATTGAAACATCTATCTTTCAATATTCAAGCATCTATTCTTTCATTAATTGAAACATCAATATTTCGATATTCAAAGCATATATTCTTTCATTAATTGAAACATCTATCTTTTGATATTGAAACATCTATTCTTTCATTAATTGAAATATCTATCTTTTGTTAGAACATTCTTTAATAAAACTCTATTAAATCATTCTTTCAATAAAACTAAAGTCTATTATTTAATTAAATTATTATTTTTTTATTGGTAAGAGGGGTTTTGAAAGGATCCCGTAACCTTTTACAAAAAAATGAAGGTTGGGAGAAGAGTTCCCAACCAAAAAATAGTCGAAGAAACAGGTCCTTAGTGGACTATTGGAGAAAAATAGCTGAAAAAAAAGAGAATCCCACGCAAGAGTAAGAGAGGAAGCCACATGAGCAGAGAAGAGAAGTCCTCGTAGGGGCAGTAGATAAAATCTCATAGTTACACATAAAATTGAAAAGGATTTTTTTACACAGGATAAAACCTCATATTTACACACAAATATAAGAAGGGTTTTCTTGCATAGGAGAAAACCTTACAGATTTAGAAGGCCCAAAGAAAAAATAATGAAGCAATACAGTGCAAGGCCATCCATAAATGAAATAAGACCATCAATAAATTAATCAGGATCATCCACAAGAGAAACGAGACCACCCAAAAACCATCATAGGTCCATCTACAAAACAACCCAAGGCCATCTGCAAAATAGCCCAAGGCCATCTACAAAACAACACTAGACCATCCGCAAAAGCCTCCCTGAGAATTTTTTTTTGAAAAAGGTTTTCCCTAGGGAAAAACATAGTTTCAAAAGGCTTGAAACGTAGAAAAATCCACATGACCTCACAAAATTACAACACTGAGCAGATCCATAAAGATATTCCATGTAGGATCATCCATAGGCCTAAAAATGGAATAGCGAAAGGACATCACAATAGGCCATGTGATCTCCCAATGAAGAAAGGTGAAGCACAACCGAATAAAATATCTAGTAAAGAAGATGCCCCCAAAACAAGAAGAAGATCAAACACAACACAATGTCAAAAAGCCCTCCACTATAGCAAAAAAGGATCCCCCAACAAGATCAGAAAGAGTTGTAGGTAGGACCATCCACAAAGTACTCATAGATTTGCAATAAACCCTAACCCTACCACTATATGAAAATCCATGAAACTCTTCTACAACACAAAGTAGCACATGGTCTCCTCCAAAACCAGAAAAGGAAGAGAAAGAATTCATCAGAAACCCCTGGATACGAGCCTCGAACCACCAAACATAGGAATCACTCAATAATAAATAATAAATAGAGGCCTCCCCAAGCCCAGAAAAAATTAGCAAATAACCATATCGACAAGTAGATCGAAAGAAATGAATCCATCAGAAACCTAGAATCACTAGCCATGAACCATAAATAAAGGGAATCACTCAACTAGGAACAATCGGGGCCTCCTCCAAGTCTATAAATATGTGAATGACTATATCAACAAGCAAAACAAACAAAAAAAACCACTAGAAACACTAAAATTCTAGCCACGAATTGTAAACTATGGGAATCACTCAGTTGAGAACAAATCAAGGCCTCCCCCAAGCCCAAAAAAACTAGTGAAAGATCATCCCAACAAGTAGAATGAATTAATTGAATCCCACTCTGGAACAATGCCATTATATGGAGAGGAACAAAGAGTTTCCCCTATAGACAGTAAAGTATGTGGCCCCATCCCATGGCCAAAGAAAAAATTGCAAGAGCTCCACTAGCCCCCCAAATTGAGCAAGAATGGAAACCCCCCAAATTGCATCGAAAAATCAAGTTTGATTGACCACACATCACCACCCAAGAATACTTCTTGGAACACCTTAGAAAGATGTGAAAAAGGTCATGGAGGCCCTCCAGGCACTAAGCGAAGATAGGAAAGACCAAAAATCCTAGGAAAAATAGGATATTTGCCTAGAAATCTAGTGGAAAGTGGGAGATTTGCCTGAAAAACCCTAGGAAGAGCCAAGGAGGGAGCAATAATTTGAAAATGTGACCTCCCACCCAGAGCAGGAGGTCTCTTGCTCCACAATTAAATTATTCTTTCAACAGAATAAAGTCTATCCTTTAATTAAATCATTCTTTCAATAAAACTAAACTATGTTCTTTAAATAATGAAAATTTATCTTTCATTAATCATTCTTTCAATAAAATAGATCTTATTATTTTAAATAATGAAAACCTATCTTTCATTAATCATTATTTCAATAAAATAAATTTTATTATTTAACTAATGAAAACCTATCTTTCAATAATCATTCTCTTAATAAAGTAAAGCGTATTCTTTTAATTATAAGTTTAACCTCTAATCATATTAATAAATCATTTTTTATTTAATTAGAACCAAGGTAAAGAAGGTTTTTTTGGTTTGACAGCTAGGCACTTTATGGAAACATAGTCAACCTTCACCATCCACGTGGCACTCAACAACACCAAGGTAGAAATAGGGTAAGTCTATTAGCCAACAAACTACATAGTATAATGAGCCATGTGTCGGCCACTTGACCACAAAGTTATGGTTATTAACCACAAGGGAGTCTTACTCCCTTTAAGGCACTAAGTGCCTCCCACATATTCGATGTGGGATATATTTTAGGAGGGCTACCATTCGGCATTTCTACCCACACCCTCAAGAGGGTGACGTCGCGTAGCAGCATTGCCCTTGGCAAGGATAGTGATTATCCCCATTCCTAAGGTTAAACATTAGGAATGGGTTGTGATTCAATACATTGCCATGGCTAAGATCCATCCCCCACCACCAAACATAGGTGATATATACCGTCAAACAGGGGAAATAGGGTTGTAGGTTTTTCTTCAGATGTTCACCTTCCAGGATAAAGTAGCAAGGTGATTTTCTAGAATTTTGAGGCTTCAAATAACAAGCTACCTCTGGGGAACTTAGGAACCACCTCCATGATGATGCAAAAGATGCAAGGTCAATGCCTAAAATATGGAGGGTGAGTTTAAGACTCAGCTACAGAGCATTCAGGTCTATAACACCGACTCGAGATAAACAATAAATGACCTTCCACAACATCAACAAGAAAGGATCAAAAACAAGTTCAAGGGTGCTCTATGGAGTTGAATAAGTCAATCAATAGTGAATCAGTAGAGCTAAAAACATAGCAAGAGTGGTTGTGGTCTCAATTTAATAGCTACTCACAACTTATAATGCAACAATTATATCTATTGTTACACAGGAAATCATATATATATTTAATCATTAAACTAACATGATTTATGGTGGCTGCAAGCTATTTTGAACAACCAAACATGTACTATTGAAATCATCAACAAGATATTCATAGGGAGGTCCAACATGGTTCATCCTTATTTAGTATATTCTTTGAAATAGCCTCCAAGAGTTGAGCCTTTTCTTCCTTCTGACCATCGAGTCCCCCCCATCAAAAAACCAATCCCCTTCCACTTCTGCCCAAACATACTTATATAATGTTTTTTTTAATTATGTTGCCTCCTCCCTCCATAAAAAGGTAGGAAAAGTTTTATTCTTTCCTATATAAAAGGAGCCATCTAACAATATTTAATAAATAACTACCAAATTGAAGGCTCGTACTCTTAAGGCAACCAAGGTAGATATTTACATTTTAAAATTATTCTTCCAATCTCAAAATATTTTGTTTCAAATAAAAAATTCATTCTTTAATCTAAGCAAGAAGTTCTTTTTCCATAATATAATAAAATCATTAATTTTCTAATTAAATAGGAGTCCTTTATTATCTAAAATAGAAACATGATTTTCTATTTAAATAAAGGTTCCTCGCTATTTAAAAATGAAAATATTATTTTCTATTTAAATACAAGTCCCTCATTATTTGAAATAGAAACCAATTGTTACTTTATTTAATAAAAAAGGTAAAAGAACGGATTTAAATAGAACCTTGAAGCATCAATATATATACAGTAGTTCCTAACTAATTAATTCAATCAATTAAATGCATCATAACTAAGTATTAATCCTCCTTTATCAATGCACAGTCTATCAAGAAAAAGTCCTACTAGGGGGTTATGACATACTACCCCCTTGGGTTAAACATAGTCCTGTGTGTTTCTTGCAACTCAAAATGTTATTGCAATAAATATTCAAATAAACAAAGATAATTTCCTATCTAATATTATTAAGTTAAACAAATTATTGTCATCCCTCGATAATATCAATACCACTCTCACTCTACATGAGATGTTATTCCAAACATTGAGCAAAAAAATCAACAACATCCTTCTTCATACCTTCCTAGAAGAAGGTCCTTTCACATTTCCCTTCATATTTATACCTACAAGGTAAGATAAATAAGAAAACTATGCACTTATCGTATAATACATCTCCTTAGGTTACCAATTTTGGGTAAAAATATTTAATATTTAAAGCATAAGAGTCCATTCCTAAATCAAAATATTATTCTCTTCAAGATTTCTTCTATTTTTGCTTGAATTTTTGCTGCAACACTCATCTCAAGATCATATTTTTCTTTGTTTCGATTCATTACATCAATGTGATTTTGAGTAAAACTGCCACATTCCTTCTTCAAGATCTTGGGTTTGATCAGAACTACCTTGTTCTTAACCTTAGGATCTACTCCTAAGATGGATCTTTATGCCTTTCAGTGCTTACTAAACTCAAAATTCGGTACATTATTTAATAACTTAGAGAGATGACCCTATACTCCTTTCAAGAATAGATTCTCCATCTAGTCTTCCCATTAGGTATGTTCAAACTAAGGATATATTCTTTATCTACCCCTTATCAACAAGTAAGATAAACTTTAACTAAGAACTGTTGGTTTTGGAAAGGATCTTTTGCTCCTCTTCAAATAGATTCTTCACCTATTATTTTTCCATATATCTCTCTATTCCTAATAGGTATGTCCAAGCTTTAGAATTTATACTATATGTTATTTTCACAGTCCATGTTCACAAGGATCTATGATTAGTGTTCATAATCGTAAAGAGCATAATTCACTGTTCCAAAAATCACCATATGTATCTATCACAATCCAAGCTACACTGCTTAGAACCCTCCCAAAGCCTACCTACTTGGGAACCATCCTTCATTGTGGTTATAAGGAACATCAAAAATCTCTTTTCAAACTACAAACCCCCAAGCATGAATTCCACTTATTACAAAAAATATTTACATAATAATAAAGAAGTCCATCCTGGTCATTGTTTAAGGCTTGAACAAAACCATTCCATCTAAGTTTCATTGCCAGCTTTGAAGTCACTCCAATATTGAAAAGTTGTCTTATGCACATGAAGGGTAACCCTACTATTTAAGTTACAAATGAGTAATTCCTAAAGGAAAATGTATGTTTCCAATTCATACAACCATGTCTCGATTGATTTTTACCAATTTGGATACTCTGATATTCTTTCGATCCTTGGCTAGCTTTGCCTCTATACGAGCTTTCACCTTCATGATCCCTTGTAGCAGGATATTCCTCTAATCCATGCACATAATTCCTATTCTTGAAGCTTGAATAATAGTATTCCAATCATTGGTTTCATTGGTTCATTTGTTCCCTCTATTAATCAATTGTTCTTGTAGTAACTAAACTACAATTGTGAGGTTTTCTACCTCTATTGAAATTTCTTCCAAAATTTTTATTTGGGGTCTAGCTTTTGCTTCATCATGCCTAGCTAGACCTATATTTTGAGAAGATCTTCTTCTTCTCCTCCTTGTCTTGGTGTCATTTCTCTTCACCATATCAAGAATTTGGATAAGTAATAATTTATTTCAATTGTACTTCCAAATGGTTATTAGATACTCTCATAACTAACGTAGATCATTAATGGTCACTATCACACTTGTATTCGTACAAGGTGCCATCTTGGTTATGACCATTATTACCTTCCTGGTAATAATTGTTGGGACTGAAACTTATGGGATGTTTTATTGATACAAATGGGTTACAATATATAGGCATAAGCCTATATGAAACACATGACACTTGTCAAGTGAAACTGACAAGTGTCAAGGAAGGCATAGTATACATTACATTAATTCTAACATTCCCCCTTAATGTGCACTATCCTAACTAAAGAAAAAAACAAGTCAAAATTAGGTAACATTCCCCCTTAATGTTGACTTCTCTAAAAAAATTCTACATCCTCCTTTATTGTTGATTTGGTCTAGGCTTGTGCTCTTTGCACTTAGCTCTCAAACTATGAATACTGCTAGATTCACTATGTATACATCTAGGTCTATTGCCTTAGGGTCAACCACTTCCACGGGTCTGTTGCCACTGGGTCAGCCGTCTAAGTGCCTTAAGGTTATCATGGGTGCCTCAGGGTTAGCCACTTCTGGGTCTGTTGCTTCTGCAGGTCATCCTCAGAGGATGTTGCCTCTTGTAGATCACTGACTAGATTCACCACTAATATCAAATCCCTCCTCATGGTGAACTCAATCTAGAAGGTGTCGATATCTTCCAAAAATGCACCTTAATACAAAGGGAAAACAAGCCATATAAGAGTTTTGGTCTTTGTTGAAAATGCACTCAATACAATAAAATGAGCCATAGATCCAAATATGGAGGAGAAGAAGAAAGAAAAATAGAAGAGAATCTTCTAAAGTGTCTTCATCTGTAGTCTTCAGAAGTAGATCTGGAAAAAACTTGGATAAAGTCTACGGTGTCTATGTCTGTAGTCCCTAGAATAAGTGTCCTTATGGTAGTCACCTCATCTTACCGGTATGCATGGGTAACTAGCCGTTGCATCTACCAAGTAGAAAGAGGATAATACTAGATACTAGGTTCACTTACAAGTACCTTGGGAGTGTCGAGTACAACCGAGATTGCACTCCAAGGTAGAAACGTTTGAGGCTTAAAAACTCAAATAAAATTTCCTCAAGATTACAAATGGACACTACCAATGTGTCTGTCGTGGAAAAACGTTTCCAAAAACTATAAATACCCCTATATTCCACCATCAAAAGGGACCTTCATCATGTAGAAAAAACATCATGCCTATCTAAGGCAGCTAATTTTCCCACACAGGGGAATTACATGGGCCTTCTAGGCCATCATCAGTTTTAAATGGAGTACAATAAGGAGTCATGTGGGCCTTCCACTTCCACTTCCACTCTTCCATGTGGAAAAAGCATTAAAAAATAGCCAATGAGGCCATATAGTCGGCCATTTGCTCCCTTCCACTTTTAAATAAAACGCTCTTAAAAAAAAATTTCCCCATATTAAAAAACTTTACTTTACCCACTATCCTTGTGGGTGAAATGCATAAAACAAATACATTTAAAATGTTTTAGTGGAGGTCATTTTGAAATGCATATTATCATGCATGTGTAGCCCACTTCTCATGGGCTTGTCACCCATTTAAGACAACACATTTTCACCCCACTGCATGCACCATCGTCCAGGTCCAATGTGCTCACCATCAAAGAACCCCAAAAAAACTGCCACTAAACTGAACGAAAATAATTATATTATTGAAAAAATTTTGGCATCACTTGGCTTGGTGGATGAGATCTCTGTTAGTGCCAATATGCTTTGAGACTGTAATGTTGAGCGAGGCAGCGACTAACACAGACTATTGTTGTTCCGCTGGAAAATTGATGGAATTATCTCGTATGCACCACATGGGCCACCGTCACCTCCGCCCTCCGTTCGAGATAGCAAGTCCGCGCCAAGTGGCTACCAACCCAGCTGCACTCATTTTCCAGCTCGTGTGATCGAACCAAGAAATTTCCATAGGGATGGAGGTGGCGATGCTATCGAGGATTGAACTGGTGGGCCTGGCAATTATGGCATGATTTGTAAGACTTTTTTCTGTTGATCCGAAAGCCGCGTGATAACCAGCCGCCTCCTCAGCCTCAAAAAAATGTATGGGACTTCTTTGATATTTTAGAATACTTGAATAATCCCCCAGTCGGTGTAGCGAAGGAGCAATCGATGGTGGTACCCCAAATCAAGCAAGGCAAAGAAGAGAAATCTGCCACCACCTCCACCATTGCTTTAGCTTCTGCTGGATATGACCACAAAGAAGAGGTGGAGCAGGAGGACCACAATTATCATAGAAAAAAACCTATGGAGCACAACCACATGCACAGTCATAGTCAGAGTCACAGTAATAATAAGGTCATCATACACTACTGCAGGTACACAATTGCCTCAAGCTCGATCAATTTATAGATTTTGGGACGTTTTGATACAAAAAATTAGGCCTTGCTACACCATACGCCATCGAAATCTGAGTCTTTGACCTACACTTCTCTCCCTCTCACAGGAAAGAATAAAAATCTAAATTTTTAGATCAAAGGCCATGATTTTTCACAACTTTTCAAAGTTTTCGCTACCAAACGATATGGCCAAATCTATCACAAATGACCTACAATTGGAAAAAGAATTTTGCATGCCTTATACAAAATCTTAAGATAATCGCCTCCTTGCGAGGCATATTCCCCTCCTCCACTTAAAGAATGACGTCGAACCCGATGACACATGGTTTCCTCTATTGGAATTTGACACACATGCGATTCGAACCTTCGATCAATGACAAGGGAAAATGCTCCAACTCTTTTCTTCACATTCTTCCCCTCGGATTGTTTTTTCTTCTTCTTCATCATCGTCATCCTAGGAACCCACCACATTGTTGGCATCCTCGATGCACAATAGATTGGAGAGGTATTCATAACTGGATGAGACTGCACCAGTGAGCCCGTTGGACAACAACCATAGCTCTGTCAGGTTCCCCAGGGCTCCCGTGAGACTATCACTTAGGGTAGTGCAAGAGACCTTCTGGCTAGTGGTGAGGTTCAAGGGGCAGATTTCAGACACAACCTCATGGCCTCAATACTATGACTTATTCTTCAATTGGGTTCAAAGTCATGAATGTGGGTGTTGTCATCTGACTCAGAGGAGGGGAATTGTATAGTGGTGCAGACGATGAAGGCGGGCAAGAAGCAGCAATAGCACCTTCAAAAAAATGTGATTGAGTACACAAAAGGCATCTCTGACTTGGAAAAAAATCCTTTTAAGCTCTTTGGAATCAAAATCTTGCAGCACTAGAGAAAAAAAAAATCAAAATGCGCCTTCAATGCTGCAGCAATGCATGCCATAGCAGAACTTCATCCAACTTTGAAACTGATTCAAAATATCTGCCACCTCAACCAGGGCCTGAATAGAGAACCAGCAAAACTACACCAAGAACCCAATCTAAAAATAAATAAAAAAAATTCTTCATTAAAATGCAAGGATCCTTTCTGATAAACCAGATCGGTTTACACCGACAAGTTTAGAGCATACTCAGATTTTGCATTGAAAAAGGAAATGATGAGGGGGAAAATGAGGGGAAAGGATGAGGGGGGATTTCCCGAGGGAAATCCCCCCTCAAGCTCACAAGGCCAGAGAAAGCCTGGAGCTCTGATACCAAATGTTGGGACTGAAACTGATGGGATTATTTTATTGATACAAGATGAGTTACATATATAGGTAGAAGGCCTATATGATAAACTGACAAGTGTCAATATAAATTGACAAGTGTCAAAATAGAGGCATAGTGCACTTTAATTCTAACAATCACTACCCTTCTAAAAAGGGTTGTATCATCTATAAATTGTTGATGGATGATGTTCTTGATGTTATTACTAACCTTAATTCCACTTATAATCCCATATTTGTAAGCCTTCTTTAAGTTCCTACTCAAAACTTCTGCCATAATAATGAACAAATAAGGAGATAGAGGATCTCCTTGTCTAAGGCCTCTCTTGGATTTAAAATATTCATTACTAACCCATTGACTAACATTGAATAAGAAAATGTAGAGACAAAATATTTAATCGATCTAACCAATTTCCAAAAACAAAATTTATCTAAAATTGCAAAAAAAAGTCCCATTTAACCCTATCATAGGCTTTACTAATATCATGTTTTAAGATCATAGATTTCTCTTTTCTTGAAGCTACTGAATGTATAACTTCATGAGCTACTATGACCTCATCTAGAATTTGTCTTCCTTTCACAAATCATCCTTGCTCTTCTGAAATGGTTTTTTCTAACAATGGCCTTAATATATTCTCCATCACTTTGGAAATAATATTATAAGCCATATTACATAGGCTTATTGGTCTAAAAGAATAAAACAATTCAACATCCTTTTTTGGAATTTGGTTAAGATAAGTTGCATTTATTTTATAAGAAATGTATTGTTTTACCCAAGACTGTTCCACTACCACCAATAAATAATCCTTCACTATATCCCAATCATGTTGGTAAAAAGCTGCAAAGAGCCCATTTGGACAAGGGATTTATCCTTATTAAAAGAGAAAGAGCTAAATGAAATTCTTCTATAGTAATAGGCCCCATCAGTTTCCTATTGTATTTATTTTTTATAACTGAAGGAATGTCTTGAATAAGTTTATCATTAAGAACTTCAGTCTCCTTTGAACCTAGAATATTCTGATAAATTGAATTTTTCTCTTTTCTAATTTCACTTTGATCTTCAATCCAAACCCCTTATATAGATTTAATTCTACTAATTCTAGAAGATGATCTTTGTACAATAGCCATCCTATGAAAAAAAATTGTATTTTTATCTCCTTTTAACCAAGTTTGTCTTGATTTTAATCTCTAGAATTTCTCTTCCTTACTCAAAATATTATGATATTCACTAAGTAACTCCCTTTCCTCTAAGATTGTATTATTTTCATCACCTTTTTGAAATTTTTAAAGTTTATATTTTAGTTCTTCTTTCTTCTCAAAAATGTTTCCAAAGGTGTTCTTATTCCATTCTTTTAATCTAGATGTCATAGCTTTAATTTGATTTGGAAGAGCATACAACCCACCATTACCTAAATAATTTCATTTTTGAACTATCATATCAACAAATTGAGGATGGTCTTCCCACATCTACTCATATTTAAAATATGATCTTTTTTGAATTCACTTACCACCATTTTAACTCTTATTGGCTAGTGATCTAAACCAATCCTTGTTAAGGTATTAATTTTAGCACAAGTGCCTTCATCTAGCCAATGATATGAGAGAATGCACCTATCTAATTATTTTTCTATTAGGTTCTGGTATCTCCTGTTGTTGGTCCAAGTATAGTTGTCTTATTTAAACTCAACTTCCCATAGATTGTTGTTTTGAATAAAAGCTGAGAAATTTTTCATACTTTGGGTCAATTTCCTAATTCCCCCAACTTTTTTATTCAGCTTGGTTATGGCATTAAAATCTCCAATGATCATGAATCAGGTTTATTGGTATTTAATTATCATAAAGGCTTCAATACCACTCCAAAATTCTAATCTACCTGCTTGAGATGTAGGTCTATAGACATTGATAAGTATGAAGTGAATATCTACAAAGTAGCATGTGACTAAAGAGGCTATCCAATGCCTAGTTTTATGAATGGTTACACAAAAGGTTCTAAAAGGATTTCAACAAGTTATAATTCCCCTACCGCTTCTTCAAAATCCATAGCATCCCATTCACATCTTGCCTAAAATACTTTCATAGTTTTTGAAACTTCTTAGTTTATCATTTTAGTTTCCTGGATACAGAGAATACCAAGTTTATTACTTAAACATAGGTCCCAAATACACCTATACTTTGAGGGGGTATTAGCACCCCTTATATTCCATGATATGATAATCATGTCTCATTAGGGGCTTTTAGCCCCTCTTGTGCATTACCAATATCATTTTGTTATTTGGTAAAGAGAAGTTCAACCAACTTAGTTTGTGCTCCTTTCTCTATGTTAGCTCTTGCTTCCCTGGATCTTGCTTGATAATTTGAGGGTTTTCCTCCTTTTGCCTTACCTATATTAGGAGTAAATATTATTATTATATTCCTCAATATTCTTTCACAATTTTTTTCAACATATTTATCCTCTCTTGGCTCTATTATAGAAGCTTTTGACTTATCCTGCTCATTTTATAGTATTTTCTTATTAATGACAGATGTATTAACTTCTAAAACTGTATTTTATTTACCAATTATTTTCTCCTGAATGGTGCATGGTACTTCAAGAGAGTCTTCAAAATTTGATGAGACACATTCCTTAGGTTCATCGAGAATATTCTTCCTTAAATTAGGATCATACTAAATAGACGGTTCCTTGCTAATATGTTGAAATTGTTGTATTGTATCCTCGAAGTTTTGATCTACTTTTTTCTTCATAGGCTAAAGCCTCAAAATAATTGGAATATCTTCCAGTATCCTTCCTTATTGGTCTCCATAGTTCATTTTATTTTAATTTTCTGAATCTTTTTTTTGGAAGTTGAAAACCATCTTTATCCATAACCATTTGTAAATTTCTCTTACAATTTTCTACAAATGATTATGCTGGGATCTTCTTAGGGCATTATCTCTCAATATACCCTACCTCATGACATATTCTACATCTAAAAGGTATGTTTTCATAATATAAAGTTTGGTTCCACATATTATCCCCATACTTAAGAATGATTGATTCTGGTAAAGATTTACTTATATCAATCATGACCAATATTCAAGCATAAATAGCCCAAAATCCATCTTTTATTGTATTTGAAATCTCAATAAATTTTCCTAGAGATTTTCCTATTGCCTTGAAGGTATCTATTTATTAAAATTTAATGGGAAACCCAAACATCCTAACCCAGATTGGTACTAGGGATAGATTTACATTTTTAGGTGAAAAGCCTTCATACCAGTAGGTAAGGAATATCCCTGCTCTTCCTATAAACCAAGGACCCCATTTTAGAATTCTATATCTTTCTTCCATAGAACAAAAAATGTCTAGGAAGAAGCCTTTGGGAAGAAATGATAGAATCATTCCTAGAGACTTCCAACTCCTATCAATCCATTTTCTCAAGGCTAAAGCCCCTGGTCAAAACCCATTAAATTTACCAAAAACTGCCCTATATTGGAGCAATGAGGATCTCTCTAAGGTGCACTCACTAACCTCTACCACTAGGTATGAATATAAATAGATCCATGGAAAGGAAACAAAAACTCAAAATCTAATGAAATTTATCAAATATAATATTTGATAAAAAAATTAAAATTTTGTCATGCATAATTTCTAAGATAAAGAAAGGGAAAAAATAACTTAGCTGAAACATTCTTTGTCCAGATATAATGTCTTGCCTCACTGAAGCCCTAACCCTTCAATGCTCTTTCCATCATTTGAAACCTGCTTGGAAAATATTGCAATTTTATTTTTTGCGACTTGAAAAATTGTCACTGCCCTTGTTCCAAATGGTTGACTTCATAGGATTGTATCTCCCTTAATGTTACTTGGGATTTTGTGTATGACCATTTATTTTAAAACTATTCAAATTATGCACAAGTTGGTCCAAGAATCAGTTGAATCGGATAACTCTTCGCGAAGATATGGCTCCTAAAAGATGAGACATTTTTTAGGAAAAAACCCTAATCCTTCACACTTTGCAAAAAGAAGATAGTACTTTATCAAGATGGAAAAATGACTTCTTGATTAGACTAAAGAATGAATTTTTAATTTGAAGCATGATATTTTGAGTGGAAGAATAATTTTAAAATGTAAATATCTACCTTGGTCACCTTAAGAGGATGGACCTTCAATTTGGTAGTTATATATTTAATTTTATTAGATGGCTCATTTTTATATAGGAAAGAATAGAACTCTTCCTACCTTTTTGTGGAGGGAGGAGGTGGCAAAATTAAAAAATATTATATAATTCTATTTGGGCAGAAGTGGAAGGGGACTATATTTTGATGGAGGGACTTGATGGTCAAAAGGAATAAAGGGCTCAACTCTTGGATTTTATTTTGAAGAAGCCACCGAAGAAGGATGAACTAGGTTAGACCTCCTTGTGCATAGCTTGTTGATGATTTCAGCAGTGCATGTTTGGTTGTTTGAAATAGCTCGCAACCACAAAAAATCTTGCCGATTTAATAATTAATATATATATATATATATATATATATATATATATATATATATATATATATATATGATTTCTTGCATAACAATAGATATATTTTTTGTATTATAAGTTGTGAGTAGCTATTAAATTGAGACCATGACCATTCTTGTTGTGTCTTTAGCTCCACTAGTTCACTATCGGTTGACCGATTCAACTCCATAGAGCACCCTTGAACCTGTATTTGATCCTTTTTTTGTTGTTGTGGAAATTCATTCATTGTTTACCTCAATTCGATGTTACAGACCTAAATGCTTTGCAGTTGAGTCTTAAAATCACCCTCCCCATTTTAGATGTCGATCCTACATATTTTGCATCATCATGGAGTTGTTTCTTAAGTTCCTTGCAGGCAGCTTGTTCTTTAAACCCTCAAAATTCTAAAGACCACCTCATTACTTAACCCTAGAAGGTGAACATCTAAAGAAAAACTTGCAACCCTCTTTCCCCTATTCGATGGTATATGTCACCTATGTTTGGTGGTAGGGGATGGGTATTAGAAATGGTGTCACCTTAAATCAAAACCTATTTTTAAGGTCTAACCTTAGGAATGGGGGATAATATCTATCCCCACAAAGGGTAATGCCACCACACGATATTGTCGCCCTTCTGAGGGTGCAAGTAGGAAGGCTGAATTGTGACCCTCCTAAAAGATATCCCACATTGAAGATGTGGGAGGTAGTTAGCACCTTAAAGGGAGTCAAACTCCCTTGTGGTTAGTGACCACAAATCGGTGGTCAGGGACACCATTAAGCAGGGCTAATGCATGGCTCATTATACTATGAGGTTTGTTGGCTAATAGACGTGCCCTATTTCTACCTTGGTGTTGTTGACCACCATGTGGATGGCGAAGGTTTATTGTGTTATCGTTGAGCATCCAATTGTCGAACCAAATAGAACTCCCTTTTGTCTTGGTTCTAATTAAAAAAAAAATGATTTATTGATATGATTAGAGGTTAAACTTATATTTAAAAGAAAAAGTTTCATTTTTTTAAATGAATGATTAATGAAAGATAGGTTTTCATTATTTAAAGAATAAGCTTTATTTTATTAAAAGAATGATTATTGAAAGATAGGTTTTCATTATTTAAAATAATAAGCTTCATTTTATTGAAAGAATGATTAATGAAAGATAGGTTTTCATTATTTAAAGAACAAAATTTAGTTTTATTGAAAGAATGATTTAATTAAAGGATAGACTTTATTATTTTGAAAGAAGGATTTAATAAGAGAATAGACTTTAATTTTATTGAAAGAATATATTTTTTTTTTACATGGTGGAATCGGTAGCCACCATGAATCCAGGTAGGTTGTCCAAATTTTATGGCCGCCACAGTAATTTGCATTGTCCACCCCAGAAGCTGCCACATAGATCTCCGTGTAGTCTGCCCCTATAACCACCATGCCATGATCATTTTAAATCTTTTTTGCCACTAAAAGAACTTGGAAAGGGACAAGCATTCAGTCTAGCAAGAAAGAATAATTTATTAAAAGAATGATTTAATAGAGTTTTATTAAAGAATGTTTTAATAAAAGATAGATGTTTCAATTAATGAAATAATAGATGTTTTGAATATCGAAAGATAGATGTTTCAATTAATTAAATAGGTAGATTGATTTACTAAGTTTTAAAGGTTAAACTTATATCTTAAAGAGTAATTTTGTTTTAAAAAAGATAGACTTATTAGATTAATTGGTTAATAAAAATGACTTGATAAGTACTTTATTGATTAAGAGCATGGGCTCTTAATTGGTTAAGAAAATTGGCTTGATAAGTACTTGATTTATTAAGAGTATGGGCTCTTAATTGGTTAAGAAAATTGGTTTTGATAAGTACTTGATTGATTAAGAGTATGGGCTCTTAATTGGTTAAGGAAATTGGTTTTGATAAGTACTTGATTGATTAAGAGTATGGACTCTTAATTGGTTAAGAAAATTGGTTTGATAAGTACTTGATTGATTAAGAGTATAGGATCTTAATGGGTTAAGGAAATTGGCTTTTCTAAGTACTTGATTGATTAAGAGTATGGGATCTTAATTGGTTAAGAAAATTATTTTGATAAGTACTTGATTGATTGAGAGCATGGGCTCTTAATTGATTAATAAAAGTGGTTTGTTATGTGGTTTGTTGATTAAGAGTATGGGATATTAACTGATGAAATGAAATTATTGTTACATATTATTTTGGTACTGATGTTATGGATACATTAGACCTTTAGAAAGATGTTATTCTTTTAAATGATTAGAAGGAAGAAACTATCCTTAGAAGAACAAATGCAAGATTAATTTGAGGGAATTATGGGATTCCCTCATTGTTTATGTAAAATGGATTAAAAGAACAATTCATGGTGGAGATTTGAGAACTATAGGGTTCTTATGCATTTGTATTGGCATATGTTTGGAAAAAAGAATTATGGGATTCCTTGTATTAGAGATAACTAAACTTATGCAATAAAAGAAATATTTGAGGTTGGGTTTTCTTATAAGGGTTTTTCCTAGGATATATGATGTGTTATGTGTGTTTCAAATATCTTCCTTTTTTATCTTGCATTTAATGTATCTTAGATAAATGGAATATATATTTTACTAGTTGTAGACATTATTTGATTTATTAGTTTAAATAGATAGACTTTTGCATTCCTATTTACAGAAGAAATATCGGGTGATCACTATGAGTGGTCTAATGAATATTAGATTATTAGAGAATGACATATATAAATGTATGCCTATGGAGTAGAAGTTTCTTACCAAGAATTGAAGTGTTTGCACAGGCTAGTAATGCTTGGAATCTTCTCCTAGTTAGTAAGGACTTTTATTCATTAGAGTTAGAGAGAGAGAGAGTTGAATAAGGGATTATGGGGTCCCTTTGAGAAGAAAAATTTGGGTAAATCTAGCATAGCATACCTAGGATAGATGGATTTATGTATGGTATGGAGATGGGTGTACCCTTTTAAAAGATAAAAAGAGATAAGCTGGCTCATTACGAAGATGAGATAAATAACTTATTTACAGTTACGCTTAGTACACCTATGTAGATGGGCTTATGCATGGTGTAGGGATGGGTGTACACCTTCATAGAATGATGTATGTAAGGTGGGGTGATATAGATCCCTAGCGATTACAAAAAAAAAATTCTCTCCGGGTTGGTTGGATTTTCGGGTTGTTACACTAAGAAAGTATATTGTAATGTTTGTGAAATTATAGGTTATGTTATTGTGTATATTCTATTCAATATAAGAAATACACAATACCAAACAATGACAGTGCAAAAGGAGGAGAAAACAAAAAATCCAATACTTCAAAGAGTAGACAAATAGCAATGAGTGGTGAATACTAGAACAACCAATAATGAAGAAGGCAACAACATGGGAATTAAACTACAAGAGGTGGAAGTGAAAGACAATTGAAATATGATATTGAAGGAAGGTCGATTATATAGTGGAAAGATGTCAAAAGTGGGAATGCTTCACATACAATTGTATGGATGCTCCAACAGGAGTTGGAAGTAGTAATGCAATAATATGTAGAATGTGTAGACTTGGGAATGATAAGGAGGAAAACTATCCAAAGAAGGATAGTATGAGAAAATCACAAAGTGTTAATTTCATTGACATAAAGGAGCATCAAGTGGAACAACAACAAACACATGTTGGAGTGAATTGGGTACAAGCGTGGTGGATGGAGAAATAATTGAACCCCACCAAATAAGAGAAATGGTAGGAAGCACAATTGTAAATTAAAAAAAGAAATAAAGAAGACCAATCAAGATAAGGCTAGTCACAAGAAGTTGAAAGAACCCATCATCATAAAAGATAAAGAGATGTCAACAAAGCATTGGTAGCACAAGCATTGGATATAAATATTGTAGTGAAGGTATCTAGTTTACTGTACATGTGATGAGGGCATCAAATTCTACCTAGGCATTATTAGTTTCTATGATTCCTAGGTTAGTTTATTATTTGCTAATAAATTTGTGAGTCTTTTCTCATGTAGCCCTAGTGGGCATATGGTTAGCTACTTGTTAGGATTAGTTGGCAATTTGTTAGCTATTATTAGGATTAGTTGGCATATTTGTTATTTGCTTGCCTTCCTATTATTTTGCCAACGCGATCTCAGCGTATGGTTTGTATTTGGCATTTGGGTGCCTATTTAAACCCAAGAATTATCAATTAAAAGCGCATTTAGGTTTTCTTACCTTTTCAGCATGGTACCATAGTTTTATGCGATGGTTGGAGAGATAGTGTGAAGGAGGAGAGTAGAAAAGTCACAATGCCAACTAGAGACAAGGAAAATAGCAAAGGATCAGTATATTGACCTGCAAACTTGATTTTCGATGTTAGAAAGAAGACAACACTGATCTATATTGAGTTGTTGAATCACAAGTTGACACAAGTGATCATTGATGGGGATTCAAGTGTGAATATACTGCCTAAGAGGACATGGAAGAATGTGGAGGCACCATTCTTGTGGTTAATCAAATTTTGACTATATGGTGCACATTAGTATGATATTGGAATGAAAGGAGTTTTAATTATGCAAAGAGTGAATATTGTTGATAAAATGTTCATTTTGGACTTCACAAGTTTTGCTCTACAAAAAATAACGTATGATGCATTGTTGGGATGTGGATGGTTATGTG
The DNA here is from genome assembly GCA_028583015.1 of Wollemia nobilis. NCBI lineage: Eukaryota > Viridiplantae > Streptophyta > Pinopsida > Araucariales > Araucariaceae > Wollemia > Wollemia nobilis. The sequence goes on from JAQPPZ010000135.1 coordinate 14,498,548, forward strand.
GCAAAATTAAACTATAATTATTAAAAGGATCACATAAATTTTAAGAAATTCTAGCACAAGTATGTAATAAACATGAAAAATCAAATTGTTAGTGAAGAGTTGGCAACATCTAATGAATCTAAAAATTCATAGTCATAGGAAGAAGATCAAGCAATCAAACATACCAAATTGAGTGTTAGAATTGGAGGAGTGCATGGAGAATGAAGGGAACTCGGATAACAAACTTCTACATTGGCAAATGAAGACTATGAAGTTTTGCATCCTAACTGTATGTGTACAAATGCATAAGAGGACTTATAGTATGAAGAACCTCAAAGTGTGTATAAAGCAAAGGAATACAATTAAAGTGCCAGATCATACATAAAAATCAAGAAGAGGAAAATATGAACTTCCACCAAACTTTGTAGAGTATAATATTTGCCATGCCTAGATAACAAGAAGCCAATATATCCTTTTGACATGGAAAAAGTGGCAAAGGAATCTAACACCATAAAGTATGAAGGACTAAAGTTGGTGCAGATGAATCTTGATGAAGGAGAAAAGAAGATAATCCATTACGGGGATGAGTGGGATCTGGTTTTAACATTAGAAGATATTTAAAATTTTATGCAATACAAAAAGTATTTGCATGGACGTATAAGGACTTACAAGGGATTCCATCGTAGTTGTGTACATTAGATTTCATTAGTTCTAATCTTGCAAAATATAAGAAGAAAACCATACAAAATGAATCTAAAATATACATCCTTGGTCAACATGAAAATATAAAAGATGTTGGATAGTGGAATAACCTTCAAGGTGGCGATGACTGAGTGGGTGTCACCTATTATTATCATCTTAAATATGGAAAGTAGCAAAACCTACATCTATGTAGATTATAAAAGTTTAAATGCAGTGACCATCAAGGATCCCTTCCCAATACCTTTCACTGAATTGATCCTAGAGGAAGTAGCAGGTCATGAGATCCATTCACTTTTGATGGATTCTTAGGGTATAATCAAATCAATAAATCCAAGGAGAATCGATTGAAGACTACACTTGTAGAAAATGGGTTTATGCATAAAAATAAATGCCTTTTAGTTTGTGAAATATTCCTTCCATATTTTAAAGGATCATTTTGTATAGTTTTTAATAAATGTTGACAAGTGAGTTCAAAGTGTTGTATGATTGGTCATTATGCAAGAGAAAATACAAGCATTTGAAGGCATTGGAGGAATGCATGTGATTGTGCATAAATACTCGACAATCCTTAAATGTTAATAAATGCAAGTTTCTAGTATCATTTGGAAAGTTTATAGAAAATATGGTGTGCAAAGAGGAGTTGAAGACCAATCCTAAAAATATTTGCATTGTGATGAGCATGAAAGAGCCATATGATGTGAGCTCATTGAATTCATTCCTAGGGCATGTTGGGTACTATCAATGCTTCATAAATATTTTGTACAAGTTTCATTTCCTCTTGATGCATTGATATGCAAAGGTGTTCCTTTTAGGTGGACGAAGGTGCACCATAATGCCTTTGAGGAGTTGAATGTGAAATTGATTTATGTGCCCATTTGGTGTTTCTAGATTGGAACAAAAAGTTTTTATGTCCATACAGATGCATTAGACTTCACAATTGGATGAATATTTATCTAGGAATGTAACATCCCTCCAATTTAGCTATTACTCAGCTTGCTTTTGTCATTAAGATGTGGTACTACTGATGGTTTTGTGAATGCAGGGAAAGGTGATTGTCTCCAAACAAGCAAATCAGATGAACCTAGTGCCCACCTTTTTGTGGAAAGATAGAGGTTTTCCGCATGAGGTAAGGTGGGATATGGTGGGATGTGTAAGCAACACCATGACCCGTGAGTACATGGAAGCTAAAAAAAATGAATTCATGTAGTTGCATCCATGAAAAAGAAATATCTTTGCATTCTATGTCTTGTTGATTGCTGAAAATCAATATTTTACACTTAAAAATAATTGTCATGTTGTTATAGTATATAATTTATAAATTACTTAATATAAATTTAAATATATATATATATATATATATTACTTTATAATAATATATGCAAAGATATGCATATAAATATTAATGTAAATAAATTAAAGTTGGGTTACCATTTGGCATTCGATTGAGTGAGTTGGTTGCATGAATTCATCCACCTCTTCAGATAAGATTACTCCCTATTTTCGTGTGACGTGGTCTACTAGAAAGTATGCCACTTGCATTATCGATGATGTGACCCGGGTTCAATCCCCATGACAGATATGTATATGTATAAGAAGTATTTACTCAAAAAAAAAAAAGATAGATAGATTCCTCTCTATTTCTTTTTAATGTGTGTATGAGATAGTAAGGGTGTGATTACATCCATACACTGTTGGATTACAGAGGGAAAAGGATTAAATGACAAATGAGAAAAGCACTTAATACCCAGGTCAGGGTTTCTTTATCTTGGATGATTGTATGTTACTTTCAATGAAGTGTATTTGCATGCTACCTTCGTTTGATCGTGTTAACAATATTAAATATAAAAAAAAAGACTCATGAAATGATGTTTTGTTATCATTTTCTAGAAAAGATTTATGAGTGTCAAACTTATTTGAGTTATAAGCTTTATGAATATTCTCCAACCGCCTGTGTGTTAAATATGAAAACCACGTAGAGTAATCATTTAGGAATGCTTCTTATTATTTTATAGACTTTGGTAAAATACATAATCTAGTGTACTCTTGTGTATTAGTTTCTAGGTAATATTGAGTAGATTTTATTAAGAAAATAATTTTTTATGAATAATTCATTAGGGCTCTTCCTTTGGCAGGAGGAAGGAGGAGGGGTTCTGCAGGTGAATTCCTATGAAAATCTTTTTTGCTTTGTTGCATCCCTTCCTCAGCCCTGTCCCAGGTCCCTGATCCTTTTCTAGTTTCCCTAGCACCTCCTTTTCCCATCCTTTTTGGATGGAAAGGTGTTGCAGATGATCTCCTTTGGGGTGGGAGATCACTGTTCCATTGTTCTGCCCCTTTCCTTGCCCTTCAGTGGGAAAACCTATGTTCCACCTTTGCTCCATTGTCCTACCTTTTTCTATAGTGTCAGGGTTCTAGGTTGGATTTAGGTTTTTATTCCTGGGACTTTTCCTAGGTTTTCTTAGGTTATTTTTGGAAGTCTTCTTCACATCTACTCATTGAGGATATTCAGTGGTGAATGGCTGGGTCTGAGGAATTCTGGCTTCTTGAGAAGTTTTACACAACATCCTTTTGGTTAGAGGAGGGACCACGTGCTTGATACTGTGACTCTGCTCTTTGGATTTGAGGTGGTGGGTTTTGTAGGATTTTAGTTCCTTTCATGGCTTTGTAGCCTCTGGTTGTTTTGTTGTTGAATCCTTGTAGGTTCTCCTCCTTATTTCCTTGAAGCTACTTTTGGCGGGTCTGAGGAATTCTGGCTTCTTGAGCAGTTTTGCACAACATCCTTTTGGGCTTGTGGGGTTTCCCATGTGCTTTCTACTATGACTCTGCTCTTTGGGTCTAAAGTGGTAGTTCCTACGGGTCTCAATTTTTTTCATGGCCTTTGGGGGCCTCTGGTTTTATAGCTGCTAATTCCTTAAGGGACTTCCTTTTATTTGTACCTGAAGCTATTGTTGAAGGTTGTATGGGATGTATGGTTGTTGTTTTTTGGTTTGAGCTCTAACGTCTGCAGTCATGCCTTTTCGTGCTTCCTTCTTAGTGAATTCCTATGGCACTCTCTCGTCCTTTCCTTCAGAAGTGCTATTCTGCTACTACTGCTTCCTTTGCTGAGTAGATGTTCTTGAAGGCTTCCTTTTTGCATAAGGACCCTATGGCCTGGGGTGTTCCTTTTGCTATTGCACCACTTCAGTACCATCTTCAGGCTATTATTCCATTTTGCTTCATTTTGAGCTCCCCTACATGGGATGCTGGTTTTCTACAGAGCTTTGTTTCCCAAGGGTGGTTTCTGGTTTTCCCGCCCTTGGGATGTTTCAAATTTTAAATCCTTGGCTCTGTTTTCTTTTCCCACCCATGGGAAAGTTTCAAAAGGATTTTCGTGGTTAGGACAGTTTGGCGCTTTCTCCCGACCTTTTTCAATGCCTTGTGTTTCAAATTTGGGTTTCTGGCGGGCTTTCCCTTCCTGCCCATTTTTCCTTTGGCTCAAAGGAAGACATCTTCCTCTGGCACAAAGGATTGTGTGTTCCTTATTTTGTTCCTTTGGGCTGACCTTGCCTAACTTTTTGTCCATCCTTGGACAAATTCCTTTTGTTTCATTCTGATGTTTTGTGTTGTATTATGATCCTTTGTAATCAAGTTTTGGCATCTTTGACAAAAACCCACTTTTATACTAACAAAAAAAAAGAAATTTTTATTTATTTATATTTTTATATTTATTTTATTTTGAACCAAGTTTTCCATTCGAGAAGAGATATAGGATATGCACTACATATTTGTGTTTGTAAATGCATAAAGAAGCATATAGGGAAAGAACTGCACTCTGAAGCGATGTAATTAGGATTGATTCCTCTCCCAATGACTAGCTTACAATATACTGGTGCATCATATGTTTGTATGCTTGAATAGAACATTGAATTAGAAATCTGAAATGGTTAACTTACACCAAAAATTGAGGTTTAAGTCTCCAACTTTCGGTTGTGTGAGAGTGAGTATTGTAATTATAATAGTGATTTTCTTTTATATAAGAATCGATTAATTAAATGGGCCAACAAGCCAACGAATTTATAACCCAACAATTGAAATCCTAGTAAGTATATGTGTCTTGTTAAATGCCCATTGACATTAGTATGTTACCTCTCTTAATGCTTTTAGATCATAGTAGTAGATAATTATTATGTTAGTCAATCTAAGGAATAAAATTTCCACGATGATATTTAAAATTTTGGAACAACATTGTTCTGGATATATTTGGAACCTCCAATTTTGGTTACATATGAGCTTTGATGAGTTAACTATTTAGGTTTGATAATCTCTTATTAAACATTGACGATTTACTTTATTCTTTCATTTCTTATTAAAGTGAAAGGATAGGATAGATAAATTAAAAATAAACTATATATAGAAATATTATTAAAATTAGTATAACATTAGCATCTTTTGAAACTATAGGATAGGCTTAAACAGTCGCTCACAGTGATTAGAGAGTAACATTATCTTTGTTAAATATTATTTTATAATAAGATATGATTTAGAATAAATAACTTTACTTTAATTTTTTCTATGTAGAGATATAGGATTTATTTTCCATGTTAAATTTAGCTTTATAATGAAATTATTTTAAGTCTATAGATAAATATATTTAAATTTTCTTTTCAAAAGTTCATAGATAAAACTATTCCATTTATTTTGAAAGGCCACCTAATGGAAAGCTCGATTTTATGTTTTCATTAAGGGGTAACCTACATAAAGTAGATATTTTTTTTCTTGATAAAGGGGGTTGTACTCTGGTCTCCCACCCTTAAAAAATTACATCTCTCTTATTTACAGCTTGAGAGTTTACAAATAGATACACTTCTCATCTCAATTGAAATGCTATAGTTAGAAACCTACATCATTTTACATGAAATGTCTGAATTTTTTTTTCATTTTCTGGATCTTTTCAAATCTCTATATGAATATAATTACTGCATATTTTAGCATCTTTCTTAACATTTTCCTATAGCAGCCTTCACAATGCCAAAAATTCACCTCTACTATCTATGCCTTGCATCTTAGTAGAGTAATATTTCCAAAACATCATACTAACATAGTCTGCTTTACAAAATATGGATTGCTAGTTTCCTTCCTAAAACACAAGTGCAACCACAAAAATTATAATAAATAGTCTAAATGAACACATAGTATTGTTATAAAATAAAACATATATTACCAATGGAAAACATTAAAGTTAATCTTAATCATTAATTGATTTAGGCAATCAACAATTTTTGTCAGCTTCAACTAAACTTTCTACTTCCTCTAACCATGGAAAGGATATGTTAACTTCATGATACTCAATAAAAACCCCTCTATTGGCTAGCTTATCTGCACATTTGTTTCCTTCCCTTAATATATGTGTAGAATTGATTTCTTCAAAATCTTTAGCAAGATCTTGAATTTTCACAATTATATTTTGTATGTTCCATGGAGCCTTTTCTTTCCTCATAATTACATTTATTACTATGAGAGAATCTCCTTCCATCCAAACTCTATTCCATTTCATTTGTTTACATATTTTTAACCCTTTTAAAGCTTCCCAAGCTTCAACTTCATTATTTATCTAAAATCCACAATTGAAAGCATTATGAGGTAAAATATCTCCTCTATTATTTCTAATTATTCCTTGTCCTCCTAATGGTCCTAGGTTTCCTTTAGATGATCCATCAAAATTCAATTTAACCCACTCCACATCTAGTGGTTTCCACTTTATATTCTTTACCTCATTTTTGCTTCTCTTGTAACCAATATCATAATTCCATTTAATGACTTGACTCCATCTATCAAGACTCTCTGCTTCTAAATTAGGGATTGGGTGAGCTGATAGGGTTGGTTTAGACTCCTCTATGGCTAAACATATCTTCTTTTTCATTACCTCTAAACTGCTTTTAGTTCCTTTAAATATTCTTCTATTCCTTTCTAGCCATATAGTCCAAAGTATTGTATCTTTTGATATATCCCATATTGTTTGTAAAACCTCACTTTTATAAGTGCTCTGCCATTGCTTTAACCAATCTTCAATTATTTTATTCATCACTATGCATTTACCAAACATATTAAGAATCTGTTTCCATAGATTCCAAACTACTGAGAAATATCCCAAGAGATGGTCAATGCTCTCCTCATCCTCATTATAGAAAACATATTTAGAAGGGCCAAGAAAACCCATTTTCATAAGGTTATCCCAAGATAAAATTCTTCTATGACCTACTAGCCAAAAACATATTTTGAATTTAGGAATACTTGGGCTATCCCAAATATCTCTCCAAATTCTAGTGATATTATTATGTTGGTGTTGAAAATTATCCACTTCTTATTGTGTATTCTCCTGAGTTGTTCAACTCTCAAATCAATTTATCCTTGGCACCCCTTGAAATAATAATAGTTATCTTTCCAATCAATTGCCTTCTAGCATCAATGTCTTGTATACTTGTAAAAAAATATTCTTCCATTTGTTTCTTCCTTCTCGATCATTGTACAAAATGTTTGAAACCCTATCTCCGCATTTGTCTTGAAGCAATATCATCTAAGGTTTCAAAACTGGATCTAAATTGAGTGGTTTTTTATCACACCATGTATCCATCCAAATAGAAAATTTTTCTCCAATTTCCAGCACCCATCTTAAACCTTTAATCATAATATCAATAGATTTTTTAAACCATTCCAAAGAGCAGAACCATTTGGAAGAGAATGCAGTAAATATTAAACTTGGGTCATTGGGATCAACATACTTAGAATAATTATTACCCATTTTCTTTGACTCTCTTTGTACAATCTCCAGATAAATTTTCCCCTAAGAGCTAAGTTTGCATTTGTAAGAGCTCTTAAACCAAGACCTCCCCTAGTTTTGTCATCATACAACTTGATCCATTTCACCAAAGAAAATTTCCTTTTGTCATATAAACCTGACCATAAAAAGGATCGCATAATATATATTAAACTTTTTTCAATTGATTTTGGCAGAGAATACAAAGACATATAATATGTTGGAATGTTTTGTAAGATTGACTTAATTAATTGCGCTCTTCCTGCTAATGATAAACATCTACCTTTCCAAGATGGAAGTTTATTTTGAACTTTACTAATAACTAGATTCCAAAAATCTATCCTCATTCTTCCTTAAAATAAAGGCATCCCTATAGGTTGTAAGTAAATTTGCCTCCTCCATTTGAATCAACCTATAAATTCTTGCTTTGATATTAGTAAGAGTGTTAAGAAAGTAAAATTTAGATTTAGTCCAATTAATTATTTTCCCTGAAGCTCTTTTGTACTCTTTTAAAAAGTTAGTTAAAGCTTTGACCTCATTTATCCTTACCCTTCCAAAAAGGGTTGTATCATCTATAAACTGTTGATGGGTGATGTTATTGATGTTATTACTAACCTTAAGTGCACTTATAATACCATATTTGTAAGCCATATTTAAGTTCCTACTCAAAACTTCTATCATAATAATGAAAAAATAAGGAGATAGAGGAGCTCCTTGTCTAAGGCCTCTCTTGGCTTTAAAATATTCTGTCACTAACCCATTGACTAACATTGAATAAGAAACTGTAGAGATAAAAATTTTAATCCATCTAAACCATTTCTTCCCAAAACCAAACTTATCTAAAACTGCAAAAAGAAAGTCTCATTTAACCCTTTCATAGGATTTACTCATATCAAGTTTTAAGATCATAACTTTCTCTTTTCTTGAAGGTACTGAATATATAACTTCATGAGCTACTATTATCCCATCTAAAATTTGTCTCCCTTTCACAAATCCTCCTTGCTCTTCTGAAATAATTTTTTCTAACAATGGCCTTAATCTATTTGCCATCACTTTGGAAATAATATTATAAGCCATATTACATAGGCTTATGGGTCTAAAAGAATCAAACAATTCAACATCCTTATTTTTTGGAATTAGGGTAAGATAAGTTGCATTTATTTTATAAGGAATGTATTATTTTACCCTAGACTGTTCCACTACCACCAATAAAGAATACTTCACTATATCCCAATTATGTTGGTAAAAATCTGTAGACAGCCCATCTGGACCAGGGGATTTATCCTTATTAAAAGAGAAAGAGCTAAAAGAACTTCTTCTAGAGTAATAGGCTCCATAATTTTTCTATTGTCTTCATTTGTTATAACTGAAGGAACATCTTGAAGAAGTTTATCATTAAGAGTTTCGGTCTCCTCTAAACCTAGAATATTTTGATAAACTAACTCAACCTCTTTTCTAATTTCACTCTGATATTCAATCCAAAACCCTTCTATTGATTTAATTCTACCAATTCTAGAAGAATATCTATGTACTATAGCTATCCTATGAAAAAAATTTGTATTTCTATCTCATTCTTTTAACCAAGTCTATCTTGATTTTAATCTCTAGAATTTATCTTCCTTACTCAAAATATTATGATATTCACTATGAAAATCCCTTTCCTTTGAGTTTGTATCATTTTCATCACCTTTTTGGAATTTTAAAAGTTTATCTTTTAGTTCTTCTTTCTTCTTAAAAATGTTTCCAAAGGTGTTCTTGTTCCATTATTTTAATCTAGATGTCATAGCTTTAATTTGGTTTGAAAGAGCATACAACCCACCATTACCTAAAGAATTCCACGTTTGAGCTATCATATCAATAAATTGAGGATAGTCTTCCCACATATGCTCATATTTAAAATAAGATATATTTTTGAATTCACTAACCACTATTTTAACTCTTAGTGGCCAGTATTCTAAACCAATCCTTGTTAAGGTATTAATTTTAGCACAAGCTCCTTCATCTAGCCAATGATTTGAGAGAGTGCATCTATCTATTTTTTTTTCTATTAGTTTTGGCCTCTCCTATTGTTGGTCCAAGTATAGTTATCTTCTTCAAACTCAACTTCTCATAGATTGTTGTTTTGAATAAAAGCTAAGAAATATTTCATACTTTGGGTCAATTTCCTAATTCCCCTAAATTTTTCATTCATCTTGTTAATGGCATTAAAATCTCCAATGATCATGAAATGGGTTTCTTGGTATTTATATCTCATAGAGGCCTTAATCCCACTCCAAAATTATAATCTACCTGAATGAATTGTAGGACCATACACATTGATAAGGATGAAGCGAATATCAACAAAGTAGCAAGTGAATAAAGAGGCTATCCAATGCCTAGTTTTATGAATGGTTACACAAGAGGTTCTAGAAGTATTCCAATAAGTTAGAATTCCTCCTGCTGCTCCTTCAGAATTCATAGTACCCCATTCACATCTTGCCCAAACTGCTTTCATAGTTTTTGAAACTTCTTTTATCATTTTAGTTTCTTGGATACATAGAATATCAGGTTTATTACTTAAACATAGGTCCATAATACACCTATGCTTTAAGGGGTATTATCACCCCTTATATTCCATGAGATGATATTAATATCTCATTAAAATATTTTGGTCCCTCTTGCGTAATACCAATATCATTTTATTGTTTGGTAAAGAGAAGTTCAACCAAATTAGTTTGTGTTCCTTTCTCTATGTTATCTCTTGATTCCCTGGATCTTGCTTGATAATTTAAGGGTTTTCCTCTTTTTGCCTTGCCTATTTTAGGAGTAGGTCTTATTATTCTATTCCTCAATAATATTTCACCATTTTATTTTTCAGCATATTTATCCTCTCCTGACTCTATTATAGAAGCTTTTGACTTATCCTGCTCATTTTCTGGTATTCCTTATTAATGATAGAGGTATTAACTTCTAAAACTATATTTTATTTACCAATTATTTTCTCCTGAATGGTGTATGGTACTTCAAGAGAGTCTTAAAAATCTGATGAAACACATTCCTTGGATTCATTTAGAATGTTCTTATTTAAATTAGGATCATATTGAATATACGGTTCCTTTCTAATATGTTGAAATTGTTGTCCAGTGTCCTCTAAGTTTTGATCTAATTTTTCTTCATAGGCTAAAGCCTAAAATAATTAGAATTTCTTTCAGTATCCTTTCTTATTTGTATCCACTGTTCATTTTATTTTATTTTTCTAGATCTATTTTTTGGAAGTTGAAAGCCATCTTTATCCATAACCATTTGTAAATTTCTCTTATGATTTTCTACAAATGATTTTGTTGGGATCTTCTTAGGGCATGATCTCTCAATATGTTCCACCTCATGACATATTCTACATCTAAAAGATATGTTTTCATAATATAAAGTTTGGATCCACATATTATCCCCATACTTAAGCATGATTGATTCTATTAAAGCTTATATCAATCATGACCAATATTCGAGCATAAATAGCTAAAAATCCATTTTTTGTTGTATCTAAAATCTCAAGGAATTCTCCTAGAGTGTTTCCTATTGACTTGAAGGTATATATTTCTCAAAATACAATGGGTAATCCAAAAATCCTAACCCATACTGGTACTAGGGATAGATTTACATTTTCAAGTGAAAAGCCTTCATACCAACGGGTAAGGAAGAGCCCTGCTCTTCCCATAAACCAAGGACCCCATTTTAGGATTCTTTCTCTTTCTTACCTAGAACAAAAAATGGCTAGGAAGAAACCTTTGGGAAGAAATAATAGAATCACTCATGAAGACTTCCAACTCATATCAATTCATCTTCTCAAGGTTGAAGCCCTTGGCCAATACCCATTAAATTTACCAAAAGTTGCCCTATCTTGGAGCAATGAGGATCTCTCTAAGGTGCGCTCACTAACTACCACTAGGGATGATTCTAAGGATTTAACTATAAATCGATCCATGGAAAGGAAACTAAAACTCAACATCTAATGAAATTTATTGAAAATTTCTATAAAAATATAATATCTGATAAAAAATATATAAAATTTTCATGCACAATTTCTAAGATAAAGAAAGGGAAAAAGGAACTTAGTTGAAAAATTATTTATCCAAATAGAATGTCTTGCCTCACTGAAGTCCTATCACTTCATTGCTCTTCCCATAGTTCGAACCCTAGCTGGAAAATATTTGCAATTTCATTTTTTACGGCTTGAAAAATTGTCACTACCCTTGTTTCGAATGATTGACTTCACAAGATTCCCTCAATATTGCTTGAATTTTTGCATATGACCACTCATTTTAAAGCTATTCAAATTATGCACAAGTTGGTCTAAGAATTAGCTAAATCATATAACTCTTCATAAAGATATGGCTCCTAAAATATGAGACATTTTTTAGGAAAAACCTTAATCCTTCACACTTTGCAATTTTATTTTTGGCAATTTGAAAAATTGTCATTGCCCTTGTTCTGAAAGGTTGACTTCACAGGGTTGTATCTCCCTCAATATTTCTCAAATTTTTGTACATGACCACTCATTTTAAATATATTCAAATTCTACACAAGTTGGTCTAAGAATCAGCTGAATCAGATTACTCTTTGCAAAGATATAGCTCCTAAAATATGAGATATTTTTCAAGGAAAAAACCCTAACCCTTCACACTTTGCAATTTTTTTTCATGATATTAGCTCCTCTTTGTAGAACCTACTAGCTAAGTAGATATTTATATTTGAATCACTTAATTGTTTATTTTAATATGAAATTTGATTTACCTATTTTATTTATATTAATAAAAAATTTTGGACTTATAAAATAAATGTGAGCAAATGAAATCCTATTTAGAAAGTTAATTAGAGGAACCTTTCATACTATACCTTTCTTTATTTCTTAGAAATATGTTCATCGGGAAGGATGAATGGAAACCTTACAATGTAAACTAATATCAGGAAGGATTGTGAGATTATAAACACTCAACATCGATAATTGTAGGAAGGACAATTATTGTTATTTTGGGGCGGTTGCACTCCTAATGGGAAGGGTTAGGACAGGAAGGTTAAGAGGAGTGGAATGGGACGTTGCCTCTAAGTCATCGAATGAGTAGTACAGTGAGGGATATCTTACCCATTGAAAAAATGGGAGTTTACTCAATGATGAGATGGAATGGGATATATTATCATTAGCTGTACAATGACAAGTGAAACTTGGAACCAAGTTAGGGCATTGGTGGACCTTAGTCAAATATAGGGAAGGTGGACTCTCGGCTAAGCACAAGGTATAATTATGCTACTTCATTGTAGGTATAAAAACCTAAGATATAAAATAGGCCAAAGGAACCTAAGTCCTCCTTGCTATGGGATGGGGAATTATGCATCCACCCTCTAGGTATTATGGATCCTAGAGGACAACCCCAATTGTGAACTTGGGTTCTCGGGATGAGAGGATAGGTTCACAACAAGGCACCTTTCTACGGGATCTGGCTAGTCTTGACCACTTATGTGACCATATACAATGATCAATATACCCAAATGTGTGAACTCTATACCTCGTACTAATAAAATGTTGGGTGATCATTCAACTTTCTCCTTATGTTATGATATGTAACCTTACAACTAGTCAAAATTTTCACTTTGAGAATCCAGTGGGTAGGACTGAATTAGATAACCAGGTGGGTTAGAACTAGGTTGTTACAAGGAAGAAAAATGGGTTGGATCAACCCATATATTTTTCAATTTGGTTGTTGTCATGGGAAAATAATATTTACAACACAAGGGAGCAAGAAGCATTGAGTATAGTATACATTACTTGCTTGCCGACCCTTTTGTATTCTAAGTGGATCATCAAACACAGTTGTATTTAGTCAACAAGCCAACCATGCATGGATGAGTTAGTAGGTGGCTTGTAATATTGTAAGAGTTCATGTTTTGGATGGTGGTGAAACCTAGGTAGAAACACACAATAGCGAGAAGGTTGTCAAGGATTCACTCAAGAAAACCTATTAGATGACTTTCAAATGAATTTTTAGATGCTTAGTTATTCTATATCACCATCCTACCTCTTGGATAAAATATAAGGTGCATTTCACAGACTAGGAAAATTTTGGATGACTAGGATTTCTCCCAAGTTCAACCTTAGAAGATAAACTCCTTATAATGCTTTTAAAATTAAAATAGGGGTTTAAATCTAAAGAAATAAATTAAAGGGTTAGAAAGATATAAGGGTTAAAAATTTGCTTAAAGGTAAATAGGTTATAGTATAACAATGGTGACAATATACAACATAAGAGTCTTACACAATCAAATTAGAATGCAGCTTAGTAGACCAACCATAATTGAAAGTATTTACAAAATTCATTAATCACTAGTTATATTCCTTAAAAATTCCAAATACCCCATGTAAAAAAATCCAATTAGTGATCCAAAAAGTAGAATTCTCTTTAGCATAATTCACTAATCACAAAGTGTAACAGAAATGTATAAAATAATAATAATAATTTATAAAAACTTAAAAATGCAATCACAATGGAGGCCAAAAATTTCACTTTTCATTAATTGACAACAATCATCATACAATATACAATCAAGCAAATGTTATAGAGTCGACCCTCATTATGAGGGGCATTGAGCTATTTATAAGCTGCTACATGAATCTTGCAGCTCAAGATTTCATGTCTATTATAGGTATGTTAGAAATAGCCTAGCAAGAAATGCTCACAAGAGTAGATATCATTTTAATATTTTATGTGAGTTAAATGTTTGCGTTATTGATGTGGTTGATCTAGATTTTTGCTTGCACCTTTGGATCATGTGCATCTTTAATTTGGTCTATAGATATTCTAATATATTATTCTACAAATTGTTTGGACATTGTAATTGCATGTCGCAAATATTTTCAAGCTCAACGACTTTGGATCGAATGGCTAGAAAGCACCAAGGTGGTTACAACTTTTAATAGGAGCAATTTGAATGAAAGATACATTTATGGGTGATTTTGAATCAATTTTAGAGTTTGAAATGACATCGAGCTCTTTCATTTGTAATAGATGCCTTTTTTAGATGAAGTCGAGGTTCTAAAGGTACTGTGCTAATGTCATCCCCTTAGAGAACATAATTTTTTGCTTTGATTTTGTATATTTTTAAATTTTTATAGCACTTTTGCTAATGTAAGCACTTAGAAAACTTGAATTTACATTTTGTTTTGGTCTTGAGCTAAAGGTAAAATCACTTGGTCGATGTCAAAATTGCACCATCCTGATTTCCTTATTTGCGATGCTTTTACATTTGAAATATGACTTGATCCATTTTAGCATTTTGACACACTTGGAATTTCGTATCCCTTTTACTAGTATCATCACTTCTAAAAATTCAAAATTGCTCAATTTTAGGTTTATGCATTATCATAACTTTGTGGGACTTAGTTTGTTTTTATTTTGCAAAATACACCTTGCTTTTTCCATGATCTTGAGCCCTTTTAAAATTGCTTAATCACTTTGAAACATTGCTTTAGACTTATGTATTTGAATCTCTATTGTCTTGAATGTGCTACTATGATGGTTAGGCCAACCTTGGGGTGATTTACCTTAGAAAAATTTGAGCAATATTTTGGAAAAATGGTAAGTTGTCTTGGTTTTCAAGGGATTAAAAATGTGGGCATTATTTTGACCTACATTCTTTGTACCTCCTAGGGGTTTCTACTTGTAGAATTTAAGGACCTAGAAAGACTTGGGTATGGAGTCAGATTTTTAGAAGATAGAAGAATATCAAAATTAAGGGAATACAATCATGAAAATAAGGGTGATGGTTGGTGATAATGGATAATTTAGTTGAGAAAATTAAAATTGACATGGAAAAAGAATCAAGAAAAATCAAGAATCGACAAAAAACGGGGAAAAGCGTCAAATTTTCATTAAAACAATCAAATAAAATGTAATTTTTCATTGAAAAAAGATTTTTCATGCATATCACAATTATTTTGAAAATAATTAGCAACAAAAATCGATCAGGTTGTGAATCGGGAAAAATCGGCTCGAATCGAGAATTTTTGTAGGTTTTCTCAACTATGATGGATTTTGTATAATGGAGAGTGGGAGAAAAAATAAAATGAGGAGGTAGTTTAGTGAAGTCCATGCAATGGTGGAATGGACAAGGAGGAATAAAAGTGTAGGTGAATGGGATACAAAAATGGAAAGTAGAATGAAATATGGAAAGAAGAAAGGAAGGGAAGAGAAATGGAGATACTTGGTTATTGTTACCCTTTGCAAAAATGAAATCCTTCTGAGTATAGTCCACCATAGGGAGAAGTTTCTTTAGACCTAGGTAAAATACCTTAGGTAATTTATCCAAGCAATTAAGGATTGTGGTCTTCTATTGCTCTTTGCTTTCTTCTTATTTACAAGGCTACATGAAAAATCTTCTTTGAAGTTACAAACTATTGTACAAGTCTCTCCAAATTCTCTTGAACTATGCATGGTAATCTAGTCACTTACTTAGCTCTAAGCTCTATTCCAACACTACTTTGTCTTATCCTAAGCTTTCTTTTCTACTTATTTGTAGCTATACCATCTAATTCTTGTGATGACAATAGATGTCCTTTTCTAAGAAGACACACTTTCCCAATACTTTTGTACACATTTGCTTTTTCTTAGATAATAGCTCTTCACCAACTGGATCTTTCTTTTCTAGTTTTCTTGCATTATTGGGGTGTTGAGGTGTCATGTTGTGGTCCATATGTATCCTTTTCTTTCCTTTGTGTGTCAATTATCTTCTAACCATATTCTTCCCTTATAGTTTCAATGATTAGAGCTTTTGTGGCTTCATCTTGCCTTATTTTTTCATGTGTTGCTTCTATCAACTCCTCTTCTTGCTCTTCTTCACTGGATTCTCCATCATTAAATATATCTTCAATATTCTAAAATATTTGGCATGTGGTGTTCCATATTTTTGGGGCCAAATATTTGATTATCTTGACCTTATCATTTCTCATTTGTAGTTTAAAATCCTTTTTTATATGATGGGTCCTAATATCTTCTAGCAATTTCTTGGATTTTTGTTTGTATTGTAGTTAGCTTGCTTAGAAATCCAAAAACTTGAGCTTTTGTTATGGTATATTTCCATTGGTTTAATTCTTTCTCACTTCTTACAATTAGTTTAAATTGGGTCTGAAGCTCTTCCCTAGTGTGGAATTGGATTTGTTCATCCTAAAATCTTGGAATTCCAAGACTTTCAACTTCATATTTTGGGGCTAGCAATTTTTAGCTTTTATCATTAAATTGTCTCTCATCTTCCATCCTTGTTGGACTACTCTGTCTCCTATTAAATTACAGGTAATTTATATTGCTAATTTCTCCTCTCTATCATGAATACCCATAGCAAATCAACTATTTTCTTTGTAAATCTAAGAAGGGACTCAAATTGTTCTATTGTGTCTTCTAACTTAGCTTGAGCTTCTGTTAAGTCTACCTTTGCAACCTTAATGACTTCTATGCTAAATATCAAGTAGTCCACAATCAGATATTCTTTGAGAGACTTTTGGAGGATCTCATTCCATATTTCTCTTTTTATTTGCATTAACAACTCCTAGGAGAAATGATAAGCTTGATTTTTTTCTTTCTTGCTCTAGCTCTGTACTTGAGCTTGCAAGACATGAGTCTTGCCATATATTTCTTATAGTTATGCTTGAGTTGAGTCTTTCATGAGGGTTTTTCATAACTTGTGGATATTATTTTGCAATGATTCTTCTCATTTTGTTCTTCCTTTACCATTTCTTCCAAGATCTTTATTTTCTCCACCATCTTGTTGTATTTGCTTCTTAGCTTATCACCCTAGAGGTACATTGTGTTGAATTGAGTTTGAGTGCTATGCAATATGTCCTCCAATAGAACTTTGGCAATGTCTATTTCTTGTGTCAACATGTTATAGTCCTTCGATGTCATTTGAACTCAGGCTTATCAACTTTTGGGATAACTACTACCTTTAGTTGTTGATATGTGGTTGGATCAACCATGTTCATTAGCCTTGGAGGTGCCCTCTTCTTTTTTTTCTTGGAAACTTTTATTTCCATAATTTTTGAGCATTTTGATCCATGAATTTGAGTTTATTGATAGTGACTACAGATGGGTGTTTGGAATGTGATTATGTCATGAATATGGGTTGGAGAATGGGAAATGGAGATGAAAGAATTTTTTGGAATGTTGAAATAGCATATATGGGAGCTTGCATTTGCTGTCGTGTGGAGTGGATCAATTATTTTTCCTCTTGGATGGTTTGCCTTGGTGGGGAACGTGGTGGTGAGAGAGAATAGAAGGGAACATTAGTAGGGATAAGAGAAGTAGAAGAAGTAGTTTTAGAAATTTGAGAAATCATATTTATTACTCTAGCTTGAGGTTTCTCTATAGCCAATGTGATTACCTCCTGTGTTACTAGAACTACACTCTGGATTTTAGCTTTCTTTGCTCTCATTTCTTCTTGTTTTGAAAGAGAGAATTTTATTTTTGCTACCTTTTGCCCTTGTAAAAGGGTTGAAGGATTAGGATATTGCAATCCCATATAAGGAGTCTCCCTTATTAGGATGACTAATACTAGTTTCACCAGTTTCTTAGTGTTATCCCTACTTTTTTTTGTAGAAATGCTTGTAGGTTTCTATGAAACTCACCACTACTTTCTATAGTTTGGTTCAATTTTTGCATGATTTCAGCTATTGTTTCTTATTTTGGATAAATTTGATGTTTTGTTGGTCCTGGCATAAACTATGTAATGCTCTATGTATTGTTCTTATTTTTGGACTTGGTAATGTGAGCTCCCATAGCTATATTTTTTGGTCTTTACTACATTTGTGGGGGCTCCCATATTCCATATGTCATTTTTCCTAGGACTCCTTTGGTATAGCTTATTTTCCTATCATTTTTATCCTATTTAGGTACTTTACTTGCGATAATTTAGTTGGGATGAACAAAGGAGTTTTTGGTGTGATTCTAGTGTTTTTTCTAGGGGTTTTTATTTCTTTGGACTTGTTGCTTTTGGGCTTTTGGATTGTTTTTCCCATAACTCATACTTCTTATTCAGTGAACTTCTTTGAAATCCAATTGTTTGATATCTTCTCCTTCTTCTTTCTTTATAGGAGATTCTTATTTGTCTTCTTCTTTTCCATCACTTCCAACAATTTTAGGTTGAAACAACTCTTCCTAAGGCTTCCAAGTATGTATGTTCTAGTCATATTTTTTAGAGAAATTTTTATCTATAGTTGATCCAAAACTCAAATTTTGTAAGTTGTGTTTGCATCTGAGTATCCACCATTTTGCAATTTTCTCTTCAGACTAGTCTAGATTCTCTTTCATTGCCCTCATATTGTTTTAAGTTAAAATGTAATATTTATTTTTCTCTAGGTCATAACCATTCACTATGTCATATAAGTCTCTCTAGGGAGGCAACTCTTACATTTTACTTACATCCTAATTAAGCTAATTTTCCTCTAAATTATTCTAGAGTTTTTCTATCTCAGGCCAGTTGACATGCTTGAAGACTAGGGATTTTCTCATGTTTAATACTTCTATCTTATATTTGAATCAATCCTCTAGGTTATATATCTAATTGTATAATATCTCACACAATTTGAATTGTTGGAATGTATTACATTATTTGGTACATGTTAATGTACCACCTTGGGTACATCATTATATTAGGATGTGTATCCTAGATTAGAGAGTGAGTAAATATTGTATGTAATGTAATAATATGTAAGAAATGCATAAGTATCATGTAGTTAAGATGGCAAGTGTGATGAGTGTAAATGTGCACAATTATCCATTATGTAAGAGTGCACATGTGTTCTTAGACTAGGAAAGTAAAGAGTCTCAAAGGAGAGTGAAGGTCAAGAATACTCCATATGAAGAGTTATATTCCATTATATATTTGTGACAAAGTATTGTAATGGGCATAAAAAATGCATTGCACATAGCATGCATTAGTAGACCTTTATTCTATGTCATTTTACTATTTTCGTATGCATTTATTAGGTCAATTTTATGAGTTATTTTTAAAGTTACTAGTGATTTTTATGTGATTAGAATATTGCCCTTTATTATATATTTTATATTACAACTTTATTTGAGATCTTATGATTATTTTCATTAGGTATTAAGCATCAAAAGCTAATAGTGGTATCAGAGCTACATCAAGGTTCTTTATTGCACAAGGTTTTTAAAAGTTGTAGATTTTTTAAGGACATTTTCATTGGTC
The DNA here is from genome assembly GCA_028583015.1 of Wollemia nobilis. NCBI lineage: Eukaryota > Viridiplantae > Streptophyta > Pinopsida > Araucariales > Araucariaceae > Wollemia > Wollemia nobilis. The sequence goes on from JAQPPZ010000135.1 coordinate 14,518,247, forward strand.
AAGAAGAAACCAATGAAGTTGAAGATATTACCTCTGGAGAAGGAAAAACCAAAGAAGATAGTATTTCCACTATGTTGAAGAAAAACTAGTGAGTATTACAGATTTAAAACTTTAGAAATATTGAGTTTACCTATTCCAAGAATAAATTTGAAATAGAAGGCAATTTACAACATAGTTTTAGGTCTTGACAAGATTAAGAGACCCAAGAAGGAGGTCCTATTGAAAATTTTGATAGATTTGAAGGAAGAATAAAATTCTAGATTGCATTTGGTTAGAGTCTTTCCAAAAAATTGTAGAATAACTCATAAAGACTAGGATTTAGCAAATATTTTTACCACTAGATTGAAGAACAACTAGTCAATATTGTTGATTTCAAAAATTTGGAAATCTAGATGTATTTGATTGTTGTTGTCTAAGACTTTGTTGCAAGAAATTATTTTTGGAATTATAGAAAAATATTGAAGATTGAAGGCCTAAGAGAAAGGTCTCATTGGAGAAATTGAATATTTTGAGAAAGAAGAATTTGAATATTATATAAATAATATTGAGGAGACCCAAGAGATAGGCCCCATTGAAGATTGAAGATAGAGGAGACCCAAGAGAAGAGATCCCGTAGCAAATTTAAAGAAAGAAGAGATAAAGAGGCTAGAGAAACCCTATTGAATATTAAGAAAAATGAGACCCATGAGAAGAGGTCCCATTGAATATTTGATAAAAGAGAGGATATTGGAGAGAGAATATTGAGGAGGCCTAGGAAAAGGTCCCATTGAAATTTGGAAGGAGAAAGAAGGAGAATAGATAAGCCCTATTGAGAAATTTAAGAAGTGGCCATTGGAGGAGATTTGAAGAAAATTTGAGATAGAAGATTTAAAGAAGAAGACACTCCTATAAAGAGGTAATCACACCAAATTTGGTACAATTATCACCATCCAAAAACAAGCCCAAAAGGATTTGTGAAACTGATTCAAGGAGGAAGGATTTGGTAAGAAGTTTGCCAAATTTTGGAAAGTATTTTTTGAAGACTTCAAGACATTCAGATTCTTGAAGAAGAGGCCAGAAAAGAGGCAAAATTTGAAGATAGAATTCAACAAGAGCTAAGGAGGAGAAAAAGTATTGAAAAGGCAGCCAAATTGATACTATTTGAAGGCAGCCATTAAAGTTTTTGAAGGCTGATTTTTGAAGGAGAAGATTGCAGAATTTGAAGAGTTTCAGGATAGAAAATTGGGGGAGACATAGATCTAATATTTGGAGAATATTTGGGGAGATTTTGAAGTGTCATTGGATTGCTAATCGAAGAAGGAATTGATAAAAAATTAATATAGTGAATTAAAGGTGTTAGAGTCAGTATATTGGACAACATTTGGTTCTACAAATTTTATAATTTTAGACAACATTTTTGAAGAAGAATTAATGCTACAAAATTCAAAATTTTTAGGTAGTAATTTAAAGGCAAGAAGTCAAATTTTTTGGCAGCAATTAGAGCTGAAAATTTCAATAAATTTTGGAAGCATTAGAAGAAGAGAAGGAGCTATGAATTTGAAGTTATTGGACAGTGAATTGTGGACAACAAAAGGTGAGAAAAAATAGCTAGGAAGCAAGCTAGGAAGGAGGCAAAAAATAAGTTTACAAATTGATATTAAAAGAGGTATTTTGTTAAGGTGTTATAAGTTGATTAATATCAATTTTTTGCAAGTATTACTCTGAGTTAAAAACAACAAGAAAAGAAGCTACAAATGTAATAAGAAGCACTCAAAAATAGTGTGCATAGTGTATATTTTTTAAAAATGAGGTTAAGTGCATGTTCTTGAAGGGACAATAGCATTTTTGAACTTGCATAAGTTTTAGAAAGAAAAGTCAGCAAAGTAAGTGAAAAAGGAGTAAAAGCATTGGAAAAGAAGCCCTTAAGCCAACAAAAAAGCTCATGCATCAAATCCAAGTTAGAATCTACTGAAGTAAAGCAATAGGAGTGGTATACAAAGAAGCCATTGAACATGGAAGGAGGAGCCACCACTTTGAAATGAAAAGAGCCACCTAAGTTGAGGATGAACCACCATGAGAGGAGAAGCCATTGCAAGAGCCACCACATTAGATGGAGGAGCAACTAGTGCAGTCTACAAACATTGGAGAATAGGTAGCTAAAAGGAATTTTTATGGATGTTAAAAATTCAAACATCAAGAAGCAATACAAACATTGAGAAGCCAATCATCAAGGATACAAGTTAGCGTAAGTTGGAACATCAAAAGATAATGTCAAGCATTAGAGAAATTAACTACTACATAGTGGATGTTTGGTTTACTATTGGTGAAGAGCTACATGTAAATTGTAATGCCCAGGAAGGCATAACATCATTAAAATACACTAGCCAAAGGTAAATAATGCTTCTACCAAGTGTTATGAGAAGCGCAAGAAAATTGGAGCACCAAAGGAACATTGGTTAAAGAGAAAAAAACTTGTGTGCCATTTGGTACTTGGAACAAAGAGTTAACATTTTTGGAGTACCCTTTAAATGCATGGGAAAAAAATAGCATAGCATCAAAGCATTCAAAAATACATTCACCAAGCATTTAATGATAGGTCTAAGTGTGGCAAAAAGGAGAATACATTCATCAAGCATCAAGCAAGAAGTCTGAGTGAGGCAGAAAGGGTAATATTTGCCAAGGAGTGCCTTGAAGAAAGAGAAGCCCGTTGAAGAGTCAACGAAGTTGAAGAAGCCAAAAATTTGCACACCACTTTGGGAGGTAAAAGCAATTTGAATTGGTTATTGATTTATTGTTGAAGATAGGAGTTATAAGGTTGAGCATTATTATTTTATTTTTCTAAGGTTATAGCAAAATTAATCTAATTGCATATAGATTAATTATATTGTGGAGAGATAAGACTTCAATTTGAGAAAGTGAAACCTTAGAAACTTTATTAGATATTTTTGGAAGGATTTGAAAAGGTTTGAAATATTTTTGAAGATTTTTTGGGAAGTTAATTACAAGTTTTGTAATTAATTTATTTGATTTTGTAAAGCAATTTGAAATATTTGCAAATAATTCTATTTTGGAGAAATAAGGATTTCAACATCAAATTAGGAATATAAAATTTGCAAATATATTTTATTGAACTTCTAAATTTCTAATTGGGAGCTATAAGGAATTCAACATCAATATAGGATTGTGAAATTTAAAATTTAGAAATCATATTTTTGAAACTTGGGAGATAAAAGGTATTCAACTTAGAAATTTGAAACCTTCATAAAAGTTATTGTTTGATCATATATTCAAACTTAGGGAGACATAAGGAATTTAACTCAAAAGTTTAGAAAACTTTGGAGAAAATATAAGTGTCACCATGACAACAAATAAATTTTTTATTTCCAAATCTCAACTTCTCAAAGGTCCTAATTATACTTACACTTCATGGAAAAACAAATATTTATAGTGGAAAATATTTGGGATATTGTTAAAGGAAAAAAACTAAACCTACTAAAGATGTTAGAGAAATTCAAAAGTATGAAGAAGCAAAAGCTCTCATGATAATAGTATTTGCAATTACAGATGATATACAACCATGCATTAGTTCAACAATAACCTCTACAGAATATTGGAACACATTAGCCATGATATTTGAAGGAAAGAATAAAGCCACTATTTTGAATCTTCAATTGAATTCTCTAAAATTTAATAGTGGTGAAAGCATAGAATTGTTTCTAAGGAAAGTGGTAGATATAAAAGAAAAATTGTTAACCTTAGGAGAGAATGTAGAAGATAAATTTCTTGTTCAAGTAATTTTAAGAGTACGTCTAGAGAGATACAAGTATCTAGTCACATCTTTACAAGTTCTAAGTAGAGTACTTAATTTGATGAGTTAGTCAATATTCTCCAAGAGTATGAGGTAGAAAATTTAGTCAAATATGAAATTACTAGCAATGCCTTAGTCTCAAAATATAATCCACAAGGAAATTTTGCTTCATTCTCAAGGGATAGATCAAAATAGAATAATAGATATTTTCAAGTATGTAAAAAGAGAGAGCATAGTACTAATTTCTATAGGTTCAATCCAAGAAATTAGTTCCAAGAGAATTAATTAAATCCAGGAGGTCAATCAAATAGGTCATTCCAACCTAGAAAATATCAAAATTAATATAGACCACATCAACAAAAATTTTAGCATCAATATCCTTCTCAAAATCAATATAATCAATCTCAACTACAATATAGAGAAGGAAACCAAAAGGGGCACTTAGCTCAAGAAATTCAAGAAATTCAAGAACTAGAAGAAATAGTAGAAGAAAATAGTGTTAAAGCACTTTTAGAAAAATTAATACTTTATGAGGATACTAATCATATACATGATCAAGATACAAATAGGGATTAGACTAAATAAATCAAGAGAAGACAACATGAGCTCTAGGATTAGGATGAAGACCATATTGAATACTGAAGTCTTCAATAACCAAATAATGTAATATAGGGGGTGTTGGAATATATTACATTATTTGGTACATGCTAATGTACCACATTAGGTACATAATTAGATTATGATGTGTGTCCTAGATTAGAGTGAGTAAATATTTTATGTAATGTAATAATGTGTAGAAAATATGCAAGTGTCATGTAGTTAATATGGCAAGTGTGGTGAGTGTAAATTTGCACAAGTGACCATTATGTAAGATTGCACATGTGTCCTTAGAATAGGAAAGTGAAGAGTCTCAAAGGAGAATCCATATGAAGAGTCACATTCCATTATATATTTATGACTAAGTATTGTAATGAGCATCAAAAGTGCATTGCACATAGTATGCATTAGTAGACCTTTATTCTATGTCATTTTACTATTTTTGTGAGCATTTATTAGCATCCATTTTATGAGTTATTTTTGAAGTTATTAGTGAGTTTTATTTGATTAGAATATTGCCATTATTGTATTTTAATATTGCAACTTTATTTGAGATCCTATAATTATTTGCATTAAGTATTAAGCATCAAAAGCTAACAGTGGTATCAAAGCTACATCAAGGTTATTTCTTTCATAGGTTTTTTAAAAGTTGTTGATTTTCTAAGGATATTTTCACTGGTCAAGAAGAAATCAATGAAGTTAAAGATATTTCCTGTGGAGAAGAAAAAACCAAAGAAGATGGCATTTTCATTGTGTTGAAGAAAAACCAGTGGGTATTGAAGATTTAAAACTTTAGAAAGATTGAGTTTACCTGTTCCAAGAATAAATTTAGAATAGAAGGCAATTTACAACATAATTTTATATCTTGAAGATAGACCTTGGCATTGACAAGATTAAGAGACTCGAGAAGGAGGTCATATTGAAAATTTTGATAGATTTGAAGGAAGAATAAAATTTCATATTGCATTTGGCTAGAGTCTTTACACAGGGTTGCAGAATAACTCTTAAAGACTAGGATTTAGCATAGATTTTTACCACTAAAAAAATTGGTGAAGATTATTTATTTTATAAATTTAGAAATTTGGATGTATTTGATTGCTATTGTCTAAGACTTTGTTGCAGGAAATTATTTTTGGAATTGCAGCAAAATATTGGAGATTGAAGGCCTAAGAGAAAGGTCTCATTGGAGAATTTGAATAATTAGAGATAGGAGAATATGAATATTGTAAAAATAAGATTAAGAAGACCAAGATATAGATCCCATTGAATATTGAAGATAGAGTAGACCCAAGAGAAGAGGTTCCATAGCATATTTGAAGAAGAAACAAGAGAGAAAGAGGCTAGAGAAGACCTATTGAATATTGAGAAAAATGAGACCCGTGAGAAGAGGTCCCATTGAAGATTTGAGAAAAAATATAGGATATTTGAGAGAGAAGATTGAGGAGGTCTAGGAAAAGGTCCCAATGAAATTTGGAAGGAGAAATAAGGAGAATTGAGAAGCCCTATTGATAAATTGAAGTGGCCATTGGAGGAGATTTGAAGAAAATTTGAGATAGAAGATTGTAAGAAGAAGAAACTCCTAAAAAGAGATAAGAAGTTTGCCAAATTTTGGAAAGTATTTTTTGAAGACTTAAAGACATTTAGATTCTTGAAGAAGAGGCCAAAAAAAATGCCAAATTTGAAGACAGAATTCAGCAAGAGCTAAGGAGGAGAAAAAGGATTGAAGAGGCCACCAAATTGATACTTTTTGAAGGTAATCATTAAAGTTTTTGAAGGCTGATTTTTGAAGGAGAAGATTGCAGAATTTGAAGAGTTTTAGGATAGAAAATTGAGGGAGACATAGATCTAGGATTTGGAGAATATTTGGGTAGATTTTGAAGTGTCCTAAGATAGCTAATTGAAGGAGGAATTGATAGAAAATTAAGTAAAAAAATTGAAGGAGTTAGAGGTAGCATATTGGACAACATTTGGTGCTACAAATTTTAGAATTTGAGATAAAAAAATTTTTAAAACAAAAAACCCCTTGTGGGATTGCCTTGTTCTAAGAGACCATGAATAGGAGGTTCTACACCGTCAAAGTCACCCGAAAGTCACACCCAACCCTGCCCGCACCAACATTATCAATTGGATTTTGGATACCCAATTTAGATTTTTGGTAGGGTGGAGATTTGAACCTGGGACCTCCCTTGGAGGATTGCCCTCTCCTCTCCAACTCACCTACAACACCTGGATCGAGATAATATTTTTGAAGAAGAATTAAAGCTGTGAAATTCAAAATTTTTAGGCAGAAAGTTAAAGGCAAGAAGGCATATTTTTGGGCATCAATTAGAGATGCAAATTTCAGGAAATTTGGGCAGCATTAGAAGAAGAGAAGGATATACAAATTTGAAATTATTGGACAGTGAATTGTGGATAGCAAAAGGTGAGAAAAACTCACTAGGAAGCAAGCTAGGAAGGAGGCAGAAAATAAGTTTGTAAATTGATATTAAAAGAGATGTTTTGTTAAGGTGTTATAAGTTGATTAATATTAGTTTTTTACAAATATTACTCTGAGTTAAAAACAATAATAAAAGAATCTACAAATGTAATAAGAAGAACTCAAAAATAGTGTGCATACTGTATGTTTTTTAAAAAGTAGGTTAAGTGCATTATTGAAGGGACAATAGCATATTTGAACCTTCATAATTTTCAAAAATAAAAGTCAATAAAGTAAGTGAAAAATGAGTAAAAGCATTGGAAAATAATCCCTTAAGCTAACGAAAAATCTCATGCATAAAAATTGAGTTAGAATCTACTAAAGAAAAGCAATAGGAGTGGTAGCCAAAGAAGCCACCAAACGTAGAAGGAGGATCCACCACTTTGAAATAAAAGGAGCCACCTAATTGGAGGATGAACCACCATGAGAGGAGAAGCAATTGGAAGAGCCACCACATTGGATGGAGGACCCACCAGTGCAGTCTACAAACATTGGAGAATAGGCAATCGAAAGGAGATTCGATGGATGTTGAAAATCCAAACATCAAGGAGCAATCCAAACATTGAGAAGCCAAGCATCAAGGAACCAAGTTTGGGCAATTTGGAGCATAAAAATATAAGACCGAGCATTAGAGAAACTAACTACTACATAATGGATATTTTTTTTACTATTGGTGAAGAGCCACATGTAAATCATAATACCCAAGAAGACATAAGATCATTGAACTACATGAACCAAATGTAAATAACACTTCTACCAAGTGTTATGAGGAGCACAAGAAAATTGGAGTGCCAAAGGAATGTTGGTTGAAGAGAAAAAGAACTTGTGTGCCATTTGGCACTTGGAACAGAGAGCGCCAATAATTTTTAGAGGGAGTTAAAATATTTTTGGAGTAGCCATTAAATGCATGGGCCAAAAATAGCATAGCATCAAAGCATTCAACAATACATTCACCAAGCATTGAATGAGAGGTTTGAGCATGGTAGAAAGGAGAATACGTTCACCAAGCATCAAGCAAGAAGTTTGAGTGAGGAAGAAAGGAGGAGATTTTCCAAGGAGCACCTTGAAGAAAGAGAAGCCCGTTGAAGAGTCAACAAAGTTGAAGAAGCCAAAAATTTGCGTGCCACTTTGGGAGGTAAAAGCAATTTGAATTGGTTATTGATTTATTGTTGAAGATAGGAGTTATAAGGTTGAGCATTATTATTTTATTTTTCTAAGGTTATAGAAAAATTAATCTAATTGCATATAGATTAATTATATTATGGAGAGATAAGACTTCAATTTGAGAAAGTGAAACCTTAGAAACTTTATTAGATATTTTTTGAAGGATTTGAAAAGGTTTGAAATATTTTTGAAGATTTTTTGGGAAGTTAATTACAAGTTTTGTAATTAATTTATTTGATTTTGTAAAGCAATTTGAAATATTTGCAAATAATTCTATTTTGGAGAAATAAGGATTTCAACATCAAATTAGGAATACAAAATTTGCAAATATCTTTTACTAAAATTCTAAATTTCTAATTGGGAGCTAAAGGAATTCAACATCAACATAGGATTGTGAAATTTAGAATTTAGAAATCATATTTTTAAAATTTGGGAGATAAAAGGTATTCAAATTAGAAATTTGAAGCCTTCATAAAAAAATTATTGTTTGATTGTATATTCGAACTTAGGGAAGCATAAGAAATTCAAATCAAAAGTTTAGAAAAATTTGGAGAAAATATAAGGAGTGTCACCATGACAACAAATAAATTCTTTCTTTTTGAATCTCAACTTCTCAAAGGTCCTAATTACACTTCATGGAAAAACAAAGTGAGGTCAATATTGATAGTGGAAAAACTTTGGGATATTGTTAAAGGAACAAAAACTAAACCTACTGAAGATGTTAGAGAAATTCAAAAGTATGAAGAAGATGAAGCAAAAGCTCTCATGATAATAACATTTGTAATTACAGATGATATACAACCATACATTAGTTCAACAATAACCTCTACAAAAGCTTGGAACACTTTAGCCAAGATATTTGAAGAAAATAATAAAGCCACTATTTTGAATCTTCAAACCCAATTGCATTCTCTAAAAGTTAATAGTGGTGAAAGTATAGAATTGTTTCTAAGGAAAGTGGTAGATATAAAAGGAAAATCGTTAACCTTAGGAGAGAAGGTAGAAGAAAAATTTATTGTTCAAGTAATTCTAAGAGCACTTCCAGAGAGCTACAAGCATCTAGTCACATATTTACAAGTTCTAAGTAAAGATACTTCATTTGATGAGTTAGTCAATATTCTACAAGAGTATGAGGTAGAAAATTCAATCAAAGATGAAATGACTAACAATGCCTTAGTCTCAAAAGATAATCCACAAGGAAATGTTGCTTCATTCTCAAGGGATATATCAAAATGGAATAATAGATATTGTCAAGTATGCAAAAAGAGAGCATAGTACTAATTTATATAGGTTCAATCAAAGAAATCTGTTTCAATGGAATCAATTAAATCAAAGAGATCAATAAAATAGGTCATTCCAACCTAGACAATATCAAAATTAATATAGACCACATCAACAAAAATTTAAGCATCAATATGCTTCTCAAAAAATATATAATCAATCCAAATTACAATATATAGAAGGAAACCAAAAGGGGCACTTAGCTCAAGAAATTCAAGAACTAGAAGAAACAACATAAGAAAATAATGTTGGACATTTTGAGTCCCTAAGATAAAATTTGTCATTGATATCATTTAGACCTATGTAAGTAAGCACTATGATTTTGCTCCACAAAGAGCTTCATGAGAAGCAAAGGTTTTGATCAAAGGTTCAAGAAGGGATGCATGGCATTTGGTTCCAAAAGGAGCTTCAAAGGAAGCTTAGCAAAAGGTTTTTATGAAAACCAAGGAAGGCAAGGAAAGGTTTTATTTAAAACCATGGATGACAGATTTGAAATGGGTTTTTCTTAAAACCCAAGTTGGATTTTCGTTTCATCGAAAAAGGTACCCCGATGATGGAGAAATTTAATTTTAAAGGTTTAGTTTAAATTTTAATTTATTTAAAATTAAAATTAAAATTTTAAAATTAAATAAAAAGTTTTCCCGCCATGTCCGCCGATGTCATATAATTTATCATGCAAAGGTTCAAATATTTAAAAGGGTTTATTTTATCAACTAAGAAGGAGACAAGAAATATTTTTCGCATTTGATTATCCCCTCCTTTGCAATTGTCGATTCCCCCCTTTCGATTTCGTTTGTGCACTACATGTGAAACAAGGGAGTAAATTTCAAGGCATAGGTGGAGAGGACAAAAATATAAGTTGCAAAGGCTTAAAGCCTCCATGTGGGAGGCCTAGCCCACATGGTGGGCAGAGAATGCGCTAAGGCACACAACAAGGAGGAACATGGGGTTGAAATCACCCGAAGCCATTTTGCAAGGTATGTCATAATTTGATCGCCAAAATTTTTGGGTGCATGAAATATTTTGAATTTGCTAAGGTTGTGTTAAGCTTTGACTTTCACAGAGAGTATAGTGGATTTAATTTTTGCATATGGCTAAGGTTTGATACTTGATTAATGTGGGATATTACCGAAGAAGGCTTTGTGATTATTTTTTTTAAGTGCAAAGTGTTGAAAGGAAGGATATAAAATATTTGAGTTATTTTATGGTATAAGTGGTTTTTGGAGTGACAAGGTTATGCAATGTTTTGATTTATTTTATTTTATGGTATAAGTGGTTTTTAGAGTGACAAGGTTATGCAATGTTTTGATTTATTTTATTTTATGGTACAAGTGGTTTTAGGAGTGATAAGGAAGTTGTGCATTAATTCTTAATAAGGTTTTCTAATTAAAATCCTTGGTGAATATTATTGTGAAGTGGAGTAATGTTGATTATTTTGTGATCTTCTAACCCTTGTGAGGATTGGCAAAAGAATATTGTTATTGTGGTAGATTTCCAAAAAGGCTTCTTCATCTTCATAAAAGGTATGGTCACATTCTCGAAAGTTATTGGTTAAATGCTTCAAGGTTTTCTAGTTTGAGATTGTGATTAAACCTTGTTTTATAAGCTTTGTTGTTGAAGCCAATTGGTTATGCAAAGAACTTGAACTTGAGTTAGAGAATAATATGAGTATCATTGTTATGTGAAATTTTTGTTTGAGCATTGTTGGAAATATTTTGAGTTGGTTGATACATGCTTGGACTAGGGTTTGTGAGAAAGGGTTGTTCATTGAGGTTATTGGTTGAGTTGAGTTGATTGAGCCTAGTCAAGTGGATGCATGTGGTTGTTCAAGTTCCATGAAACAAACTATTCTATATCTTATTTTATTTGAGATTGGGATTTGAGTATAGAACATATTGAGTCTCTAACAATTCTTATGCTTCTATGAGATTGATTTGAGTTGAAATTGATATTTGAGAATAGAACATATCGAGTCTCTAACAATTCTCTTTATGCTTCTATGAGATTTATTTGAGTTGAGATTGGGATTTGAGTATAGAAAATATTGAGTCTCTAACAATTATATTTATGCAACTATGAGATTGAATTGAGATATTTATTAAGCATTGAGTATAGAACATATTGAGTCTCTAACAATTCTCTTTATGATTTTATGATATTGGGCAAGCTCTGTGTGAGCTTGCTAAACAGATTTAAGAAAATTCTTTGAGAAGGCTTGTGGATTGATTTTGAGTAAGCTTTTGTGGAAGCTTGCTATAAAGATTTTAGCAAGTCCTAGAGAGGACTTATTGAGCATATTTGGACAAGTTTTGAGTGAGCTTGTTGAGCAAATTTGGACAAGTTCTAAGTGAGATTATTGAGTAGATTTGGACAAGTTTTGAGTGAGCTTTTTGAGAATATTTAAGCAGGTTCTATGTGGACATGTTGATAAAATTTGAGCAGGTTCTATTTGGACCTATTGAGCAGATTTGAGCAGGTTCTGTGTGGATTTGTTGAGCATATTTGAGCAGGTTCTATGTGGAACTATTGAGTAGATTTGAGCAGGTTTTATGTGTACCTATTGAGAAAATTTGAGTAGGTTTTGTGTGGAACTATTGAGAAGAATTGATTAGGTTTTGTGTGGACCTATTAAGCATATTTGAGTAGGTTCTATGTGGACCTATTGAGTAGAATTGTACTAGACCAAATGTACTATGTTTAGTGAAAGATATTGAGAAAAATTATACTAGACTGACTGTACTGTGTTTAGTACAATATTGAGACAAGGCTTTGGAGGTAATAGAGTATAGAGGACAGAGTCTCAGTAGATAGATATCCAAAAACCATGATAATTGAAGATAAATTTGAGTGATGAGTCTTCAAGTGGAGAGAGATCCACTAGTTAGTGCAACAGAGAGAAAATCTTCTAGAATATCACTAGCCAGAGTAGAAGGAGAAAGAGTTCTCCCATGGAAGATATCCATGAACTTGAGATTAGGGGATCAACATATCCTTTGGACTGAGGTCCATAAACATTGTAATAGGGAAAGGATTCCCATGAGATTATTTGAGAAATATTTAGAAGAAATATTTTCTCTGTGGAGGTAGCCATATTTAGGTGAACCACGTTAAATATGTGTCTCTATTGTGTGTGATTATTTATGCATTGCTTTGGTTATTGCTATTGATATTACCATTGATTAATATTGTTTGGGAAAGAAAAGTAAAAATTGGCATTATATTGTTCACCCCCGCTCTTAGTATAAGCTTGTGTTCTTCAATTGGTATCAGAGCCATTTTCTTTGGAATAAGTTTAACAGATTGAAAAAATATCCTACAAGAACACAAATGGTAAAGAAAGGCAAGAGTTAGAAGCATGAGATACAAGAAGAAAATAACACCTGTGATCATGAAAGAAAAGGAGAATGAGTTTAATATTGTTGTGTTGGGAGGACAAATGGAAATAAATTCAAGAGATGAATCAAGTAATGGAGAAATATCCAGCTTGATAAAGTTTTGTACCAGATGTGGGAACACAGGTCACCATGTAGCTTATTATCCACAAGAGTGTTTTGTTTGTGATCAAATTGACCATGATGCAAGATACTGTAATGGGTTTAGTAGTAGTGAAGATGAAGATGATATTATTAGAAATAAAATAATAGAGATTGGTTCAAGAAAGGATAATAGGGACAATCAAAATAAATATGAAGAAGAAACTCTACTTTCAGTAATAGAAGAATCTTTAGAAAAAGAAAAAGGGAAATCCACTCTTAAGGAGCTTATTAAATTGAAAAGAGATAATTTAGAATTGAAGGCTCAAATACAAGAAAATGAGAAATGTAAGACAAAGCTTCTACATAATATCTCTGACTTGAGAGATAAGGTTGAAAAAACAAGAAGAGTTGAAGAAGGTATGATTAAACAGTCAAATGTAAAAGAGATAGATTGTGAAAGACTTATGATTAATCTTGATTAAGGGTTCAAGCTTAAGAATATGAGAAAGCAAAAGCAAGGTTTCTATAGGAACTCACCAACTTCAAAATAAAAACTAAAGAGACAAGAAAAATTGAAGAAGGTATGGCCAAAAAATTAAATACAAAAGATCTAGAGTGTAAAAGATTAGAACATGAGATAGTTTCACTAAGGATGGAAGTAAAAGGTTCTAAGGACAAGCTACACAAGTTTGAGGAAAATTCAAAGACCTTGGAAAGGACTATCAATGCATAAAGGTCATCAGTACCATAACAGGACTTAGTTCTAAAGAAGAACAAGGAAAATAGGAAGCTAAAAAAGGAGAGTCAAGCTCAAACACCAGAAAAGAAGAAGATTCAAAAGAAGTAAGTAAAAGAGAGAGTGATAGTTCTAAGGATAAGTTGGACAATAGAAATTTCAGCAAGGAAAGGAACAATACACAAGTAAGAAACAAATGGAATAGGAAACAGGCAAAAGAGACTAAGAGACCAATGGGGTCTAGGAAAGGTTTCTTCAATAGAAGATGTTTTTTATGTCATAGGTTTGGACACATGGCTTCATAGTGTAGGACACGTAAGACAGGAATATGGGAAAGGATAACTTTTTCATGGGTATTGCTACTCATGTAATGAGTTTGGTCACAAGGCAATAAATTTTAATATTCATGACAAAAGAGGATATGGATTCACAAGGAGAAATCCTAAGATAGTTGCACCTCCAAGGAATAATAACATTAAGTGTTATAAGTGCAATAATTATGGTCATATAGCAAGATGGTGTAGAGAAAATATTCCAAAAACAAGCATGAACAGGAATATGAATATGAACAGGAACATAAATATGAACAAGAACAAAGGTATGAACAGAAATAGGAACAAGAATGAGAATCGAAACAGGAATAGAAACATAGATGAGAACAAGAACAAGAACATGAACAAAAGTTATGACATGAACATGATGATAACTTGGAAAGAAACAGTGAGAGGATTCAAAAAACACACAGAAGAAGAGATAAATATAAAGGTACAGATATGTGCTTTCACGGAGTAGAAATACTCCCATCCCATAATTAACCACCTCATGTGGAGGTGGGGGAAGGGCTAAGCTAAGAGGCTCATTCTTAGCCCTGATACCCAAAGGTGACCATTTTTCGTTGATGTCAAAGGGGGAGAGTCTTGTGTATTGGGGAGAGATTTGGTATAAGGAGAGATTTAATATTTGAGAGAGCATTGATCTAGGGGGAGAAAAGTCCTAGGGGGAGTAGAAAAGAAGGTTAGGTTTTAGTAAAATGGATATGGGTTACCATCAATGAAAAAGGGAGAGATTGTTGGACATTTTAAGTCTCTAAGCTAAAATTTGTAATTGATGTCAAAAACACCTATTTAAGTAAGCACTATGATTTTGCTCCACAAAGAGCTTCATGAGAAGCAAAGGTTTTGATCAAAGGTTCAAGAAGGGATGCATGGCATTTGGTTCCAAAAGGAGCTTCAAGGGAAGCTTAGCAAAATATTTTTATGAAAACCAAGGAAGGCAAGGAAAGATTTTATTTAAAACCATGGATGGCAGATTTGAAATGGGTTTTTCTTAAAACCCAAGTTGGTTTTTCGTTTCATTGAAAAATGTGCCCTAGTGATGGAGAAATTTAATTTTAAAGGTTTATTTAAAATTTTAATTTATTTAAAATTTAAATTTAAATTTTAAAATTAAATAAAAGAATTTTCCCACCATGTCTGCTGACGTCATATACTTTATCATGCAAAGGTTTGAATATTTAAAGGGGTTGATTTTATCAACCAAGAAGGAGACAAGAAATATTTTCCGCATTCGATTATCCCGTCCTTTGCAATCGTCGATTCCCCCCTTCTAATTTTTTTTGCACACTACACATGGAACAAGGGAGCAAGATTCAAGGCATAGGTGGAGAGGATGAAAATATAAGTATCAAAGGCTTAAAGTATCTACATGGGAGGTATAGCCCACACGGTAGGTGAATAATATGCTAAGGCACACGATGAGGAGGAATGCGAAGTCAAAACCACCCGAAGCCATTTTGTAAGGTATGTCATAATTCGATTGCCAAAATATTTAGGTGCATGAAATATTTTGAATTTTCTAAGGTTGTATTAAGCGTCGAATTTCATGAAGAGTATAGTGGATTTAATTTTTTCATATGGCTAAGGTTTTTTTTTTTTTTTGGTAATTATTTTAATATATTAACAGTGGGTTTTTATAGAGGATCCCAAAACCTTATGTACAAAATTAGCCATATTTCTAATGATGCATCATACATCTTGGCTGTAACAATAAGCCTAATTACAAGTAAAGCCATCCTAATGCTAAAGACTTGGAAACTGTAAAAAGGGATTTTAGGCCTAGAAACCCAATGAAAAAGAAACATGAAAAAACCAAAGGAACACCAAGTAGAGCCCAAAGAAATGAAATGAGGAAAGCAAAATAGAAAAAACACCATGGACAGCTAAGTAGACAAAATTGCCATGCCACACCAAAACTTGTCAGAGAGGGCTTTCCAAAAACTACGCAAGGAAAGCATCATGAATGGATGTCTGCTTTGTCCAACCTTTCCACCTCGAATGGGAAGTGAGACTGCCACACAATCAAACACGTGGTCATGAGCCCTTTGTTGGCCATGTGGTCAGCCATGCGATTACCTTCTCTCAAAGTATGATTTGCTTTCCACCTACCATGATAGGGGAGAAGTGTTCTTGCATTGAGGATGATGTTGTAGACTTTGCAAGATGGATTTTTGGTGCCAAGAAGGTAATTCATGATGTTGAGTGAGTCACCCTCAATAATAAGAGGTTGAGGATCCTCAGAGAGTATCCGAATACCTTTCAGAGTGCCTCGGGCTTCGACATAGTGATTTTTCTGGGAGCCCAAATCTTCACAATAGGCCATCACAAGATTCCCATCATGATCTCTGACAACACCCCTAGCACCAGCGGGCCCAGGATTCCCCTTAGCCACTCCATCAAATTTTAATTTAATCCACCCCATGGGAGGTTTTGTCCAAACAATATTTCTTTGACAGGGCCCTTTAAAAACCTCCAGAAATGGCCAGAGATTCATCATTTTGAGAATCGCTTCTTCGCTCGGAAGGTAGGGACGGGGACTGGGAACAACAATAGAATTCTCAATGGCATAGGACAACACCCTTTGAGCAACAGAAGGGGGCCCTCTAGGAGCTCTACCAAATATTTTGGCATTCCTCTCTAACCAAATTTGCCAAATTGAATGATGGAAGGAGGCCTCGAGGAGGAAGCGGAGTTTGGGATTCTTGAAAGGATTAGGCCATTTGTTGGAAAGCATCTCTGAGGGAACGGGGAGAGCACCATAGGATTTGGAAGGAGGATAGGACAATACTAAGAACAAAGTGGGAAAACGGGCAATGCAAGAATAAATGATCCCTTGTCTTGCAATCTGCAAGACACAAGTAACACCTATTGGGGAAGGCAAAACCTCTCTTGTGAAGGTTGTCAATTGTTAAGGCTTTGTTGTGGAAAGCAATCCATGCAAAGAAGTTGATTTTAGGGATGACTCCTTTCCTCCACATAGTATTCCACCTGTAGTCCAAAGCAGTCTTGGTGGTAAGAAACTCATAAGCTAATTTAACAGAAAAAAGCCCATCCTCCGTACCACTCCAGATGATTATGTCATTCCTCTTGGTAGAAGGAATTAAAATCGACTGGAGGATATTTGCAAGAAAGGTAACCTCATTATTAAACCCCTCCACAACTGGAATCTTCCACCGAGGAAAACGGGTGCTCCGGTCTATGAACTCTGCCACCCTGAGTTGGGAGTTAGGGTCAGTCAAACCTCTCAGCCCAGCGAGATCCACCCTCGACCCAAGGGCTTCTTCAGTTGCCCACCTATCCTTCCAAAAGAAAATGAGGTTGCCATCACCCAAAATCTAGTGGGCTCCTAGGCTGATCAAATGCTAGGTTTGGAGCACAGATTTCCAAAAGGTCGATGCCACAGAGGAGGTCTCAACATCCAATAAGGAAATGGGGCCAAGATTCTTCTTTTTAACCAGCTTAACCCACTCCATCGGGTCGCTAGATAGAATCCTCCAAATGTGCTTCGCTATCAGAGACAAATTCATAAGTCTTGATCTTCTCAACCCCAGATCACCTTGGTCTATCCTTGAACACACCTTGTCCCAGGAAACAAGGGGGAGTCTAGATTTCTCTTCACTGCCAGACCATAGAAAGGTCCTCTGAATCTTCTCAATTTTGGAGTGAACTGCAACCAAAAGCATGAACATCGACATGAAGTAGGTCGGGATCCCCTGAAGACAAGCTTTGGTAAGGGTGGCTTTTTGACTTACGATAGGAGTTTGCCCTTCCAAGTTTTGAGTTTCTTGTGAAGGCGCTCAAGAATCATGTTCCACATATCCCCACTCGCCCACCCGCTATAAGATAGAGGCAACCCCAGATAGGACGTAGGTAGGGAATCAATAGTGCATTCAAGAATTCTAGCAATCTGAAGTTGCCTACGCAGGGGAGTGTTAATAAAATAGATTTTGCTCTTGATGTAATTGACATTTTGCCCTACGGCTTGCTCATAACAGGACAGGATCCACTTGAGAGATTTGGCTTGGGCAATAGACACCCTAGTGGAGATGAGGGTGTCATCCATAAATTGATAATGAGTGACAGGATCAACTCTAGAAGTCAACAAAATGCCAAAAATCTTGTTCTGACGAAGAGCCTCTTTCATGGACCAACTCAAAACCTCCGCTAGAAGAATGAAAAGGATGGGGGATAAAGGATCGCCCTATCTGAGGCCTCTGGCACTTTGGAAATACCCAGCTGGGGACCCATTGACCAGGACAGAAAAAAAGGGAGTGGATATACAATTGTAGACAAGGTCAATCTAGTGGGGATGAAAGCCGAACTTGAGGAGGACTACACAAAAAATTTTGATCAACCTGGTCAAAGGCTTTATTCATGTCAAGCTTAAGAAAAATAGCAGCATTCTTGGAGTAGTAAGTGGAATGAAGGGTCTCATGGACAGTGATGACATCATCAAGAATGTTTTTGCCTTTAACAGTGCTTCCCTGACAAGGATCAATCAGGATGGGGAGGACTGTTTTGAGTCTATTGGCTATAGACTTGGTAAGAATCTTGTAAAAAACATTGCATAGGCTGATGGGCCGATAGTCAGAGAAACTTTTGCAAGTAGGAGACTTAGGAATGAGGGCAAGAAAGGTGGAATTGAGTTTTGGGTGGATGGATCTGGAAGCTTGAATAACCCGAATAACATCGCACACATCCGGACCCACGACCTCCCACATGACTTGGAAGAATGGGAGGGAAACCATCGGGGCCAGGGGCCTTATCTGGTTGCATGGAGAACAATGCTTCCTTAATATCGGACGAGGAAAAAGGTTCCAGAAGCTTAATGCTTACCTCATGGGGGACTTTAGTCAAAAAATTGGTGAGCAGAGATTTCTGGACCTGAAGGTTGCTATCCGGAGGAGTGCCAAGCAAATCCTGAAAAAAGTCAATCGCTTTGCTCCTGATTTCCTCTATCTCCCTAGTAATGCGCCCATCCTTACAAGCCACTTCTCTGATCTTGTTGGCCCCTCTATGCCTCATAGTAGACACATGGAAAAACCTCGTGTTGGTGTCTCCATTCTTCAACCAAAGGTCACAAGATTTTTGGCACCAAAACGTTTCCTCCCTAGCGAGAATAGAATGAAAGTCCACCAAAAGACTCTGCTCTTCCTCCCTGAGACCCTCAGTGTAACCTTCGAGTTCCATCCTTTCCTCCAAAACCTTCAGGTTCTCAGAGATGGATTTTTTGGACTCAAAAATGTTGCCGAAAACCTCTTTATTCCAAACTTTCAGCTTTTCTTTGACCATTTTGAGCTTTAGAGCCACCCTCTTAGGAGCATTTCCTTCCACCTTCAATTGCCACCACATTGAAACCAAACCTTTGAAGTCCTTGTGAGATATCCACATGGATTCAAATCTAAAGGGGGTTTTAAAAATAGGCCCATCATCCGCCTCCAAGAAAATAGGGTTATGGTCAGACCCAATCCTTGGAAGAGCCGAAAGGATAGCCCCGCCAAGGATAGGAATGGCTTCTTGGGACATAAAAAATCTGTCGAGCTTGACTTGAATCAAACCACTCCCAATCCTTCTATTACTCCAAGTGAAGGAAGCCCCTTTGAGTTTGATGTTGAGCAAGCCATTAGTAGAGACAAAATCCTTGAAGTCCTCCAAGCTATGGCTAAAGTGGTCGGATCCTCCTTTTTTTTTCGAAGGATGAAGGTGAAAATTGAAGTCACCCCCTAAAACCCAAGGAAAATTACTAAAATTCTCACTCATCTGAGAGATAGATTTCCACATTAATGCTCTCTCTATGGCAGAATTTGAAGCATAAATGTTGGACAAAATCGAGGAAAAATTGGTGGTTTTGGACTGGAACAGTGCATTGATGATTTTGTTGGAAGTTGATAGCAGGCTGCCCTCAAACCTCGAAGGGTCCCACAGAACCATGAGTCCTCCCGTTGTTCCCACTATAGGGCTGGAAAGACAATTTTGCCTTGGCCCAAATGGCCTTCGCAACTTTATCAAAGGAGATAGCATTGACCTTGGTCTCTTGCAAAATAAGGATGGAAGGATTAGTCCTCCTACGGAGATCAGCCACTAACCTTCGTTTGGCTGCACCATTTAGTCCTCTCACATTCCATGAGAGGAATTTCATCTGGAAAGTTTGAGGTTTTTCTTGCCTCCCCTTCCTTGTTGAGGGGGAGGTTTTGATGCATGCGCTTCATTCGTCTGAGCGCCACAGTCATCCAGAACCAAAAAACGTTGGGTTCCATTTGCAACATCATTTGTTGTCTCTTTGTCTCGCCTGTCTTTGTTAGGAGGATGACCCTACTTCCTCTCACTACCAAAATCCACACTTTGCTTTTGGCTCCTCGTGTTTCGGGGGCTAATGTGACCGGATTGTTCACCCCTCCTTCCTAAGAGGTAATCTTCTAGCATCGTCTATGACTGGCTGAAATCGGGATGACCCATATCTTGGGGCAGAGAAACAGTCTGAGTCACAATTTGGGATGGGGTCCGTTCCTTCTCTTCCTGCGATTCACTTTCCAAGTGGGAGTCTGCTCCTTGCTGATTGTCAGCCTCAAGTTGCTCGGGGTCCGATTGGAGAGTGGGATTCTCTTCAGGCTGAGAGAGTCCGACGTAGACTCTAGAGGGGCCTGAAGATTCATGACCCTTCGCATCTAGAAGATTTATCTGCTTCACCTGACCTTCCCCATGCTCCAGGGGGTTGTCGTTTTCATGCTTCTGCTTACCCAGTTTTTGAAGAGGACACTGAGATTGGATGTGCCCTTGGGACCGACACTAGGGGCAGAAAGCTAGTCTATTTTCATAGACAATAGCTTGTTTATGAAGAAAGGTACCTCCAAACCGAAGAGTGATGAAATTTGGGAGTTCCGCCTCCAAATCTGCAAGAACGCAAAAACGAGCTTGGACAAACCTTGTTCAAGCTCGGGTGGGTGGGTCAATGGTGACCAAATCCCCAATGGAGCACGCAATACCCCTTATGACATTTTCATGCCAACCAAAGAGGGGAAGATTCGGGAGCCTAACCCATATTGGGGCAATGTTGATGTTCTGGGTATCAGGACTGAAATCCATGTCCCACTTCCTAAGGAATAAACTTCTACGGCCCAGAAACCATGGCCCACCAGCCAGAATTTTACAGTAATCCTCCTTATTGTTCAGTCTAATGGCAAAAAAACCTCGGGATAGGGTTGCTAGCTCCATATGACCAGAAGTCCTCCATTTTCTTGCTGCCCACTTTTGGATAGTTTCCATGTCGGGACGATTGCCAATGAATTTGCCTATGAGGGTAAATTTCTCAAACTCCATGAAGCTTGAAAGAACTTCCATCGGGATGTCCAGCTCATCCCCAACCAAAAACAACTCTTTGGTAAAAAACCCATTTAGGGTTTCTGAGGCCACTGCCTGGGCATAAGACTTTTGAGCCCCACCACCCCCTTTGTCTGGTGGGTCCTTACCTCGACTGACACCGTCAATAGCCCAATCTTCTTTAATGGGTCCGGATGCTTTCACACCTCTAGATCCCTGGTGCCATTCGATTGCTCTATTGCACCCAAGACATGAACCGTAGCCGCTCCCAATCTCCCCTGTAGAAGACTTCCTGCCCATTGACATCTCCTCCCTCCTCACACTTGGAGACTGTTGCTCCACTCTTTGGCTATTGGCGGCTACTAGTTTCACCCTTCTGCTACTCTAATGGTCGAAACCCTAGCTCTGTGGCTACCCTGTCATATGGCTAAGGTTTTATATTTTATTAATGTGGGATATTGCCTAAGAAGGCTTTGTGATTATTTTTTTTAATGCAAAAGTTTTGATAGGAAGGATATAAAATATTTGAGTTATTTTATGGTATAAGTGGTTTTGGAGTGACAAGGTTATGCAATGTTTGATTTATTTTATTTTATGGTATAAGTGGTTTTTAGAGTGACAAGGTTATGCAATGTTTTGATTTATTTTATTTTATGGTACAAGTGGTTTTAGGAGTGATAAGGAAGTTGTGCATTAATTCTTAAGAAGGTTTTCTAATTAAAATCCTTGGTGAATATTATTGTGAAGTGGAGTAATGTTGATTATTTTGTGATCTTCTAACCCTTGTGAGGATTGGCAAAAGAATATTGTGATTGTGGTAGATTTCCAAAGAGGCTTCTTCATCTTCATAAAAGGTATGGGCACATTCTCCTATTGATTGATTATGGTGGTTGATTATAAAATACCTTTGGAGTGAAAATGATTTATTGTGGTTTCCTTTTTGAAAGTTATTGGTTAAATGCTTCAAGGTTTTCTAGTTTGAGAGTTGTGATTAAAACTTATTTTATAAGCATTGTTGTTGAAGCCAATTGGTTATGCAAAGAACTTGAACTTGAGTTAGAGAATAATATGAGTATCATTGTTATGTGAGATTTTTGTTTGAGCATTGTTGGAAATATTTTGAGTTGGTTGATACATGCTTGGACTAGGGTTTGTGAGAAAGGGTTGTTCATTGAGGTGTATTGGTTGAGTTGAGTTGATTGAGCCTAGTCAAGTGGATGCATGTGGTTGTTCAAGTTCCATGAAACAAACTATTCTATATCTTATTTGATTTGATATTGGGATTTGAGTATAGAACATATTGAGTCTCTAAAAATTCTCTTTATGCTTCTATGAGATTGATTTGAGTTGAAATTGAGATTTGAGAATAGAAAATATCAAGTCTCTAAAAATTCTCTTTATGCTTCTATGAGATTGATTTGAGTTGAGATTGGGATTTGAGTATAGGAAATATTGAGTCTCTAACAATTATCTTTATGCTTCTATGAGATTGAATTGAGATATTGATTAAGCATTGAGTATAGAACATATTGAGTCTCTAACAATTCTCTTTATGATTTTATGAGATTGGACAAGCTCTGTGTGAGCTTGTTAAGCAGATTTGAGACAAGTCTTTGAGAAGGCTTGTGGATTGATTTTGAGTAAGATTTTGTGGAAGCTTGCTATGCAAATTTGAGCAAGTCCTAGAGAGGACTTATTGAGTATATTTGGACAAGTTTTGAGTGAGCTTGTTGAGCAAATTTGGACAAGTTCTAAGTGAGCTTGTTGAGTAGATTTGGACAAGTTTTGAGTGAGATTTTTGAGCAATATTTAAGTAGGTTCTATGTGGACATGTTGAGAAAATTTGAGAAGGTTCTGTGTGGACCTATTGAGTAGATTTGAGCAGGTTCTATGTGGATATGTTGAGAAAATTTGAGCAGGTTCTATGTGGACATATTGAGCAGATTTGAGCAGGTTCTATGTGGACCTATTGAGCAAATTTGAGCAGGTTTTGTGTGGACCTATTGAGAAGATTTGAGTAGGTTTTGTGTGGACCTATTGAGCATAATTGAGTAGGTTCTGTGTGGACCTATTGAGTATATTTGAGTAGGTTCTATGTGGACCTATTGAGCAGAGTTATTATAGACCAAATGTACTATGTTTAGTGCAATATATTGAGCAAAATTATACTAGACCGACTAGACTGTGTTTAGTATAGTATTGAGACAGAGCTTTAGAGGTGATAAAGTGTAGATGATAGAGTATCAGTGGATAGATATCCAAAAACCATGACAATTGAAGATAAAATTTAGTGAGGAGTCTTCAAGTGGAGAGAGATCCACCAGTCAGTGTAGTAGAGAGACAGAGTATTCTAGAAGATCACTAGCCAGAGTAGAAGGGGAAAGAGTTCTCCTATGGAAGAGATCCATGAACTTGAGATTAGGGGATCAACATCTCCTTTGGACAGAGGTCCATAAAAATTTTAATTGGGAAAGGATTCCCATGAGATTGTTTGAGAAATATTTAGAAGAAATATTTTCTTCGTGGAGGTAGCCATATTTGGGTGAACCACGTTAAATCGGTGTCTCTATTATGTGTGATGATTTGTGCATTGCTTTGGTTATTGCTATTGATATTACCATTGATTATATTGATTAATATTATTTGGGAAAGAAAAAGTAAAAATTGGTCTTATATTGTTCACCCCCCTCTTAGTATAAGCTTGTGTTCTTCAATTGGTATCAGAGCCGGTTCCTTCAGAAGAAGTTTAACAGCTTGAAGGAAGATCCTACAAGAACACAAATGGCAAAGAAAGGAAAGAGTTAGAAGCATGAGACACAAGAAGAAAAGAACACCTATGGTCATAAAAGAAAAGTAGGGTGAGTTTAATATTGTTGTGTTGGGAGGACACATGGAAATAGATTCAATAGATGAATCAAGTAATGGAGAAATATCTAGACTCGATAAAGTTTTGTACCAGATGTGGGAACACAGGTCACCATGCAACTTATTATCCACAAGAGTGTTTTGTTTGTGGTCAACTTGGCCATGATGCAAGATATTGTAATGGGTTTAGTAGCAGTGAAGATGAAGATGATATTCTCAGAAATGAAATCCTAGAGATTGGTTCAAGAAAGGATAATAGGGACAATCAAAATAGGTATGAAGAAGAAACTCTACTTTCAATAATAGAAGAAAAAGAATATGCTTCAGAAAAAGAAAAAGGGGAAGCCACTCTTAAGGAGCTTATTAAATTGAAAAGAGAGAATTTAGAATTGAAGGCTCAAATACAAGAAGATGAGAAATGTAAGACAAAGCTTCTACAGGATATCTCTGACTTGAGAGATAAGGTTGAAAAAGCAAGAAGAGTTGAAGAAGGTATGATTAAATAGTCAAAGGCAAAAGAGATAGAATGTGAAAGGCTTATGATTACTCTTGAAGAACTAAAAAGGGAGAACTCATGATTAAGGGTTCAAGCTCAAGAAGATGAGAAAGAAAAAGCAAGGTTTCTATAGGAACTCACTAACTTCAAAATCAAAGCTGAAGAGACAAGAAAAATTGAAGAAGGTATGGTCAAAAAATTAAAGACAAAAGATCTAGAGTGTGAAATATTAGAGCATGAGATAGTTTCACTAAGGTTGGAAGTAAAAGGTTCTAAGGAAAAGCTACACAAGTTTGAGGAAAATTCAAAGACCTTGGAAAGGACTATCAATGCACAAAGGTCATCAGTCACCATAACAAGACTTAGTTCTAAAGAAGAACAAGGGAAACATGAAGCTAAAAAAGGAGAGTCAAGCTCAAACACCAAAAAATAAGAAGAGTCAAAAGAAGTAAGTAAAAGAGAGAGTGAGACCTCTAAGGATAAGTTGGACAATAGAAATTTCAACAAGGAAAGGAAAATGCCAAGTAGGAACAAATGGAACAAGAAACAGGTAGAAGAGACTAAGAGACCAATGGGGTCTAGGCAAGGTTTCTTCAATGGAAGATGTTTTTCATGTCATAGGTTTGGGCACATGGCTTCACAGTGCAGGACACATGAAAGACAGGAATATGGGAAAGGAAAACTTTTCCATGGGTATTGCTACTCATGTAATGAGTTTGGTCACAAGGCAATGAATTGCAAGGTTCATGATAGAAGAGGATATGGCTTCACTAGGAGAAATCCTAAGATAGTTGCACCTCCAAGGAATAATAACATTAAGTGTTATAAGTGCAATAATGATGGTCACATAGCAAGATGGTGTAGAGCAAATATTCCAGAATCAAGTATGAACAGGAATATGAATATGAACAGGAACATAAATATGAACAAGAATATAAATATGAACAAGAACAAGAACATGAACAAGAATAGGAACAGGAACAAGGATGAGAACAAGAATAGGAACAGGAACAAGAACATGGATGAGAACAAGAACAGGAACAGGAACAAAAGTGATGACAAGAACAAGGATGATGACTTGGAAAGAAACAGTGAGAGGATTCAAAAAACTCAGAGAAGAAGAGAGAAATATAAAGGTAAAGATATGTGCTTTCGGGGAGTAGAAATACTCCCACCCCATAATTAACCACCTCATGTGGAGGTGGGGGAGGGGCTAAGCTAAGAGGCTCATTCTTAGCCCCGAGTCCCAAAGGTGACCCTTTGCCATTGATGTCAAAGGGGGAGAGATTTGTGTATTGGGGAGAGATTTGGTATGAGGAGAGATTTGATATTTGAGAGAGCATTGAGCCAGGGGGAGAAAAGTCCTAGGGGGAGTAGAAAAGAAGGTTAGGTTTTAGTAAAATGGATATGGGTTACCATCAATGACAAAGGGGGAGATTGTTGGACATTTTGAGTCCCTAAGCTAAAAGTTTTAATTGATGTCAAAAGGACCTATGTAAGTAAGCACTATGATTTTGCTCCACAAAGAGCTTCATGAGAAGCAAAGGTTTTGATCAAAGGTTCAAGAAGGGATGCATGGCATTTGGTTCCAAAAGGAGCTTCAAGGGAAGCTTAGCAAAAGGTTTTTATGAAAACCAAGGAAGGCAAGGAAAGGTTTTATTTAAAACCATGGATGGCAGATTTGAAATGGGTTTTTCTTAAAACCCAAGTTGGCTTTTCATTTCATCGAAAAAGGTGCCCCAGTGATGGAGAAATTTAATTTTAAAGGTTTAGTTTAAATTTTAAATTTTAAATTTTAAATTTTAAATTTAAAAATTAAATAAAAGAGTTTTCCCACCATGTCCTCCGATGTCATATATTTATCATGCAAAGGTTCGAATATTTAAAGGGGTTGATTTTATCAACCAAGAAGGAGACAAGAAATATTTTCGCATTCGATTATCCCCTCCTTCGCAATCGTCGATTCCCCCCTTCTAATTTCGTTTGCGCACTACACGTGGAACAAGGGATCAAGATTCAAGGTATAGGTGGAGAGGATGAAAATATAAGTATCAAAGGATTAAAGTATCCACATGGAAGGTCTAGCCCACACGGTATGCGGAGAATGCGCTAAGGCGCACGATGAGGAGGAACACGAAGTCGAAACCACCCGAAGTCATTTTGCAAGATATGCCATAATTCGATCGTTGAAATTTTTAGGTGCATGAAATATTTTGAATTTGCTAAGGTTGTGTTAAGCATCGAATTTCATGGAGAGTATAGTGGATTTAATTTTTTCATATGGCTAAGGTTTGATATTTGATTAATGTGGGATATTTCCTAAGAAGGCTTTGTGATTATTTTTTTTAATGCAAAAGTGTTGATAGGAAGGATATAAAATATTTGAGTTATTTTATGGTATAAGTGGTTTTTGGAGTGACAAGGTTATGCAATGTTTTGATTTATTTTATTTTATGGTATAAGTGGTTTTTGGAGTGACAAGGTTATGCAATGTTTTGATTTATTTTATTTTATGGTACAAGTGGTTTTAGGAGTGATAAGGAAGTTGTGCATTAATTATTAAGAAGGTTTTCTAATTAAATGCCTTGATGAATATTATTGTGAAGTGGAGTAATGTTGATTATTTTGTGATCTTCTAACCCTTGTAAGGATTTGAAAAAGAATATTGTGATTGTGGCAGATTTCCAAAGAGGCTTCTTCATCTTCATAAAAGGTATACAAATTTAAGACAAGTCTTTGAGAAGGCTTGTGGATTGATTTTGAGTAAGCTTTTGTGGAAGTTTGCTATACAAATTTTAGCAAGTCCTATAGAGGACTTATTGAGTAGATTTAGACAAGTTCTGATTGAGCTTATTGAGAAGATTTGTACAAGTTTAAAGTGAGCTTGTTGAGCATATTTGGAAAATTTGAGTGAGCTTGTTGAGAATATTTAAGCAGGTTCTATGTGGACCTATTGAGAAATTTGAGCAGATTCTGTGTGGACCTGTTGAGCAGATTTGAGCAGTTTATGTGTGGATTTGTTGAGCAAATTTGAGTAGGTTCTATGTGGACCTATTGAGCAGATTTGAGCAGGTTCTATGTGGACCTATTGAGTAGATTTGAGAAGTTTTTGTGTGTACCTATTTAGAAGATTTGAGTAGGTTTTGTGTGGACCTATTGAGAAGAATTGAATAGGTTCTGTGTGGACCTATTGAGAAGATTTGAGTAGGTTCTATGTGGAACTATTGAATATAATTGTACTAGACCAAATGTACCATGTTTAGTGCAAGATATTGATCAAAATTATACTAGACTGACTGGACTGTGTTTAGTACAGTATTGAGACAGAGATTTGGAGGTGATAGAGTATAGAGGATAGAGTCTCAGTGGATAGACATCCAACAACCATGACAATTACAGATAAATTTGAGTGAGGAGTCTTCAAGTGGAGAGAGATCCACCAGTTAGTGCAGCAGATAGATAGAATCTTCTAGAAGATCACTAGCTAGAGTAGAAGGAGAAAGAGTTCTCCTATGGAAGAGATCCATGAACTTGATATTAGGGGATCAACATATCCTTTGGACTGAGGTCCATATACATTGTAATAAGGAAAGGATTCCCATGATATTATTTGAGAAATATTTAGAAGAAATATTTTCTCCATGGAGGTAGCCATATTTGGGTGAACCACATTAAATCTATGTCTCTATTGTGTGTGATGATTTGTGCATTGCTTTAGTTATTACTATTGATATTACCATTGATTATATTTATTAATATTGTTTGGGAAAGAAAAGTAAAAATTAGCATTATATTGTTCACCCCCCTCTTAGTATAAGCTTATGTTCTTCAATTTATATTAGAGCCAGTTCCTTTGGAATAATTTTAACAGCTTGAAGGAATATCCTACAAGAACACAAATGACAAAGAAAGGCAAGAGTTAGAAGCATGAGATACAAGAAGAAAATAACACCTGTGGTCATGAAAGAAAAGGAGGATGAGTTTAATATTGTTGTGTTGGGGGGACAAATGGAAATAGATTCAAGAGATGAATCAAGTAATGGAGAAATATCTAGCCTGATAAAGTTTTTTACCAAATGTGGGAACACAGGTCACCATGCAGCTTATTATCCACAAGAGTGTTTTAATTGTGATCAACTTGGCCATGATGCAAGATATTGTAATGGGTTT
The DNA here is from genome assembly GCA_028583015.1 of Wollemia nobilis. NCBI lineage: Eukaryota > Viridiplantae > Streptophyta > Pinopsida > Araucariales > Araucariaceae > Wollemia > Wollemia nobilis. The sequence continues at coordinate 14,546,947 of JAQPPZ010000135.1, forward strand.
AGTAGTAGTGAAGATGAAGATGATATTCTTAAAAATGAAATTATAGAGATTGGTTCAAGAAAGGATAATAGGGAAAATCAAAATAAATATGAAGAAGAAACTCTACTTTTAGTAATAGAAGATGCTTTAGAAAAATAAAAAGGGAAAGCCATTCTTAAGGAGCTTATTAAATTGAAAAGAGAGAATTTAGAATTGAAGGCTCAAATACAAGAAGATGAGAAATGTAAGACAAAGCTTCTATAGGATATCTCTGACTTGAGAGATAAGGTTGAAAAAGCAAGAAGAGTTGAAGAAGGTATGATTAAACAGTCAAAGGTAAACGAGATAGAATGTGAAAGGCTTATGATTAATATTAAAGAATTAAAAAGGAAGAACTCATGATTAAGGGTTCAATATCAAGAAGATGAGAAAGGAAAAGCAAGGTTTCTATAGGAACTCACCAACTTCAAAATCAAAACTAAAGAGACAAAAAAAATTGAAGAAGGTATGGCCAAAAAATTAAAGACAAGATCTAGAGTGTAAAATATTAGAGCATGAGATAGTTTCACTAAGGATGGAAGTAAAAGGTTCTAAGGACAAGCTACACAAGTTTGAGGAAAATTCAAAGACCTTGGAAAGGACTATCAATGCATAAAGGTCATCATTATTCATAACAGGACTTAGTTCTAAAGAAGAACAAGGAAAACATGAAGCTAAAAGAGGAGAGTCAAGCTCAAACACCAGAAAAGAAGAAGAGTCAAAATAAGTAAGTTAAAGAGAGAGTGATACTTCTAAGGATAATTTGGACAATATAAATTTCAGCAAGGAAAGGAACAAATGGAACATGAAACAGGTAGAAGAGACTAAGAGACCAATGGGGTCTAGGCAAGGTTTCTTCAATGGAAGATGTTTTTTATGTCATAGATTTGGGCACTTGGATTCATAGTCTAGGACACATGAAAGATTGTAATATGGGAAAGGATAACTTTTTCATGGGTATTGCTACTCATATAATGAGTTTGGTCACAAGGCAATAAATTGCAAGATTCATGACAGAAGAGGATATGGCTTCACAAGGAGAAATCCTAAGATAGTTGTACCTCCAAGGAATAATAACATTAAGTGTTATAAGTGCAATAATTATGGTCATATAGCAAGATGGTGTAGAGAAAATATTCCAAAAACAAGCATGAACAAGAATATGAATATGAACAAGAACATAAATATGAACAAGAACATAAATATGAATAGGAACAAAGGTATGAACATAAATAGGAACAAGGATGATAATTGAAACAGGAACATAAACATTGATGAGAACAAGAACAAGAACATGAGCATGATGATAACTTGGAAAGAAACAGTGTGAGGATTCAAAAAACTCACAAAATAAGAGAGAAAGATAAAGGTACAGATATTTGCTTTCGAGGAGTAGAAATAATCCCATACCAAAATTAACCACCTCATGTGGAGGTGGGGGAGGGGCTAATCTAAGAGGCTCATTCTTAGCCCCGATACCCAAAGGTGACCATTTTCCATTGATGTCAAAGGGGGAGAGTTTTGTGTATTGGGGAGATATTTGGTATAAGGAGATATTTGATATTTGAGAGAGCATTGAGCTAGGGGAAGCAAAGTCCTAGGGGGAGTAGAAAAGAAGGTCAGGTTTTAGTAAAATGGATATGGGTATAGAACATATTGAGTCTCTAACAATTCTCTTTATGATCCGAAGATATTGGACAAGCTCTGTGTGAGCTTGTTAAGCAGATTTGAAACAAGTATTTGAGAAGGCTTGTGGACTGATTTTGAGTAAGCTTTTGTGGAAGTTTGCTATGTAGATTTGAGCAAGTCCTAGAGAGGACTTATTGAGTAGATTTGGACAAGTTTTGAATGAGCTTATTGAGAAGATTTGGACAAGTTTAAAGTGATCTTGTTGAGCATATTTGGAAAATTTCTAAGTGAGATTTTTAAGAAGATTTAAGCAGGTTCTGTGTGGATCTATTGATCAAATTTGAGCAGGTTCTATGTGGACCTATTGAGCAGATTTGAGCTGGTTATGTGTGTACCCATTGAAAATATTTGAGCAATTTCTATGTGGACCTATTCAACAGATTTGAGTAGGATCTGTGTGGACCTATTGAGTAGATTTGAGTAGGTTATGTGTGGACTTATTAAGCAGAATTGAGTAGGTTATGTGTGGACCTATTGAGAAAATTTGAGTAGGTTCTGTGTGGATCTATTGAGCATAATTGTACTAGATCAAATGTATTGTGTTTAGTGCAAGATATTGAGTAGAATTGTACTAGAATGATTGGACTGTGTTTAGTATAGAATTGAGATAAATATTTGGAGGTGACAGAGTACAGAGGATAGAGTCTCAATGGATAGAGATCCAGTAGCTAGGAAAATTAAAGACAAATTTGAGTGAGGAGTCTTCAAGTGGATAGAGATCTACCAGTCAGTACAGCAGAGAGACAAAGTCTTCTAGGAGATCACTAGCCAGAGTAGAAGGGGAAAGAGTTCTCATGTGGAAGAGATCCATGAACTTGAGATTAGGGGATCAAAATCCCCTTTGGAATGAGGTCCATAAACATTGTAATAGGGAAAGGATTTCCATGAGATTATTTGAGAAATATTTTCTCTGTGGAGGTAGCCATCTTTGGGTGAACCATGTTAAATTTGTATCTCTATTATGTGTGATGATTTGTGCATTGCTTTGGTTATTTCTATTGATATTACCATTGATTATATTGATTAATACTATTTGGGAAAGAAAAGTAAAAAGTGGTCTTATACTGTTCACCCTCTCCTCTCAGTATAAGCTTGTGTTCTTCAAATAGTGTTAAAGCACTTTAAAAAAAATTAATACTTTGTGAGGATACTAATCATCTACATGATTAGGATACAAACATAGAGTAGACTGAAGAAAGCAAGAGAAGACAAAACGAGCTCTAGTATCAGAATAAAAACCATATTGAAGACAGTCTTCAATGACCAAATAATGTAATATAGGGAGGTGCTAGAATATATTACATTATTTGGTACATGCTAATGTACCACCTTGGGTACATCATTAGATTAGGATGTGTTGTAGATTAGAGGGTGAGTAAATATTTTATGTAATGTAATAATATGCAATAAATGCACAAGTGTCATGTAGTTAAGATGGCAAGTGTGATGAGTCTGTGTCCATTATGTAAGAGTGCACGTGTCCTTAGAATAGGAAAGTGAAGAGTCTTAAAGGAGAGTGAAGGTCAAGAGTACTCCATATGAAGATTCACATTCCATTATATATTTATGACTAAGTATTGTAATGAGCATCAAAAATACATTGAACATAACATGCATTAGTAGACCTTTATTCTATGTCATTTTAAATTAATGTGAGCTTTTATTAGTATCCATTTTATGAGTTATTTATGAAGTTATTAGTGAGTTTTATGTGATTAGAATATTGCCATTATTGTATATTTTATATTGCAAATTTATTTGAGATCATGTGATTATTTGCATTAAGTATTAAACATAAAAAAACTAACATAAATTTCTCAAGTCTAGCTTTTAGAACTTCACCTTGTCCTATTTCTATCAAAGTAATGGGATCAAAACTAACTAATAATTCATATGTTGACTTTTTTTATGTCAATGCCATAGGATTTGTTTGTTTCATCCACTTGTCAAAATAATTCCATACCAAATATTCAGTCTATGATATAATATAGTAGGAAAATGGTTTACCAACAAAGCCATACACTCTGATCATAGTACCTCTTCTCAAGAAATACCAATCTCCTTCCTCTAGATGATGGGTTTGTAACTTCTTGACTACCCTTTGAGATAGTCGAGGTAAATTTTTGTATATGAGTTTCAATGCCAGGCTTAAAAATTACCTATTGAAATCATATTAGACATTAGAAGTTTTAATGAGATGCATATAGTCTACCACTACCATGCTTCTTCCTTGTAGGTTTAGCATACCTATTTCTAGCCAAGGTATGTGATCTACCATGTTTTATAAGAACTAGGCTAGATGCAATGGGTATTTGAATACTTTGTACTTTGATATTTTTAAATCTATGAGTGGCACATATATTTTTCATACAAGAAGTAGGTACAATCAAATAAAAGGGGTTTTTTTATTGGTTTGCATGGATTGGTGATAACATAGGCCACACAAATATGGTAGTCGTAGACACATTTATCCATTTGTAGGTAAAAAAATATTCCTAAAATGGAGAAAATTTCTAGGCACTAAAAATAAAAAAATTGAATTGGAGTTTTTGGCAAGACATTACCAGATGTTGGATGATGCAATTGTTGGTCAAGCCAAAATTTTAGACCTTTTCCCCTATCTTTATAGCTTCTAGGTTATTAATACCTTTTCTACCCTTCAACTATGAAGGTTTTATGGGTTACTCTAGGTTTAACATCTATTGAAAATGCATTAGTTAAAGTCTCAAGCATAAGGTAGAAAATTACCTGGCCTTCTTTATTTTAGATTACTTGCATTTGGGTATTGTAGTATTCAGTCACTAATAGCATCAATTGTGGGTAGGGATACACCAATTTATAAATGTACAAAGATAAAAATGATTGCCATGCAGGCACCCTTGGGTTACTCGGTGAAACATTCTATGCCCTTTGTTTGACATCTTCTTGAGTATCTTTATAATTGGATTTCAGAGTAATTTTGTATCCTGAATCTTACTTGTGTGGTCTTGTAGCACATTTGGTTCTTTTTGCACTGTGGTCTTGCAACACCTTTGGTTCTCTTTGTTCTTTCTTATATATTCTAAGCTCTTCTAGGTGCTCCCTTTCTTCTTGGAATAATGTCTAGCATTGTCGACCATGGCCATTGGGCTTTGTTTTACAATAATTTTGTAGTAAGATTTGACTATAATAACCATTTTTACTCACATGTGAGGTTATAAATAATTGTCTCTCGAGGTGCTTTGTTTACTTAGGAGGATCTCACCCTTAAAAATTTTCATGTAAAATTATTTTTTGAAGTTTTTTTTATGTAGCATGAAATTGACCATTAGTGTAATTAATGTGGTACACTGGTGTATGATTTTATTTTCTATAATATTGAATTTTTGCATTTCTTGAGAATATTTTATTTCCTTGCATGCTTGCTGAGTTGAGGTTGTTGCATTTCTTGATGAATGGGCATGCAATATTTCAAAATTTTGTCATTGGCTAGCTTTTGCTTCAGCCAATTAGCTTTTAGCAATTCAAAATTATCACAAATTATTATATTTTCTTTTCTATATACATATATTGTATGTTTTGTGGCACTTCACACATTTTTTTTTAAAATGCAAGTCATTTACCAAAATTAATGAAACTCGATCATTTGTGTCTACTAGCTCATACACATTGTAGTTGTGTTTTGCTATGATGTGATATGGTCCAAACCAAAATGAATCAAACTTATGATGCTTTCCTGACTATCTTCATCCTATTTGAGTATTAAATCGTTGACTTGATAATCCTAGAATATGGCCTTTTTATCAAACCACTGCTTAATTTCAGTTTGGTGTTCCTTAAGGCTATTATAAGCTTTCTCTTTTTTGTCTTCTAATAATAGTAACTTAGCTATTTAGACTTGTGTTACTTTTATATCCATATTTTTTTCTCTGTTTATTAGTTTCATTATTATGATTTCTAGGTGTCGGGGTAGGGTAGCTTCTTTTACATAGACTAATAAGTATGGTGAGGCTTTTGAAGTTTTTTTCATTGTGATATGATATGCCCATAAATCTTGATTTAGCATTAAGTGCCAACTCTTTTTATTTTCTTTGACTATCCTCTTGATAATTCTTAGTAAATTCTTATTAGTAGATTCTACCAATCCATCCCTTGCAAATTGTTGTTGTAGGATGCCTTTAAGTAGATACCATACTTTTGTATAAAATCTATAAGCTTTGCATCTATGAAAGTAGGTCCATTGTCTATTACTGTAGTGCTCAAGATGTCAAATCTTGTTATCAATATTTCTAGGAATTTGATCACGGTATCTTGATCAACCATTTTCTTGGCTACTACCTCTAACCACTTAGTAAAAAAATTAGTTGTTAGAATAAACTTGTGTCCTACAAATGAATTCAATTTTATGATGTCAATGAAGTTAAACCCCCACTATTGAAAGGGTTCTTCTGCAATGATTGGTTGCAAGGGAATTTCAAGGTTTTTTATTTTTTGAATAACTTTTGACATCTCTCATAAGTTTTGGATATTTTAAAAGCATATGCAAATATGGTAGGTGATGAGCCTTGAAAATGCTTATTTTTGTACAAACTTTCCATATATATTGCGATATTTATTTTAATAGAAATATGTGTTTCTATGCAAATTTTATGTGTTTAATAGTTTATTGTGCATGTTCTTTAATATTTGTTTTTGAGTGCATTTTGTGTAGATTTCACAAAATTTGTTCTTGTTAGCATGTTTACATCAAGGTCCCACTCAGACCTGACACTTCTAATATTATGATGGCAAAGTAAAGGCAAAACATCTATAGTACACTGATGTAAAGTGCTAAGTTAGGCACCTGATTCCCTTTCAAGTGTTTGAATCTCATTTAGCGCTTAACTATTAGGTGCCTGATTTCCATTTGGTGCTTGACTATTGGGTGCCTGATTCTCGTTAGGCATGTGACTCCCATTTTGGAACCTAATTTCTGACTTTTACAAATTAGGCATCTGATTCCCATTGATGCAGAATTACGACACAACTCTTATTGTCGAAAAAACATAATGGTGATTTCAGCGATGGATGTAGATGGATTTTTAGCAGTGAAAGCGGACCAAGGACAATGTCAAAGATCATCAATTGTCTATTTCTTAGTAGTAATGTAAAATATTTATGTACTCAAATAAGAGTGGAAATATCAGACATATTCTGTTCTGATAAAACAAAATATGTTGATTGGTCTGAAACTGATATTTTATTCGATCTCCTTCATTTATGCATAATGTTGTAAAATAAGAATATAAATTTGATTTGCCTTCATAATGTAATAGGGTATGGCCACATATATTATAAATATGCAGGCCACCCTTGAAATAAAGATCCTGGATATTTTTTGTAACTTTCTTTGCTACAAATTAAAAAAATACACCTGCATATTTTCACCCATCTTCTTTAAGTATCCGGTGTATGACTGAATGTGGGAAAAATATGTTGGAATCATGGGCCCACTCTCAACAGTATTCCTCCCTTCTCTTTTCTTGTTTTTTATCATTTTTAATCTAGTTTCCATATTTCTATACTTAGCTTAATTTCTGTTATTTCCCATATTTTTTGTAATTTCTAGAAAGTGTGCAATTTTAGTTTTTAAATATATCTTAGGCATGTATTAATAATTTAGGATAGATTAATGGTTTAGAAACTAAACCAGAACTCCAGAGAAACAACAACACCCTCCCAAACCATAAATATGAGGCACTCATCTCATTGGAGGGAATTACAAGCATATATTGTGTAAATTTGCTCACAAGTTTACGAGCTACCCCGAGTTGACAAATAAAATGAGGTAATGAATCTGAATGTAGAAAACTAACCAATGTTTTGCCCAAAATTTTGGCACCATTTCCAGGGAGTAGCCTATTGTAATTTATTATTCTGAAGAAAGCATGTCAACAGTAGTTTAGGTTGCTTTCTATAGAACCTTCATTTAATATATATGTATGAGTATACCTAAGAATAAAGGACAAGAATTATCATTTTGTTAAAAATAAAGACATTTCTAAAAAATCTTCTACTTCAGTTGTACCTGATCCTGAGACTAAAACCTCTCCTCCATAATCTCCACCTATGCATTGGCTTGAACATCTAGTATTTGCACAAGATCCTTCTAAAAAAATAAATAAAATTTAGAGAAATATTTGAGATAAGTAGAGTTCAATCTAAGGAAGATTTATTGAACCTTTATGCTGGTAAGCTATTAGAGAAGGAACTATATAAAACATAGATCTAGTAATCCTTCTGTAGGATAAGAGAAATGAATTAGAAGCCTTGAAAGATGCTTTGAATGCAACTGGTGTAGATACCTTGTTCACACAATGGCTGATGTAGAGGATGTGTAGACACTAAAATATGGTCAATCTGATTAGGCATCCACAAAAAATGACTAAATTAACACCATATGGCCCCTTGGGCAGCCCTCAAAAGGTACACAATGGTTCTAGCCACTCTGGGGGAGGTTTTGGAGGCTTCTAGCCCAATTTTGGGAGGTTTTGGACCAAAATTCACCACCGTACCACCTTGGGATGATGAAATATTCCCACCATACCACCCTAGGATGGTGGTGAGCCATCGTCCTAGGGTGGGATGGTGAGCAAGTTTGACCAAGAAAAAGTCAAATTTGGGATAAATGACACCCAAAAACTACCATTTACCCTACCAATTGAAGCATGTGGGTTAGATGGCACTGCATCATTATGACATGCTTCATAATGGAGGGAAAAAATGGATATTATCTTCCACATCCAGTGTATGCCTCCCTTTTGACAAATGGCACCTCCTGCAATGCATGTCATTGCATGCCTTTTTTCACATAAGCCCCTTTGGGCTATAAAATGGATACAAGGTCCACATAAAAAACATATATATAGGAGTTCTAGGATATGCAATGGAGTGCTATCGAGATTTCCCATCACTTTATTGTGCTCTCTTTCCATCGAAATCTCTTCTTAGCGAAGGAGGTTATCGGGTGACTTCAAGAGGGTATTTTGGGAATAACTTTACCATTCGGGTGAATTTATTCACAAAATTTGATGAAAATACCTCTTAGAGTGTTTAAAACCATTCCTTAGTGGGATTGGTAGCAAAAGGTGTGCAGAATTGGTGGGTGTCCCACCCTAGGGTGCCCTCCAATTAGTTGCAATCACCACCGTCCCCCCTAGTACGAGGAGAAATATGTGCACAATTTCTTTACTATTTTTTAGGCTTATTATAGGCTATTATAGGATGCTACAGTTAAAATTTCATGCAATTTGGAGTTATATTGGCCGAGATATCTATTTTTAAGTTTTTGCAGGTTTGCAAGGCCCATCCGAGAACCCCAAGTGCATGTAGAATTTTTTGTACTTAATTTTGAAAATATAACCACATGGGTAGTCTTAAAATGTTTATTTATGTATTATATCCAAGTTTCATGTATTTTGGACATGTTTAGGGGTGATAATTGCTTGTCTTGGTCTTCGTAGGTTGTAGACAGGAGATGCAAAATTGAGGGGCCTAAGGATGCAATTTAAGATATGTTTTTGGTTATATACCTTAAAAAAATCCTATTTAACATATCCATAAAATTTCAAGTCATTATGAGTTGATTTGATATGTTTTAAATATATATTCCTTTTACTAGTCTTTTGGTGCCTGTGGGGATTGCATGTTTCCCATCACACGCACTTGCTATTTGACCCTTTTGGCTTCCTTGTGTGCAGGTGTAGGTTAATATAAGGGATTAGGAAGAAAAACAAGACATTAAAGATCAAATATACAAGCAGCATCGACATTGGCCCGCCCACATCCATTGTGGGTACGAGGAAGGACACTGGATGTGCACCCCGATTTATTGAAGGATTTGATCCTTGGGCACCCAAAATTTGTAAAAATTGTATAATATTTGAGCCCTCAAGTTTAATTCTATGTAACCTTGGATCTTATCCACCAAATTAATAATAAGGATACTTGTTTCATTTCATTCCTTGTTGTTTGGTATTGCCTCATTTTCACATGCATGCTTCCGTTTGATGCTCATAAGCGATAGAGGATAGATACACATATTTTTATTCATAATTAGGTGCACCATTTTTCTCTACTTAAGTGGTTATCATTGTGGTACCCTTGTACCTTGTACTTTGGGTAAAAATATGACCTCATTTTTACAATCTTTGCCCTTTTTGTGTTGTAGGTGCTCCCCTTCCCACCCTGGAATGGTAGCAGAACCTTCATCTAGCTCACCCTAGGATGGTGGATTAACCATCCCAATATAGGATGGTGTTAGGGCTTCTAATCATCCCACCCTAGAGCATTGAAGAAACAAAGAAATTTCTTCCCAAAAATCCAAAATTTGGAGGTCTCAAAACTACTAAGGTGAGTGCCTAAATCTTCAGTTTTTCTACTGCATTTTTAGAGATTGTTAAAATTGGTTTTTCTTGCATCATTTGTTTGCATATAAAGTTTAAAATTCATATTTTTAATTTTTTTATAACATAAATCAACAAAATGAAGAATAAAAATTGAAATAAACTTGAAGTAGCGATGCATCTTTATGGCTTGATTGCTTGTGGCTTACCCAATGGGTAGGTTAGCATTTAGGGCTTGCATCTATAAGTGACATTTGTAGGTTCCTTTTATCCTAGATTTTGAAATTAAAACACACCTATTGCATGCATTTAGTGAATTATCATTGAATACTTCTTTGCTTACTTTATTTGTATTAAAAGGAACCACACACACTTGCACGTTCCACTATAACATTGGTAAGGTTGGATTTCATCACCAACCCTCAATTTAGACTGGTGACATTGGATTTCACCTCATTCCACCATCCTTCCATCTAGATGCCTTATATATAATAGGGCACTCTCTCAATATGGAATAGGTCACTAATGTTCAAACTGCATCCCACTATTGGAAATATTATTTCAGAGTGGAAGAGCTAGTAAAACTTGCCACTAGGATTTAAGCGGTGTACCCTAGACTCTTTTGAGAAATCATGTTTGTCACTAGTGTCACTAGTCACAAATTTGGTTGAGTTCCCTCATTCTAATTATGCAACAAAAGAAAAGAGCAACAACAAATCTAAACACCCTAAAACCAATTTAGGACACACATTTAATCAATAAAAAGATAATCATATTGTCTGCTTTGTGTGTTTCTTTGTTATTTGGAATAAAAACCTAACCATAATTTTCAAGGAAATTTCTATTTTGATTTTGCATCCAAAAATTCAATAATTGTACAAAACGGATCTATAACGAAAAGGTTATTTTGGTTTTGTGATTACCCTATTTTTGAGGCCAAAAATAGGGAAAAACTACACTAAAATAGTCATAAGATGGTCTAGACGACTCCAAAACTTTCCAAATTTGTTTTGTTGTCTTAGTTAGACCCTTCTTCACCTTTCCTAGAAATTTTGAGTCCTAAATATTCATGGTTTAAAATTTTCCAAAAAAATCCTCAAAACTGGGCATTTCCCCACAAGCCCCGGTTGGCCAAATATTCCAAAAATACAATTTTTTGATCAAAAAATCAAATTTTGTAGACCTATCCCATTATGATCAGCTCGTTGCATTGATTTTTTATATATATAACACTTATAACCTTTTTTGAAAGTCAAATTTTTCTTTAGTGTGGGTTTCCTTCAAGGTTTGCCTAGTCAACACATTATGAAAAATATGCATGGCCGAGCTCGATCACAAGCTAGTGAAGTAGAAAAATTTAGGAGAGGCCTTGAGCACCATCATTATAGGTATGAGGATCTCCTCACTCTTGCATGGAGCCCTGATAGTAGTCACCTTTGCTATTCTCCTGAGGATCTCATCATTCCTGCACGACATCTTGAAAGTCGTCCTGAGGTCCACTCCTCACATAGAAGACTCGACCACCAAAGTACCTCTACCAAGAGAACATAAATGGATTACCCACATGATCAAGTGGATTATTTGGTTAGCCAACACCGATTCAAATCACAAAACTAGATATAATCAACCTTCCAAAGGGCCTAGGAGGGAGGTCTACACTCCCTCTACATTGTGGTCTTCACCACCTAGAACTCCCATCCAACAAGTGTTAGCAACCCAGAGTAGGCTTGTGCGAAGTTTGCATGCACCATCAACCAAAGTGACCATGAGAGAGCTTCTACTATAGTCCTTCAAATATTGGGAACCTTTCATGAGGGTCTTGGATTCCATGGAGGTACAACATCATGACTTTGATGCTTTCACCAACTTTATGGAATACATACAAATGTACAAGAATCCTATTATATCCTTTCAAAATAATAAGGTCAAGCCCATGCTTACTAGTTTACCAGATCCTGCTCTACACATAATTGCAAGCATCAATAGGCTCCCCCATAAGCGAGTATTGGTTGACACAGCTCAATAAACATTATTACCACAGCTTCACTAAAGTAGCTCAACCTCCCACCCTTGCGCATTGCACCATCCAAGTTCACCTTGCAAGCATTCAACGATGCTTTATCCTCCATTGTGGGCACAATAATTCTACTTTTTGAAGTTGGACAAAATACTATGCCTACATTGTTCTACATCTTGGATGGTGCAAGACAGTACAACATACTGCTTGGAAGGCCATGGATAAGAGACATGGAATGTGTTCCACCTATAGTGCATCAATGCATTAAATACATTGATGAAGATAAGGTCCATGTGGTCCATGTTGACCCAGAACCCTTTAAGTATTATAAGCAGGTGGATCATCCACAAAGACCTATAATGTCACCCAAGCATTTGGACACTAAATATAATGACCTTATTAAGAGTCTAGATTCAACCCCACGGTTAGTCATGAAGCTACCTTCACCACCGCTAGTACCATCCTCTATCTCTTCAAGCAAGAAAGAATCAGAAGAGCCAGCTATAGAATATCCCATAGTTATCATCAGTATACCTATAGAAGATATTTTCACTCCTACCAAAAAGGAGGAAAAACCCACTATTGATACGGATGAATCAAATTCTATCATACCATCTTCATCCACCATAGTTGAGGACACAATTCAATTCACCTGCCTAGAAATCAATGAGTGCATAGTACCCAATGTTGAATTCATACCTATCATTGAGTCGATCAAGGATCTAGGTAGTCCCCCTACCAAGTTGCCACCCATTGATAGCATTCTTGATGCACCCTCCAAACATGGGGGCCAAATAAATCACCTTGGACAATTTTATGAGGTAGTGATGACTTGTCCAAATGTAAATGCATCTTCTCATGAGTTTGTGGGAATGATCAATTTGATGACAGAGAACCAAAGTCCTCTAAATCCATCTATGCAACTTGTGACTCCATCCAACATACCATCCACACTACAGGAGATATCATTGATGGATTCGGTCACACCTACTCCATCTCACTCAACATATTCACAAGATCAAGAGTGGATGTACCCCCTAGACCAAAGTGGGGGTAACCCAACTACCACAGTTGAAAACTCTGATTTGGAACATGAGCATGAGCTAAATCAAGAACAAGAACATGTGGATATAATCGCCAACTCCAATAATCATGAAGCATCCACATCTACTCAAAAATTAGGGACTTTTGATCCACCCTCGATCAATTATCTCCTAGCTCCCACACCTAGTTCACCTCCACCACATATAAGTTGCCATCAAACTCTCTCAATAGCCATCCAATCATTGCCTCCACTAGTACCACAACATATATTGGATAGGCTAGCCAATGTGGAGTTACAAGTGAGTCACCAACACAATGATTTACAATAGATCATGGATCAGCTCACAAGCATTGAGTTACGGTTGAGTCATCCAAAACCTCAACCCCTTGATTGTCAGGACCAACCTACTCCTGCATAGTCCAATGTTAAGTCTCAAAATAATCATGGGCTAAACCAACAACATCACCCTAAGTGACAATTTATGCCCACTAATGAGTCCAAGGACTCTCTATTTGAGCGACTCTACATGACAAAGGCAATTAATTTACCTGAGAGTCGACTTGTCGACCCCTATGCACCTAAGCCCTATGGATATCACAAAGACCTATACTACAAATACCATAGGTAGAAGGGGCATGATGTGCATAGGTGCTTTAAATTCAAAAACTTGGTACAAGATATGTTTGACAAGAATGATCTTCAAATCAACAACCAACAAATTGACATAGTGCAGCATCTGTTACCTATAGATGGTAGTCAAGAAGAGCAACTTAAAAAGGTGACAGAGACACATACAAAATCATCACCTCATAAAATGAGTCAACCATGTTCACCTTGTTTAAGGCATCAATGTTGTACCTGGACTCCGTTATCTGATCCCATGTCGACCATTTTTCATAACCTACAAGATATAGAGGCAATTTTATTACCAGATATACCCCTGTTCAACCCAAATAGACCCAGATCTAAACTATATAGGGAGGATCATTCTTGCCTCTATCATCGAATGAGAGGGTATGACATTAGCACTTGTCATGTTTTTAGATGCAAGATCCAAGATCTTATTTATGAGTGAGCTTTATCCATGAGTAGGTCACTCATTCTACCCCCTCAAGAAATTAGCATTACCCAGGATTCCTTGCCAAAATAGGGGGGTAAATTCCTATTGCTCCTCCTGGCCAAGTCAATAACATCACATCAATCATAGTAAATGCTGGGGGCATACAAGGTATTGCACCTTCCTCCTAAGAAAACAAAGTAATAAAAGTTACAAAAGGATCCAAGGGTGCCTACATCCCTCTTGGTCAACCTAAAATGCTCCTAGGTGGTCTAGAACCATCTAGGTCACCCCTAAAGGCTCCAAGGGTGCCTACATCCTTCTTGGTCAACCTAAAAGGATCCTAGGTAGCTTAGAATCGTCTAGGTCACCTCTAAATGCTCCAAGGGTACCTACATCCCACTTGGTCAATCTAAAAGGCTCCTAGACAATCTAGAACCATCTAGGTCACCTTTAAATGCTCCAAGGATGTCTACATCCTGCTTGGTCAACCTAAAAGGCTCCTAGGCGGTCTAGAACCATCTAGGTCACTCCTAAATGCTCCAAGGGTGCCTACATCTTGCTTGGTCAACCTAAAAGGCTCCTATGTGGTCTAGAATCATCTAGGTCACCCCTAAATGCTCAAAGGGTGCCTATATCTCGCTTGATCAACCTAAAAGGCTCCTAGGCGGTCTAGAACCATCTAGGTCACCCCTAAATTCTCCAATGGTGCATATATCTCTCTTGGTCAACCTAAAATGCTCTTAGGAGATCTAGAACCATCTAGGTCACCCCAAAATGGTCCAAGGGTGCTTATATCGCGCTTGGTCAACCTAAATGCTCCTAGACGGTCTAGAACCATCTAGGTCAACCAAAAAGCCCCAAAGGCATCCATAAACCCTCTGGTCCCCCCAAATGCCCCAATGGCCCCCAATAAGCCCATTGGTCACAAGTACATACATATATATATCAATAAAAAATTAAAAAACATCATAAAAACATAAAAATACAAAAACATTGCATCACATTGCACTTTCATACATACATCAATCAAAATTTCAAAAAAAAATATTATCAAAATTTCAAAAATTCAAAAATATTGCATCACATCACATTGCATCCCATTGCATTTTATCGTCGCTTGCATTTAGGCATATTCATAATTAGCACTTTACATTTTAGAGTTTCTCATACATGTCTAGCACCATGATGGTACACTACTTACCACTCAAAATAAATGTTGTGAAAGTACTCATAGTTCAATGCTACAATTATCATTTTCACCCATATTTTTCACATTCCATATTTGTGTCCACCCCTTCACCTAGTCATTTATTTTAGAATGTCATTAGGATTTTTGGTCACTCAACCATTTCTAGCTTCTCTTTAGGTTTTGTAGAAAGCTAGCTTGATTTTTAGGAGGTAGAGTCTTGCATTGATTATTCCTTGTGTACATCAAATCCCAAACATAGTTAAACATTAATAATCCAAGTTTTGTGCAAAGAAATATGAAATCCATGAAGTGGTCTAGGTTACCTTAAGCGAAAAGGTCATCCTACTCATCCCCCTATGTGAATGGTTCAAGAATGTTGAGATTTGGCAAAAGGACAAGCATCTTCCATACCCAATTCCCCAAAATAAACAATGGTTTTCACCACTATAAAAAATTCTAATTCCCACAAATCACCTTCCAAAAAATATTAAAATTTTAC
The DNA here is from genome assembly GCA_028583015.1 of Wollemia nobilis. Taxonomy (NCBI): domain Eukaryota; kingdom Viridiplantae; phylum Streptophyta; class Pinopsida; order Araucariales; family Araucariaceae; genus Wollemia; species Wollemia nobilis. The sequence goes on from JAQPPZ010000135.1 coordinate 14,562,827, forward strand.
AAAAATCAAAGCAATAAAAAGTCAAAATCAAATAAATCCCAAAAGTTCAATATCAAAATCCTCAAAAAAAAATAAATCAAAAAACAAAAGCAAAGTCAATAGTGGTTTGCACCACTAATCCCAAATCCCAAATCCCTTGCTTAAAGAAAAAAAAAATAGTGATTATCATCACTACCCATGAGGAAGTATGTAGGCCTAAAATTTTTGCACTCCTTTCCTCTAGGCTGATGGATCCGCGCCTCAGAGGGGAATGGAAAATGATAGAGCTACACCTCGAAAGAGAGGCACTTGATCGTGCCTTCTTGTGGTGATTTTTCGACGAATTGTGGGTTCACCAGGAAACTTTTGATGGCGCTTTCTGCACCTAGGTTGAGAATGAGGTTTAATATGTTCATTTTTGGATCACTCATACAAACACCTAAGGTTGGCCTTTGAAATGCAACTAACCTATCTATGATGCAATTTTTTTTTACTTTTTTGATGAAAACAATAGACAGGAATAGAAATGACAAATGCAGTTGCTAATTCTATGCTTAAAAGAAATTCAAAACATACCTGAATCGAGATGTTTGATGAAGATTCTAATTTTTTTATGCAGAGCAAGATCACTGCTATTTTGGCAGAATCGCTATTGTTCCAGGTAAAATCGCTCAACAATTTGCTGAAATCGCAAGCGATTTCGTTGCAATTTTGTAGCAACAAAACACAAGACACAAAATGGTTTTCTGGCACAAATATGATTCAAACTTTGATATGTTTCCTATTTAAGCATTCCTTTTCAACTAAATGAAAGATAGAAAAGGTTTGTAATAGATGTAAGTACAAGATTCTAAATGTTCATGAATTAAATTAAAAATTGATTAACATGATGGTGAATACCCGAGATGCATTGTCTGAATTAATGAAAATATAATTAAATAACTAAATAAAATGGAAGAGAAGGAAGAAGAACAAATAGAATAAAGGTTTTTCCCCTAGATGATCTGTGAGCAAAATCGCTGCCAAGTCAGTAGGATCGCTGCTATTTTTTGCGAAATCGCACACCTACTCCGCCTGCTCGCAACACGATTCTGTCGATTGTTCTGCGATTTCGCCGTTCACTGTGCGATTTTGACTACAACTTGCAAGTGAAAATTTGCTAAAGAGGGTAATGGGACAATGATGGATTTTAGGCAAATACGGGCAAATTGAAGACGGGAAGATTATACTAATGGCTTCTCAATTCTGCTATCTGCTCAAGGGATCACTTAGCACGCTTTGCAATCAGGGAGTCAGGGTCAAAAATGAATTAGAGGGGGGATTAAATAGGATTAGGGGTAAATCTAGGAAATCAAGAGGTTAGGCCAAAATAGGGAGGGAGTTGGGATCCCTCCTATGTTTTCCCCTTGCCTAATCTCGCCAGAATCCGTCGTTACAACCTCTTTCCAAACTCGAAACACGTGGTTTGAAACGGATTTTTGGCATTTTGCAAACTTGGGAAAATTCTATTTTTGAGCAAAATCGCTTGACGATTTTGCTAGCCGCTCAAGCGATTTTGCTGAAAGTCAGGCGATTTTTCCCAACGGTCAAAACAACATTGGTTTGAGGGTGCAAAAATCGAGGCAAATGGATTTTTGCTAATTTTGAATGATTTTCGGGTAGACTTAGGTAAATTTGATGTTTTTATCAATTTTAATGTTTTTACTGAGTTAATCAATTTAAGTGCGTCAAATTTAAGGTGCTACATTTTTCCCCTCTTTAGCGACTTTTTGAAAAAGTCGTTAAAGATGAAATGGCATGTTTTTGAGGTAGCAAAAAAAAATTGTATGCATTTTTAGTTCATTGTTTTAACTTTGTTATTTTGACGTCTTATTATGTTGCCCCCTTCGATTTTTGCATTAATTCGACAAATTAATGAAAATTCAAAAAAAAGAAATTTTTAGGTTGACTTAAATAGAGAAACAAAATAAGAAATTTCATTTTCATTTTTACTGTTCACTTTCCAAAGAGAAAAAGAGCTTTGAGTGCACGATGGCAGGATTGACACATAGAGCGGATCTAGTGCACGAAGGAGAGAGGGTAAGCATTAATTTTCATGCTTTTTATGATTTTATTTGAATTTTAATTTGGACTTTAAATTCGGGTATGCCATAATTTTTGGTGCGAGGCGAAATCGCCTCTATTTTGGTGAAATCACCTCGAGATCGCAAAATCGCACAGGGTTTGGCGAAATCGCTACAGAAAAATGCAGCGATTTAGGACTTCCAAAGCGATTTTGATGAATCGAGGGTGATTTCATCAAAATCGAAATGATTTTGACAACTTGAATGCGATTTTGGGTTTTAATGTAATTTTGGTAATTAACTTTAAATTTTTGACTTTTGTGTGCAGTTGGGCAGTTTGAAGAGCCGAGAGTGGCGTTATGATGGTTTCCAGGTGGACCTAGGAAACCTGTCTGATGGTGATCGGGTGACCTTGGACGTGGTGGGACTACGTCATGTGGCTGAGATGCCACAAATTCCTGTCGACCTCACTTTGCTTACAACTTTGGCAGAGAGGTGGTATCCTAGTTCATCCACCTTTCGACTGTCGACTAGGGAGATGGCTCCCACCCTAGAGGACGTCTGGAGGATCTTGCAGATCCCCATTTAGGGCCAACGGGTTACAAGGTCAGATCACCGGGCTCGAGCACTTCAAAGATTATCCGAGGATCCTTAGATGAGGTTGGAGTCAGGTGGGGTCTCTGTTACTGCTCTGAGATAGATACCCGAGATTTCTCCTCTGACATCGGTATTGTCAGGAGTAGTTGGTGGCTTGCTATTGTGCCACTAGAGCAGCTACAAATTGCCTTGGCTGCTTGCAGGGGTAGTGGCCGATATGCGGGACCACCGGATTCGATTTGCATGGGGTCCTTTTTTCTTGTGTCACTTGTATAGGACACTATACAGGATTGTCTACAGGGAGGGGGTGGCTCTGGTGCTTACCTCTTTTTTATAGGTCTGGTGCTGGGAGCACATCGTAGTGTGGAGGCCTGAGGGGCTACCGGTAGCAGCAGCAAAGGCAGGGAGGCCTCGAGTTTACTACTGGGCAGTTTGGGTAGGAGGAGTTTAGAGGATTAGCCTGGATGATGCTAGGAGGCTTTTTGATGAGCTGACAGGGGATGCCATCACCTGGAGACCGTGGAGGGGCCACCCAAGATGGGTCGAGGATAGGGTAGAGCTGGCTCATGTCAGACGAGCTATCTGGTTACGGATGCATGATGGGGAGATGGAGCCCCATCGAGCGGATCGGGTGCTTTGATAGTTTGGCTTACAGTAGGGGATCCCTACTATTAGATATTTTTACTATGCTTGGACCACCAGGGATCTGACCTCTATCAACGGTGCACCTGACATGAGGTGCTTCCTAGATACAGCTCCAGATGATGCCCTTATTGTTACAGTCATTGGAGATGATGTAGGGGTTACAATGGACTACACGACATGGTATGCCTCAGTATACCCTCTGAGACTGACAGAACAGAGGGGGCCAATACACAGGGGCATGGAGCAGGTGTTTCGACATCATAGAGTGGCCAGTGCAGAGTTTGTGGCTCGAGGCAGAGGTGCAAGGACCAGGGGCGGTCACTTGCATGGTAGAGGGAGGATGCCAGATCCTCATACTATAGGACTGCAGGGCCATGGTGGGCCTTCGCTAAGACCATTGAGGGTCCCACAGACCCGGGGGAGAGATGAGATGGAGGTACCCTCTCCTCAGGAGCCTAGACCAGATTCCCCTGGGAAGGGGATAGCCACAGAGGAGGAGGGTGAGAGCAGTGTGATGGCTGCTCTTCGGGTGGAGAATGCCACACTACGAGAGACTAATGCCTCCCAGAGGATGTGCATTGAGATGCTAGAGGTAGAGTTAGCCCAGGCGAGGGCATAGGCACAAAGAGGAGTGGGAGGGATAGCGGATATGCTCTCCAGGGCTTTTGGGTGAGTTGCTTTCTACCAGGTGATGTACTTCATGACCGTCCCAGAGGGACAGAGAGTACCTCTCCCAGCGATGTACGAGCCACTAACTCGGGCAAGTCGGAGATCCCAGTATTCCACTCGAGAGACTACTACGGCTCAGGCTCCTCCACCTCCTGGAGGTGACGATGCACAGAGCACCAGGGGTGTTGGATAGTCGTGAGGATTGGACTTTTGATGATGTATTGATGATGTATTTTTGGATGACTGAGTATGCCGATGATGGCTATTGTGGCATACCAATCTACTATTGTATATATATACCTTTTTGATGATATATATAGATTTTGATCTTTTGCCTTATGTGTCAATGTGTTTGATGATTAATTTTGCATTTTGATTTTAAAGAGTTGTATTTTAAATTTGATAAAATGATTTGATGTAAAATTGCATTAAGATGTGTAAAATGGTTTTGTTGTTTCTAAAAATAGGAAATGTGAATTTAGCAATAAACCTCGAAGGATGTGGCATTGTTATGTGACTATTGTGGAGATCTAAGCTCGTTAAGTCATGAAGTTGATCCTGTTATGAGGTGTATTTTGATATTGCTAAATGAAATGGTTGGGTGCTTAAGAAAATTCTTAAGGCTTTTTGATAGGATGAGATGTATTGATTGTTGATCAAAAAGATGTAATTTTGGGCATACAAACATCGAACGATGGCTTTTTCTAAGCAAGGAATCGCTAATTACTTAGGAATAATACTATCATCGCAAAAAGTCATCATGAAAATGCAGGATAAAAAATATTTTTGTAAAATGCAAAATTAATGTTGTGTAAATCATTGTATCACATATGCAAAAGGTTTTATAGATGCTTACGATGAATTTTTGGGCATGAAAAATTAGAAGGATGGTTTTCGCTAGGTAAGGAATTCCTAATCGCTTAGGAATAATACCATCATCGCAAGTAAAACCAAAATGCAATGCAGGATGAATATGTAACTTTAGATATAATATTTTTGAGTTATTTGGAATATTTTGTTAACATGACAAATTTATGAAGATGGTTTTCGCTAGGCAAGGAATCCCTAATTGCTTAGGAATAATACCATCATTGCAAAAAAGATATATATTTTTTGAATTTTTGTAATTTTAAGTTTGATATGTAGAAATTTAATAAAATATCAACGCAATATTTTAATTTATCTCAAAAAAAATAAATTCAAATTTATCTAGAACCCTTGTGTGTGAAGTGCATTTATTTCCATTTTGATGCTATCATAATGATACAAAATCTCTCAAATAGCAAATGTGTGTACCTTTTGTAAAGTTCGTTTACTGATTTTAAGTAGATAAATGATGGAGCAAACTTAATGAAACCAATGTGTGTGCAAGTGAAATGTTCTTTAACCATGATTTTGTGCATGCATTAGGAATGAACTGCTATGTGAGTCAAATTACCATAAAGCTAGCTAATCCACAAGTGGACATTGGTCTATACAAAAGAAGGTCGCTAATGTGACAGACATGTCGCCACGCGAAAAGGAATTACCCAATGTCAAGCAAGTTGGGCACAAATCACCTATTATGGGGCTTACCTTCATGATTTTTGACTGAATGAGAAATTCCAGGGATTCAAGTTCCGTATTCCTTCTTTTCTTCACTTTCAGGGGGTAGGGATTTTGTTCATTTTGTTTTGAACAAGGGGATTTTATTACTTTTCTTTTTCTCTTTTCATTCTCTTTTTTATTTTTCTTTCTTTCTTTTTCTTTTGATTTTTGACTTTTTCTTTTCTTGATTTTTCTTTTGGGATACTTGCTCAGCTTAGATGTGGAGCAAGGGATTTTTATTTGGGTAGGATGGAATCTTGTCCTTTTGCCAATTTCTCATTCATTCTAGATCATGCACATGAGAGGATAGCAGGGAAAACTTTTCGCTTAAAGCATTAAAACTCACTATGCAGTACCATTATTCGAAGATTGCAATAAATCATCTTTAATGTGTAACGTGTGGGTCTTGGTTCCAAAAAGTAGCAACATCATTCATAAACAGAAAATTTATTTAGTGAAAATAGTGTTCTTTGATATAAGAGAGATTTATAATCAAAATAACAGATATCAAAAATTATTTAATTTTATGAATTTTTAAGTGCGTGGTTCAAGATAACTTCTGAATTTAATCCTAGATAAAGGAAAATATTACTTGCTATTTTAGCAAAATTTGATTAAATCTTTTGGGAATATTTTTGTATTTTTCTTATTTTGTAATTTGTTTGGCTATTTTGAGGAACATTTTTTGAAAGTGCGTGACAAACCTATTTACAAATATGTACAAAGATGAATATTTGGATCTATGCATAATATCATTTGAGGTGCATAATATTCATGGGTTCCTTGAGATATTTTCCTTCCAAGGTAGCCAATCTATATGCACTTGACCCAAATTTAGCAGTGATGATAAATGGTCCCAACCAGTTGGGCTGGAATTTTCCTTTAAGGTCTTTTCTTGCATTAGTATTCCTCTGATTTTATTTTAAAACTAAATCTCCAATTTCAAATGATCTGTTATGAACTTTTTTAGCATATGATCTTTTAAGTTTGTCTTGGTAAGCACGAAGGTGCTCTAAAGCATGAATGCATTTTTCATCCAAAAGTTCTAGTTGATCGAGTCTGCTAGCACGATATTCATCTCCTACTTCAGCATCTTGAAGTAAAAGTGATAGGGATGGAACTTCTAATTGAAAGGGAAAAATTGCTTCAGCACCATATACCAAGACAAAAGGTGTAGCACCAGTGGGAGTACGAACGCTAGTTCGATAAGCCCACAAAGCAGGATATAATTGGATGTGCCAGTCACGACCTGTTTTATTAACCATTCTTTTTAAGATTTTGATTAAGGTTTTGTTAGATGCTTCGGCTTGGCCATTTCCTTGTGGATAGTAAGGAGTGGACCATCTATGTTGGATTTTATACTTTTGACACAATTTCTTAATATCTTTATTTTTAAAACATGTTCCATTATCAGAAATAAGATTAGATGGAATTCCAAATCTATAGATGATTTGATTAAATATGAATTTTGAGACTTGGATTCCTGTGCAAGAAGCTAAAGGCATAGCTTCGACCCACTTTGTAAAATATTTAGTTGCAGTTATGATGAACTTGTGACCATCAGATGAAACAAGGTTGATTTTACCAATAATGTCTAAACCCCATTTAGAGAAAGGCCAAGGGGATGCTATGGTTTGGAGTTCTTGGGCAGGAGCATGGACAAGGTCAGAATACCTTTGGCATTTGTCACATTGATGCACATAATCATTTGCGTCTTTCTCCATTGAAGGCCAGAAATAACCTATTCTAAGAAGTTTTCTAGAAATAGCACTTCCACTAAAATGTCCTCCACAAGACCCATCATGAGCTTCACTTAGGGCTTTCTTAGACTCTTCAAAATTTAGACACCTTAATAAGATACCTTCGAAGGATCTCCTATAAAGGGTATTACCAATTATTACGAAGCGAACAGCTCGCTTGCGTAACAATCTACGTTGGTTTCTATCAAATCCTTTAGGGAAGGTTCCATTTTGTAAGAAATTAAAAATGTCTATGTACCACGGTTCTGGGGTAACTTCATTAATCAAAAAAACATCTAATGGTTCCATACACGACTTAGTAGAAGTAGGTTCCTAGAGTTTTCTGATGATAATAGTAGCATATTCATCGTCCAACTCCAAAGGCAACAAAGAAGCCATCGCAGCCATAGCATCGGCAGTGCGGTTACTAGTTCTAGGAACAACTTCTAAAGTTACTTTATTAAACAATGATATAAGTTTTAACACATATTCCTTATAAGGATGAATTTTCTCATCTCGTGTTTGATAAAATTCATTAATTTGATTTATGACGAGCTGAGAATCTCCAAAAACTAATAATGTTTTTACCTTTAGTGCTAAAGCGGCTCGTAATCCAAGGATTAGAGCTTCATATTCTGTAGTGTTATTAGTACAAGCAAATTGTAATTTAAAGGATAAAGGGATTAGGTGCTTTTGAGGAGATTTTAATATAATACCTACACCTGCTCCACTCATACATCTAGCTCCATCAAAAAATAATGTCCAAGTTTTCGAGTGATCCTCTTCCAAGTTGAGGCATTCATCAAGAAATTTGATGCTCATAGGCTGAGTAGATTCCATAGGAGCAACAACTAATTGATCTGCTATAACTTGGCATTTTATAGATTTTTGGCTGATAAATATGAGTTCAAACTCACTAAGAGCAAGAACCCATTTAGCTGTGCGTCCTGACAGATATGGTCTACTCATTAAATATCTTAATGGATCAGATTTAGCAATGACATATGTCGTTTGACTTAACATATAATGGCACAATTTTTGCATTGAAAATACTACTTCTAAACATAATTTTTCCAATGGAGTATACCTTGTCTCATAATTTATTAAAGTCCTACTTATATAATATGTTGCTCGTTCTTTCTTTTCTTTATCAATTTGAGCTAACATAGCTCCAAGTGCAAGTTCTGAAGCCGAAATATACAAAATAAAAGGTTGGTCTGGTTTAGGCGGAACAAGCACTGGAGGATTAAGAAGGTATTGCTTAATGTTGTCAAAAGCTTCTTGACACTCTTTATCCCACTGAAAGGATACATTCTTCTTAAGCAATTTAAGGAAAGGTTTTGTCCTATCCGCCAACTTATCTATGAAGCGACGAATAGCTTGTAATTTTCCTTGCAAACTTCTTAATTCTGATATATTCTTGGGAGATGGCATATCATGAATAGCTTTAATTTTTAGAGGGTCTATTTCTATACCTCTTATAGAAATGATAACTCCTAATAACTTGCCATATTTCACCCCAAATACACATTTATCCTGGATTTAAGCGTATTAGATACTTTCTTAGTCTATCAAATACTTTCCTTAAATCTCTAATGTGATCATCTTCTTCATTGGATCTAGCTATGATGTCATCAACATAATCATGTAGAATATCATACATCATATCATGAAAGATATACGTCATGGCTCTTTGATATGTTGCTCCAACATTCTTTAAACCAAAAGGTATAACTTTCCAACAGAAAGTTCCCCAAGGTGTGATGAAAGTCATTTTTGCTTGGTCTTCAGGAGCAATTCTGATTTGGTTGTATCCTAAAAAACCATCCATAAGAGATAACATTCCACTCCCAGCTGTAAATTCTATGATTTGATCCATATTAGGGAGAGGAAAATCATCTTTAGGGCATGCCGCATTAATATCTCTAAAGTCTCGTGCAAACCCTAATTTTTGTGGCTTCTTTCTTAGTGACTGGAACAACATTAGAAATCCATTCTGCATAATCAATTGCTTGTATGAAAATGACGTTTAAGAGCTTTTCTAATTCACCTTTGACTAATAGTGTGACTTTAGGATGCATCTTTCTTAATTTTTGCTTTACTGGTTTAGCATCAGGGTGCACTACTAGATGATGCATGACTATAGAAGGATCTAAGCTGGACATATCTGCATATGTCCATGCAAAGACATCTGAATATTCTATGAGAAATTCTATGTATAATATTTGTTTTTCTTCACTCAATTCGGATCTAGTTTTGACCATATGAGGATTTTCTTTTGTACCAATGTTAACTTTTAGAAAATTGTCTACAACAATGTTCAAGTCTCTTTCAAAATTTGGTGGTGCAGGAGATACACCCATTTCTTGTAATTCTTCCAAAGTGCATTTAGCTAATTCCTCTTGAGGATTACATTCTTCTATATGGGCTATGCATGGCATGGATCTATCAAAGAAATATTGGTTTTGAAAAATTTCTTCTAAAGACACATCATGATATATGTCCCCTTCTAAACATTCATCCATAGAAGCAATCATGTCTAGATATACTAATGTTAACATGTTACATGTATGCACTTTTCTAGACATTGCTTTTAATTCTATGTATTCTTGATATGTCATGAGATTGTCATCATCCTTGTATGGAAATGGCTCATTTTTTGTGGGGATGAGTCCAAGACCACATCGGGCTGGCCATTCAATAACTTCTAAAGGTTCTCTTATACCATTTTGATAAGGTCCTAAGCCTTTACCTCTATATCCCAAATTGCACATTATTTCTTTTGGTATTACATATTTATCATAAAAATAGCATTTGGCAAATTCATTTTGATCAATTGAAATTTGTAATATTGAATACTTTCCAAAATCATATCCCGTAGATATAAATATAGAGCTCCCAATATGACAAATGCTCCCTTTCTTAGGTACTCCAAAAGTGCGGGGAGATGAGGAAGACTCAGATAATATCTTAGAATCTTGCGTAGCTAGATTAACTTCTTCAATTGGTGCCAAAATTGAGGATAAATCCGCTAATCCTTCATCCGAAACTGCATATGAGGTAGATGGCTTATGTTCTTTATAATTTTCCTTAGATGTTGAAAATTTAAACTCTGTAGGGTCTATAGGTAATTCAATCACTACAGGTTTAGGAAAAGGATTAGATATTCCTTTAGAAGGGGATGGTTCTTTTATTTTTATTGATACTTTATCACATGCTTTAGGTGATGGTGATTTAGAATGTGATTTAGGCTTATAGTGCTTTATGGGTGTATTTGGATTTCGAGGGATAGAAGTCATGGCTGGACAAAATGGAACTCCTATGGGTTCTTCCAGAGCACACATGTCAAAATGTCTAGGGTCTCCATGGATGATAACCAATTGATTTTTAGAATAAATGGGTTTGATTTATTACTTTGGTCTTGTGAATTCTAGTTTTGGGCCTGTTTCCTTGTAACCACTCCTATAGTCCCCACAAAATTGCTACGAGGTCTTGCATTTTGTGCTTGTTCATTTGAGAGCCACTGTTGTGATGATGGTCTAGTGGTCACTCTTCTTGGAAATGGTTCTTCTGGAACCATCTGATATGTAATAGGAGTGATTGCTTTAGATTCATCTTCTAAACTATTTGAATTATTTGAAGTGATATCCATTTCACTTTCATCATCACTTCCTTCACTATTCCCTTCACAGTTGTTATTTGATAATCTCTTAAGGTCTAACAGTCATCTGAGATGCCATAGTAGCATATGAATTTTGTAAATTTTGATGAGGCATAAAACCACTAATAGTTCCCACATATCTAGTTGGATGGGGAACATTATGTTGTTCTACTTGATTTATAGCTTCTTTATCGTGTTTTGGTAAAGGATGTTGAAAAATATCCAGATTTTGATTTGCATTCTATTTTTGGGGTTGTTTTTTAGCATCATTTTGGACATTTCTAGGAGGAAATTTCTCTACCTCCATATCTCCTTTATCAATTAAATATTGAATCATATGCTTTAACATTTTACATGAATTTGTTGAATGTCCATCAACTCTATGAAAATTACAGTGCAAATCAGCTCTAAACCCCGCTACAGTTGTATCGGGTTGTCTTATTTTAGGCAACCGAATTAAGCCTTGTTCTAATAACTAAGGTAAAATCATATGTAATGGTTGATTTAATCTGGTAAACTCTCTTGGAGGTTTATCAGGAGCTTTTAGTATGAACTTCTTCACAACTTCAGTAAGGTTGATATTCTGATTATTCCTACTATCGGTAACTCCGTCACCAACTACTTGCTTGTTCTTATACTGATTTTTAGAATTCTTATCTTCATATTTCTTTTTATATTGACCTCTTCTAATAAGGGTGCTCTCTACCCTTCTCCCTAGGTCAATAGCTTGGTCAAAATATGTTATAGTAGCCGTGGAAAGTTCATAGGACAATTGTTCTTGCAAATTATTTATGAATATGTCTAGCATTTCTCTTTGTGGTAATGCAAAATGCAACTTGCTTAAAAGTTGTCTCCACTTAGTTAGGAATTCTGAAAAACTTTCATCTTTACCTTGCTTAAGATTGTACAAATCTTTAATAGTCACATGCCTCTCTATGTAGGCACTAAATTGATGTACAAACATCTCAGTTGTTTCTTCAAAATTCCTTAAGGAGTTGTTAGGAATTTGATAGTACCATTCCAAGGCTATGCCTCCTAAAATTTTAGGAAACATCTTAAGCATCAGTAAATCATCATGCGAGACATCATGACATGCTATTCTAAACATGCGTAAATGCTCGATGGGATCTTCGGTTCCCTTATATATAGTGAACACTAGCATAGGGAAATGCTTAGGGTAAGGTTGAGCTATTACGATGGGATCCAAGGGTTGACTACACATCTCTTGATAGTTGTATGAGGGATGGTAAGGATCTATTTGGTCTAAGCGGGAAGCCAATTGCTTTACCATTGCTTCCAACCCTTGATGTCCACCAAACTGGTTTGGTTGCATCGTATCATTATATCCTTGATAATAATTAGGTGCAACTGTATTAGGATTTCCCATTGAGACAGTGTTATGCAAAGTATTTCTTGGTGGAACTATCTTTTGATAATTATTCTTTTGCACTTGTTTGCCCTTCCATTGTTGATTAAGGGCTTGGGAAAGTATAGAAGCAAAGGTCTGTTGCTTAGCATTTGTTCTAACATTATTAAGAGGAATCTTAGAGGCTTGAGTTGTTTGTTTTTGAGGCCTCTGATTTATATGTATCATATTTTGTCTTGGTGTTTCATCTTGATCCTCACTAGATTCTATGTAATGTAAGGGGTTGGTATGCACTTTAAGTGCGGCTGTAAAAGCATCTGCTAGGTTTCCTTTTCCTTGCTTCTCTACTTCTATTGCTTGATTAAGATCATCCATATTATCTCTCATAAAAGATATAAAATTTTCAACGGATTCAAACTTAAGATTACCTTTAGAATTTAATTTAGGTTGATTAAGTTCTACATCCTCACTTTCATTGTCATGATCTGAAGAAACATATTCTTCTTCAGACCGAGTTTCTTCATTATTATTTTGTTCTCGGTATGGTTCTCATTCTTGCTCTAGTTTTTGATCTTCTATTTCATTCTCAGTTTCTTTACCATTCCTTAATTTAGGCATTTTGAATTAAGTTGATTTCGTAGATATATATGTTATATATATATGTGCTAGGTTTTGGGGTATATATATATTATTTATATATACCTAACTAATTAAATTAAATTACTATTTTTAGATTGATTTTTTTTTGTTTATCTAGGACACGTAGAGCAAGCAATTAAACACACAAATAATCACATGCTAGGTAATAGTAGATTTTAATCTTCTTGAAATAATTTATGTATATCATTAATGGGCTCCAATTGATCAGGTGTCATGTAATGCTCTTCTTCAAATGTGAAGTTGTCTTGTAGGAACCTTATGAATTGTGCTAAGGTAATGCAATATACTTCTAGGTTAGACCTATAAAAATATAGCTCGTGACAATACTCTCTATAGAATACAACTCTAGGGATGGTATTAAGCCTTCTCTTATCGTCTAGGATTATTTCTTGACTTTCTACGTGAGCTAAAAACTTATGTGTCGCTACGATGTCGTCTAGGTAGGTTTCAAAGGAGTAGAAATTAGGTGAAATCAAGGCTCTCTTATTAGTCAACCACCTTTCGCAAGATCTTTGAAGGTCAAAATAGGCAGGTTCTCTATAAGGATCCAGGATTCTAGCCAAGTCTATCCTATGGATTTGTTTAAGTTCTTCTTGTCTACTTTCAATAATGTCTAGTCTTCTATCTAATTCAATCCAGGACTCTCAAGATGTTATATTTTCACTTTCATTAAAGTATGAGACTTCTTGAATTGCTAAGATTGTAGTAACATTAAGACGAATAGCTCTCCTATAATTATAATCTACCATCTAAAATGCAAATGCAATTTAACTATTATTTTTTTTGTTTTGATTTTGGTTTTTGTTTTGATTTTGATTTTAATATTTAATTTAAGAATCAGAAGATAATCTAATGTTTCACGTCGGGTTCACCAAAGAATGTAGGCCTAAAATTTTTACACTCCTTTCCTCTAGGCTGATGGATCCGCGCCTCAGAGGGGAATGGAAAATGATAGAGCTACACCTCGAAAGAGAGGCACTTGATCGTGCCTTCTTGTGGTGATTTTTCGACGAATTGTGGGTTCACCAGGAAACTTTTGATGGCAGTTTCCGCACCTAGGTTGAGAATGAGGTTTAATATGTTCATTTTTGGATCACTCATACAAACACCTAAGGTTGGCCTTTGAAATGCAACTAACCTATCTATGATGCAATTTTTTTTTACTTTTTTGATGAAAACAATAGACAGGAATAGAAATGACAAATGCAGTTGCTAATTCTATGCTTAAAAGAAATTCAAAACATACCTGAATCGAGATGTCTGATGAAGATTCTAATTTTTTTGATGCAGAGCAGGATCGCTACTATTTTTGCAGAATCACTATTGTTCCAGGTAAAATCGCTCAACAATTTGTTGAAATCGTAAGCGATTTCGCTGCAATTTTGTAGCAACAAAACACAAGACACAAAATGGTTTTCTGGCACAAATATGATTCAAAATTTGATATGTTTCCTATTTAAGCATTCCTTTTCAACTAAATGAAAGATAGAAAAGGTTTATAATAGATGTAAGTACAAGAGTCTAAATGTTCATGAATTTTATGTAAGCAAAATGCAGATTTAAATTAAAAATTGATTAACATGATGGTGAATACCCGAGATGCATTGCTGAATTAATGAAAATATAATTAAATAACTAAATAAAATGGAAGATAAGGAAGAAGAACAAACAAAATAAAGGTTTTTTCCCCTAGATGATCTATGAGCAAAATCGCTACCAAGTTAGCAGGATCGCTGCCAAGTCAGCAGGATCACTACCAAGTCAGTAGGATCACTACTATTTTTTGTGAAATTGCACACCTACTCCGCCTACTCACAGCATGATTCTATCGATTGTTCTATGATTTTACCGTTCACTGTGCGATTTTGACTACAACCTGCAAGTGAAAATTTGCTAAAGAGGGTAATGGGACAATGATGGATTTTAGGCAAATACGGGCAAATTGAAGATGGGAAGATTATACTAATGGCTTCTCAATTTTGCTATCTACTCAGGGGATCACTTAGCACACTTTGCAATCAGGGAGTCAAGCTCAAAAAATGAATTAGAGGGGGGATTAAATAGGATTAGGGGTAAATATGGGAAATCAAGAGGTTAGGCCAAAATAGGGAGGGAGTTGGGATCCCTCCTATGTTTACCCCCTGCCTAATCTCGCCAGAATCCATCGTTACAACCTCTTTTCAAACTCAGAAACATGGTTTGAAATGGATTTTTGGCATTTTGCAAACTTGGGAAAATTCTATTTTTGAGCAAAATCGCTTGACGATTTTGCTAGCCGCTCAAGCCATTTTGCTGAAAGTTAGGCGATTTTGCCCAATGGTCAAAACAACATTGGTTTGAGGGCACAAAAATTGAGGCAAATGGATTTTTGCTAATTTTGAATGATTTTTGGGTAGACTTAGGTAAATTTGATGTTTTTATCAATTTTAATGTTTTTACTGAGTTAATCAATTTAAGTGCATCAAATTTAAGGTGCTACAAAGTATCCCAATAAAATTGAAGAAAACAAGGGAGCTTGAGCTTGAATCCCTAGAATTCTTAGTATTTGACAAACCATTTAGGTGATACTCATTACAATTTTGGTGGATAGCCTACCTGGAAATGGCGGTAGCCCCTCGCATGACGATATGTCTATCACATTAGCCTTGTGCATGTGTGCAGACCAATGTTTGCATGTGGACGAGCTAACTTTTGTAACCTAGATTGCCTAGTGGTCTAGTCCTACTAAATACAAAACCCAAGATTATGATATTCATAGGGTGATCCTCATTCCAGGTTTGGTGGATAGCCTATCTAGAAATGGTGGTATCTTTATGCGTTTCACAGGAATTAACTCACATGCACACATAGGGATATGACGTACCTTGGTCATCCTAGAAGATTCATACCTTGTCAAAAAGTCTTGCATAGTTAGTATACAATCTTTGATCACATCAGATAGAGTGTTTGAGTCTCCTAAGAACCTCACCTACATTCTTTAAACATGTCATATCATTTACTCCATTTTTTACATCACAATAATGGTTTCGCATTTCCATTACAAAAAAATAAGAAGCAAAAAAAAAGAGCGTTAATATATTTTGTACAGTATATAGTGTTCACATAGTATGTCAAATAATTAGCCACAATCCATGTTTTTCAATCACCCCATATTTCATCTCACTGTGCATCCATGCATATAGATAGCATAAAATCAAAGCAAATACACATGCATACATGATATATGTTTATCACCATTCTATCATATAATAAAAGCATCCATATGCATACGTAATAAGCATCCAACACATCTATAGAAGCAAATGCATACATTGCATCCATCTCATAAATAAATAAGGGAGACACATGATGACCATAAAAAAATCTCATATATATATGGGGCAAAAAAAAATACATCATAGTTTCCAAAAATTCCCGTAGGCTACAATAAAGTGGGTCTTTAGACCTCACAATGCTCAACATCCAAAAATCCAAAAAGAGTCGAAAGAGCCTCAAAAAGCCCCAAAGGTATCCATAAACCCTTTAGTCAACCCAAAAAACCCTAAGGTATCCATAAACCCTTTGGTCAACCAAAATGCCCCAAAGGTATCCATAAACCCTTTGGTCAACCCAAAATGCCCCAAAGGTATCCATAAACCCTTTGGTCAACCCAAAATGCCCCAAAGGTATCCATAAACCCTTTGGTCAACCTGAAATGCCCCAAAGGTATCCATAAACCCTTTGGTCAACCCAAAATGCCCCAAAGGTATCCATAAACTCTTTGGTCACCCAAAAATCCCCAAAGGTCTCCATAAACCCTTTGCTCAACCCAAAAAAGCCCCAAAGGTATCCCTAAACTCTTTGGTCATTAAAAATGCCCCAATGGCATCAAATAAGCCCATTGGTCAAGTATACATACATATATATTAATCAAAAACAAAAAAAAAACAACAAAACAACACAAAAGCCAAAGAAAAGGGTTCAACACCCACCAAAACAATTCAAATATGATGGAATTCATTCAGGGTCGAGATGGAATGCAAACTTCTCATGGATGCATGGATAAGTTACTACTTCACTCCCCAAGAAGGCCATTATGGCTAGACCACCCCACGGGAAGGAGGTTTTCAACTCTTTGCTTCAATGAAATCTCCATAGCATCATCCAAATCCTTTCAAAACTATGCCATTTTTCAATGAGAACAACTGAAGGCAACCTTAACAAACGTCATCTGGGTCAAGTGACTCATCGCTTTTCTCACTGGTCATTCCCTCATCGACTCATATCTTTAGGGGGTAGTCATGCTTAACAAATTCATAATCAAAAATCAATAATTAAACACTCAATCATGCAATTTGCATTCATCCAATGAATCTTTGAAAAAGACAAGCATACCCCTACTTGGGGCAGAAAACAATAAAATATCTCAATTAAGCACATAACAGTGTAGATGAACCTGCCTATTGGTAACCTCAAAAGTTACCAAAATACTTGGTTTTCTCTAACACCTAGGGTTATAAGTCCCCTTAGTATACCTAGAAGTTGAAGAGAAACCAAGACCAATGTCTTTACTGAGTCAAAAGTGAGGATTCAAGAATGCATGCTCTTTCCATGATTGGGGCATCTAGAGTTGGTTAGGTTATTGAGTAACCTTAATCATTGAACAATTTAGTCATCTATTTTTGCTTAGCGTTGTGCTGCACACAACGCATCTCAAAAAGGGTCATCTATAGACACTAAAATACGGTCAATCCGATTAGGCATCCACAAACAATGACTAAATTGTCATCGTATGGCCCCTTGGGCAGCCCTCAGAAGGCACACAATGGTTCTAGCCACTCTGAGTGAGGTTTTGGAGGCTTCTGGCCCAATTTTGGGAGGTTTTGGCCCAAAATTCACCACTATCCCACCCTAGGATGGTGGAAGATTCCCATCGTCCCACCCTGGGATGGTGGTGAGCCATCATCCCAGGGTGGGACGATGCGCAATTTTGACCAAGAAAAAGTTAAATATGGGATAAATGGCACCTAGAAACTGCCATTTACCCCACCAATTGAAGCATGCAGGTCAAAGGGTACTGCATCCTTATGACATCTTCATAATGGAGGCCAAAAATGGAGATTCTCTTCCACATCCAGTGCATGCCTCCCTTTTGACAAATGGTGCCTCCTACCATGCATGCCCTTACATGCCTTTTTGCACATAAGCCCATTTGGGATATAAAATGGATACAATGTCCACATAAAAAACATACAAAAAGGAGTTCAAGGATATGCAATGGAGTGCTATCGATATTTTCCATCACTTTATTGTGCTCTCTTTCCCTCGAAATCTCTTCTTAGTGAATGAGGTTATCGGGTGACTTCAAGAGGGTCTTTTGGGTATAAATTTACCATATAGGTGAATTTCTTCATCAAATTTGATGACAATACCACTTAGAGTGTTTAGGACCATTCCCTAGTGGGATTAGTAGCAAAATATGTGCAAAATTGGTGGGTATCCCACCCTAGGGTGCCCTCCAATTAGTTGCAGTCACCACCATCCCCCCTAGTATGAGGATAAATTTGTGCATAATTTCCTTAATATTTTTTTATATTTATTCTAGACTATCATAGGATGCTATAGTTCAAATTTCATGCAATTTGGAGTTATATTTACTGAGATATCATATTTTTAAGTTTTTGCAGGTTTGTAGGGTCCATCCGGCCACCCCAGGTGCATGCAGAAGGATCTGTGATCCATTTTGAAAATATAACCACATGGTTAGTCTTAAAATTTTTATTTATGTATTATATCCAATTTTCATGTGTTTTGGACATGTTTAGGGGTAGGAATTGCTTATCTTCATCTTCGTAGGTTGCACACGAGAAGGACAAAATTGAGGGGCCTACGGATGCAATTTCAGATATTTTTTTGGTGATATCCATTCAAAACCTCATATTTAACATCTCCATAAAATTTCAAGTCATTCTGAGTTGATTTGATATGTTTTTAATATATATGCCCTTTACTAGTCTTTTGGTGCCAATGGGGATTGCATGTTTTCCATCACACACACTTGTTATTTGACCATTTTGGATTCTTTGTGTGTAGGTGTATGTTCCTAGAAGGCATTGGGAAGGAAAAAAAGACATCAAATATCAAAGATACAAGCAGCGGTGGCATTGACCTGCCCACCTCGATTCTGGGTACGAGGAAGGACACTGGATGTGCACCCGGATTTCTTGAAGGATTTGATCCTTGGGCACCCAGATTTTGTAAAAATTGTATCACCTTTGAGCCCTCAAGGGTACTTCTATGTAACCTTGTATCTGATCCACCAAATTAATAATAAGGATACTTGTTTCATTTCATTCCTTGTTGTTTGGTATTGCCTCATGTTCACATGCATGCTTCTATTTGATGCTCATAAGATATAAAGGATAGATACACATATTGTTATTAATAATTAGGTGCATAATTTTTCTCTACTTTAGGAGGCATCCACTAGTTTTAATTTTCCCATAGAAAAGGCATGAGGAGACCACAAGATGAAACATATCTCCCTTGTCCACCTTCCAATCTTTAGAGGACTACCAACAGAAGATCCAAATATATTTCTATTTAAATTTGATGTCCTATAAAGATCAGTGGATTATATAGCTGATGCCCAAAAACTAAAGTTATTCCCTTCCACTCTTGATGATTTAGCTTTACTCTGGTTCATCAATTTGGAGAATAAACAAATAACTGCCTAGGAATAATTGAAGAAAATTTTCCTAGATCAGTACCAAGATTTTGGTAGAGCAGGCGATGCAAAGGAAGAAGTCCTAGATATGACATAAAATAAGGATAATATATGGAGGAATATTGGGATAGGTTCAGATTTAATTTGCAAATATCACCCCATTCGAAACTAGGAGACAGGTCCCTAAGAAGTATTTTCTTAAAGGGACTTACAAATGAATCTCTAGAAACCTTAAACATGATTTCTAAAGGGGATAATTATCAACATCAAATGGATGATATTTGGTAGTTGTGTCAAAAATTTTCAAGTAGGAAAGGTAAGTTGACCCCTAGAAATATCAAACAATCAACCACTGTCATTAAAACAAAAATATACAATATGCTTGAAGACCTCAAGAGTGAGATATTATCATCTCTGGCTTTCCAAATGGACACCCTTCTTCTTCAAAAATAGAAGTATGAAAATGAGGTAACATTGGCCTACTTTTGTCCTAAATACAAGGGAAAACACCCTAGAAATGAATGTCCTAAATTTTTTTTTTGAGTATGTGTTGTATGTTCGAAGGATCACAAAATAAAGTTGTGTCCGCAATTATCAAAACCTAGAGAGGAACCTGAGGTAGAAGAAGCATACTTCATGGGTAATAGGAGAAACTGGCAATAGTCTCCTATAGGAAACAACATGCTAGTAGGAATGCCATCTTATAGGGGCAACAATTTTTAGAACCAAGGTCAAGCTCAACCACCCAACATGGGCTGGTGGGGACAACAACCTTGGAATCAGTATCCCCAAGGAGCAAACCCTTAAAACCCCTATCCATGGATGCAATACTAGCAGTCTAGATAGCAGTGGAAGAACTAGAATGCTTGGAATCAAAACCCATAGCATGTTTCTCCAATTCCACTACAATGAAGCCTGCCAGATCCTCCTGCTTTCATGCCTGCTCAACTACTAGTACAACCTACAACCAATCCAAATAACAAATAATAGACAACTTATCAAATGGAGAATGAGATGTACCCCATGTACAATATTAAAGTAGATTGTAGTCCAATACAATTAAGGTCAGGAAAAAAAGTAGGTGTAGAAGTCAATCCTCTAGTAGAAGAGGAGGAAAACATAGAACTAGAAAAAGAGGAATTACCTCTTATAGTAGAAGTAGAAGAATAATAAACACCTATAAAAAAACAAAGAAGGGGTTCCACTTTTTCCATAAAGGTTGTAGGAACCCAGGAAGCCAGTACAATCAAAATTTGATATTCTCTCTAGTCTAAAGAACCTGATAGTCACAATCCCTCTCTTTCAAGCCATCAAAGATATTCCTATCTATGGTAAGGCTATAAGAGAATTG
Organism: Wollemia nobilis; assembly: GCA_028583015.1. Lineage (NCBI taxonomy): Eukaryota > Viridiplantae > Streptophyta > Pinopsida > Araucariales > Araucariaceae > Wollemia > Wollemia nobilis. Next base: position 14,583,850 of record JAQPPZ010000135.1, read on the forward strand.
TTCCTGAAGAAACTAGAAAGAAAACCTACAAAGTCAATCAGTTTGGTGGGTCAGTTAGTTGATATTATGTTACAGAACACCTACAACCAAAAATACTCAAATCTAGGAAGCCTTGTCCTAACTGTACAAATAGTGGGTTGTGTTTTACCCAATACATTGGTATACTTAGGGGCTTCCATTAATGTCATACCCAAATAAACCATGCAAAATCTTAAAATATCTAACCTGAAGCCAACCTATATTGTTTTGTAGTTGGCAGACAGGTCTAGAGTGCTCCTAGAGGAAATATTGGAGGACATCACTGTTACAGTGGATGCATGGGAGTATCCATTAGATTTCTTAGTGTTACAATCTAATTCTAGGTTGGGTGGATATACATTAATCTTAGTTAGACCTTGGATAGAAATAAATAATTCTTACATAAGTTGTAGAGATGGGAAAATAACCATTTTTTATGGTTAGAACATAAAAAAACTAATCATCCATCCACCTGCACAGTTTGCAAAATTGTTGGGAGAACCTAAAGATGAAAAATAGAACTTTCATGGTCTATCAATGATCCAATATGTCATGGCAATTTATGAGTTAGAAGATGAGAGTGATGAGGATAGGGTAATATCAAACTTTTTCCAAGGAGAACCCTCCTGTTCTCCTCCATATTTTGCCATTAGTAGGGGACAAAGACCACCATATACATCAAATTGAAGTTGCACCTGGAAGAGTCTTAAATATAAATTATGGGTTGACAGTTGAACAATAGAAAAAATTAAGGGAAACTTTAGTCAACCATAAAAATACCTTTGATTGGGAATATTTAGATATGAGAGGAATAGCTCCTAAAAAGTCTACTCTTCGAATATATCTGGAAAATCAAATTAAACCAGTAAGGCAACCACATATAAGAATGACTCCAACAATGAAGGAAAGTATCAAGATTGAATTGCAAAAACTCCTCACATTTGGGTTCATTTACCCCATTTAAGATAGTGAATGGGTGTCACATTTGGTGGTGGTGCCTAATAAAAATGGCAAGTGGTGAATTTGTGTGGATTATAGGTTGCTAAATAAAGCAACTAAGAAAGACCACTTTCCCTTACCTTTCATAGATCAGGTCCTTGAAACCTTATCAGGTAAGAAGTACTTTTTTTTCTTGGATGGGTTTAATGGATATAATCAGATTCAAATAGGGGAAGAAGATCAAGACAAGACCAAATTTACTTACCCTTGAGGAACTTTTGCTTAATGAGTTTTGCCTTTTGGTCTGTGCAATGCACCCGCCACATTTTAGAGGGAAGCTTTGAGCATCTTCTCTAACATGATTGAAGAAACTGTGGAGGTATACATGGATGATTTCACTTTATATGGTGAAACTTTTGAAATAGTCATGGAAAAATTAGAGAAAACACTTAAGCGGTGTGAGGAAACTAACTTGTACCTAAGCAATGAGTAATGCTATATGCTAATGTAGGAAGGGATAGTTTTAGGACATCACATTTCTACATATGGGATCAAAGTAGATAGGAAAAATATAGAAGTTATCTAAAACCTATCTACTCCCAAAATACAGAAGGATATTCATAGTTTCTTGGGATCATCTGGTTACTATATAAGGTTTATAGTAGACTTTAGCAAAATTGCTAAACCCCTAAGCACATTGTTATAAATTGACATAGAGTTTATATGGATAGAGGAACATGAAAAAGCATTTAACATCTTAAAGGAAAAACTGAAAAATTCTCTAGTACTGAGAGGTCCAAATTGGACCATATCTTTTTACATATATGTTGATGCATCTAACAATGCAATATAGTCAGTATTGGGATAGAAGGAAGGTGATGATTTGTATACCATATATTATGTCAATAAACACCTCATAGGTGCTGAATTCAATTATACTAGCACGAAAAATGAATTTATTGTAGTTATACATGCTCTTAACAAATTTTGTCATTATATCATAGGATATCATGTTTTTGTACATATTGATCACTTCGCTATTAGATACCTGACAAACAAACCTGAGATTAGAAGTAAAATTATTATATGGTTGTTACTTCTATAGGCATTTGATGTGATAATAGTAGACAAGCTAGGTAAGGACAATGTGATAGCTTATTTCTTATCTAGGTTGACACCTCCAGATCATGCAGCTGAAGATGACAAATTTCTAGATGAGCATTTGTTTGTTCTGAATGAACATATACCATGGTACGTAGATATGGCTAATTATTTAGTAACTGGTAAAGTATCCCTTGCACTTTCACAATGTGAGAAATAAACTTTAATTGAGAAAAGTACAAACTTTTCATGGATTGATGAGTGCCTATTTAAAACAGGGCCTGATCATATCAAGAGAAGATGTGTTACTAATAATGAGATAATAGAAATACTAAAGGCTTTCCATGATGAACCTTGTGGTGGACATTTTTTAGGGAAAAGGATTGCATTCAAAGTATTGTAGACTGGCTACTACTAGCCTTCACTATTCAAAGATGTAGCCAAGCATGTGGTCTAGTGTGATCAATTTCAAAGGATGGGTAGACCAACTCTCAGAGATGAGATGCCCCTCCAACCACATGTACACATAGAGCCATTAGACAAATGGAGGATGGAATTTGTAGGACCTATTAATCCACAGTCATCATGTAAAAGGTATATCTTATTTTATACTGACTATGTGACCAAGTGGGTTGAAGTACATGCATTGCATAATTCAAAAGAGAAGATTGTAGTAGAATTCTTGTATTAATCTATTTTCACAAGGTTCAAATTTCAATGGAGATCACAACTAATCAAGGATATCAATTTACTTCAAATATGATTTAGGAACTCATGCAACAATATAAAATTAGGCATAATAAAACCACTCCCTACCACCCACAGGCAAATGGGTAAGTTGAGATAACCAACAGAGAATTGAAGAATATCCTATCAAAGATAGTACAATAACATAGGAAGAACTAGGCCACTAGATTACCAGTAGTGTGGGCCTACATAACCACCTAGAAGACTACTATTGGTTTCACACCATTCCATCTAGTATATGGGAATAATGCTATGATGTCCATAGAGTTTGAAGTTAAAACACTTAGAACTATAGTAGTGTTGAATATAAACCAAGATGATGCACAGAAGGAATGGATTCAATAGCTTAACTATCTGGATTAATATCAAAGAGATGCTTTGTAAAGAATAGAGGTCATCCAAAAATAAAGGGCCAAGTGGCATGACCGCCACACCAGACCAAAGTAGATCAAAGTGGGAGAATGGGCATTACTGTATGACTCTTGGTTCCAGGAAAGGAAAGGTAAGCTCATGCAACTTTGAATGGAGTCATATGAAGTGATTGAACTCATCTACAATGGAGTTGTTAGGATCAAAATAATTCATGACAACAACATTATATTAAAAGTCAATGGTCACTGCCTGCATCCATATCATGTGTCTAAAATATACATGATGAATTCCAAATTAGGCATGGAGGATACCCTAGTTTATTCTAATTTCAAATTGAGTCAGTAATATGTGGATGTTGTCCACATAGTCCCAAAAATAGTTATTCTTTTAAAATTTTCTTTTTTTATTTGTATTTCTATTTTGCAGGAACAATGCCCTGAGTGCAGATGTTAGGTAGCCTGGGAAACCTAGGCCTAACAAGCACAGGATCCATGAATCTGTACCTTCCTAGCTTTCTAGAAGAATTGTTTACAGTAGTAGTTTATCCCCACTTAGAAAGGGGGATACTATACCTGAATCTATATAGGAGCATTTGGGTTGGTCTTTATGGACAATAAAACACCCAACTACTGGTTCAAGTAGTGAATGCTAATTTTATCCTTGCTCTTAAACTAAAGCACTAAAGGCATGATCAACCATAAGCATACATAAGTGGGCATATCAAGCAGATATTGAAATAAAGGAGTGTCTGCTTTCTATTTTTTGATGAGAAAGGTGCCTGATTCATGGTTTTCAGAGAAAATGGCACCTAATTCTTGTTTTATGAAAGAAGAAACCTGAATCCTATATTTCAGGAAGGTAGTGCTCAATTCCCATTTGTATGGTACAAGGTTCCTAACTCCTAGTATGTCAAGGAAAATGTACCTACATCCTGTTTTCTAGCAGACCAATACTTGATTCCTATTTTTTTAAGGAGATGGCACCCAAAATCCTATTTTTTAGGAAAGCGACACCTAATTGCATAAACATATCATTAAAAAAAATGTCATGTATAAATTTTGAGTTTTTTATAAATTTTTCTTTAAGTACGATGCCTAATTGCTAGAAAAAGGTTCCTGCTTTCCATGTTAAGCACGACACCTGATTTCTAAGGTACTTACTTTCTATTTTCCAAGCACCTGTGTACCTTGATTTGAAATAAGGTACTTGATCGCTACACAATAAAAGGAACCTAATTTATATTTTCATGGGTATTTATTCCTTGTAAAAATAATCTTCAGCATTGGGAAGTGGCCCGAGCCACATTGCATTCCACTCATGCGTAAAATTCAAACTGTCAACAGATAAAAATATTTTAATTTTTTTATTGAAGATGTGTTACTGATAATGATATAATAGAAATACTAAAGGCTTGCCATGATGAACCTTGTGGTGGTCATTTTGCAGGGAAAAGGATTGCATTCAAAGTGTTGCAGACTGGCTACTACTAGCCTTCACTATTCAAATATGCTTCCAAACATGTGAGTCAACGTGATCAATGTCAAAGGATGGGTAGACCAACTCTCAGATATGATATGCCCCTTCAAAAAAATTTACACATAGAGCCATTTAACAAATGGGGGATTGACTTTGTAGGACCTATTAATCCATAGTCAGCAGGTAAGAGGTATATCTTAGTTTATACTGACTATGTGACCAAGTGGGTTGAAGTACAGGCATTACGTGATTCAAAAGAGAATATTATGGTAGACTTCTTGTATTCATCTATTTTCACAAGGTTTAGGGTTCCAAGGGATATCACAACTGATCAATGACCTCAATTTACTTCAAATATGATTTAGGAACTCATGCAACAATATAAAATAAGGCATAATAAAACCACTCCCTACCACCCATAAGAAAATGGGTAAGTTGAGGTAACCAATATAGAATTGAAGAATATCCTATCAAAGATAGTACAACAACATAGGAAGGACTAGACAACTAGATTACCAGTAGTGTGGGCCTACATAACCACCTGAAAGACTCCTATTTGTTTCATACCATTCCAGCTAGTATATGGGAAGAATGCTATGATGCCCATAGAGTTTGAAGTTAAAACACTCAAAACTATAGTAGAGTTGAATATAAACCTAGATGATGCGTAGAAGGAATGGATTAAATAGCTTAACTAGTTGGATGAATATCGAAGAGATGCTTTACAAATAATAGAGGTCATCCAAAAATAAAGGGCCAAGTGGCATGACCACCACACCAGTCCAAAGCAAATCAAAGTGGGAGAATGGGCATTACTGTATAACTCTTGGTTTTAGGAAAGGAAATGTAAGCTCATGTAGTATTGGATGGGGCCATATGAATTGATTGAACTCATCAACAATGGGGTCTTTAGGATCAGAATAATTAACGACAACAATATTACATTAAAATTCAATGGTCACCGCTTGCATCCATATCATGTGTCTAAAATGTATATGTTGAAGTCTATAGTAGGCATGGGGGAGACCCCAGTTGATTATAATTTCAAATTGAGTCAAGAATATGTGGATGTTGTCCACATAGTCCCAAAAATAGTTATTCTTTTAATTTTTTTTTAGTTGTATTTCTATTTTGTAAGAACAATACCCTGAGTGCATCTGTTAGGCAGCCTAAGAAACCTAGGTCTAACAAGCACAAGATCCATGAACCTTCACCTTCCCAATTTTATATAAGAATTATTTGTAGTAGGAGTAGATTTTCCCCACTTAGAAAGGGGTATACTATACCTAAAATATGTACAGGAGTGTTTGGGTTGGTCTTTATGGACAATAAAATACCCAGTTGTTGGTTATGGTAGCATATGCTAATTTTATCCTTGTTCTTCAACTAGAGTGCTAAAGGCATGATCAACCATAAGTGTACATAAGTGGGCATATCAAGAAGATATTGAAATAAAGGAGGAGCATCTGCTTTTCATTTTTTTATGAGAAAGGTGCCTGATTCCTGGTTTTTAGAGAAAATAGCACCTAATTCCTGTTTTATGAAAGAAGGCACCTGATTCCTATATTTTGGGAAGGTGGTGCTCAATTCTCGTTTTTATGGTACAAGGCACCTAACTCCTAGTATGTAAAGGAAAAGGCACCTACATCCCATTTTCTAGCAGACCGATGCTTGATTCCTATTTTTTTCAAGGATATGGCACCCAAAATTCCACTTTTTAGGAAAGCGACACCTAATTTCTTGAACATATCATTCAAAAAAAAAGGTCATGTATAAATTTTGCTTTAAGTACGATGCCTGTTTTCTAGCAAAAGGCGTATGCTTTCCATGTTAAGCACGACGGCCAATTGCTAAGGTGTCTGCTTTCTATTTTCCAAGCACCCATGTACCTTGATTTGAAAGAAGGCACTTGATCGCTACACAGTTAAAGGCACCTGCTTTATATTTTCATGGGTATTTTTTCATCAAAAATAATCTTCAACATTGGGAAGTGGCCCGAGCCACATCGGCATGCGCAAAAGTCAAAATGTCAACGGATAAAAATATTTTAATTTTTCTGTTGAAGATTTGTGCACATTTCAAAGTCACCAATGAACAATTTTTTATGAGGGGATGTTTGTCATCCCAAGAAGACGTGTTTTTCTAAATTTTTCTTGAAAATGTGCAAGAATTCTCAAAGGTATCAAATGGCAACAAGCAATAACCAATTAAAATAGAGAGAAATTCACCGCATGGAAAAATACCTATCATTCTTTGTTCTAGAATGCCTAGTCATCATAAAGCAGCCAATTCCAGTGCACCACGAGTGTTTGCACATTATACACGCACAAAACATAATACGGGTATGTGCATAATTTTTTGTTTTATGTATATATTATTTTTATAGGTATATGTTTCTAGAAAATAATACCGGTACAACCCCCATAACATTACCAACCAACCATCTCTCTCCACTTGGCATTTTTCTCATATGTTGATGCTCTGATTGGGGAAAATACTCATGGTCATCCTCTATGAAAAATACGATACACGCTTTAACAAGATTTCACACAGATAACCGTAATTAATTCTAATTACAACAATTAGACACCTGCATTCATGAATACAGGTGATTTAAACCATGCATTGGAAAATGTCTATGCAATAAAATAATGGAGTTGTAGGTGATAGAAACTCAGAGTAGAGATAAATCAGAACTTTTACATGGGGGAAAATTGACCAACTATTTGTTGAAAAAGAGTGAGCCTACAAATTGTTCAGGCATTAATGAAGATGTATGAACGTAATTTGATGTCGGAGGATGGTTGGACTACTACCATGTGGTTAGCCAAAACCAAGATGCAAAGGTGGCTAATGAATTTGCGACATCCATGAGGGATGGATTTTTTCACATGCGGATACTGGAAATCCTAGTCATCAAATAATACATTGTCGTAGTAATAGGCCTTCCCCGAATATGGGAACGTACATATAAGGAGGACAACCCTGTACTCTACACACAAAGATTCTTCGAGAATCCAATGCAGTACCTGACATGTGTTGTTTTACCCAAGAAACACATCCCCAAGCTCTAGAGGTTGGTTTTCGATCATATTGCTTAGTTCTTCACTTGCACATGTAGGATTTCCAAGCTAAACTCTAACCATTTTTATTTCCTCAACCATATACTACATGGGGACAAGATCAATGTCCCCCATTACCTTACATGTGCACTCAAATATGAGGCCAGATGGTACTAGGAAAGCATAATGTCTGCCTTAGCTCACAGGTATCCAATGCAGTACTTGACGTGTGTTTTTTTACCCAAGAAATACATCCCCAAGCTCTAGAGGTTGGTTTTTGATCATATTGCTCAGTTCTTCACTTGCATGGGTAGGATTTCCAAGCTAAACTCTAACCATTTTTATTTCCTCAACCATATACTACATGGGAAAAATATCAATGTCCCCCATTACCCTGCATGTGCAATCAAAGATGAGGCTAGATGGTACTAGGCAAGCACAACGTCTGCCTTGGCTCACCATGGCCTAATTTTAGCCTTGGTGCGATATGTAGAGTCACATAGAAATATGACGGTTGAGGAAGTTGAGGGTAATAAGACAATTCTAGGGATAGAGAAAGAAGTTGAGGTTCCAAAATAGACTGATCAATCAGCCAATAAGGTGATAGAGCAAGAAGATATGACACCTACATCCCTACCTAAGGAAAATACATGGGAATTAGGACAAGCCTTATCCCTTGTTTTTCCCTAATTTGATATGGAATTATGAGGTAGGGAATGATCCACCAAGCCCTACTTTCATGCCACTTTCCACCAGAACTAGAAGTAGAAGGACGAAGGCATCTATGGTGGTTTCTAGCTCATCAGACGATAAAGAAGCAATTGACAAGATGAACAGGTATGAGTTCATGGTCCACATATTACAGGATTTGTCCAGGGGTCAGACTCCTCAATAGGAAATGCAAATAGAGGACCTAAAACAATAGTTTCAAATCTTAAAAAAATAGGTCTGCACTTGGAAGGCCAAATACAAGGAAAAGTAGGCTCTTTTTCAAGAGTCCCAAAAAGCAGTTGCAGCAAAATTGTAGGAACTATATCAAACTATCCATCAGTCGTAGGGGAAAATATCAAAATTATAGCTATAGGCCCAACAAAATAGGGTTGGATGGCCATCCAAGGTAGAAGCATTAGTGCAAACTAACTGGGGTATGTAAGTGCCCACTAACTCTTCAAATTTTAAGGAGAAAATATTCTCCTCTAGCCCTTTTCGGACATATGCAAGAATTTACAGCCAGGAAGCTGAAGCAAAAGATCAATCAGTGTCTTCTACTAAAAATATGTCTACACATGGAAGCCCTAATTCTTGGAAAATAATCCCTATAATTATTTTTGAAAGAACAGATGAAGAATCAACCCTAAAATCACATGCAGAAGTAGAGCAAGAAACAAATGAAGTAATGTAGGTTGAACAACCCCATTCACCAGCTAAATTTGTAGAACAAGGGTAATATCAAGATCCTAAATTTGATATGGGATAGTCCCCAATATCATCTTCCTCTATAGATACAAAATTAAATCGGGAGGATGAAATTAAGGTTGAAGAACCTCAATTATCAACAATATCTATAGAGGAAGACATAAAACATGAAGATGAAATTAAGGTTGAAGAGCCTTAGATTTTAGATAAGACTATAGAGGAGGATCAAGGGGTTGCAAAATACCAAGAGTCTACTCATTTTATAGACTAGGAACCAGAGAGAGATACAGGGATTAAGCCTGAACAACTTTAGGTAGAAAAATAAAATCTAGTAACTACAGCAGAAGCCCCAGGAAAAGCAACAGGAGAAGGAATCCCCTCTACTTTGGATATACCTATAGGCCTTGAGAGATAACCCAAAAATCTAAGACCAAAGAGGAAGGATGTAAGAGGATATTAACGAAGACCCAAGACCAAAGCAAAGACTGCACATTTAAAGGAATTGGGCATAAATTTTGATGAGGAATGGGTAGAGATATTAAAGTTGTTTGATAAGCAGAGACAAAAGTTCAAACAGCTCAAGGTGGATATAAAAGTAGATAAAAAGGAGAATAATAAAGCCTCTAAGAGAGCGACCAAGGAAACTAGAAAAGAGGTCAAAGAGGCATCCAAAACTCCTCGACAAAAATTGAAGTTACTTGAACAACACAATTTTAGGACTTGTATGAATCAATAGTAATAAACCTTCAAAGATGAAGGTATATTTCATGAATATGGGACTATTAGATCTTGTACCACCTGTAGTTCAAGCAATAAGCAACAAAACCCCTACGATGGAAGAAATAGAGTCTAAGGATGATGCTAACTCGACCCAATGGGGACCAATCTGCCCATAGCCAAGGTTGCTAAGAAATCCAACATTCCGTTTGGTGATGAATCTATATTACCAATAGGAGAAAATTTATCCCTTCTCCATGAATACTGGAAGATGATTGAGCCCGCATTCTAGAAAGATGACTCCACTTTTACTGGCTACTATTTGAAAATTGAGAAAAGAAAGAAAGCCTAGACAAGAGAACAACTAGGTAAAGGGGTAGGTCCAAGTCAACCAGTTCAGCAAGTGCCAGAGATAGCAGGAACATGATGCAGCCACTCCCAGAGCACTGAAAGGGTGAAAACCTAAGGATAAGAAAAAATCTAAAGACACTACAAAGAAGAGGATAGAAACAGTTAGGGATTATTGGAAGGTTGTGAATAAAACTGGTAATTACCAATATAAAGTGGTACAGGGACATGCCAAACCTTAAGCATAGGGATGATGAGCCTTGAAAATGCTTATTTTTATACAAAATTTCCATATATATTGCAACATTTATTTTAATAGAAATATGCGTTTAACAGTTTATTGTGCATGTTCTTTAATATTTGTTTTTGAGTGTATTTTGTGTATATTTCATAAAATTTGTTGTTGTTAGCATGTTTACGTCAAGGTCCCACTTGGACCTAGAACTTACGATATTATGATGGCAAAAGTAAAGATAAAACATTTGTAGTACATGAGTGTGAAGTGCTAAGTCAAGCACCCGATTCCCTTTCAAGTGCTTGACTCTTATTTGGTGCTTGACTTTCGGGTGCTTGATTCCCATTTGGTGCTTGAATATCAGGTGCCTAATTCCCGTTATGTGCCTAACTCCAATTTTAGTGCCTGCTTCCCAACTTCTATAGATAAGGTGTCTGATTCCCATTAATGTAGAATTATGACATAACTCTTGCTGTCAGCAAAACAAAATGGTGATTTCAGCGATGGATGTAGATGGATTCTCAGCAGTGGAAGTAGACCAAGGACAACGTCAAAGATCATCAATTATCTATTTTTTAGTAGTAATGTAAAATATCGATGTAATCAAATAAGAGTGGAAATATCAGACGTATTCTGTTCTGATAAAACATAATACGTTGATTGGTCTAAAATTGATATTTTATTTGATCTCCTTCATTTATGTATACTGTTGTAAAATAAAAATATGAATTTGATTTGCCTTATTAATGTAATAGGGTATGGACACATATATTATAAACATGCAGGTCACCCCTGAAATAAATATCCTAAATATTTTCTATAACTTTATCTGTTGCAATTAATAAAATACACCTACATATTTTCATCCATATTCTTTAAGTATATGGTGTATAATTGAATGCGGGCAGAATATGTTGGAAGCATGGAACCACTCTCAAAAGTATTCCTCCCTTATCTTTTCTTATTTTCTATCATTTTAAATCTAGTTTACAGCTTTTTGTATTTAGCTTAATTTTTGTTATTTCTCCTATTTTCTATAATTTCCAGCAAGTGTGCAATTTTGGTTTCTAAATATAGCTTAGACATGTCTTAATAATTTAGGATAGATTAATGGTTTGGAAACTAAACCAAAACTCTAGAGCAACAACAACACCCCCAAACCATAAATCTGAAGGACTCATCTCATTGGAGGGAATTACAAGCATATATTGTGCAAGGTTGCTCACAATTTTACAAGCTGGCCAGAGTTGAAAAATTAAATGAGGCAATGAATTTGAACATATAAAACTAACCAATGTTTTACCCAATAGTAGACCCATAGTAACTAGACCAAAGAATATTAACTATGATAGTTTAACCTGAATAATGGCCTCTAGAGAAGCCTAAATGGAATTCTTCTAACACCCTTTTATCTTATTCTAGCCTTATGTAGTGGAGGACTCCATCGAAATTCTTTCTAAATAGTCCCTATGACAATAAGTGTGTGGGTGATGATTTTAGAGTGTCGACAGTTTTTATAGAAAAAGTATTTTATTTAATCCAATAAACAATGAACAACAAATAAGTGTGTGGGTGATGTGTTTAGAGTGTTTATATCAATTATTTATGATGTTGGTTGATGTTGAATCTGTTGCTTGATCAATTTGTATTATAATTTGTGTGTTTTGAGATAAAAATACTGCTACAAACATAGGTTATGTGAATGATGTCTACAAGGGTACTTTTATGCACACCCTTCCCACTATACCTGAGGGTATGCAAGGAGTGGTGATATAAAAAGAGGCAAAGGGCTTCCTATGATGAGGGAAGGCCCAAGGTGACTAAAATAGGTGATACAAAATTTCTTTTATGAAAGAGGTGGCATTGTCTAAGACCTGCTATCAGCCTACCCAGGCTTTTGCTTCACCCTCAGAAGGGCTTAGTCAAGAACAATAGTTGCACACTCATTGATTATATTAATCCCTATGAGCAGGGGTGTCTATCCTAATCCTACCCTAAGGTAATATCAAGAGTAGAGGACTTTCTAGTGATGAAGTCCAAAAAACCACTCATGGGGGCTCTTAAGGTTTCTAGGGGTGTGATTCAACACTTGCTAATGAGAGCCAATGTCATTGATCTCTATTGGTGGTTGGTGATGAAATTCAAGAGTAGGGGATTTTCTGGTGATGAAGTCAAAAAAACCACTCATGGGGGCTACTACGGTGTCTAGGGGGGTGACTCAACACTTGCTAATGAGAGCTAATGTCATTGATCTCTATTGGTGGTTGGTCATAAAATCCAATGCAAACTAGTGTTTTGCCTTTCGTGAGTGTGTTTTCATTTTTGGCATTTTTTATTTTTCTTTTTAGGAATGGAAATGTGGAAATGAAACTATGCTATAGTAAAATATGAAGACAACATTTTCAAATACGATATTTGAAAGAAATTGATATTTTTAAAAAGTCTACACTAAGCAAGCAAGGATCATTTGACTAAAGTGTGTCTTGGTGTGTTTTGAAAAGCAAATTTAAGCTATTTAAAACTTGACTTATCGATCTAAGTGCCTTTTGAATTCAAACGAGTAAATAAAAAGTATTTTTAAAGAAAAATGTGTGTTTTGAAGATTGACCTATTGAGCTAGGTGCCTTTGTAAGGAATATAATTGAAATAAAAATATTTTGTAAAACAATTGTGCATTTTGTAGATTGACCTATCAAGCTAGGTGTTATTTCGTAACGAAAATATAAACTACTATTTAGTTTTAACAATAGGTAGAAACAAAATAAAAATGAATGAAATTCCAAGTTTTTGTGTGCCTACCTACTATTTCCAACTTTTGGATGCCTCCTAGTGTCTAATAGGGTTTTTTGCACGTGCAAAAACCAAAATTGTATAAATTCATACGTTTTCTAGGTGGTTGGATGGGTTCATATGATTTCCTAAGAAAAATCATACCTATCCATGTGTTATCCTGAAAAAAGGGTTTTCCTAGGCTGTTCTAGACCTATCTTAGATTTGAGTGATAAAATTTAGTAGTTTTGGGATTGTACCTATGATTTTGAAAGCAAATTGTCAGATTTTTTCAAAAATCAAACTATGCATGTTTTTAGCACAAAAATTTAGAATATGATTGATTTAATGAAATGATATTTAAACCAAAAGTAATATGACTATGTAAACCCAAAAATGTGAGTCATGAAGTTGTGTAGATGAGGCCTAATTTGTGTTTTAGGTTTTTGGAGACTCTGTGTTGGTTTTGTAGTACCTAAAATGTAGCAAGACCACAAAATATTGTTAGCTAGATATTAACTAACAAAAGCAAATAAACCATGATTTTCAAATGAAACTAAGAGAAAAAATATCATATTTCAATGATATTTTGTAAAGGTATTACAATATGTTGTTTTGATATCCTTTTACAATACACCCTAAAGGCTACAAAAAAGGACTTTGTAAGGAGGAACCCTAGCATCAAGCATCTTTGTTGCACCGTAGGAGTATTCCTTTAGGTCCTCAAAGTGGAGTGGGCTTATGACACGTGCCACCATGAGCTACATCGATCCTCAATCCTATGTAACCCTAAAAAAACTTGTTAGATCATTTTAATACCTATCTCGATCAAGAATCCTACAAACACAGATTTAGTGACTCTAAAATAAAATAGAAATGCATCAAGGAAGTACAAAAATAGGCTAAAATTTATAGGGGAGAAAGGGGTTACCTAGAAGGTTGGCCTGATAATATAAAAATGGAAATCATATAGATCCATATTTTTCTAGGTGGTTGTATGGGTTCGTATATTTTCTAATTTCTTACTTGGATTGGTCAACCCTGGTACCATGGAGTCCACTAATGGAGTTTGAAGTCGATCCAAAAATTATTGGTTCTTATTTTTCCACTGGAATAACATAAATCTATAAATAAAACTTGATGGGATGAGTGTCAATTGTTTAGAATTATTTAGGATGGGTGGGGATGCAATTTGGAAACATAATGACTTAGAATCTCTCCCTGAAACCATAGGCAACATGGTTTATTTATAGCCTTCCTAGGAAGGAAAGGGGCACGCGATGTGGTAGGAGAAAAGGGAGGAGAGAGAAAGCCTCTTTAATGAGTTAGGTGGATGGGTAAGGCTTTCATCCTATGGTTCTGAAGTGGGGGATGGGTGCTCCATGCTTATTAATCACCTAGGGAAGAACAAAAGGCCTAGGGAAGGGAAAATCCACTTTTTATTTAATTTTCATTAAAAGCCTTGAAGGGGGGAAATGAGTGGATGTTACATGAAGGAGGATGCATGCTTAGGGAAGAGTGTAGAGGGGTGTGATTTGGAATACACCTAGGTATTAGGGTAACCTAGGGTTTAGGTTAGATTTACCTAGGGTTTAGGTCGACTTTACCTAGGGTTTAGGGTGATTGAACTGATTTTTGAATATTTTGTTATTTGATCATTAAATGTTGCAACATGAGTTTAGGTGTCTACAAACACTATTTGACCTAATTTTTTTACCAATATTATTATTGTACAAACTTTATTGACCAAGGATAGAGGTTGATTTGAAGTACTAGTCTGGTTACTTATCTTACATAATGATTGGCTTGAGGCAGAACTCATTGGGGGGTTGTTCTAAATGTTGGAATATGTTAAAGTATTGAATTTTTCCAAATTTATTACTCAAAGATGTTGGTGGTTGGAAGGAATAATTAGTTGAAGAAATAGGTAAATACCCTACCTAAGTGGAAGGTTGTGACACATTTTCCAAAGTTTGAGATGATTGAGGCATTTTGTACAAGGGATTCATAATTACAGTTATAATGGTAGGTCCAATGGAAGCCAAAATTTAATTAGTACTAGGAAAGGTATTATAAACAAATGGAGGATAAAATTTAACTTTTATGAAAGGGATGAAGATGAAATATTATGACCTTGATTAAATGGATTATTCATTTGACCTTTTGATGGAGTTGGATTTGTAGTCATTTTAGGATTTATCTTCTCATGTATCCACACAGCGAGTTACTCCTTTAACTTTTGTATTTTTCATTTGATATGGAATAAATTTGATTAGATAGAGCTCCTTGTAATTGTTGTGTCTTTGAGTGTATATTCATTGTCTTGGTTCACTATATGTATGTCCCTATATATATGGATTCTCTTTGTTATAAAATGCTAATTTTAGGTAAGAGAGTGAATCACTCTATGATGTGGAATGAATTGCTTCTTAGATACATTGAAAATTCTTCATTAAAATGTTAGAGTGGATTGTTTTGACTTAAAAACTTTCAAATATTAATCAAATTACTCTTCCAAAAAACTTTAGAAAAAAATAATTTTCATATAAATCACTTCTAAGATTTGAACAAATGGCACTTCAAGAAATACTTAAAGAAGTTATGTTTTCTCAAATGTGATGAATTAAATGGAACAAATTGCTTTAAAAGGATATAATCTATCTTTAAATGAAAACTTCATAAAAACCCTTCAATTTATGGTAAAGTACTTTTTGTCAATGACAAAATGTAATTTTACACTAAAAGTGAGAAAATCTTATGAATTTTGTGAACTCTTGTTTCCATCTTGCAAATATTTTAATAGTTTGCTAAATTTTAAAATAGAGTCCTCATTCACAAATCAACTATAAAATTGCATGCAATATTAGATTTAAAAATAGGGTTAGGCTTGATTTCATTGTGGAAAAGAAGCCCTTAGTTCTACTAGGTGTGCCAAAAATATCTATTGATTTGGGACTTGTCCAACACCTTATGCAAATTTCCAATCCATCAAGATATTTGAAATAAAGGATATTATGCCCCCTTCAAACTCCAGATTTAAGTTGGATCCCCACTATCCTTTCTAAACTAATCTAATCTAATCTACTTATAGAAAATATATGTAGAAATTAAAATCATAAAAGTAAATTCTTGGAAGGTAAGAGTGAAAAAGTTTAAAGTAAATTGCTTTAAAATAAAATACAACTATAGTCATAGCAAGGAGAGAATATTATAAACCAATGCATGAATAAATCCAATAAAAAATTGTATTCTCTTACACATATGAAAATAAAATAACAAGTAAAATAACTTATGGGAAAAGCAAGGTTATAAGTAGTTGGTTAGATAGTGTCTAAGGCAAGTCGTAATTGTAACCTAAGAAAGAACCTCATAATTTAATTACTTTGGAATTCATCTCTGAAGGAGTGATTTTAAAAATATTTGATAATATTTTTGAAAGGGCACATCAAAATATTAATAAGTGCCTTATTGGAAAATTTGTAGGTCTTTTCCCTAATCTAGAGCAGATTAAGAAATGGACTCTTGGACATTGGAAGATTAAAGGTCATGTAGAATTTTCATACCTTCCAAAAGGGTTCTTCATGGTTTCATTTTAAAGTGAAGAGGATTGTATATAGGTTATTTTTGGAGGACCCTAGTTTATAGGTTGGGCAAGATTGTTTCTTAAGAAATGAACACCAGGTTTTAACTTGGATTCTAAAAAAATAGATGTTGCTTTGACCTGGGTCAGGCTCCCTAATTTACCCTTGGATTTTTGGGAAGAATAAGTGTTGGAGAGAATTTCTAACTCCTTTGGGCACTATACAATGATATAATATGTTACAAAGGAATACAAAAGAGTTTTATTTTTTAGAATGTGTATTTTGATTAAACCCAAAAAGAATGTCCAAATCAAGTCAAATTGGTTTTAAAATGGGGAACATGGGTTCAACCTCTCATTTATGAAAACAAATTATTTTGCTATAGAATTTACGCAAATATATGACATTTAGAAAAGGATTGTCCAATAAAAATAAAGAATAAATTTTAATCTAAAGAGGGAACTACTATTCAAGTTTGGAAGAAAAAGTAGTCAAAACTATTCAAGATGCTAAGGAATTTGAAGATAATGTGCAAGCCATGTTGAATAATCTCAACAAGGACCAAGGTTTGAATATAGTAGATGTCTATGTTCAAGATCAAGTAATGGATTCTAATAGATTAGGAACCTATAGCTATGACCAATACATATTTAATATATATCAACAAGAGCAGGTTATAGAAGTTAAAATGTCTTATGTGCAAGAAGCAAACATCCTTTTGAGAGAAGATGTGGTAAGGGATAATGGTAAAAGTTGTATTAATTTGTAGCAAAGTGATATGATTATATAGGAAATTAAGAAATCAGATTTTTTTATCCATGATACTAGTGTTATTAATTTATATAAATATTAGGAGAAAGTAAGATGTTATTTAGAGCAAGTTACAAAAAAATCCTTAGTGGAAACCTCTCAATCTCAAATATCTTGATAAAAGGTTATGAATTCATTGAATCATATTTTGTTCCATGTACCTATAATTATACTCCAAGAAAGAAGAGGAGATACCCCTTTAAAAGATGTGGATGAGGAAGGATCAAAGATTCAAATAACTGTAAGCTCTAAAAAAACCTAGATTTGGGTTTGGGCTCTATTAAGAAGGTTCATGGAAGAATATTTTCTATAGAAAAGAGAATAAAAGAGATTGAAAAGGATATTATATCAAAAAATATAAGACTTTGGAAGTGTAGAGAGGGAAAACTGCCCTACCATGTATGATTCACGGTTGGATCTATTAGGTGTCGAGGTGAACCACAAGGATGTGTTATATTCTCTACACTCAGGGACACAAAAGGATGGGTTTACCAGGAACAGTTTTAGGACTCACTCCAAGTCTAGGGTGGGAATTTTTGATGTGTCAATTGAGAATACACCTATAGTTTGGTATTTCTAAACTAAGCTATGAAAATAAAAGAATAATTCCAGACATACAAGATGCAAGAATATAAGGACTAACCCTAGTATGATCATGTATTTCAATGACATCTAATCCTAGGATTGCAAAATAAAGCCTTTGATAAAGGGTCCAAGGGAAATTCACAAACAATATTAAAACCCTAAATGCACACTATATGCTTTTATTCTTTTAGATGCCTAAGGATTCAATCAAATGTTTTTCCTTTACTTGTAATCTAGGATTTTGGGTAGAAATGAACAAAGGCAAAAACCAAATAACCTAAAGATATATTAGGTCACTTACCTAACCTAGTGGTTGTTCTAAGATTTATCTTATGCTCAAAATATACAATAGCTTCAAATCTGCAAAATAACTTCACAAACCTTAGAAACATTGATCAACATTTAGGGGCCTGCTTAGGTCGCTATAAGATTGAGCTTAGAGGTGAACAATCAAGCCCCCTTGGGATTTTTAGATAATATTTTGAAAGAAAAATTTATCTTTGAACTTTGGAAAATGCACAAATAGAGTGAAACAAATATGTAACAATAAAATAAAATGCAGACATGATGGACATAATAGAATACTAAAATGTAAGATGCGAATTAAGGTTTTTGGGGTGTGAAACTTACCCCTAAGCCCTAAATTATCAAATTTATGCCCTATAAATGGGGAGAATAAATATGGTTTATTAAATTTTTCCCTATAATTATGAGGTATGAATCTAGTTTAGATGCCCTTTTTGAGCCCTAAAACGATGAAAAGTGGAGCACAAAATAGTGAAAATAGACTTAAAAAAGTGATTAACATGAACACCAAACCTGATGAGCTGATGGAGAGGTCAAGAAGAAATTAATATATGGATAAATAACTCCAAGAATTTTGATCTATCCATTCATCAAGACTCCTCCACTCAATCCCCAAGGGCAACCACCACCAAAGCACAAAATAACAAAAATAGCAATTTAGAGCAGATGAGCACTTATTAGTATGAACAATGAGCAAGTTAAGAATTAAGATATCAAAATAACTTATTGGGGTCAAGGAGGGAATACAAAACCTTATTTATAAGATTTTTGTAAGGTAAAATAGGTGGGAAAATAAAATTTCACTATGGGCAAAGGCTGACCCCAAAATGGGCTAATGAAGGGAGTGGTTTTAGTGAGAAAAATCCCTAGAACGCCAAAATCACATTTCATCATTATAGGGTATGAATTTGGCAATAAAAATTCATGCCCCGTATGGAAAAAGTTTGAATTTGGTAAAGTTAAGGAAAAAAGACAAAAAGACCCCAAATTTACACTTAACAAGTTTGGGTGGCTAGCTAGGGGTCTAAGGAAGAATTGACTCATTTGAGTAGGTCAATTTTCTGTGTCTACATTTTGCCCTCTTTTATGCATTTATGGCCAAATAAATGCATCAAAGAAATATGTAGATTCCTAAGGGTAAAATCAGCAAACACAAAAAGAGGTGGTCGGGTTTGGAGAGGGATGGTGTAAAAATGGATTTTATCTTGAAAACCACAAATGTACATGCAAAATAAGGTATTACTACCATAAGTTCCTTTAAGGCTAGGGTGCCCCCTCGATTTTTAAGAAGGAATGCAAAACTCTAGATAAAAACTCAAAAAATGTAAACAAATGGTGAAAGAGCGAGAAAAAAAGCAAAAAAGAGCCATAAATAAGATAAAGAGAGATAAAATGGAAAAACAGGGAGAAGAAAAGAGGAAAAGAGAGGGAAAAGAGGCTCATTTTCACCACATGAGGAGGAGAAAAGAGATCTAGAGAAGAAAGAGGATAAATGGTTCCACCAACTCATAGAGCTGTCATGGTGAGGGGTGAGGTGGGGACCATTGCTGACCAGACAAAGGTACACATCAAGACCCACTTGCTCATTTTTATTTTGCACCTGCACACAAAAAAATTAGTAATTTTTGCATTTTTTTTATTTTTTAATCAAATTTTGGCAAAATTAACTATGTGGCATGAATCTAGTCCTAGAGTGTGAATTTGGAAGTTTACCCAAGCCAAATTTGTACCCTATATGGATGGGGCATGAATTTAGTTGGGAACCTTTGTCAAATTCATTCCCAATCATTCCAAGGTGTGAATTGGGTAAATTTTGCACAAAAATGACATTTATTTTTGTGTTTTTTTAATTATTTTAATATAATTTTATATGTGGTAAATAATAAACTAATGATAAAATTATGTGTTTATGTAGCTAGATGTACTTGAGAGCAAAGAGTGGTGGTTGAGGACACTGGAGACTACCTTGGAGTAGCTCTTAGTGGAGGAGAGGGAGGCACTCAAGAACATGGGGCTACTACACTTAGTAAAGATACCCCACATTGAGATGGATAAAGCCCTACTGATGGCTCTAGCAGAGCAATGGTACTCAAAATAATCCACATTTTAGCTATTGATCGAGGATATGACAATCACACTGGAGGATGTGTGACACATCCTAAGGATCCTCATTAGGGGGAGGATTATTTACATGGTACGGATTCCAATGGTGGCATCTAAGATGATGTCAAGAGACTCGACACATGTGATCCAGTAGAGTGGATTCCATGTTGATGAGATGCCACATCGATATGGATTTGGGGCACTAACATCCATACTATGCAAAGTGGTGGTGGGGATGCTGGTGTGCCATACCAGTAGGTGACACCTACCATAGGTACTATTGGGAGTAGTGGTAGACATGTGATATTAGGGAGTGATATTTGCATGGGCATTGTATGTGTTGGCCCAATTATATAGGATCCTACATGATGTCATTTATAAGCAACATATAAGTCTGATATGTACAACATTACTCCAGGTGTGGTGCTAGAAGCACATAGCAGTATAAATACTGAGTGGACTACCAAGATTGTTGCCTAATATGGAGTAACCAGTAACATACAAGTGGGGTTGATACTACGAGTGTGCTGGTGTCTTACCACTAGGGAGGTGGGTGATAGATGAGCTACAAGAGTGCTAGATAATATGGCTATCATGACATCTACACATAGGTTGGAGGGATAATATAGAGGATCTAGCTCAGATGAGGAGGATCCAATGGATCATCACTAAGAAGGATGAGTGGGATATATTCAGGTTTAATCAAGTACAACACCAATTCGATATTATATATGATATTTTCGACTTGGAAGACTATTGGTTCTGATGGGTGAGGAGGGACCCACTAAGATGTGAAGGTGCTCCTGATGTGGTAAGGTGGATGAAGGACCTAGATGACCCACTATATGTGGATATAGGGGTGGATGACATTGGGGTTGCCATCAAGTATAGGAGATGGTATACCCCTAAGGATCTCTCCACTAGTACCAGTGTAGAGATGCCAAGTGATGAGCCAATGAGTGTAGTTGGCACTTCAAGAGGCCACTCAATGTACCATCGAGAGGTAGCAGAGAGGAACGGTCCCATCCAAACCACTGTAGGCATAGGTTTAGGTGGAGATAGTGATAGCTATAATGAGAACCATCATGATCTTTGGCTCAAGTGGAGGGGGAGCCATAAGAGTTACCCCCACTATGGCATAGCTAGGACCAAAGATAATAGGTCTAGGGGAGGTAGAGGGGCTACAAACCATGGTGGTAATAATGCAGGTGAATATGGAGTCCATTCGTAGTGCATTGGACTATGCCCTATTAGAGAGAGATATGACACAGGTTGAGTTTGAGCACCTTAGAGGGGATATGGATGGGTAGGCCCAGGTAGAGAAGATGACTATCATGGTAGGCAACCAACTGGGTGAAGGATGCCACCTATTGCTAATAAAGTTGTAGAGGATGAGGGATTCATATGATATGGTAGTACAAAGAGTAGTCTACTACCAGATGGCATATTCCCATGTCATCCTAGTTGATCAAAGGGTTACAAAACCATCATCTCAATGGTCGTAGAGTTATTTGTAGTTGTGAGCTTGATATAATTCATGATATGTGAACATGACTCCCCCATCACCTCTAGCAAGTGTATTAGAGGGGACTGGCTCACATAGCTAGGACTAGGATCGAGATGACATGTCAATTTTAATTGTGGTATGCACCCTTGGGGATGGTTGAGTGTGTCAAGCTCTCTTTTGTGATACATCAATTGACAAGCATGTAATTAGTGCTATCGAGTAATACTAATTAGTATTTTTTATGTGTTTATGGTGAAATTAAAATATGTGTGCTTATGTGTGATTTTTTATATATATTTTTATTTTTATATGCATGGTAAACACAAACATAATGAATGCAATGAATGAACCTAAATGGATGAGATGGAATGGTATGGATCTAACTAAATGCAATACATCTAAGATGTAAACCTAAATTAAAATGCATGGGAAAATAAAAATAAAGCTCCAAAATGCCAAAGGAAAATTAAGAAAATAATAAAACCCTATGAGGAGTTACACTCACAAATGATTGAGATGGAGGCTACCTCTCGTGTGTGTCCATGAAGCCGATCCTATGAGGGTTGGTAACTTGTAAATATGAACAAGGTGGATCTATACCCACTATGGGTGTAGTGCTCGCTAAGGTGGATAGAGAGAAAAATAGATATACCCAATGGGATGTATTATTGCAAATGGTCGAATGGAGGCTACCCCTCACTTGTGACCATGAAGCTATCCGCTATGGGGCACTAAAATTATGTAAATGATTTGCTAAAGCAAGTCCTACTAATAGGGGTGTTGTGTGTGCAATAAAGTGTATGGATAATGCCAATGGAGTAAAACAAGAATGACATCCCTTGACATGGAGAGATATAAGCATTGCAAAATTTCAAGATCAAGAAATAAGAAAAATATGAGATGGAAGGATGCAATGATGGAAATGCATAGTGGACCCTAGGTTGGGATTTTTCTAAGAATCAGAGCCCTAGTGAGAGTGCAATGCATGTGAGCAATGACCTAACTAGGTTTCATTGCTTTTCATTGTTGTAAAATCCCCAAGAATCTATATGATCAAGCAACCATGCAAGTATGAACAAGCAACAATGTAATCATGACAAGAAGAAATGCAAGTGGAACAAAATATCAAGTAAACCATGCAAGGTATGACAAGCAATCATGCAGTATGAACAAGAAAACTGGATGCAAACTAGATAAAATGGAAACATAATGCCATGCATAGTTTTTTAGGTTATTATTATTTTTTATTATTATTTAAAGGTTTGAATTACATTCATTGGTTTTCAAATTCGGTACGAATTTTGAGTGTATCGTCTATTTTAACAAATATGACAGTGGTACAAAGATCTAACCCATCAAAGAAAGGACTATGATGGAGGATATCTTCATGATTCTCATCATGAAGGGAATCTCCCATAGTACATTATCTAGAATATGTTGCACGAAAGTTAGTGCAAACTCTAATTGTACCATCCTTTTTGACAAAATGGGATGATCCCAAAATTTGCAAGGTCCCTGTAAGATAGAAGAACTAGTCTTCTCGAGAACGATAAGACTTGACATGTGCAATATAAGGGATAGACCCGTTAAAGGAAAATCTATTCTTGGATATATCCTTATGATTTATATCATAAGGGATACTCCTTTTAGCATTCTTCTTTGGGGCCACACTAGACTCAGGATGCCTAGTGGTTACCATATTGCAAAAAATAATATATGAGGGATAATGGGGTCCCTCATCCTCATCACTCCACTCCAAGATTTGATGATCTAAATATTCATCATAAGTAACAATATGATCATTATTATCAAAGGGGAAAGGTTGGATTTTGTTACGGATGTAGCCTATGCCACACCTCCCAGGACAGGTCTCAACATCCAAGGGTTATTGAATACCCTTCTTTCATGGCCCTAAACCTTTACCTATATATCCCATGCTAGATAGGATTTTCTTGGGGAGTGGATAATCATTGGATAGGTAACAATGGGTAAAAGAGCACTCAATAGGACAAGGGTTGCTACCACATATTTTTTATTTAAGGGATGTACCCATGAAGACAAATATACACGTGCCAATGTGTATGAATTCACCCTTATTACAAGGTAAATTTGTAGTCCTTGGTGAAGGTGGTATCTTTGCAAGATTTAGAAGAGGTGTTTGAAGAAATGGATTAACTTGATCCCGTGATGGAATATTGATAAGACATTCCTCACTCACTTTTAAATTTTCAAATTGTTTGGTTATGTGAGATGAGGAAACTGATGGGCATAAATTAAAATTAGATTGAGCTTGCTCAACCATAGAATAATATTTGAATGGGTGAGGATCACCTAGAATGGTGACTAGTTGATATTTAGATTTGAACTTCAAACATTGATGAAAATTAGAAGGGACCACCCTCATCACATGGATCCAAGGACATTCAATAAGTAGATTAAAATATGCAGGGCAAGACACCACATAAAATAAGATATCTAAGATCTTAGGTTTGACCCTAAGGGGGAGGGATATAACACCATAAAATTCTTGGGACTCATTTTTTAAAGATTTGATGATGATATCAAATTTAGGTAAGTCTTCCTCCTTTAATATAAACTTTTGGAAGAATTTATAAGTGAATAAATTAAGGGAAGAAAGAGTACCAATAAGAATATGTTTGATAAAATTTTCTCAATAAATGCAGTAACGTAGAGGGGAGAATCCCCTTATAAGTATGATAAAGGCTTATCATCATCCAAGAATGTGATATAATGTATCCCAAGAGAACTTACAACATTAGTTATAGTACTAGGGGAAATGTCTTGAGGAATAAATTGTTGTCTTAAAAGTTTCAACAAGGCTTCCCTATGAAGAGGAGAAGTTTTTAAAAGCTCTAAGAAGGAGATCTTGGCTAGGGTACTAGCTAACTGTTGTTAAATATCAAAGGGGACTTTAGGTTGTGGATTCAAAACTAAAGGTGGGTTTTCTATCCTTGTGCTCCTTTTTTGGGTACTCTTCACAACTAAGGTGGGTTTTGAAGGTGGGTTGGATAAAAAACTTGTCTCCTATTGAGAGTGTTGAGTTAGTTGATTATGTGCTTGTTGCCTTGTAGTTGTTGCTATCATACAAACCATATTATCATAGGAAGGTGGCATATTATGATATGACACTTGATTAGCTACCTACTAACCATGCTTAGGGAGAGGATCTTGGAAGATCCTCATGTCTTGATTAGTTGTGGGTGCTTTTTGTGTAGAAAGTTTATTGTTTGTTGGAGGATTGGATCTAGAACCTTCTATTATAAGTTATCCTTCATCAATTAGATCTTGAACCACATGTTTCAACCTCTTACAAGAGTTTTTCTAGTGCCCCTCCACTCTATGATACTCATAATGTTGACCAAGCTTATACCAATCAGTCATGGTATCAAGTTGCCTTATGGGAGATAACTTAATCATATTAGCTTCCAAAATTTTTTGTAGGACCACATTCATAGGCATGTTGAGTTTTTTGAAATTTCTTTGTGGAGGTTTTTGGGGTTGACTAAGCACCATGTTTTGTAGGGAGTTAACAACATTGTTAATAGGCCTACTACATATTAGCCCATCACCAACCACATGATTGTTCTTATACTAATTTTTAGTGGTACTATATTCTTTCACTTTAATCTAACCTCTTCTTATAAGGGCTTGCTCTACCCTTCTTTCCAGATCTATAGCATGACAAAAAAATGGGATAGTTATAGTTTCCAATTCATAAGAGATCTATTCTTGTAAGTTTCCAATAAATATCTCAAGCATGTCTCGAGGAGGTAAGGTATATCTCAAGTTTCCAATTAGACTCCTCCATCGAGAAAAAATTTCTAAAAAAAATCCATCTTTATCTTTTTTCAACATATAGATATCTTTCATAGTAACATTATTTTCAACATAATCACCAAATTGTTGAACAAATATTTCAGTTGTCTCTTCAAAATTCCTCAAAGAATGATTGGGCAACTGATAATACCACTCTAATTCCATACCACCAAGGCTCTTAGGGAATATTTTTAGTAACAACATGTCATCATATATGATATCATGACATGTTGTTCTAAACATTCTTAAATGCTCAATTGGTCTTTCATTCCCTTATAGATAGGCAAAACAGGGCCTAGAGGTAATGATAGGGTCTAAGGGCTGGCTGCACATGTCTTTATAGTTGTAGGTGAAACTACGTGGATGAATCATATCCACTCTAGAAAATAACTATTTCATCATATTTGTTAAATTTTGCACTATAGGCAGCAAATCCACCTCCCAAAAGAAGAAGTGTTAAAAGGATTTGCACAATTTTGCTAGTTTTTCCAAATTTGTTAGATGTAAGGTTTGTCAAAATGTATACATGTAGTATTTGGTCTAATTGTACAAATTTAGAATTATAAAATGTACAATTGGATGTAATTGTACAATGTTATAAAACATACAATTAGAAATTAAGTGAAATGTGCATTTAAGGTTAATTTGATAATAATCAAATTAGATTTAGAGAACCCTAATGCAAGTTGGTTGTCTTATGGGGTGGTAGTTGTAAATAGTGGTTGTCTTAGAAACCACTTTGGAATGGTCTGGGAAAGCATTATAAAGATCCCCCATTCATTTTTTGAGGATTGTTTGCTAATGGTTGTTCATTCATGGTTCATAGTTGTTCATTGATTGTTGTTGATGAGAGTTGTAGGTGATTACTGATAATTGTATATACATTCAACCATGATAATATAAAATAGCATTATGGATTGTGAGTCATTGTGAATTCTATTGTGCATGTGAATGGTGAATCTATATTATGTGTTATGTGCAAGTATGACTAGAATAGTGTGGACTATGGATGTTGTTGCAATAGAATTACACTAATTATGAACCCATAACCTCGAATGATGTTGAGGAATTGAATTTGTGCATTGTTATTATTGTAGACAAAAATAATATGTTATTGTATGATTTTTGGAAATATTATTGATGATAAATTCTAATATAGTGAATTAGGGTTTGCATGTTATAAAACCATGTTAGCAATTGCACTAGAAATAAAACCCAAATATTTCTTGGAGAAAAGTCTATGTACAAATTGGAAAATTTATAAGTGAAGAATTCAGAAAGAATTTGGTGAAACCATACACCCAGACCATCAAACTATACAACTAACCATTTACCAAAAATGGAAGTACAATTGTGTATTTTAAAATTACCAATTATGGAAAATCAAGGTTTGGAAGAGAACGATTACAAAATTGGTCGATTTGAGTTAAAAAATAACTTTCAGCAAAGTTAACAATTGGCAAATTGTACATGCCATCCTATTGTACAATTTGGATCATACAATTGTACGATTTGAATATCATACAAGAAATTTTGTAAAAGATATAAATCATTCAATAGCAAATTGTACACTTGTATGATTTAGGTCAAAACCATCATAGAGCATAAGGTTTGATTGTAGAACCTTCTAGTTCACCTTCCCTCCATAAATAATCCCCCCTAAGCTACATTTGGCACCATTGCCTATTAAATTTTTTTCAAATTGATGCAATTGAGATGAACCCATTGTTGCAATAATTCATGAGTAAAAATCAATTGGAAATGAATGACAGATACAAGTCTACAAATATGTGGGAGATGAAATCAAGGAGAGGAGAAGATTCTAGTTAGAAGAAGTATGATAATTGATCAAAGGGAGATCATGAACAACTCTATGAATGAACCAATAATCAAACATGTATAGACTTTAGAAGGAGATATTGAAAGGTGGGTTACATTATTGATAGATATGAGAGAAAGGGTACAAGAACCACCAAGAGTTGATGAGAACATTGACGTAATGAAAGATGTTGATGAAAGAACTATGCGAGAAGATCGTGCATGGATGGTAACACCTAAACAAGTTATGTGAAGGTTGCAAAGGAGTGCAGAGGATGGGAGTCAGGCATCAAAGAAACTAATAATGAGGTCTCAGGAAGAAGAACCAGGACCACAGTCAATATTTTGATGAAGGAGGTCATAGAGTGAGGATGCACATGAAGTTGGGAGGTGACTATTTGTTGAAAATAAGTTACCATGGATAGAAACATCCAATGAGGAGCAATGTAGTGGATCACCCACCCAAATAAGGAATCAATAAAGGATTTCAAAAGCTACATCAAGTGACGAGGAAGGAACCCCAACAATGGCCAATGTAGCCACAAGATAAAGAAAAATATTTGCCCACTTTTCATAGGATATGGGAAGGAAGACCCAATTTTTCATTGGAGAATTTTTCATGGTGTGGAAAGCAATGGGGCATACCAATGAGGTATATTAGAGATGGTTGTTTCCTACAACATTTCAAGAATTTGTAATAGACTAGTATATATAATAACCTAAGGATAAGTTCTAGATATGGGAAGAATTGCATGATGCATTTGTGGAAGAATTTTGATCATACGATGATGAAATTTATAGAATACAAGGAGATAATGAGTTTGTTCATTCTTACAATCAAAGGGTGAGTGGGTTGTTTGACCATGTGGAGAAATACCACTTAGAGGTATTGAAGAAGATGTGGTTCATAGATGGACTTCTTCCTATGTATCAAAGGAAGATGAAGATATTTTCTCCAAGATCATACCAAGAGGCTTTGGATTATGCCTTGATTTGGGAAAGTTATGCAAAAACCTCATCAATGAATTGGCATCATGTTAATGCATATGAGAGTAACTCTACAGAGGAAAGTGATTCTAATATTGAGGATAACTTAGATAATGAGAGTGATGATTTTGGACAAGAGAAGTGTTGGAGTCAAGAAGTTAAGGAAGAAAATGACTCCAAAGAAAATAATGTTGACTCTAAGTATGAGTGTGACTCAAAGAGTGCAAAATCATCACCATAGGTATATGTAGCCCAAATCTAGGGTGTAAAGAGGAAGGTTATCACTAGTGATGTGGTTTGTGATACTCATCATAGAAATAAAAGAGGTAAAATATTGTATGATATTGAGGGTAGACCAATTGTACAATTGGAGGATGTTGTTCAAGAGGAACAATCAATTGTACAATTGGAGGATGTTGTTCAAGAGGAATAGTCAATTGTACAATTGGAGGATGTTGTTCAAGAGGAACATTCAACTGTAAAATTGGAATATGTTTTCCAAATAGAATCAATCATACAACTTATTATATTTAGATTATATTACATCATTTGGGTCATGTAAATGTACCACCTTAGGTACATAGTTGTGATAAAATATTACTTTATGGGGAAGTTATCTAGTTACTTCAAGCAATGTAATAAATGTACAAGTTGCAATGTGCAAGGTGTCCCCTTGTACAACTAGGTAGAGTGTTGGCCAAGGAATCTATCTTCCTATATAAAGGGCCCCATAGTAGTAGATTATATATCAAGCTCAAACCAAGCTCATGTTAAGCTCTTGGTACTAGTAATCCTATATGGAGTACAATGTAGCTCTTTAGCTCATATTAGTGGAGTGACCATTTCCTCCATATTGCATTGTATTTTTATCATTTCTATTTATAGTATATTTTAGTCATATTCCTATTTCACTTTCTTTTATATTTCCTATATTTCATTAGGACCTGTGTTAGATCTCTCCATTGCATATATCCTCAAAACCTATTAGTGGTATTAGAGCCACGGTTAATTGATATAGGATCTACATCCATTATAAGAGAAGTTAAGTATATCAATAGGAATAGAGAGAGTCACCATTACTACTGTTTTCCTGCATATTTGTAAACCATATTTACCATTGAGTGTCACTACATGCAAAAGCTACCATTAGGATTAAATTATATAAAAAACCATAGTAGTCAATAGGAATAGGAAAGTGAGGACTAAAATAAATCTTAGTTGCAAAAAATTTGAGATTATATTTTGCTAGAGTATTTCCACAGAGTTGTAGAAAAAATCATGAAGACTAGGACTCAACATTCAAACCACTAGTTTGACAAGTCAACTGGTGAATATTATTGTCTCTATATTTATAAGTAACTTCATTCTAGTTTCTAACAATTTGTTGCAGGAAAAGGATATTCAAAAAAAGGTTGGGAAGCTTCCTACAAGAGAGTTAGGAAGAATATCTTCTTAGAATCATTCTAGCACTTGTAGCAACAAGAAGACTAAATATTTCAAATACCTCAAGAAATATCTCATTACAAGAGTTGCAATCCTACAAATTGCAAAAGTAAAGAAAATACCATAGTAGCCTTATAGCATACTCAAGGAAGAAGAGACTCCAAAAGTTGATTCATAGGAGGAGATAGGAGATTGGTGATCTCCATTCAAGATTAATACCTGCAGAGTGCATAAGAAGAAAAGGTTAGAGAAGCCTAGAAGAAGAATAGGCCAGAGAAGCCTTGAATAAGAAAAGGCCATAGAAGCCTTGATCAAGAAGAAGGTCATAGAAGCCTTAATTTTGAAGAAATAAATTCAAAAAAAAAATTCTATTTCAGAAGATAAATTCTTGATTCATAAGAATACTTTAAAAAAGAGTTCTTGAAGATTACTTTAGAAAATTTCCTGATTCAAAAACAAATTCTTGATTTTGATAAAAAATATAGAAATGATTTTCTAAATAAGACTCCATAGAAGAGTCCAAGAAATAGTATATTGGTGATCTCCTTTACTGATTAAAGAC
This sequence comes from Wollemia nobilis, assembly GCA_028583015.1. NCBI lineage: Eukaryota > Viridiplantae > Streptophyta > Pinopsida > Araucariales > Araucariaceae > Wollemia > Wollemia nobilis. The sequence goes on from JAQPPZ010000135.1 coordinate 14,614,589, forward strand.
TTTTCTTAGAAGAAGTTGAAGAGATTAGGAGAAGATCTCATTGAAGAACTTCCATTCCTAGAAGAAAGAGAAGGACTAGGAGAGTCTTGTTCAAATTTAGAAGTAGCAAAATAAAATATCCTTGAAGAATATATCATCACCAACACCTAGATAAGTAAAAGGTTAAATAAAATGTCTCAGTTGGAAGACCAGATAAGTTGCAATATAGAAGACCTTGGAGAGGTCTCAAGGAAAAAATAATAAGGTTTGGATAGCCTTGTTTCAAATCTTGTAGAAGCATCATCAAAATAGTTCCTAGGAGAACTCATCAGAGAAATACACTACCAAGGAGAAGCTTCTGATAGTTGAGGACTTGGGACAATTTTGGCCATCCGATAACAAGCCCAAGAGAAGAAGAATTTGGCAAGAAGTGAAAAACTTGAGAATAATATTTTTGCAAGGAGTGCCAAATCCCAGAATAATAATCTTGTGAAGACCTCAAGAAAATAAAAATCTTGAGAATAATAATATCCTATTTGAAGTCAAAATTTGACAAGAAGATTCAGATAGAATAAGCCTACCAAATCTAGGATATTTGGAGATTACCTCTCATAGCAAGGAGGTATAGTTTAGAGAAAGGAGTTATTTGAATCTATAATAGAATGTAGAATATCTCTAGAAGAATAAAGCCACCAAATCCAAGGCTCAAGATAGAAATTTCGAGGCTACATATTGGTGAAGCAAAAAGTTGTTTGAGATAGCCAACAAAGAAGTTGTGTATCCATTCACTACAAAGAAACAACTTGGTGAATCAAAAACACCAAGATCATCATATACAAAAGCCATAAAAAAGGTAAGCAACTTGGGTGCAATTGGGTTCACTAATTAATCTCAAATTAGATTATTATCAAATTCTATTAAGGCACCATATTCAGATAAAAATTTGCAAAATAATAGATTGCATTATAGTCTTCAAGAAAGTGCAAAAAGGAAGAATTCATTTTAAGGATTATTTGCACATTAAATAGGAGTTGAATATTTTTGAAATAAATAAAATTATCATCTACCTATTTGCTATCTATAAAGCAAGAAGACTATATCCTACAATATTGATTGTAGTGAAAATTTATAGAATACTTATTAAGGGTTCATTACAAAATTACTCTTAAAAGTTGAAGATATTATAAGTGCATCTGAAATTATTTTGACAGTTCATTTATTGGAGAAATAAGGTAAGACTATTGTTACCATTAAAAGTGCATTTGCACTATACTACTTGATCTCTAACTTGTTACTCTCAAAAAGGTTAGTTTGTGTTTGTTGATTGTTAAGGATCAAGAGCACAAAAACCAACAAATTAATCAAAGTGTCTAGAGACACTATTTGGTGCATAGAACCTACAATATTTCATGGACCAAAGAAGCCACCAAAATAAGATTAGATTCCTCCAAGGAGTGGAGAAGAAATCCACCATTAAAATCAGCAATAGAAGCTTCAAATAGAGACTTGGTGAATCTCAAGATTCAAAGTGCACTAAAGGCTATTTATAAAAAAAGGTGCAGAAATTACTTCTACAAAAAGAAGCTTCTATCTACGTGGTTACAAGCTTGGGTTCATTAGAAAAATATCCAAGCAAAAGTAGAGAGGTGTCTAATCAAGGAGACAACCTAAAAATATGCCATTACCTACAAGAAAGTTGTCGTAAAACAAAAAAAATCATATTGCAAAAATGCAGTGCAAAAAAGGTAATTTATATTCAATTTTTTTTACATTTCTAATCTTCCATACACAATAAAAAATACAAGGTTATAAGTGTCTCAAAGTCACAATATTCTCAGGGTAAAACAACCCAAGACAATCGTATAATAGCGCACTCCATGCAAGGGAATAGATCCACTTAAAAGGATCACATCTTCTATGATTTGGACAGGTGAACCTGTAAGCAAACAAAGCACAATATAAAGAAAGGAGGAGAATTATATTCAAGGGCAACATTATCTAAAAAAAAGGATTTCATAACAGGCTTAAAAATAAGGCACAAAATATGACATTGGACGTGCGTCCAATAAAGCATCATTGGAGTACTTCAAACTCCCCCATAGCATTACTCAAGGTCTTCAAGATTATTTCCAAATCCTATATCCAAGACTCCAAAGGTGCTGCTATCTACTCTAGCTGGAACCAACTCATATCAAGTGTAATTGAAAAAATGAAGTGTTGGTCGTGTTGCATGGTTAATAAGGGCTTTGGAATGATACGTTGAAGATGTGTTATGTAGAAATCCCATGCACGAAGGGAAGGTGACACTTGTCACCTAGGAGGAAACACTAATGAGTGCCCATCCATTACAAGCTTGACCAAGAAAATATTATAGGTTGGTGTGCCCATCCAAGACTGTAACATAGAGAATACAACATTAAAGGTAAGGTCTCTACTTTATTAAATTTTCTTTCATTAATAGGGAGTTATAAGGTATAACATAAGGTTGAAACATTAAGGAAATTAGCCATATCTGAAAGCAATATAAAAGGGAGAAACACATATTAAATAGCCTAATATTTGCAATATTAAAACATAGGAGAAATAAGGAATTCTACTTGAAAATAAAAATTTCTATTATTACAAATTTCATTGTTTTCTAATATTTCATATTAGGGAGTTATAAGGAATACTACATCAAATTAGGTATTTAGAATTTTGAAACATTAATATCAAATTATTAAAGGCTATAATGGAGGTTTATTAAGGAAAATCAAGATTTAGAAATTAATTGGTATATTTGTCTCAAAATACATTAAAGGGACCAAAGAAATCCAACTATTAAAACCTCATCAAATTAGAAAGTGCTTAAAGTTCAATAGGATTAAAAATGTGTACAAGAAGTTGATTTTTGTTACTCACAAAACTTTACAATATCAATCTAAATTGAACTATTATTCTCAAAAGCACTTTATCTATCATATAGCATTTCCAAAATCACTAGGGAGACATAAGGCATTCTACAAAACTTGATAATAATAGCATTCATCAAAGATTATCAAGTACTCAATCCATTTGGGAATCATAAGGTCTCTACAAAGTCTACAAGGAAGCCTACAAAACCTAAGTTGTACAAAGGTTCTATCAAATCAAATTCACATACTTTAAACTAGGGAGTCATAAGATAAATTACTTCAAAGATTCAATTTAGAGTATTCAAAGGACTACTATCAAATCCATATTTACAATTCTAAGGATTAACAAGAAACACTATCTCAAAAACTATCAAGAAGGAATATGGATGAAATAATAAGAAATACCTTTATCAATAAAGAATTATTTCATGAAATGGAATTATATTCTCAAAATTTGATAGATACCCTTGAAGGATATGAGAATCTATCAACTAGCGATAAGGATATATTCTCCTTATTTATCAAAGAGGTAAAAGAGGGTATCTTTGAAGCATTAATTGGTTATCTTCATGAAATCCTCTTTAGGGCATGGTGGAATTCACAAAAGATAGTTATATTCACATCTGAGGAGTGTTTGATGATTTACCTATCATTAATTGTGTTTATACTCACTCAACACATAAATCAAGAGAGCAATATAAATCAATATTATTGTGATGATAGACTACCTCCTCATGAAGCAAAAATTCCACTAGTATCAATGCAAAATCACAAGAGAAGGAGGAAAAGGAAGAAAATATATGCTGAGAGAAAATATGATGCATCATATGAATACGCTAACTACTTGCTTGATCAGATTACAATAAGCAATGAAGGAGAACACAAGTTCCAATTTTGACTCCAATAAAGAAGAAGAAGAAGAAGAACCAATGCAAGAAGGTATACAATGCAATGTGAATTAAAGAGGACCATATCAAGCTGAAGAACATCTAAAGACAAATATCCATATTGAATATTTAAATCTTCAATACCCAAATAATGTAATATAGGGAGTGTTAAAGTTAGAGTATATTACATTATTTGGATCATGTAAATGTACCACGTTAGGTACATAGTTACAATAGGAGATTACTTTAGGGGGAAGTTATCTAGTTACTTCAAGCAGTGTAATAAATGCATAAGTGGAAATGTGTAGTGTGTCCCCTTGTATAGCTAGGTAGAGTGTTGGCCAAGGAATCTATCTTCCTATATGGGCCTCATAGTAGTAGATTACATATCAAACTCACATCAAGCTTGTACCAAGCTCATGTCAAGCTTTTGGTAGTAGTACTCATGTATGGAGTACAATGTAGCTCTTTAGCTCATATTAGTGGAGTGATCATTTCCTCCATATTGCATTGTATTTTTTGTCATTTCTATTTATAGTATATTTCAATCATATTCCTCTTTCACTTTCTTTCATATTTCTTGTATTTCATTAGTACTTGTGTTAGATCTCTCCACTGCATATATCCTCAAAAGCTAACACAATTAAAATTATTTAAGGGAGAACAAGACTGTACAATTTTGCAAAAGAGATTTGTACGATTTCTAGGTGAAATCGTACAATTGGCACAAATTGTACAATTGATGGGTGTAATCATATAGATGGTACAAATAATACAGGTAGTAAATGAAATCGTACAGTTGGCAAATATTGTACGATTACAAGTCAAATTGTACAATGTGAAACCGTTCACTATCAAATTGCACATAATGAAACCGTACAAGTACAAATTTTACAATGCAAAATTGTATAAGATCAAATCATACAATGTTAAATCGTACAAAATGGAATCGTACCATGTGAAATTATATCGAGAAAAATTATACAAGGAGAAGAATTTCCATCAGTGGTTAAGATAGGGTAGTTCAAGACCAAAGTTTAGTCATATAGATATTGAGATAAGAAAAATGGATTCAACAGTGAGTTGTTTAAGTGGGTTAAGTAGAGGCCACCAAAGTGTCAATGAAGAAAAAAATTGGCTTGGATAGTTATGGTTTTAGTAGTTTCATCATTGAGGTTTCAGGGCACTTCCTTGAACCTTGTGAGGGCTTTACCCCTCGATCTTGCTTTGTATTGTGATAGGGTACACATGAAGGGTGCTGCCCCTTGAACCTAAAAGGGATGATGTACTTTGATCTTGCAAGGGAGATCCCACCCCCTTGACCCTCGATACAAGTAGTGACATGCATTGCCCATCATGTTGATGATGTTGTTCATCTTAATCATGTTTAAGGCCATAAGGTGGTGTGAGATGCAGATTGAAGTGATGTCAATTGTAGTAGACCTTTGGAATAGATGAAAGAGAAAGGAACATGACAAGTGATACTATTATATTGTTTATAAGTGGGTTGAAATAAAAAATGGTAGCCCCTTTTGAGAAAATAAAAGAAAATAAAAATAAAATAAAATAAAAAATAATAGAATATTCAAAAAGCAAGAAAGGACAAAAATGCAAGCAAAAAGAGATTATTTGGCAATCATTTGTGCAAAAATATAAAATTACATGTAAAGGAGGATGAGGTGGTGAATTTTCATGCAACGGACATTTGAAATATAAAATATAACACCATGCATGTTATTTTTACTAGATTTGAAAAATCAGATGAATGAAATAGTGAATTTTGGAGCATCTGAGAGCAAGAAGTGTGCAATAAAACAAATTTTTATTCATATGGGTATGAAAACATCATAGGTTAACTAAATTTGATGATCCATCATGAATTTTTTGAAAAATATATCCAAATTGGGAGAAAAAGCTACCACAATTAGGGTTTTACTCTAAAAAAATTGAGTTATTTTAAAAAACATATTGGAGGGTGAATTTAAAATTGGTGGAGTTAGGGTTTTGAGTAAAAACATAGCAAATAAAATCCCAATGGTGAAAAAGGTGGCTAGGGTTTGAATTAGTTCTAGAAACACAAGTCAAGTGGAAAACTGCAAACTCTAGGGCAGGGAAATTTAGTTGGTGAAAAAGCAAGGACATCTCAGTAGGTACATGTGGAAAGTAATAAAGGAGAGGGTCATACAATAGATTGCACTTAGGAAAAATCAAAACATACAATTGAATAATTGCACAAGTAGAAGAGAAAAAAATGCAAGGGGAACTAGAAACACACTAGAAAGAGAGATTTGCATAATTGAAGCAAATTTAACTATAGAAATCATGCAAAGTTGAAAATTTTATGGCAAGTGATAGCCTAAAATTTTGTTTGTATGATTTACAGATGAAACTGTATGACTTGGGGGTATATTGTATGATTTCAAACAAATATTGTGCAAATCAGAGTCGAAACAAGTAATTTTTGTGCAAATTATACGATTTTAAGTGGAATTGTATGAATTCTAGTGTAATTGTACAGAGGAAAGGTGCATTTGTATGATTTAAGGCTTCTTGTATAATTTCATAGTGAATTTTTATGATTTAAAGCTTAGATTATATATTTTGTATGGATCGTACGAAATTGAACTGTAGTTGTACAATTTCTAACATATTTGTAGGATTTGAGAGGGTGTGTACAATTTCATAGAGCACCTGTATGATTGTGAGTAGGAATTGTACATTTTTTTGAAGCATTTGTACATTTTCAGAAGGAGTTGTACATTTTTGGAGCAGATTGTATGATTGGTGATGCATTTGTGCTCAATTACCAGATTGAAGAAGAATGATAATGAAGTGGTTCCACAATAAAGAATGGTGAAGAATGAGCATTGAGAGGGAGTTTTAAGCTCATTTATGGTGGATTGCAACAACAAGGCTTGATCATTCACTAGGACCATTACACCAAAGGGATTCACGGCCTAGGCGAGGAGTGACCTAACCAATACAGGACCACGGATGAGGGTTTTAGCCATAAGGTGAACATGGCTATTGGTCTTAGAGGGGGAGATGTTATTGGTCATGGAGATGACCCAGGAACTGGTGTGGTGGTAGAGGAAGGGTACAAACATAATTATGCAAGGAGGAAATAGGACCACCTAGGGCACACCATTAGGAGTTTTATAATGAGGTGCATAGGGAAGCTACCCTTGAATAACAAACAAGTGGGGATGAAGGAGGATAGGTAGATATCAAGGATAAAGTACCCATTGTGGAATGAGAATAAGGACAAGTACCCATTGAAATTTACATTGAAACAAGTAGGAGTGAGCATAATAGTGCAAATCCCACCATAGTAAAATGTGTTCTATGATTAGTACCTATTATAAATGGTACAAACATATATACCAAATCATAATTACACCTATGTGTGCATTGGTAATTACCATATTAATGTGGAATTCTTGGTAGATGATATTTGATGAAAATTTGGGTTGCTGAAGGAAGGGCATCCTATTAAGATGAAGGTTATGGACTAGATTGAGACCCACAAGTTGATCATATCGCTTACCAAGCTTACATATTCATTAGCTATGAAGGCTTTTGGTCTAAGTGGAAGAGGGATCAAACAAAGCATATTAAAAACTAATGAGTTGGTGTATGCGATGAATATGGTTATGTCTTGACTATCGAGAGAAGCATACTCTTTCAAGATGCCTATTTGGATGGTACAATGTGTAGAAGGTGTTTTTAAGGGAGTACAATATGATTGGGGAGCCTACTTAGAACAAAAAATTCAAAGGTTATTGGTGAAGAGAAATAAGACCTTTGCCATGGCCCTTCATGCTATAGCTCTCATATTGGGTGTTGTTTCCCAAGCTAGTATTCCATTTCCTGGGCTAACACCGTCGTGTGATTTACCGTAGGATCATCCTTCTATACAAAAATGGGTAGAATTTTTACCTATCCAAAAAAATCAAAGAAATAAAGACAAAATAAGAGTAAAAATAAATCTAAACCTCCTATGATTGAGGAAAGAGAGACTTCATCAAAAGAGGAAGTCCACCCTCAAAGGAAGATATGCAGATAGCTACACTTGGATAATGATATAAAGTAGCATGCACCTACACAATAGCTACAAGAGCATCCACCATATTAGAAGAAGGATGAGGTAGTAGCATCGACATCCAATCAAGTACAGATTAGGACATGTAGGTAACAGGAGAGATAGATGAGTGAGAAAATGTTTTTGCAAATGGAGTAATCGGAACCTATGCCCACCAATCTAGATGATGTGCACTTTTATCTAGAGGATTTGGATTTGATAGATATTAGTGTACCTATTGAAGTAGAATAGTGGGGAGAAGTGATGCGATCTCCTACACTACTTCAGGCCAATGATTTTGAAGTGTTGGAGACATCTAAGGATTGGATAGATCGAGTGATGAACCCACAAAAAATGAAGGCCAAAGCAATGATGGTAAAATAAGAAGCCTCAAATAATGATTATGATGTGAGGAAGCAATAGTTAGTCGAAGGATGGGAATACAAGACCATCACAAAAATGATCTAATCCAATATTGATAGTTATAGTAGTGGTAGAAGTGTAGTTGAATCCACAGGATGAAAGGGTGGAAAATACTCAATAGGAAGACTTGCCAAAACCACAAGATGAAATTCACGTACCTATGGAGGAGTTGCAACTTATTAAGGAGATAATTAATGCCAAGGATATTATATTGATCAAATAAGAGATAGATAATACTATAGCCCACATTTCGCTATAGTAAGGGAATGCAATAGGTGCAATAAAATAAATTGGAGGAATTTCACTTCCATAAGAGAAATAGGAGGAACAAACTCCACCACAATAAAGGGAGGAGAGGCTTTGTACAATATTTTTGCTTGAAGTACCTTAGTTTGATATCTCAAAGGGAGGTGATGAAGACACGGATGAATAGGTGGATCACTTCCTCAAGAAATTTTGTGATATGTTTTCTAACACCCAGTTGTAGTTCCACATAGGTGGCATTAGATATTTGAGACAGTGGAGGGATAATACCTTCATTGAATTGGATAAGGTTATGGAGTGGGTGTGTAGTGAAGATCATACAAGATAGATAGCCCAGATTCACGTACAACACCCATGGTATTTATCATGGGGAGAGGTAACAATGATGTTGGGAATTATGGATTTTTTGGATGGAGTGAGGACCAATTAGAGAGCATACCTATGAGTATATTTGGACATGAGTCAAAGATATCCATTGAACACATTGGATATAAAATTTTGAAGGGCACCTTCAAAGCTAGTCTTCACCCTTCGAAAATAATTTTTCTAACACATTGGATCGAGTGGCTAAGTGTGTGTCTTGCATAGATTTATGAAGCCAAGGAAGCACAAAAGGAAGAAGTTGATGCTACTTGAAAAGAGATGGTTGCGATTGAGGAAGAACTAGAATGTAGCAATATTGAGGCCAAGGAGAAGTTGAATAAGGTGGAATCTAAACTACATGACATTAAGCTTACTTATGAGGATAAGCTATGCTTACAAGAACAAGAAAAATAGCTTATGATCAAGTAAGCAGAAAAGTAAAAGTGGTTGGAAGAATAGGAAGCATTGTTGCAACAATATGCAACATAGCTTAAGCAGAAAAAAGAATAGTTGGTAGTACAGAAAGAGCAATCGGACAAACAGGAGAACCATTTGAAGGTAGAGAAAGAAAAACTACTATTGAAAGACCACAAAATTTAGGAGATGGTAAAATATTCCACACACTACAATGAGATGATCATGGGTCATAAGGCACAACTTCAGGCTAAGGATGAGCATATTTTGGCTTGTGAAGTTGAATTACACCAAAGTCTTAATGTCATCATAGAAAATAATAAGTTGTTGTAGCTCAAATGAAAGCAACATTAATGGAGAAGATACGCAAAGGAGCATTCTATAAAGAAAATGAGTTAGTTCAACTCTTGTCTATTGCAGGAGAGAATACCAAAAAGTATGGGTTGAAATCTATGGAACTCAAAAACTACGTGGCTAAGTTGCAAAGCAAGTGTGCCATTCTTCATGTTCATCTTGATGATCTTAAGCAAGACTAGCCAACCAAGACTAAGACAACCGAGTTGATGAGGACATTGATTGATGTAAAGGGAAGGGTAGATGTAGGCAGCAAATCCACCTCCTAGAAGAAGAAGTGAAAATGAGATTTGCAAAATTTTATCAGTTTTGCCAATTTTGTTAGATGTATGGTTTGTCAAAATGTACACATGTAGGGTTTGGTCTAATTGTACAAATGTAGAATTATAAAACATACAATTGGGTGTAATTGTACAATGTTATAAAATGTACAATTAGAAATTAAGTGAAATTAAGTAAAATGTGCATTTAAGGTTAATTTGATAATAATAAAATTAGACTTAGGAGAACCTTAATGCAAGTTGGTTGTCTTACGAGGTGGTAGTTGTAAATAGTTGTTGTCTTAGGAACCGCTTTGGAACATCTTGGGCAAGCACTATAAGGACCCCCATTCATTTTTTGAGGGTTTTTTTGCTAATGGTTATTTTTGTTGTCGAATGGTTGTTCATTCATGGTTTACAGTTGTTCATTGACTGTTTTTGATGAGAGTTGTAGGTGAATACTAATAATTGTATATAAATTTAGCCATGATAATATAAAACTAGCATTGTGGATTGTTAGTCATTATGAATTCTATTGTGCATGTGAACGGTGAATTTAGATTGTGTATTCTGTGCAAGTATGGCCAAAATACTGTGGACTGTGGATTGTAATAAAATTACACTAATTATGAACCCATAACCTTGGATGATGTTGAGGAATTAACTCTGTGCATTGTTATTGTTGTACAAACATGTTATTGTGGTGTTGTATAATTTATGGAAATGTTATTGATGATAATAATTCTAATATAGTGAATTAGGGTTTGCATGCTATAAAACTATGTTAGCAATTATACTAGAAAGATAACCCAAATATTTCATGGATAAGAGTTTGTGTACAAATTCGAAAATCTATAAGTGAATAATTTAGCAAGGGTTTGGTGAAACTGTACACCCAGACCACCAAATCGTACAACTAATTGTTTGGAAGAGAAAGATTACAAAACTGGTCAATTTGAGTTACAAAATGACTTTTAGCAAAGGGAACAAGTGGTAAATAGTACATTCCAACATATTGTATTATTTGGATCGTACAACTTTATCATTTGGAGACCGTATAGGCAGTTTTGTAAAAGATTCAATAGAAAATCATACACTTGTACAATTTGGGTCAAAACCATCATAGAGCATAAGGTTTTATTCAAAAATCTTCTAATTCACCTCCCCCTCCAAAAATACTCCCCCTGTCCTACATGCACCTCAGGGTTGTTGTGCAATACCCCTAGGTTCCCTAAAGGAGGGGTATAGGTAGGTTGTTGAAAGAGATCTTGGCTTATGTTGGAGGTATTGACACTATTATGGTATGGGTTATGATATGTGGTATCTTGACATTGAGAAAAACTAATATTTTATGGAATAGAAACATGGATGTTGAGATTAGATGAATGGTTATGAAATTAAACATAATATTGAGATGCACTACTAGTTGGAGGAATTTGTAAAACCCTTCCAATGTTGGTGGTTATAGTAGTAGCATATGTTGGTTGATGAGAAGGATTACCATGATGTAAGGATTCAAACAAGGGGTTGTTATGAATATTCCTAGGAGATATGGTAGGAGGAGGAGGCACCTCACCTATTTCAAGTTGATTTTACCACTCTATAACTCTAATTAAAGTCTCCCCATGATGTTTTATGAAATCCCATAAATTATTAACTAGTGTAAAAGTGAAGCCACCACCATTGGGCCTCTCATAGGGATAAAATTTTGTAACAGTTTCAACATATTCTTACTCTTTTGTCTCAAGATCATATTTCTCCCTATCAATCTAATCATATTCTTGAGGAATTTGATCATATTCTAGACACCTTCACCGACTCCTAAGGAAAGGATGCATTAGAATAAGGGAAAGGATAGAGGAGAAAACCAAGGAAAGACACATAAGAAAATTCTTAAGATATTTTTAGATGTTTTTTATCTAAACAAACAAATTTAGTGTTCTTATTTATAGTTTTAAAGAAAACACAAAGGAAGAGGCTTCTTATTTTTGGCACTAATATGTGTTATCACATTGGGTTCACCAAATATGTAGAGGGGAAAAACTGCACTACCACATATGATTCTTGTCTGGATCTGCTGGAAGCCAAGGTGAACTATGAGGGTGTGTTATATTCTCTACACTCAAGGATACGAAATTATGAGTTCACCAAGAATGGTTTTAGGACTCACTCCAATTCTGAGGTGATAATTTTTGATGTGTTAATTGAGCATACACCTATTTTTTTGTCTTTCTAAACTAAGCTATGAAAATGAAATAACATTGCAAGACATACAAGATGCAAGAATACAAGGACTAACCCTAGTATGATCTTGTAATTCAATTATGTATAACCCTATGATTACAAAATAAAGCATTTTATCAAGGATCCAAGGACAATGAAAAACAATATTAAAACCCTAAATGCATTCTATATGCTTTAACTATTTCATATACCTAAGGATTCAATCAAATATTTTTACTTTAATTGTAATCTAGGATTTTGGGTAGAAATGAATAAAAGCAAACACAAAACAACCTAAATATCTATTAGGGAACTTTCCTAATCCAGTGGTTGTTCCAAGATTTATCTTGTACCTAAAATATCCAATAGCTTCAAACCTGCAAAATAACTTCACAAACCCTAGAAAATTTAATCAGTATTTGGGGACCTTCTTAGGCCGCTATAAGATTGAGCTTGGAGGTACAGTAGTCAAGCCCCCTTGGTCCTTTTAGCTTATTTTTATAAAATAAAAATTGATCTTTGACCTTTGGAACATGCACAAACAGAGTGAAATAGATATGTAACTATAAAATAAAATGCAGATAGGATGGACATAATAGAATACTAAAATGCAAAATGCGAATTAGGATTTTTGGGATGCAAAACTTGCCCCCAAGCCCTAATTTACCAAATTTATGCTCTATAAATGGGGAGCATGAATTTTTTTGATAAAATTCATGCCTTTTAAGAATGAGGCATGAATCTGGTTTAGATTCCTTTTTCAAGCCTTGAAACAATGAAAATTAGGGCACAAAATAATGAAAATAGACTTAAAAGTGACTAACATGAACACCAAATATGATGATATTATGGAGAGGTCAAGAAGAAATTAAGATATGGATTAAGCACTCAAATAAGGCTTATCTATCTAGTCCTAAAGACTCCACTCAATCCCCAAAGGTAGCCACCACCAAAGCACAAAATAACAAAAATGATAATTTAGAGTAGATGAGCACTTGTTAGCATGAACAATGAGCAAGTCAAGAATTAATATCTCAAAAGAACTTGTTGGGGTCAAGGAGTAAATCTAAACCCTTATTTATAAGAGGTTTTGTGGTCAAAATGGGCAAGAAAATGAAATTTCATCGTAGGAAAAGGCCAACCCCAAAACGGGATGACGAAGGGAAGGGTTTTAGTAAGAAAAATCCATAGAATACTAAATTCACATCCCATAATTATAGGGTATGAAATTTTCAAGCCAAATTCATGCCCCGTATGGACTTGGAATGAATTTGGTAAAGATAAGGAAATAGGGCAAAGGAAAAAGATAAAAAGACCCCAAATTTTCACTTAACAAGTTTGGGTGGCTAGCCAAGGGTTTAAGGAAGAATTGACTCATTTGGGTGGGTTAATTTTCCATGTCTATAGGATGTTAGTGGGCATAAAACCACCACCATAATTTATAAATGAATATGTTATCTTGTAATTATGAATGTTAAGTTCTTGAACATGGCAAGTAGATAAACAAAGTATTTGGAAAGAGGGATAAAGTTTTCAAGTAAAATCAAGAGGAGCTTCAGGAGGCCTCTTAACTTTATGGAATCCAAAAAAAATTTAGGGTGAAGATATTTCTAGAGGAGGTAATCGACTTATTACTCTCTTAACTTTCAAATCCTCTAAGTCATATTGTTAATTCATAAATTTTATGCTATTAATTCCTTTAAGGAAAATAAAGAGTTATGGAAGGAATTGGAACAAATTAGTCTCTTTGTAGTTGGGAAAATATGGGTGGTTGTAGGGTATTTCAAAACACCTTTAATGCCTAGTAAAAAAGGTGGGGTTCAAGGTTTCTTCGATAGTATGGAGGATCTAAGTGGTTTTATCTCTAAGACTTGTCTTCTAGATGTTGAACTTGGAGAAAATTTTACATGGATTAATAGAAGGGTTGGGGTTATTATCCAATTTAGATTGGATAGAGTTCTTCTATCCATTGAATAATTTGATGGTAGTTTCACTCATTCTCTTTCTACCTTTCCAAAATTAGGTTTAGACCATAACCCTAGGGTGTTTTGTATAATTTTGAAGGTTAGAAGAAGGAAAAGCCCATTTAAATTTGAATTTATGTGGTTATAGCATCCTAATATTTATGTGGAAGTTGAAATATGGTGGAACCAACCTATCCAAGGTTCCAAGATGTTTATTGTGGTTGGTAAACTCAAGCATGTTAAAAAGGAGATCAAAATTTGGAATAAACAAGTCTTTGAGAATATTTTTAGACAAAAGAAAAATCTCAAACAAGAACTATTATAGGTAGAAGAGGAGATTAGTAGGAGAGGTATGGATGCAACTCTATTTCATAAATAATAGGAACTCCAATCAAACTTTCATAGTATGATATCAAGGGAAGAAATATTTTGGAAACAAAAGTCTAGAAATCATTTTCTTGAGGAATATAGGAACACAAGATATGATGGAAGTTGAAATATGATGGAACCAACCTATCCAAGGTTCCAAGATGTTTATTGTGGTTGGTAAACTCAAGCATGTTAAAAAGGAGATCAAAATTTGGAATAAACAAGTCTTTGGAAATATTTTAGACAAAAGAAAAAACTCAAATAGGAACTATTATAGGTAGAAGAGGAGATTAGTAGAAGAGGCATGGATGCAACTCTATTTCATAAATAATATGAAATCTAATCAAACTGTCATATTGTGATACCAAGGGAAGAAACATTTTGGAAATAAAAGTCTAGAAATGATTTTCTTGACGAAGATAGGAACACAAGATATGATGGAAGTTGAAATATGATGGAACCAACCTATCCAAGGTTCCAAGATGTTTATTGTGGTTGGTAAACTCAAGCATGTTAAAAGGGAGATCAAAATTTGGAAGAAATGAGTCTTTGAGAATATTTAAAAAATAAATAAATAACTCAAATAGGAACTATTATAGGTAAAAGAGGGGATTAGTGGAAGAGGCATAGATGCAAATCTATTTCATAAAGAATATGAACTCTAATCAAACTGTCATATTGTGATACCAAGGGAAGAAACATTTTGGAAACAAAATTCTAGAAATGATTTGCTTGAGGAAGATAGGAACACAATATGTTTTCATGTTTCTACCCTTAATCATAGAAGTTCATCTAACATTAAAGATATTTGATTGGATAATGATGAGTTTATTGATGAAGAATATTAGATTAAACAAGCACTTATTAAATATATTAAATCTCTCTTCTCTAAAGCTATGGAGGATAATGAAGAAGCAAATAATAGCATTCTAGAGCATATTCCTCAATTGGTTTCTAGAGAATTGATGGCAACCTTTTTAAGTAAATTAGTAAAGAAGAAGTTAGATATGTTGTGTTTTCTCTAGGAAAAGAAAAATCTCTAGGTCTAGATGGGTTTCAAGTTGTGTTTTTTCATGCGTTTTGGGATGTTTTAAAATAATATGGCATTGTTGCTATCTAAGAATCTCTACTTTCAAGAAATATTTTGAAGGAATTTAATAATGCTTTTCTTATTTTAATTCTGAGAAAACAAGGTCCTAAAATTTTCAAGGATTTTAGACCAATCAACCTATGCAAAACTATCTATAAAATTATTACTAAGGTGATGGCTATGAGATTGAAAAATATCCTTCTAAAATAATAGTAGAACAACAAGGAGGTTTTGTGAAGGGAAGATAAATTTTGGATGGGGTTATTACAATTCATGAGACTTTGCATTCTATAGATAGAGGTGAGAGAGAAGGTATGATCCTTAAAATTGATATGAATAAGGCTTATGATAGGGTCTCTTGGAATTTTTTGGATAGAATTCATTCCAAATTTGGTTTTAATGCAAGATGGATATTTTAGGTTAGTAATTGTATTTCCTCCCCTAAATTTTCTATTATTCTTAATGGTGTTCCTATTCATTTTTTTGGAAGTAGAAAATATTTGAGACATGGAAATTATCTATCCCTTTATTTATTTATCATTATATCTAAGCATTTAGGAAGATGTATTATGTCTTCCCGATATGGTGTTATTCTAGGTTTGAAGCCCTCTTCTTCTATAGGGGTAATTGCTCATCAATAATTTATTGATGACACTATGCTTCTAGGGAAATATTCTATAAATAAAATAAGAGGTTTTAGAAAAAATATTTATTTATATGATATGCCTTCCCATAAAATTATTAATTTAGTGAAAAGTAAAGTATTTTTTATAAATACCCCTGAGAC
Organism: Wollemia nobilis; assembly: GCA_028583015.1. Taxonomy (NCBI): domain Eukaryota; kingdom Viridiplantae; phylum Streptophyta; class Pinopsida; order Araucariales; family Araucariaceae; genus Wollemia; species Wollemia nobilis. The sequence goes on from JAQPPZ010000135.1 coordinate 14,630,941, forward strand.
TAGACAAAAAAAACTATAGATATTTTGGGTTGTAATGTTAGCTCTCTCCCAACAATTTACCTTGGAATGTCTCTTTTTACAAGAGTTTATAAGGATAGTGTTTGGGATTCTTTTTTAATAAATTCAACCAAAAATTGACTGGTTATAAAGGGACTCTCTTGATCTAAGTAGGTAAATTACTCTCCAATCTCTTCTTATTTACCTCCTCTCAGTGTTTAAAATCTCTTTAAAGATTGTGAATATAGTAGAAAGTATCTAGAAAATATTCTTATGGTTTAGACTAGAAGAGAATAGAAGAATCCCACTTATTGCTTGGAAAAAAGTATGTAGACCTAAATCATGTGGAGGTTTGGGTTTAAGAAGGATACAAACTTTGAATAAATTTTTGGCTAGAAATATAGGATGGAGGATTATAAAATAAGGATATCAATGAGGGGTAGAATATTAAATGATAAATACTTGGATAGCAATGATGTTAAAATACTTGTGACTATCCAATATCCTTGTAAGGGCTCATATTTATGGAATCACATTATAAAACATTGTTGGCAATTTGAGTTATTTTATGTTGTCATTGATGTCACATGGATCATTGATGTCATATGGATCACATTTGAGTTTTGGTGGCAAAAGCACTTCATAAAATATCATTTATGATATTTTGGAGAGCATGGATATATACAGGGTTTTTGTGAAAACCAAGGCAGGCAAAATAAAAGGTTTTATTTAAAACCATGGATGGCAGATTTGAAATGGGTTTTTCTTAAAACCCAGGTTGGCTTTTCGTTTCATCGAAAAAGGTGCCCCGGTGATGGAGATATTTAATTTTAAATATTTAGTTTAAATTTTAAATTATTTAAAATTTAAATTTAAATTTTAAAATTAAAAATAAAATTATAGCGTCGACGTCTAAAGAAAGGAGGAAAGGCATATATATATATGCCACCAAAAGTTTCGATAAATTCTTGTCCTCGATTTTTGAATGCATTCGAATTGATAATGTAATGCGAGAAGAGCCTGTGTGTTGAAGCGCGTGTGAAGGGTTTACGAAATTTGGGTCCATTGAAGAATCGTTCGTGGAGGATAACCAAATGCATAGGCACCTTTGGCCTAGTGGTTCGTGCGTTGTGTAAGAAGCAGGAGGTCCTGCGATCGAGTCTCACCGGGGATGCTTGTTGTGTTGAAACGCTCGAAGCATTTTTGAGTTTTTGAAGGGCGCAGAATATTGAGGTATTTGTTTTGGTTCGTGCCCCTTTGAACACGTGAGGGCGTGTGGCCCAATGGCGGCTTGGCCATGGTTAAGGCGCTGAGCGAGGAGGCGTCAAGGGATCGAATCCCGTCAGGGACAGAGGCAAGTTAATATTTTTTAATATTTTATTTTTCTAAAGTTGCCCTAGGAGAAATAAGGGTTATGATGCACTTTAAGAAAAAGAGAGATTTCTGGTGATTTTATTTTTGGAAGTATATCATATTATATATCGTTGGAAAGCTTATTTCGAGGGCTATTTGATTAACTTGCTTAGAGGGAGAAATAAGGTGTGTGTAAAGAGATATTTCTGATTTTGTAAAGAGGTTCAAAAGTGAAGGTTGCTTTGTTCTTTTTCAAAGAGGATTAATTCTTTCATGAGGGGACATGATGTATTTTATTGAGTAGGAGTAATAAGGTGTTATTTGGATATTATTGTTGTGTTATTAATCATGATCCCTAACCCTTATTGAAAGTTGAAAAAGAAAGTTTGTTGAGTGTGGCAGATTTAGTGGACAACTAATAAGGCATCAAAAGGTATGAGCAATATTCTCCATTGACTTTGTTTATGGTGGTTGATTTCTGAAATATCATTGGAGAGAAAAGGATTGATTGTGGTTTCCTTTTCAAAAGTGGTTGGTTGAATGCTTCAAGGTTTTTTGGTTTGAGAGTTGTGTTTAAACCTTGTTTTATAAGCATTGTTGTTGAAGCCATTAGTTGTGTGAAAAACCTGAGATAGGGTTTGAGAAGAACATGAGTATCATTGTTATGTGAAGAATGTTTTATAAGCATTGTTGTTGAAGCCCATTGATTGTACAAAGAACTTGAACTTGAGTTAGAGAAGAACATGAGTATCATTGTTATGTGAGATTTGTGGTTGAGCATTGTTGGAAACATTTGAGTTGGTTGATACATGCTTGGACTAGGGTTTGTGAGAAAGAGTTGTTCCTTGTGGTGATTGGTTGAGTAGAGTTGTTTGAGCCTAGTCAAGTGAATGTGTGAAGTGGTTGTTCAAGTTCCATGAAACAAACTATTCTATATTCTGATTTGAGTTGAGATCATTGTGGATCATTGTTGTCATCCATTGTAGAGTGCATTGCCATTCATTGTTGAGTTCATCATTGAGCCTTGCCTTCATAGATTTGTGGATGAGATTTGAGTGCTACTTGAGCATGATTGATTGAGCCTTTGAGAAGGCTTTGGGATAGATTTTTGGATAGATTTGTGGTAGCTTTTGTGCATGATTGATTGAGCCTTTGAGAAGGCTTTTGGGATAGATTTATAGACAGATTTTGAGCAAGTTCTTGTGAGATATTATAGCCTTTGAGAAGGCTTCTTGGTGAGTTTAGAGCATATTTGAGAAGTTCTTGGTGAGCTTGTAGAGAGATTTGAGCAAGTTCTTGGTGAGCTTGTTAGAGAATTTGAGCAAGTTCTTGGTGAGCTTGCTAGAGCATATTTTGAGCAAGTTCTTGGTGAGCTTGCTAGAGCAGATTTTGAGCAAGTTCTTGGTGAGCTTGCTAGAGCAGATTTTGAGTAAGTTCTTGGTGAGCTTGCTGAAGCAGATCAATGGATTGCCTACCTGAGTAGATCAAGATTACCTTCTTGAGCAGATCAATGGATTGCCTACCTAAGAAGATCAGTGGATTGCCTAGCTGAGAAGATCAATGAATTGCCTTGTTGAGCAGATTAGTGGATAGCCTAGCTTTGAGTAGATCAAAGTAATCATTTGTATTGGGATAAGGATCCCTATTTATTTGTGAAATATTATAAGGAGATTATCTTGTGGAGTACCCCACATTGGGGGAACCACGTTAAATCTTGTGTCTCAATTGTGTGTGGTGATTTGTGCTCTTGCTTACTATTGCTATCTATGTCATTAATGCACATTGCTATATTTGGATATTGCAATTAAGGACACTAATTGATATTGGTTTGGAAAGAAAGTAAAAAGTGGGTGCTATACTGTTCACCCCCCTCTCAGTATAAGCTTGTGTTCTTCAATTGGTATCAGAGCGGGTTCCTTCGAAAAGGCTAACAACTTGAGGGCAGATTCTACAAGAACATAGATGGCTTCACAGAATGGATCATCTACAAATAAGGCTCCACTATTTGACGATAACAATTATGCTTTCTGGAGCATGAGAATGAAGAACTACTTGATATCACAAGGATATGAGGTATGGCAGATGGTTGAAAAAGAGTATAAGGTTGAAGGTGATCCCGAGGCAGATAAGACTATCAAAAAATTGGTTGAGATCAATGCAAGGGCAATGAATTGTATTTTGAGTGGGCTACGTGAGACAAATTTTGCAAAGGTCATGGTATGTAATTCAGCTAATGAAATGTGGACCAAGTTGCGGAATACCTATGAAGGAGATTCCAAGGTAAAGTTGGCAAAACTACAAACTCATAGAAAAATATTTGAGGAATTGAAAATGGAAGATTCTGAAGATATAGCAAAGTTTTTACTTCGAGTTGATGAGATTACTAACACCATGAGAGGTCTAGGATTTGAGATGAAAGAATCAAAAGTTACTCAAAAGGTTTTGAGATCACTTCCCATGAAGTATGATGCAAAGGTTTCAGAAATAGAAGAAACAATGGATATCAACAAGCTAACAATGGAAGAACTACAAGGAACTCTCACAACTTATGAGATGAGGATAAGTAAGCATCAGGTTCCAATAAAAGAAATTGCATTCAAGGCTTCAGAGAAAAAGAAAGGGAAAATTCTAGAGACAGATAGAGATTCAGATAATGATGAGGAAGCTAACTTCATCAAAAGGAAAAAGGACTCAAGGAATTACAGAGATATGAAGAAAGTCAAATGCTACAAGTGTGGTGATTTTGGTCACTATGCAAACAAGTGTCCACATGAAGAAAATAGTGATGATGAAAAATAGGGTCACAGAAGAAAAGAAGATGGAAAGCATAAGCATGACAAAGATGATAGATACAAGCAAAGCAGGTATGAGAAGAAGAAAAGTTTTTGTAAGACAAAGAAAACTTTCTACATTGAAGAAGCAAGTGATAGCTCAGATCACAGTGATAGAGACAAGTCAGATGATGAAAAGGAAGAACATCTATTCCTAGGAATAGAAGGTGAAAGAGAACAATGCTTTGTGTGTGGTCAAAGAGATCACAGATCAAGATATTGCAATGGATTCAGTGATAGTGAAGATGAGATGACACATCAAGGAAACAGGCATGGTCAAAGAAATCATGAAAGTTTGTTTGCTATAGAAGATTATAATGATCTTAGTGACAGTGAAGATGAAGAAGGGTTTTTCTATGGGATAAAAGAAGTAGAAGAAGAACATTCACTCCAAACAGAAGAAGTTAAACAAGAGAATATTGTAAGAAAGATAGATGTCTCAGTTGATCTAAAGGAAGACTTCAATGATATCCATGAGCAACTACAAGAGGTTAAGGAGAATCTAAAAGAATTGAGATGTTCCATACTTGAGAAGTTTGATCCATCACATGACTCAAAAGGTCAAGATATTTTCACTAAGAAGGAAACATGTATTTTAGAGACAATAAATATGGATGCCAATTTGCTATTTGACACAAATGAAGAGAAAGAAGAGGAAGGTTCCAAAGCACCAAAGGTCTCATATTTTAGGTTTGGGGAATCACACTCAAAAGGAAAGGAAGTTCTAAAATATGAAAGCAAGGAAGCACCTAAGTGTTATGAAGAAAGTTCCAAAGTTCCTATGACTCCAAACATTCAGTTTGGATCTTGTTTTGAGATAGGTGAATCAAGTTCAAAAGGAAAAGAAATTCTTGAAAAGGAAAGCAAGGAAGAAATTAAGGAAGAGGATTTAGATACTACAAAGAAGGTTCAAGGATACAATGCACAAGTAAAAAATGATCACAAGGATAATGGTCAAGAAAGGTATGAGGAACCAAGGCATGAACAAAGGGCTTTTCAAGGACATTATTTTTCTTGTAATGGATTTGGACACAGGGCTATACACTGCAGGGTCTATGGATCAAAGAAGTTTGATTTTGCTAGAAGGAACTTCAAAGGAAGAAGGTATGGTTTTCAGGGACATTGCTTCTCATGCAACAGGATTGGTCATAGAGCTTCTCAGTGCAAAGAAAATGAGCAACATGGTTTTGGATTTAGAGCTACACAATTTAGAAGTCATGGTCATAATGATTATGAAAATAGAACTTCACAATACAAGGTTCAGGAAAGGAATGGATATGGAAATTATTTCAAGAAAGAATTCAGGATATGGGCACCATCCAAAGGCTACAATATCAAGTGTTTTAATTGCAATAACTTTGGACATATTGCAAAATGGTGTAGGACTCAATTCCAAACAAGTTTAAGACAAGAAGGTCAAGCAATTTCAAGGCAAGAAGGTCAAACAGGTTCAAGACAAGAAGATCAAGTAATTCATCAAGAGAAGGATATCAAAAAAATATGGAAGGAAGTTGACAGAGGAAAGAAACAATGTAATATGGGAGTAAAAGTACTCCCACCCCAAAATTAATCACCTCAAGAGAGAAGGTGGTGAGGGGGCTATGCTTAAGAGTCATATCTTTTAGCCCCATAGGTGTCCCTTTTGCCATTGATGTCAAAGGGGGAGAGATTTGAGTTAGGGGGAGCAACCTCCAAAGAGAGCATTGAGTTAGGGGGAGCAGCCTCCAAAGAGAGTATTGAGTTAGGGGGAGCAGCCTCCATAGAGAGTATTGAGTCAGGGGGAGCAACTTTGATTCTCAGAGATGGTTTTTGAAGTGATTGTGGTGATTTGCATTAGAGGTGTTGCCATCAATGACAAAGGGGGAGATTGTTGGAAATTTGAGTTATTTTATGTTGTCATTGATGTCACATGGATCATTGATGTCATATGGATCACATTTGAGTTTTGGTGGCAAAAGCACTTCATAAAATATCATTTATGATATTTTGGAGAGCATGGATATATATAGGGTTTTTGTGAAAACCAAGGCAGGCAAAATAAAAGGTTTTATTTAAAACCATGGATGGCAGATTTGAAATGGGTTTTTCTTAAAACCCAGGTTGGATTTTCGTTTCATCGAAAAAGGTGCCCCGGTGATGGAGATATTTAATTTTAAATATTTAGTTTAAATTTTAAATTATTTAAAATTTAATTTAAATTTTAAAATTAAAAATAAAATTATAGCATCGACGTCTAAAGAAAGGAGGAAAGGCATATATTAAAAATAATAGCATTCTAAAGAAAGGAGGAAAGGCATATATATATATATATGCCACCAAAAGTTTCGATAAATTCTTGTCCTCGATTTTTGAATGCATTCGAATTGATAACGTAATGCGAGAAGAGCCTGTGTGTTGAAGCGTGTGTAAAGAGGCGTGTGAAGGGTTTACAAAATTTGGGTCCATTGAAGAATCATTCATGGAGGATAACCAAATGCATAGGCACCTTTGGCCTAGTGGTTCGTGCGCTGTGTAAGAAGTAGGAGGTCCTACGATCGAGTCTCGTCGGGGATGCTTGTTGTGTTGAAACGCTCGAAGCATTTTTGAGTTTTCGAAGGGCGCAGAATATTGAGGTATTTGTTTTGGTTCATGCCCCTTTGAACACGTGAGGGCATGTGGCCCAATGGTGGCTTGGCCATGGTTAAGGCACTGAGCGAGGAGGCATCAAGGGATCGAATCCCGTCAGGGATAGAGGCAAGTTAATATTTTTTTAATATTTTATTTTTCTAAAGTTGCCCTAGGAGAAATAAGGGTTATGATGCACCTTAAGAAAAAGAGAGATTTCTGGTGATTTTCTTTTTGGAAGTATATCATATTATATATCGTTGGAAAGCTTATTTCGAGGGCTATTTGATTAACTTGCTTAGAGGGAGAAATAAGGTGTGTGTAAAGAGATATTTCTGATTTTGTAAAGAGGTTCAAAAGTGAAGGTTGCTTTGTTCTTTTTCAAAGAGGATTAATTCTTTCATGAGGGGACATGATGTATTTTATTGAGTAGGAGTAATAAGGTGTTATTTGGATATTATTGTTGTGTTATTAATCATGATCCCTAACCCTTATTGAAAGTTGAAAAAGAAAGTTTGTTGAGTGTGGCAGATTTAGTGGACAACTAATAAGGCATCAAAAGGTATGAGCAATATTCTCCATTGACTTTGTTTATGGTGGTTGATTTCTGAAATATCATTGGAGAGAAAAGGATTGATTGTGGTTTCCTTTTCGAAAGTGGTTGGTTGAATGCTTCAAGGTTTTCTGGTTTGAGAGTTGTGTTTAAACCTTGTTTTATAAGCATTGTTGTTGAAGCCATTAGTTGTGTGAAAAACCTGAGATAGGGTTTGAGAAGAACATGAGTATCATTGTTATGTGAAGAATGTTTTATAAGCATTGTTGTTGAAGCCCATTGATTGTACAAAGAACTTGAACTTGAGTTAGAGGAGAACATGAGTATCATTGTTATGTGAGATTTGTGGTTGAGCATTGTTGGAAACATTTTGAGTTGGTTGATACATGCTTGGACTAGGGTTTGTGAGAAAGAGTTGTTCCTTGTGGTGATTGGTTGAGTAGAGTTGTTTGAGCCTAGTCAAGTGAATGTGTGAAGTGGTTGTTCAAGTTCCATGAAACAAACTATTCTATATTCTGATTTGAGTTGAGATCATTGTGGATCATTGTTGTCATCCATTGTAGAGTGCATTGCCATTCATTGTTGAGTTCATCATTGAGCCTTGCCTTCATAGATTTGTGGATGAGATTTGAGTGCTACTTGAGCATGATTGATTGAGCCTTTGAGAAGGCTTTGGGATAGATTTTTGGATAGATTTGTGGTAGCTTTTGTGCATGATTGATTGAGCCTTTGAGAAGGCTTTTGGGATAGATTTTGGACAGATTTTGAGCAAGTTTTTGCATGATTGATTGAGCATTTGAGAAGGTTCTTGGTGAGCTTTAGATAGATTTGAGCAAGTTCTTGGTGAGCTTGCTAAAAATTTGAGCAAGTTCTTGGTGAGCTTGCTAGAGCATATTTTGAGCAAGTTCTTGGTGAGCTTGCTAGAGCAGATTTTGAGCAAGTTCTTGGTGAGCTTGCTAGAGCAGATTTGAGCAAGTTCTTGGTGAGCTTGCTAGAGCAGATTTTGAGTAAGTTCTTGGTGAGCTTGTTGAAGCAGATCAATGGATTGCCTACCTGAGCAGATCAAGATTGCCTTGCTGAGCAGATCAGTGGATTGCCTACCTGAGCAGATCAGGATTGCCTACCTGAGCAGATCAGTGGATTGCCTAGCTGAGAAGATCAGTGAATTGCCTTGTTGAGAAGATCAGTGGATAGCCTAGCTTTGAGCAGATCAAAGTAATCATTTGTATTGGGATAAGGATCCCTATTTATTTGTGAAATATTATAAGGATATTATCTTGTGGAGTACCCCACATTGGGGGAACCACGTTAAATCTTGTGTCTCAATTGTGTGTGGTGATTTGTGCTCTTGCTTACTATTGCTATCTATGTCATTAATGCACATTGCTATATTTGGATATTGCAATTAAGGACACTAATTGATATTGGTTTGGAAAGAAAGTAAAAAGTGGGCGCTATACTGTTCACCCCCTCCTCTTAGTATAAGCTTGTGTTCTTAAAAAATTGGAGAGTTTTTTAGAAAGGTATTAGGTGGAAAGTTGGAAGGGTCATTAAAGTGCATTTTTGGTAATATTCTTAGTTTTAAATTTATCCTTTATGCAAAGACAATAGACTTTGTAATTAACAATGATTTGGAAAATTTGGATGGGTGTATGGTTTATGATTTCATTGAAATAAAAGAGTTTAGTGTAGGCTAGAAATTTTTGATAGGTAGTCCTCAAAAGGAGGAGGTTTTTAGGTTGTTAAATCTCAAACTAAAAGCTTATTTCTTAAGTAATTCTTTGGAGGAAGACTCTTTTTTTAGGGTTCTACTACAGATGGATTTTTTATAGTTCAGCTTATATTATTTTGTTTGAAGTTGAGGGAGGGTTTCCTTGGAATAATATTTGGAGTAAGAAATCCACCCCTAAGATTTTTATTTCCCTTGGGTTGGATTCTTAGGATAAAATTGTATGGACAATATCAAGAAAAAAGGTTTTTAGCTACCTAATAGATGTTTTTTGTGTGAATCTAATGAAGAATCTATAAATCACGTTTTTTTAGAATGCTAGTACTCTATGCATATCTTTTCTAATATCATTCATGAAATATAAATTAATTTGGGTTTCCCAAATAATATGTTGGATTTGTTGATGTAATGGGAAAGACCTTTTAAAATCATAATATTAAATGCTATATGGGACCTCATTTTATTTCATTTTTCTTGAGGCATTTGAATTGAAATAAATAGAAGGATTTTTTAAGAGAAAAAAATCTATTCTAAGAAGCACTCAAACCATTAAAGAGGTAGTTTTGGATAATATTTCCATCATCAAGTTGGAGAATAAGGTAGAAAATAGTGGGAGGCTTCTATAGTTGCTAGATGGACATTTAAACAAATTTAGGGAGGCATTTCTTCTTAGAATTAGAAAATAATTAATGTCACTTGGTAACATTTGAAAGTAGATTAGTCTAAATTGAATGTTAATGGGGCTTCTAAAGGAAATCCTAGAAAGGCTAGAGGTGGAGGGGTTATTAAAAATGAAAAGGGTGTTGTATTTTGTTCTTTTTCAATATTTTTTGTGGAAATGACCAACCATTTGGAAAAAGCAAGAGTTGTTTATGTTGGTATTAAATTAGAAAAAGATATTAAGATTATAATAATTTTTGGTTGAGGGAGATTACCTAAATATAATTAATTTCCTAAAATCCAAAGCTAAATTAATTTGGATGGTAACTAGTATCTTTTAGGGCACTTTACAAATGTTAGAATCCTTTAAATAATATGGTCTATGCCATGTTCTTAAAAAATAATGCTACAAAATGGTTTGAAAATTGGGGTACTCAAAGAGAGTGATAATATATGGACCCCCCTAGATATTTTTCCTACTAATTATTTTTACTGGGTAAAAAGTGTCCAATTGAAATGGTACTGGAAAGGTTTAATATCAATAAAATTTACAATATAGGAATATCAAACATCCTTTCTAGTTTATTTATGGGTAAAGTCTGGTGGATTCAAATGAATTTTAAGTAGTTAGTAGCCCATGCTACAAGGTACTATAGACTAAGACAAGATAGATTTATTATTTTTATCTTATCTCTTTTATTGAAGACACTATTGAAGGTCTTCACCACTTGGTCTAAGAGAAGTGATCTCTTTATTTGGTCGATTGTTGAAAGTTATTTTGATTTAAGAATCATAGCCTTTTTTAGTAGTGTCTATAACATTTTGTAGCTATCTTTTTAGCTTGTATTTTATTTGTTCTTTATGCTATGTTGTTTTTTGGTTTCTAGGTAGCTCTATTCCTATTTAATATATAATTCTTGGTTAACCTTGTTTTACCTTGTATAAGGGTACAATCCCTTTCAAACCCTATTCTTACCTTAATAAAAACAATAAAAAATAAAATAATAAGGAATGGCAAGGAGGAAAAAGGTAGTGCCATAATCACCATGCATTTCATAATCCAAAATCATGTTACCACAATTGGAAAGCAATGTCTTGCATAATCTCTTATTATTATGAAAATTAGAGAAATTACAATGTGGTTTCAATAAATTATAGCTCTGATTTCCTTAAGGACAAATGATTATTACAATGGACCTCATGGCTCTTATCTATAGATGGAATCCACCCCTAAGCTACCTTGCATAAGAAATACTTAATCCTAGTAAAAGTTTTAATTTGGTGTCAGATTTAGCAAAATGGTGCAACTCAAAATTTTGCATGCTTCTAATTACACCTTTAGATGTCTTATAAGCCTTCTAAAATGAGTTGTGATGCCACTACAAAATAAAAATTTACTTTTCAAGATATCCTTCTCATGCACAGTTGTCTTGCTTTGTATGTCATTGAGTGATTCATTCCCAAAAGGGGATATATTTTCTTGTTTGACTATTTATTTGCTCCATCTGAGGTAATCACACCTATGGAGAAAATCACATCTATAGAGAAGATCATATCTATAAATTTAACTTTTCAAAATTAGCTTATTGGAGACTTCAATTGCTTAATTTCTCAACTTCACAAACCTCCTAAATGTTGGGAATCCCAAGGGAGTAGCAATTGTTGTAAATGGTGGTATATATGATTAAGATGCAATAGTTTGGTATTGATATGGTGCTATTCACTAATATTAGATATATTTTTTAATATCATCAAGGTCATGAGGAGGTTGGATGGAAAATAGTAATGTGGATATTGAAACTTCAACAAAAGACATTATCTCCTAAGAGGTTTTAGGTGTAGATAATTTTTATTACCAATACCTTTACATGACATCCTTGCATTTGTTAAGAAATTATAACATGACATCATAATACTTGAGGGTTATCCTTTCTTAATCATATAGGGTTGGGATAAATGGGGATGAGCAACTAAGATCCTCAATTTCTTCAAAATTCATATTCTCATAGCTACTTAAGGATTTTCCAATTCATCTTGAACTAAAATAGGATGGTCAAGCTCACAAAATACACTTATTTTATTGTATCTCTTTTTAGCTATGTTAATGAAGGCCTAAGTGGAATTATCAAAGGAGTTAGACTTAGGATTAAGTACTCTAGTTTAATTTTTAATCTCATGTTATTTTTTAAAAGGTAAGTGTGATAAAGAGAATAACCCTTATAAATGCAATCTTATCACTCTACCTTCCTCTATATAAGCTTTATAATATCCCTTAAATCTATATATATACCAAGTCCACTTGATATACCCAAACATCTCTATATTCTAGGACCTTTAGATAAACCTATCAATACATGAAAGAGAAATTTTATATGCATAGCAAAGTGATTACATAAAATATAAGTTTTACATGAGAGTAGAGTGGTCATATAGATCAAATATAGTGCATGGAAGAGCTTCAGATCTAAGGCCTAGGTATTGGAGTAAATATCCTCTCACTTCACTAGGCACTTTACGGGCAATCTAGCTTAGCCAAGAATAATAGATGCAATGGAAAAAAGAAGAAAAATATGAGAGAGAGAGTTTGGTTCATTAAAACTCTAATCTAATTTATTTTTTAGAAAAAAAAAATTAATTCTTAACATATAAAAAATCAATGGACCTAAGTGGTATTCATGTCAAGTTCACCAAAATGTATGCACATGTTATGAACCTCTCTTCTCGTAACCATAAATCATTTATCGATATGCATAAATATTCAATAGGAATCCACAAATAAATTGCACAATAAATTCCATATGATAAAATAGAGATTGATAATACCCTTGAGGTAGGGCAACACCATACAATGCTCCTTATTGGAAGGAAGCCACTCAAGATATTTAGCTCCACGAGCTAATATTTATACAAGAATACTTCATACTACAATAAGGGTACATCTCTTTTTATACAAGAGTGTGATGGTTCATCTTCCATGAGTTACAAGATCACCATGTGGTTTTTCACCTTCCATGAGTTACAAAGTGCATAAAAATATGACAATATTCCTTGCGATTACATATGATGATATTCCCACAATGGTTACATATATGATTCTATGACATGCCTATTTTTAATTTGAAACTTGGCCTTCTTTACTAAATAATTAATTTATGGCTCATACCATTATACAATTAATTATTAAATTATTAAGTACCTATCTTGGGTACCTAACATTCCATCCCCTTACAAAATGTTTCATCCTTGAAATATTAGAAGAGTTTAAATAATATGATCTTCTGAGCCATGTTGAGTACTGGTACCAATCTTGATCATCCATCCATTCTAGTGTAACTCTAATTGGTGGTGGTCCCCGTTAATGCCGATATACCATATTTCTACTTGAGTAGCAAAAACTACTTAGTTTGCTCCATGCTTCCACTGATCTACTCTAATAATTTAAAAAATGAGTCCATTTTTTCCTTGATGTAGTTGCACTACTCTAAAAACTAGAGTCAATATGCTTTCTTTGTCAAACATTACCATGGATGGTGCCCTTCTAATTCCATGTAGAACCATAATAGTTCCTCTATTGCTCTCTATCTTGTCTCCATGATTGTTGCCTCTTAGGATGATGTGGATGGTGATATGCTCCAACCTTATCTCTAGTGCTACTTTCCTTGACTCTTCATTATTTTATTTATCTATATTGTGCTCTGTTGTCATGCCCTCATCCATTGATTCTTCCCTTACTTTTGCTTCCTTGATTTATGCTACTACCTCCTCTTGAGATTCTATTTAAGGTTTTATTGTTTGTTCTTCACTTTGTTCCCCTGCAATAGCTACATATTTTTCCTTACACTAAGAAATGTCCTGTAATGTGATCTTCTTCTTTTGGTACCATAATTTCATGAATTTATTTTACACATTAAGATTAATAGTACCCAAGGAATACAACCAAGGATAACCAAGAACAGTATCTACATCATTCATCTCAATAGAGTGAAAATATGAATGTAAAATATATTTATCCATGGTGATTTTCAAATCTTTAAAATTTTGAACATTTTGATCCTCAAGTTGTATGTCTTTGATTTTCTTTGCTTGAAATTGCAACCTTTTAATCAAATACATATTGATAAAATTATATTTGTTGCTAGGGTTAATAGAAACCATTTTTTTTTTTTTTTTGAATGCAACCATGAACTTGCAAAATAAAATTTTTACATTCAAACAATTCTTTTTTACCATTGTTTGGCTTTGCCACAAAAAGTGTAGTTTCTTAGCTTACACATTATAATCATTTTCTTCTAATCTCCATTTACTTAAAAATGCAGATTCAAATTCTTTTTGTGTATGTGTGTAGTTTATGGATATGAGCAAAGTAAAAAAACCATAAAAACACATCCTCTCTCAAGTAATCCCAAATATTCACTTTCCATTATTTCTTAGAAAACTTTAAAGAAAAAGTTTCCACTTCATAAACCATTTCCTAGCATCAATATCATCTCCTCCAATGAAAATTGACAACTCCATTTTTTTTTTCAAAGCAATTAGGGTTTTAAATAACCAAAAACTCTCAAAAATTAAAATTTTGATATCTCATCTATTTCTTTCTTCAAAAAATTAAATCTACATATTTTATTCAAAACAAAACAAATTGCAATTGATTTGCTTACCCATATTGAGAGTTATGATATTTTTCCTTTCTTTGTGCAACTCAAAAACAACACCAAAAGCCCAACATGCAAGAATTATAACTCTCTCAATACTTAACATAATTTAACAATTGAGTAGTTATTATTGTAGTACTTAGAATAACCTACATGTTGGTGTAAAAATATTCTAAAAATGACTGTTAAAATATTTAATATGAAATTTTTGATAGGTAGTCCTCAAAAGGAGGAGGTTTTTAGGTTGTTAAATCTCAAACTAAAAGCTTATTTCTTAAGTAATTCTTTGGAGGAAGACTCTTTTTTTAGGGTTCTACTACAGATGGATTTTTTATAGTTCAGCTTATATTATTTTGTTTGAAGTTGAGGGAGGGTTTCCTTGGAATAATATTTGGAGTAAGAAATCCACCCCTAAGATTTTTATTTCCCTTGGGTTGGATTCTTAGGATAAAATTGTATGGACAATATCAAGAAAAAAGGTTTTTAGCTACCTAATAGATGTTTTTTGTGTGAATCTAATGAAGAATCTATAAATCACGTTTTTTTAGAATGCTAGTACTCTATGCATATCTTTTCTAATATCATTCATGAAATATAAATTAATTTGGGTTTCCCAAATAATATGTTGGATTTGTTGATGTAATGGGAAAGACCTTTTAAAATCATAATATTAAATGCTATATGGGACCTCATTTTATTTCATTTTTCTTGAGGCATTTGAATTGAAATAAATAGAAGGATTTTTTAAGAGAAAAAAATCTATTCTAAGAAGCACTCAAACCATTAAAGAGGTAGTTTTGGATAATATTTCCATCATCAAGTTGGAGAATAAGGTAGAAAATAGTGGGAGGCTTCTATAGTTGCTAGATGGACATTTAAACAAATTTAGGGAGGCATTTCTTCTTAGAATTAGAAAATAATTAATGTCACTTGGTAACATTTGAAAGTAGATTAGTCTAAATTGAATGTTAATGGGGCTTCTAAAGGAAATCCTAGAAAGGCTAGAGGTGGAGGGGTTATTAAAAATGAAAAGGGTGTTGTATTTTGTTCTTTTTCAATATTTTTTGTGGAAATGACCAACCATTTGGAAAAAGCAAGAGTTGTTTATGTTGGTATTAAATTAGAAAAAGATATTAAGATTATAATAATTTTTGGTTGAGGGAGATTACCTAAATATAATTAATTTCCTAAAATCCAAAGCTAAATTAATTTGGATGGTAACTAGTATCTTTTAGGGCACTTTACAAATGTTAGAATCCTTTAAATAATATGGTCTATGCCATGTTCTTAAAAAATAATGCTACAAAATGGTTTGAAAATTGGGGTACTCAAAGAGAGTGATAATATATGGACCCCCCTAGATATTTTTCCTACTAATTATTTTTACTGGGTAAAAAGTGTCCAATTGAAATGGTACTGGAAAGGTTTAATATCAATAAAATTTACAATATAGGAATATCAAACATCCTTTCTAGTTTATTTATGGGTAAAGTCTGGTGGATTCAAATGAATTTTAAGTAGTTAGTAGCCCATGCTACAAGGTACTATAGACTAAGACAAGATAGATTTATTATTTTTATCTTATCTCTTTTATTGAAGACACTATTGAAGGTCTTCACCACTTGGTCTAAGAGAAGTGATCTCTTTATTTGGTCGATTGTTGAAAGTTATTTTGATTTAAGAATCATAGCCTTTTTTAGTAGTGTCTATAACATTTTGTAGCTATCTTTTTAGCTTGTATTTTATTTGTTCTTTATGCTATGTTGTTTTTTGGTTTCTAGGTAGCTCTATTCCTATTTAATATATAATTCTTGGTTAACCTTGTTTTACCTTGTATAAGGGTACAATCCCTTTCAAACCCTATTCTTACCTTAATAAAAACAATAAAAAATAAAATAATAAGGAATGGCAAGGAGGAAAAAGGTAGTGCCATAATCACCATGCATTTCATAATCCAAAATCATGTTACCACAATTGGAAAGCAATGTCTTGCATAATCTCTTATTATTATGAAAATTAGAGAAATTACAATGTGGTTTCAATAAATTATAGCTCTGATTTCCTTAAGGACAAATGATTATTACAATGGACCTCATGGCTCTTATCTATAGATGGAATCCACCCCTAAGCTACCTTGCATAAGAAATACTTAATCCTAGTAAAAGTTTTAATTTGGTGTCAGATTTAGCAAAATGGTGCAACTCAAAATTTTGCATGCTTCTAATTACACCTTTAGATGTCTTATAAGCCTTCTAAAATGAGTTGTGATGCCACTACAAAATAAAAATTTACTTTTCAAGATATCCTTCTCATGCACAGTTGTCTTGCTTTGTATGTCATTGAGTGATTCATTCCCAAAAGGGGATATATTTTCTTGTTTGACTATTTATTTGCTCCATCTGAGGTAATCACACCTATGGAGAAAATCACATCTATAGAGAAGATCATATCTATAAATTTAACTTTTCAAAATTAGCTTATTGGAGACTTCAATTGCTTAATTTCTCAACTTCACAAACCTCCTAAATGTTGGGAATCCCAAGGGAGTAGCAATTGTTGTAAATGGTGGTATATATGATTAAGATGCAATAGTTTGGTATTGATATGGTGCTATTCACTAATATTAGATATATTTTTTAATATCATCAAGGTCATGAGGAGGTTGGATGGAAAATAGTAATGTGGATATTGAAACTTCAACAAAAGACATTATCTCCTAAGAGGTTTTAGGTGTAGATAATTTTTATTACCAATACCTTTACATGACATCCTTGCATTTGTTAAGAAATTATAACATGACATCATAATACTTGAGGGTTATCCTTTCTTAATCATATAGGGTTGGGATAAATGGGGATGAGCAACTAAGATCCTCAATTTCTTCAAAATTCATATTCTCATAGCTACTTAAGGATTTTCCAATTCATCTTGAACTAAAATAGGATGGTCAAGCTCACAAAATACACTTATTTTATTGTATCTCTTTTTAGCTATGTTAATGAAGGCCTAAGTGGAATTATCAAAGGAGTTAGACTTAGGATTAAGTACTCTAGTTTAATTTTTAATCTCATGTTATTTTTTAAAAGGTAAGTGTGATAAAGAGAATAACCCTTATAAATGCAATCTTATCACTCTACCTTCCTCTATATAAGCTTTATAATATCCCTTAAATCTATATATATACCAAGTCCACTTGATATACCCAAACATCTCTATATTCTAGGACCTTTAGATAAACCTATCAATACATGAAAGAGAAATTTTATATGCATAGCAAAGTGATTACATAAAATATAAGTTTTACATGAGAGTAGAGTGGTCATATAGATCAAATATAGTGCATGGAAGAGCTTCAGATCTAAGGCCTAGGTATTGGAGTAAATATCCTCTCACTTCACTAGGCACTTTACGGGCAATCTAGCTTAGCCAAGAATAATAGATGCAATGGAAAAAAGAAGAAAAATATGAGAGAGAGAGTTTGGTTCATTAAAACTCTAATCTAATTTATTTTTTAGAAAAAAAAAATTAATTCTTAACATATAAAAAATCAATGGACCTAAGTGGTATTCATGTCAAGTTCACCAAAATGTATGCACATGTTATGAACCTCTCTTCTCGTAACCATAAATCATTTATCGATATGCATAAATATTCAATAGGAATCCACAAATAAATTGCACAATAAATTCCATATGATAAAATAGAGATTGATAATACCCTTGAGGTAGGGCAACACCATACAATGCTCCTTATTGGAAGGAAGCCACTCAAGATATTTAGCTCCACGAGCTAATATTTATACAAGAATACTTCATACTACAATAAGGGTACATCTCTTTTTATACAAGAGTGTGATGGTTCATCTTCCATGAGTTACAAGATCACCATGTGGTTTTTCACCTTCCATGAGTTACAAAGTGCATAAAAATATGACAATATTCCTTGCGATTACATATGATGATATTCCCACAATGGTTACATATATGATTCTATGACATGCCTATTTTTAATTTGAAACTTGGCCTTCTTTACTAAATAATTAATTTATGGCTCATACCATTATACAATTAATTATTAAATTATTAAGTACCTATCTTGGGTACCTAACATTCCATCCCCTTACAAAATGTTTCATCCTTGAAATATTAGAAGAGTTTAAATAATATGATCTTCTGAGCCATGTTGAGTACTGGTACCAATCTTGATCATCCATCCATTCTAGTGTAACTCTAATTGGTGGTGGTCCCCGTTAATGCCGATATACCATATTTCTACTTGAGTAGCAAAAACTACTTAGTTTGCTCCATGCTTCCACTGATCTACTCTAATAATTTAAAAAATGAGTCCATTTTTTCCTTGATGTAGTTGCACTACTCTAAAAACTAGAGTCAATATGCTTTCTTTGTCAAACATTACCATGGATGGTGCCCTTCTAATTCCATGTAGAACCATAATAGTTCCTCTATTGCTCTCTATCTTGTCTCCATGATTGTTGCCTCTTAGGATGATGTGGATGGTGATATGCTCCAACCTTATCTCTAGTGCTACTTTCCTTGACTCTTCATTATTTTATTTATCTATATTGTGCTCTGTTGTCATGCCCTCATCCATTGATTCTTCCCTTACTTTTGCTTCCTTGATTTATGCTACTACCTCCTCTTGAGATTCTATTTAAGGTTTTATTGTTTGTTCTTCACTTTGTTCCCCTGCAATAGCTACATATTTTTCCTTACACTAAGAAATGTCCTGTAATGTGATCTTCTTCTTTTGGTACCATAATTTCATGAATTTATTTTACACATTAAGATTAATAGTACCCAAGGAATACAACCAAGGATAACCAAGAACAGTATCTACATCATTCATCTCAATAGAGTGAAAATATGAATGTAAAATATATTTATCCATGGTGATTTTCAAATCTTTAAAATTTTGAACATTTTGATCCTCAAGTTGTATGTCTTTGATTTTCTTTGCTTGAAATTGCAACCTTTTAATCAAATACATATTGATAAAATTATATTTGTTGCTAGGGTTAATAGAAACCATTTTTTTTTTTTTTTTGAATGCAACCATGAACTTGCAAAATAAAATTTTTACATTCAAACAATTCTTTTTTACCATTGTTTGGCTTTGCCACAAAAAGTGTAGTTTCTTAGCTTACACATTATAATCATTTTCTTCTAATCTCCATTTACTTAAAAATGCAGATTCAAATTCTTTTTGTGTATGTGTGTAGTTTATGGATATGAGCAAAGTAAAAAAACCATAAAAACACATCCTCTCTCAAGTAATCCCAAATATTCACTTTCCATTATTTCTTAGAAAACTTTAAAGAAAAATTTTCCACTTCATAAACCATTTCCTAGCATCAATATCATCTCCTCCAATGAAAATTGACAACTCCATTTTTTTTTTCAAAGCAATTAGGGTTTTAAATAACCAAAAACTCTCAAAAATTAAAATTTTGATATCTCATCTATTTCTTTCTTCAAAAAATTAAATCTACATATTTTATTCAAAACAAAACAAATTGCAATTGATTTGCTTACCCATATTGAGAGTTATGATATTTTTCCTTTCTTTGTGCAACTCAAAAACAACACCAAAAGCCCAACATGCAAGAATTATAACTCTCTCAATACTTAACATAATTTAACAATTGAGTAGTTATTATTGTAGTACTTAGAATAACCTACATGTTGGTGTAAAAATATTCTAAAAATGACTGTTAAAATATTTAATATGAAATTTTTGATAGGTAGTCCTCAAAAGGAGGAGGTTTTTAGGTTGTTAAATCTCAAACTAAAAGCTTATTTCTTAAGTAATTCTTTGGAGGAAGACTCTTTTTTTAGGGTTCTACTACAGATGGATTTTTTATAGTTCAGCTTATATTATTTTGTTTGAAGTTGAGGGAGGGTTTCCTTGGAATAATATTTGGAGTAAGAAATCCACCCCTAAGATTTTTATTTCCCTTGGGTTGGATTCTTAGGATAAAATTGTATGGACAATATCAAGAAAAAAGGTTTTTAGCTACCTAATAGATGTTTTTTGTGTGAATCTAATGAAGAATCTATAAATCACGTTTTTTTAGAATGCTAGTACTCTATGCATATCTTTTCTAATATCATTCATGAAATATAAATTAATTTGGGTTTCCCAAATAATATGTTGGATTTGTTGATGTAATGGGAAAGACCTTTTAAAATCATAATATTAAATGCTATATGGGACCTCATTTTATTTCATTTTTCTTGAGGCATTTGAATTGAAATAAATAGAAGGATTTTTTAAGAGAAAAAAATCTATTCTAAGAAGCACTCAAACCATTAAAGAGGTAGTTTTGGATAATATTTCCATCATCAAGTTGGAGAATAAGGTAGAAAATAGTGGGAGGCTTCTATAGTTGCTAGATGGACATTTAAACAAATTTAGGGAGGCATTTCTTCTTAGAATTAGAAAATAATTAATGTCACTTGGTAACATTTGAAAGTAGATTAGTCTAAATTGAATGTTAATGGGGCTTCTAAAGGAAATCCTAGAAAGGCTAGAGGTGGAGGGGTTATTAAAAATGAAAAGGGTGTTGTATTTTGTTCTTTTTCAATATTTTTTGTGGAAATGACCAACCATTTGGAAAAAGCAAGAGTTGTTTATGTTGGTATTAAATTAGAAAAAGATATTAAGATTATAATAATTTTTGGTTGAGGGAGATTACCTAAATATAATTAATTTCCTAAAATCCAAAGCTAAATTAATTTGGATGGTAACTAGTATCTTTTAGGGCACTTTACAAATGTTAGAATCCTTTAAATAATATGGTCTATGCCATGTTCTTAAAAAATAATGCTACAAAATGGTTTGAAAATTGGGGTACTCAAAGAGAGTGATAATATATGGACCCCCCTAGATATTTTTCCTACTAATTATTTTTACTGGGTAAAAAGTGTCCAATTGAAATGGTACTGGAAAGGTTTAATATCAATAAAATTTACAATATAGGAATATCAAACATCCTTTCTAGTTTATTTATGGGTAAAGTCTGGTGGATTCAAATGAATTTTAAGTAGTTAGTAGCCCATGCTACAAGGTACTATAGACTAAGACAAGATAGATTTATTATTTTTATCTTATCTCTTTTATTGAAGACACTATTGAAGGTCTTCACCACTTGGTCTAAGAGAAGTGATCTCTTTATTTGGTCGATTGTTGAAAGTTATTTTGATTTAAGAATCATAGCCTTTTTTAGTAGTGTCTATAACATTTTGTAGCTATCTTTTTAGCTTGTATTTTATTTGTTCTTTATGCTATGTTGTTTTTTGGTTTCTAGGTAGCTCTATTCCTATTTAATATATAATTCTTGGTTAACCTTGTTTTACCTTGTATAAGGGTACAATCCCTTTCAAACCCTATTCTTACCTTAATAAAAACAATAAAAAATAAAATAATAAGGAATGGCAAGGAGGAAAAAGGTAGTGCCATAATCACCATGCATTTCATAATCCAAAATCATGTTACCACAATTGGAAAGCAATGTCTTGCATAATCTCTTATTATTATGAAAATTAGAGAAATTACAATGTGGTTTCAATAAATTATAGCTCTGATTTCCTTAAGGACAAATGATTATTACAATGGACCTCATGGCTCTTATCTATAGATGGAATCCACCCCTAAGCTACCTTGCATAAGAAATACTTAATCCTAGTAAAAGTTTTAATTTGGTGTCAGATTTAGCAAAATGGTGCAACTCAAAATTTTGCATGCTTCTAATTACACCTTTAGATGTCTTATAAGCCTTCTAAAATGAGTTGTGATGCCACTACAAAATAAAAATTTACTTTTCAAGATATCCTTCTCATGCACAGTTGTCTTGCTTTGTATGTCATTGAGTGATTCATTCCCAAAAGGGGATATATTTTCTTGTTTGACTATTTATTTGCTCCATCTGAGGTAATCACACCTATGGAGAAAATCACATCTATAGAGAAGATCATATCTATAAATTTAACTTTTCAAAATTAGCTTATTGGAGACTTCAATTGCTTAATTTCTCAACTTCACAAACCTCCTAAATGTTGGGAATCCCAAGGGAGTAGCAATTGTTGTAAATGGTGGTATATATGATTAAGATGCAATAGTTTGGTATTGATATGGTGCTATTCACTAATATTAGATATATTTTTTAATATCATCAAGGTCATGAGGAGGTTGGATGGAAAATAGTAATGTGGATATTGAAACTTCAACAAAAGACATTATCTCCTAAGAGGTTTTAGGTGTAGATAATTTTTATTACCAATACCTTTACATGACATCCTTGCATTTGTTAAGAAATTATAACATGACATCATAATACTTGAGGGTTATCCTTTCTTAATCATATAGGGTTGGGATAAATGGGGATGAGCAACTAAGATCCTCAATTTCTTCAAAATTCATATTCTCATAGCTACTTAAGGATTTTCCAATTCATCTTGAACTAAAATAGGATGGTCAAGCTCACAAAATACACTTATTTTATTGTATCTCTTTTTAGCTATGTTAATGAAGGCCTAAGTGGAATTATCAAAGGAGTTAGACTTAGGATTAAGTACTCTAGTTTAATTTTTAATCTCATGTTATTTTTTAAAAGGTAAGTGTGATAAAGAGAATAACCCTTATAAATGCAATCTTATCACTCTACCTTCCTCTATATAAGCTTTATAATATCCCTTAAATCTATATATATACCAAGTCCACTTGATATACCCAAACATCTCTATATTCTAGGACCTTTAGATAAACCTATCAATACATGAAAGAGAAATTTTATATGCATAGCAAAGTGATTACATAAAATATAAGTTTTACATGAGAGTAGAGTGGTCATATAGATCAAATATAGTGCATGGAAGAGCTTCAGATCTAAGGCCTAGGTATTGGAGTAAATATCCTCTCACTTCACTAGGCACTTTACGGGCAATCTAGCTTAGCCAAGAATAATAGATGCAATGGAAAAAAGAAGAAAAATATGAGAGAGAGAGTTTGGTTCATTAAAACTCTAATCTAATTTATTTTTTAGAAAAAAAAAATTAATTCTTAACATATAAAAAATCAATGGACCTAAGTGGTATTCATGTCAAGTTCACCAAAATGTATGCACATGTTATGAACCTCTCTTCTCGTAACCATAAATCATTTATCGATATGCATAAATATTCAATAGGAATCCACAAATAAATTGCACAATAAATTCCATATGATAAAATAGAGATTGATAATACCCTTGAGGTAGGGCAACACCATACAATGCTCCTTATTGGAAGGAAGCCACTCAAGATATTTAGCTCCACGAGCTAATATTTATACAAGAATACTTCATACTACAATAAGGGTACATCTCTTTTTATACAAGAGTGTGATGGTTCATCTTCCATGAGTTACAAGATCACCATGTGGTTTTTCACCTTCCATGAGTTACAAAGTGCATAAAAATATGACAATATTCCTTGCGATTACATATGATGATATTCCCACAATGGTTACATATATGATTCTATGACATGCCTATTTTTAATTTGAAACTTGGCCTTCTTTACTAAATAATTAATTTATGGCTCATACCATTATACAATTAATTATTAAATTATTAAGTACCTATCTTGGGTACCTAACATTCCATCCCCTTACAAAATGTTTCATCCTTGAAATATTAGAAGAGTTTAAATAATATGATCTTCTGAGCCATGTTGAGTACTGGTACCAATCTTGATCATCCATCCATTCTAGTGTAACTCTAATTGGTGGTGGTCCCCGTTAATGCCGATATACCATATTTCTACTTGAGTAGCAAAAACTACTTAGTTTGCTCCATGCTTCCACTGATCTACTCTAATAATTTAAAAAATGAGTCCATTTTTTCCTTGATGTAGTTGCACTACTCTAAAAACTAGAGTCAATATGCTTTCTTTGTCAAACATTACCATGGATGGTGCCCTTCTAATTCCATGTAGAACCATAATAGTTCCTCTATTGCTCTCTATCTTGTCTCCATGATTGTTGCCTCTTAGGATGATGTGGATGGTGATATGCTCCAACCTTATCTCTAGTGCTACTTTCCTTGACTCTTCATTATTTTATTTATCTATATTGTGCTCTGTTGTCATGCCCTCATCCATTGATTCTTCCCTTACTTTTGCTTCCTTGATTTATGCTACTACCTCCTCTTGAGATTCTATTTAAGGTTTTTTTGTTTGTTCTTCACTTTGTTCCCCTCCAATAGCTACATATTTTTCCTTACACTAGGAAATGTCTTGTAACGTTATCTTTTTCTTTTGGTACCATAACTTCATGAATTTATTTTACACATTAAGATTAATAGTACCCAAGGAATACAACCAAGGATAACCAAGAACAGTATCTACATCATTCATCTCAATAGAGTGAAAATATGAATGTAAAATATATTTATCCATGGTGATTTTCAAATCTTTAAAATTTTGAACATTTTGATCCTCAAGTTGTATGTCTTTGATTTTCTTTGCTTGAAATTGCAACCTCTTAGTCAAATACATATTGATAAAATTATATTTGTTGCTAGGGTTAATAGAAACCATTTTTTTTTTTTTTTTTGAATGCAACCATGAACTTGCAAAATAAAATTTTTACATTCAAACAATTCTTTTTTACCATTGTTTGGCTTTGCCACAAAAAGTGTAGTTTCTTAGCTTACACATTATAATCATTTTCTTCTAATCTCCATTTACTTAAAAATGCAGATTCAAATTCTTTTTGTGTATGTGTGTAGTTTATGGATATGAGCAAAGTAAAAAAACCATAAAAACACATCCTCTCTCAAGTAATCCCAAATATTCACTTTCCATTATTTCTTAGAAAACTTTAAAGAAAAAGTTTCCACTTCATAAACCATTTCCTAGCATCAATATCATCTCCTCCAATGAAAATTGACAACTCCATTTTTTTTTTCAAAGCAATTAGGGTTTTAAATAACCAAAAACTCTCAAAAATTAAAATTTTGATATCTCATCTATTTCTTTCTTCAAAAAATTAAATCTACATATTTTATTCAAAACAAAACAAATTGCAATTGATTTGCTTACCCATATTGAGAGTTATGATATTTTTCCTTTCTTTGTGCAACTCAAAAACAACACCAAAAGCCCAACATGCAAGAATTATAACTCTCTCAATACTTAACATAATTTAACAATTGAGTAGTTATTATTGTAGTACTTAGAATAACCTACATGTTGGTGTAAAAATATTCTAAAAATGACTGTTAAAATATTTAATATGAAATTTTTGATAGGTAGTCCTCAAAAGGAGGAGGTTTTTAGGTTGTTAAATCTCAAACTAAAAGCTTATTTCTTAAGTAATTCTTTGGAGGAAGACTCTTTTTTTAGGGTTCTACTACAGATGGATTTTTTATAGTTCAGCTTATATTATTTTGTTTGAAGTTGAGGGAGGGTTTCCTTGGAATAATATTTGGAGTAAGAAATCCACCCCTAAGATTTTTATTTCCCTTGGGTTGGATTCTTAGGATAAAATTGTATGGACAATATCAAGAAAAAAGGTTTTTAGCTACCTAATAGATGTTTTTTGTGTGAATCTAATGAAGAATCTATAAATCACGTTTTTTTAGAATGCTAGTACTCTATGCATATCTTTTCTAATATCATTCATGAAATATAAATTAATTTGGGTTTCCCAAA
The DNA here is from genome assembly GCA_028583015.1 of Wollemia nobilis. Taxonomy (NCBI): domain Eukaryota; kingdom Viridiplantae; phylum Streptophyta; class Pinopsida; order Araucariales; family Araucariaceae; genus Wollemia; species Wollemia nobilis. Next base: position 14,657,031 of record JAQPPZ010000135.1, read on the forward strand.
TAATATGTTGGATTTGTTGATGTAATGGGAAAGACCTTTTAAAATCATAATATTAAATGCTATATGGGACCTCATTTTATTTCATTTTTCTTGAGGCATTTGAATTGAAATAAATAGAAGGATTTTTTAAGAGAAAAAAATCTATTCTAAGAAGCACTCAAACCATTAAAGAGGTAGTTTTGGATAATATTTCCATCATCAAGTTGGAGAATAAGGTAGAAAATAGTGGGAGGCTTCTATAGTTGCTAGATGGACATTTAAACAAATTTAGGGAGGCATTTCTTCTTAGAATTAGAAAATAATTAATGTCACTTGGTAACATTTGAAAGTAGATTAGTCTAAATTGAATGTTAATGGGGCTTCTAAAGGAAATCCTAGAAAGGCTAGAGGTGGAGGGGTTATTAAAAATGAAAAGGGTGTTGTATTTTGTTCTTTTTCAATATTTTTTGTGGAAATGACCAACCATTTGGAAAAAGCAAGAGTTGTTTATGTTGGTATTAAATTAGAAAAAGATATTAAGATTATAATAATTTTTGGTTGAGGGAGATTACCTAAATATAATTAATTTCCTAAAATCCAAAGCTAAATTAATTTGGATGGTAACTAGTATCTTTTAGGGCACTTTACAAATGTTAGAATCCTTTAAATAATATGGTCTATGCCATGTTCTTAAAAAATAATGCTACAAAATGGTTTGAAAATTGGGGTACTCAAAGAGAGTGATAATATATGGACCCCCCTAGATATTTTTCCTACTAATTATTTTTACTGGGTAAAAAGTGTCCAATTGAAATGGTACTGGAAAGGTTTAATATCAATAAAATTTACAATATAGGAATATCAAACATCCTTTCTAGTTTATTTATGGGTAAAGTCTGGTGGATTCAAATGAATTTTAAGTAGTTAGTAGCCCATGCTACAAGGTACTATAGACTAAGACAAGATAGATTTATTATTTTTATCTTATCTCTTTTATTGAAGACACTATTGAAGGTCTTCACCACTTGGTCTAAGAGAAGTGATCTCTTTATTTGGTCGATTGTTGAAAGTTATTTTGATTTAAGAATCATAGCCTTTTTTAGTAGTGTCTATAACATTTTGTAGCTATCTTTTTAGCTTGTATTTTATTTGTTCTTTATGCTATGTTGTTTTTTGGTTTCTAGGTAGCTCTATTCCTATTTAATATATAATTCTTGGTTAACCTTGTTTTACCTTGTATAAGGGTACAATCCCTTTCAAACCCTATTCTTACCTTAATAAAAACAATAAAAAATAAAATAATAAGGAATGGCAAGGAGGAAAAAGGTAGTGCCATAATCACCATGCATTTCATAATCCAAAATCATGTTACCACAATTGGAAAGCAATGTCTTGCATAATCTCTTATTATTATGAAAATTAGAGAAATTACAATGTGGTTTCAATAAATTATAGCTCTGATTTCCTTAAGGACAAATGATTATTACAATGGACCTCATGGCTCTTATCTATAGATGGAATCCACCCCTAAGCTACCTTGCATAAGAAATACTTAATCCTAGTAAAAGTTTTAATTTGGTGTCAGATTTAGCAAAATGGTGCAACTCAAAATTTTGCATGCTTCTAATTACACCTTTAGATGTCTTATAAGCCTTCTAAAATGAGTTGTGATGCCACTACAAAATAAAAATTTACTTTTCAAGATATCCTTCTCATGCACAGTTGTCTTGCTTTGTATGTCATTGAGTGATTCATTCCCAAAAGGGGATATATTTTCTTGTTTGACTATTTATTTGCTCCATCTGAGGTAATCACACCTATGGAGAAAATCACATCTATAGAGAAGATCATATCTATAAATTTAACTTTTCAAAATTAGCTTATTGGAGACTTCAATTGCTTAATTTCTCAACTTCACAAACCTCCTAAATGTTGGGAATCCCAAGGGAGTAGCAATTGTTGTAAATGGTGGTATATATGATTAAGATGCAATAGTTTGGTATTGATATGGTGCTATTCACTAATATTAGATATATTTTTTAATATCATCAAGGTCATGAGGAGGTTGGATGGAAAATAGTAATGTGGATATTGAAACTTCAACAAAAGACATTATCTCCTAAGAGGTTTTAGGTGTAGATAATTTTTATTACCAATACCTTTACATGACATCCTTGCATTTGTTAAGAAATTATAACATGACATCATAATACTTGAGGGTTATCCTTTCTTAATCATATAGGGTTGGGATAAATGGGGATGAGCAACTAAGATCCTCAATTTCTTCAAAATTCATATTCTCATAGCTACTTAAGGATTTTCCAATTCATCTTGAACTAAAATAGGATGGTCAAGCTCACAAAATACACTTATTTTATTGTATCTCTTTTTAGCTATGTTAATGAAGGCCTAAGTGGAATTATCAAAGGAGTTAGACTTAGGATTAAGTACTCTAGTTTAATTTTTAATCTCATGTTATTTTTTAAAAGGTAAGTGTGATAAAGAGAATAACCCTTATAAATGCAATCTTATCACTCTACCTTCCTCTATATAAGCTTTATAATATCCCTTAAATCTATATATATACCAAGTCCACTTGATATACCCAAACATCTCTATATTCTAGGACCTTTAGATAAACCTATCAATACATGAAAGAGAAATTTTATATGCATAGCAAAGTGATTACATAAAATATAAGTTTTACATGAGAGTAGAGTGGTCATATAGATCAAATATAGTGCATGGAAGAGCTTCAGATCTAAGGCCTAGGTATTGGAGTAAATATCCTCTCACTTCACTAGGCACTTTACGGGCAATCTAGCTTAGCCAAGAATAATAGATGCAATGGAAAAAAGAAGAAAAATATGAGAGAGAGAGTTTGGTTCATTAAAACTCTAATCTAATTTATTTTTTAGAAAAAAAAAATTAATTCTTAACATATAAAAAATCAATGGACCTAAGTGGTATTCATGTCAAGTTCACCAAAATGTATGCACATGTTATGAACCTCTCTTCTCGTAACCATAAATCATTTATCGATATGCATAAATATTCAATAGGAATCCACAAATAAATTGCACAATAAATTCCATATGATAAAATAGAGATTGATAATACCCTTGAGGTAGGGCAACACCATACAATGCTCCTTATTGGAAGGAAGCCACTCAAGATATTTAGCTCCACGAGCTAATATTTATACAAGAATACTTCATACTACAATAAGGGTACATCTCTTTTTATACAAGAGTGTGATGGTTCATCTTCCATGAGTTACAAGATCACCATGTGGTTTTTCACCTTCCATGAGTTACAAAGTGCATAAAAATATGACAATATTCCTTGCGATTACATATGATGATATTCCCACAATGGTTACATATATGATTCTATGACATGCCTATTTTTAATTTGAAACTTGGCCTTCTTTACTAAATAATTAATTTATGGCTCATACCATTATACAATTAATTATTAAATTATTAAGTACCTATCTTGGGTACCTAACATTCCATCCCCTTACAAAATGTTTCATCCTTGAAATATTAGAAGAGTTTAAATAATATGATCTTCTGAGCCATGTTGAGTACTGGTACCAATCTTGATCATCCATCCATTCTAGTGTAACTCTAATTGGTGGTGGTCCCCGTTAATGCCGATATACCATATTTCTACTTGAGTAGCAAAAACTACTTAGTTTGCTCCATGCTTCCACTGATCTACTCTAATAATTTAAAAAATGAGTCCATTTTTTCCTTGATGTAGTTGCACTACTCTAAAAACTAGAGTCAATATGCTTTCTTTGTCAAACATTACCATGGATGGTGCCCTTCTAATTCCATGTAGAACCATAATAGTTCCTCTATTGCTCTCTATCTTGTCTCCATGATTGTTGCCTCTTAGGATGATGTGGATGGTGATATGCTCCAACCTTATCTCTAGTGCTACTTTCCTTGACTCTTCATTATTTTATTTATCTATATTGTGCTCTGTTGTCATGCCCTCATCCATTGATTCTTCCCTTACTTTTGCTTCCTTGATTTATGCTACTACCTCCTCTTGAGATTCTATTTAAGGTTTTATTGTTTGTTCTTCACTTTGTTCCCCTGCAATAGCTACATATTTTTCCTTACACTAAGAAATGTCCTGTAATGTGATCTTCTTCTTTTGGTACCATAATTTCATGAATTTATTTTACACATTAAGATTAATAGTACCCAAGGAATACAACCAAGGATAACCAAGAACAGTATCTACATCATTCATCTCAATAGAGTGAAAATATGAATGTAAAATATATTTATCCATGGTGATTTTCAAATCTTTAAAATTTTGAACATTTTGATCCTCAAGTTGTATGTCTTTGATTTTCTTTGCTTGAAATTGCAACCTTTTAATCAAATACATATTGATAAAATTATATTTGTTGCTAGGGTTAATAGAAACCATTTTTTTTTTTTTTTTGAATGCAACCATGAACTTGCAAAATAAAATTTTTACATTCAAACAATTCTTTTTTACCATTGTTTGGCTTTGCCACAAAAAGTGTAGTTTCTTAGCTTACACATTATAATCATTTTCTTCTAATCTCCATTTACTTAAAAATGCAGATTCAAATTCTTTTTGTGTATGTGTGTAGTTTATGGATATGAGCAAAGTAAAAAAACCATAAAAACACATCCTCTCTCAAGTAATCCCAAATATTCACTTTCCATTATTTCTTAGAAAACTTTAAAGAAAAATTTTCCACTTCATAAACCATTTCCTAGCATCAATATCATCTCCTCCAATGAAAATTGACAACTCCATTTTTTTTTTCAAAGCAATTAGGGTTTTAAATAACCAAAAACTCTCAAAAATTAAAATTTTGATATCTCATCTATTTCTTTCTTCAAAAAATTAAATCTACATATTTTATTCAAAACAAAACAAATTGCAATTGATTTGCTTACCCATATTGAGAGTTATGATATTTTTCCTTTCTTTGTGCAACTCAAAAACAACACCAAAAGCCCAACATGCAAGAATTATAACTCTCTCAATACTTAACATAATTTAACAATTGAGTAGTTATTATTGTAGTACTTAGAATAACCTACATGTTGGTGTAAAAATATTCTAAAAATGACTGTTAAAATATTTAATATGAATTTTTTTCTTTTTGAAAAGAAAAATTCACGCAACCAAAAAATAACTTCAAAAACCCAACTTCAAACAGTTGTAACTCTCTCAATACTTATCAAAATTTCACAAGTGAGAAATCATTTTTATAGTACTCAATATAACCATAATGCTAGTGCCAAAATATTCTTAAAATGACTGATAAAAACTTTAATACGAATTTATTTATTTTGAAAAATATATTGCATGGCCAAAAAATAGCACAAACAACCCAACTTCAAACAACCATAACTTCCTCAATACTTATCAAAATTTAACAAATGAGTAGTTGTTTTTGTAGTACTCAAAAATATCTACATGCTGGGACAAAAATATTCTAAAAATGGCTAATAAAATATATATAAAAAATGACCTCCACAAAAGTGATATTTAAAAAAAAAAACATGCCCTAGCTCTACAAAGACAACCCCACTTTGCCAAAATTATTGCTCTGATACTAAATGTTTTGAATCTCTCTTATCATAACCATAAATCATTTACCGATATGCATAAATATTCAACATACATCCACAAATAAATTGCACAGTAAATTCCACATAATAAAATAGAGATTGATATTACCCTTAAGGTAGGGTAATAATGTACAATGCTCCTTATTAGAAGGAAGTCACTCCACGAGCCAAGACTTCTACAAGAACATTTCATACATACATTTTACAATGGGGGTACATCTCTCTTTATATAAGAGTGTGATGGTTCATATTCCATGAGTTACAATATCACCCATGTGGTGGTTCACCTTCCATGAGTTACAAAGTGCATAATAATATGATAATATTCCTTGTGGTTACATATGACAATATTCTCCCAATGGTTACATATATGATTCTATGACATATTTATTTCTAATTTGACATGTGGCCTTCCTTAATAATTACTTTATGGCTTATACCATTATACAATACAATATTAAATTATTAAGTACCTATCTTGGGTACCTAATAGCACCATGCCAAGCATGGGGTAGGACAAGCAAATACCTTATCCCATGCATGTAGAGTTGCACATATCAAATATATGAGATTAAATATAGGATAAAGTCCTAATATAAAAGGGGTATGTCTAGATTATATTTACTTTATGAATAAGAAAGAGTCTTGCAAGTGCTATTCTAAATAAATAAGTATAAAAATAAAAAATAAGGTTGTAATTAACAACATAGAACTTAATCAATTACATAGAAAATAAGAAATTATACTTCTTTCTTTTATTTTATTTTTTAAATGAATGAATAAAGTATAAGTGAATGCTTTTTCAATTCAAATGCAACAAGCAAGGAAACATAGATTTTTCTTTTCAAATATAGATATTTGCGGGATGAAGAATGCAACCTAAAAGTCACTTTGATTCCTTGAGATACATCTTGAAATAAAAATTATGTTGTATCAGAACTTTTGAAATGAAATAGAAGGATTATAGTATTAACAAAAGTGCACTTGTACTAATAGAGGCATAGATAGAGCTCAACACTATTACTAGATGTTCAAATGAACAAAGATGCAGGTATAAATATGTATTTAATAGATGAAAAATAAGCTGAAATCACTTAAACTTTTGGAAAATAACAATAAAGATAGACTACCTAAAAGGATGTAATAATGCACTTGCTATTCCTAGTACGAATTAGAACAATTATGCTTTTGGATATTGTTCAAGATGAAAAAAAAAATGTAGAAAAAGGCATGTTCTTCTCTTTACTTAACAAATACCATTCATTAAGCTTGATGGAATGAAACACATACGATAACACAAAACCTTATATGTAAATGTAGACTAGAGAAAAAAAAAATACCATGCACTTGATTCTATATATTCATAGGAGATTATTATGGTTGATGCAAATCATGAGCATTGGTCACAAATTCTCCAATATGATCATAATAAGTAGAATTGTACAATTGGGAACATAAATAATTAGTAATGGACTGAGGGTATATATTAGCTAGTCCCTTAGTATATCTAAGTTCTTTAACAAATATTATTAATTAAAACAAAAATTTGATTATATGAAAAATAAAAGATTAATATAGTTGATTATTTCATCTAAATATAATTTTCTTATGGTGATTATCTGACCATTGAAAGCATGATGACTAATGGCATTATGATTACCCAATTACCTAACTAAGCTATCAACAAAACATAAATGGAAGGATAAGATAATATATTTAAAAAATGAAACAATATAAGATAATAATATATTCAAAAATAAATATGATGATATTTAACATAGATATTACAATCAAATCATCTTCTTTATAAGGCCTAACAAATCTACATATGGCTAATGCATATTTATGTAAACAAAAATCATGGATAGAGGATGTTTCTAGCTTTTATGTAACCAAAGGATGAGGTTAGGGTCTATAAAAACCATTTTTTGGACCTAGAAACTTCAAAAAGTTGATTTAAATATTTAAATTGATGATAATAACAAAACTAAAATATATTTACTCAAGAAAATATATATAATATAGAAACTAATCAAAACACTTGCAAAAATTAACAAATTAGGAATATAGGCTAATATAGAATAGAAAAATTGCATACTTAAAAAGTAAGAAGATCTCCTTTATTGGATACTAAAGATACAAGGATGAAGCTAATCCAACGTACTTTATTCTAATCTCAAACTACTTGTTGTTTCATGGGTAAACTATGACTATTATGTGTGATTTTAAGCTTGAGCTTTAAGATATATTTCCATAAACAACTATTACAACTTCTTGATTAGTGATTATAGCTTGTGATTTCAACTTGTTATTTCAACTTGTGATTAGTCATTTCAATAAGAAGAGCTTAGTAGTTATGATAGTGGATGGCCATAGTTAGAGTTTACTAAAGAGGTGGTAGTCAAGTGGTAGGTATATGGATATGTGGAAACCAAGAGGGATGATGATTTTTAGTTAGGGAGACAAATTGACAAGAATTGATGACCATACATAAATTCCATTTGAATATAAGGAACCCATGGACTCGCATGGTTTTGGAGTAGTCATTTAACTAACCTTTTAAATTTACTTCTCCTATAATAGATCTATAACTACATAAATGGTAGTGTCATTATGCTACTAGAACAATAGCATGACTATTTTATTAGAAACACAAGTGTGCTATCAATTAAGGATGAAAAGATAAGATTTGGTCTTGATAAAGGTCAATGATGTTTTACAAGGTTAATTTAGTTCCAAATATTTTAATGATCCATTTTGGATGTCTACATATTGTTGGCCAATCATAATACAAAGTTAACTTTGTTTTGTAATCTATATGTAGATTTTCTTAGGGCCACTTCTATTAAAGTATCAAAATATTATATTTATTGTCAAATCAACTAGACCATATACACTTTGACTTTCTATCAAAGATATTATTCATCTTCCTCAAGTTTATTTTTCCTTAATCAATACATTGAAATCATTTTTATTAAGATATAAAATCTCCTTTGATTAATTTTTCTCTAAATTTTGAATTTTTTCAAGATGAATATAAACCCCATGATTTGTTAAATTATATACTAACATATTTAATTGTATATGGATATGTTTACATTTACAAACATACTACCTCCAATAATAATAGATGGACATTAAAAATAATAATATTGTTGACCCAACACTACTTGTGAATCTCTCTAAATTGAAATATATCTCCATCCCTTTTCAATGATAATATTGATCCTCAAAGAATTTACCTAGCCCCAATATACTTATTAGTTGAAGTTTCATATGATTCTAAGTATATGAGGATAATATTTCCTTTATTATTTTAAAAAACACCATCTACACTAGTTTTCCATAGTTCTCCTTTAGAATTAAACTAGTTTTTAATATCTATGAGATCATAGGTCATATGGAATGATGTGATTATTCAAGTGTTTATCTACCCATATAGAATTATGGTGTGAAATCCTACCCCTTTTGAATTCAAGCCTTAGACCTCATATTTAGAGGTCCAAAGTCTTAACCATTAGGCCCACTCAATTTGTACAAGGAAAGCTGGTTGAAAAGTGGTTTTTAACATCCACAAGACCATAGACAATATTGATATGGACACTAACATAATGTTACCTATGGATTTGATTTTTACTAGAGTATATCAAATCATGGTGTACAACCCTACTCCCCACATGAATTGAACCTTGGAACTCTTATTTAGATTTCCAAAGCATTCACTATTAGGTCCATTCATTTGGCATAAATTCTTTTAAATATTAATGAGGCCAAATTCTATTCTTTTTTACTTTAACATAGATTCATATAGATGCCTTGTGTTAACTCAATTATCATAGATGTTCCTTCTATATACTTGTAAATCCTATAACCAACATGCAAGAACCTTTTTTATAGACTTGATACTTCTTAATATAAGCACTATGCCTATAAATATACTACAAGAGAGGCAGCAATTGATTCCAAACTTAGGTATAATTCCAATATATTTAAAAAAAAAAAAAATTATTATGCTTTTCAATCCATAGATTCTAGTAAATAATGAGAATATCAATCCTCCATAAAATGCATAATGCCTATAAAAAATACTTAATTAAATATATTTGTACAATGATTACTTGCAGGCCTATACCAAATTACATTATACAATATTAGCCTTTACTATAAGTCATGTTACACTTTCAAAACCCCATCATAATCTAAATTGAGGGGCCAAGGAGAGAATACATTAGTAACAATAACATCTTTCTCCCATAATGAACACTCTAATAGTCATCTATACTTGAGGAAGTATTATTTGAACCCCCTCATCATCTAGAAATCTACTAATATGCATTTTCACAAGAATATCCTTAGGATAGACAATAGTCACCATCACCAATATCATATACTCATGCACATATCCAAAAAATACCTTTGCTAAGACTCTTTATGAGGAATATAATCCAAGAGTACTCCCTCTAAAAAGCTACTTTTTTTTCTACAATTGCATAATACAAGGTTTGGAATCATAACTTTCTCTTTTACAATATACATCACCTTGTTTGAAACTTTGAATTACCCTAGGGCCACCTAATTTTTATCACAAAAAGAAGAATTACATGAACCTACTTATGAGAAGAGACATTATGAACTTGTAAGATCACTTAGAAAAAGAATAGAAGAAATAAGATATTATGAAGGGTTAGATCTTCATACATAAGATAAATCAATATCCTAAAGAACTAGAAAGGATTGACTACATCATATTTTGAATCATTTTTTTGTATACCTATAAAGGATTCAATAACTAATACAAACATCACAATTCCAAATATTTATCCCATAAATATAGACCAAATATTTTGGTATAACATATTGTAAATTTACCCCTTTGAATGGGGGTAATAGGTCTTGAAGATAATCACATAATGAGATGTCCCTCCATTTGTAGCAAGTACTTGAATAAATACCACCAATCACAGAGCTTAAAAATTTGCATAATTTGTTAAAAAAGGGCTTAAAATATTTTCATATGCAAAAATTATGGCCTCTAAAAGTTTTCTTTCTAAAATAGTCCTAGAGTGAAATTTTTGAAAATATCAATTTTCTTAACATTGCATCTAATTTTTTACAAGAAAAAATAAAATTCTTTTGCTCCTTACATCATAAGGTATAATTTCCTTATGTGTTTTATTGTGACCATCACTATGTGAATTCAAAGGTGTACCCTCTCCATGAATAAGGATAGCATGATCTATAATAGTAAAGAGATCTAACCATTTAAATAGACATGGTGCACAAGATTTGAACTAAGGCAAATGAGCATGCCTCCTTTTACTTCTTCCATCCAAGTTACCAAAACTCCTTTGTAACAACACCAAGTCCTCTTTATGATAAAATGATGTTTGAACCTCCATGGAGTCAAGACACCCTTTTGAAATGGAAATACTTATTCTATTTTAAGTGGTTTGTATATCTACAAAATAGGCCAAAAATATTCCAATAATAATGGAACATAACCAGGAGTAAAAATAATTGGAGAAAGAAAAAAAGGATCTTCCCTTTGCCTCTTTGCAAAAGGTGCTTATAAAAATATGAAAATTAATTTGTCTTAGAAGTTAAAAGAATATTAGAGGCTCCTAAAAAAATTTCTATGTGATTAAGTAGTAAATATCCATACTCACTCTAATACCATATTGGAATTCACTCTTATTTCTAGAAATACAGCAATCCATCTACTCAAGTATTATATAAAAAACATAAAATAAGGACAAAAGAGAGATATAGCTAGTGGAAACCTATGGGCACCATAAATAATCACTATATTATTCATATTTAAGAATCATAACACTCTTTCATAGGGGCTAAGTTAATCAAAGAAGGATGTTATAGAAATATTATTGTGGAAGGCGACTCCCTAAACATTATAAATATTTTAAAAGGAAAATATGAATTTGCTTGGAGCATTGTAGATATGGTTGTGGGGATGAAAGAGATCCTGTAATCTTGTCACAACCTTCAATTGAAGCATGTTTATCAAGATGGAAATGGAGTTGTAGATTTTTTAGCAAACATGGGGGTGGAGTCTTAGGATATTATTATATGGGAATATAATTTCCCATCTCAACTTATTGAATTTGTGGCTAAGGAGAAGCTAAAGTAGGCCAATGATGTTCAATTTCTAGTTGGAAGAAGCTAAATCTTGGGGATCAACTCTTGGGGAAGCTTGTATGGGTGAGCCGATCCATATGTGGTAGATTGTTATGTATGCAAAGTCAATTGTTGTCTAGTTACTCTTGTTATTGATGGTGTAGTTTGTGTGTTTCTTTTTTGGGCACTTTAGGTTGGTTCTTTATGATCGTTGATAGTTCATATGGACCTAGAACCTTGTTTTCTTTGTCTTTTATGATATTCTTGTAAGTAATTTTATGTAAAAGGGATAGGGCCCTTTTAATCCCCTTCTTAACCTATTAATAAATAAAAAATAATCACAACACTCTAATACAATGAATGCAGTGAATAGCAATATAAACAAGCTTAACCTAAGCTAACATAACAAGAGGAATTTAGGTTAATTACAAGTTATAAGTTGAGTTTAGATATAACAAGGTTAACCCTATCTCCTAGGGATTAATTAATTAAATAATATAACAAGTTAAATATATTTTTATAATAATTTCCTATAGACCTATACAAGATTACATCATACAATGTTGGCCTTGGCTATAAGTCAAATTACACTTTTGATAGATTTCAAACCAACTCATCCTTTCACAAAAAATGGTTACAAATAACTCTTGAAGAAAGTTTTCAATTTCATTCACTTATTTTCTTAGGTAATTTCTCTCAACCGAGTTGCTCATAGAAATATAAAATTTGAAATTGTTGCTCACATCAATATGATTTTTCTCTTTTGAACCTCTACAAGTTAAATTTTTTTTAAGTAAGTTGTTTCCATTTTGGATCAATACAATATGACAAGAATTCAACTTAGATTCAAACCATAAATTTATGAAACCCCTTTCTTGGATAACCCCCTAATATATTTCTTGATCAATTTTAAACTCTCTAATATGAAGTTTCTTGTTGTCAATATCCTAGGTAGAGTTTGTTCCCTTCAAAAAATTGTATTCATGAATCTATATATTTTTGAGGTGATGTTTTTTCCCAAATCTTTCCCTAATATTTGAATAATATCCAACCAATATTTTCCCCTAGTATCAAACTCATAAGTCTTAAATTTTATAAACTTGTCCCTCCAATATTCTTTCCTTTGTAAAACCTATCCCCACTTACAAAGAAAAAAATATTTTTAACATCCTTTTCAAATAAATTTCTATGAATTGTGTTAAATCCATATTTTATACCTACTATAAATATTGATAGCAATCTTATCTATATAAAGGATAAACCTCAAGGTAGTCATTATGAGTTATAACCTTATAACCCTAGTTACGAACTTAACTTTCTAATCTATCAAACAAGATGATATTCTATCCAAAGTTGATTTCCAAAGGTTCTTATTTCCTTTATTAGATAAAGGAATACCTAAATATGTTGATGTAAATAGTCCAAATCTAAACCCTAAAGTCTCTAAAGGTTCTCATTTCCTTTATTAGATAAAGGAATGCCTAAATATGTTGATGGCAATAGTCCAACTCTAAACCCTAAAGTCTCCATAATAATCCAATGTAAATATTAGGGTAATATTAATAAAAGGATCCTATATTTTGTAGTATTAACCAACTAGCCCACAACCTTCTCATGTCATGATAATATTAATTTAAACTCCATGGCCTTATTGATTGAGGGATGAACCAAAAGAAATGTATCATCAATATGTTAGAGATAATACTAAAAGGGATTTTTTACTGTAAGTTGAACTATTTTTATTCTTCCTTTGATTTTTGCCTTTGATAAAGCTCTCCCTAATGCCTTACCAAGAATAAATATAAGGAAATAGCGAGGTCACCCTAATTAAGTCAATGAGATGATTCAAAGTATGTATTAGGAGATTTGTTTATTAAAATAGAATATTTTTGGAATGCTTTAACAACATTTAATCCATTCATACCAACCTTAATCAAAACATAATTTTCTAAGAATATCATACACAAAACTCTAATAACTCTTATCATACATTCTATTCATATCGAATATTATAAGCATACCTTACCTTTCATGAAATTAATAAAATGTATGACCTCTTATGTAATTATTATACCATTAATAATTTATTTTCCATAAGGAAAACTACCATGTTATTATTAGATATTACAATCTAGAATGTTTTTAAATCTATTAACCATTTATATATATATAAATAATGTTACAAAGGCTTATTGGATGAAAAATTAACAAAAAAAAAATTCTCATATTTCTCAAGAACTAACCCAATAAATTTGGAATTATTTCCACTTATAATAGCATTCATTTTCTAAATGTTTTAGCAACAAATAATATCTCTCTATGTAACCCAACTCTTTAAAGAAGCCAAATATTGAAGTGAAAAATATGAGATCAATGTGTTTCAATACCAAAGTTACGAAGAAATTAAAGACTTCCCACAACTCTGGAGAATCAAATGATTCTGATGAGTCCCCTATTTCTAAGAAAAAACTAAAAAATATAGGCATCTCGTCTTCCTTGTGTAAGATTCAAGAGGATCCTATTGCAATGCCAAGCTTCCACTGCAATTACGTTAAAGAGCTAGTGAGATCCATTAAGATATTTGTGAAGCAAACTACCTATTTTGTGAATGATTTGTCCTAGAGATTGAAATAGAACACAAATACTATGGATATGGATCTTATAATTTTTTATGATTCTTTGCAATATTAGTCTTTGGATGTGGGATTTTTGTGTTGATTTCTCTTTGCTTCTCATCTATGGGGTCTAGCTAGGTAATCTTCGTTTTTTGGTGAATGTCTTCTTTTTTATGCTTTGAGTTTTTTTTTCTTGCTTTGTTGTAGTTGGGATCTTATTGTAAAATTCTTGAGGAATCCTTTAAAAATCCCTCTTTTTTCCATCTAATAAAAAAATATGTGTGTAGCAAACATAAAATTTTAAAGTAAATTGAAAGAAATCCATTAATTCCATGTGCCTTATTAGTATGGAAAGATGAAATTACCTCCTATAGCTCCTACAAGTATAAATTTTTACAAAATGTTATCCTAAGTCTCCTTATCTTGTCCAATTTTTTATGAAATATATTTGAAATAATTAATTTATTTCTTTCTAATATCTTTTTCGTCCTCAATACTTCTTTTGGTAGTAAATTGAAAAAACAAGAATTTGTATTTATTTTTCTTAAGGTGTCTCTTCCTATATTTTTGGGCCTAATATGATTCTTCCTTTTGTAAGATATTATGATATTAAAAAACATTTTTTTTTATTCTATATGGGTATATCAATCCATTTCATTTATTTCTACCATTTTCTATAAATTGTTAAGCTTGGATTAAATACCCTTCTTTATCTTACATATATTTGTGAAATTAGCTCTTTTACACAATACATAGAAATTTTACACAATAATTTACATAGCCAGATTTTTTTCTTGGTTAATCCAAACACACACTTATGTTGTAGTCATTACAATATCTTTAGTGAATATGCATAGCTATAGTTTTTTAAATCACTTCAGTTACAAACTCTACTACCTAATTGACATGATAGAGAATATGCATAGCTATAGTTTTTACTTTCCTTTATTTACCTATTCCCCTACCTAACTAAAATGATAGAGAATATGCATAGCTATAGTTTTTACTCCCCTTGAGTTACAAATTTCACTACCTAACTAACATGACATAAAATATGCACAACTACAGTTACAATCTTGAATTGAATGACTAAATAGACATTTTTCCATTGATATTTTGGTCAACATCAGTTAATATGCATAACTTAGATTTTTTTCAGCATAAAATTTCCAATATTTTCCTTCTTGACGTTGAGAGGTCTCACAAGACTATCTCTAAGTTTTAAGAACTGAGATTTGGCAACTCCTTTTGTGAACACATTAATAAGAAACTCTTGAATGTTATAGTACTTCAACTCTATTATTTTATTTTGTACCATATCCCTATTAAAATAATAATTCAAATCAAAGTGTTTAGACCTGCTATGATGAATGGGATTCTTTACAAATTGAATTGTACTCATATTATCATAAAAATGGTTGTAGGAGGACATTGCTTCTCACAAATCTCCTCCAATACCTTCCTAAAGCACAAGGCTTATGCACTAGCTGAAGTGACTATAATATACTCATATTCTATGGAGGAAGAGCAATATATCCTTGCTTCTTTGATATCCATGTGATTATTTCAAAACCAAGAGAAAAATAATAGTCAAAAGTAGTCATCCAAGCTACCACCCCAATTATAATCACTAAATCCAACAAGCTTCATCTCCTTAGTTGTATAATAATGAATGTCAAATTCAACATTACCTTTCATATACCTCAATATTCTCTTGGAAGGCTTGAAATGAATTTGAGATGTTCATTATTGTACCTTGAAATAAGAGACACAACATAAGCAATATCAGGTCTAGTGGTATTATGAAATATAAAACTTCTCACAATATTCCTATAACCTATCACATTTACTTTCTCAGCTCCATTATCCTTGCACAACACTACTCCTTGAGAAATCAAAGTGGGATACATGTATCTATACAAAAAAATTTTAATGTATCTTTAGCATACTTTGTTTGGAAAATAAAAATTACATTTTCATGTCGATGAACGTCCATTCCAAAGAAGTAATGCATTAACCCAAAATATTTCATTTCAAACTTATTCATCATAGTAATTTCTAATTCATATTTCCTTTTTGAGCTATTTTCCATATAAATCAAATCTTCTACATACAAACATACAAGATGAATATCATTAACTTCTTTCTTGGAGTAGAGGATAGGTTCACTCTTGCTCATTTTGAAACCACTTTGTTGAAAGTATCCATATATCTAGGCATACCAAGTCCTTGGTACTTGCTTGAGGTTATACAAGGTCTTCTTCAACTTATATATAAAGTTTTCTTTACCTCTAACCTCAAAATTTTATGGTTGTTGTACATACACTTCTAATAACCCATTCAAGATGGTACTTTTCACATCCAAGTGATGCACATTATATTTCTTTTGGGCTGCCATAGTAATTACCATTATGATTGTTTTTTATCTTGCTATAGGTGTAAACAATTATTCACAATCAATTCCATACCTTTGTGTGAATCCTTTATAACCTTATGTCTTTCAATACTTCCATCACTATTATACTTGGTCTTGTAGAACCGTATGGAACCCACATATTTCTTACTATTGGGAATTATAATAAATTCCAAAGTATCATTATTTTGAATGGAACTAATCTCTCCTTGCATTTCTTGTACCCACACATCATTATTACAAGCATATTCAAAATAAAAAGGTTCCAACTTGGATTGAGATATCAAAGCATAATTAACTAACTCACCTTTAGGATCTTCTTCATCATATTCATATATGCGTAGCCTTTCTAATCTTAAAACAACTTGATCAACTTCTTGAGCTTGGCCTCTTGTAAGCCTCCTTTCAAATTTTTATCAAGCATTTGACTTGGTGGATAAGATTGAAGAGTTATCTTCCCATTATTAGTATTCATAAGACCAATAATAGGTGATGAATTGCTTGAATAAATTGATAAACTACTTGAATGACTATTTGGTAGACTTAATAGAGGATAAAAAACATCATTGGATTGTTTACCACCAACACTACCATTACTAACATTGATGGGATTATCATCTTGGCCTTCGTAATGACCATATACTCCCCTTTCATTAAAAAATACATCTCTAGAAACCACTAGTTGGTTAGTCTTTGATTGTAGAGCTTATAAGCTTTTCTATTTTCATAATATCCAATAAAAATGTAAGGCTCACTTTTTGGATCAAGCTTATTCCTTTTCTCATCACCAAGATGAACATAAGCTAAACAACCAAAAAAATTAAAATTATTACAATTGGGTTTCTTCTCATACATTGCTTCATAAGGATTCATATTATCAATAGAACTTGTGGGACTCCTATTAGGAATGTCTACTATTGTAGCAACTACAACAACCCAAAAAGAATTACTTAGCCCCTTGGTTTGAAGTATGGTTCAGGCCAATTCAACTACAATTTGGTTCTTTCTCTAAACCACCCCATTTTATTGAGGAGTGTAGGCAATTGTGAGTTACCTCTTTATTCCATTCTTATGACAATACTATGCGAATAACCTTGAACAATATATTGACTTTATGGTAAACCTGGGTATACGTCTCAATGGTCTGTTTGTTTGGAGAGTCAATTTTCTTGAAGGCCTTCTTCAATTGGATTTAGCAATGCATGCTTCTTATTGCTCTATAAGCTTTTATTTTTTATAAAGAAATATTTTGTACACAACCATGTGGAAGTGTTGGTTGGCTGGGGGACTAACCAATGTTGTTCAAATTTTGTTTCTTATATCAATTTGTAGATGGTTCACTTGGTGATGTGTGACCAGTTGTAGTGCTTTATAGTCATTCTTGTCCCTATATTGTTGGTCTGAGGTCAATTTTTGTAGGGTTTCTTCTATTGTAAAAGGTTCAGGGATGATGCAGGAGCATCCAACGATGTAAGAATGATCTTGCATCACCCAAATTTTTATTTGTTTTATTTTTTTCTAAAGTTTGTATAGTTGTTTAGAGGATGGAGAAACAAACCCAATTCTAAAAGAATCATCCCAATATCCTAAGTGGTTTGGCAGATATGTAAATTTTAAGGTCTTATATCTTGTAAAAACTAGTAAAAATCCTGCTAGTAAAACTTGGAGGTCAATTTTAAAGGTATTATAGACCTTTTTAAGGGCTGAAATATACCAATAATCTATATAAACATATTTTCGAGCCATAAAATCCTTTGAGAGCTTTCCAAAAATATGCACCAATAGTCATTTCGAGCAACGAGCGATGAGTTATGACCTCGGGAAGTTTACCCCCCAAAATTAAAATTTCAAATAGATTGTTCTAGGCGGGAAAAGGGGAAACAAGGTATTTGAGGGGGAATTTCAAATTTGTATGGTATTGGTCTTTGTAAGCTCCATTCTCCTCAGCAAGGAATATCAGAAAACTTTTGCATTTTCTCTGTTTATGTGGATTGTATGTGTTTTGGTTAATGCAACTCTACTTTAGGGGACCCTTTCAAAACCCCTTCTGTATCTAATAAAAAAAATTCACCACCATGATCAATACTTAAACATTTAATTATATATCTAATTTAATTTTCTACAAAGGCTTTAAATCTATTGAAAACATCTAAATCCTCATCTTTATTATTCAAAAAATATACCCAGCACTTTCTAGAAAAATTATTAATAAAATAATATTACTTACCTAAGATTTTGGTTTTCATTGGGCTACAAATATCATAATGAAGAAATTGGAGTGGATTTTTGACCCTCTGTGATTTTCATCTTGGAAATATTTCTCTAGCATGCTTTCCTTTGACACATCCCTCACAATTTTTTTTATGATATCTAATTTTGAATAAACTAAAAAATAGTTATTGAGAATTTAACAAATTCAAACTTTAAGTGGCCATAACTTAAATGCCATAACTAGCTCTTATTTTAAATAACAACATTTGAAAGGCTACTACTAATACCTCCAAAATTCAAAGAAAATATTTTATTGCTTGACATGGGAAAATAGTGAAAAATTTATTACCTCTGTTCTTGTCATATATGGTACATTGCTTATCATAAAAATAGCTCTGTGTTGGTCATGAATATGCCTAAGTACAAAATGCTTGTGCACCCTAGACCCAGCCAAAATTGAAATACCTAAGGAGAGAGATGTCCTTCGGGCCAATATCCAGAGAGGTTTGGCTCCCATACTAATCTAACAATTATTATAAGCTTAGGGTAATAGAAAGATATGGGAAATGATAGAAAGGAATGGGAAATATGGCTATGAGCCAGAATTATAAGGTGGGGATAAACTAGCAACTAAAACATAAATCAAGTTTTAATTAGTATGTAACATAAATGAAAGCATAAGAACCATTCATAGATTGCAAGGATAATTTCCAATGAACATTTCAACATTCAGTTCTCTACTAGGAATTAAATTCAGAAATGCAAAATTTAAATTTACCTAACAAATATCATGAACTTAACATAAATGAAAGGCAAAAAATAATTGCATACAACACTACTCCAGGAACCAGAGCCAAATATCTTTCTATTGATGCAGAGAACTCAAAGTGTTTTTTGGCAGAATGTCTATCCTCATTTTTTACATCAAAATGCTTAGTATTTATAGAAGATTGTGCCTCTATAATTAAATGCACATTAAAACAAAATGTTGGCTAGTCAAAGATCAAAAAACAATGATTTCCTCCTTGACAATAGCAATGGGTAATTCAATGTATTCTTCAGGAAGCAATGATTCCATTTTGGTGGAAAGCGCCTAGGAAATTAGTAATAATGGATGACGGAAAATCATTTTAGGAGTCGATGCATTGATGTTAGAACAAGTTGGTTTATATTCCATTCTTGGCATAATAAAAGAAGCGCTCGTAGGCGCTCTCCAATTCTGTTTCCTAACCACCGAGGTGGTTCGAACAGTTTGTAACCGCATGTATCTCCTATATCTGAAGTGAATGAGAAGAATGATTTGCTTGGTGAATTTGTTCATGGCATCAGAGCCGCGGATAGACCGACTAGCAAACCTTGGTAGCAGACCCTGACACGGACAACAGTGACACCGAGGACGCAGACTGATCGAGGACTGAGGACACCGACCCTGGACATAGATAGCAGTGACACCGAGGACGCAGACTGACCGAGGACCGAGGACGTTGACCCTAGACACAGACAGGAGACAACATAGACCGCGGAATGACCCTGACACAGACCGAAGACAATGCAGAAGCACGAGCGCATGATTTGTGGCTCGGGGAAGGTTCGACAGTAGGGAGGCAAAAATACGGGGACGGGGTGGTTGCCCGAAGGCAACCGAAAGCATTAGAGGCTTTCGGTGTTTTTTAAACCCCTCCACATTGGCCGCACAGGCCATGTGGGAATATTTTTTTTTCCC
Source organism: Wollemia nobilis (assembly GCA_028583015.1). Classification (NCBI taxonomy): domain Eukaryota; kingdom Viridiplantae; phylum Streptophyta; class Pinopsida; order Araucariales; family Araucariaceae; genus Wollemia; species Wollemia nobilis. The sequence goes on from JAQPPZ010000135.1 coordinate 14,677,740, forward strand.
GATTCGATGGCCCTCGCATCTACAATACGAATCGCGTGCATAATCCTACTCGTCGGGCGTTCTGGCTCAGGCGGTAAGGCGTGATTCATGGCTCGGGGAAGGTTCCCGGTTTCAATCCCTGTGGGGAATTTTTTTTATGCCCTTCATGATTCTGTGACGGCGGCACACACTGTTGACGCCCTGCAGAATACAGTTGATGACGGGCTTGTTTTTTTTTTACGCCTAGCATGATACAGTGATGGTGGACAGGTCTGTTGACACCGACAGAGTACAGTTGACGCCTGTACATTTTTTTTGACGGCTACAATCCTATTTTTGATGGCTTTGATGGCTGCAATCCTATTTTTGACGGCTTTGACAGCTGCAATCCTATTTTTGATGGCTGCATACCTTGTTTTTAGGTATTTTTTTTCCACTTTCTTGTTTCTTTTACAACTTGAAAGGGGGGAAATCCATATTTTCCTTTACAAAATTGTCAGACAAAGGGGGGAAATCAAGCTATTTAAGCTATTTGGCAGACAAAATTTTGCTAGGATAAAATAGGTGCTAAAATTTGTGGGCATTTATGATTGTTATTTTTTGCATTTAAATATTCTATTTTCTTGCATTATCAATCATAAATTACAAATATAAGACCCCAAATTTATACCCTATTTGTGCAATTTATTGCACAACAACGTTCGGTATTTGAGATACCTCTGGTCCACACTTACAGGTAATGTTGTCATGCTTTGGACTATTGTATTCGCCACCTAATATAGCTGCAACAACGACGTCTGAGCTTGTTCTCTATAAATCATTGGGGAGAAATAAGGCAAACCAATTTTTTTAGCACTCATTTCATACCCACATCGTGATTGTTGTTAGGCGTAAATCCTGACGAAAGCTCTTTTTTCCAAAGTGTTTAGGGGAAGTTACACCCCACGCATGCGGAATAAAACTTTCTATGGTAGGTGTCATTAACAACACGATGCCCTTTTAGTACCGCCTATGTTCAATATATTGTGCTTCTCATATGTACTTATAGTCTCCCTCTCATAAGGGCGAGTACATATTGAGTAGTATACTGTTCCTATATACCTATAGTTTCCCTCACGTAAGGGCGGGTGTATATTGAATGGTTACAATATAACGATCCGGCAAGTATAAAGAAAGGGAGACCAATTGGTGATATAAGGAACCTTCATAATGGCCACGATTCATAAGTATCTCTCAGATTCCCAATTGTTGAAAGGTCCTAACTTTGTTCCATGGAAGACAAAGATGAAAGCCATACTTCAGCTGGAAGATCTATGGGATGTAGTGACTGGCACTGAAAAATGTCCTCAAACAACAGGAACAGATCAAGATGATTGGGATAAGAAAGACTAGAAGAGTCTTGTATTTATCTTACTTGCTACCACAGATGAGGTGCAGCCTCATATTTGTGATGCAAAAACTAGTAAGATAGCATGGGATGCTTTGCTCACAGTATATGAAGGGAAGAATCAATCCACTATTCTTCATCTTCAAACTCAACTACATAATCTCAGTATGAGTTCTGGAGAAACAGTTGACATATTCCTATGCAGAGTGGCATATTTGAAAGCAAAATTGAATGCTATGGGAAAACCTGTGGATGATGATGTCTTGAATTATGTTATCTTGAGAGCATTACCAAGTTCCTACAAGATGTTGATCACCTCTCTCAATGTTTCTGGTAGACAAGTCTCATTTGTGGAACTGGTAAACTTGCTTCAAACTGAGGAGGCAACTCAGGTCCAGAAAGATGACATGCCAGATAATGCTCTCTCCACACAACAGAGTGGTAAACAACAAAGCCAGTTTCAAAAAGGAGGTGCTTCCTCCAAAGGAAAAGGAAAGCAATCTCAGCAAAAAGATGCAAAATATTGCAAAATTTGTGATATGAATAACCATGACACCAACAGATGTTGGTTCAAAAACAAGCAACCAAATGAAAGAGGTTCCCAAAAGAAGGGCAAGCACAAGAAAAAATACAATAAGCATAAGCAGTCTAAAGGCCATGTTGCTTATGCTGAATCCAACTCAGACTCACATTCTCCTGAGTCCGATTCAGACTCTGACTCTGAACGAGCACACAAGGTACTCATGACTCATACATCGTCTTCCCAGATAGATGTTGTATGGTATATTGATTCAGGAGCAAGCAAACACATGACTGGGGATAAATCCTGGTTTGATACGTTTGTTGAAAAAGAGGGTAAGCCCGTCACAATTGTTGACAATCAGGTATATCAAGTAAAAGGAGAAGGGGATATTTTTGTGTCTCTTCCTGATGGTAATTGTCAAATTGAAAAGGTTCTCTATGTTCCAGGCCTAGCCAATAATCTTCTTTCAATCACACAAATGTTGGATAGAAACATGGAAGTCGTGTTTCGAGTTGTCAATGGCTAGAAGAGATGTTTTATCACATACAGTGGTAAACATGTAGCTACTGGATCTTACAAACATGGCTTGTTTATTCTCGATGCTATTTCCACTTCCCATGTTGCTTTGGCTGCAACTACAAAAGAGGCTACCTCTCTCTGGCATCGGCGTTATGGGCATCTCAGTTCTGGATATTTGCTTGAATTACACAAATATGGGATGGTGAAAGGTCTTTCGCCCCTCTCATCTATCTTGCCGGTTTGCTCGGATTGCTTAGCAAGGAAGCAACATCGAGTGCCTTTTGAAGCTAGCTCCTCTCGAGCTGCAAAACCTTTAGAGCTGGTACATACCGATCTGTGTGGTCCTATGCCAACCAGCTATGGTGGGAAAAAGTATTTTCAACTATTCGTTGATGATTACTCACGCAAGATGTGGGTTTTCTTTCTTCAGTTGAAATCAGAAGCGCTTCTCACCTTCCAACAGTTCAAGAAGCTTGTTGAGAAGGAGTCGAGATGTTTGATAAAAACCCTCCGCTCAGATCGAGGGGGGGAATACACCTTTGAAGATTTTTTAGAGTTCCTTAAAGAACATGGGATCAAAAGACAACTGACTACAGCCTATACACCTCAGCAGAATGGAGTTGCAGAAAGAAGAAATCGTTCCATTATGGAAATGGTTCGATGTATGCTAAAAGGAGCACATCTTGAGGATCAATATTGGGTAGAAGCAGTAAACACAACATCATACCTCCTAAATAGAGCACCCACTAGAGCTCTACAAGGGAAGACTCCACAAGAAGCATGGAGTGATAAGAAACCTTCCATTTCTCATCTGAAGGTGTTTGGATGTAAAGCATTCATGCACATACCAAAACAGAAAAGAAGGAAACTGGATGAGAAAACCTTGCAGTGTATTTTTCTTGGCTATGATGAGTACTCAAAAGGTTATCGATTGATTGATCCTAAGACCAAGAAGACACATGTAAGTAGAGATGTTGTATTTGATGAAGCTCCTACATCAAAAGACACATCCACAACTGTATACGTAGATGAAGCAGTGCCTAAAAAGGAGGTTCAACTTCCAAAGCCAAAACAAAAAGTTCCAAAATGGTATACTAGCACTTTGAGAGATGCTAAGTTGGAATCCTTTCCAGATCCCTCTCTTGATAGGCCATGTACTCGCAGTATGACACAACAGAAGAGAGCAGAAGAATCTACTTCAGAGGTTGACGAACTTTGTCAACACTTTGATGATTTGTCAATGAGTACCAAATATGACAGGGAAGAAGATGAGGATGGAGAAAAACTTTATATGTCTACATTAAACATAAATGAACCCACAACGGTTCAATCTGCACTTGATCAACCACAGTGGAAATAGGCTATGGATGTAGAACATATATCTCTTCTTAAAAATAATACTTGGAAATTAGTCGATCTGCCAACAGGAAAGAAACCCATAGGCTGCAAATGGGTATTCAAAGTGAAGTATAAGGCAGATGGATCTATTGATAAGCATAAATCCCGGCTTGTTGCCAAGGGATATGCTTAGAAAGAAGGCATAGATTATGAAGAGACTTTTGCCCCTACTGCAAAAATGACTACCATTAGAGTACTTTGTGCCATGGGAGCTCAGTTTGGGTGGAAATTGCATCAGATGGATGTTAAAAGTGCCTTCTTGAATGGTGACTTACAAGAAGAAGTATACATGACTCAACCAGAAGGATATGAGGTTGAGGGGCAAGAACAAAAAGTGTGCAAGTTGATCAAATCTCTGTATGGGTTAAAACAAGCTCCTCGAGCATGGTATATCAAGATAGACAGTCACCTTGTGTAGCATGGTTTTATTAGAAGTCCTTCAGATGCAAATCTCTATATTAAGAAAAATGGTTCTGATATAGTGATTCTTGTACTTTATGTTGATGATCTGATCATAACAGGAAGCTTAGAAAAAATGATTGACTTAGTAAAATATGATTTGAAGCAATCATTTGATATGACAGATCTAGGACTTCTGCACTATTGTCTTGGTTTAGAAGTTACTCAACAAAAGTTTCATATTAGAGTAACACAAAAGAAATATGCCAAGACTTTAGTAGAAAAATATCGGATGACTAACTGTAAGTCAAAAGCAACTCCAATGGAGCAAGGACTTAAGTTATCTCGATATGATGAGTCACCTCAGGTAGATGGTACTCTCTATCGCTAGTTGATTGGGAGTCTCCTATATCTGACAAATACCAGACCAGATCTCAGTTTTGTTGTAGGATATCTTTCAAGGTTCATGCAGGAGCCTAAATTCAGTCACTGGAAAGCAGCAAAAAGAGTTCTTCATTATGTTCATGATACTACAAATTATGGTCTAGAATATAGATAGAATAATAAAATTTTCTTGCTGGGATACACAAACTTAGATTTTGCTGGATCCCTTGATGATCGTAAATCCACCTTCGGATATGTTTTCCATCTAGGATCTAGACCTATCTCATGGCACAGTAAGAAGCAGCATGTGGTTGCTTTATCTTCTACAGAAGCAGAATATTATGCATCCAGTGAAGCAGTCTGCAAGATAATGTGGTTAAGTCGCATTCTTACCAACATGGGCCTTCCAAAGAATCTTCCTCTTCATTTGTTTTGCGACAACCAAGGTGTTTTGAATCTTGTCAAAAATCCAATTTTTCATGAACGTACCAAACATGTTGATACCAGATGTCATTTTATTCGAGATGAAGTTCCAAAGCACCATATCCAACTTCACTACATTCCTACTGATGCACAAGTTGCAGATATCTTTACCAAAGCACTTGGACGTATCAAATATGAAAAGTTTCGGGATACACTTGGGATTTGCCAATAATGTAATAAGGGGGGATGTTAGAACAAGTTGGTTTATATTACATTCTAGGCATAATAAAAGAAGCGCTCGTAGGCGCTCTCCAATTCTGTTTCCTAACCACCGAGGTGGTTCGAACAGTTTGTAACCGCATGTATCTCCTATATCTGAAGTGAATGAGAAGAATGATTTGCTTGGTAAATTTGTTCAATTGAAACACAACAATGTTGCATGAAAATTAGGAGTTTAGGCATTAAATCTTGATTGCCACTTTGTCATCTTACAGCTTGAATTTTATATTTTCCAGGAAGACCCAATGAAAATAAAATTTACTTTGAAAAAGAGCAAAATCAATGGAAGGCACCTTGGGAATGAACAAGATCATACAAATATCAGGAGCATAACATTTAACATTGGAAACTCTTTAATAAGAATTCTAGAAATATTAATTTTGTTGCCTCAAGAATTAAATTCCATCAATTTCTAGCCCTTCCTGAAAAATATCTACAATAATGGTGCCTTTGAAAGTAACTTCACTGAGAGTTGCACTCAAACATGGATTTTTACCCTTCGTTCGGTTGTTTTCACCCTGAAATCATATTCTCTCAGGAATTTCATCCAAAATGTTGTCTTGCTTGAATTAGGGACAAAAAATAAAAAATTTCCCCCAAACAAGGGTGAAAATAAATTTCACTCCAAGTTGGGGCGACTTTGACTTTGACCAAAGCATGAGGATGCTTTTTCTAGATTTTTGCTTTGAACTGGGTGAATCAATATTTTTGCTCAAAATGGGAAGAAATTATCTTGGCAGGAACTTTCATTAATTTTGCTTTGACTTTGACTGGCGCAACCTTCACCCAAATGTCATCCACTCATTATTTACGCTCTGAAAAATGCCTTCAACTTGTAATTTATCCAAAAGAGGGGTGAAAATAACTTGCAATCCACCCAAAAGAGAAGCAAAAATCTTACTTAGGGTGAAAATGGTTTTAGCCCCTTACTTGGGGTGAAAACATCCTCGAACAACTCTCATCCATTATTTTCACCCCGAAACTATCAAAAAATAGTAATTCGTCCAAAAAAATGTGAAATCACCTTAGAATGCATAAGTTTGGGTGAAATCACTTAGCTTATTTTTTTCTTTACTTGTAAAATCCTCCCCTTGCTACAATTTGGGCGCTTTTCATTGTTTTCACCCCAACTTGGGCAAAATCATCTATAACCTATTTTCGTTGGTGAAACCACTTGGAGCTTTAACTTCTATTTTTGTCAGTAAAATTACTGGCGCTTAGTTGTGCTTGCGAAAATGGTGAAAGCACTTAGAATTTTACAAAGAAAAATTTAGTGTGGCAAAATTGCCAACACTCTATAATTTTTTACAAAGTTGCCTAACACTCCATAAATTATACTTAAGATCAAGAGTGTAATAAATATCATGAATTTACTTTTTACCTCCCTTGGCATTTATGTCCATTACACCTTTTGCTTCCACCTCCAAAAACTTGTTATCACCAAGATTGATCTTGGTCTTAAATTTTTCATCCATAGTAGCAAACAACTCCTTGTTGCCTATCATATGGTTGTAACAACTAGAATCAAGATACTAAGTCTCTTGAAGAGTCTTTTCAACCTTGTCATAGGATAAGAACAAGTTGCTTGAAATTTTCTCATTCTCATTTGCATAATTTACTCTTATTTCTTCATTTGTAGCTTTTATTTTACATTATTTTTCAAAATGTTTACCTTTAATGGTGGTAGCATTGGAGATTTCTTTTGTCAATTCTTCCTCTTCCTCTAGTAGTAGATCTATATCTTCTTCATCCTCTTCCTCTTTCTTTTGAAAAGTTTTAAATCTACCCTCAACTTTGTCCTTGTCCTTGGTTTGCTTATACTAGCACCATCACTCTTTGAGACTCTTATCTTTGAGAAATAAATCCTTTTATTCACCTTCACCAAAGGTGTCTCTTAGTATTTCTTCATGTGATATAATAGAACCAACAAGGTGATCAAACTCTAATTTTATAAAATATTTACTCTCTTTAATAATGATGGCAACATGGTTCTACCTTGGTGTTAGAGTTCTTAGGACTATCTTCATAAAAACTTTATTCTCCATTGTTTCTCCAAGAGTGGCCATTTTATTAAACACATATTTTACTCTAGCATAATATTCACTTATACTCTTAGAGTCTTACATCTTCAATTTCTCAAGATCTCTCTTTAATACCTACAACTTGACCACTTACACTTGGTCATTGCCTTCGTAAGTGTACACATCAAAAATTGACCCACTTTTCATCAATTTTAATAAATTTACCCTCATGCATAAACCTTCTAATCCACCAAGCCAAATTCACATTTTAAAGACCTAAAATTGAGCATTTATTGCTTCAAAAAGTAAGGTCATCTTTGAGCCAACATTTCCCCCATAAAATCATCTATGTGCTTCTCAAAACTACTTTTGTTGGATCAGGAACAAAAAGAGATTTTCAATGATATAAAGTTTTCCAAATTTTGATATTGTTTGGTCCTCAAAAATGTAGAAAAACTACACATGGGTCTAGTTGTCACAATTGCACAATTTTTTAAAGTTCTAGGTCATTTTGGGTCCCAAAAACCTAGTGGCCGCCTTAGCCCTAAATTTTTTTTTTTCATTTTCCTACCTAAAAATCCTCCAAACCTCCTATAAATAGAAGGATTGGATCCCTTTTTTTAAATCAATCAATCCATATTGATCTTGATCTATGTTATCTCATGTTTTGGATGCTCTTAAGCTTTTATGCTCTTGGAATGTTCTGGTGCTCTGCTTTTGGTGTGTTTTGAGATTTTAGTGTTGAAGATAAGCAAGTGGAGAAGCCTTGACGACAATTTATTTTCTTGAGGAGGAGAGGTCTTCCACATTTGCTTTTGCTTACCTCACAAGCTTATCAGGTTGTTTCTTTGCATTTTTTTTGCCATAGATCATTAAATTTTAGTGTTAAATTGTATTTTTAGCTCTCTAATCAAGTTTTTAGTATTCTTGTGTGAATTCATGCCCCACCATTATGGGGTATGAATTCGGAACCAATTTTTTTGTTGCCAAAGTTGCATCCGCTTCTTATAGGGCATAAATTCGCTCATAGTTAGCTTGGGGGCAAGTTTTTATCCCCAAACCCTAGGTTTTGATTTACATTTCCATTTTTCACTCCATTCTTCTTCTTAACATTCTATTTTAGTTGTCTTTATGTTGTTATCTTGTTTTGCTTATATTTGATCATATTAGTTTGGGGAAAAATTGTTGTCCCAAAACCCTAGGTTCCTAATTGCATGTGAGTTCTCCATTGTATTCATTATGTTAGCATTATGTTTCACTATTTTATGTTGTTATATCTTGTCTTGCTTGTTCCCAAAGATCAATAATTATTTTCTTTTTCAAACAGGTTAGCTAAAAGGATCAATGTTGTACCTCCAAGCTTAGTCATACAACGGCCTAAGCAGGCCCCAAATGGTGATCAAATTTTCTAGGGTTTTGTGAAGTTTTTTTGTAGGTTTGAAGCTATATGGACATTTTGGATGCAAGTTAAAGCTAAGATCAACTATAGGATCAGATAAGTGCCCTAAGTTAAATTCTTAGGCTATTTGTTGTTTTCTTTCTATCCATATTTGTTCCAAACCTAGGTCATAAATAAAAATAAAATAATTTGGTTATAGTTCTAGGCATTTTGAAAGAGAAAAAACATACAATTTAAATTCTAAGGTTAACTTTATTTGTGCATTATCTCAATTGCTAAAAAGAAATATTTATTTTATTGCAAGTTAGGGTTTAGTCATCATTGAAAATTAAAAATCACTCTAGGGTTAGTCTTTGCTTGCATGCATTATTGCTTTTCTTGCATTTTTCCTTCATTTTTTCGTAATTTAGATTTTAGAAAGGCCAAACATAGGTATTTATTCATTATATAGATCAAACATTCCATCCCCAGACTTGGAATGGGTCCTTAAACCATTTCTAGTGAACCACTCGATCCCCAAGATTTTGAGTGTAGATAATATAACACACCCCTAAAGTAACCTCGGCTCCTAGTGGATCTAACCAAGAATCATACGTGGCAAGGCAATTTTTCCCCTCTACATCTACTCAAGATTCTTGGTTGGATCCACTAGGAGCTGAGGTGACCGTGAGGGTGTGTTATATTCTATACACTTTGGGGCCTAGGAATTGAGAGGTTCACCATAAATAGTTTAAGGATTCACTCCAAGTCTAAGGAAGTAATGTTTGATGTGTATATTAAACAAACACCTATGTTTGGTCTTTCTAAAATATAAGCTATAAAAAATGAAGGAACAATCTAAGATAAAAAATAATGCAGACAAGCAAAGACTAAACTTAGAGTGATTTTTAATTTTCAATGATGATTAAACTCTAACTTACAATAAAATAAAACTTTATTTTTAGCAAGGGTTTGAGAGAATGCATAAAAAAATTTAACCCTAGAATGTAAATTGTATGCTTTTTATCTTTCAAATACGTAGAACTATAACCAAAATATTTTCCTTTTATTTATGACCTAGGTTTGGAACTAATATGAATAGAAAGTAAACAACAAACAACCTAAGAAATTAACTTAGAGAACTTATCTACTCCGATGGTTGATCCTAGATTTAACTTGCATCCATAATATCCAAATAGCTTCAAACCTACAAAATAACTTCACAAAACCTTAGAAAATTTGATCACCATTTGGGGGTCTGCTTAGGTCATTGTATGACTAAGCTTCGAGGCACAAAAATTAAGCCCCCTTGGTCCTTGTAGCTAACCTATTTGAAAAATAAAATAGTTGTTGACCTTTGGGAACAAGCAACACAAGATATAACAACATAAAACTGTGAAAAAAATGCTAACAGAATGAATACAATGAAGAACTCACATGCAATTAGGAACCTAGGATTTTGGGACAATAATTTTCTCCCAAACTAATATGATCAAATATAAAAAAAATAAGATAACAATAACATAAATACAACTAAAATAGAATTTTAAGAAGAAGAAATGAGTAAAAAATGGAAATGCAAATCAAAAACTAGGGTTTGGGGACAAAAACTTGCCCCTAATATAACTATGACCGAATTTGTACCTCATAAGAAGTGGGTGCAAATTTGGCAACAAAGAAAAATTTGTGAAACCAAGGGTTTTGCCAAATTTGTGCCCTGTAACGATGGGGCATGAATTCACACAAGAAGACTAAAAACTTGATTAGACTAAAACTTGATTAGATGAATTCACAAATGCAAAGAAACAACCTGATAATCCTGTGAGGGAAGCTAGAGAAAATATGGAAGACCTCTCCTCCTCAAGAAAATAATCTATCATCAAGGTTTCTCCACTTGCTTATCTTCAACAGTGAAATCTCAAAACACACCAAAAGTAGAGCACCAAAACATTCCAAGAGCATCAAATCTTAAGAGCATCCAAAACATGAGATAACATAGATCAAGATCAAGATAAATATGGATTGATTAATTTTAAAAAATGGGATCCAATAATTCTATTTATAGGATGTTTGGAGGATTTTTAGGTTAGAAAAATAAAATTAAAAAAATATATATTAGGGCTAAGGCGGCCACTAGGGTTTTGGTACCCAAAATGACCTAAAACTTTCAAAAATTGTGCAATCGCAATAGCTAGACCTATGTGCAGCTTTTCTATATTTTAAAGTACCAAATGATGTTAATATTTAATAAACTTTATATCGTTGGAAAGCTATTTTTGAGCTTGATCCAACGAAAGTGTTTTTGAGAAGAATGGAGAAGATTTGATGGGGAAAATTTGGATCAAATATGACCTTATTTTTTGAAGTAATAAATGCTCAATTTTAGGTTTTTAAAAGGTGAATTTGGCTTGGTGGGTTAGAAGGTTGATGCATGAGGGTGAATTCATGAAAATTGATGAAAAGTGGATCAATTTTTTATGTCTATATTTTTCCCCCATTTTTTTGTATTCATTGTGCAATAAATGCATCAAAAATAGTTGTGCACCAATTTTTATGGTGGGGAGATTTTGGCTACTTGAAAAGCCAATGTAGAGCAGATGGTGTGAAAACTTATTACTCATACATAAATAATATGCACGTATACCCCCAGCCTAGGGTGTCAGCTTACAAAAACTAAAAAAGTTAATCAACATTTGGGGGCCTGCTTAGGCTGCTATATGATTGAGCTTGGAGGCATAGTAGTCAAGCCCTCTTGGCCTTTTAGCTAACCTGTTTGAAAAATAAAATAGTTATTGATATTTGGAAACAAGCAATACAAGATATAACAACATAAAACAGTGAAACAGATTGCTAACTTTATTCTCCATTGTTTCTCCAAGAGTGGCCATTTTATTAAACACATCTTTTACTCTAACATAATATCCACTTATACTCTTAGAGTATTGCATTTTCAATTTCTCAAGATATCTTTTTAAGACCTACAACTTGACCACTTGCACTTGGTCATTGCCTTGGTAAGCCTCTTGTAGAGCCTTCCAAGCATCCTTGAATGATTTTGCATTTGTAATTCTTAGAAACAAGCTCTTGTCTAGATATGGCTAAATGTGGTACAATTCCAAATATTTCTTCTTCTTGACCTCATTCTTTGCTTGTATATCATTATGTAGGATAATAGACTAATCTGCTAGCTCAACATAATTTGCCTCAATAATATCCCAAAGATCTTTCTCAGTCAACAACGTCCACATCTTAATTTTCAGTAGTCATAACCTTACCCACTAAACTTTGGAATATGAAGGGATTTGTTGATGACCATGATAAATGGTTAGAAATATCAAGTACTCAAACTCAATCCAAACCAAGGCCAACAATGAATCTGATACCAAATGTGAAATCTACTCTTTTACACAAGACATAAATTTTACACAATAATTTACATAGAATTTTTTTTGTTAAGCCAAATACAAATTTATGTTGTAGTCATTACAATCGTTTTGGTGAATATGCACAACTTTAGGTTTTTTACTTCCCTTTAGTTACAAATTCCACTACCTAACTAACATAATAGAAAAAATGCATAGCTATAGTTTTTTCTTCCCTTCAGTTACAAATTCCACTACCTAACTAACATGACAAAGAATATACTCAACTACAATTTTACTTCCCTTCAGTTACAAATTCCACTACCTAACTTACATTATAGAGAATATGCATAGCTATAGTTACAATCTTGAATTGAATGACCACATTTGCATTTGTCCATTAAAATTTTGCTCAACATCAATTAATATACACAACTCAATTTTTTCTTAGCATCACATTTCCAACAATATTACCAAAATATTTGACATTCTAAATCTTCAAATTCTCCATTAGATATTAAATACTTCAATCCTTGCTTTACCCTAGCATATTCTAACCATATAGAAAAATTAGGGCATTGAGTCTACATAGATAAAACAAAATATCTTTAGATGACCAAAGCTTAGTAGATCACATCTTAAGAGAACAGGATTTTGATCTAACATTGATGTAATAAAATATTTTAAGATATTATATGTTTTATTTGCAACCATGTATTAGGTAACAAAACTTGTCTGATATTTATCTATATAAGAATTTATGATGGGAATTAACCAATATTTCGTTCATGTGATATTACATATTAAATACATATCGAATCATTACAAAAAATGATAGTTACAACCAATTATTTGTCCAGTTCATTACAACTTGTCTCACCTTTGTCTCTCTAGTGAGGTATAATAATAAGTGATAATATAATAACTACATAATATCCCCCCATATTACACTATTTAGTATTCAAAGAGAGCTACAAAAAATTCAAATTTGACATGTGCAAGTGCCTTTGTAAAAATATTTGTAATTTTATATTTGGTGTGAATGCACTTGAGTTGTATCTGGTGATTCTATTCTCCAATTAAATGACACTGGGCTTAAATATGTTTTTTTCTTTCATGGAATACTAGATTCTTGATTTATTTTAAAACATCTTGATTACCACAATTTAGCAACGTAGGTTGTTTCTAGCACACACCCACATATGAAAATATGCTTTGTAACCAAATTCCTTCACACACAACTATTTGTGTAGCATAATATTCTACCTTTATGGATGAAGACATCACTAGATGCTATTTTTGGTTACACCATGAGATAGGTCTAGATCCTACATGAAACACATATATAGATGTTAATTTTCTATCATCTATAGATCTGACATAATCTGAGTCTATGTATCCATGTAAGAAAAAATTATCATTCTACTCATATTCCAAGCTATATTCTACTATACCATGGACATAATACAATATTCTCTTTTAAAATTTCCAATGACTCTCCTTAGAATCTTGCATGAATCTTGAAAGATAACTTACAACAAAAGTAATGTCAAGCCTGTGTTCATTAGTATATGAGTCTCCTAATCAACTGATAATATAGAGTAGTAGATATCTAAGGTGAATTATCATATATAGATAGTTATAACCCTGGATCCATTGGTTTCATCATAGGTTTACAATCTATCATCTTGTATTTTTCTAGTAGTGTCTTGTCATATTTTATTTGCATGACTAGAATGTGGTTCTTTCTCTACCAAACTTCCAAGCCAAGACAATAGTGTAGAAGCCCAAATTTGTCATGTCAAATTATATTTTAAGTCATCCTTCACATCATTCACCAGCTTTTCAAACTTCCAATGATGATCAAATCATCAACATAGAGCACAGGAATCACTATCTCATTTCTTAACATAGATTTTCATTGGAGGGACTTTTAGTGAATCCATGTTGCTTATTAATTTTGATAGCACAATATCTAGGAGCCTATTTCAACCCATATAGTGAATTTTTTAGTCTACAAACTTTTTTATGTTACTCATAGTCAACAAGACATCCCATTTCTTTCAGATCATTGTTCAGGAAGACACTTTTGACTTCCATTTGATAATTTTTCTGACCAAACTATGCTATCATTGCAAATACTACACAAATGATGATCATATTTGTTGTAGGTTTGAATTTATCTTCATAATATATTCATTCCTTATATGCATAGCCCTTCATAAAAAGTCACCTTATATTTATCAATGGATTCATCTACCATATACTTGATTTTGAAAACCCACTTGTAGCCTATGGGATTCATTCCGTTTGGAAAAGCAACGAGATCCCATGTTCCATTATTCATCAATGATGTGTATTTATCTTCTATGTATTTCTTTCATTATGGTAAGCTTAGTGCTTCCTTTAATGAGGTTGGTTCTACATTATCCATAACAAAAATCATCAAGCCTAAATTTACCTCATGTCATGTACTATTATGAGTACATGGTTGTATGGAAGTTAGATTAGGTGATGCATCAAGCTTAGCATATTTGAGAGTATTTGTGAGTCATTTTGGAGTCTTTATTTGTTGTGGTGGAGCGGGCATTACTAGCTCTTCTACTAGTTCATCAACCACTTCTAAATTTGACTCATCTATTGGAACTTCTTATTTAAATTCCTCATTTGACTAAACACTCATGATAGGAGATGTGGCATCACCAAACTCCTTAGAATCCTCAAATTTTGTCTTAAATTATTCATCAAATACCACATCTCTATCTATATGTATAATTTTTGTGATGAATAAGTTGGTAATATTTTGATGTCTCTTCAAACCCAAGAAATAGACAAGGTATATTTTTGCATCCAACTTGGTCCTCTTTAGTTTTGGCACATGCATGTATGCCTTGCTTCCAAAAAATCTAAGATACACAATTGATGTCTTTCTCCTAGATCAATCTTCTTTAGGTATAATCCCTTGAATTTCCTTTGTTGGTGCTCTATTTTGAAGATACACCATAGTAGAGACAACTTCATCCTAATACTACTATTCTAGACCAATTTCTTGAGCGTACAATAAACCATTTCCATGATGGAATGGTTTCTTCTATTAACAGTCCCATTCTATTGTGGAGTGTAGGTGGTAGTAAAGCTAGTGTTTGATCTTTTTTTGTGTGAGGAACCTTGAATATTTATTCTATATATATTCTCCCCTTGATCTAAGTAGATGACTCAAATATGACATCCAGTTTCTATTTCAACAATCTTCTTGAAGCATTAAAAATTTATGAAAGTATTGGATTTGAGTGGCAAGGAATATACCCACATCTTCTGTGAGGAATTATTAACAAATAGTTGAAAGTACTTGTGTCCACTATAACTGGTAGGAATTGGTCTATGTATATCAATATGTATGATATCTAATGGTCTTTTAGCTTTGTGAATATTGAGCTAAAAAGGTACTCAATGTTGTTTTCCTATGAGACAACTCAAGAAAAATAGAAATATTGGTGAAAATATGGGCAAACATGTCACCGTATGATTCTTATAAAACTAGATTAAGTATCCAAACTTAGATGTTCATATATCCTATACCAAAGTGAGGTAGCATCTATCATGGTAGAAGATAGTGCAATATTATATGATGATATGACATCAATGCAAACAAGCCATTCTTATAGGAACTAGTTGCAATAAACTTGTTATTTCTGGTGATGAAACATTTCTTCTTGTCATCAATAATCCTAAATTCAACTTACCCCAATGATGGAGAAAGAATAAGTACCATTGTGGCAACTCTTGGGAGTAGAGAGGATTTGTGAACAAGAATATTGAAGGCCTTGGTGTTTTAGGATTAGTAATTGTTCAAATCACTATGTACGTGGGAATGTGGAGATAGGATAGACAGATGACAATGGAGATTATCAAGATGAGTTGGTGGAGCTGCAAGAATTTACAACCGCCACTAGAAATAAATATCTCTTGAATGCAGTTTTGACAGGATATGTTGTATACAAGGAAAATAAACTGATGGTTTTGTCTTATTGTATTTCTAAGGAGTCATCCTCCTTTGATGTCATTCAGTGATTAGGTGTATCAATGCTTTTTGGGGCAATTTTTATCTATTCTCTAATTGGGAATTTAGCCTTGATGGGATTATAATCATATATTTGGGGGTACTTTTAGGCTATAGCCCATGTATGGAAGGCCTCATGACTTTGTAATCTATATAATCTAGTTTTTGTTTAATAAAATTTAATCTTTTTCACTGAACAAAAAAAACCTAAATTCAACTACTATGTGTCGATCCAACATTTGTGAAATAAATAGCAAGTTGTTTGCTAAGCTAGGCATATATAATAGATTGTCAATTATGTATTTTTTATCTATCAAATGGATATGAATATTCCCCACTCCTTTAACATGATAGGTCTTATCTTCATCAATAGTGACTGGTTTTCCATATCTTTCTTGTAAGGAGTCAAACCACATTATGTCTCCATTCATATGATTGTTAGAAATTGAGTCAATATATCAAATTGCATCCTTTGGTTTTAGCATTGCCTTGGTCAAAAATACCTTGTATGCTATTTTAGAGTCTTATTCACAATTATATTTTAGTTTTTCATGGGTATCATGCCCTTGTCATACTTGGGATATGATTTAAACTATATTTTGAGGAGAAGGCTTGTGGGCTTAACCCCCTTGAGTCATAGAATTATATCTATAATACTTTTTATCATATCCTACTCTTTCACAGATGTGATAGTATATCCTCTATTTTGGATCTTATATTTGTGATGATGATGAAGAAGAGAAAGGACCCTTCTATGGTTTCTTTCTAAAAATGAGTGCATTATTTGACAATTGATCCCTTAACTGATTGGTTGCTTCCTCTTTTTGAAGTATATTTACCATTTCTTCAAAGGATAGCTTTATGTTTAATACTTGTAAAGAAGTAATTAGCACTCAAATGAATTTGATAAGGCTCTAATTATGATGGGTACTTAGATCCTATCTTCTACTATTTTCCCATAATACTCAATATTGCATTTAATTTAACAACTTTGTAAAACGATTCTTCAATGCTTTCTCCATCTTGAACTCTCAATGTATGGAGTTGAGATTTTAGGTGAAGAATTGTGGCTTCATTATTCCTATCAAAGATGGTAGAGAGGGTATCTCATGCCTCTTTATATGTCTACTCTTCACCAATGTATGTTTGAATGACATTTATTGTGGAAAGGGTGATGATCATTAGTGCCTTTGCATTTGCATGATCATACTACTATTGAGCCTCTTTACCCTCTTTTGTCTGAGTGATCTTTTGGATGATGGTGTCCTAGAGTTTCTCAACCACTAAGATGATCCTTATCTTATTCTTCCATGGTCTAAAGTTTTGGCCTTTGAGTAATTATAATTCTATAATAAAAATTTTAATATCACCATGGTGATGGTTCCTTATGACTCCCAAATTGAACCCTTTACAATATACTATAGTTTGATAAATAAAAACTTTATAAATACTTGTCCTTTCTATATACATGCCAATATGTGGAGAGAGTCAGTCTTCTTTATATACATGATTGTACGTGAGAGAGACCTTAAAGTACATGAAAGATAATGATACATGGTACCAAGGAGTATAGAAAGGGATTTTCCCTATCAATGACACATGCTTAAATAGAAAACCTTGTACATGGGCATAATTTTTCTATATACTCAAAATTTATCAATTTTAGGATTTACATCTAACAATAGTGATGAATAGGATATAAATAGAGTGAAAAATCACAAAAAAAATCATATTTCTCCTTAATGATTTATAAGGTCAATGTTCAAATATCATTATAGAAGCTTTATTAGGCTATAAACACAATATATTAATGTGATAAATTTACCTATAAATGTAATCCAAATATGTCATTTATACCAAACATTACTAGTGCTTTTTAAGTATGTGTTTAATTATTATTTTTTAAAGCAAAAAACTCCTTGCGGATCCACCTTGGTCTAAGAGACGACGAACAGGGGGATCTACACCATCAAAGTCACCCGGGAGTCGCACCTGACCCTGCCCGCACCAACATTATCAATTGGATTTTGGATACCTAATTCAAATTTTTGGTAGGGTGGAGATTTGAACCTGGGACCTCCCTTGGAGGATTGCCCTCTCCTCTCCAACTCTACAACACCTGGGTCTAATTTATAGTGGAAAACACCCATTTCGAGGTGCCACTTTCAACAGGTTGGGCATAGGAGGAATGGAGCCTTGTCGGCCTCTACGAGCACATAGGACATTCCTAACTATACCATATATCTACAAGATGAAGACAAGGGGAATGGAACCTGGGTCGGCCTCTACCAGCACCCAGGACATTTACCACTGCACCACAACAAGCAGATAAAACTAATTTATAGTGGAAAACACCCCTTTCGAGGTGCCACTTTCAACAGGTTGGGCATAGGAGAAATGGAGCCTTGTCGGCCTCTACCAGCACATAGGACATTCCTAACTATACCATATATCTACGGGATGGAGACAAGTGGAATGGAACCTGGGTCGGCCTCTACCAGCACCCAGGGTATTTGCCACTGCACCACAACAAGCAGATGTGTTTAATTTTCAAAGTATGAAAGTTTATTTTAAAAATATTTAGGAACCAATCTTTGCCAAAAATGTGTGTTTTTTTACAAAAATATTTTTGATGAAATGTTATCCCTTAAAATATGCAATTTAAAGCAAAAAAAAAATAGTTTCCCACTAGAACTATTTAAAAAAAATTAAGGGATGAAAAAAATGGCTTGAAATTTTTCCATTTTTTAATGAATTTTTTAACTTAGTTCCTCTCTCTTCCTTTTTTTTCATTCGTTGTTTGTTTCATTTTAAAATAAATTTAGAAATTAACATTTAGGAAAATGTAGGGTAAAATTGTTTGCCATAATAAAAAATACAATCTGCACAAAAGCACTTGTTTTCTACTAAAAAAATGAGCCCCCCTAGAATTTTCTCCTCTCGCGTCATGCCAACAACTTCTTGGTTTGTCCTCCATTGACATCCATGATGGTAAAAAAATACTCAAGATTTTTTTTCTTTCATTACAAAAAGGATACCCTCCATATCAAAGTATTTGACCTCTAGTGTTAGTATTTCATAAATAACCCATATTAGGTCTTGGTTTTGGTCCACCTAATCCAGAATTGCCAACCCTCCTATGTGGGCAATTCAAAACAACTCATTCCAACCGAAGATGTTAAGCTATTTAAATTTCTCCATTAGGGTCCTCTTGATGTTCTTGAAGATCAACCTTAACACTTCCTTTAAAATATGGAAGGAGAATCCCACCTTTATTATATGGCCATCAATGGCACCCTCACTATTAGAGTAAATAGTTTGGGCAATCCATAGTAGTTGGAAAGAGGGATTATTTACTTCTAGAATTAGTTCTACTTCCATGATCTATCAACTTTTGCTCCAAAAAATATAGAGTAGAATCAAACTCTTGACTTTGACCAAAATTCAATCTAGCGCATCCATGTCTAAATATTAATAATAAAACTAGACCTCTAAAATAATTATAAACATGTCAAATACTGTTACAAAACTAGACGTTGAGAAATTATAAAGCCTTGAAATCCTTTTGGTTATTAGATTTACACCACTATGATAGACTCGAATACTTGTCCTTAGGTTTTAGATCATTTTCTTCCTTGTATATCTTGATTTATAGAGGTTCTGGATGGATCATAGGACCTCCCATATCCTAAAAGGTGTAGAATTGTTCATGCCCCTAAAAAAATAGTGAAAGTAGAGCACCATGCCTTTATTTTTTTAAAATATCAATAGACTTAATAAAAATATTTAAATTCACATACTCTAATTTTAAAATAAGAATCTAAACACAATAATGGCATTCCATCCATAGTCAAGAACCGTAGTTATTGATTCCAAATCTATAAAAGGAAAATATTATTTCATTCACACCTAAAAGGGTTTCGTGCATTGAAAAATGCTCGAGTTAAGCAAAGACTTTTTTGCATTATAAATAAATAAAACCTAAACATCTAGGCTTGGTATCTATTTTCAGGTAGCTTGTCAAGGTCTAAATCATCGATCTTCTATTTGTAGACGTCAAGAAAAAAAATTGGTCTAAAAAAGGAGGCAACATAGGGGTCCATGATTTCATAGGTCACTACTCTGATATCAATGATGGGAATTAACAAATTTTTCATTGATGCAATATCATATATTTAATACATGTTGAATTGTTATGACCATGATAGATATAGCCAGTGATTACTACAACTCACGATCTATCCAATTGGTTACAACCTATCTCACCTCCATATCACCTCCAATGAGGTGTAATATATGTTCTTTGTAAACACACTCACACACACCCCACTATTGTTTGAACTTAGTTCTCTCGGATGACATCCAAAGGCCATACCATTGCGATGTCACTTAAGAACTTGAGGTGTAATATCAAGCAATAATATAATAACTAGGTAACAAGTTTTCCCAGTATGTTTATTATCTAATATATTAAAGTAATGAAGGAATAACATATTAAAGCTTAATTTGAATTAATAAAGAAAGTAAAATCCTCCATTGGTTTAGATCATAGTAGAGAAACTCAGAATAGTTTTGGAAATAATAAATGATAAGCTCAAAAAAATCAAGAATAAAAATAAATCGAGAAAAAATAGACCAAAACAAACCAAAGAAAATACAAATTTTTATTGCATTTTTTTTCATACATATGACAATGAATTAACATTATTCAAATTAAATATTAATGATGTAAGACTGTAATCTTAAACTACACATGAAAATGATAAAACACATCTTAAATAAAGAAATTTTAATGCTTCCAATATTCAAATATTATTGTATTTCTTATAATATAAAAAAGGTGCAAGTTACAAAATGTGTCATAAGTCATGACAAATACAATGTCTCAAGATCTTTGAATCCCTTCGCCCTTTTCCCTAGAAGAATTTCTAATCTATCTTTGTCGTTGTGTCCATGCCTCTTTTTGTACCTTGGCTAACACCTATCACCACTTGTATGAAGATTCAAGGGGCATTGCCCCTTGTGATGAGTGTCATAAATTATTCATCATTTAGTCATTATACTTGTCAATCCAGGGCGGTGTCCAATGGTTGTATACGATAGGAAAGGTAAGCAGTTTAAGGATCAGTTCATTCAGGAGATGGCTTTTATTGGTGAAACAGTTAGCGTTTGGGGGTTTGATGTCACCTCTAAATCCTATAAACTGAAATTGACTCCTATTTACCCTTGCAGAAATGAAATTGCAGGAATTGAAACTTTGCAGAAAAAGAAAACTATCTAAATTTGCAGAATGACAGAAATGAAGTGTTGTAGAACTAGAAATAATAGAAAATAAACTTTGTAGAATTGAAATGCACACTTTGCATAAAGTAAACCTAATTACAGTAACATAATTCAAAGGACAGGAATTAAAATGTTGCAAAACTGAAACAACAGGGAGTTCACTGATACAAACTGGAAATGCCAAAATCTGAAAACAATTGTTGAAAATAGGGAATATCAGGAAATGTTGTAGGATGCAAGAATCTATGCTAAGTGGTCAGCTGACATGCACACACTTCTATAATCATTACAAATTATCACATGCAATCTAAAATAGCATAGCTAAAAATGTGAAAGAGAAACTATCAGGTTCCTGCTAATTTGTTGTAGCAAGAAATGAGCAGAAAACCTGTCAAAGTTGTTCCTTCTCCTGGGCCTGGAAGTGGCCCTTGCTCCTGAACCAGAAGAAGGTGGAAATAACTATCTTAAACTATCTAAATCTCACACACATTCACTCAGAATGCCAACAGAATGGAAAAATTGCACCTTTATTGATTATGCAGTAGCATTACAATAGTGCAGGAAAATGCCTGCAAAATATTGTTTTGCTACAATAAAACAACTTATCTATTCTAGAATTCTTCTACACCTATATCCTATATGCTCAACCGAATGGGAGCTAGGTTATTTATATTATTCTATTACAATGCTGATATGAGTTGTTGTTATTTTTCAGGGATGCCATTAACTATTTCAGAACTATTTTCCTAATATGCAGGAATCAGTTCTGCTACAGTTTATCCATTTGCTTTGTTGGCCTACAACCATTGGGAGAAAGGAGGTGGAAGGAGTAAAACAACCCCTTAGATAGCTGAAACCATCCTTATCTCACCATTTGCCATTGTCTTGACCATTCTGTGGCTGATTTTGACCAGAACTATTTCTGCTCCACTCATTTTGGAGCTGCTTCGAATATCAAGTAGTATAACAGTTCATATGCTAATCCATGCATCCGATGCACAGGAAAGTGGTTTTGACTATGTGAACATTCTCCTACCATCCTCAGAAGACCTATTCCACCATTGGCATGTGCTGGAGCTGACCAATTCCAAGCCATGTTGTGTATGCACAGCTGGCTGGAATTTATATGGTCAATATTCTATTTCTGCATAGTCAACTTAATTTGAACAGGTTTTGGCACCCTTTTTAGCATTTGAATTTGTTAAAAAGGTAATGAAAGCAAATGGAATTATTTCAGAACTGAATACATATCAACACCTATTATTACAACTTCAAATAAATCCTAATTTGCTAGATAATTCAGCTGAAACAGGTCAAAAATGCAGAAAAATAGTCAAAACAGAATATATGCTCTTCAACATTTAAAACATGTAAATACTAATACATAATGCATTCTATCACCATAATCAGCATCAAAACATAACATAAGGTGTTTCAAAGAGTTTATAAGTTATCAAAAATAGTCCATGGATGAGGCAATTCCCAACCTCATCATTTCCCCCCAACCTATTATAATGCATGTCCTCATGCATTTTGTGCAGCTACAGAGGCACAAAGATCTATGTCAAGATATATTTCATGATACTTCCATAGTCTTCCCCCAATATTATAATATCCTTGATGCTCCTTTATTTCTCTAAGCCATTCTTGGAATTGTTCATCATATTGAGGATCATTGTCAAAGAAATAAGGGACAGGGGTGATGACTGTTGGTGACCTGTACCTGAGACCTACCCATTGTTCCTTTACCTCCAAGATGGTCTGGATAATACTTTCTGCTCTTTGTCTTGACCACATCAGGTTGTTTGGAGAGATGGGCTCCCTCTTTTGTAGTGATATGGGTAATTCTCCCCATCTACTTTTGCATGCTGATAAAGCATCAACAAAATATTCTACATAGAAATCTTAAAAATGAGTCATACACCTCTAAATATTTCCCATATACATATTTTTGACCCTTGTATCTCTCATCAGAGTATAATGTTGGTAGGTGGAATCTTTGTGGTTAAGATGAATAGGTCTGATGAGTAACACTGCTTGTAGCTCCATCTCCTTACTTTCTTTTCCTATTCCCAGTGAATTTGGTTTTGCAATGTTGACATAAAAGCCCTCAATTGGAGATCACCTATAAATATGTGTGGCAAGAATATCACTTCAGTTGGTAAGAAGAAGTTATGTAGGAATAGCTCACATAACAGGTTCTGTTGGGCTACTGAACTCTGCCAAAATGTTTCTAAAAACTCTCCAGGAGTTTCTAGCTTATGAGGAAGACCAGAAGCAATTCTCATTAATTGCCATCGAAGATATTTCTCTTTCAATATCAAACTATAGAATCTTGTCGGTCTCCTACACTGCACTAGACACTCTACAATTTGACATGTTTCTTGTACCTGCTCCTGCAACTTACTGATGTCTGCATTTTTAGCTTCCAGTTGTTCTTTCAGAGGTTTTAAAGACAAGATTTGTGTCTCCAGCTTATGACACTGCCCCATCCAGTATGCTATATCCTCATTGTATTTTGTTAAGGTCACTGTATCTGGAGGCCTAATTATAGGTTGCATCTGTGGGATAATATTTACTTGTATGCCTACTTCTATTGTTTCAACAGTGGGTAAATCTGTTTGTATCCCAGTTTCTGTTGTTTCCACTTCAGGTGTAACAAATGAAATCAAGTCAACAAAAACTTGAGGGGAATGTGGATTTACCTCTTCTTGTACTTCTATCCCTACATCAATATTTGTTGCTTGTTCTTCTTGTTGCTGTAGGTCCTCAAAATATTGTACAAGTGCCCCTGAATTTTCATGCTCTATTCTATCTTCATCCTGTTGGGTTGTTTGTGTGGCCACTCCTTCTGTATCCACTTCCCTTATGGGTGAGTTTCTTTCAGGTAAGGCTGCATTTCCATGTTCTATAGCTAAGTCTAGCAAAATGTTGGCCAATTCATTCTCAGAATCAGCTTGAGGGGTTGTTGCTCTAGAATTGATAGTCTAGCCTTTACTGCTTCTATTTCCTACCATAATTTAGCAATGAGGTCATATTTTTCCTTAATGGAGGCCTCATGTTTCTCAATCCAACCCATTTGTGTCTTGATGACACTTCTGGCAGCATGTAACTAGGTTTGCATGTCAGTTTCTTCTTCTTCTCTTATGGATCCTTTGTCAGAACCAGAATCTTCAGAATCCGAATAGTCAACAAGTGGGATTGTAGGCATTTCTGCATCTAAATCTATTATTGTGCCTACTCCTACATCTTCTGGACCTGTATATTCATCCTGGGTACCTGTATTTTTAGATTCCTCCATGAATTCCTCTTCCTGCAATGTGTCTTCACCAGATAAATTAATATGCTCTGTTACACTTTCTTTTATCTCTTCTTCCATGGCACTGGATTTCCGAAGTCTTGAGGACCTCCGTAACCCTAGAGCAGGTTGTTTTTGTTTCTTTGTAGATCTTGGAATAGAGCTTGTCAATTCTAGAGCAGGGTCTACTTCAGGTGTTTCCTTCTCCATCTGCCCTTCCCTGCTTGAACTTCCAAATTGCTCAATGGACTATGTGGGAAAAATAGTTACATTTTCAGAAAATGTAACCTTCCTCCTCTTTTCTACAGGATCAATCTTAGATTGTTTCTCTCTTTGCTTCCTGGTCCTGGAGGATGGAGGTCCCTGTGGTGAGGAGGGAATTTATTTTTTAGAGGATTCAGTTTCAATTTCATGTTCAGAACTTTCAATTTCTACTTCTGCTTCAGATTCAGGTCCTTCAACCTCTACCTCTTCTTCAGATCCAGGGCTTTCAACTTCTAATTCATTCCATGCAGAGAAAAATCATTCAAAACTCCTAGGGTTTCCCCTAAAGTGGTGTTTGCAGATGAGCTTGATGAGCCCATGGTGTTTGGGAGTGCCCTTTCCTTCTTGGTATTTTCTAGCCATATTTTTCAATTCCTGGTGAAGGTATAAGGGAAGATTTATCTTGACCTCCGGGTTTGAATGACCATGTCGTAAATGATTCAAAATTTTGACATGATGCCCAGACAGAATAGGAAATTGTCCATCATAGGTTAAAAACCTAATAACCCACATAGCTACATCATCCCAGGGAGGTGGTAGACTAGACCGTTTAACCCCTTTGCAGACATTCTTACTCATTAAAAATTCAATTGGTCTATCTCCTTCTTCCCTAAACTGGTTAACAATTTCTACTAAAGCATTTTTACCAGTTTTCACAATCTGAACTCCTTGCAAAGGCATTTCAGTAATATGGCTAAGAATTTTTGGAGTTACCTGGATGGTCATGCCACTGATATGGACTTGGTTGTTCCTGAATGTCCGAGCGAACTCAGCTGCCAACCCTTCAGAATATCCATCGAACTTGCTCAGAAATGGCATGAACCCACCTTCCATGAAGACCCATAGGGATTCAGAATCCTTTTGCAAATACTCAATATTTTTTGGTTCAGCCCTATTTTTCTTACCCCCCATTGTAAATTGCTTGTGCTCTGTGTATTTTAGCCCTACAAAATTCTAGCAGCAGAAGTTATCTCCAATTTGGAATGATCAATTTCATTCGAAGCTTATGTTTGGCTTTGAGGAGTAAATTTTGGCAGCATAGGAACGACTTCAAAACGTGTCTAAGAACGTGAATTGGACACATGGCAGAGTTTTATTGCATAGAGGAGTCCTTAATGATCTATTTTACTACATGTCATTGAATGATTACGACTTGGTTGAGGTGACGTAGAATCACCAATCTTATGGTGGTTTCCTTTCCAAAGTTTACCTTGATACGTGTGCCATAAACTTTTATATGCCTCGAAACCATATGTTGCCTTGAACTCTGTAGTTGAAACTCATGCTCCGTTTCATATTTCCAACCCCAATGGTAACAAAACTTAGGAGGACACGTGTTACCTTCTATTTCCAACTAATTCGCTCTTAAACTCGTTCTAGAGTTTATTGAATCATTCTAAAGCGTAATGTTATTTCAAATTCCAGAGCACAAGTTTTTTTATTCTGAAGCTGCTTTCTACTTTCTAGTTCTGGAGCTTCTATTTATGAACAACATTCTCATTCTAGAGCATTATCATGCAGAAGCATTTGAAGACATCGACTAAAACTTTTCATGATCATATCATAGCCACATCTCCCATTGACCAGATGGATAACTTTTGAATCAACCTTATGTATGCCTTATATACTAACTAGGGATATTATACACTACATACTAGATATCAACAATGTTCTAAAATGAAAAAGGCACATACCTGATATAACCATTTATCTACATTTGTACAGATGGTTGTTTCTACTGATTCCAATTGGCTGCTCTACTGACTAAGATAGGTGCAATCTGAAAATAGGTGAAATAATGATTGTGAGAAAAGACAGAATAGTGATGGTGGGTCCAAATTGTGATTTCAACAAGGCAAACATGCCGGAAGACCGGTTTTCATGCAAGCCTAATTCAGAAGCGCCTCAAAGAGGTTTTCACTTTCTGAATTATTCATTTTTTTTATCATTTTTTTTATTTTTTTATTGTTTTTTTTCAATTTCTTTCATGTTACTCTATTGAGTCCAGTGTGGAAGAAGTGTTTTCTTCCAAAATGTGTACATCCAAGTTTTCCACTTGCTTGAGAAACTCCTCTTTAGTTAGTGGTTTATGGTATATCCGAAGATGATGTCCATTAACCACCAACTTTCATCATGAATCATCAATAGGTGAAAGGTGAACAACTCCATTTTCAAACACTTCCTCAATCTGATATGGTCCAAGCCACCTAGTCTACAACTTTCTAGGATAGTCTTCATAACGAGAGTCAAACAACAAAGCCCAATCGCCTTGCTAAAATTTTTGTTGTTGAATGTGATTGTCATGCCACAATTTTTGTTGTGCTTGGATCATCTCAGTTTGGTGCAATGCATCCATTCGTAGCTCATCCAATGCATTGAGCTATAGAATTCGGTCCATTTGTGCCTGTGACAAATCAATACCTACATCCAAAGCAGTTCGAAGAGTCAGTAACTCAAATTCAATAGGCAAAAGAGGCTTTTTACCATAAACCAATTCATATGGTGTAAATCCAGTGGTGGATTTCCAAGTAGTGTTGTAAGCCCAAATTGCTTCAGGTAGTTTGTCCAACCAATTCCTCCTATGGGCTGCTATGGTTTTAGTTAAGATTCTCTCTAGTTCCCTATTAGTCACTTCAACCTGTCCATTGGCTTGTGGATGATAAGGTGAGGATTTCTTGTGCTTGATTTGATATAGTTGAGTGAAAGCTTCAACAACTCTTGAGGTAAACTGAGGTCCTTGATCTATGGTGATGGATTGTGGGGCCCCAAAATGTAGGAAAATCTATGAATACAGGAAATCAACAACTTTTTCTTCTCGAGCATGCTTAAAAGCATGGGCTTCTACCCATTTGGTTACATAGTCAGTACATACCAAGATATGCACTTTCCCTTGGGAAGGAGGGTCAATGGGTCCTACAAAATCTAGCCCCCATATCTCAAATGGTTATGTTCCTATTTGAGGTTGTAATGGCATTTCACTAGTGAAGGTAGGTTTTCCCATCCTTTGGCATGCATCACAATGTCTGACATATCTTTTCACATCTTTATGTAAAGATGGCCAGTAGTAACCAGTACCCAAAATATTTTGAATGGTGCTTTTTACTGAATAATGTCCTCCTGACGGTTCATCATGACATGCCCGTAAGATATCATATACCTCATCCTTGCGAATACACCTACATAAAACATGGTCAGGACTGCATTTAAACAATAAGCCTCCTATCCATTTGAAAGAAGAACTTTGCTTGATTAACTATTTCTTTTTCTTAGGAGTAAAGTGAAGAGGAATCTTTCCTATAGCCAAGTAATTAGCTATATCTACAAACCATGGAGATTGTACAGAAATAGCAAATAGTTTTTCATCCGAGAACGTATCCTCTACCAATTCTCCTGTATCTGCATTTGGCAACCTTGACAGAAAATCTGCTACTACATTAGTTTTCCCTGGTTTATTAATTATGGTGATATCAAATTCCTACAACAATATTAACCAACGAATAATTCTTGCACTAACCAAAGGTTTATTCATCAAGTATTTTATGGCAGCATGATCCGTATGGATGAATACTTGATATCCTGTGATATAGTGTCAAAATTTATTAATAGCATATATCACAGCTAAGAATTCCTTTTCAATGGTGGTGTAGTTATTTTCAGCTCCTATCAAGTTTTTACTGATGTAATAAATGGCATAATGCTCCCCATTTTCAATTTGTCCTAATGCAGCTCCAATAGCAGTATTGGAAGCATCAATATGAATATGGAATGGCAGTTCCCAATTAGGTCCTCTCAATACAGGGGGAGTTGTTAACTTTTCTTTCAATACTTCAAAATATGTTTGACACTCAATAGACCAAGTAAATTCAGAATCCTTAGTTAGTAATGCAAACATTGGATTGGCTATGGTACTAAAATTGGCAATAAATCTATGGTAGAAACCAATGTGTCCCAAGAAACTCCTTACATCAGTTTGAGTTTTTGGAGGAGGAAGGTTTTTAATGACTTCCACATTTTTAGGATCAACCTTGATCCCATAAGAGGAAATATGATGACCAAGGACAATCCCTTCCTCCATCATTAAGAAGCATTTCTCAGGATTAAGAGATAGATGGTATGTTTCACAACGTATTAAAACTTTTTCAAGTTGTTCTAAGGTATACTCAAAACTATCTCCAAACACTGTGAAATCATCCATGTAAATTTCTACACTCTCATTTGTCAAATCAGAGAATATGGCCAAAACAGCTCTTTGAAATGTTGTTGGAGCATTACACAAACCGAAGGGCAAAACTTTGTAAGCAAATGTTCCCCAAGGGCAGGTGAAAGTAGTCTTTTCCTGGTCTTCTAGTGCAACCTGTATTTGATTATAACCACTAAAACCATCAAGAAAATAGAAGAATTTCTTACCAGCAAGGGTATCTAACACTTGGTCTATAAATGGTAATGGAAAATGGTCTTTATGTGTCACTTTGTTTAACTCTCTGTAATCCACACACACTCTCATTTTCCCATTTTTCTTTGGAACAATGACCAATGGAGAAACCCACTTACTATCTGAAATTGGGTAAATGAATCCTACTTCTAAAAGTTTTTCAATTTCTTCTTTAACAATATCTTTCAGAGCAGGATTCAGGCATCTTTGAGGTTGTCTCACTGGTTTGACATCTTCAGTGTATATCCTATGTGTACATACATCAGGATGAATGCCAGTCATATCCTTGTAACTCCAGGCAAAAGCCTGAACATGTTTCTGTAGAACAACAAATAGTTTGGCTTCTTGTTCATTAGTCAACTAACTATTAATATTTAGAACTTTCCCTGGTTGTATTTCAATTTGTTTAATCCCTGGATAAACAGAATTGACTGCTTCATATCTGTTGATTAAAGAATTTAATGGATAGTGATGTGGCTGCAGAGTATGAAATACTCTAGATTCTATTTCATAGGTGATGTCAGATGGAATCATTCCCTGCATAGGACATGTGAAAGAGGTAAGAAGATGATGATGCCATCCATGTGGCAGTGTGAAAGAGCTTTCTTGTATGGGAATAGGTGATAGATATTCTGAAGTTTGTTCTTCATCCTTCCATAGCAGGCGATGGACAAGAATTTGATCATCTTTAAGTCCTTCTTCCTGTAATGTTTTCACTAGGACAGTTTCATCTTCAAAAATTTCCCTTTCTGGTGAATTGACTTCCTCAATGTGTTCCTTCACTATTACTGTGGCCAAAGTGGCAATAGTTTCTTGTTCTTCATCAGACTCAGGATACCATATCTGTCCAAAAAATTTGGTTGAAGGTTGGGCTGGTGGATACAAGGAAATCTTCTTAAGGTCAATGCCATTTGAAATAGTCATTTCTCCTGACCTGCAGTCTATAAAAGCAGTTGCAGTAGCAAGCCAAGGTCATCCTAGAATGATGGGATAACCATTAACTGAATTTCTAGGCTGTAATACCAAGAAATCTACAGGATATTCCTAGGAAGAAACTTCAATGGCAATATCTTCTAGGATCCCTTCTGGCTTGGCAACTGACCTATCTACCATTTCCAAAACTGTGGTGGTAGGACTGAGATTATTGAGTTGCAGTTGTTGCATTGTTTCTTTAGTCATTACATTGATTGCAGCTCCAAGATCAATTAGTACATTTGGAATTTGTATTAACCCAATAGTGATTGTGACTATTGGACTTCCTAGATCACTATATTTGGGAGGCACTAGTTTTCTAGATAGCAGGTCAGCCAACTTCCCTTCTACTTGCACAGTTTTAGGAAAGGCTTTCTTCTTTCTACCAGGTTTCTTGATACACAATTCCTGAATGGTTTTCTTGATTAAGGGCACATCCTTTATTGCTTGCAAAAAATGGAGGGATATAGACATATTTTTAAGTTCTGTAACCAATTCTGATTCAGGAGTAGTGACAATATGATCAAACCTTTCAGGGTATGGCACTACTTCTGAAGAAGGTTCCTTTTGCCCTTGCATTTTTTTGGTTTCTCTTATTTTTCTTTTGTTTGCATTGGTTCTGAACGTGGAGACTCTTGCTTTCCATCAATTTCTTCAATGGTGGGTGGGGCAGGGTCAGGTAAAACTTTCCCTGAACGTAACTGGATATTACTACAGTCAAGTACATGAACTACAGTAGTGTCTTCAGACTCAGCTCCATAAATAGGGGTTGCTTGTCTAGTATTATTTGGGTTAGCCATAGGTTGAGCTGGAAGTGGGGGTTGCTTAATTGGCTATGCTTGTTGAGGTTGTATTCTTCCTTGAAAGTTTTGATTAGGAGATGGCAACAAGTTTTGAGTTTGCCCTTGATACCTTTGTTGCCCTTGATATGATGGGTATTGTGGCCCCCATATTTGCCCATATTGTTGATTCTGTGTCCAAGGTGGATTAACAAGATTCCAGGGAGGATGTGACCAATCTTGGGAAGATGCCCAAGATTGATTCCATGGTTGTGAAGGTGGTTCTGAATATCCCCAAGGCATATTCCAAGGATTTTATCCCCAACCTATAGGAAAATGAGGGGCATTCTAGTATTGTGAAAAGTTACCACCTGGCCTCTACCCAATAACATTAAGTTCTTCAGTTTGAGTTTCCAAAATAGTTTTTAGGTGAGGCAACAGATGACACCTATCAATTTTATGCTCTTTTGAACATATGCCACAAATAGTTGAGATAGAGGTTCTATCCAAAGGACAATCATGTAGGGCATGCTTATTTATGCATCTAGGACAATAGATAGCCAGGGGTGGTGAAGAATTGGATTTTGAATTCCTTTCCCCTAATGCGGAATTTAATTGTACAAGAATATCAGTTTTCATGTTAGCCATTTCTTCCATCAAATATTTTATATCAGTATTACCAAGATTCCACTTCCTTCTTCTTTGCCTAGTGCAGGAATAATTTCTGCATAACTCTACAATATCATTAATCTCAAGCTGGTTTATATCTCCTTTTCCCATTAAATCCAATACTTCTCTGGAATCATCCTGCAAACCTCTCAGAAATATAGTTTTTAATAAGTCAGTTTCCATAGGACCACATATCTTTTGGATAAAGGTAAATCTATCAAGATAATCTTCTAAGTTTTCATCCTCTTCTTGTCTAATCCGAAATAACTCATCCTTCCTATTTCTCACTCTACAATACTCCTGATACTTATCCAAAAATGCAGTTTCCATTTGATCCCAAGTGCGGATTGAATCCGGTTCAAGGCTCATAAACCATCGTAAGGCTGCATATTTGAGTGTAGAGGGAAATAACTTCAGTTTCTAGTTGTCATTGACATAGTCATAAGTCTGACATAGAACTTTGAATTCAAACAAGAACTGATCAGGATCTTCAAAAACAATTCCCCTAAATATTGGCAATACTGAGGGTGAAATTGTTTTCATAGGAGCATTCTGAGTAGGATTCAGATGAATAGGGTATTCAAAAGTTCTAACAAGAGGATTGTCAGCATCATGACCAACAATTTCCCTATCACGTTCTCCTTGTTCTGCCATAGGTGCTTCCTCAGTTTTGACTTGTTCAACTGGTTCAGATGGATCAGCCCTATGGGTATGTCTAGAAGCAAGTGCCTCTAAGAGTTCTTCTTGCAAAGATCCTAAAATTTTAGTTGATGAAGAAGATGATTCTCATTTAAGTCTTTCAAGAAGTTCATACATAGGAAGATCTTCACCTGATCATGAAGAACGCCTTGGTGGAAAAGATCCAGTTCTGATAAACCTTCCTCTTTCGTCTCTTGGCCTATGCATTCATGCTCATCCACTAAATGAACTAGAATTCAGTTTTCAAGAACTGTTACCTGTAATAGGATAGTTCCTAGACTACTATGCTTCTCCTAACAACACCTAAAGTATCCCCAAAAATGGTGCCAAAAATGATGAGTGTCATCAATTATTCATCATTTAGTCATTATACTTGTCAATCCAGGGTGGTGTCCAATGGTTGTATACGATAGGAAAGGTAAGTAGTTTAAGGATCAGTTCATTCAGGAGATGGCTTTTATTGGTGAAACAGTTAGCGTTTGGGGGTTTGATGTCACCTCTAAATCCTATAAACTAAAATTGACTCCTATTTACCCTTACAAAAATGAAATTGTAGGAATTGAAACTTTGCAAGAAAAGAAAACTATCTAAATTTGCAGAATGATAGAAATGAAG
Organism: Wollemia nobilis; assembly: GCA_028583015.1. Classification (NCBI taxonomy): domain Eukaryota; kingdom Viridiplantae; phylum Streptophyta; class Pinopsida; order Araucariales; family Araucariaceae; genus Wollemia; species Wollemia nobilis. Next base: position 14,710,863 of record JAQPPZ010000135.1, read on the forward strand.
TGTTGCAGAACTAGAAATAATAGAAAATAAACTTTGCAGAATTGAAATGCACACTTTGCATAAAGTAAACCTAATTACAATAACATAATTCAAAGGACAGGAATTAAAATGTTGCAAAACTGAAACAATAGGGAGTTCACTGATACAAACTAGAAATGCCAAAATCTGAAAACAATTGTTGAAAATAGGGAATATCAGAAATGTTGTAGGATGCAAGAATCTATGCTAAGTGGTCATATGACATGCACACACTTCTATAATAATTACAAATTATCACATGCAATCTAAAATAGCATAGCTAAAAATGTGAAATAGAAACTATCAGGTTCCTGCTAATTTGTTACAGCAAGAAATGAGCAGAAAACCTATCAAAGTTGTTCCTTCTCCTAGGCCTGGAAGTGGCCCTTGCTCCCTGAACCAGAAGAAGGTGGAAATAACTATTCTAAACTATCTAAATCTCACACACATTCACTCAGAATGCCAACAGAATGGAAAAATTGCACCTTTATTGATTCTGTAGTAGCATTACAGTAGTGCAGGAAAATGCCTGCAAAATACTATTCTGCTACAATAAAACAACTTATCTATTCTGGAATTCTTCTACACCTATATCCTATATGCTCAACCGAATGGGAGCTAGGTTATTTATATTATTCTATTACAATGTTGATATGAGTTGTTGTTTTTTAGGAATGCCATTAACTATTTCAGAACTATTTTCCTAATATGCAGGAATCAGTTCTGCTATAGTTTATCCATTTGCTTTGTTGGCCTACAACCGTTGGGAGAAAGGAGGTGGAAGGAGTAAAACAACCCCTTAGACAGCTGAAACCATCCTTATCTCACCATTTTCCATTGTCTTGACCATTCTATGGCTGATTTTGACCAGAACTATTCTTGCTCCGCTCATTCCGGAGCTGCTCTAGAATATCAGGCAGTATAACAGTTCATGTGCTAATCCATGCATCCGATGCATAGGAAAGTGGTTTTTACTGTGTGAAAATTCTCCTACCATCCTCAGAAGACCTATTCCACCATTGGCACGTGCTGGAGCTGACCAATTCCAAGCCATGTTGTGTATGCACAGTTGGCTAGAATTTATATGGTCAATATTTTGTTTCTGCATAGTCAGCTTAATTTGAACAGGTTTTGGCACCCTTTTTAGCATTTGAATTTGTTAAAAAGGTAATGAAAGCAAATGGAGTGATTTCATAATGAATACATATCAACACCTATTATTACAACTTCAAATAAATCCTAATTTGCTAGATAATTCAGCTAAAACAGGTCAAAAATATAGAAAAATAGTCAAAATTGAATATATGCTCTTCAACATTTAAAACATGTAAATACTAATACATAATGCATTCTATCACCATAATCAGCATCAAAACATAACATAAGGTGTTTCAAAGAGTTTATAAGTTATCAAAAATAGTCCATGGATGAGGCAATTCCCAACCTCATCACCTTACGAGTTCAAGGGGAAGCAATACCTTTAATCCCTTCACTACATGAATAATTTTTTTTAATAAACCTGCATACAAGCATATCGTTTATGGTTTTAATTATTACACCTATATACAAGCATATTGAGCAAGGATTTTGGATCGATAGTTCAACATCTTTTTATGGAGAATTTCACTAGTTAATAATGGATAGAATTTCCATTGGTGGTTGTTGTTGGTTGCTGGATTCCTTCAAACCACAATCCGCTCACTCTTAGCATACCCTAACATGTTTGGGTTGGGGTGGTAGCAGGTAGGTAGATTCATTTTTTTTTTTTTGCAAGAGATTACATGAAAGAAATAAAAAAAATCATTTTTTTACTTAATCAGTCGTAGCCTTTACGTGTGCTTTTGTAGCTATTTTTTTACAAAAATTGGCAAAGAATCATCGAATTAACAATTCATTGTGATCATGCTCTAAGGCAGGAAGCGATGAACTAGGGTTTCTGAAGCTAAGGAAAATCTAGGGCATCGATTGGGTTTCCAAAGAGATTTTTGGTTACTATGGATTTGAAGGCAAGATTGCTGCTCCAGGAGGGTCCAATGGGGACTTCTCCGGATCCTCTCCTAGGGAGGAATAGCTCTTATGAAAATATGCTAAAAGATAAATCTCCATCCAAGATGGACGAAGCTCAAAGATTTGCCTTTAAAATGCTCTTTACGGCTGTAGGAAACAGATCAATAGCACATCGATTCAATGGATGCCTGCCACATTCTGATTCACGGCCCAAGATTGTCATTGAGACAAGGATGGTCGAAGAAATAGTCTTATACAGAGCCAATCATGATTTGATCTGCAAATTCATGGGTATTCACCCTACCCTAAATTTTTTGCACTCTTGGGTCCGACAAAACTGGGAGCCTCATGGTGAGTACTCTTTGTGGTTTATTAGCAATGGGTATTTTATTGTTAGTTTTTCTTCTCTAGCCGATAGAAATAGGGCTTTCAAATCAGAGAAGAGGAATTATGGTTCGACAGGTTTATTTGTTCAACCCTGGAGAGTGGTTTCGATCCCCAAATTGAACCCACTATTTTCCCAGTCTGGATCCGTCTGTATGCACTTCCAATGGAGTTTTGGAGTGAGCAGGTTTTGGAGATGATCAATAATTCCCTTGGAAGACATTTGGGTGTCTCCAAAGACACAATAGAAGGGAACACAATTTTTTATGCAATAATATGTGTGGAAATGGATCTTAGCTAGCCTCTCCCGATAGAGGTGGAACTTGAACTTGTAGTACTATCATGGATTCAATAGCTGGATTATGAGGCTCTACCCTTTAGATGCAGAGTTTGCCAAAAAAATGAACATTTGGCCCTATTTTGCCCAAATAATATGACCACAAAAATGGAGGCTCCTCTAGGAATTTTGAATCTTCCTAAGGAGGGTAAGGCAACAATAAACAAAGAACAAGCCAATACCTCCTAGGGCAATGAAGCTCAAAGAGATGGTTTTGAATAGCCTAAAAGAAGGAGAAGGCAAAAGAAAAAATATGGCAAGGAGCAAACCCACCTCAAACCCGCCAATAGGTATGAAATATTTAAGACACTAGTGGACCAAGAGGAACAATTCATGGAAGGCATGGATGGTAATAGTGAAAATAATAACATTCACATTCAAGCTCCTCTTTCTTCTCCCCCCGTCATAGAGCAGGTAATTGACCATAGTGGGTTACCGCAGTCTGAGAGTGTTGGGGCATTGATAGTTCATAACCAAGAGTAGCCAATGATCAAGGATGTCAGCATGGGAATAGCAAAAAAGAACAGAGAAAGGTCAAATTTAGGGATAACTCAGGTGGAAAAGAGATCAAAGAATGGCAACTCTTAAGGAGTGGGTAGAAAATCAAATAAGGAATTAATAGCAGCTCAAGGAGACAAACTGATCATTGGAGGATCGGTGAGGCCAATAGATTCTTATTGCTCTCAAGGTAACTAATGATTATACAGTCATGGAATGTTAGGGGTTTAAACAGTATAACCCATCAATCTGTTGTTCGAATACTCTTAGAAAATTGTAAAACAAACTTTTTGCTTATTCAAGAGACAAAAATGTTGTTAGATCTTATGTGTAAAATAGTTAACAGAATTTGGAGGGGTGCTGGTCATATGGATGTGGCTGCCCAAGGGGCCTCAGGGGGGATTGTTACTCTTTGGAACTCTCTTGATTGGACTGCAATAGAACATCTAGCCTAGAGGGGTGTTCTCACATCACATTTTAGGAATAATGTCATAACTGAACATGTTTTAATCACAAATTTTTATGGGGCTAAAAACCTTGATGGTCAACGGCTCCAATGGAAAGTTGTGCATAACATGAGAATCTCAAGGGAATATTTAGACTGGATTATTTTTGGGGACTTTAATGCTAAATTATCCTCTAGAGATCAGGAAGGGGGAACCCCAATTTTGGACCCAGGGGATCGACTTATGATTGCTCAAGTCCAGGCTTTACACTTAGTGGATATCAAAGGCCCTGGTACCAACTATACTTGGACTAATAAGAGGAGGGATCCACATAGCAGGAAGGTAAAGTTAGACCATTTTTTGGTTTCAGAGGAGGCATTTGTAAAATGGAATACAAAATTTTAGATTTTGGAGGGTCCTATTTCAGATCACTTTCCCATTTTGTTGGAAGGAGGGACTAAGACAAGGCAGCATCACAAACCATTTAAATTTGAGAATTTTTGGTTACAAAAAGAGAACTTCGAAATAAAATTCCTCAGTGGTGGAAAGAGGGCCACCCATCCTATGGGATAGCAATATTTATATTCCACAAACAACTTCATCATGTCAAAGCTCAACTAAAACTTTGGAGGCGAGCTAACAAAATAGACTTCCAGGTCCAAAAAGCTCCTTTTGTGGCCAGATGGGATGAGGTCCAAAGACAATTTAGGGAAGGAACAATTACTGAGCAGCTCAAAGCCGAGGATGATGCCTTGCATAAAGTGGTTGAGGACATTGACAACCAAGAGGAGACCTTCTGGAAATAGAGAGCAAGAACCACTTGGTTATTAGAAGGTGATAGAAATACCAAATTTTTCCATCGGACTGCATGTGCTAGGAGACAGATGAATAACATGGAAGCCCTTCAAGATGAGAATGGACACTCCTTTGATACTCTTCCAGGTATGTAATCCCATGCAATGGATTATTTTTCTAAACTTTTTAAGGAAAGTATGGTGCAAGATGAAGAGGCTCAAAACAAAGTTCTTGATGTCATACCTTCTGTTATCTCTGAAGAAGAAAATTAGTCCCTTCTCAAACCCATCAAAATAGAGGAACTGAAAGATGTGGTCTTTGGAATGAGCATCAAAAAAACTCCAGGTCCAGATGGCTTTCCAATTGAGTTTTTTTAGGCCTTTTGGGATAACTTGGAGGAGGATGTAATGGCTGTTATAGAGGAGTCCAGAGGTAATAAAAGAATGCTTAAAGCATTAAATCATACTTTCATCACCTTAATTCCAAAAGGGGAGAAGGGGGTTCATATTTTAGATTATAGACCTATTTCCTTATGCAATGTGATATATAAAATAATCACAAAGGTAATGGTTGAGCGAATAAAACCTCTTTTACATAACATTATCTGCTCAGAGCAAGGGGGTTTTGTTGAGGGTACACAGATCCTGTATGGGGTGGTTCTAGCTCAGGAGGCAATCCATTCAATGCAAACTTTTGGTAATAAAGGAATGTTCATAAAATTAGATATGTCAAAGGCCTATGATAGGGTGGAGTGGAGCTTCTTAGTAAAGATAATGGCAGCCTTTGGTTTCTCTCAGGATTGGATAGAATGGGTCATGAGTTGTGTCTCTTCTCCGACACACTCAATGTTAATCAAGGGTCTTCCCTCACAACCATTTGGAGCCACCCGTGGCCTTTTTCAAGGGGATCCCTACTCTCCCTATTTGTTTCTCATATTGGCTGAAGGACTAGGTAGACTTTTCTTGAGAAGAAGATAGCAAGGTTTGCTAACAGGTATCAAGGTGGGTGAGGAAGTTTTGACTCACCTATAGTTTGTGGATGATAATGGATTTGTGGGAGTTGCCAGCTTCAGGGAAGCAAGAATGATCAGAGATACTCTTAGTGTCTACCTTAGGGCTTCAAACCAAGTCATCAATGATAAAAAATCCAAAGTGGTCTTTTTCAATCTTGATCAGAGACTTCAGGGTAGAATCTTAGAGATCTTGGGATTCACAAGGACTTCTCTCCTAGTGGTTTACTTGGGGGTCCCTTTGCACTTCAAAAAACTAAAAATAGAGATCTGGAGGAATCTTTTGGATTGTATCAAGGATAGAATCAATCATTGGTCTCATAAATGGTTAAGCTATGGGGGTAGATTAACTTTTCTATAGTCAGTCATTCAAACCATGCCAATTTATAAATTCTCTATCTTGGCTGCCCCACATACTATATGGAAAGAGTTGGACAAGATGGCCAAAAAAAATTTATGGGAAGGAGCAAAAGGCGAGAGGAAATGGGCCTTAGTTGGTTGGGACAAAGTGACCCAACCCAAGGTAAAAGGAGGTTTGGGTTTGAGAAGATCTAATATAAATAATAAAGCTTTGGGTGGAAATATTTACTGGAGGTGGATTTCCCAGCCAACTTCCTTATTCAATAGAATCATAACCAGTAAATATTTGGGACATGTTAACCCAAATGAGGTGGGTCATTTCCCTTTGGAAGGTACTGGATCCTTAGTGTGGAAGGCTCTCAAGTTAGGATCTCAGGTTGTAAAAGATCGATTATTTTGGAAAGTGGGGAGAGGGGAGAAGGCACATTTTTGGTCAGATTCTTGGGATCAATACCCACCTATCATTGTCAAATTTCTTGAATTACAACCTTTAAAAGTAACCATTGAAACCAAGGGATGGATTCAAATTGAAATTTATTTCACCACTAGTCATCTGGGGGATTACAAGTTTAAGCAGTTTAAGAAGTTGGATGAGTGGCCAATTTCAATCCCTCCGGGTTTGGCACCCATCATGACTAAAATCTTGACAAAAATATTCCTCACAAGTAGAGACGAGGAGGATGAATTAGCTTGGGGCTATGGGAGCCTTGGTGTCTACATGGTGAAGGACGAATATGACAAGATCCTTCTAGAGCCTCCCCTGCATACTTTTCAGGTTGAGGATTGGAGAAAGATTTGGCATTCCAAAGGGTGGTTGAAAGTTAACTTTTTTGCCTGGCATTTCATGCACAATGGAATTCTCACTTTTGATAATCTCAGATGTAAAGGAATCATCAGCCCTTCCCAATGTGTATTATGCTACAAAAGCGAGGAAACAACTGACCACTTGATGTTTGAGTGCTCTTTCATGCGCCAGATCTGGAAGAGATGGTTTTCATGTTTTAAAATTCAAGCTAATAGTGACTTGAACCGAATTAATATCTGGGAAATATGGAAGAGGGGTAGATTTAAATCTAAATCTCTTCATCTTGGTTGGGATCTTGGATTAAACTTCATTTTGTGGCAAGTGTGGTTGGAGAGAAATGCTAGAATATTTAGAGAAACTTTTTCTTCGTTAGATGGAGTTTGGCAGGTATTTGAAGCAAAGTCACTAAAACTGTGGCTGTCTATGCTAAAGAGGAAACTTAGGTGGCTGTCGAGGCAATGGAATAAGGACTTGAAATGCAAGAGGAACAGATTAGAGCTAGTTGGAAACCACCCCCAACAGGTTGGATTAAAATTAATACTGATGGAGCTGCAAAAGGCAACCCGGGTAGAGCTAGAATTGGAGTGGTTTGTCATAATCATGTTGGAGCAGTGCTCTATTTGGAACTGCACGGCTTGGGAAGAGCTACAAACAATGAAGCAGAAGCCATAGCTATCAAATCTGCTTCTATTTGGGCAATTAAATAGGGCCATAGAAGGATAATACTCGAATCAGATTCTCAAATAATGGTCGGAGCTCTAGATTGCATGAGGAACTTTGCCTTGAAAGCTTAGAGGTTGAGGATTCTTGTCAATCAAATTAAGGAACTATGGAGGCAATTAGATGATGTGGTTCCAGTCTACGTGAGTAGAGATTTAAACAAAGCGATCGACTTCTTGGCTAAGATTGGTGCTGAGAAGGAGGTTGGGGTTCAGTTGCACAGTGACATGGCTACTAAGGATGAGGTGATTAGGCAGGGTCTTGAAAGGTCCATGAGTTAATGATCAAGGAAAAAGCAAAGGGTGGAATGGTGTCATGATTTTATGACATGCTGCTACGTCACAGCCAAGGGAGGAAAGTTGTTGCAATATCATGACATTTTGTTTCATCGCAGCCAAGGGAGGATAGTTTTCATGATATCATGACATTTTGTTTGGTCATGGTCACTGGAGGAAAGGTGTCACGACATCGCGAAATTTTGTTTTGTCACGGCCAAGGGAGGATAGCTATCGCGATATCATGACATGTTGCTTGGTCGTAGCCATGGGATGAAAGGTGTCATGATATCGCGACATGGTGCTTGGTCATGGCCAAGGGAGGAAGGGCTTCGCGATATCATGACATGTTGCTTGGTCGCGGCCAAGGAAGGAAAGGCATCATGATATTGTGACATGTTGCTTGGTCACGGCCAAGGGAGGAAAGATGTCATGATTTCGTGACATGTTGCTTGGTCACGGTCAATGGAGGAAAGATGTCGTGATATCACAACATGTTGCTTGGTCACGGCGAAAAGAGAGAAAGTGTCACGATATCGTGACATGTTGCTTGGTCACAGCCAAGAAATAAAAAGTGTCGTGATATCACGACATGTTGCTTTGTCGTGGCCGAAAGAGAAAAAGTGTCACGATATCATGACATGTTGCTTTGTCATGGTAGAGAAAGAAAAAGTGTCACGATATCACGACATGTTGCTTCGTCCCGGCCAAGAAAGAAAAAGTGTCACGATATCGCGACATGTTGCTTCATCGTGGCCGAGAAAGAAAAAGTGTCACGATATCACAACATGTTGCTTCGTCATGGCCGAAAGAGAAAAAGTGTCATGATATCGTGACATGTTTCTTTGTTGTTGCAGAGAAAGAAAAAGTGTCGTGATATCACGACATGTTGCTTCGTCGCGACCGAGAAAGAAAAAGTGTCATGATATCACGACATGTTGCTTTATCGCGATCGAGAAAGAAAAAGTGTCATGATATCACGACATGTTGCTTCATCACGGCAAAAGGAGGAAAACGTGTCATGATTTTGTGACATGTTGCAACGCTGCTACCCAAGGAGAAAAAGTGTCATGATATCGCGACATGTTGCTTTGCCGCGGCCAAAGGAGGAAAAAGTGTTGTGATATCGCGACATGTTGCAATGTCATGGACAGAAGAGGAAAAAGTGTCGCAATATCATGACATGTTGCATTGTCGCACCCAAAGGAAAAAAGTGTCATGATATCATGACATGTTGCATTTTCATGGCCAAATGAGAAGAGGGCAAGAGTATCGCAATTTCACAACAAGTTGCATCTACAGACCAATCTAACCCCCCTGTTTGCTAGTTAATGGTTTAGGAGATTTGGCCCCATTGCAAATCTTCCTTCCTTTTGTAATATGGTGTTATCTTTGATTTCGGATGGGAAATTTCCCTTCCCAATTTGTAATTGATCTTTGTTTAATAAAAGTTTTTTCAAATTTTTCAAAAAAAAACAATTCGCTGTGATCTAACTCGATGATTGACTCAAGAAAAATTATGATTTTAATGATTTTTTCTACTATGGTTTAAACCATCAAAGAATACTATCATTTTTTTAATGATATGTGACTATATTGAAGTTCCCCCAACCATAGTTGAGAAAATTAGAATCGGATCGAAATCATCTTGGGAAAAAATTGGATCAAATCAGGAATCGAAAAAAATTGGCAAAAGAATCGACAAAAAAATCCAAAGAAAAAGCAAATTGTTTTTTGAATTTTCTTTTTTTCATGCATATCACAATGAATTAACACTATGCAAATCAAATATTAATACTGTAAGTGATACAAGCTCAAACTACACATGAAAATGGCAAGTGCTACAAGTTTAAAGCCAAAGTATTAAAGTTTTAAACTACTACACATGAAAGAGACAAAACACATCTTGTATTGCTTAATACTTATAAGTTATAATATATAAATTTATAACAATACAAAATTACAAATTACAAAATATCAAAATATGTCATGATTCAACTGTCAATCAATGTATTTGAATTCTTTTTCCCTTTACCCTACTATAAGCTCTAGTCTCTCTTTGACTTTGGTACATTATTTGTGAGGATTGTGCCTCTTCTTGTGCCTTTGTTGCCATCTCCTCAGCTAGGTTTTCTAAGTTTTCAATTTCATCCTTGCTAAATATAATATCTCATTGTTGCTCCTCCTCTTATGTGATCCAATCATTAGATGGATCAATCTCATCTAAGTCAAAGGCCTTAGTACTTTTTCCTATATTTTTCCTATGGTGGAGGTGAAGGTTGTAGTGAACAAACACAAGATCATTCAATTTTTCTTGTGTAAGCCTATTGCACTTCTTGGAGTGTATGTGCTCAAACATACTTTAATAGCGCTCACAAATTGAAGCACTACATGGTTGAGATAAAAAATATAATGGTGAAGCACTGTAGATGAGGCGTATATGCACCAAATTCCTCCCAACATAAATTAGGAAACAACCAAGAAGAAGGAAACTTAATAATTCACATGTAAAATCCTAAATTGAGATTATTTTTTAAAACAAATTCAAAAGACATCTGAAAAAATAAATAGTAATTCGGTGAGGGTTACCTGACCTCATAGTTGACCTTGACCAAATGCACATTGGCAATAGGAAAATGATGCCCTCATATTTCCTATAAGAATGCATCTCAATATGTATCTTAGCATTTATTTCTTCATCAAGGTACATGTGATCAACACATAATCAAAGGCCCGTCATCACCTCATAGTCAGCATGGAACATTTTGGAGTAAAAAAATTTAAGGTTGACGTAGTATCCTACTGAATGAAGAGGGCTATGGATCTTGGATTTCCATCACCTATCAATAATATCCCAAATGGGACCATATTTGGAATGGACATGTCTATAAAATGAAGCAATTGTCTCTTTTGTCCTATCCATAGCCTCATATATATGTCATTGGTGATTAATCTCCATAAGAAGGATAAAGAACCTTCATCAAAGGCTCTGTCACCTAAGAAAAAGAAAAAAATATTTAACTAAAATTTATAAAATTTTTTGTAAAAAGAAAATATTTTAAAATTTAAATTAAAAAATTAAAAACTTAATCTTGTACCTTGATGGTCTCATTCATGATTTTCCAAAAGGGCTCCTCAAACACATATTCATATACCTTGTCCCCCTCATTGGAGAATTGGTATCTAGCAACTTGCTCAAAATTCCACTCCTTGCTCACAAACATTTGCTTCAGTGACCCTCTTGCATTATAAATGCTTTGCAATGTCATGAAGTTTATTGCAAAGTGTGTAACTCCAGGTTGCACTATCTCTCTCCCATCGGTAAATTGCCTCATGAGGTTGAGGACCCAATAATGGTTGTAGATAAATCTTGTAATTATCATAGACTTTTGTACAACCTCAAACACCGAAGGTAATTTTCCAATGTCTTCAAAGAGCAAATCAAGACAATGGGAAGACTTTTGTACAACTTCGGACACCCAAGGTAATTTCCCAATGTAAATCAAGACAATAGGCTGCACATGGGGACCAAAAAATGGTGGGAAATCTCTCCTCCAATAGCTTACCAGCTACTACATATGTTGTTACATTGTTCGTGATGAGTTTGACAACATTCTCCACCCCAAAATTGATCACAACTTCCTCCAACAACCTTGTGATCATTTCAGCACTCTTAACTTGCGTCGATGCATCCACTGACTTGAGGAATACCACTCCTCCTGCTGAAGAAACCAAAAAATTTATTAATATTCTTCCCCTGCCATTGGTCCACCCATTAAATATGATAGTGCAACCATTGGTGCTCCACACCTTGCGCTGCTCTGGCAATTTTGGGTACCTTGGGTACATTGCCCTTGCTCAAGTGTTGATGTTGTCATTGATGTCAAAGAGCGGAAGGGTTTTTGTGAAAACCAAGGCAGACTAAATTATAGGTTTTGTTTAAATCCATGGTCGATCAGTTTTGAAATGGGTTTTTCTTAAAACCCAAGTTAGCTCTTCGTTTTGTTGAAAAAGGTGCTCCGATGATGAAGATATTTAATTTTAAATATCTAGTTTAAATTTTATTTATTTATTTAAAATTTAAATTAATATTTTAAAATTAAATTAAAGTTGTTCACCGGCTTGTTTTCAAAGCCGACGTTGCTAGGGTTTTGCAACGGATCAATTAGGGTTTCCTATTGACAAAGCAAGGTTAAGCAACAGAAAAATTCTAGGGTTTCATGTTGACCTAATTAGGGTTGCAGCCGACGTGTTTGAGAATGTTTTGATGGGATATTATCTTCTATAAAAAGCGGGACTGTTGCAAGGTTGAAGTGTGGGCGTGATGCGATATATGCGAATGAAGTTCGTGTGCGGCAGAGTGTAAGTCGGTGATAGTTCTTTGGAGTTAAAGAAAAGAGATCGCGGTGATGAGATAGTGAGTGAGTGCGTGATCGGCGATCGAGAACAAAGAGAGCGATATGCAGACGGCGTGTTTAAAATTCGAGGCAAAAATATGCAGATGGTAGAAGTGAGATTTCATGGAAGGTGCAGCAGAGTGAGTGGTGCAAAGAGAAGATAAGAACGCGGTATGCAGAAGTCATGTTTCGAGTGTGAAATGACAGTGTGCTGGCTGTAGAAGTAATATTTCTATGAAGTTGTAGTAGAGAACATGGAGAGATATAGAGGAGTGGTTGAAAAAGTGCGAATCATTTTTCATAGCAGCAGCCGAATGCCGACAAGTAGCAGAACGCAAGAAAAACAGCAGATCATGCAAATTGAGGTGACAGTTTAATTCTGCAATTTTTATTACTATCTCCAAGTTGTAGCTTGGTAAAAGGGGTTGGTGCCTCTTTCCAGTTGAGTTGGAAAAATTGGAGTTGGTGCTCCATTTCATTGTAGCGAGATAAAATTTAGAGGTTGTCCTCTTTCCGGTTAGTCTTTGGTGAATGATTATGTAAAGTTGTAGCTTTGCATTTGGTTGGATTTGGATGGTAGTCCAAGCAGTCTTTTTGAGGAGTAGCCACATCGGTGAACCTCGTTAAAATGTCGTGTTATGTGTGATGCTCTTAGTACTTTTATTATTTATGTTTTAATCTGCTGCAGTTTATTTAAAAGTCTAAATTGCTTTTAAGTTTTTAAAGAACACACTGATTCACCCCCCCTCTCAGTGTCATTGTGATTACAACAATTGGTATCAGAGCAAGGTTCCCAATTTTGGCTAAATCAGTCAGGGTTGATCTTGGATTAGTACACAATGGCTAAGAAGAATAGATCCTCATCCAAAAAGGCATCCCGACCGGTTTTGGTTCCTATGGTTGAGAAAATTGAACCAAAAATGGCAGAAGGAATGAACTACGAAGTTGAAGAAGTTGAGGCTGAAGTTGATTTAGAGGGTGAGCTAGTGTCTGCCCTTACGGAATGGGAATCAGAGAAAAAGAAGAATGAAAAATTGTCAAGGAAACTTAAGGATGCAAACAACATTATTGCCGGTTTAAAAATACGAGTTGAAGAATACAAGAAAATGTACGAAGATCTAGAAATACGAGTATCCATGAAGATAGACCACTGCAGAAAATTGGAAGAAGAAAATGTGAGTCTTCGAATACAGATACAAGAGTCTGGATCGAAAAATCAATTGTCATGTAAAACGTGAAGAAAGCTCGATGAAATTGGACAAAATTCTAAGCGATCAAAGATCCACAGGTATCAAATTTGGTCTCGGATTTTCTGAAGGAGAATCATCAACTGGACCAAAAGCAAGCAATGTTGAAAGTGAAAAGAACAAAGACAAGACTCAGGCAAAAGAAAGATATAATGCCAGACTTGAAATAGTAGCTGACAATGATGGCTTTACTAAGGTCACACATCAAAAGAATAGAAGATCCAAGGCTCCGGCAACAACCTGGCCAAGACCATCTTTCAGGTTTAATAATTATTTCTATGGTTTTTGTTTCAAGTGTAATGTTTATGGGCATAAAATTGTTGACTGCAAATACAACGTAGGTCCAAGAAGTTTCACTAGTAGAAATGTGTTTGCTCCTTTAATGAGTTATGCAGTAGAGTGTTTTAAGTGTCACAACTTTGGTCATATTGCCAGAAATTGTCGTAGTATGTCTGTTTCATATCAACCTCATGAAAGCAGATTTCAACCGTATAGAGAAAAACAAAATAGAATTTATACTAAAGGATATGTGCAAAATTCTAAAAAGGGGAAGTCACAGCTAGAACCCAATACCACAGTTAAAACAGAATGGAAACAAAAAGAACAGTTCAGGAAAGAACAAGATTCTTTAATAGTGCGAGACGACTTTTAGAGCTCGGAATAAACATGTTCCTTGGATTCTTGATAGTGGTTGCTCAAGTCATATGACGGGTGACAAACGAGAAATTCGAAAATCTACAAAAGTATGAGGGTGGTTCTATAAAATTTGGCAACAATGACGGAGCCAAAATAATAGGTAAAGGAACGGTCAAAATTAGTGAAGGAAAGATCAAGTCAGAGGAAGTTTTATATGTGGATGGTTTGAAACATAATCTATTGAGTGTGAGTCAAATGCGTGACAAAGGACATGAAGTAGTTTTCAAGAAGCATGGTTGTGAAGTCGAGAAAAATAAACAGCAGGAAATTAATAGCAACCGGCTCAAGGACGTTTGGAAATCTGTACACACTCTCAGAGTTTTCGGAAGGTATGTGCTTCATGGGACAAGAAGAAGAGAACTGGTTGTGGCATAAGAGGCTTGGACACATAAGTTTTGATAATCTGGTAAGAATTAGCGCTAAACAAGCGGTGAGAGATATTCCAATCATTAAAAAACCTACAAATAGTATGTGTGCTTCATGTCGGAAGGGTAAACGAGACCGAGTTTCGTTTAAAACAAAAGAACATCACACTAACAGGCTTGGTCAAAACAGGTTTAGTCAGAACTGGATTAGTCAGAACATGTGGATTCAAAGAACAGGTATGCCTAAAAGAAACAACACTATTACTTGTTATAAGTGCAACAATAAAAGTCACACTGTCAGACAGTGCGGAGTTGAAATTCTAGGATATAGGAACAGGAACGGTGGCATGATCGGGTCCAAGGATCGGAACAATGACGAGGAACAAGAATATGGACAAAGAGTTCAAGAGAAGTCCTGGCAAGGAAGTTATAGACGTTGATGTTGATCAGTGCCTAATGGGAGTTTTACTCCCACCCTAGAATTAATCACCTCATCAGGAGGTGGGGGAGGGACTAAGCTAAGAGGCTCATTCTTAGTTTCGAGCCCCAAAGGTGGCCCTTTGCCATTTATGACAAAGGAGGAGAAATATGAGTAAGGGGGAGAGCTTCAAGTGAAGAGGAAAGCTTCAAGTCAGGGGGAGCAAAAATTCAAAGAGATTGATTTCATTTTTGGCTCTTGAAGATGTGTTTTTAGTAAAGGGTTGCCATCAATGACAAAGGGGGAGATTGTTGGCAATTTTGGGTACCTTGGGTACATTGCCCTTGCTCAAGTGTTGATGTTGTCATTGATGTCAAAGAGCGGAAGGGTTTTTGTGAAAACCAAGGCGAGACTAAATTATAGGTTTTGTTTAAATCCATGGTCGGCGGTTTTGAAATGGGTTTTTCTTAAAACCCAAGTTAGCTCTTCGTTTTGTTGAAAAAGGTGCTCCGATGATGAAGATATTTAATTTTAAATATCCAGTTTAAATTTTATTTATTTATTTAAAATTTAAATTAATATTTTAAAATTAAATTAAAGTTGTTCACCGAGCTTTTTTTCAAAGCCGACGTTGCTAGGGTTTTGCAACGGATCAATTAGGGTTTCCTGTGGACAAAGCAAGGTTAAGCAACCAAAAAAATCTAGGGTTTCATGTTGACCTAATTAGGGTTGCAGCCGACGTGTTTGAGAATGTTTTGATGGGATATTATCTTCTATAAAAATGCGGGACTGTTGCAAGGTTGAAGTGTGGGCGTGATGCGATATATGCGAATGAAGTTCGTGTGCAGCAGAGTGTAAGTCGGTGATAGTTCTTTGGAGTTAAAGAAAAGAGATCGCAGCGATGAGATAGTGAGTGAGTGCGTAATCGACTGATCGAGAACAAAGAGTGCGATATGCAGACGGCGTGTTTAAAGTCCGAGGCAAAAATACGCAGATGGTAGAAGTGAGATTTCATGGAAGGTGCGAGCGAGTGAGTGGTGCAAAGAGAAGATAAGAACGCGGTATGCAAAAGTCGTGTTTCGAGTGTGAAATGACAGTGTGCTGGCTGTAGAAGTAATATTTCCATGAAGTTGCAGTAGAGAACGCGGAGAGATATAGAGGAGTGGTTGAAAAAGTGTGAATCATTTTTCACAGCAGCAACCGAATGTCAACAAGTAGTAGAACGCAAGAAAAATAGCAGATCATGCAAATTGAGGTGACAGTTTAATTCTGCAATGTTTATTACTATCTCCAAGTTGTAGCTTGGTAAAAGGGGTTGGTGCCTCTTTCCAGTTGGAGCTAGAAAATTTGGAGTTGGTGCTCCATTCTGTTGTAGTAGATAAAATTTAGAGGTTGGGGCCTCTTACCAGTTGGTTCTGGTGAATGATTATGTAAAGTTGTAGCTTTGCATTTGACTAGATTTGGATGGTAGTCCAAGCAGTATTTTTGAGGAGTAGCCACATCGGTGAACCTCGTTAAAATGCCATGTTATGTGTGATGCTCTTAGTACTTTTATTATTTTTGTTTTAATCTGCTGCAGTTTATTTAAAAGTCTAAATTGCTTTTAAGTTTTTAAAGAACACACTGATTCACCCCCCCTCTCAGTGTCATTGTGATTACAACAGTCTTTGCTCCTCAAGAATAATCTTAATTTCAAGCGTGCACTCTTGAAGGATAGGGCCCCTAATTTCATCATAATTTGATGATCTAAATCCTATGTTACAAGCTATGATGGCATCCACCATGCCTCACCAGTATGGATACCTTGCTGCATTGAAGGGAAGGTCAAAAAAATACCAAAAATTACCAATGGCCTTCTTGGTTTCCCTATGCTTGTATTGGTTCCATGAGGATATACCATCAAGTGTGACTTGTGTCCTTGCCCCAAAATTAGACTCATCCATCCCACCCCTTTTCGATGTTGATTTTTGTGCAGTTGATGGACTCAAACCTTCATTCTAAAATCCCCTAAAGACAAAGGGGTCAGTCCCACTAGTTGTTGTATGAGGCTGAGAAGAGGGAGGGTTGATATGGCTTCAAATGTTCTTTTATTTATCTCTTTTTTTTTTTTCTTTTGAAGTGACAATTGCCATGCATTCTCTCTCAACATCAATTGGCACATTTGGACAGACTCTAACATTCTCACCCTGTTTCTTTACCAAATGAAATTTGAAGCGATATACTCCTCCAGGTATAACAGTTTTACAAATTTTGCAAAAAAAAATTCATTTATCTTCTTGTTCTTCTCCATACTTCCATGCTATATCTTTTTTATTTTTTTTCCCAAACCCTGACATTTTCCTATGGCTGCACATAATAACAAATAACAACAAACATTTACATAGAATTACTTTAAAAAAAATAAAAACCTACATCATAGTTTGAACTTTGAAACCTTAAAATAGTAGTGCAATTGCAAATATGAAAATATGGACTTGCATATATATTTTTGGTAGCAAGTAACAATAAAGTTATAAACAATATTTAAAAAAAACTAAACCCTAAACCCTAGTTTGAAACTGTAAACGTTGGCAATTGAAAACATGCACTTACATACAAATTTTAGATAGAAAATATCAAACAAACAATTAACTAAAAAAAAAAAACTAAACCCTAGTTTGAAGTTTGAACTGGCATACTTGTTTCAAGTTTCAACTAAACCCTAGTTAAATAAATAAAAAACTAAACCCTAGAATTACTTTAAAAAAACTAAACCCTAGTTTGAACTGGCATACTTGTTTGATGTTTCAAGTTTTCAACTAAACCCTAGTTAAAAAACAAAACTAAACCCTAACATATTTGTTTCAACTAAAGCCTAGTTAAAAAAATAAACTAAACCCTAGTTTGAACTTGCATACTTGTTTCAACTAAACCCTAGTTTGAACTGGCATACTTGTTTCAACTAAACCCTAGTTTGAACTGGCATACTTGTTTCAACTAAACCCTAGTTAAAAAAAAACTAAACCCTAGTTTGAACTGGCATACTTGTTTCAACTAAACCCTAATTTAAAAAAAAAACTAAACCCTAAACTTGCATACATGTTTCAACTAGCAACAACTAACAACAAAGAATTACTTAAAAAAACCCTAAAATCAGTTTGCTTACCTCAAATGAATCCTTTTGGTGGTTGTTGGTAGTTGTCGGGATCCTTCAAACTCAAAAACAATCTGCTTTTGGTGGTTGTTGGTGACTACCATATTCCTTCAAACTTCAAAAAATCTGGTGTATTGATGTGTTTTAGGGTTTTCCTTAGTGTGGTAGAAGGTAGGCAGACCTTTCTCTCAAGCTTAGAGGAAGAAAATAAGAAAAAAAAAACAATTTTTATCCCGTTTCCTCTATGCATGCCACTGCAAGTGACTTATTCGTCAGAAAATTGTGAATTTTCGAAAAAAAAAATTGAAAAAATCACAATTCTAATTTTATTTTTATTTTTTCAAAACTGCCGATTTCGATGTGATTTTGATCGGTTCTTCGAGGAATCACGATTTTCCAATTTGAATCGTAATTTTTTATTGATTTTCACTACAGATCCCCCAACAATACATAGATCATAATCATTAATCATCATTAAATTTAACATAAACAAATTTAGGTGTTATAAACATATATCATGAAGAGTAACTATATGAGTGAGGCTCAGTAAAACCTATTAAATACATAAAGTTAGTTGTTGTAGCCTAGCGGGAGTTTGTCCTCTAAATCAAATAATATGTCACCATAAGAACCTCTCCAAGGATTAACTGAAGCAATCCAATGAGGGACTATCTCCTCAAATACTACTCTATAAGACTCAAATGACTGATAGAATGAATTGCACTAAGGTAAAGCCTTTCGGTAGGCTTCCAATAAACTGAAAAAAAGAGATACAAAAGATACCAATTTTTTCTATGGATAAAAGCTCCATGATATCTCTTATCCATAACTGCCCTTACAATGTTGATTTATAACCAATGGGAAGATATTGAGAATCTTCAAGAATACAAGACATGACAATCCCAAAGCTTGAAATATTTTATCATATCTTCCAAAGTCACGCAAGTCCTACCAATTAAGGCCCTATGGAATTTTGACCATGTCTATCCAATATTTTTGGTACAAGCACTAGCATAAAGAGAATAAACATGTTTCCCACTAACTTAAAGTTTTCTAAAAAAAGTAGATGATTTGTACAAATGCTAGTTAGTGCTTTCTAATATTTTATAACTAGCAATCACTTGCTCAAGTTTGCATTGTGTTTCCTCATTGTCTTTTGGTACTTGGATGTCTAAGACATCAATTTATCTGGATGATTGTCCTTGTCACCTATGTGAGTGGTGCCTTTCTAGTTGGTGGAACTCCTCATCAATGTACAACCTAGATTGGTTGATGTCAGTAAAGTTGAATCATTATATATAGTGGTAGAGAGATTCTCACCAATATAATCAAGATATTTTTCTTTGAAAAAGTAAAAAATGTGGAATTTCTATACAAGGCTTTTGTGATAGAATGATGTCATCAAGCTTACCATGATCCAACATGTATTGTACCATATGAGCCACTTTAGTGTTCCATATAGCATTCATAACCAACACATTAATCCTTACAGAAAAGTTAAACATAACATCAATTATCAAATAATACTTGAGGGTTATGTCCCTTTTTGTTAGATATATTACATTATTTGACCCCCTTGCAATATTAGTTTGGTAGATTATTTATATTTTATATAATGTATGTGGAAATATGAGAAAGAGTGCAAAGTATCAAGAGAGTATGAAGAGTCACATGATATGTGGTAAGTTGAGAGCTTTGTCTTTATGAGAGGAATATGAAAGGTTGCATCTCTTGGATGAAAGAGGAGAGCAATAGTTAGAGAACTGAAAAGTCATGAAAAATGATATATTGGAGGTAAAGCTCCATGCAATGTAATCAAACTGTATCATTAATGTAATCTTTGTATATTGTATTCATTTGAGTTATATTCTATGAGATATTGTTGTTCATTGTTATGAGAGATTGTTGATATTGTTAGTAGCATTGATTTATTTCATTCTTGATCTTGGAATAAGTTTACTCTGAGTTAATCCATTAGAAAATCTAATAGTGGTATCAGAGCTATGGAGAGTCTAAGTGAAGGTATTGGGACAATCATTGCCATTCGATGAAAAGCCCAATAAAAAAAAAACTTGAGTGTTTTACACATGACAAAAAATTGAAGAAAATAACAGCAAGTTTGGGCAGCTTTAGAATAAAAGGAGCTATGAATTTGAAGTTATTGGACATCAAAAGG
Source organism: Wollemia nobilis (assembly GCA_028583015.1). Classification (NCBI taxonomy): domain Eukaryota; kingdom Viridiplantae; phylum Streptophyta; class Pinopsida; order Araucariales; family Araucariaceae; genus Wollemia; species Wollemia nobilis. The sequence goes on from JAQPPZ010000135.1 coordinate 14,730,949, forward strand.
TGAGCAAAACTAGCTAGGAAGCAAGATAGGAAGGAGGTAGAAAATAAGTTTACAATTTGATATTAAAAGAGGTATTTTGTTAAGGTGTTATAAGTTGATTAATAATAGTTTTTTCAAGTATTACTCCGAGTTAAAAAAAACAAGAAAATAAGATACAAATGTAATAAGAAGCACTCAAAATAATTGCATAGTGCATGTTTTTTTTTTTTTAAAGGAGGTTAAGTGCATGTTCTTGAAGGGACAATAGCATATTTGAACCTGCACAAGTTTCAAAAATAAAATTCAGCAAAGTAAGTGAAAAAGGAGTAAAAGCATTGGAAAAGAAGCCCTTAAGCCAAAAAAAAAGCTATGTTAAAATCGAGTTAGAATATAAAGCAAATCAATAGGAGTGGCAGTCAAAGAGGCCACCGAACATGGAAGGAGGAGCTACCACTTTGAAAGGAAAAAAGCCACCTAAGTTGAGGATGAACCACTTTCAAAGGAGAGGCTGCTGGAAGAGCCACCACATCGGATGGAGAAGCCACCAGCACAAACGTTGGAGGAGCCACCAGCACAAATGTTGGAGAATAGGCAACCAAAGTTGCATTTGATGGACGTTGAAAATTCCAAATGCTAAATGAGGAAGAGCATAATCGAGGAGAGAACATAGAAGGTCAAGCATAGTAGAAGCTGAATGTTAGAGTGAGCTAAGTACATTGGAAGAGAAGAGCAGACATTATTTCCAAGTGTAGTAGAATGTTACCAAATAAGAATATTAATTAAAGGAGTTGGCCAGGGCCTTCAACGCCTTAGGAGGAGACATTCCAGAGAGTCAGAGTAGTGCAGTGCAATCAAAATCATTTAAATGAGTCAAAATAATAGAGCGGGTCCCGAAACTAGCTGTTATAAGCAGCGTGCCATATAGGGAGATATATGTTACCTTGGCGGTAACATTAGTGAAAGAGGATAATGAAGAAGGAGATATGCTTATTTGAGTTTGATAGTGAAAATTCTAGGAGTGTTATCATTGATATTGTATTGGCTCTATTATCGAAGGAAAAAAAATGTATCTCGATGTCTAATAGATGGTAGCCATGTCCAAAGAAAGCATGCAAAATTATTTTTTTCTCAGACAGTATGCAGTGAGAGTAATCAAGGCAGTGCAGCATGAAAATTCAAAATGAAGGAGCCTGATAGCGTGCCAATTAATATAATAAAAGTTGCAGGTATAGGGTTTATAATCTTATTGTTTTTTAAATTTGATTTTTGATCTAGAGTTAAATGAAGGGATAAGGATAAATTAATTAAAGATTATTTTTAAGGTTGAATAAATTTTGTTACTATTTTTTAATTAGGGTAAAAACAGGATTTTGAAATGGCTTGAACCCTTTTACAACACAAAGTCAGCTCATCAACTACATAGCTGCCAAAGGTAAGTAGCCAAAAATCACCTAGACATAAGACAAACAGTATCCATCATGGACCCCAATTAGTTATAGTCCTCCCTGGTGAAATTTTCTAAGTCCTCATGGACCACCCTTGGGGGGATCCATTTCCTATTAACTTCTTTAATGGCACCAAATTTCACCATCCAGTCTACTGGTTTGTTGCCTTCTCTAAATACATGAACAAAGTCAACTTCTTCAAAATTCTTTACAATCACTCTAATATCTTGCACAATGTAATCAATTTACCAATTAACTTCTCCCTCATTTTTCAAAATATTGATAATATTCAAGGAGTCTCCTTAAAAGATAAATTTTTCAGCACCTAGATCCTTAGATAGATTTATACCCAAATATAAAGTATTAACTTCAGCTTTATGACTAGTAGTAATTCCCAAAAACTTGTAGGCTGCTCCCACCTGATGCGTAGTCGTTATACCATCATTAATTCTCAATGAATCTGTCAATCCAGGGCAGTGTACAAGGCTATCTGCGGGAGAAGAAGTGAAACAGCTATAACTTAGGTCAATCTAGGGCAACAAGTCTTTATTGGTGGAACCGGTTTTGTGGGGGTTTTGGAACATTCCTATCTCTAAATTGCATGAATTAAATCTTAATCTAAGTTGCAGAATTGGAAACTAATCACTAACTGCAGAAATGAAGTCCTAATTACAATTGCAGAATGAGACCTAATTATATTGCGGAATTAACGGTTGCGAGAATTGAAAGTCGATCCTAATTGCGGAAAGGAAATCTAATTACTTTTGCGGTAATGAAAGTCTAGATCTAATGTGGAAATAAAAACTATCAAAATTATGTAACGAGAAGGTTGTCAATCTTACGTTCGGATTTTGACTGACAAAACATAAAAATGCAGGAAATTGCTTGAAAAAATAGTAAATTACGGAAATAACGACTCTGAAAATAAAGTGGAAACTTTTCTGAAAGTAAGATTGCAACTAAAAGCTTTAAGCACAAGATTAAACTTAGCATAAATAAACTAATACTGCAATTATTGTCAACTATTTACAAGCAATTTGACATAACAAGTTCTAGGACTCATTCTGCTGTAGCAAAATCAGAATAAAAACCTGCTTTGTTAGTCCTCCTCCTAGGTCTGGAAGTGGCCAGCCTCTTTGTCCAGAAGAAGGTGTAAGTCTCTCTCTCTTTCTAAATCTTAATCACACTCATTTACAAGTAATTTGAAATAGAAGCTGGTGCACTTTATTGATCAAAAGACATGATTACAAGAATTTCTTTGAAAAAGCTATTACGAGGCTATGTCAGTCAATTTCTAGTTATACTCTGTATTTTTTGCTAGCTTCCTTACTCTATTTTCTATCTATCTGCTATTACTACTAGGCTCAACCTGAACGGGAGCAATATTTATAGCTATCCTATGATCTGATTACAAACAAAGAATATCTCAAAAGATCTAATCCTACAATGCTGCAACAAATTCTGGTTTTATCCTAGAAGAGGACTAAAACCTGATCTTTCCCTTAATGATGGCTTTGGTCGGCAATGACGGCAAAGACAGATGGAAGATATTTCTCTTTACTTTTTCCAACCTTTATTTCCCTTTTCCCGGCTTCAAAAATCGGTCAAAAGGTCAAAAACACATTATGTTCTTCATTCCGAAGATAAGTGGCTTCATTCGAAGACGGTGCGGTTTTCATTCCGAAGATCGCTCATTCCGAAGATCTTGCATTCTCATTCCGAAGATCGCTCATTCTGAAGATATTGCATGCTTCATTTCGAAGATCCGCTCATTTCGAAGACGCTGCATTCTTCATTCCGAAGATCTGTTCATTTCGAAGATCTTGTGTTTCTTCATTTCGAAGATATCTGTTCATTAGAAGATACTTGGAATGAACAAATGTATGCTTTTCCATTGATTTCTTCTGCATCTCTCAGGTGGGTTATCTCCTAAGATCAAATTCTAATGGTCTTCATCCCTTTTCTCATGTGAATTCCATGCCTTGCTATTTATGGACAGCTGGCTGGAATTTACATGGGAAAGACCGATTTTTGCTGCACAGCAACAGTTTGCTTACACTGTTGCCAGATTTAGGTGAAGTAAATGCTTGAAACAAATCAAAATATGATTAGTGAAATGCTGCTATTATTCTAAGCATATCCCATTGTAGCAAATCATAGCAAAAAGAACACAAAACTATGCAAAAAGTTGTAAAATCAGCATATAATATTTCAAATACATTGATCATGCAAAATGGTTAATATACAGCATATTAAATCAACTTAACTAACATATCGGATAAAACATAAGAGTTTATAGGCATTTTTAGTGTACAAAACATGTTATGATTGAGGCATTTCCAGGCCTCATCATTTTCCCCCAACTTATATTAATGCATGCCCTCATGCATTATGTTGGGCTATGGAATCACATATGTCCATGTTTAGATTCCATGACCTGTAGAATAACTTCTTGCCTATGTAATATCCTCTGTTTTCCTGAATGTTTCTGAGCCAATCTTCAAATTGTTCATCAGGTTGGGCATCTTCTTCAAAGTAAAATGGAACTAGAGTAATGATGGTTGGAGGCATGAACCTGAGACCTATCCAGTTATGTTGCATGATCTGGATCAGTTGGACTACACCTTCTGCTCTTATTACGGACCACTCTAGATTGATGGGGGAGATAGGTTCTCTTTTCCTCAAAGACATGGAAAGTTCATTCCATTTGTCTCTGCATCTCGACAATCTTTGGGAAGAAATTGTGATCACAGAAATTGTTAAATCTGGTTACCACCAGTCCCTCAAATTGTTCAAGTACATTCTCTTAATATCATCCCTGTTCATCATTGAGAAGTCTTGCTGAGTGATATTTAGGTGATTTGGCTGGATTGCTCTGACTAACAACTCAGCCCTTGTTTCAATCACTTTATTCTGCCTTTTCTCATGATCCCAATAAAGCTGATTTTGCACAGTAGACATGAATGCTCTCAACTGAACATCTCCAATGTAGATTTGAGGATGAGAGTCAACTTCCTCTGGAATGAAGAAACTATGCAAAAATAGTTCACACAAAAGATTTTTCTGCTCAAAAGGACTGTCAAAATATGCCTCTAGAAAATCTTCAATAGTGTCCAATTTGTATGGAAGGTTTGAAGTAATCCTCATGACCTGCCATCTAAGGTATTTTTCCTTCAAAATAAGGCTGTAAAATCTGGCTGGCCGTCTAAATTGGACTAAAAACTCAGCAATTTGGCACAAGTCAGATACCTTTTCTTTCAATGCCTGAATTTATGTGTCCTTGGCTTCTAGCTGTTTTGCTTCCAGTTTGAATTTTTTAGTTTTATTGGCAAGCTGTTCATATCTAATCATCCAGCTAGCTATGTCTGCATTGTACTGCTCTAGGGACACAGTATTAGGTGGTCTTACTACAGGGGGGATCCTAGGCAACAGATTTATATGAACTCCTTTTTCTGCCACTTCTACTGGCTGTTCATCTATCAATATCTCTACTTGCACCCCCTTATTTGCTATTTCTATGGGGTTGTCATCAGATAGTATTTCTACTTGTACCCCCTTATCTGTTGTTTCTCTTGGAAGTGTAACAAGTTGAAATGCAGGGACCTCAGTAGGAGTACTTACTTGAGCATTTTCTTGCTGTTGGGACTATTCCTGTGTTGGTGGTTCATTTTCAACATCTTCTGCAATATTTCTCACCATTTCTGAAGCATCTTCAGAACAAGAAGGCACTGCTTCAGAATGAACAGGCAGTTCTTCAGAATGAAGGAGTGCTATTTCAGGATGAACTTCTATGTCTGCCTCAATAGAGTCATCTGCTCTTGATAAACCCAGAAGCAATTGAGCCAAATTATCTTCATCATGGGACATAGCTGGCTGTTTTTCAGATTGTGACAACAACAATTGTTTTAGTTCTGCCACTTCCTTGTTGAAGTTCTGCAATTTTTCTTTCTTGCATCTCAATGATGCTTTCTTTCTCTATGATCCATTTGGTCTGTGTTTTGACAACACTTCTTGCTGCCCTCAGCTGCTCAGTGATGTCTTCCACTTCTATTTCTGCTTGGAAGGTGATGCGAGACAAATCAGTTGCAGTTGGTACATTCAACCAAATTTTCTTCTTCTGCTGCAATAGTTTGTTCTTGTTCAGGAGGCTCTGTGAGACTGTCTATAAGGGCATCTACCATATCTATAGCCTGTTGAACTGTAGCCTCTTCCAAACCAACTTGCTCAGTTTCTGCCTCAGCTATCTCATTCAGGGAATTCTGGAAAGTTATCAGATGTTGGTTGTATTTACTGTGACATCCGGGCTACTTGGTCTATCTTCTTCCTCCATGACCTATTCTGCAGTTTCTTTCAAATGGATTCTTGTAGACCTCCTAGTTCCAGATGCAAATTTCTTCTTTTTGCTCTATTTTCTAGTGACAGCAGGGGTCATGGGGTCAATTTTTGATGCCTCTATTTCCCTTGTTTCACTTCTCTGCTCTGATAAGTCAGTTGCAGCTTCAGCAAACCGAACTTTCTTTTGTTTTTCTGCTCTGCTGCTAGTTCTAGATCCTCTTCTCTTTTGTCTCTTAGCCTGTGAAGTTGATGGTTCAGGAGCAAGGTTTTCTGCTGCTGCTGTGGGGTGTAGTTCTGTAACAGCTTCAGGGGCACCTTCTGCAGCTTCTTCTGCAGCATCCTCTACAACATTTTCTGTAGCAACTTCTGCAATACTTTCTGCAGCAGTTGTTTCCTCTTCTACAGCAACATCAGCAGTATTTGGCTCCTCTTCTTCCTCACTTTCATCCCCAAAAATGACATCATTTAGGTTAGAGTAAAACCTGTCAAAACTCCTAGGGTTTCCTCTAAAATGATGTTGGCAAATTAATTTAATAAGGCCATGATGGCGAAGGCTTCCTTTACCCTCCTGATATCTTTTTGCCATGTTCTTTAACTCTTGATACAAATACAGGGGAAGATTTACCCTAACTTATGGTTGTTGTCTACCATGTCTGAGATGGTTCAAAATTCGTAGATGATGCCCTGACAACAGCACATACTGCCCTTCACAGGTCAAAAACTTAATCACCCAGGTGGCTACTTCATCCCAGGGTTCCTGTAGGTGGCCCTTTTTAACCCTTTGCATGTGTTGTTATGGGTTAAGTATTCAGGTTCTCTATCATTTTCTTCTACAAAGTGATTAACTACATTTGCCAATGTGTTCTTGCCGAGATCTAGTAATTGAAATTCCCTCTAATGGCGGCTCCGTAATCTGACTTAAAATTTTAGGGCTTACCTCAATAGACATGTCGTTGACATGTGCTCGGTTGTTTCTGAACGTATGGGCAAACATGCCAGCTAAATCTTCAGAAGACCCATTGAATTTATCCAGAAATGTCATAAATCCTCCGTCTTCAAAAATCTGCACAACTGCCAGATTTTCTCGGAGGTAATTGGTGTCTGCAGGCTCTGTTCTGATCTTTCGCCCCATTTTTCTCTGTTTAAAAATCGTACACTGCGGCTGCTGTTCTACTGTAGGATTTTTGGCTATTTTTTGTTGCAAATTTGTAGAGTTTTAAGTTAGAACCCTCGTTGCCCTGTTTCTCTTCTTCTTCTTCTTCTTCTTTGGAATGAGCCGTATTCTGTGCACTGTACCTCGCAACACGTCTTCGAAAAGAAGGATGGCACACATATCTACTTCTGCACTGTACACCTGTTCGTTGATAATTGCATGGATGTCCTTGCCGTCAGATCCACCTCATTAGTTTTGCAGATTCTCACGTGCATGTTAATTGACATTAAAAACTGGTGGCATATGGTTGCAGATTCTCCGTATTTCCAATGAGTGCAAAAATAGACCATGTGCTGATTGACACGTGTCCCTTCTTCGCATGCAATTAAGAAAAAATCTTGATTTTGTCGGACCTTATTTTTTGGATGCCACGTGGAAATGCTCTTTCCGAAAATGCAAACAAAATTTCATTCCGAAGATTATGACTTCATTCCGAAGACAAGTCTTCATTCCGAAGACAAATCCTCATTCCGAAGATTATGACCTCATTTCGAAGACAGGTCTTCATTCCGAAGACAAATCCTCTTTGCAAAATTTTCATTCCGAAGATAGATCTTCATTTCGAAGATCAATCCTCATTCCGAAGATTAATCCTCATTCCGAAGATCAAGCTGTATTGTGAAAGTAAATCGTCATTCCGAAGACAGACCCTTATTATCGAAGATAGATCTTCATTAGAAGATAGATCTTCATTCGAAGATGATGCAGCAAGTCGTCATTTTGAAGACAAAGTTTCTTTATGAAGACAAATTGTCATTTCGAAGATAAAGTTTCTTTCTAAAGACAAATTGTCATTTCAAAGATAAAGTTTCTTTCTGAAGACAAAGTGCAACATCCATTTCTTTGTCATTACGAAGACAATCTTATTTACGAAGATAATACGGCGAGCATTGTTTTTGCCATTCTTGTTTCGAAGATTAGGCGAAAATCAATATTATCATTCTTAAAACATGTTTTTAAGTATGCCAACTCTTATGAATACCTTTTATGCTAATGGTTAATTGTCACATACTATATACCAATCATTTTACAATGAAGAAATGTAAGAAATATATACCTGATAAAAACTGTTAATGCCAGTTTTGAAGAATGACTGCTTTTGTTGATATTCTGTTGAGATTTTCTGCAACATTTCAAAACAAGTGCACTAGGTGAATTTGTACAATGATGGTTCAAAAATTTCTCAAGGTTATGCATGCCAGAAAACTGGTTTTCATGCACACCAACTCAGTAGTGCCTTAAGAAAAGGTTTTCACTGCTGAGTTATTCTTTTTTTTTTTCTTGATCCTGACTATGCCCATGAAGGAATTTCATGATTTCCCCTGAAACCATGCCCATGAAGGAATTCATACTCAGAATTTATTCATCTTTTTGTTTTCTATTTTTTCTGATTTTTTTTGTATTTTCTATTTTTTCTTGAAATCCATGATCATGTTGATTGTTTTGAAGTGGAAGAAGGATTCTCTTCCACTGCTTGTGTATCCAAACTATCAAGTTCTTTGCAAGAATTCTTCTTTAGTCGAGAGGTGTATGGTATACCACGAGGCGATGTCCATTCACTACCAACTTTCTTCGTGACCCATCAATGGGGGATAAGCGAGCTGCTCCATTGTTAAATACCTCTTCAATCCGAGTAAGGTCCCAACCATCTAGTTCTCGGTTTTCCAGGGAAGTCTTCATATTGAGAATCGAACAGTAAAGCCCAATCTCCTTGTTGAAGTTTCCTCTGTTGAATGTGACTGTCATGCCACAGCTTCCTCTGCTCCTGAATTACCTCAGTTTGGTGCAGAGCATCCAATCTAAGTTCATCCAATGCATTCAGCTGCAGAATCCTGTCTGTCTATGCCTGCGACAAGTCAATTCCAATTTCCAGTGTTGTGCGCAATGTTAGTAGCTCAAATTCAATAGGTAAGAGAGGCTTTTTACCAAAGACTAGTTCATAAGGTGTGAATCCAGTAGTGGACTTCCAAGTAGTATTGTAGGCCCAAAGCTGCTTCAGGTAGTTTGTCTAGCCAATTTTTCCTATGAAAAGCTACTATTTTTGTCAAGATGCGTTCTAGTTCCCTGTTTGTTACTTCAACTTGGCCATTTGCTTGTGGGTGGTAAGGTGATGATTTCCTATGTTTGATTTCATACAATTCTGTAAATACTTTTATGACTTTGGATGCAAATTGGGGTCCTTGGTCTGTGGTGATAGACCGTGGAGCTCCAAATCTCCGAAAAATACGAGTATACAAGAAATCAGCGACTCTTCTCTTCACGAGCATGTTTGAAATCACGCACCTCTACCCACTTTGTCGGGTAATCAGTGCATACTAGAATATGCACCTTTCCTTGAGAAGGTGGATCAATAGGTCCTACAAAATCAAGCCCCCACCTCTCAAATGGTTCTAAAACCATTTGAGGCTGTAGTGGCATCTCATTTGTATGAGTGGGTTTCCCCATTCTTTGGCATGCATCACAATGCCTGATGTACTTTTTCACATCCTTGTGAAGAGATGGCCAATAATATCCTATCCCCAAGATTTTTCTAACTGTGCTTTTTATAGAATAGTGTCCACCTGAGGGTTCATCATGACAAGCTCTAAGGATATCATACACTTCATCCTTTCGGATGCACCTACGTAACACATGGTCAGGACTGCACTTAAAAAGCATACCCTTAATCCATTCAAAAGAAGAACTCTGTTTGATCAATTGTTTTTTCTGTTTTGAAGTAAAATGTGGAGGAACTTTCCACTGTGACCAAATAATTGGCTATATTTGCAAACCAAGGTGATTGAGCTGATATAGCAAATAGTTTTTCATCGGGAAAAGTGTCATCAACTAATTCCCCTTCATCCGTGATTCTGCAACCTGGACAAGAAATCTGCCACAACATTAGCTTTTCCTGGTTTGTTGATTATGGTGATATCAAATTCTTGCAGACAACGACAACCAACGAATAATTCTTGCACTTACCATAGGTTTATTCATCAAATACTTAATGGCTGTATGATCTGTGTGAATAAATATTTGATAACTTTGTGATATAATGCCTGAATTTGTTGATGGCATAAATCACTGCTAGGAATTCTTTCTCGGTTGTTGTATAATTTTTCTCTGCTCTGTCAAGTTTTTGCTAATGTTGTAGATGGTATAATGTTCACCATTATCAATTTGTCCTAATGCTGCTCCAATTCTTTGTATTGGAGGCATCAGTCTGAATGTGAAATGGTAATGTCCAATTAGGTCCTCTGAGCACGGGTGGAGTTATCAATTTCTCTTTCAGAGCTTCAAATGCTTCCTGACACTTCGTAGTCCAGGAGAATTCAGAATCTTTAGTCAATAAGGCAAACATAGGACTGGCTATTGTACTAAAGTTGGGAATAAACCTGCGGTAAAAACCAATGTGTCCTAGGAAACTTCTGACATTAGTCTGAGTTTTAGGAGGAAGGAGATTCTTGATAATTTCAACTTTCTTTGGATCAACTTGGATCCCTTCAGGAGAGATGTGATGACCAAGAACTATCCCTTCCTTCATCATCATGAAGCATTTATCTGGATTTAAGGATAAGTGGTATGTTTCACAGCGTGTTAAGACTTTATCAAGATTTTCCAATGTAAAATCAAAAGTTTGTCCACATCCTGTGAAATCATCCATGTAAATTTCAACACTTTTGGTGGTCAGATCAGCAAAAATTGCTAGGAATGCTCGTTGAAAAGTTTTTGGGGCATTACACAAACCAAAAGGTAAAACCCTATAGGCAAATGTTCCCCATGGACATGTAAAAGTTGTCTTTTCTTGATCTTCAGGTGCAATCTGAATTTGATTATATCCACTAAATCCATCAAGAAAACAAAAGTATCTTTTTCCAGCAAGAGTATCTAACACTTGATCTATGAAAGGTAATGGAAAATGGTCTTTGTATGTCACCTTATTCAATTCTCTGTAGTCTACACATACTCTCATTTTTCCATTTTTCTTAGGAACTATTACCAATGGAGAAACCCATTGGCTATCAGAAATTGGGTAAATGAATCCTACTTCCAGGAGTTTTTCAATTTCTTCTTTCACAATATCTCTTAAGGCGGGATTCAATCTTCTTTGAAATTGTCTGATCGGCTTGACTTCTTCGAGTATAGATTCTATGGGTACATATATCGGGATGAACTCTGACATATCTTTGTAGTTCCAAGCAAAAGCATGAACATGCTTACGCAAAACAACTATCAATTTTTCTTCCTCTTCCCTAGTAAAGTTGGTTGTAGATATTCAAAAATTTTCCTGGTTGGACTTCTATTTGTTTTGTATTTAGAAGGAGTGAATTCACTCCTTCATACTTGGTGATTAAGGGATTAAGAGGACATTGCTGAGATGGGAGAAACGAAGCAGTTTCTATTTCATTGCTACTTGAGGGAAGCATTTCTTGTATGGAACAGTGAGAAGGAAAAATCAGATGATGGTGCCATCCATGTGATAGTGAAACAGAGTTTCCTTGTGATAGCACTGATGATTCATCTTCAGATTTTTGATTCTCCTCATTACTTATCAAGTGTTGGATATTTGTTGCTTCCCCTTCTAAACCTTGTTCATGCGAGAACATTCATCGGGATTGTTTCATTTTCTAAGTTTTACGTGTCACTTGAGGTCTTCTGTGTGTTCTCTTACTACTAAGGTAGCTAGTGTAGAAATGACCTCTTACGGTTCCTCATCCGAGTCGAGAAAACCATAAGCTGACCTAAAAATTTGCTAGATGGTTTTGCGAGGAGGATATAAAGAAATTTGTTTCAGCTCAATACCATTTGAAATAGTCATATTTCCGGATCTATGATCTATGAAGGCTGTTGCAGTTGCAAGCCAATGTCTTCCCAAAATAATGGGATATCCATGTGCTGAATTTCTTGGTTGTAAAACCAGAAAATCTGTAGGGAATTCCCAAGAAGAAACTTCTATAGGGACATCTTCAATGATTCCTTCGGGTTTTGCAACTGACCTATCAGCCATTTCTAAAACTGTAAATGTGGGGCTGAGATGTTTGAGCTGTAATTGTTCCATTGTATCTTTAGTCATGACATTTATTGCAGCTCCTAGATCCACTAAAACATTTGATATTGGCACTGAATCTATGGTGATTGTGATAAGCTGGGCTTCCTGGATCACTATACTTTGGAGGTAGTAGTTTTCCAGGATAAGAGATCGACTATCTTCCCTTCAACTTCACGAGTCTTGGGGAATGCTTTCTTCTTTCTTCCTGCTCTTTTAATGCACAAATTTTGGACAGTACTATTAATTTCTGGTATTTCCTTAATGGCTTGCAATAAGGGTAATGAGATAGTCAACTTTTTGAGTTCTTTGACCAATTCGACTCAGAAATTTTTGGTATTACATTAAGTCTTTCAGGATATGGAACTATCCTTGGTAATTGTTACGCTTGTGTCTCTTTTTCTATTGTTGGATCCAATTTTTCTGTTTCTTTTGTTGGTTGGATTCTCTCTGGTTACTGATGATTCTTGCTCTTCATTATCTTTGGTTTCCATTAAAAGCTGGTTCGGGTACAACTTTTCTGAACGGAGTTGAATATCACTACAATCAAGAACATTAATTTCAATATTTTCTTCAGCTTCAGCCACATAGATAGGAGGTGTCTATCTTACACTATTTGGATTAGTGAATGGCTGAGATGGAAATTGAGGTTGCTTCACTTGCTGTGTTTGTTGTTGTTTATCTTGAAAATTTTGATTAGGTGCGAGGCAACAAATCTTGAGTTTGACCTTGATTCCTTGGTTGCCTTGGATAGGACTGGTATTCTTGATTCCATTATGGTTGGTTTTGCACCCAATGTGGATTAGTCTGATTTTGATTCCAAGCTGGATTGTTTTGATTCCATGAGGGGTTGTTTTGATTCTGATTCCAGGCTGGGTTACTCCAATTTGATTGTGGCCATTCTTGGGAATTTGTCCATTGAGGATAATTCCAAGGACGTTGGGGTGGTTACGATTGTCCCCAAGGCATAGTACCGGGATTATGCCCCCAATTTGTAGGAAAACGAGGGGGATTTTGATATTGAGAGAAATTTCCCCCTTGTTTTGGTCCAATATAGTTGAGTTCCTCGATCTGGTTTTCTAACACGGTTTTGAGTTGTGGTAGCAGGTGGCATTGATCGGTTGAATGCCTTTTTGAACGAGATACTACAAATGGGTGAGATGGTTGTTTTATTCAAAGGACATTCCTGCAAAGCATGTTTACTTCTACATCTTGGGCAATAAATTGCCAAAGGTTCTATGTTTTTAGCTTTTGCCAGAGATTTCCCCTAAAGTAGTGTTTAGATGCACTAGGATATCAGTTTTGAAATTTGCAAGTTCCTCTATCAGGTCCTTTACATCAGTACCATTTGTGCGGCTTTTTCTTCTTCTCTGCTTAGTGCGAGAGTAATTCCTGTAGAGATCCATAATTTCCTCATTATTGAGAGTGGTTACATCCCCTTTTCCCATTAAATCCAGAACTTCTCTGGATTCATCTTGCAATCCTCTCAAAAAGATGGTTTTACATAATTATGGTTCTACTAGTCCACATCTCCTTTGAACAAAGGAGAACCTATCAAGGTAATCTTCCAAGGTCTCATCATCTTCCTGCTTGATTCTAAATAACTCATCCTTTCTATTCCTTACACGGCAGTATTCCTGATATTTGTCTAAAAAGACAGTCTCCATTTGATCCCAGGTTCTTATGGAATTTGGCTCTAAGCTCATGAACCAGCGTAATGCTGAATCCTTGAGAGTTGAGGGAAAAACCTTAAGTTTTTTATTGTCATTTATATAATCATAGGTCTGACACACTACCTTGAATTCAAACAAAAACTGGTCAGGATCTTCGGATACAACACCTCGGAAGGTTGGAAATGCTGAAGGTGAAATGGTCTTCATGGGAGAGTTTTGTGTTGGATTCGGATGAATAGGATATTCAAATGTTACGGATGGTTGGAGTATATCCTGATCATCCCCTTCATTATGAACATAGCCATGCTGGCCATCTACATTGCCTCCTTCTGCCATAGTTTCTTATTTCCTAGGAGAAGTTAAAGCTTCCCAAATTGTTCTCTCAAGAGGTCCAAGCTTTTCTGTTGATGAGTCTGATGAATTATCTTCCTTAAGATATTATGTTGATACAATTGGTGATTTCCCTTTCTCAAAATGTTTTACTGATGGTGAGACTGGTGATTTTTCTATCAATCTTTCAGGTAGTTCAAACACAGGTGATTCACCCCTTAGGCATGAAGATCTCCTTAATGGGACAAGCCGGGGATCCTTTGGGGTCTCCCTAGACTTACTCATTCATGTTTACTCCTAAATGACATAAATTAAGTCAATAGTTGTTATCTTACTCTGCTGTTATATTCAGATTTTAACTTGAATGTTCATAGTTTAGTCTGATTACAGCTATTGGACTATTTGTTTTCTTCTGACAACACTATATCCCCGACAACGGTGCCAAAATGATGCGTAGTCGTTATACCATCATTAATTCTCAATGAATCTGTCAATCCAGGGCAGTGTACAAGGCTATCTACGGGAGAAGAAGTGAAATAGCTATAACTTAGGTCAATCTAGGGCAACAAGTCTTTATTGGTGGAACCGGTTTTGTGGGGGTTTTGGAACATTCCTATCTCTAAATTGCATGAATTAAATCTTAATCTAAGTTGCAGAATTGGAAACTAATCACTAACCGCAGAAATGAAGTCCTAATTACAATTGCGAGAATGAGACCTAATTATATTGCGAGAATTAACGGTTGCAGAATTGAAAGTCTGATCCTAATTGGAGAAAGGAAATCTAATTACTTTTGCAGTAATGAAAGTCTAGATCTAATGTGGAAATAAAAACTATCAAAATTATGTAACAGAAGGTTGTCAATCTTCTATTCAGATTTTGACAGCAAAACATAAAAATGCAGGAAATTGCTGAAAAATAGTAAATTATGAAAATAACAACTCTGAAAAATAAAGTGGAAACTTTTTGAAAGTAAGATTGCAACTAAAAGCTTTAAGCACAAGATTAATCTTAGCATAAATAAACTAATACTGCAATTATTGTCAACTATTTACAAGCAATTTGACATAACAAGTTCTAGGACTCATTCTACTGCAGCAAAATCAGAATAAAAACCTGCTTTGTTAGTCCTCCTCCTAGGTCTGGAAGTGGCCAGCCTCTTTGTCGAGAAGAAGGTGTAAGTCTCTCTCTCTTTCTAAATCTTAATCACACTCATTTACAAGTAATTTGAAATAGAACTGGTGCACTTTATTGATCAAAAGACATGATTACAAGAATTC
Organism: Wollemia nobilis; assembly: GCA_028583015.1. Classification (NCBI taxonomy): domain Eukaryota; kingdom Viridiplantae; phylum Streptophyta; class Pinopsida; order Araucariales; family Araucariaceae; genus Wollemia; species Wollemia nobilis. The sequence continues at coordinate 14,746,230 of JAQPPZ010000135.1, forward strand.
TGCTGAAAAACTATTACAGGACTGTAACAGTCAATTTCTAGTTATACTCTGTATTTTCTGCTAGCTTCCTTACTCTATTTTCTATCTATCTGCTATTACTACTAGGCTCAACCTGAATGGGAGCAATATTTATAGCTATCCTATGATCTGATTACAAACAAAGAATATCTCAAAAGATCTAATCCTACAATGCTGCAACAAATTCTGGTTTTATCCTAGAAGAGGACTAAAACCTGATCTTTCCCTTAATGATGGCTTTGGTCGGCAATGACGGCAAAGACGAGATGGAAGATATTTCTCTTTACTTTTTCCAACCTTTATTTCCCTTTTCTCGGCTTCAAAAATCGGTCAAAAAGGTCAAAAACACATTCTGTTCTTCATTTCGAAGATAAGTGGCTTCATTTCGAAGACAGTGCAGTTTTCATTTCGAAGATCGCTCATTTCGAAGATACTGCATTCTCATTCCGAAGATCGCTCATTCTGAAGATACTGCATGCTTCATTCCGAAGATCCGCTCATTCCGAAGACGTTGCATTCTTCATTCCGAAGATCTGTTCATTTCGAAGATACTGTGTTTCTTCATTTTGAAGATATCTGTTCATTCCGAAGATACTTCGGAATGAACAAATGTATGCTTTTCCATTGATTTCTTCTGCATCTCTCAGGTGGGTTATCTCCTAAGATCAAATTCTAATGGTCTTCATCCCTTTTCTCATGTGAATTCCATGCCTTGCTATTTATGGACAGCTGGCTGGAATTTACATGGGAAAGACCAATTTTTTTTGCACGACAACGGTTTGCTTGCACTTGTTGCAGATTTAGGTGAAGTAAATGCTTGAAACAAATCAAAATATGATTAGTGAAATGCTGCTATTATTCTAAGCATATCCCATTGTAGCAAATCATAGCAAAAAGAACACAAAACTATGCAAAAAGTTGTAAAATCAGCATATAATATTTCAAATACATTGATCATGCAAAATGGTTAATATACAGCATATTAAATCAACTTAAATAACATATCAGATAAAACATAAGAGTTTATAGGCATTTTTAGTGTACAAAACATGTTATGATTGAGGCATTTCCAGGCCTCATCACCACCAATCTACCCTGATTGTCCCTCAAAATTGCTCCCACTCTGGCCTTACCTGGGTTACATTTGGATGCCCGATAAAAATTTAACTTCAACCATTCATCTTAGGGTGGTTGCCATTTTACATAAGTTCTAACCTGAGCATTTGCCTCTCCACAACTAATGGGTTCCAAATTCCATGCCTTGGCTATCATAGTCTCTTCAGTATTCTCTATCTTAATAGGGTACTTGATAGATTTAACATTCTCATATAAAAAATGGGTGATACTTCCAAATATTATCATTGCTGACCTTTTTCCCCTCTAAAAATTCTCCTATTCCTCTCTAACCATACTCCCCACACAAAATGAAATAGAATTAGGTTTCAAATTACATTAAGATGAGGATTGAAAAGGGGGTTCTCCCACTGTTGTAACCACAAAACCATATTAGAAGGAATCACCCAAGATATTCTCATCCTATTGATGAGGAGCTGAAAAATGTTTAGAGTGTAGGAACATTCCAGGAAGATATGTTCCACTGATTATTTTGCCTTTTCACATAAATTGCATCTATTACGTAACTGAAAACCTCTCTTAATAATATTATCCACTGTTAGGATCTTATTATGGATTGCTTCCCAAAGAAAAATATCTATTTTAGAAATAGCTCTCTTACTCCAAATTCTATTCCAAGGGTAACAATTATCTACAACATGATCCAAAAGATCATAGGTTGTCTTCATGCTCACCATTCTCAGTTCTACTTTAAAGCATAGAGTCACTTTGCCTAACAACACCTAAGTAATAAGCCTTTAGTTTAGCTTCAATGAGGTTTAAAGCCTCTAAATTTTTAGGGCCTACCTCTAAATATTTCCAACTCAACAGGTTATCCAATAAAGTCATGTAGTCACAAACTTTTTTATCATATCTATCTTCTAGATCCTATTTCATATTAGAGAAAATATCATTGGTGGATAAAGAATTACCATATAACCAAGCATATTCCTAGAAACTTATAGATGCCTCATATCCAACACTCCATTTCAAACCCTTCCACAAGGACTCCGTAGCCTCCACCAAGTGGTTCCATAAAGAAAAGCCATAATAGGGATCCTGAATTATGAAAAATATGGTATCCTCCTGGATGTCAAGATATTTTTATTTAATAATCCTTGCTTAAAGAGTTTGACCATCCCTTAGAACTCTCCATCCTACCTTGGCTACCATAGCACTATTAACTAGGCTGAATCTCCTTAGACCAAGACCACCATGTTTCTTTTGATGGCATATTATTTCCCAAGCTACAAAAGGAATCCTCTTCCTCTCTTCATATCTTGACCATAAGAACTATTTTTGAATTCCTTCTAATATTTTGAAAACTTTAGCAAGGATTTTAAAAAGAGAGAGAAGATAAATGGGGATAGCCTGCAAAACCCTCTTAACCAACAACACTTTACCTACTTGAGACAAGAGATTACCTTTCCATTTAGCAAGTTTGTATTTAAACTTGTCAACCAAACCATTCCAAAGAGGTGCCTTTCAAGAAACCACGAACATAGGTATTCCAAGGTAAGAAGAAGATAGGTTTGACACAAGACACCCTATCACTCTAGCCACCCTTCTCTGGAGAGCAACTTTAGTGTTAATGAAGAAGATCTCTCTCTTGTCCAAATTGATCTTTTGGTGAGAGACATGCTCATAGAGGTCTAAGATTATTTTAAATTCAATTGCCTCTACCACAATAGGATTACCAAGTAAAATGGTATCATTCACAAACTATAAATGAGTAATACCCTCAATATTATGAGATGGTTTAAGATCCTCTATTCGTCCAGAAGCCTTGGTAGCGTTGAGGTATCTTCCAAGAATTTCAGATATAATAATGAAAATATAATGAGATATGGGGTCACCTTGTCTAATACCTCTACTACTACTAAAAAAAACTATTGGTTTATTATGGATCAAAACCGAGTACCTTGCAATCTTATAGCAAATTCCAACTCATCTTCTCCACTATCTAAAAAAACCAAAGGCAAACAAAACTTTATCCAAAAAACTCCATGAAACTCTATCATAAGCCTTGCTTATATCTAACTTCAGTAACATATCTTTTCTTTCACTAGTCTTGAAAAATTTTATGGATTCATGAAGGGATATAATCCCATCCAAAATCTAGTTACCCTTAACAAAGCCTCCTTGCTCATCGAAGATAATGGAGGGGAGGAAGATCTTCAATATGAGGGCTATAACTTTAGAGATAATATTTTAAATGGCATTGCAAAGACTTATAGGTCTGAAATATTTGAAGTTTTTTAACCCTTTCTTCTTAGGAACTAGAACAAGGAAGGTATTGTTAAACTCCTTTAGGATCTGACCCAAATTTAAATATTCCTTCACTACTTCAATAACATCAAATTTAACAATATCCTAGAAGGTTTTGAAAAAACCTACTTGGAACCCGTTCGAGCCTGAAGCTTTATCTCTACCAAGGAATATAGTGGCTATCCTTACCTCTTCTTTGTAAATCTGCTTTAGAAGTTGAGCATTGATCTCCTTGGATATCAATCTAGGAATGTGATTAGTCATCTCCTTAACCATTGTTTCATCTTCTTCCATATCTTTAGCTAGAATATTTTGATAGAATTCCACAGCCTCACGCTCATTTTCCTTGCTCTCTCTAATAGCCTAGCCATCATCCTTTAGAATTTCATTAATGTGGGCAAAACTTTTGTTTTTGATAGTGGAGACATGGAAAAATTTAGAATTCCTATCACCTTCCTCCAACCACTGGATCCTAGAATTTTACCTCCAATAGGTTTCTTTCTTGGCTATTATAGTGTGCAGTTCAACATTAAGCTCCTTTTATCTTTGGAATTGGGTTTGGTTCATACCCAACAATCTCTTCTTCTAACATATCCAACTCTAACCGAGTAGCTTTCTTCTTTTGAAAGATATTTCCAAACACCTCCCTATTCCACTTCTTTCTTCATATTTTTAAGCTTGTTTGTGATAATTTACATCTTAGTACCCTCGAAAGGAATAATCCACCATTTTTCCATTTCTTTATAAAATATGGGTGGTGTAGCCACATAAATTTAAACTTGAAAGGGCCATTATGCTTTTGATCTTCCACACTACACCATGAATTTGTTTCAGAACCAATCCTTTGAAAGAAGAACTCTATCCAATTGGACCTGAATCAAGTTTCTACTAGAGCATCTATTCATCCAAGTAAACTTGTTACCAGCTAAATCCACATCAAATAGACTACCATCAACTAAAAGCTTCCCTAGATCCTGCATGCTTTATGAGAACTCAACCACACCCACTGCTTCTCACCTGGAAATAAGGGGGTGTTAAAATCACCCACCAAAATATATTTTAAACCTATAAATTGCTTACCCATTTTCCCTAAAGATATCCACAATTATCTATGGGATTTACTTGAGTTGAGGGTATAGATACTGGTAATCACAAAGGAAACTTTAGAAGATTTAGCTATGAGAAGTACTGTGACCTGATATTCACTTTTAACTAGCAAGTCTCCCTCATAAATATTGAAATTCCAAAGAGATATAATCCCTCTAGAGGCCCCTTTAGCTTCCTCTTGAAAGTTGTTAGCATTTTTCCAAATACCTTTCTAAAATTTTAGCCAATTTGTAATATTCAATTTAGTTTCTTGGAGAAGCAAGAAATTTGGTTGGTAAGAGCAGAAAAGGTCCTTAACCAACCTATGTTTTCTAGGGTTGTTCATGCCCCTAAAATTCTAGGTTAGGGGTTTCATTTCTAGGGTGTAGGATTTTTCATACCTGTAAGAATTTCCTTAATAGTAGGCTAAGACCCCATATATTTATTTTCTTCTGCTTTGTTGTACCTTTCCTCGAGAAATTTCCTATCCACTTTGCTAGACTCTTCTCGACCTAGATAAGGGTCTTTATGAGAACTCTTGATAATTATTACATTTGAAGTAACAAAGGATGGTCCTATAGAAAAGGGTGAGTACATTTCCAGGGTAAGGGATGATGACAATCAGGATGGCTAATCACAGACCTTAAGCAGTATGTGTTTCATTAGGCTAAGTCTATATGTCGATGGTTTATACATCTAAGTGCACTGTCTAGAGGTAAAAGGCTAGATGTTTGGGGATAGACATCATAGACTAGACATCACAAGCTATCCATCACAAACTTAGACATCACGAGCTAGCCATCACAGGGTAGACGTCATGAGCTAGCTATCACAGGCTAGACCTCTGGGAACTTAGGATAGATGTTTAGAGGTTAGACATCTAAGGTTCAAGCTAGATGTTAGGTTAGGGTGTAGACATATAGTACACAAGGTTAGACATCCAAGATAGGAGTTAGATGTCTAGAGGACAGAACGAGATGTTTGATGCAAGGTTAGACATCTAGGGTTGTAGGCTAGATGGCTAACCATCTGACGATTAGTTCAAACATAAAATTCTAGATGTCAATAGTGTATATCCTTCAGTCATTCATACCTACAAGAGCAACACCCTGTTCTTGTCCTTGCTACTACATACAACCTAAAATCAATCATCAAGATAAACCCTGCAACATCATCATTCAGTACTATCTACAACACAACCTACAATCACTTGGAAACCTCACAACATAACCATACACAATACAAGTATTTCATACAAGAGCATTGGCATTATGAGCAAAATGATGATGATCTATACAAGTTTGAATGGGGGGTATAAATAGAGAGGTAAAGTATTTACTACAACTACTTCACTTCCAACCGCCCAACCGTTTGTTAACCACTTTTTAGATGCCTAATGACATTTGCTAGATGTCTGACTAACTAGAAATCTTGCCTAGTTAGTCAACTAACACAAATGACAATTTTTTTTGTCTCTAGTTCTCTATTTACTTAATCAAGCCTACAACATTCATTGGATGATTTTACAATTTTAATAAGACAACATAACATTCCAAAATTACTATTTACAATTAAAATTGTTTGGACATTGTCATCATCCAGTTCTTCATGGATTGTCTTGATTAGAACTACTGTCTACATCTATCCTCCCCTTCGAAGAATTTGATGCCCTCAATGACTTTATCTATTCAATTTGAGGATTTTCAACATCTGTGGGTACTATAGTTTGTGGATTTGTAGCTTGAAACACTTTCTAGTACTCCTAAAGCTGGGCCTGCATGGTCTCATGTTCTTCCTTAAGCCTCTTGGAATAATTGAAGTATTTGACCCATTCCACTCCCAAGGTGTTAGCATATTCTTCTATTTTCTTGAGACTGGATAACAATTTTGCCTCCCTTCATAGGAAAATGTCTTTCATGCATTGTTCTGACACTGAAGGAGTAGGTGTAGCTTTTTGTGCTAGATGTTGTTGCTCCAATCACAGTTCTTGCCTTAAGACTGCCTGTTATTTTTACCAACTTTCCTTTTCCTATTTCCAAACACACTCATGTTCACTCCTATTAGCTACAAATGCCTCTATTTTTTTGATTAATAGTTCCTTTTCCTTCTTGAGATGTGAGACATTAGCTTCCAACTAAAAAATTTGCTTGTCCTTTTCCTCCAGTTGAGTGGTTAGGTCCTGTAAATTCTATGTTAGTCCCTAAATTTCCTTGTTGATTACATCCATCCATGTCATTACTTGATCTAAGAGGCTATCCTTTCTCTCCACAGCTTCATAGGCAACTTGTAATTCAGTCTCCACTACCTGCTTTTTTGAGTGCACACACTTAATCCCTTCTCCTATTCAACTCAAAAAATGTGTAAGGAAATTCAGTTGTATATACATTGGAAATAATTCAAAAACTAAATTCACTTGTGAGTCTTGCTCCATAGGATGTGAGGAGGATTAATAATGTGTCCATAGACATACACCTGCGCTCTCTCCAAATAAAGGTTGGGTGTCTTTTCAGGCAACTGTTCAATACCTTCCATTGTCTTCAAATAGACAGTAGGTAGTGACCAAGGTTGAGATGCGTATTTACTGGAAATGTCTTTATGCCAAGGTCCTTGTGTCACCCACCTTACCAATCAGTCCAAATAATCCTCTATCATGTCTTTCCACTTCTTCCATTGACCCATACATACAATTTCAAACTGCAAGCATAAATTGTCCATAATGCCTCCCAATTTTACAAAATAGTTAACCACTTGTTGATCCATGGAATCTGATGGGTCCATGAAGTTGGGCACCTGTATAATAAAATCTCTCGACTAGGTATCCTTTTGTTTCTCCTCCTATACTATTTCTTTCCATTTATCTGATTGATCAACAGTTGGCCTATATGCCTCATCTGTGACTACTCTAGGCTGTACTAGAACCTGGCTACTCTGGCCTTCCTTCTGCTCCAACTATTGAATATCTATTATTTTTGGGGGTTGTTCCCCTTCTCCTGTGGGGATTTATATTTCTCTTGACACATATACCTCTTCTATGACAATGGGCTTTTTTCCTCAGGTTCTAATCATCCCATATCTGGTGGTAGGTCCTCTTCTACCCCATGATTATTACTTATTCCTAGATTATTTGTGTCGGTTGATTCATAAACTACTATTGTAGCAAATATTTCCTCTAGTGAAAATGTGCTCAAGGTGTCTGCTAGTGTATTTGGTCTTGCCAAAGATTCCCCAATTGGTTTGGGTGAACCTGTACAGGTCCAAAAGTTAGCCTCTACCAAATAATCCTTGGGTCCAACCTATGCAATAGAGTTGGTTTCAGTTGACTGCTCATGAAGAATTAAAGGCATGGAAAAACCCACTTCCTTCCTTTGTATTTGTTGCTATTGCTCCTGAGTATGAGCTACCTCTAAATTTTGGGCTATTTTCTAAAGTGCTTCCTGGGAGAAAGCTGGGGGCAGTTCATCAAATCACCCTTTCTTCTTCTTTCACTTGGGCTCTTCTAGTGACTGGGCAAAATTCTCTTCCTAACCTATGCCACTATGGTATCCTCCCCTTCTAAAGTGGCCACCAGCTTCTCTTGGTATGGTTTGTATGATATCTTCTTTACTTGAGCCTTCTTGACTGGTGTCATCTTCTTCACTGGTTGAGCATCCATCCATCGATAGATAGATGGTGCTAAGTCCAGTATCTTTCTCGAAGAATCCAAGTTTGGGATCTGTACTCTAGCTCTAGTGGTTGCATCCAAGAGCAACCAAATGGTATAAAATACCATAGAGAATTTCTTCGTTGTTCACATTAGGAAATCCTAAATACAAAGCAACAAGTGTGGTCCCCAGTCGTAAGCTATTTCCCACTCCATCCCTTACAAGTACAAAATTAGCTAAATAGGGAGATCTAAACTATGTTGTTCTTCTAAAAATCTGGCCATAATGACATTCATTATGACCTCCAATCTACTATTCCTCAGCTGTGTTTGTTTAATCCCTCTTCCACCATGAGTGCTTAACATAGCATCCACCTCTTCTCTTTCAATGTTGTGACACTCTTGATTAATTTCGATGTTTTCTTGGGATCCACTCTTTCATTCACCACTGCATTACCCTTCTATGGAAGTCCAAATGTGTTCTAAAATACTGTAGGATAGTAATAAACCACCAATGTATGATTCCCCACCTGCACTCGGATGATGTTCTTCTCTTCATCATATGTTTCTAGCATTTGAAGCAAGTATTCTACTCCTTGTCAAATTTGGGATCTTGCAAAATGAAATGCACCCCTGCTTCTTTAATATTTGCTTGTGTTATGTTATCTATTGGTGCCTCTGCCCACCATTGATGATAATAGTCACCCGTTGGGCATAACCAGGTAATTTTTTCAATAGGTATTGGTGCTTTAATACTATAGTGGATCTCCTTGTTTTTATGAGTAGCAATCTCAACTGCCTCTCTTCAACTCCAAACCTATCCTTAACTTTGTCTGTGCATCTCATATTCATGTTGATGTCGTAATATCTTGACTACCACTGACTCAAGTTTGGGTTCTGACCAGATTAGAGTCTTATCGTATTTCTAGTGTGCCATTTACCTTATCAATTCTCCTCCTTTGTTACTCAGTTCCACACTTCGGCCAATCCTCTTGGACGTCGAATGTCTTCTACCGGACATCAATTTTGCACTAGACATCAATTCCATTCACCTTGTCTGGCTAGACATCAATCCTATTGCAGATGTCTAATTTCCCTGCTAGACATATACCTTTCATCAGATACCTTTGATTCTGCTAAACATCTACTACCATCAGACATCTATGACTTCCCATGTGATGTCTTCTACCATCATATGTCTACCAGCTATCTAAAGTCTTCTACCCTAGATGTATGTTGTTCTTTATAGACATCTTTTTCTCCTTCTAGAATTCTATCAACCATATAACCTCTTTTGCCCTAGATGTCTATCGCTTCCCCTAAATGTCTTATGTGCTCATTTCTCCTAGACATTGCCTTCTAATGCCCTAATTCACATGATTTATGGGTTTGGAGATTCGCCTTTGCATTTGCATAGAAAAATTAATTATTCTCCATGAATTAAATGACAACTAGATCATTCATGACTTATGGCATCTTATCCTTCGTTTGTTTGAACAAAACTTGGTGCACTTCGAACTGTTATCCTCTCTATCTAGGCGCTCACATATCCTTCGTGTTTCTCCTCTTCTCTCCTGCACAATGAAAGCGATATGAAAAATGCTTCTACTCTCCTTTTATAGTTGCTTGGTTGTTCCTAAAACCATTGTGCAACTGCCATCTTGGAATTGCTTCCTTGCATGCATGCCACCTTGTCTAGTTGAGACGTCTAGGGTTTTAGTTTATATTTTTCACTTTTTGTCTTTTTCTTTTCTTTTTTATTTTTTCTTATTTTTATTATTTTTTCAAAAATTCTTTTTTTCCTGAGATCTTTTTCTCAATGTCGATGGGTGAAATGTATGGTAGCTCCCATGCATTCGATGTATTGTTTTCTTGATGACGGCTACTCCCTTCAAAACTATTAAAGTCATCGTCATTGGTATTTTATGTTTCCTCTATCAACTGATGTATTTGGTAATTATTTCATCTTTTGGGAGTTTATGTTTATGACTACTACTAACTTCTTATGGTGTTTCTTGGCACAATACGCCAGTCTGGCCGTTCTAGTTCTTTTGGATGATGTCGTGTTCTTGGATCATAATTTTAATAATTTTTTGTTCATCATCTATCAATATTAATAACTTGCTGATCAACTTCCAAACGTGTTTGTTCCATCCATTCCTCTAGCAAGCATATTTCTCCTTCTTCTAGATTATCATTATTGTTATCCAGGTGTTCAACTATGTCCTCAAGGTTTCTATCGATCAAATTTGGACGTGTAATGTCATCCTCTGGATGGGTAGGCTTTGTCTCTCATGAAATCTATTATGTACTTCCAATAATATGCTAGATAATTATGCAGTCATCCAAATAGTGGAACCTCTCCCCTTCTTGCACATATTGATCAAGTTTATTTTGATTGGGTTGTTGTTTTCTTCACTACCCCCTATTTTGGTGGGATCATCTTGCTCTTGGGCCTCTTCCCTGGCCTCTGTCATTTCCTACAACCACCCTTTCTTGATCCCTTTGTCCTAGATTAAAATTTCTATCCCAAGTTCCTCTTCTCTCACGAACCTGGTTACTACGTCCTTGGCCTCTTTTCGATTGAATCTTCCTAGTGTTGAGTTGCCTAAATACTACCTACTCGAGATTCTATTGGTCCCTCAATCATTCCTTATGACATATTCGATTCCTACGAGCTCATTGAGGTGGATCAATCGGTCTATTCTCAGGAGCATGTAGTAATGTGTTGGCTTGGACTAAGTTCTCAAATGATCCTTGCATACCAATCTAAGAACCAATCGACCTATGGATAGCCAAAGGGGAATTTCTTCCTCTCAAGCTACCGAGATGGAGGTCAACCATGCTCCTCCCTTGGTCAGGTGATCTCAAAATTAATGATGGTCTTCCGAGAGTACCTAAGTTATTTGTACTATGGGCTTGGTTTATCAGTTGTGCTCTTGTTTCTGGTGGATGGTGTAAATGCATAGGTGTTAGTTGGTACAATATTATTAGCCTCCTATCAGCCCTTATCAGCCTGCGTATCCATATTATTTCCTCAAAGTGTTGTTGCATAGCAAAATGAGTTAAGTTTTCTTTATATTCTTTTGAGAAGGCTGAATCGGTGCTTGAGTCATTTCCTTCTATCGTGTTCATTGGCCATTCTGAGGTTTCTTGAACCCATTGTTGTAATCTTCTTACTTCTCTTTTGTGTTGTCGTAAGTTAAGTTTAGCCATTCGATACCTGGCCTCTTATCGTTTTGTTGGATGTCTCATGGCTCCTACATATGGTGTTCTCCATCCATGAGGTGTTGATTCTTCTAGTATTGTGTCCTCATTCATTCCCCCGTTCTACTTGTCTTGTGGGCTCAGTGAGTCATCATCTTCAGTTACATGTACAGTTTCCATAAATCTGACTCTTGCTTTTTGACTTTGAATTTCATCTCTCTGTCCCCTATTGTTTGGGTTAGGACTAGCATATGGTACATCAAGAATCCATGGTAAGTTCTCGTAACTACTTAATTTGTCCAACCAACCTTCGATTTTTGGTTTTTTTGGTACTATTTGAACATCCTTCCATATGACTTCTACCATTTCCTCCCTGCTCATTTGGTGTTTGGAAATTGAAATTTTGCCTGCTTCCCATACCCTAGGTTTTTCTAGGGATTCTCTCATCTCTTGATGGTTCACTGAATTCGAGCTTGAGGACTCTTTAGAATTAAGCAAGATTTTTAATGTGGCTACAGAAGAACTCCTAGAGTGTGCATTTATTGCTATTTCCTTTCCCTTTCTATTTTCATCTAGGCTTATTGTTTCAATATCTTCCTATTCTTCTTTTGCTAAGGAGAATCGACTACTTTTTGAATATTTTCATATTGCACTTCCTCTTACTTCACTAAATTTGAGATGCATCTTTTGGATATGCTTATCATGCCAGAATTTCCTTCTTTTCTATGTTATCTTTGTTGCCCATTGTGCCATTACCCTCTTTTCATCCAATTGTACCAATATTGTTAGTCGCTCTTGAATGCTTTCTTCGTCATTCATATGATTGTTGGCTGCTACCCTTAAACTTGGTAAAAGGAATTCAACTGGTACTTGTAGATAGGGGTGAGTACATTCCTGGGGTAAGGGATGATGACAATTAAGATTACCAGTTACATATTTTAGGTGTTATGTATATTTAATAGCTAATTCTAGACGTCAAAGGTTTAGATGTCTGAATGCACTTGTATAGACTTCACAACTAGACATTTGGAGTAGACGTCATATACTAGACATCTGAGTACTTAAGGTTATATGTCTATAGACTAGACGTCTATAGGCTAGGGCTAGATATCTACAAGTTAGGGCTAGACATTAGGGAACTGGACAAGACATATATAGGTCAGGGGTAGATTTCTATCGGTCTAGACATCAGGGAATTGGACTAGATATCTACAGGTTAGGGGCAGATGTCTACAAGTCTAGATGTCTAGGCAAGTAGGATTTAGACATATTTAGGATGGGCTAGACATCAAGGGGTTTATACATATAGTAACAAGGTGATATGTCTGAGAGTTATACATCTAGTGGTTGGACTAAATGGCTAATTTCTTGGTGGTTAACTCAGACATCACAATATGCGGTCTGCACTCCCATCCTTTGTACCTACCACATGCTAGATTCTCATCCCTGTAAATGCAAAAAATCTACAAGTACACGTCAAAACAACACTGCAACCATGCCACTTAGTACCATCTGCATTACAACCTGCAATTACTAGAACATGCACAAGATCACCAAACACACAGAACAACCATTCCGTACAAGAGCATTGGCATTATGAGTAGATGATGATATGTTTACAATTTTTAAGGGGGTATATATAGGAGGGCAAAGTAGTTACTACAACTACTTCGCTCCCAACCACCCAACCATCTTAACCATTTGTTATATGTCATTATTGCTAAACCATACATCTAAAAAAAACTAGACATCTAACTGCCTAGTTAGCCGACTAACACAATGATGGCTACTTTTTTCCTCTAGTGCTCATTGTATGTAATCAACCTTTTGCATTCATTGGCTGATTTTACAAAATCATAAGACCAATTAACATACCAAAAATTTTATATACAATCAAAATGGATGGACATTATTATCAACTAGTTCTTCACGGTATATCTTTCTTAGAATTTTTGTCTACATCTATCCTCCCCTTTGAATAATTCGATGTCCTTAGTGACTTTCTTCGCTCAGTTGAAGGATTTTTAGCTTCTATAGGCTCTAAAGTCTATGGATGTGCAACTTTAAATATTTTCTCATACTCCTGGAGTTGAGCCTTCATGACCTCACGTTCCTCTTTGAGCCTCTCAGAATACTTGTAATATTTGGCCCATTCAACTCCCAAGGCATTGGCACGCTCTTCTGTTTTCCTAAGATTGGTTAATAATTGTCTCCCTTCATAGGAAAATTTCTTTCATACATTGTTCTAACACTAAAGGGACAGGTTTTTATTATTTTTCCAATCACAGTTCCTCTTGTAAAGCTACCTTTTCTATTTGTCAATTGTCCTTTTATTACTTCCAAGCATGCTCTTGTGCACTCCTATTTGTTGCAAATGTATCTGTTTGCTTGAGTAGCAAATATTTTACATTTTTAAGTCGCGAGCCTTTCGCTTCTGATTCAGACAGCTTATGGTCCTTTTCCTCCAATTTCATATCCTCCAGATTTTGTCCTAATTTCTGAATTTATTGTTTTATTGCATCCATATGTGTCATTCCTTACTCTAAGAGGTGATCCTTTTCTTCCAAGGCTTACTTAGCTTATTTTTCAACCGCCTGATTTGTTGAGTGCACATATTTGATCCCTTCTCCCAGCCAACTTAGCAGATGTGCACAGAAAATCAACTGTGTATAAATTAGTAGTAATTTGGGTACTATCTCTACTTGTGAGTCTTTCTCCATATGAATTTGAAGAGGATGAACACTATAGTCGTAAATATATACCTGTGTTGTCTCCAGATAGAGTCTTGGTGTCTTTTCATGTAATTGTTCTACACCCTCCATAGTCTTCAAATTGCTAGTGGCAGTGACCAAGGGTGGGACACATATATGCTAGAAATATCCTTGAACCAAGGTCCTTATGCCACCCACTTCACTAATCGGTCCAACTCATCCTCTATTGTGCTCTGCCACTTCTTCCATAGATCCACACGTGCCATTTCAAACTATAAGCGTAAACTATCCAAAATGCCTCTCAACTTTGAAAAATAGTTTATCGCTTATTGATCCATGGAGTCTGATGGATCCATGAGGTTGGGTATCTGCACAAGAAATTCTTCGGCCCAAGCATCCTTTTGTTTCTCTTCCTGCATTACTACTTTCCCTTTATCCATTTGAGCAACGGTTGACCTATCTATCTCCTCTGTGGCTATCCCAGACTGAACTGGAATCTATCTATTCTTGCCATCCTATTGCTCCAACTATTGAATATCTGGTACTTGTGGGGGTTATGTAGCACTCTAAAATTGGCATAGTTAAACCATTAGTAAAAGATAAAAAAATTGAATTTTAATCTCGAAACCGCCCGTTAACCGCTCACCTCATTTTTCATGCCATTTTTAGAATTTGTTTTGACCATTGGATGATATCATCATCGATCTGACGATATCGTCCCAAATCGAACAAATTCGTTTGGAACAGAACATCCAGATGATTTCATCCCAAAACTAAATTTTCATAATTAGCTTATGTTTCAACAACCTCTCCAACTCAGGCAGAAGCGTGTCTACGCGGTTGGATATTCCTACATTGGAGATCTCCTAGATTGGTATAATCCCCAACCTCCTAACCTCCCCCTAATACTATATAAACTTGGGATTTTCCTAGTTTATCCCCCTGGCTGATCATTTCCTTGCAAATTTAGTTTTTTTTGTGTTAGAACATCCTATCCCCTATCATTTGCACTTGTTCTTTCAATTTTTATTACAGGATCTCACTATGTTTCAGTCGAAGGAAGCTCGGATTGTCACAGGCGATTCAACCACAATTTTGGATGATCCTGTCGAGATCAGTGATGATCTCGTATGATTGTAGATGATTTTGACTGCAGTTCAGATTGGGGGAAATCATAGCCCTAAGTTTGCATTATCTATCTCTTTTTCTTATTTAATTATGCATTAGATTAATTCACTTCTGTTTTGCATCTTGGAGTTCACCTTCTTTAACATATTTGCATGATAAAATTCAAAATAACTTATTAAAACATTGCATCCCATTTGATTTGATATCTAAATTTATCATTTAAGCATTTATATTCTTATTTCTATCATTTTGTATCATTCTTGCAATTGTATTTTTGGTTTTTTGGTGTCTATTTTCATGATTGCAGGTTTCTAACGAATTCGTCTAACAAATTCATTAGGTCGTTGACGATCTTGGCTGATCTCAGTTAATCTCCTATGATCTGAATTATTCTGTACAATTACAGATAATCCTGTCATATCTAGGATGATCTGGACTCCTACAAGCTTTAGAATATTCATCAGACATCAGAAATCAGGTGTACTCTTCTCCATTTTAGATATTTTCTATGTTTAGAATTCATTTATGTTTGTTGTCTTCATATAAACCAAAATTTTCATATAGAATAGCTTAGATTCATTTTGGCCAACCTAGGAATCTGAATGATTGAACATAAAATGAACACATCAAACCCATTCTCAACCTAGGCATGGAAACTGCCACTCAAAGTTTCCTGGTGAACCCCACCATCCATCAAAAATTTACCCTTATACCCCTCCCCCGAGAGGCGCGACCTTCAAAGGGCCTCTCCATCCGAGGTATTATTCCATCCTTCTTGCATCCCCCTTTCGAGAACGGATCCTTTAGCCTAAAGGTAAGGGTGCAAAAAATTTGGGCGATACATTTTGGTGAACCCGACGTGAAACTAAAACACATTTTGAAAACAATAAAAAAAAAACACATTATTAAGAACATCTAGAATCATTAGACAACTATTAAATTTGCATATCATACTTAGATGGTAGATTATAATAGAAGACGAGCTATCACTATAAATGTTGAAAATCAATTAACGGCCATAGATATTACTTCTGTGCTTAGAGTACCTCAAACGAATAGAGCCAAATCTTTATGGGATGAAATTGTTAGGATATTGGGTATTATTGAATCCAGATTTGTAGAACTTAGGCAAATTAAGAGGTTTGTCCTAGATAGAATCCTGGATCCTGATCAAGTGACTTTGTATCATGAACTTCAGAGAGCTTGTCATAGGTGGTTAGCAGATAAAAGAGCACTTGTGTCTTCTGAATTATACACCTTTGAGGAATACCTTGAGAACACAGTTGTAATACATAAATTTCTATCTTGTATAGCGGATCAAGAAATCATTCTTATGGATAGAAAAATATGGAATAGAGTTACTAGATCTGTGTTGTATCGAGAGTATTGCCATGAACTTTATTTTTACATGTCAGGGTCTGAAATAGATCATATTACCATAGCACACTTTGTCAAATTCTTGAAAAACCACTTCCAATTTGAAGAGGAGCATTTCATGACTCTTGATGAACTTGACCCTATCAATGATATCCATAAACTATTTATAGAAAACTAAGTCATTCTTTTTACTATTGTTATTTCTTGCAACTAGCATGTTGTTTGTTATTTTTATTCTTGCAAAATAATAATATAATCACACAAAACAAAACAAAAAACAAAAACAAAACATTTTCCTTTTAAAGTATTATAGTAGGTATATAGTTAAAATATATACCTCTCAACCCTACTACATATATATATATATATATATATATATATATATATATATATATATATATATATATATATATATATATATAAGTATATATATTTGCTAAAACCTAAGTTTAGCACAATGCCTAGACTTAGGAATGGAAAACAAACTAAAGAAGATGAAGATTGGTTAGGAAGACCATTAACTGACCAAAATGTCCCTCCTGAGGCCCAAGTTCCGAAATAAGGAACCCTAGACCAGCAATAAAAAGAGCTTGTTGTATGAAATGAACAAGAAGAAACTGTTAGAGAGGAAGGATCCTCATCCCCTAAAATGTCTCCAAGAGGAGCTATCACTTTTGAGAATATGGAACAATTCTAGAAGTTCATTAATACTAATATTGGTGTTTTTAATAGAGCAGCCCATATGGACAAGTATTGAATTAGTGACACTCAAGCAACTCTAGAAGAAGTATTTCAAAAACGCACTAATCCCTTGTCCTTTATTTATCAAGAGAGTGATCAAGCAGGACCATCCAATTTGGATATGGCAGCTGTGATTCAGAACATACAACAACAACAGGTTACCCAACCATCTAAAGTACCTATTAACAAGCCTAGGGTCATTCCCGCACAAAATAAACCATCATTTACTGCTCTATTTTTCCAAGCCCTTGATCAATATACCTCAAATCAACAAAAACCAAAAACAAAACCAAACACCAATTACTAACAATCTAGGGTACAACATAATACTATTACAAATCCCCTTCATAATACTCTTCCTACCAACACTTTGCATAATAGAAATATAGCATCTAATCCTTATGTCACACCATCATACACTCATAGATCCCATACCTATGTCCCACCAAACCAATATGGTGGAAAAACTAGTAATCTTGAAACCATGGTGAAACAACTAGTTTCTCGCATGGACCAGATAGATCCCTACCGTCCCTCGTACAACTATCGAGAGATGTGTAGTCAGCCTTTAGATCCTATAGTCATAGCACAGCTATATCCTAAAAATTTTCCTATGCCTGTTCTTCCCATATAAAGGAACCGAAGATCCCATAAAGCATCTTCATATATTTAGGATAGCATGTCATGATATATCACATGATGACTTGTTATTACTAAAAATGTTCCCGAAAAAGCTTGGGAGGAATGGCATTAGAGTGGTATTATAAATTACCCACTAATTCTTTGAGGAATTTCAAATAAACTATCGAGTCTTTTGTTCATCAATTTAGTGCCTACATCGAAAGACATGTGACCATTAAAGATTTGTATAACTTAAAACAGGACAAAGATGAATGCTTTGCTGATTTCCTAGCTAGGTGGAGACAGTTGATAGGAAAATTGCACTTTGTGTTACCTTATAGGGAGATGTTGGACATCTTTATTAATAATTTGCAAGAGCAACTATCTTACAAATTATCAACTACTACCTTGACCACCTTCGATCAGGCTATAGACTTAGCCCAAAGAGTGGAAGATGCTCTCATTAGGAGAGGCCAGCTTAAAAAGAAAGACGATGAGAAAACATCCAAAAATCAATATAAGAATAAACAAGTTGTGGGTGATGGAGTCACCGATAGCAGAAATATTGCTAATGTTAATGCTGCAAAGACAGCAGAGAAGTTTGTATTGAAACGTCCTGATAGACCTCCTCAAGAATTTACTAGGTTAAATCAACCTTTATCAACTATTCTACCACAATTATTAGAATGAGGTTTGATTCAATTACCAAATATCTAGGAACCTGATCCAACTATACCTGGATACAGAGTAGATTTACACTGTGACTTCCATAGAGGACCTGGACACACTACCAACTCTTGTAAAATATTAAAACATAAAATACAGGACTTGATTGATAACAATGAGGTGGAGGTGCAAGCCTTTCAACCTAAGAAAAATCCTCCTAATAATGTTCAAAATAACACCCCACAAAACCAAAATCATAATTCCAATCAGTCATTAGACATATTTCAACATCCCTTACCAAAACATGGTAAGGAGGTGGCTAATCAAATTGAACATCATAATGTCCCTCCTCCTGCCCGATATGTAGTAACTATTAGTGGGCATTTACCTGCTCATGATCTGGAAATATTTGACACAACTTTATAGGTGGTTACAACCAGGCCTTTATATAATATTTAGATATATGATCTTAGTGATATAGAATACGAGACTGAGAGTCATATGGAAATCACATAAAATCAATTGAATAGTTCTAAAGATGAATCGGATACTATTCACCCTATCACAAGTTATATGGTTCTAGAAGAACCATTTCCAAGAAGAGTCACTACTAGACCATCGTCTCACCGATTATTTTCTAATGATCTAGCTATAAACACTAGACCAAGACCCATTCATCATCCGCAAAATAATATTGTGGGTACCATCGAAGCTGTTACTAGACAACAGGCTGAAAATTATCAACAAGATCAAATTCAAAATGGTGGATCAACTCCATTTGTTTTGAAGGTTCCTAATAAAGGGAATCATGCACCTAATGTTCAACCTAAACCTCCTTATAATATTAATGAACAATTATCAAATATTATAGCTAGAATTTCCCTCTTGGACCTTTTAAGATCTCCTACACATAGAGATGAATTAATGCTCACGTTAAACCAAATGATGGTACCACAAGACATTCAACCTGAAGCCATAGCCAATACTATAATAACTCGTGAAGTTGATTGTATTGACTTCCAGGATAGATACATACCTCAACATAGTTTACATAAAGATAACCCCTTGTATATTACTGCTTTAATTGGATATGTAGCAGTCAAACGAGTTTTGATTGATAATGGTTCATCTTTAAATATCTACAATTTTTACTTCTACCAAATATTTGGGTCTAGAAGTGATGAAATAAAAAGAACTGATATGATCATAAAATCTTTCAATGACGAAACACAAGAAATGTGTGGAGTTATTACCATTCCATTGTAGGTTGGTCCAAGAACCTTGGATATGACTATGTTCATTGTACATTGCCCTGCATCGTACAATATACTCTTGGGTCATCCTTGGATCAATGCAATGCGAGCTATTCCCTCAACCTTACATCAATGTGTTAAGTTTGAATTTAAGAATCATTTGGTTACCATTCATGGTGATCCAAGACCCTTTGATATGTGTGCTTTGGCAAAACCTGTTGGAGTTCAATTTTTCCCTGCTCTATCATCCACACATCCTAATTCTTATTATCCATCTAAACATGTGAAACTCGCACCCACAACGTCATCTACTTCTTCTCCATCAGTTGCACCTCCACATATAGCTCAACCATCTTCTGAACAAATAGAATTAGGACCTAAGAAATATCCTAATCCCACAACCAATGTCTCTTATTCTACTTCTATAACTTCCATACCTTTAATAGACCCGTCTATCGACTCCTCTACACCATCTACATCCACCAAATTTATATTTTTTGTATTAGAATACGTAGGAATGTTCCTTATACCTCTTATGCTCTCACTGACGAGATCTTACCTGATCTATCTAAAATCCTTATATCAGAAGAAACGAATGCTTCTATGCAAGATTCCCTTATTTTAAATAATTTCCCACCATCTCCTCGTACCTTGGGCCTCCCACAGCCTATGGGAAATATTTACCAAGTTGGGAGCTATGCCTTTATTTATAAGGGATATGACTGGGGTAGAATACCCAGAAACATCAGAACTCATTATGATGGATATGCTCGATGTTATTTTACATGAATATATTACAGCCAAACCTATAATGCTTAAATTGGGATATAAAGGGAAAGGTTTGGGACATTTCCAGAATGGTATGAAAGAACCTTTTGAGGTAGAAGCGTGGCCCACCCAATGTGGTGTGGGACTATTTCCTAGTAAGGGTCAGCCATTCCCATTTGAGGATGATGACCAACTTATATGTTACCAAGATTATTTAGATGCACACGATGCCTTGCATTTAATAAATAATACATTCACATGTAATATGCTATCTATAGCTTATCCTGAGATGATCACTGAATTCGACGATGATTTGGAGGGAGATATCTTTCATGATGTCTTCGTTGAGGAATTATTACATAATGGATTTTATTTTTATGGCTTTATACCTAGTATAGCCCAGCTTGAGGCCATGACTCCTCAAGACGAATTATCCAAGCTAACCTTGGAAGAATTACAAGAATTGGGCGTTTCACCCATCCCACCTAATTTTGAGAGAGATCTACACATGGAAGTAGAAAATGTCATAAAAATTAACATTGGAACCAAGGATAACCCCCACATAATCAACATTGGATCAAAATTGAGTCAAGAAAAATAGGATAAATACATTACATTTCTTAAAGAATATGAAGATGTCTTTTCTTGGACATATGAAGATATGCCAGGATTAGACCCTTCTGTAGTTATGCATCACCTAGTAGTGCACCTGGATGCTAAACTTGTTAAACAGAAACTTAGAAAAATGCATCCTAAAGTTGCCTTACTAGTCAAAGGGGAGTTAGAAAAAAATTTGAATGTTATTTTTATACAAGCCATTGATTATGCTGAATGGATCTCGAATGTAGTTCCAGTAACTAAGAAAGAAACTACTACGGTTAGGGTTTGTACAGACTTTAGAGATATTTATGTTGCATGCCCTAAAGATGATTTTACCCTTCCCAATATGGATCAGATCATTGATTTTACTACTGGGAGTGGAATGATATCCTTAATGGATGGATTTTTTGGTTATAATCAGATTAGGATAGCTCCTAAAGATCAGGCTAAAACAGCCTTTATTACCCCTTGGGGGACTTTCTATTGGAAAGTGATGCCATTTGGGTTGAAGAATGCAGGTGCAACCTATCAACAAGCCATGACTTATATCTTTCATGATATGATGCATGATATACTACATGATTATGTAGACGAAATTATAGCTCGTTCTACTGAAGAAGATGACCATTTAGATGACTTGAGAAAAGTATTTGATCGGTTAAGGGAATATCTTATCCGATTGAATCCAACAAAATGTATATTCAAATTTAAGTCAGGTAAATTATTGGGGGTTATATTTTATTTACATGGCATCGAAATTGACCCTCTCAAGATTACGGCTATCACTGATATGCCCGCACCTACAAATATATCTGAATTACGAAGTCTATAAGGTAATCTTTAAGCTATAAGTCGCTTCATCGATAAGCTGGCAGATAAAACTAGATCCTTTCTTAAGCTTCTTAAGAAGGATGTCTCTTTCCATTGGGATGACGAATGTTAGGAAGCATTTGAACTCGTCAAATAATATCTTCTTAACCCACCTATACTTTTACCACCTAAACCTGATCACCCATTTATCTTGTATATTTTTCTTCAAATTTTGCTTTAGGAGCTATGTTAGCTCAACTTGATGATGAGAAAAGAGAGTGTGCTAATTATTACATTAGCAAAAAATTAATTAGTTATGAAACCCGCTACACAACATTAGAGAAGTTATGTCTAGCAGTCGTATTTTCTACATAGAAACTATGCCATTATATGCTCAGTCAAAAAACATACGTTATTGCTAAATCCGATCCCTTGCGATATCTCATGAGTCGACCTTATTTATCTGGTCGCACAACAAAGTGGGTTCTTGCGCTAAGCGAGTTTGAACTCATGTTTATAGGACAAAAGTCTGTTAAGGGTCAAATCATAGCAGATCAATTAGTTGTTGCACCCTTAGAATCCACCCATCCCCTTGTCATTGAGTTTCCTGACGAATGCCTTAAACTAGAGGCAGATCATTCAGAGCAATGGTCCTTATACTTTGACAAAGCCCGATGTATGAGTGGGGCTGGTGCAGGTATATTTTGATATCTCCATAGAAACATCTCATACCTCTATCCTTTAAATTAACATTTGTTTGTACTAATAACACTGTTGAATATGAGGCTCTCATCCTTGGATTACGAGTAGCCCTGGCACTGAAAATTAAAAATCTATTAGTTTTTGGTGATTCTCAACTTCTTATAAATCAAATTAATGATGTTTATCAAACTATAGATGATAAATTGCACCCATATAAAGTATATGTATTACAATTAATATCTTTATTTGATCAAATTACCTTGGAAGCTATTCCTAGAACTAGCAATCGTGCGACTGATGCCATGGCCGCAACTGCATCTCTTTTACCCTTGGAGTTAGATGACGAATATGCTACCATCATTATTCATCGACTCCAAGAACCCGCTTCAATTAAATCATTCTTGGAACCTTTGGACATGTTTCTAATCAACAAAACTACTCCTAAACTTTGGTACACTGATATCCTCAATTTTCTTCAAAATGGGACCTTCCCTGAAGGTTTTAATAGAAACCAGTGTTGGTTATTACGTAGATGAGCAAGTCACTTCATCATAATTGGCAATACCTTATATAGGAGATCTTTTGAAGGTATCCTACTGAGATGTTTGAATCTAGAAGAGTATAGATCAGCTTTGAGTGAAGCCCACAATGGATCTTGTGGGGGACACTTTAGTGGTAGCGCCATTGCTAAGAAGCTCCTTAGGATAGGAAATTTTTGGCCTACCATGGAGAATGATGCACATGATTATGTGTGCCATTGCGACAAGTGCCAGAAACATGCTGACCTTGTCCATGCACCTACACAAGAACTGCAAGCTATTTCATCTCCTTAGCCCTTTTCAAAATGGGGCTTAGACATCATTGAAAAAATTAATCCTATGTCATCTGATGGACACAAATTCATCATAACCGCCACCGATTATTTTATGAAGTGGGTTGAAGCTATGCCCTTAGCTTCTTGCACTAGAACTCAAGTTTCCAAATTTATTTTTAATCAAATTATTTGTAGGTTCAAAATTCTTGCAAATCTCATCTCGGATAATGGAACTTGTTTCAAAAATAAAGATGTAAAGAAACTATGTCAAAAATATAAAATTCAACATCGTTGGTCCACTCCTTATTATCCTCAGGGTAATGGCCAAGCAGAAGCATCTAATAAAACATTAATTAAAATTCTCAAAATACTAGTCAATAAATTTGGCCGTGACTGGCATATTCAATTATATCCTGCTTTGTGGGCTTATCGAACTAGCATTCATACTCCCACGGGCACTTCACCTTTTGTTTTGGTTTATGGCGTTGAAGTTGTTTTTTCCTTTGAATTAGAAGTTCCTTCTTTGGCTCTGCTACTTCAAGATACTGAAGTAGGAGATGAATATCGTGCTGGCAGATTTAGTCATCTGGAACTCCTAGATGAGAAGCGCATTAATGCTTTGGAGCATCTTTGTGCCTACCAGAACAAGCTCAAACAAGCATATCTCAAGAAAGTTCATAATCGATCCTTTGAGATCGACGACCTCGTTTTAAAAGAAAATAAAAAAAATACTAATGCAAGTAAAGACCTTAAAGGTAAATTTGAGCCTAAACGGCTTGGGCCATATATTAACACTGCTAAATTTGGATCGAGAGCATACAAATTAGCTACCTTAGATGGTAAATATCTTAAATAACCTATGAACATTATACATCTTAAGCTCTATTATGCATAAATCTGGTAATTTCATCACTGTATATATTATACATATTGTCTTATTTTAGTAATTCATATAAAAATTTCAAAAACAGTAATATTATGTATTATCTTAATTCATAAATTAAAATAAAAATATAAAAAAATCAAAATTCTCACTTTCACACTCACAAGAATAAATATATTATGGATAAAATCAAAATCCTAAAATGTATTATGTATTATATTTTTAGTTATTTTGGATAAATTAGCATTTATTTGGAATCCCTCACTTTCACACTCACAAGAATAAATATATTGATCTTATTTGGTATGATTATTAATCTCTCTTATATCAAAGTCCACAGTTGAATTAAATAAAGTTTTGAGCATAGAGAACTGATCTTGTTATTTACTTGAACCAAGTACACCTTTTCACATTAAAATGATTTCATTGCAAATTCAAAGCGATGCTACATAGAAGAAGTGGTCTCTTGATTGATAAGTCTCCCCTGCTATCCTATCATGCACATGGTCTAGAATCTTTGAGAATTGAAAAAAGGACAAGCTCACCCCTGCCCAGAATAAAAATCCCTTGCTCTACAGCCAATCCGAGCAAGTATCCCTAGTATAGAAAGAAGAAAAAAAAAAAAAAGGAAAGTCAAGAAAAATCATGAGAAAAAGAAGCATTGTTTCAGTATCATTTTGTACCACCTCAGCAATATTTCAGCATTATCTCAGTGTCAAGCAAAAATACAAAAAAAAAAAAGAGAAAAAGAAAAGAAAAAGCAAAAAGCAATAAATCCCTTCCCCTACCCTTTGAAAGAAAAGAAGGGTGAATGAGTTTGAATCCCTGGAATTCTTAATTATTCGAAAACTGTGAGGTAAGCCCCATAACAGGTGGTTTGTGCCCAACCTTCTTGGCCTTGGGTAACTCCTAGTGTGGTGATATGTCTGTCACATTAGCGACCTTATTTTGTATAGACCTATTTCCGATCATGAATCAGCTAGATCTTGATGACCCGACTTACATAGTAGTCTGGTACGATTACATGCATATATATCATGGTCAACGAACACTCATTTGGTTAATTCAAATTACTTGTATCAAATTATCTTGCTCAAAATTGGTAAATGAACAATACAATTGCACACACATTTGTGTTTGAGATATTTTGTATCATTATGATAGATCAAGATCGACAATGAACTCACATATGCACATGGGGTTCCTTATAAATCTAAATTTTGTCTTTGAGATAATTTAAAATATTTATGAAAATCTTTTGGAATAATTTGATTTTCTTACTTGAGAATATTGGCTAGCGTAAAAACAATTAAATACATTTTTTCAAAAATCCAAAACTTCTTTCAAAACATGTTCAAAAATCTAGCAATAAAGTCACATTTATATATTTTCAACTTTCGCAACAATGGTATAGTTCCTAAACCTAAATTGGAATTTATGCCTAGTGCAAGTCCTCATTTTTATATTTTTTTATCTCAAAATCAAAAATCAACTATGTAATAAAACTATTACATCAATTTCTTCTTTGGATTTCGTGATGATGGTATAAGTCTATACCTAAAATTCTATGCCTAGCGCAAGCCATCGTTCTAATTTTGTCTCCCATTTATTTAATCCATAAAAGCATATGGCTTAAATCATTATGTTACACAATTGTGCTTTAAAAATAACGAAAACTTTTCTATTTCATTTCATTATGTCAACATCCAGTTTTGCGACGATGGTATAATTCCTAGGCAATTGCTCAAATTTCTATCACACTTAGGAATTTTAGGCCTAGAAAAAATCATATTTTTAATATTTCATGCATAATATTTTCATGGAAATCTGAAAACAAATCATCACCATCATCATTTTTCATCATCACAACACAAAGTCTTAAGAAAGTCTCTTAAGCACCCTTTTACTTTTAGCAATATTTCTCTCATACCGAGATTAGCTTGATGACCTAGCGAGCGACGACTCCATAAAATGGTCATGTAACAACAACAATGTCCTTTGAAATTATTGTTAGAAGTCACTTTATTTTTCATCAAATCATACCACAACAACCAATTTGTTTACATCAGATTATTTCATTTAATTTTATAGCATGACATAAAATTATAATATTTTCAACAACATAATTACATGAATAGTCAAACAACAAATATTAAAGCATCATAAAACATATGCACAAGTCATATCACAAAAAGAACATATATATATATATATATCAAGAAGTCTATACATCATATCAAAATGGATTGGTATGCCATAATCTATACCCTAGCATACTCAATCCTCTCAAAAATATATGGTCTATGTACAATGAGCAGTTAGTCTTGAGAAGCCCTCGAGCTCTCAACCTCATCTCCTCTTCTGCCCTGAGGTGGATGAGGTCGTCCCATTGGAGTTCATTTTGTATCGTGGGTCCTCGACATCGATCGTGATGATGTCCTCAATGACCCCATCCTAATCGACTCTGTAATGCTGGTTGGCAGTGGTATCCTCTACTCCTCTAGAACCACATGATAGTACAACCCCTGGTAGAATGCGGTCTGTGCAATAGCCCGTGCCAGCTCCAAAATGCTCACCCCTTCGCTCCGAGCCTTGAGTCGTGTCGCCTCATCCTAAAGAGTCTGCACCTGAGCTCGTAGGCAGGCATTCTCTACTCGAAGAGCCGCCATCTCGTTGCTCTCTCCCACCTTGACACCCTTGCCCTTATTAGGTGATGGTGGCCTATCCCTCTATTGATAAGGGAGTCTCTCCCTCCTCTCTGACTGTTGCTATCTCTCCAGAGCCTGTGGTACTCTTTGGCATCTCTCCTGAGGAGGCCATCGCTAATCTCTCCCTCTATGATGCCTCGTTGCACCGATGGCATCCTGGCACCGTCTCTCCATCTATTGCACTATAGCATGCATCGAACCCTATGCCCTTGTCATTCGATGAGGTTAGATGCCTACATACCAGGCATCATACCTGTCTGCTACCCTCGCGTCATCCCCATCCACTGGTTGAATGGGGGCATCATTAGTGTCTTGACTCCAAAACTGTTGCATGTCTAGAGCCCCGCTCAATGTGGTATTATCCCACATAGTCTAGGAGTACTCATAATCCCTAAGATAAAGGATCCCCTGCTGTAGACCGAACTACCTCAAAACTTGGTCATAGCGATGGAGCTCTACCTCCCCCCACTCTGTCCTCAACCAGATGACTCGCTTGATGTGAGCCAACTCCTATCCATCCTCTACCCACCCTGGATGCTCTCTCCATGGTCTCTAGGTGATCCGATCTGGGGTGAGGTCATCTAGCAACCTTCGAGACATCGATAGATCTATCCGCCGTTGTGACCCTCTATGGAGCCACCAATAGAAAACTTGGGGTCTCTCCCAATCAATTCCTGTCATTGAAAGCCCTACTGACCTTCACACCATAATGTTCTCCCAGCACCAAACCTATAGCAATGATGTCAGCACCAGACATCAACCTCCCTTGTATACAACCCCGTAAAGGATCCTATACAAGCGGTATAATACAAAGCTACCCCAAGCAAACCTATATCTATGGTCTCTCATGTCACAGACCACATCTGATAGGAGCTACGGTAACCTACATCCTCTCTGGTGGCATAGAAGAAGGCCACCCACCACCCTTACCAAAACCTAGGTCAATTGAGATGCCCTAGGCATCTGCCTCAAAGCCTCGATGTTCACTATGCCCTTCTCTAGGGTGAAGCTTGGGTCACTGCACAATCTCATCATGGCGTGGCCCTGATTGGCCAAAGGAGTCATGAACCGTGCATGTATGGGGATCCTCAAGATCCTCCATACATCCTCTAGAGTTGGAGTCATCTCCCCTATCGGTAGCCGAAAGCAGGACAACTCTGGATACCATATCTCTGCTAGGGCTATCAGTAGCCCCATGTCTGTAGGAATTTGTGGCATCTCTGCCACATGCTGTAGTCTGACCTCTACTAGTTTGTCTCGCTTGGCCTGATCAAGCATGGCTAAGTCATCCCTTAGACCCCCGTATTTCCACTCTCGAATCTTTAGCAATCCCCTCTGCAAAATAAACAATAAAACAACAAAAATCATTAGTACATAATCATTAAAATCAATTAAAATCAATTTCATCTCATAAAAAAATGATATCGCCCATTATTGGACGATATCGTACCAAATTTAGTTAAATCATCCTTAATAGGACGAAATCATCTCCAATTCTTCAATTTGGGGATTGCCCCTATTTCTTTGATTTCGTCCTCAGACGAAATCGATGATATAGGGACAATTTCGACAAAATTGGTATGATTTCATCCCGATGCCGTCGACGGCCTAAAAACGATCGCGATGCCCAAAAACAATTAAAATTCAAGTAAAAAATTAAACAAATCAAGCTAAAAACATAGTACACTAGGTTTAGATCCTTACCCGCAACTCGCGTCGGACCTCTATCGATCTGTGTGCCATTTCTACCATTTCACCTGCAGAGCTCTGAAACAGCGAAAGTGAACAGTAAAAATGAATTAGGGTTTTACCCTATTTTTCCTATTTTTATTTAAAAACAATGTTTTTTTAATTTTTGCTTTTCCATGCTTTTACCTCAAACGTTCGATTTGGGTAAAAACTCGAAGGGGGCACCATAGGAAACAGTTGTTGGATTCGACCTAGAATCATCGTCTAAAAAATGGAATAAATTTTTGCTTTCTCGTAAAGCATGAAGAACTCATATTTAACGCATTTTCTTCAAAAAATATGCTAAAGAGGGGGCAAAATGTAGCACCCTAAAATTATCACAGTTAAACCATCAGTAAAAGTTAAAAATTTTGAATTTTAACCTTGAAACCGCCTGTTAACTGCTCACCCCTTTTTTGTGCCATTTTTAGAAGTTGTTTTGACCATTGGATGATATTGTCGCCGATTCGATGATATCATCCCAAATCAAACGAATTCATCTGGAACAGAATGTCTAGACGATTTCATCCCAAAACCGAATTTTCATAATTAGCTTATGTTTCAACAACCTCTCCAACTCGAGCAGAAGCGTTTCTGCGCGGTTGGAGATTCCTACGTTGGAGATCTCCCAAATTGGGATGATCCCCAACCTCCTAACCTCCCCCTAATCCTATATAAACTTGGGATTTTCCTATTTTATCCCCCTGGCTGATCATTTCCCTGCAACTTTAGTTTTTTTTGTGTTAGAACATCCTATCCCCCATCATTTGCACTTGTGTTTTCAAGTTTTATTGCAGGATCTCACTATGTTTCAGTCGGAGGAAGCTCGAATCGTCGCAGGCGATTCAACCATAATTTCGGATGATCCTGTCAAGATCGGCGATGATCTCGTACGATTGCAGATGATTTTTACTGTAGTTCATATTGGGGGTAATCAGAGCCCTGAGTTTGCATTCTCTATCTCTTTTTCTTATTTAATTATGCATTAGATTAATTCACTTTTGTTTTGCATCTTGGAGTTCACCTCATTTAACATATTTACATGATAAAATTCAAAATAACTTATTAAAACATTGCATCCCATTTGATTTGATATCTGGATTTATTATTTAAGCATTTATATTCTTATTTCTATCATTTTGTATCATTATTGCAATTGTATTTTTGGTTTTTTGGTGTCTGTTTTCATGATTGTAGGTTTCTGACAAATTCGTCTCGTCAGGTCGCTGATGATCTTGGTTGATCTCAGACGATCTCCTGTGATCTGGATGATTCTGTACAATTACAGATGATCCTGTCATATCCGAGACGATCTGGACTCCTACAAGCTTTAGAATCTTCATCAGACATCAGAAATCAGGTGCACTCTTCTCCATTTTAGATATTTTCTATATTTAGGATTCATTTATGTTTATTGTCTTCATATAAACCAAAAATTTCATATAGAATAGCTTAGATTTATTTTGGCCAACCTAGGAATCTGAATGATTGAACATAAAATGAACACATCAAACCCATTCTCAACCTAGGTGTGGAAACTGCCACTCAAAGTTTCCTGGTGAACCCCACCATCCGTCGAAAATTCACCCTTATACCCCTCCCCCGAGAGGCACGACCTTCAAAGGGCCTCTCCATCCGAGGTATTGTTCTATCCTTCTCACATCCCCCTTTCGGGTATGGATCCTTTAGCCTGAAGGTAAGGGTGCAAAAAATTTGGGCGATACAGGTTGTTCCCCTTCTCCTGTAGGGATTTCCATTTCTCTTAACACCTCCACTTATTCTATTACAATAGGCTTTTTTGCCTTGGGTTCCAATCATCCCATAACTTTGTGAGGCCCTCTTCTACCCCAGGATTATTACTTTCTCTTAGATTACTTGTGTCAGTTGTTTCCTAAACTACTGTGGCCAACATTTCCTCTAGTGAAAATGTGCTTAATTTATCTGCTAGTGAAGTTGGTCTCACCAAGGATTCCACAACTGGCTTGGGTGAACTAGTGCTATACAAAAATTCAACCTTCGCAAAATAATTCGTGGGTCCAATCCATGTAATCGAGCTAGTTTCAACTATCTTGTTGTGAAGAAATGTAGGTATGGAAAAATCCACTTCCTCTTGTATTGACTGTTGTTGCTCCCAAGTACGAGCTACCTCTAAATTCTTAGTTATCTTCTGCAATGCTTCCTGGGATAAAATTGGGGGTGGCACATCGAATTGCATCTTTTTCTTCTTTCACTTGGTCTCCTCCGAAGATTGAACAATCTTCTATTTTTGTGACTTCTCCTCTCTTACTTGTGCAACTATTTTATCCTCCCCTTCTAGAGTGGTCACTAGTTTTTCTTGCTGCGATTTATGTGATATCTGCTTTACACAAGCATTTTTCACTAGTGTCATATTCTTTGTTGCTTGTGTATCCATCCATTGACAGATAGATGGTGTTAAGTTAGATAGCTTTTTTTGGAGAGCCCAAGTCTGGGATCTGTACTCCAGCTCTAAAAGCTGCATCTAGAAGCAATTCGATGGCGTGAAATGCCATGGAAAAGTTCTTCATTATTTGTATCAGGAAATCCTGAATGCAAAGTGACAGATGTGTTGCCCAATCATAGGCTATTCCCTTCTCCATCCCCTACAAGTATGGAATCATACAAATGGGGAGATCTAAATTACGATGTTCCCTTGATAATGTAGCCATGATAACATTCATCATGACCTCCAATCCCTTGTTCCTCAATTATTTCTACTTGACCCCTCTTCCACCATGAGTTCCCAACATATCATCTATCTCCTCCTTATTCAAGGTTATGACACTCATAATCAACTCTGAAATTTTCTTGGAGTCCACTATTTTGTTCACTACTGAAACACCCTACCATGGGAGTCCAAATGTGCACTAGAATGATGTAGGTGAGAAATAAATCACCAATGTATGATTCCCCACCTGTATTTGACTGATGTTCTTTTTTTCATCATATGTTTCCAGCATCTAAAGTAGGTACTCTTTGAAAAACTCCTTATCAAAGTTTGGATATTGCAAGATGAAATGTACCCCTACTTGTTTGATCTTAGCTCTTGTCGGATCATCTGTCGGTGCTTTCACCCACCATTGGTAGTAAAAATCACCTGTTGGACATACCCAGGTAATATCATCAATAGGGATCGGCTCCTTGCTACTGCAGTGAATTTCCTTATTTTTGTGAGTAGCCATGTATGTTGCTTCTCTTTTATTTAGAACCTTTCCTTTGTATAGATTTTCAATCTGACCACACATCCCATGCTCCTATTGGTTCCTCGGTCTTTTTGCAACCACTGATTCAAGTTTTGTTTTTGGCCAGATAGGGATTTTTCCAAAATTTTGGTGTGCAATTTACTTCTTCAATTCTCTCTTTTATCAGATGTCAATTTCTTCCATCATGTCTAGCTAGATGTCAAACTACTCCAGAATTTAATTCCACCAGCTAGCCATCACGCCTTCTGCTAAATGTCTTACTGTCATCAGACACCTAAATTTCTGCTATACATCTACCGTCGATTAGATTTCATATATCTACCTCCATTGTCAGACGTCGGATCTATCTTCTACTCCTTCTAGATGTTTATCTAATGGCTATCATCTTCTACCCTATACATATTCCTGCACTAGATATCTTCTTTGCTGCCCTAGACAATTTTCACTACTCTTCTGACATCTGCATTTCTATACGTTTCACTACCGCCTGATGTCTTCTATTCACCAACCTTACCGTTTATGCTCCCTAGACATCTACACACTCCTCCTAGATGTTTGCACACTCCTAGACGTCTGCGCAATATTCCTAGATGTCTATGTAATTTTCCTAGATGTCTACTTCGATGCCCTAGCTCACATCGTTCACTATTCTTCGTTTAGGCGCTCCCTTCTTCGTCGCGCTTTCTCCTCTGCTCTCCTGCATAATGAAAATTATGTGCAAAATGCATTACCTCTTCTCCTTTTATAGTTGAGTGGTCATTCCTTAAACCATTGTATAAACACCACCTTGCAACTATTCCTTGCATGCACACCACGTCATCCCGTTTAGACGTCTAGAGTTTCTATTTGTCTTTATTCACTTTTTGTCTTATTTCTTTTTGTCTTTTTCTTTTATTTTGTATTTTTATTTTTCTTTTTGACTTTTTTTTCCTTTTTTTTTATTATTTTGCAAAATTTTCTCTTGTTCCTGACATATTCTCCTCAATTCCAATGGGTGAAATGTATGGCCAAGACAATACATAGCTCCCATGTGTCAGATGTACCATTCTCTTAATGATGACTATTTCCTCAAAAACTGCTAAAGTCATCTTTATCGTTAGTTTTTGTTCTTTATATTGTTTGATGTCTTCGACGATTATTTTGTCTTGGGAGGGTTTTCGATCATGGTTGTTGCTAATGCCTTCTAGTATTTCTCGATATAATATGCCAATATGACTGTTCTACTTCTATCGATTGATGTATTTCTGGCTCATCGAACTGGTAGTTGCTAACTCGTCGTCTATCATTATTAGCAGCTTTCTCATTTTTGTTTGCTGATAGACGTGTTTGTTCCATCCAATTTTCCACCATGTAGATTTTTCCTTCTTCCAGGTTAGCATTATTGTTATCCAGGTGTTCGACTACATCCTCCAGGTGTCTACTTGTCAGATTTGGGCATGTAACGTCATTTCTTGGATGGGCGGACACTAATGGAATTCATTTTGTACTTCCATCATTTTGTCGGATTATTATGCAATAATCCTAGTGAAACCTCTCCCCTTCTTGTGCCTTTTGATCAAGTTCATTTTGATTGGGCTGTTGTTATATTCGGTGTCCTCTATTTTGGTGGGGTCATCTTACTCTTGGGCCTTTTCCTCGGCCTCTATCATTTCTTACAACTGCCCTCTCTTGATCCCTTTGTTCTAGATTGAGATTTCTATCCCAATTTACTCTTTTGTGGACCTGGTTACCACGTCCTCGACCTCTTTTCGATCTAATCTCCCTAGTGTTGGGTTGTCAAACTCCCAACTGCTCACAATTTGGTCAGTCCCTCATTCATTCCTGATGATGTCTTCTATTCCTACGAGCTTGTTGAGATGGACCTATTGGTCTATTCTTAGGAGCACGTAGTGATGGGTTAGCTTGAACTAAGTTCTCAGATGGCCCTTGCAGTCCAAACTAAGAACCAGTCAACCTATGGGTAGTCAAAGAGGAATTTCTTCCTCTCAAGCTACCTGGATGGAGGTCAACCATGCTCCTCCCTTGGTCAAGTGCTCTCAAAATTTTTGACAGTCTTTCGAGAGTACCTAACTTATCTCTACTACGGGCTTCATTTATCAATTGTGCTATTGTTCCTAGTGGATGGTGTAAATGCGAAGGTGTTTTTTGGTGCAAGATTTTTAGTCTCTTATTAGCCCTTATTAGTATTCACCTTCATCTTGTTTCCTCAAAGTGTCATATGGCACAATGAGTTAGGTTTTCTTGATACTCTTCTAAAAAGACCAAATCGGTGCTAGAGTCATTTCCTTATCTTGCCATGTTCATTGGCAAATCTAAGGTTTCTTGAACCCATTGCTACAATCTTCTTACTTCTCTTCTATACTATCATAAGTCTAGTGCAGCAATTCAATACCTAGCTACCTATTCCTGTTCATTTGGACGTCTCATGACTCTAGCATATGGTGTTCTCCATGCACAAGGTGGTGGTACTTATAGCATCATGTCCTCATTCAACCCTCCATTGTACTCGTCTTGTGGACTCAGTGAAGCATCATCTTCGATTATGTGTGTAGTTTCTATAAATCTGACACCTACTTGTCGATTGCAATATTTATCTCTTTGTCTCCTACGATGTAGATTAGGATTGGCATATGGTATATCAGGGATCTGTGGTAGGTTTTCATTGCTACTTGACACCTCCTACAAACCTCTAGTTTTTGGGTTTTTGGTACTATCTCGATATCCTTCCATATGATAGCTACCATTTCCTCCCTATTCATCTAATGTTTGGCAGCCAAACTTTGTCCTACTTCCCATACCCTGGGTCTTTCTGGAGATTCACTCATCTCTTGATGGTTCACTGACTCTAAGCTTGAGGACTTTTCTAAATTAAGCATAATTTTTAATGTGGTTGAAGAAGAACTCCTAGAATGCGTATTTGTTGCTATTGCTTTTCCTCTTCTATTTTCAATTGGGCTTACCGTATCTTCCTGCTCTTCTTTTGCTAAGGAAAATAAACTGCTCTCCAAAGAGTTACGTGTTGCACTTCCTCTTAGCTCTCCTTGTTCTAGTTATACCCATTCCATTTGACGTGCTTCATGTCGTTTATTTACTCGTTGCATGGTTGTGTCCAACTCCTGAATCACTTGTTCCCACAGCTGATTATTATATTATCTCAGAGTTTCATATTATTCTTGCAACCTTTGTGTCTCCAATCACATTCATTGCATAATTCTAGCTCCTTCTTCTTTCAGAACTTCTTGTAGAGCGACTTTTGTCAAGGCTTGGAGTCGGTATTCCTCGTCATTTGGAAATTGAATGTGTAACTACAATATTTGCTAATCTCCTTCCCTTTTTTTGATTATCGGTCCTCCTTTAGTCTCAAATAACCAATACAAGTTATGTGTTTCCTCCTTTCGAATAGCATTACTCTTCTCGTCATTTTTAGGGAATTGTGTTTATGAATCTACTTCTCCTATCTTTGTTCTGAAAGTTTCTAATTGCACCAAGTTGACCATATTTACCTGAGCATGTGGCTTATATACCTTCAACTTAGAACCATTGATTACCTTAGGGTATAATTTTCCATCTAGTTTTCTCAGTTTCACTACCCCATTCTCTAGTACTTCCTCCACCTAGAAGGGTCCAAGCCATAGGGTTTTTAATTTTCTTGGCTTGAGTTCTCTCTTACCATTGTATTTGAGAACTAATTCACCAACTTTAAGATCCATTTTCTAGAGATGCTTATCATGCCATAATTTCCTTCTTTTCTATGTGATCTTCATTGCCCATTGTGCCATTACCCTCTTTTCATCCAACTGTACCAATGCTATCAGTTGCTCTTGAATGCTTTCCTCATTATTTAGCCAATTGTCAACTGCTACCCTTAAGCTAGGTACTAGAAATTCAACTGGTACGACTTACCTCCTGTCTGTACATTAGTTGAAAGGGTGTTTGTTTTGTGGTGGTCTTGAAAGTGGTTCTGTATACCCATAGCACTGTTGGTAACCGTTCCTCCCAGTTGGCTCCTTCTCCTCTGCATGTCTTGTACATGATTAAAACCATAATTTTATTCATTGCTTTCACCTACCCATTTTCTCTGGGGTAATATGGACTTGACAAGGAGTAAAACATTTTGAATTCTTTCATCAAGTTTTGGATAATTGCATTCACAAAGTGGCCTCCTCTCTCACTTTTCAATTGTAGAGCTATCCCAAACCTTGTAATCACTTGTTCGTACAAAAAGTGCGCCATACTTTTTTTCGAGTTGTTCGGTAAATCTCTTGCTTCTACCCATTTTGTAAGGTACTCCGTAGCAACTATGATATATTGGCATTTCCTCCTTCGACTTTTTTTTAAAGGACCTACAAAATCCAACCCCAATCTCTCAAAGAGTTCCTAAGGCTGGGATGGATGTAATGGCATGAAGTCTCTTTTCAATGGTTTCCCTATTCTCTGACACATATCACATGTTGTCACAAAATTCTTTGTATTGTGAAAGAGGGTGGGCCACCATAGACCTGCCAACAGTAATTTCCTGGCTGTCGCGTCTAGTCCCATGTGTCCTCTTGCAAATCCCTCATGAGTTTCTTTGAGGGTTTATTGTACTTCATCCTCCATTATGCATCTTCGCAATATGTGGTTCTCTCCCAACTTGTAGAGAAATCCTGCAATCAAGGTGAACGGTGCTAATTTCATAATCACCTTTCTCCATTCGGTTGTTGTTAGCTCCTCTGGAAGCTCTCCCATCGACAAGTATTCCCCTATATGCTTGTACCATACTGGTATTGAACTAATTAGAAACAATTGGGCATTTATAAATTCATCTGGTATTCCTTCCTCTATAGGTTCTCTAGAGTGAATCCTTGACAATTGGTCCGCTATTACGTGTTTCTTCCCTGGTCTTATGACCACTCTAAACACAAATTCTTGCAAGGTGACGATCCATCGACTCACTCATCCTTATATTGTTAGTTTATTGATCAAGTACAACAGGGCCTAATGATCCACATAGAAAGCAAAGGGATTTTCTAGTAAATAGTGTTTATACTTCTATACCGCATACACCATTCCCAATGCTTCTCACTCTATTTTTTTGTAATTCTTCTCAACTCTAGACAATAGCTGACTTGCAAAGTATATGGGATGATCTAGCCTAAATTGGCCTTCTTGTGCCAATGCAAATCCAATGGAAAAGTTTGAGGTATCCACATGCACGTGGAATTCCTTCTCCCAGTCTGGGTAAACTAGGATAGATGCTTTCACCAAGTGCTCTTTCAATCCCTCAAATGTTCCTTGGTTCTCCTATGTCCATTTGAATGGAACACCCTTTCATGTAAGTGTGTTTAGTGGATGAGATGTTAGGACATAGTTTTGGATAAACCTCCTATAATATATAACTATCCCTAAGAAGGTTCTTACTAAGATCACATCATGTGGCTCCTCCATTAGCAATATTACCTATATCTTATCTGGGTCGGGTTTCAAACCCTCCTGGCATACTATATGCCCCAGCAGCTTTTTGTATGGCACCAGTATGATGCATTTGTTTGGATTCAATAATATTCATGCTTTCCTGCACAATCCCATACATTCTTCTAAGGCCTTTAAATGTTCTTGTGTCCTGCCATACAGTGACCAATCATCTAGGAAAGCTTTGAAATACCTTGTGGACATCTTATAAAAAATGTACAATATGATTCTTTGAAAAGTAGCTGGTGCATTGCATAATATAAATGGCATGCGGTTATATGCATATATCTCATTTTCTACAACAAAGGTGGTCTTCAGCTTGTCTTCCTCCACTATGCTAATCTAGTTGTAGCCCGAGAATACATCCAAGAATGAATATATCTCATGGTCGGCTACTTCTTCAAGTATGGAGTCTATGAAAGGGATCGATAAGGGATCCTTTATG
Organism: Wollemia nobilis; assembly: GCA_028583015.1. Lineage (NCBI taxonomy): Eukaryota > Viridiplantae > Streptophyta > Pinopsida > Araucariales > Araucariaceae > Wollemia > Wollemia nobilis. The sequence continues at coordinate 14,784,189 of JAQPPZ010000135.1, forward strand.
GTTACGACATTCTAAATTCTAAAATCCACACAGATTTAGATTTTATCTACTTCTATTTTTAGAGTAATCACAATCAGTGAAACCCATTCACTTGTCGTAACTTTGAAGATAATTTTTGCATCCAACATTTTCTCAATTTTGGCATTCACCCTTGCTGCATATTTGGGATTCATTCTATAAGGTCACCTTCTTATAGGTTGTGCACCTTCAATCAGAGGAATATTGTGTATGTAGAGTTCTAGTGTAACACCCTTCAAGTCCTTATATTTCCAAGAAAAACATCCTTATAGTCCAAAAAAAACTTAAATGTTGTTGCTTTCAGGACTGGATCCCAATCATCTCCACATTTTATCATCTTCTCGCCATTTTCTCCCAAGTTTACTTGAATTATTTTAGGATCTTCATATTTGATGGATTCAGGTTCATTTGTTGCCTTTAGTGTAGTTATGGGGTGGGGTGGTTTATCTTCAATGACTGCCTCCCCCATCGTGAATTCTGTAAAATTATTAGGAAATATCCACTTCTTCCTTTCCTTGTCCTTCTCTGCTATTGTTTGTATTCTATTGCTAGTTCCCTTTTCAGGTTCTTGTATCTCATCCTTTTGAATCTCCTTTTCCACATCTATGCAAAAACATCAGGGAGAAAATATCTTGTAATCTTCTAAGTGCCAGTGTAGTAAGCCTTTGTCCTAGTCATACTCATCTTCCATGCAGTCTTCAAGGTGCAACACTCCTTCCTCATCTAGATCATACCCTATCTCACCATATAATGAAGAGGATCCTGAATCATCTAAAATGGCTGTCTTGAATCACGGTTTGATTCTTCAGATTGATTATATACTTGTGCTGCCCTTACTTGAAGGATAAATGTTCTTTCTTCCAATTGTGATTGACTTTTGTTGTTCTCAACCATCCTCATCCTAGCAATGCATCATATGCGGGTTTCTACATAGCAATAACAACAAAGTCCAAGATGAAGTCCTACTCTACTATGCATACTTTTTGATTCATCAAGATGCCTATTTTTTTAATGTCGTATTGATCAGTGCCATATAATTTGAAATTTGGATATTGTAAGGCGGGTTGCCCCAGAATCTGCCATGTCTTCTCTAGCATCACGTTCACACTAGACCCTCCATCCACAATCACCTGATTTAGTCTATGGTCCAAAATCTCCATTTGGACTATAGTTGGTCTTCTCCCAGCTTCAATCATCAGGATTGTTGGATCGATGAACTGTCCTTGCTTGATAGTTGCTACTTGTCGAGTTTCATCCTTCTTTTTTATGGCTTCCTCGATTGTCGCATACAACTTAGGTACTATACTAAATAGGTTAGCAACCTTCATTTCCACCTTCGTGTTTAGTACCTCTGATACCATACGTTATATTGATGCCTTCTTGGTGATCTCTGGTATCTTCAATAATTTTTCCAAAACTAGTTGACCCTGCTTCCCCTTTGCTAGTTTTGTTTTGATTAGTTCTTGGGCTTCCTACCATCGTTCTTTTTCCTTGGCAAGATTTGGGTACTATTTCATCTTCTTGGTTTGTGCTCTTGTTATAGCCAATACTTCATTGTCTACCTCTATCACCTCTCTGATGCCAATGAGGTTGATATTCTGAGTTCCACTGGTACTTGCCTTCTTTAGACAATTAGCTTCCTTGTGGTTTCCTAGACCACACCATTTACACATTTGGGTGGTACTGTTTCCACTATTATTACCCGTATTCTAGGGTTTGGAACAATTCTTCACAAAATGGCCGCATTCTTGGTAATTCTAATGTTGAATAATTATTTGACCATCAGAGTTGTATTGTAGTCGACTTTGGCCTCCTTATCTTCCTCCTCGATGACTATTCCTATATCCTCCGCTAGTGGCTCCTTGTCCATTCCTTGGCACATTTGGTTGCTCCTCCTGTTGTATAGCCAATGTTTGATACCTCTTGCTTTTCATGTTGAATGGACAATCAGCTACTAGATGTCCCGCTATCTCACATATTTTACAGTATGCATTCTCTAAACAGTTTACATTTAAATGTCCTTATGTCTTGCAATCTAAGCATCAAAACTCTTTTTGATAGTTGGAGCCTTCTCCTTTTGCTTCCTTTAGGATTTTGTCAAATTTTCTCAAAAAAGAGTAGCTTGTGCTCTGAACTTTGTCTTCCGCATCACTGTCTGAATCTTCATTATGTTTCAAGTAGCCTCCGATACCTGCCATTGTTTGTTTACCTTCACTTTCAAAGTTCTTGGCCTTCTCTAGTGCTTCTGCATATGTTGAGGATGGTACTGTCTTCATCCTCTTCTTGAATTTTGGTAGTTTCCCATACAAAAACCATCGCTTTATCATACCATCGGTGGGTGTCATCTCCATTTTGTCTATCAATTGTTTTAATCTCCTATTATAGTTCTTAACATCCTCATCTAGTTTTTTCTTAGTGACATAGATTTATGTGATGATTTCAGTGTCATCTCCCAATAGTTGAAATCCTTCTATAAATGCATTCTTCAAATCTACCCATTGTGTAAATGCTTACTTACTTTATCTTTTCAAGTACCAATCTATCGCCATACCTTGCAATGTGGCTAGGAATAATTGCAACCATTGTGTGTCTTATGTGACCCCATTTGCTTCCCAAATGGTAATGCAAATTCCCACATGCCGAGATGGGTCCTCTTTTCCTTCACCTAAAAAAGGTGGGAATTTATGTTGTATTATTCTATTTGCGGGATTCGCTGCCATAGTATTTGTTCTGTTGTTCGGACGTCTTGGTGTTGATAGTTGTGGAGTTCGATTTAGTTGTCTGTTTGTTGTTGGTGGTGCAAAATTATACTCAAATAGCCTTCTACATGACTCCAATTGGTCTCTACTTCGTGACCTCCTCCGAGAATACACCAAATGTGGCTCCGATATTCCTCCCCATGAACCTTCATGTAGTTGTCCTAATACAAGGTTTCCTCCTTCAGTATCCTATGGCCAACTCTCCCTTATTGGTTCTGGTGTTGTCGTCCAGTTTTCAATGATGGGCTCTTCCTTAACTATTTGTTCTTCCTCATTTTTTGTAGTCACCAACAATGTTTCAATGCTTGGATTATCCTCATCTTCTAGGTTTCAAACTCTCTCTACTTTTGGGTGAGAGACTTATGTTGCCTCTTTTATCCCTAGGTTCACCAGTTGTGCACTTCTTCTTACCGGTATTTGATTCCTGCTTTGCGACCTGGAATCAGTCATTCACCTCTTACACCTATAACTTGTGTCTCTAGACTCTGAGTTCAATTAGGCAACGATTCCAAATGTAGACAGGGGTGAGTGCATTCCTGGGGTAAGGGATGATTACAGTCAAGATTTCCAGTTACAGATTTTGGGTACTATGGATCTTTAATAGCTAAGTCTAGACGTCAAAGGTTTAGATGTATGAATGCACTTGTATAGACTTCACAACTAAACTTCTAGAGTAGACGTATGAGTACTTCATGTTAGACATCTATGGACTAGACATTTATAGGCTAGGGCTAGACGTCTATAGGTTAGGGCTAGACATCAGGGAACTGGACTAGTCATCTATAGATCAGGGGCAGACGTCTACTAGTCTAGATGTCAAGGAATTGGACTAGACATCTATAGGTCAGGGGTAGACATCTACAGGTCAAGATATCTAGGCAAGTAGACTTTAGATGTTTGTAGGATGGGCTAGATGTCAATGGGTTTAAACATCTAGGAACAAGGTGAGACGTCTAAGGGTTAGACATCTAGTGGTTGGACTAGATGACTAACTGCCTGGTGGTTAACTTAGACGTCCCAATCCGCAATCTGCATTCCCATCCTTCGTACCTACCACACACTAGATTATCGTCCCTGTAAATACAAAAAACATGCAAGTACACGTAAAAATAACACTACAACCATGCCACTTAGTACCATCTACATTACAATCTATAATTACTAGAACATGCACAAGATCACCAAACACACAAAACAACCATTTTGTACAAGAGCATTGGCATTATGAGTAGAATGATGATATGTTTACAATTTTGAAGGGGGTATATATAGGAGGGTGAAGTAGTTACTGCAACTACTTCATTCCCAAATACCCAACCATATTAACCATTCGTTATACATCATTACTGCTAAACCAGACATCTAAATTGCCTAGTTAGCTGACTAATACAATGACTACTTTTGTCCTCTAGTGCTCATTGTACGTAGTCAACCTTTTGCATTCATTGGCTAATTTTACAAAATCATAAGACCAATTAACATATACAAAATGTTATATATAATCAAAATTGATGGACATTATTCTCAACCAGTTCTTCATGGTTTATCTTGCTTAGAATTGTTGTCTACAATACTACTACCTCTTGTTCGTACATCAGTTGAAAGGGTGTGTGGTTCGTGGTGGGCTTGAAGGTGGTTCTGTATGCCTATAACACTGTTGGTAATCATTCCTCCCAATTGGCTTCTTCTACTCCGCATGTCTTGTACATGATTGAAACTAGGATTTTATTTGTCTCTTCCACCTGCCCATTTGCTCTGGGGTAATACGGACTTGACAAGGAGTGAAAAATCTTGAATTCTTTCATCAGGTTTTGAATAATTGCATTCACAAAATGTCCTCCTTTGTCACTTGTCAATTGTAGAGGTATTTTGAACCTTGTAATCACTTGTTCATACAAAAAATGACCCGTACATTTTGTCGAGTTGTTCAGTAAAGCTCTTGATTCTACCTTTTTTGTGAGGTACTCCGTGGCAACTACGATATATCAATATTTCCTTCTTCAACTTGTTTTTAAAGGACCTACAAAATCTAGCCCTCGTCTCTCAAAGAATTCCTGAGGCTGTGATGGATGCAATGGCATGAAGTCTCTTTTCAATGGCTTCCTTGTTCTCTGACACGTATCACATGTTGCCATAAAATTCTTTGCATCTTGAAAGAGAGTGGGCCACCATAGGCCTGCCAAAAACACTTTCTTGGCTGTCACATACGGTCCCATGTGTCCTCTTGCCAATCCCTCATGTGTCTATTTCAGATTTTTCTACACTTCATCCTCCATTATACATCTTCGCAATATGTGGTCTTCCCCCATCTTGTAAAGCAATCTTGCAATCAAGGTGAAGGGTGTTGATTTCGTAATCACCTTTCTGTGTTCGACTGTCGTCAACTCCTTTGGTAGCTCTCATGTTGATAAGTATTCCCCTATATGCTTGTACCATCCTAGTATTGCATTAATCATAAACAACTGGGCATCGAGAAATTTTTTTGGTACTCCTCATTTTGTAGGTTCTTCGAAGTGAATCCTTGACAATTGGTCTGCTATTACGTGTTTCTTCCCTAGTCTTACTACCACTCTAAACACAAACTCCTATAGGGTGACGAGCCATCGAGTTACTCATCCATAGATTGTTGGTTTATTGATCAAGTACAACAGGGCCTAATGATCCACATAGAAAGAAAATGGGTTAGTTAATAAATAGTGCCTATATTTCTGCACTGCATATACCATCCCCAGTGCTTCTCGCTCTATTGTGTTGTAATTTTTCTTGGCTTGTGATAGTAGCCTACTTGCAAAGTATATGAGTTGATCTAGCCTGAATTGGCCTTCCTGTGCCAATGCACATCCGATGGCAAAGTTTGAGGTATCAACATGCACGTGGAATTCCTTCTCCTAGTCTGGGTAAACCAGGATAGGTGCTTTTACCAAGTGCCCTTTCAATCCCTCAAACACTCCTTGGTGCTCCTCTATCCATTTGAATGGAACACCCTTACGCGTAAGCGTGTCTAGTGGATGAGATGTCAGTGCATAGTTCCAGATAAACCTCCTGTAATATCTTACTGCCCCTAAAAAGGTTTTGACTGAGCTCACATCATGTGGCTCTTCCATTAGCAATATTACCCGTATCTTATCTGGGTTGGGTTTCAAACCCTCTTGGCATACTATATGCCCCAAACGTTTCCCGTATGGAACTAGTAAGACGCATTTATTTGGTTTCAGCGATATCCATGATTTCTTGCACAATCTCATTCATTCTTCTAAGGCCTTTAAATGCTCCTGTGTCCTGCCATACAGTGACCAATCATATAGGAAGGATTTGAAGTTCTCTATGGACATCTTGTCAAAAATGTATAAGATGATCCTTTGGAAAGTAGCTGGTGCATTGCACAATCCAAATGACATGTGGTTATAAGCGTATATCCCATTTTCCACAACACAGGTGGTATTTAGCTTATCTTCCTCCACTATGCTAATTTGGTTGCAGCCCGAGAATCTATCCAAGAATGAGTATATCGCATGGCCAACTACTTCTAGTATGGAGTCTATGAAGGGAATTGAGAAGGGATCCTTTACGGTTATGGCATTTAAACTTCTAAAATCCACACAGATTTAGATTTTATCTACTTCTCTCTTTAGGGTAATCATGATCGGTAACACCCACTCATTTGCCGTAACCTTAAAGATAATACTTGCATCCAACATCTTCTCAATTTAGGCATTCACTCTCACTACGTATTTGGGATTCATTCTGTAAGGTCGCCTTCTTACAGGTTGCACACCTTCAATCAGAGGAATATTGTGTACGCAAAGTTTCGATGGAACTCCCTTCAATTCCTTGTATGTCCAGGCAAAAACATCCTTATAGTTCAAAAAAATCTTAAATGCTGCTGCTTTCAAGACTAGATCCCAATCATCTCCACATTTGATCATCTTTTCTTCGCCATTTCTCCCAAGTTGACCTAAATAATTTTAGGACCTTCATATTTGATAGATTATGGGTCATTTGTTGTCTTCAATACTGTTAGTGTGTTATTACATTCTTTAGGCATTTTTTGTTATTGCTAACAATATTTGTTAGCATCTTGTATTTAGGGATTATTATTAGTTAGCATCTTGTTTAGCGGATCTGCTTCTCATGGTCTAAATAAAGCATTTTTTGTATTATTTAAATGACTTAATACAATTGTTTCATTGTTGGTTCTTTGAACATGGTATCAGAGCTCGACAATCGAGCTCATCTGGTGGCTGGATTGACTGGTTGACCCAGGAACACCAACTACTTCTTCTAGTATGGAGTCTATGAAGGGAATTGAGAAGGGATCATTTACAGTTATGGCATTTAAACTTCTAAAATCCACACAGATTTAGATTTTATCTACTTCTCTCTTTAGGGTAATCACGATTGGTAACACCCACTCACTTGTCGTAACCTTAAAGATAATACCTGCATCCAACATCTTCTCAATTTAGGCATTCACTCTCGCTACGTATTTGGGATTCATTCTGTAAGGTCGCCTTCTTACAGGTTGCACACCTTCAATCAGAGGAATATTGTGTATGCAAAGTTTCGATGGAACTCCCTTCAATTCCTTATATGTCCAGGCAAAAACATCCTTATAGTTCAAAAAAATCTTAAATGTTGTTGCTTTCAAGACTAGATCCCAATCGTCTCCACATTTGATCATCTTTTCTTCGCCATTTCTCCCAAGTTGACCTAAATCATTTTAGGACCTTCATATTTGATAGATTTCGGGTCATTTTTTGCCTTCAATACTGTTAGCGTGTTATTACATTTTTTAGGTATTATTTGTTATTGCTAACTATACTTGTTAGCATCTTGTATTTAGGGATTATTATTAGTTAGCATCTCGTTTAACGGATCCGCTTCTCATGGTCTAAATAAAGCATTTTTTGTATTATTTAAATGACTTAATACAATTGTTTCATTGTTGGTTCTTTGAACATGGTATCAGAGCTCGACAATCGAGCTCATCTTGTGGCTGGATTGACTGGTTGACCCAGGAACACCAACTACTTCTTCTAGTATGGAGTCTATGAAGGGAATTGAGAAGGGATCCTTTACGGTTATGGCATTTAAACTTCTAAAATCCACACAAATTTAGATTTTATCTACTTCTCTCTTTAGGGCAATCATGATCGGTAACACCCACTCACTTGTCGTAACCTTAAATATAATACCTGCATCCAACATCTTCTCAATTTAGGCATTCACTCTCGCTACGTATTTGGGATTCATTCTGTAAGGTCGCCTTCTTACAGGTTGCACACCTTCAATCGGTTGAATATTGTGTACGCAAAGTTTCGATGGAACTCCCTTCAATTCCTTGTATGTCCAGGCAAAAACATCCTTATAGTTCAAAAAAATCTTAAGTGTCGCTGCTTTCAAGACTAGATCCCAATCGTCTCCACATTTGATCATCTTTTCTTCGCCATTTCTCCCAAGTTGACCTAAATCAATTTAGGACCTTCATATTTGATAGATTCTGGGTCATTTGTTGCCTTCAATACTGTTAGCGTGTTGTTACATTCTTTAGGTATTATTTGTTATTGCTAACAATATTTGTTAGCATCTTGTATTTAGGGATTATTATTAGTTAGCATCTCGTTTAACGGATCCGCTTTTCATGGTCTAAATAAAACGTTTTTTGTATTATTTAAATGACTTAATACAATTGTTTCATTGTTGGTCCTTTGAACATGATATCAAAGCTCGACAATCGAGCTCATCTGGTGGTTGGATTGATTGGTTGACCCAAAAACATCGAGATACCCAAAATCTGATGCGTCCCGAGGCAAGCTAGCGACTAACTGGTGAGGGGACCTAAACCCCTATGGCCGAGAAATCGTGACACACAACTAGCATGTGGGGACCTGGCAGAAGAGGATCTGTTGATCTGACTTGGACACAGAGGCTTTCGTGGCTAACAACTAGCCAAACGGCTCTAGTGAAGAGGATGTGGGTAAGTAAATGACATGGTGGACCTGAAATGGCAATCGGGCCACCTAAGCGGGTTCAACAACGTGGAAGGGCAGCAAAACGACATGAGCAAAGGAAGTAACGCAGCGGAGACCCCCCATCAAAGCTGCCAAAGTCGCCCCCATGTAGGCGGTATGGCTCTACCCTCTCCCCGAGAGGATACACCTTGATATTGGCCCTATCTCAATTTTAAACCTTTCTTTTGTCGTTTTCCCTTGAATGTGGGATATATAAAAAATATATATATTTTCGGACATCCATGAACCAGTCGTCACTTCTGCAAAAGTGATCCAATTTTTTGTTACCTGCAGTATCGCTGAGTTTCTTTCTTTTTGCTATGGTTGGATTCAGCAAGCAATTTCAACCATTTTTGGCGAATTGAATTTATGAACAAGCTCTCAGATTCCCTTATCTCTGTCGCTTCTTCCCTCTCAAGTCGTCACTGTTGCACACAGACAGAAGTTACAGAGCATTTTTTTTTTAGGCGATCGAGACAGTTGTTCCAGCGATTGATGTGTTTGGTAGATTGTTTAGCAGTTTTTTTTTCTGAGTTCAAGCTGCAGAAGCATTGGTGAACTGCAAAATTTTTGCAGCGTGGAAGGAAGCTGTCGTCGCCACGCCGCCCGCAGAGGAGCCACGGCCGAGCGACGCTCTTCCAAGCCCGCCGCCCCGGACGAATAGAAGTAAGAGGCGCCACCCCCTTACTCCCTTCGAGCAGCCTACCTCGGCTGGCTAGTGGATCGGGCGGTAGGGCTGATAAGCAGGTCGAGGGATAAAATCCCTCTGAACCCTCCCCCTCCACACCCCGCCATACCTTTTTAACACTAAGGTATGTTTTTATTTTTGTTAATGTTTTGTTAAATTTCTTTCTTTAATGTTTTTTTTTTTTTTTTCTCTAAATTTAATTAAATTTTTTTATTTCTTCCAAAAAAATTATTTTAAATATACATCAACTATTTGAAATAATTTTTTTTTTAAGGAAATTATTTAATTAAATTTTTTGAACAAAAAAAGTTTTTAAAACATTAGGAAGCATTTTTTTTCAAACTTAACAAGGGGGGCAATTTTTTTTCAAAACTGCAAAAATCAGGGGGGGATAGTGAGTAATTTTTTCAGCATTGAAAAAGACAAATTGGCATTTGTAATAAGGTGCATTTTCGGTGGAAACCGACACCTTAGGTTCATTTTTTTTGTGGGCACTTTTTTGATGTATGTTGCACTTTCCATTTACATTTGCACTACTTCATTAAAGTAAAATCAATCACACTTAAGTCCCAAAAATAATTGAACCCATCCGTGCAATTTATTGCACTGCAACGTTCGGTATTTGTGATACCTCTGGCCCGCACTTACAGGTAATGTTGTCGTGATTGGGCTACTGTATCCGCCGCCTAATATAGCTGCCAAAACGATGTCTGAGCTTGTTCTCTATCAATCGTCGGGGAGGAATAAGGTCGCCAATTTTGTATTTTTTTACTCCATCCACTACCCTAATCGTTCTTGTGTTTAGGCGTAAATCCTGACGAAAGTTCTGACATCCGAAGTGTTTAGGGGAAGTTACGCCCCACGCATGAGGATTGACGACTTTCTATGGTAGGTGCCATCAACGAGACGATTCCCTTTCAATAAGTTCCACGTATCGTATGATCTCTAAAAATTACCTATAGTCTCCCTCACGTAAGGGCGGGTAATTTTTTTTTATCTTTCAAAATACCTATAGTCTCCCTCACGTAAGGGTGGGTATTTTGTACGGTATAACGACCTGGCACAAAGGTATATAGAAAGGGGGACCATTTGGTGTTATAAGGAACCCTCACTATGGCTACAAAGTTAATGACTGATGCTCATCAGTTATTGAAAGGTCCTAATTACACACCATGGAAAAACAAGATGAAGGCTATCCTTGTCATGGAAGACTTATGGGATGTTGTTTTTGGAGCAACAACAAGACCTTCACCAGCAGCTGGATCAACAACAGCTACAACTCCAACTGCAGATCAGATAGCATTTGACAAGAAAGACAATAGAGCAAGAGTGCTCATCTTGCTTGTTGTTTCAGATGAAGTTCAACCTCACATAGCTGACAAAGAACATGGTAAAGAGGCATGGGATGCCCTTCAAACCATTTATGAGGGAAAGAATGATTCCACCATTCTTTACCTTCAATCTCAACTTCATAGTTTGAGTATGAAGCAGGGTGAGACAGTTGAACTCTTTCTATGCAGAGTGTCTGAGTTGAAAGTAAAATTGAATTCTTTGGGAGAACCTGTAGATGACAAGCTCCTTACTTCAGTTGTATTGAGAGCTTTACCTGATTCTTATAGGGTGTTGATCACCTCACTTCAGGTGTCACAAAGGAAAGTTACCTTTGTTGAGTTGGTCAATCTGCTTCAAGAAGAGGAGGCACGCCAACTTCAAAGAGATGATTCTTCTAATACAACCCTCTACTCCAACAAGAAGGGTTCTAAGAAGAAGGGTAATTTTCAGAAAGGAGGAAATTCTCACAAAGATTCAAAAGGGAAACAACCTCAACAAATGAAGAGATATTGCAAAATTTGTGACAAAGACAACCATGACACCAACAGGTGTTGGCACAAGAATAAGCAACCTAAACAGAAAGGCCAGAACAAACCACAAAACAAGAACAAGCAACCCAAGGTGAATGTTGTTGTTGAAGAATCTGACTCGGATTTTGAGTGGGCACACAAGGTGCTCATGACTACCACAACCTCCAAGCAGAAGGATCCTGTATGGTATGTCGATTCTGGCGCTAGTAAGCACATGACTGGCGACAAATCGTGGTTTGAATCATTTGAGGCCAAAGAGGGCAAACCTGTCACTATTGCTGATGAAAAAACCTACAAGGTTCAGGGAGAGGGTACAATTTCAGTCACTCTTCCTGATGGCAAGTGTTAGATTGACAAAGTCCTCTATGTTCCAGGATTGGCGAACAATTTGTTGTCAGTCACACAAATTTTGGATAAAGATATGGTTGTGAACTTTCGTGTTGAGGATGGCAAGAAGTGTTGTTCTATTACCAGGAGGGGTAAGCACATTGCAACAACTTCATATAAGCATGGCTTATTTGCCTTAGATGCTATCTCTACTCCCCATGTTGCCATGACAGTCTCTACAAAGGAGGCAACTTCCCTATGGCACAAGAGATATGGGCATCTTAGTTTTGGCTACTTACTTGAGCTAAGTAAGTATGAGATGGTAAAGGGTCTTCCTTCCCTTTCTTCCACATTGCCAGTGTGCTTCGATCGCTTGGCGGGAAAGCAACATAGAGTACCTTTTGAGAAGAGCTCTACAAGAGCAAAGAAACCTCTGGAGTTGATTCACACCGATCCGTGCGGTCCTTTCACACCAATCAGTTGTGGGGGGAAGAGGTATTTTCAGTTGTTTGTGGATGACTACTCACGAAAGATGTGGGTGTTCTTTCTTAATCTGAAATCTGAAGCCTTTAGTTTCTTCCAACAATTCAAGAAATTTGTTGAGAAGGAGTCAGGGACTTCTATAAAGACCCTCCGCTCAGATCGAGGGGGGAGTTTACCTCTAAAGATTTTTCTGCATTCTTGACTGCACATGGGATCACGAGACAATTAACTACTGCTTATACTCCTCAGCAAAATGGAGTTGTTGAGAGAAGGAACCGTTCTATCATGGAAATGGTTCGTTGTATGCTCACAGGAGCTAGTCTTGGGCAACAATTTTGGGCAGAAGTTGTCACCACTGTAGTATATCTGTTGAATAGGGCACCCACAAAGGCCCTAAAAGGAATGACTCCACAGGAAGCATGGAGTGGTCGAAAACCCTCCATCTCTCATCTTCACATTTTTGGATGTAAAGCTTTCATGCACATACCGAAAGAGAAAAGGAAGAAGCTAGATGAGAAGACATTGAAGTGTATTCTTCTTGGCTATGATGAGCACTCTAAGGGTTATCGTTTGATTGATCCTTTGACCAAGAAGATTCATGTCAGTAGAGATGTTGTTTTTGATGAGGCTTTCACATCACAAAGCACATCTGATGTATACCTAGATCTTGTGGAATCTAAAGATGAGAAGTCCCCTTCATCACCAAAGACTAGAGGTCCTTCTACTTCTTCATCTTCTTCATCACCACAGAAGAAGAATCCAAAATGGTATACAAGTACAATCAGAGACTCAAAGTTATCCACTCCACCAAATTTGACTTTGGATAGACCTCGTACTCGCAGCATGGCTCGACAGAGAGAGCAGCAGCAGAGACTACTGAGGTTGATGATCTTTGTCAATCTTTTGAGGAACTTTCTGTAGATCTAGAGAGAGAAACAGAGGATATGGATATAGATGATGATAGGGTTTTTATGTCTTCAATGAATGAACATGAACCTGCTTCAGTACAAGATGCCCTTAGTGAGCCACAATGGAAGGCTGCTATGGATGTTGAGTATAAGTCTCTGAAAAAGAACAAAACTTGGGAGCTTGTCGATCTGCCACACGAAAAGAAGCCCATTGGCTGCAAATGGGTGTACAAAGTCAAGTACAAGGCAGATGGGACAATTGATAAGCATAAGGCCCATCTTGTTGCAAAGGGCTATGCGCAAAAGGAAGGCATTGACTATGAGGAAACTTTTGCACCTACTGCTCGGATGACCACCATTCGAGTTCTTTGTGCTATGGCAACACAAGTATGGGTGGAAAGTTCACCAGATGGATGTCAAGAGTGCTTTTCTGAATGGTGATCTCCAAGAGGAAGTCTACATGACACAACCTGAAGGATTTGAAGTGGAAGGCCAAGAGAAAAAAGTGTGCAAGTTGGTCAAATCCTTATATGGTTTAAAACAAGCTCCTCGAGCTTGGTATATAAAAATGGATAATCACCTCCTGCAACATGGATTTAAGAGATGTCCATCAGATGCAAACCTCTATTTCAAGAAACAAGGTTTTTAGATAGTGTTGCTTGTACTCTATGTTGATGATCTGCTCATTACAGGGAGTTCGAAAACTATGATCTCTGCTGTCAAAAGAGACTTGTGTAAATATTTTGAGATGATAGATCTCGGACTTCTCCATTATTGTCTTGGTCTGGAAGTGAGCCAGAAGGAGCACTACATCAAAGTGACTCAAAAAAATATGCCAAGACATTGTTAGAAAAATATCGCATGACTGATTGCAAGCCGATGGCAACTCCGATGGAATCAGGACTTCAATTATCGCGATATGATGATTCACCTTAGGTAGATGGTACTCTCTATCGACAGCTGATTGGGAGTCTCATATATCTGACAAATACTAGGCCAGATATCGTATTTTTTGTCAACTATCTTTCGAGGTTCATGCAGGAACCTAAGACTACTCATTGGAAAGCAACAAAATGTGTTCTTCACTATGTCCGTGGCACAATGGAATATGGCCTAGAATACAAGAGGAATGACAAATTCTTCTTGCAAGGATACACGGACTCTGACTATGTCGGGTCATATGATGATCGTAAGTCAACTTCAGGATATATATTTCATCTTGGATCCGGTCCTGTCTCTTGGCACAACAAGAAGCAACAAGTGGTTGCTATCTCATCTACAGAGGCAGAGTATCGCGCCGCACGTGAAGTTGTGTGCGAAGTGATATGGTTGCATCGCATTTTGACAAGTATGGGTCATCCATCAAAATCTCCAATACACTTGTTCTACGACAACCAGGGTGTTTTGAACCTTGTTAAGAATCCAGTGCATCATGAGAAAACCAAGCACATTGACACACAATGTCACTTCATTCGAGACGAAGTTCCAAGGCACCGAATTCAGCTTCAATACATCTCCACCGATGCTCAAGTTGCAGATATTTTCACTAAGGCACTTGCACGTGTCAAATTTGAATTGTTTCGCAGCTCTCTATGTATTGCAAAATAATGTAATAAAGGGGGGATGTTAGCGTGTTATTACATTCTTTAGGCATTATTTGTTATTTCTAAATAACAAATCGATGGGATGGGTCGACTTATCTTAAATAACTGCATACCCCATCGTATATTCTGCAAAATTCTTGGGAAATGTCCACTTCTCCTTTTCCTTATTCTTCTCTGTTGTTGTCTATCTTTTATTTCTAATTTCCTTTTCAGGTTCTTGTATCTCATCCTTTTGAATCTCTTTTCCTGTATCAATGCAAAAACACTGGGGAGAGAACATCTCATAGTCTTCTAACTGCCAATGTAATAGACCCTTGTCTAGGTCATATTCATCTTCCGTGTAGTCTTCAAAATGCAACACTCCTTCCTCATCTGGTTCATACCCTGTTTCTATGTCTTGACTCACTATCTGATTCTTCATATTGATTATATACTTGTGTTGTCCCTGTTTGAAATATAGACATTCTTTCTCCCAATAATGGTTGACTTTTGCAGTTCTCAACCATCCTCACCCTAGCAGTGCATCGTATGCGGGTTTCTGCATAAGAATGACAACAAAATACATGATGAAATCTTGTTCTGCTATGTGTACTTTTTGATTCATAAAGAAGCCTATTGTTTCAATGCCATATTGATCAGTGCCATATAGTTTGAAGTTTGGAGACCGTAAGGTGGGTTGCCCAATAATCTGCCATAACTTCTCTGACATCACATTCACACTCGATACTCCACCACAATCACATGATTCAGTCTATGGTCTAAAAATTCCATATGGACTATAGTTGACCTCCTCCCGGATTCAATCATTAGGATTGTCAAATCGATGAATTATCCTTGCTTGATAGTTGCTACCTATCGAGTTTCATCCTTCTTCTTGATGACTTCCCCGATCGTAGCATACATCTCAGGTATTATACTAAACAAGTTTGCGACTTTCACTTCCACCTTCGTATTTAGTACCTTGGTTACCAAGCCTTCTACTGATGACTTTTTGCTAGTACTTTTTCCAGAACTAGTTGGTCTTGCTTCTCCTTTGCTAGTTCTGTTTTGATTAACTTTTGGGCTTCCTGCCATTGCTCTTTCTTCTTGGCAGGGTTTGGATATTGTTCCATCTTCTTGGTCTGTGCTCTTGTTACAACCAAGACTTCATTATCTTTCTCCGTCACTTCTCCAATACCAATGAGGTTGATATTTTGGTTTCCACTGGTACTTACCTTGTTCGGATAGTTGGCTTCTCTATGGTTTCCTGGACCACACCATCTACACATTTGAGTAGTATTATTACCACTATTATTACCTGCATTCTGGGGTTTAGAGCAATTCTTCACAAAATGGTCCCATTCCTAGCAATTTCGACATTGAATAATCGACCAACCCTCAGAGTCGTATTGCAGTCGACTCTGTCCTCCTTGTCTTCCTCCTCAAAAACTATTTCTATATTCTCCACTAGTGGCTCCTTGTCTATTCCTTGGTGTATTCGGATGCTCCTCCTGTTGTATAGCCAATGTATGATGCCTCTTGCTTTTTAGATTGAATGGACAGTCGGCTACAGGATGTCTGTCTATCTCACATATTTTACAATATGCGTTCTTTGGATAGTTGACATTTGAATGTCCTTTGGTCTTGCAGTTTGAGCACCAAATATCTTTCCGATCCTTGCGGTCTTCTCCTTTCGCTTCCTTTAGAATTTTGTCAAATTCTCTCTGAAAGGAGTGGATTGTGCTCTGAACTTTATCTTCCGCATCACTATGTGAATCTTCATTATGTTTTAAGTATCCTCCGATACCTGCAGTTGTTTGTTTGCCTTCACTTTCAAAGTTCTTGGTCTTCTCCAATGCTTCCACGTATGTCGAGGATGGTACTGCCTTCATCTTCTTGAATTTCGGTAGTAGCCCATCCAAAAACCATCGCTTTACCATACCATCGGCAGGTGTCATCTCCATTTTGTCTGTCTGTTGTTTTAATCTTCTATTGTAATTCTTGACATCCTCGTCTGGTTTTTTCTTGGTGACACAAATTTCTGTGATGATATCAGTGTCATCTCTCAGTGGTCGGAATTCCTCTATGAATGCAGTTTTCAGATCATCACATTGTGTAAATGCTTGTGTACTCTATATTTTCAAGTACCAGTCTATCGCCATGTCTTGCAATGTGGCTAGGAATAATTGCAGCCATTGTGTGTCTTGTGTGATGCCATTTTCTCCCCAAATGGTAATGCAAGTTCCCACATGCCGTGACGGGTCCTCCTTTCCTTCACCTGAAAAAGGTGGGCATTTTTGTTGTACTATTCTATTGGCGAGATTTGCCATAGTATTTGTTCCATTGGTTGGACCCCTTGGTTTCGGTGGTTGTGGAGTTCTATTTGGTTGTCTATCTGCTATTGATGGTGCAAAATTATACCCAAATAGCCTTCTGCCCAACTCCAATTGATCTCTACTTCACAACCTCCTTCGCGAATACACCAAACGTAGCTCCGGTCTTCCTCCCCACGAATCCTCTTGTAGTTGCCTTGATACAAGGCTCCCTCCTTCAGTATCCTCTGGCCAACTTTCCCTCGTTAGTTCTGGTGTTACTGTCCAGTTCTCAATGATGGGCGCTTCCTCGACTATTTTCTCTTCCTCATTTTTTGCAGTCACCGACAATGTTTCAATACTTGGATTATCTTCGTCTTCAGGGTTCCAAACTCTTTCCACTTTTGGGTGAGAAACTTTTGTTGCCTCGTGTGTCCTTAAGTTCGTCAGTCGTGCACTTCTTCTTACCTGTATTTGACTCCTTGTTTGCAACCTAAAATCAGTCATTCACCTCTTGCTCCTATCACTTGCGTCTCTTGACTCTGAGTTCAATTTAGGCAACGACACCAAATGTAGACAGAGGTGAGTACATTCCCAGGGTAAGGGATGATGAAAATCAGGATGGCTAATCACAGACCTTAGGCAATATGTATTTCATTACGCCAAGTCTAGACGTCAATGGATCAGACGTCTAAGTGCACTATCTAGACGTCAAAGGCTAGACATCTAGGGATAGACGTCATAGACTAGACATCACAAGCTAGTCGTCACAGGCTTATATGTCACAAGCTAGCCATCATAGACTAGACGTCACGAGCTAGTCATCACAGACTAGACGTCTGGAAAATTAGGATAGACATCTAGAGATTAGATGTCTAAGGTTCAAGCTAGACGTTAGGTTAGGGTGTAGACGTCTAGTACATAGGGTTAGACATCCAGGACAGGATTTAGACGTCTAGAGGACAAAACTAGATGTCTAATGCAAGGTTAGACGTCTAGGATTGTGGGCTAGACGGCTAGCCATCTAACGGTTAGTTCAGACGTTAAGGTCTAGATGTCTACAGTGTATATCCTCCAGTCCTTCGCACTTGAAAGTGCAACACCCTGTTCTCCCCCTTGTTGCTGCATACAACTTGCAATCAATCATCAAGATAAACCCTGCAACATCACTAGTTAGTGCTATCTGCAACATAACCTGCAATCACTTGGAAACCTCACAACATCACCACACACAGAACAAGTATTCCGTACAAGAGCATTGGCATTATGAGCAAAATGATGATGATCTATACAAGTTTGAATGGGGGGTATAAATAGGGAGGTGAAGTAGTTACTACAACTACTTCACTTCCAACCGCCCAACCGTTTGTTAACCACTTGTTAGACGCCTAATGACATTTGCTAGACGTCTGACTAACTAGACGTCTAATCCTAGATGTCTTGCCTAGTTAGTCGACTAACACAAATGATGGTTGTTTTTGTCTCTAGTGCTCTATGTACTTAATCAAGCCTTCAACATTCATTGGCTGATTTTACAATTTTAATAAGACAACATAACATTCCAAAATTGCTATTTACAATCAAAATTGTTTGGACATTGTCATCAGCCAGTTCTTCATGGTTTGTCTTGCTTATAACTGCTGTCTATAGGACCTTTTTCAACAATCTGTTCCTCTAAAGTCTCATGAGTATCAATCTCTAATTGACCTTTCTCATGCGAATAATTTGGACCTTCCTGCCCAATCTTCACCATAATCATATTTTCTTTCTCCAGGATCAATGGCAAAGTAGAAGGGATAGTCTCCATATCTACATGGGAACAAATTGGTCCTTCCTAGGAATAGTTTGGTCCTTCCTGCTCTACCTTCATCATATTCACATTAGCTTTCTCCAGTAGCAGTGGCAATGTAGAAGGGACAATCTCTAGGTACTCTACAACTTCATTACATTCCAGGGGGCTTATACCCAACTGCTCCATGACCCTTTGGTTTTCTTCTTCCTCCTCATGAAATACTGAAACAGAAGATACCTCTATATTTTCTTGCACACTTGGGGGATTACTATGGCTTATCGTGGAGGTTTGTTCAATGTCCTCCAAAGTTTTGTTAGTCTCTTTCACTTTCCAAATGGCCTTACCCATCCTTGCTCCTTTGAACTAATTCTAGAATCTTTGTTAAGGCGACTGGCCAGGTGACCTGTTTTGCCACATCTCTAACATCCAAAAGGATTATTTTCGTAAGAAATATTTTGTGTCCAAGTACCTTTACTTGAGGTCAGTTTAACGGAGCTTGGTAGAGATTTGTCCGCTCCAACTAGCACACAAAGTCTAGCAAAGACCATATTCCTCCTCTCCTTAGTAGCAAAATCTAGAAATAGAAAGCTACCAATGCAGTTGCCAATAGCTTCTAAAATTTCATTTTCCCAGAACTCAAGAGGTAACGCTAGAAGTTTAACTCAAATAGGAGCAACCTCAGTGTTTTCGGATGCTGGATTGAACCCATGAGTCCATTTCCTGAGGAAAAGTCCAGATCGTCCCATAAACCATGGGCCACCCAAAAAAATTGAATCCCAGTCTTCCATAGCAGAAAAGGAGTCTAAAAAGAAACCTCTTGGAAGAGCTGAGAAGTCCACATTCCCTTTAAATTTCCACTTGAGGTCAGCCCATTTCTTAATATGATTTATAGATGGTCTATAACCAATAAATTTACCAATTAGACTATTACTCAATCTGTTTTGGGCTCTATCTAAAATCTTATCTAGAATTTTTAGGGCCAGCGCATTCTCATCACTTATTGAAGAAATGAAAATCTTCTTCTCCTTTCTAGCAAAGTTGGGAATTTTATTGTCTTCCACTCGATCCACCCAACTCTTGCTTACTATTTCTCTCAAAACAAGGACATCTAAAGCTGAATCGCCTTGCTCGTCAGCTGAACCCTTCAATATACCTCCCAAGAGGAAATTCATTAAATCCAAAAGAGACTGGGAAGAATCCACTGCAGCACTACTAGCACCGCAACTAGACGTGATCAAAGGGTCACCTTGAGGTTTACTGGCCCTAGAGGTCTCCATCCGATCCTACTCGCCTTGAGGGTTATTGGCCCCAGATATCTCCATTCGATCCTTCTCACCTTGAAGGTTACTAGCCCCAAAGGTCTCCATCCAATCCAACAACTACTGATTGTGGTTCCTCCACTGCAGTACCCACCACAAGGATATTACTAATACCCACTGCTTGTGGTTCCTCCTTTGTAGTGTCCACCACAAGGATATTGCCAACAACCACCGTGGTTCCGCCATTGCCTGTGGTTCCTCCGCCATCGCGGTTTCGCCGCCACCTATAAACTTTAATCAAAACCCTTGCCAACAACTGTTGTGGTTTTGCTGCCACTTGTGGTTCCTCTACCTCCGCGGTTCCTTCGCCTCTATGGTTTTTTCGTCTTGGTTCCTTCGTCGCCGTTGTTCCTTTGCCACTAAGGTTCCACCGCCACCTATAAAATTTTAATCAAAACCCTTGCCAACAACCACCGACCACGCCACTTGCTGTGGTTCCTCCTCATCCACCACTGCCTATAAAATTCTAATGAAAACCCTTGCCAATAGCCACCGTGGTTCTATCTCCGCCTATTTCGCCATCGTGGTTTCGCCACCGCCTGTAAAATTTTAATTAAAACCCTTGCTAACAACCGTCGTGGTTTCGCCACCGCTTGTGGTTCCTTCATCACCTGTGAAATTTTAATCAAGTCGTCATGGTTCTACCATCGGTTGTTCCGCTGCTGTGGTTTCATCGCCGCCTGTAAAATTTTAATCAAAATCCTTGCCAATAACCGCAGTGATAAGGATTTTATTGATCAAAGTTATTGTCTTTAATTATGGAGTTATAAGGAAGAATAATAAGTATTAGTGTTACTTAAAGTTGGAATTATAAGGTCTTCTTATATTCAAATTGATTTATTTGAGGAAATTTTTGCAAACTAATTGGGAGTCAAAAGGTTTACAACATCAAACTTAAGAATATTAGGTTTTGCAAAGTTCTTTAGTTTCTAAAACAATTAGGGAGACATAAGGAATTATACCTCAAAGGTTTGTGAAATTTAGAAATTTAGAATCTATTATTCAAAATCTAGTTGTCAACTTCAAAGGAACATGGCAAAGAAAAACAAATGAAAAAGAAAACAAATGATCAAAAAATAGAAATAGAAATACATGAGTTGAAAACAATTGAAATAGGAAACTTATGCTTTCAAGAAGAACAAATAAACATTTAGGATGACTCATTAGAAGAAACTAATGAATGTTGCAAAATTTGAAACATTGTATCAAATACATGATAACAAAAAATGAAGGACGAAGCCAAAGATGAAATTTTTTCAATGCTTCACAATTATCTAACTTCAAAGCTTGAAGAAGCAATTGAAGACTCTAAAAATGTTTTCACATTACCTTATGATATAGGAACAATCATGAAAATAGTATTACTTTCTAATGAAGTCCTCAAAGACAAGAATAGAAGACAAGAGGACATGATTAAATATTTGAAGAACAAGTTTATTGATGAAACAAATACTTTGAACAATAGGCTTGTTGATATTACTAGTGAAGCAGAAAAAGGAGAATTTTCAATACTTCAAAAATGCATGCAAAGTGTTCTTAATGATGCTAATGATACTTTAAAAATGAATGCAAAGTGTTCTTATGGAAAATAATCTACAAAGGAATTATTACTCTAAATATTTCTAAGATGAGAAAACAAGAAAAGGTTGAAGAAGTAGAGAACAAATCAGTGATGAAAGATGCTTCTTGTGATACAAATGATTTAAGGCCCATGATGATAGATTCATGTTGTGATTCTATAGAAGTAAAACCATTGATGATAGATGCATGTTGTGATACTAGTGATCTTCTTCAAAAAGAAAAAGATGCAAATTATGATTCTTGTCAAAATAAAAGGAAATATTGTGATGCAAGCAATGACACTAGTGATTTAGAATTCATGACAAAGATAGAAGAACCTGTTACAAAAATAGATGCTATATGTGATACAAGTGATTTGAATACAGTTCGTGATTGTTTAGAAAAGGCTAATGCTATCAGAATTGATGTTGATATGAATTCAAATGATGATAGAGGTAGTGATGCTCATAGTTGTGTTGATATTGATAAAGATCAGTCTAATGATATCTTTGGTTGTTTTGAAAAACGTACAAAAGGAATTGGTTCAAAGTTGTTGAATAAAATGGGATATAAAGATACAAGTTTAGGTAAACATGAATAAGGAATGAAAGAACCAATTGTACCAAAAATAAGACCAAAATATGAAGGTCTTGGATATACAGGTCAAACTAGCAGTAATAAGCAAGGAACTAAATTTGTGACAAGAAATAGTGACATCAAATCTATGACAGGGACTGATAGGATTAGTTGCAATAAAGGATAGAATGGTCAAAGGAATTTTGTAACTAAAAATAGATGTAGTCATTGTGGTAGATATGGACATAAGATAGAGAGATGTTGGAATCTCCATAGTTGTAAAATTTGTGGAGCACATAATCATTCACAAATGTTTTGTCTACAAAAGGAAAAGAAATACTATAGAGTAAAAGTGGATTGTGGATGGATAAACATAGATGAATGGGATAAGATGAAAGGAATATTGTATGGTTTCTACAAAAGGAAACCAAGTATAATCAAAGTTTGCTTGCATAAAACTTGAAAGTTGTAAAAGATAAGTATTACCACTAGATTGAAGGAAAACTAGTGAAGATAAGGATTAATACCACTAGGTTGAAGAACAACCAGTGAAGAATAAGTTTCAGAATTTTGAGAAAGAATCAATTCAAGAAAAGTATAAGATAGATTGAGTTTACCTATTCCAAGAATATATTCGGAATAGAAGGTAGTCTATAAGAAATTGAAAAGCATATTAAGGAGACCCATGGAAAGAGGTCCCATAGCAGACAGAGAGAAAGAAGACCCAAGCATAGCTTGGAAGATGGTTCATAGAGAAAGCATCTGTAGTGATGATCCTACATATATGATGATTTTATAGTGGATGACCCAAAGACAATGATTATCTAGACATGACCCAAAGGCAGTGATCCAGTAGTGGAAGTGACTCAGAGGCAGTGACCTAGAGGCAGAGACCCAGAGGCAAAACCAATGGTAGTGACCTAGAGGCAGTGACCCAGAGACAGAGATCTAGAGGCAACTCAGATACATTGATCCAACGACAGACACAGATAATAGTATCCAACCATGACAGAGTTGAAGAATGAAGAGAAAGAAGAATCAGAGATTGAAGGCAAAAATCCTTCCTACCAAATAATGTAATACAGGGGGGTGTTGGAGATATTACATTATTTTGCTCCCTTGCAATATTAGTTTGGTAGATGATTTATATTTTATATAATGTATGTGGCAATATGAGAAAGAGTGAAAAGTGTCAAGAGAGTATGAAGAGTCACATGATATGTGACAAGTTGAGAGCTTTGTCTTTATGAGAGGAATATGAAAGGTTGCATCTCTTGGATGAAAGAGGAGAGCAATAGTTAGAGAACTGAAAAGTCATGAAAAAGGATATATTGGAGGTAAAGCTCCATGCAATGTAATCAAGTTGTATCATTAATGTAATCTTTGTATATTGTGTTCATTTGAGTTATATTCTGTGAGATATTGTTGTTCATTGTTATGAGAGATTGTTGATATTGTTAGTAGCATTGATTTATTTCATTCTTGATCCTGGAATAAGTTTACTATGAGTTAATCCATTAGGAAAGCTAACACTTCTGGTAGAAAAAACTTTCAAATTCTCCTGCAAAATTCAAAATAGTCATCAGTAGTCTTTGAGACATAAGTAGACCAATGATTAGTTTGGGAAAACATATTAGTGTGTGCCATCTCTCTGATTAGTGCATCTGTCAATGCATTTTCTTTGTCTAGAATATATTCAATTGTAAACTGATACTAAAAGAGTAATGACTGTCACCATGCATATCTTTCTCTACATAACTATGCTGATATCTATTTGGTCATGAACCATTTAAAGTTTTTTCTATCTATTTTAACTATGAATTATTTTGGTAAGAGCAAAGTTCTAAATTTTTCTATCCCTTTCACAATGGCCAATTTTTTTTTTCTATTCGTGCTTTTTAAATTGTCCAATTCTGTACATGTCTAGTTTCTCTATATTATTCTTTTGAACCAAAAGAATTTCTCCCCAAATTTCCTTAGATGCATCTATTTATAAAATGTATGGACCAGATAGCGTAGGTTCTAAAGGTGGGAGAATTGAACATTCTACTTTCAGCTGTTGCACTGTTGTGGTTCCCTACATTATCCATTTAAATGAATTTTTAACCATAATTTCTCTAAGAGCTTTCTTTGATACTCCTTAGATATGAGAATGCACATAATTGATACAGCCAAGAAACCTCTAGATTTGCTCTACACTTTCTAAATGATTTGGGAACTGAGTAATTTTATGCAACACAAGGTTGCATGGGTATTTTCCCATCTTTAATAGTGATTCCCAAAAAATATACCTCTATTACTGCAAGTTGAAATTTTTTTGGATCCACTGATAGTCCAATGCCATGTTGCAGAATAATTTCCTGAAATTTTTTCAAATGCTGCAAATGTTCCTTAATGTTTTGTAAGAAAACTAAAAACTCATCAAAGTAATTTGCAATAAATGAAAATTATGGAGCAAAATTATTGTTCATCCACATTTGAAATTGTGTAGGGGCATTTTTGAACCCGAATGACATAACCAAGCATTCATACAATCCCATGGATATGGAGAATGCAATTTTATGAATATCCTCCTGTTTAATTTTATCTAATGGTATCCACTAATACATTCAAATTTGAAGAATATCTTTCTTTGCACACATTTTTGGATTAGTTGGGCTTTCTCAGGTAGTGGTCAATTAATGGTTTGTGTCACTGCATTCAACGGAACATAATTTACTACCTTTCTAGTTTCCCTCTTTTCAACTCAGAGTGTTTTTTAACAATAAAGCATGCATAGGAATAATTGGAATTGGATGGCCTAATCAAACCTTTATGTAGGAATTCTTCTACCTGTTTTTGAGCTTCAAGATCATCTTCTTTATTTAGAACAATTTTCTTAAGTTGAACAAGTAACTAGTGAAGTGTAGGGATTTCTACCTATGGAGAATCTAGATACTATTTTTCGAGTGGGTGTTCAACATAGCAATTCAATAATTCCTGCATTATTTTTCCCAATGCCCTAGGAGAGACTTTTGTATGGAAGGCAACAAACATTTGCAAAAATGAGTGTTTTTGTTGAGCCTGATTTAAGCTTGCTTTATGCTTACTAATTTGTTGAATGCTTGGATCAACCCATTGAGCTTTTAGTTTATTGGCATCAAACATAGAAGAGATTTTTGGAATGGTATTTTTTTTTTTAACATTCAACACCAAATAGTATTGACATATGTGGTATTTTTTTATTAACATTCAACACCAAATAGTGTTGACATATGTGGTATTTTTTTATTAACATTCAACACCAAATAGTGTTGACATATGGTGTAGGGTCCTATTGCATCCAGAAACAGATTGTTAATCCCTATGTCATAACCTGAATTGTTTATCTAAACAAAATCTATGTGAAGAATTTTGTCGTCTATTTGAATTGGAATTTGAATTACAAAATACTTGAGGGATCTAGGACCATTCATTGTTGATATCTGATAATTTGCAATGGATGTGATCCACTTATCAACCACCTTCTGATGATAGAAATTTATGTTTGATCTTGTGTCAATGAAAGCAATATGTTAATGAAATTCATAGTACCATCCTTTGCAACCCTTACCAGGATGAGCAAAGCTAACTGAGATGTGACCATTTTATTGATGTGAAGTTGGGCTTTCTTTGATGCAGGTGGACACATTGAAAATATTTTTTCTTCTTTTATAAGTTGGCTAAAATCCTTTCTATAGGGGGTTAATGCCCTTGAGTCTGTTTTAGGATTGTACTCTATTTTCTTAGGATGTACAAGAGTATCCTCAATAACAGAATAATCAATGGAGGAATAATATGTTGCTTTCCTTTCTTCTATTTCTGATTCAATTGATTCATCACTATCTTGAAATACTCCTTTTCCCTTGAATTGCTTATAGTCTTGATATGCTTCATTTAACTCTGTTTCTGAAACAGAGTGTTGTTTATCTGTTATGTCCTCCAATTTAAGAATTTTAGACTCGAAGGCTTTTTTACAAGTGCCAGCAAACATGAACATCTAATTGATTTGATTTAGTTCTTCTTCATTATCATTGTCAAACCACAAAGAATATTGTTTATAAAGAACAAATATTTCTTTATCGTCCTACAAGAGTTGGAGCAACTCTTCTTCTCTTTCTATCTAAGAACATTCATTATCAATGCCTTCATTAGCAAATACAAATTTAACTAATTTTGGTGCTTTGCTCGGGCATGAGGAATCATAAAGACCCTTTTTCTTACATGCAAACCATCATACTTCCTTCCTTGGTTTTTTAAATCCTTTTTTATTTTCAAAATACTTAGAATGGTTTAAACTTGCTAAGTTTGATTTTCTTAAAACAATAAGATTTCTTACCAATTTTGGAACTACAACCATACTTATGTACACCATCTATGCCAAAACAGTCTTTTGAGTATTTGGCAATTTGTGTTAGATAGTGTTCATAAAACACAATCACGTCTAAAATTAGTGTAAAGATCTTATCTAGAACTAACTATCTAATAGATTTGGGCAATGCTGACAGAAACTGGATTCAAATAAAGTGGTCCCGGTGAAGACTCATAATGTAAAGTTGTAAACCTTTTGCATATATGCTGTGGCAAAATATTTGAATTGAGATAGGTCACAGAGTTTCATATGGACTAAGAGTAGTTGATCTTCCTTAACTTTATTCAACTGGTTTGTGCAAAATTCATTCATCAATGAAATTTTAAGTTCATTTACCCTAGACTAATAAACCAGATATTTGGAATCATAGGATGCATTATTCCACCAATGTAATACATTTCTTCCAATGTTCCTAGTGACTATTTATATAGCTATAGATCCATTCTAATTATTTACCTGTTGTAATGATGTGTAGTGATTAATCCATATGGTAATTGAGTCTACAGGATTTGGATCTCCATCTATGTTCAGCACTACAACACTCTTTAAACCAATAGACATTAAGTCATATTACTGAGCTGAGACCCCTTTCTTGACAGTGGTCCTAAATATTTTTGCCTTAGAGAACCCTTTTGTTTTGGCTTTACCCTTACCAATCTGCTTGGCAAAAGGATTGAATCCTTCTGGTAACAGTGATAATAGCCTAGTGGTTGGGGGCTTGCTAATTTGGGATTTCTTTATTTCTTTTTGTTCCTTCTGTTTTTTCTTTTTGAAGTTGATATTTGATAATCAACTAATGCTTGAACGTTTCCATTAATAACCTTCATTTCAGTGGCCAACATGTCAAGTTTGTAGTCCATTTGATCAAGGTTGGCTTCTACACACTGACTCTAATTATTTATATAGTTTAACTGCCTGATGTGATCACTTTGATCTATGGCATATTCAGCTGAGTGTTCAAGTAAACAAGAAACATCGACTCTTGTCTATGAGGGCTCATCATTTGACATTGTGGTGCAGAAAGCCTTTTTTAGAGCCCATCTTCTTCCCTTATGAAATGCTTTTTCTTATTGGTTCCATTTATTGAAGATGATGATCTAGGAGCATCAAATTTTGGCCTCATCATTTTCAAATGTGATCGAATCTCTACTTGAGGGCTGGGATCTATGGTCTAGATACTAAACTACACATACCCTATGGTAGAGTAGCCTTTTGAATATGCTTTTTGGGACTCTAGCTTATACTCAGTCTACTAGGAGTGGCCAGGGGAAGAGGTCTTGGTATCTAAGGATTGGTGATCATATCCATGGTTCCCAATCTACATGTAGTTGGTCTGGGAGCCAGACTAAAGTTTGTTTTTTTAACAGGCACATTTTGGAATTTAGTGTTTTCTAAATATTTTGCAATGCACAAAAAATAATTCGAATACTCCATTGTATTTATAGTCCTACCTACTTCTAGTAAATTTTTAGCCAACTGGGTATTGGACTCTGTACTTGATTTTAGTAGGAGGAAATATATCATTCAATAATCTGAAGGCACATCTTGTGCCTATTATGCATTATACTGATCCTGCTATGAGATCTACACCATATAATACTAAACAGAGCATCAAGACATTTGTAATATGCTGATCATCTAAGGACAATGTAAAATTAGGTTGAACTGAACATATCTTGTCTTTGTCTAATTTTCCATTAAACTGAGCTATGAAAACATTTTCCCAACTAGTATGCCTGACATATAACAGAGTGGCTAAATATTCTACCCCAATATCATAATTAAATTGAGGACGAACAATAACATCTATATGTGCTATATGTAAATGAAAGAAACCTGCCTGTTTTCATTTTTTTAAGTTCTTTTTTAACATGAAAGGCAGAAATACAAGATGCAATCCTACACCCTTTACTTGTAAATTGATTTCTGCTTACCTAATGGTATTTATTATTCTTGTTTGAAACTTGTTTTCTTTAAATATATTAGTTTTGGATTCAAATTGACCAGATTCAGAGATGAAACTTTCCTTTTCTAAAATAAAGTTATGCAAGGGCAATATAGAAGCACCAGGGTTCATCTCAGTGAGAGAACTCGATGATGCTATAGCAGACATGGAAGCACTTCTTTGAAATGCCATTTCTTTTGCTGTAGACTTTCTGAACTTTCAACTCTTCTTCAAATTGGGCTTTGATACCAGATACCAAGACCTTTGTCTCTGGTTACTCCTAGTAGGCCGAGCATAAGTCACAGTCCCAATAGGGATATCCAAAATGCCATTCAAGTCACAGTCCCAATAGGGATATATATTTTAGTCATTCGGACCATAGATCCCAACTCTCAAGTAGAGGTTTAGTCACAACTGAAAATGATGAGGCCAAAGTTAGATGCTCCTGGATCATCATCCTTAATAGAATGGAGCCAATTAGAAATAGTGTTTCATAAGGAAGGAAGATGGCCTCTAAAGAAGGCTTTTTGCATAACAATATCTGATGAACAACCCTCTCAAACAAGATTCAATGTCTCTTATTTACTTGAACACAGTTGAATCTGCCACAGATCAGAGTGATCACATCAGGCAGTTAAACTATATAAATAATTAGAGTCAGTATGTCAAAGCTAACCTTGATTGAGTCTACTAGATTTGGATCTCCATCTATGTTCAAAACTACAATATTCTTTAAACCAATAAAGATAAAGTCCTATTGTTGAGCTGAGACCCCTTTCTTGACAATGGTCCTAAACATTTTTGCCTTAGAGAACCCTTCTGTTTTGGTTTTACCCTTACCAATATGCTTGGAAAAAGGATTGAATCCTTATGGAAATAGTGATAATGGCCTAGTGGTTGGGGGCAAGCTTATTTTGGGCTTTCTTTATTTCTTTTTGTTCCTTCTATTTTTCTTTTTGGAGATGATTTTGGTAATCAACTAGTGCTTGAAGGTTCCCATTAATAACCTTCATTTTAGTGGCCAAGATGTCAAGTTTGTAATCCATTCAGTCAAGGTTGGCTTCAAAATCCCAACTCCAATTATTTATATAGTTTAACTATCTAATATGATCACTCTAATCTATGGTAGATTCAACTAAATGTTCAAGTAAACAAGAGACATTGGCTATTGCCTGAGAGTTTTGTTCATCATACATTGTTGTGCAGAAAGACTTATTTGGAGGCCATATTCCTCCCTTATGAAATAAATTTCCTGATTGGATCTATTCTATTGAGGTTGATGATCCAGGAGCATATAAATTTGGCCTCATCATTTTCAATTGTGACTGAACCTCTTCTTGAGGATTCGGATCTGTGGTTCAGATGACTAAACTATACATACCCTATGGTAGAGTGGCCTTTTAGATATCCCTAAATTATTAAGCATGAAGCAAGCTTAAAGCAGGTCAGGGAACAGGTCAATTACCATCTAGATTAATCACTACACATCATTATAGCAAGTAAATAATTGGAATGACTCTACAGCTGTTAAAATAGCCACCAGGAACATTGTAAGGAATGTATTACATTGGTGAAATAATGCATCCTATGATTCCAACAATTTGGTTTATTAGTATTAGGCTAAATGAACTTAAAATCTCATTGATGAATGAATTTTTCCCAAACCAGTAAAATAAATTTAAGGAAGCTCAACTACTCTTAGCCCACATGAAACTCTATGACCTGTCTCAGTTTGAAGATTTTTCCATAGCATATATGCAAAAAGGTTTACAGTCTGAATCTTCACTGAGACCATTTTATTAGAATCCAGTTTTTGTCAACATTGTCCAAATCTATTGGACAATTAGTTTTGGAGAAGATCTTTATATAAATCTTAGACATTAATACACTGTATTTTGTTGACATTATTGAAATGGCAAGGCAGGAGATAAGAAGATTGTGTTTGATGAACACTGCCCAACACAAAATGAAAAAATTGTCTTCAAAAGATTGTTCTGGTATAGATGGTGCACATAAGTATGGTTGTAGTTCTAAAACTAGTAAGAAATCTTGTCAGTTTAAGAAAAACAAACCCAACAAGTTTAAACCATACAAGTATTTTGTAAAGAGAAAAAGGTTAAATTAACCAAAGAAGGAAGTATGTTATTTTGCATGTAAGAAAAAGGATCATTATTCTTCCTCATGCCCAAGTAGAGCACCAAAATCAGTTAAATATTTATTTGCTAATGAAGACATCAATAATGAATGGTCCCTAATAGAAATAGAAGAAGAGTTGCTCCAACTCTTGCAGGATGATGGAGAAATATTTTTTCTTAATGAACAATATTCTTTGGCGTTTGACGATGATAACGAAGAAAACTAAAACAAATCAATCAGATGTTCATGTTTGTTAGCACATGTAAAAATGTTTGAGTCTAAAATTCCTAAATTGGAGGACATACTAAATGAAGAACACTCTGTTTTAGAAAAAGAGTTAAATGAATCATATCAAAACTATAAGCAATTCAAGAAAAAAGGAGTATTTTAAGACAATGATGAATCAAAAGATAAATTAGTTGAATCAGAAGTAGAAGAAAGGGAAGAAACAGATTATTCCTCCACTAATTATATTGATAGTGAGGATACTCTTGTACATCCTAAGAAAATAGAGTATAATCCTAAAATAGACTCAAGGGAATTAACCCCCTATAGAAAGGATTTTAGCCAACTTATAAAAGAAAAAAATAAATTTTCAATGTCTCCACCTGCATCAAAGAAAGCCCAACTTCACATCAATAAAATGGTCACATCTCAGTCAGTTGTGCTCATCTCAGTAAAGGTTGCAAAGGACGGTAATATGAATTTCATTAAACATATTATTTGGTGTTGAATGTTGATGATAAAAAATACACTATTTGGTGTTGAATGTTGATGATACAAAATTACCATTCCAAGAATATATTATGTGTTTCATGCCAAAAAATTGAATGGGTTGATCCAAGCGCTGAATAAATTATTAACAATGAAGCAAGCTTAAATCAGGCTTGACAAAAACACTCATTTTTGCAATTGTTTGTTGCCTTCCATTCAAAAGTCTCTCCTGAGGCATTATTGAATTGGTGTGTCAAACACCCACTCGACAAAAGATATATAGATTTTCCATAGGCAAAAATCCCTACACTTCACCAGCTACCTATTCAAGGTAAGAAAACCGTTCTGAATAAAGAAGATGATCTGGAAGCTCGAAAACAGGTAGACTAATTACTACAGAAAGGTCTGATCAGGCCATCCAATTCTAGTTTTTCCTGTTCATTCTCTATTGTTAAAAAATACTCAGAGTTGAAAAGAGGAAAATTCAGAATGGTAGCCAATTATGTTCCATTGAATAAAGTGACACAAACCATTAATTGGCCACTACCTGATAAAGCCCAACTAATCCAAAGACGTGTGCAGGGAAAGATATTCTCCAAGTTTGACTATAGTAGTGGATATTATCAGAAAAAAAAAATGAAATTGGAGGATATTTATAAAACTGCATTCTCCACATCCATGGGATTGTATGAATGGTTGGTTATGTCATTCCAGCTGAAAAATGCCCTTGCACAATTTCAAATGTGGATGGACAAGATTTTTGCTCCATATTTTTGTTTATTGTAAATTACATTGACTTTTTGGTTTTCTCATTAAACTTTAAAGAACATTTGTAGCATTTGAAAAAAAATTAGGATATTATTTTGTAGCATGGCATTGGACTATTAGCGAATCCAAAAAAATTAAACTTGCAGTAACAAAGGTAGATTTTTTTGGGAATTACTCTTGAATATGGGCAAACACACATGCAACCTCATGTGTTGCATTCAATTACTCAGTTCCCAGATCATTTAGAAAGTGTGGAGCAAATCGGAAGGTTTCTTGGTTGTATCAATTATGTGCATTCTCATATCCAAGGAGTATCAAAGAAAATAAAAGCTCTAAGAGAAATTATAGTTAAAAAGCCATTTAAATGAACAGCGTAGGGAACTGCAGCAGTGCAACAACTGAAAGTAGGATATTCAAATCCCTCACCTTTAGAACCTGCACAATTTGGTCCATATATTTTGTAGACATCATGTTAGGTTGTAGAGTCTGGATATAACAGTTCTATGTTCCTTAACTGGACTGTAGATGACCAATCCCAAATCAGAGGCCGAAAAAATAAAAGTTAATTTTAGGATTGGCTAAAATTAAGTTTTTTTTAATTGTAAACTTTTTAAGTTTGAATTAGGCCTTAAGTGGGGATTGGGTTAATTATAAGATGTTTGTTTTAACATGCATGTAACTGGATTTCTCTATTTATGTAATACCTTCGGTAGAGAGGATTGTATCTTGTTTATGGGAAGTGCATAGGATTGTGTATCTCCTGTAGAGAGAGCAGTAAGCTTAGTGTAGAGCTTGATGCAAGGGTGTTTGCATGTTGAATTACTGTTAGAGTAATTGTGTGGAGATGCTGGTGTTTTGAAAAGGAATTTGCAGCTGGTTGTGTTGCAGGATTACTCCCTTTAGAGATTGTATTGGTGCTAATACAAAGGACTGGTGTTTCTTGGTGGATGTAACCCACACTGGGTGAACCACGTTATATGATGTGTTTTTATCTTGTCTTGAATGTTTATATTTTCTGTTGTTACTGATTAAGTTGTTTGCTTCAAGAATTCATTTTTTTTATATACTAAATCTTAACAATTCATCTAAGGAAAATTGGAGAGCAATTATTTTGTTCCGAAAGAATATATAGAGAAACTAGCCATGCACAGAAGTGGACAATTTAAAAAGCATGAATGAAATTGTTAGCCCATGGAAAAGGATATTTTAGCCATTGGCAAACGAATAGAAAAATTCATAACTCTACTCTTACCAGAAGAATTAATAGTCAGAGCAGACAGCAAAAATTTTAAAAGGTTCATGACCAAATAGATATCAGCACACTTATGCAGAGGAAGATACGCATGGTGGCAGTCATTACTCTCTAAAATATTCCAAGCAAAGGAAATACATTGCTAGATGCATTGACCATAGAGATGGCACACACCAATATGTTTTCCCAAACTAATAATTGGTCTAAATATGTCTTAAACACTAATGATGACTGTTTTGAATTTTGCAGAAGAATTTGAATTTTTTTTCCGCTAGAAGGGACATAACCCTCCAGTATTATCCGATAATTGATTTTATGTTTAACTTTGCTGGAATGATTAACGTGTTGGTTATGAATGCGAAGTGGCCCATATGGTACAATACATGTTGGATCATGGCAAGGTCGATGACATCACTCTACCATAAAAAGCCTTATAAGGGAATTCCACAAATTTTGACTCTTTCGAAGAAAAATATCTTGATAATAGCTAGAGAGAATCTCTCCGCCACTATATATTACGGTTCAACTTTATTAACATCAATTAAGTCAGGTTGTACATTGATGAGGAATTCCACCAACCACGAAGGCACCACTCACATGGGTCACAGGGACAATTATCAAAACAAACTGATGTTCTAGACAACCAAGTACTAGAAGACAAGAGAAAATCGAACACAAATGTGAGCAAGTGATTTCTAGTTGTAAAAAAAAAACACCAATTGGCCTTTGTATAAATAATCTACTTTTTGGGAAACTTTAATTTAGTGGGGAACATGTTTTTCCTCTTTGTACATAATATCTCTGCTTGAATCTTATGTTTATGATAGTGCTTGTACCGAAAAACATGGATAGACACTGCTAAAATGCCACAAGGCCTTAATTGGTAAGACCTCCATGACGTTAATAGATATTATAGAATCTTTCAATCTTTGGGATTGTCATGTCTCGTCTTCTTGAATATTCCCACTCTTTTTCCATTTGGTTATTAATAAGCATTGTAAGGGTAGTTGTGGACACAAGATATCTTGGAGTTTATGTTCATAAAGAAAATTGGATCTTCTGTATCTCTTTTTTTAGATTAATAGAAGCCTATCAAAAGGCTCTACCTGAGTGCAATTCATTCTAGTAATCATTTGAGTCTTATAGAGTAGTATCTAAGGAGATAGTCCCTTGTTGGACTACCTCGGGTAATCCTTGGAGAGGTTCTTAAGAAGCCCTATTATTTGATTCAGAGGACAACCTCCCACTAGGTTGTGATAGCTAACTCTGCATCAATAATGGGTTTTACAGAGCTTCACTTAAGAATAACAAATTATGAGTGTGGTATCAAACCTAATTTAAGCTTGTTTCATGCTTATTAATTTTTCCAATGCTTGGATCAACCCATTGAGCTTTCAGTTTATTGGCATGATACATAGAAGATATTCTTGGAATGGTGGTTTTATTATTTTTTTTGGTAAGTTAATTGATATTATATTATACCGGGAAATATGAAGGCTCCCAAATACCTTTTACATCAACAAGGAACAACAGACATCAACCTAAGCCCAAGAGGATGTATACAAAACCCTCAAAAAAGCAGGTAAATCTTCACCTATTACATTGGCAGAAAACACTACAGCAAACACAGAGAAAATGATCCATCCTTCAAGACTACAAGATGAAAGCCGAACTCAAGAAAAACAAAGAAGCCCCTTGGGCACTACCCAAACCAAACAATAGGAACATCCGAGCAACAATCTACTGATTAGGACTGCCCATGGCCTCCTTCTGTTCGTCCACATTTTTGCTAGAAGCTTTTGGATTCTTCTCAGCTCCTCTCAAAGTCTGAGAATTCTGGGAAGAAGCAAGTAATTTTCTGAATTGCTTTCGATGCAGCAAAATTTTCCCACCCTATCACATTCGGTGATGGTTCCAAGACTTTTGGATTTTTTAAAAATGATGATTCCCAACATTGTCAGATTTTCTGTCTCGGTCCTGGAGCAAATCTTGCCAATCTTCAATAAACATATCTGAAAATCTTTTGGTGCCAATGATCTTTCCACATGCGGCAGGGATCGCTCGAATTGGAAAGAGTGAGACCTCCATTTGTGTTGTTGATGTCCCCACTATATATGCAAAAAACATCCTTTGATTTGTTCCCAAACTTTCTTTTTGAGATGTTAGTAGGCTTTGGGAATGAATTAGCACTCCTAACTGTTGAAAAATCCCAAATTTTTTGGAGAAACGGATTGATCATGTGGCAATGATTGATCACGTGGCAATGGACATAGATACCAGACATGTTAGGGGTTATGTGATAAGACTCCTGCCTATTATGGAAATGATGTAGATTAAGATTTGTGAGATGAATGGGTTTGAAACAAGTCCAAATGATCATGAGACAACCATCCAACTGACAGTTCCACAGAGAGAAAGGGTCATGAAAATGGTGGAATTTGTTATTCAAAGGGACGGACCAGAAAACCAAGACCTCAAAGACTTTTTGAAATTTTGCGCCTATTGTCCTACTAGGACCTTTTGAAACTTCAACACTCTTACACATAGTGAGGAAACTTATAAAAAATATGGTAACCCAACTAATCATTGTCAACTTTTTCAATAGTGGCTAATGCACGTACCTCCTATGGTAGTGTGTCTGTCCAAGTCAACAAACCTAGACCATCAACCCCAATGTTTGTCAGTTTATCTGCTACCTTATGTGCTTCTTTGAAAGCATGTTGGAATATAACTTCCTGCTAGTGAGTAGCAAGTTTCCTGGTCTCTTCAATGCAGCTTCTAATTTTCCAAGACGGTATTTTGGAGCTTTTCATGTAATTAATAATATTGAGAGAATCCCCTTCAATGATGATTCATTAACATTCAACACCAAACAATGTCGACCTATGGTGTAGGGTCCTATCGCATCCAAAAATGGACTGCCAATCCCTATGTCATAACCTAAATTATTTATCTAAACAAAATTTGTGTGAAGGATTTTGTCACCTATTTGAATTGCAAAAATACTTGAGGGATCTATGACCATTTATTGTTGATACTTGATAATTTGCAGTGAATATGATCCACTTATCAACCACCTTCTAATAATAAAAAATTATGTTTGATCATGTGTCAATGAAAATAATATGTTTAATGAAATTCATATTACTGTCCTTCGCAACCCTTATCAGGATGAGCACAACTAACTAAGATGTGACCATTTTATTGATGTGAAGTTGAGCCTTCTTTGATGCAGGTGGAAACATTAATTTTTTTTTCTTCTTTTACAAGCTGGCTAAAATCCTTTCTATAGGGGGTTAATGCCCTTGAGTCTATTTTAGGATTATACTCTATTTCTTAGGATGTATAGGAGTATCCCTAATATTGAAATAATTAGTGGAGAAATAATTTGTTTCTTCCCCTTCTTTTGCTTCTGATTCAACTGATTCATCATTGTCTTGAAATACTCCTTTTTTCTTGAATTGTTTATAGTGTTGATATGCTTTGTTTAACTTTTTTTTTGAAACAGAGTATTCTTCATTTGTTATGTCCTCCAATTTAGGAATTTTAGACTTAAAAAGAATTTTTACTTCATTAACTTCTTCATTATCATTGTAAAACAACAAAGAATATTTTTCATCAAGAACAAATATTTCTTTATCATCCTACAAGAGTTGGAGCAACTCTTCTTCCATTTCTATCAAGGACCATTGATTATAGATGTCTTCATTAGCAAATAAACATTTAACTAATTTTGGTGCTTTTCTCAAGCAAGAGGAAGCATAATGACCTTTTTTCTTACATGCAAAATAACATACTTCCTTCTTTGGTATTTTAAATCCTTTTCTCTTTGCAAAATACTTGTATGGTTTAAACTTGTCAGGTTTGATTTTCTTAGAGAGATAAAATTTCTTACCAGTTTTGGAACTACAACCATACTTATTTGCACCGTTTATGCCAGAATAGTCTTTTGAAGACAATTTTGGCAATTTGTGTTGGCTAGTGTTCATCAAACACAATATTCTTATCCCTGCC
This sequence comes from Wollemia nobilis, assembly GCA_028583015.1. Taxonomy (NCBI): domain Eukaryota; kingdom Viridiplantae; phylum Streptophyta; class Pinopsida; order Araucariales; family Araucariaceae; genus Wollemia; species Wollemia nobilis. Next base: position 14,821,606 of record JAQPPZ010000135.1, read on the forward strand.
TTGCCATTTCATTAATGTCAACAAAATACATTGTATTGATGTCTAAAGTTTGTGTAAAGATCTTATCTAGATCTAATTTTCCAATAGATTTGGGTAATGTTGACAGAAACTAGATTCTAATAAAGTGGCCTTAGTGAAGATTCATAATTTAAATCTTTTGCATACATGTTGTGGCAAAATCTTCGAACTAAGATAGATAACAGAGTTTTATGTGGGCTAAGAGTGTTTGATCTTCCTTAACTTTATTCAATTGGTTTGGTCAAAATTCATTCATCAATGAAATTTTAACTTCATTTAGCTCAGAATGATAAACCAGATATTTGGAATCATAGGATGCATTTTTCCATTAATGTAATGCATTCCTTGCAATGTTCCCTGTGGCTATTTCTATAGTTTTTTAGTCATTCCAATTATTTACCTACTTTAATGATGTGTAGTGATTAATCCATATGGTAATTGAGTCTACTGGATTTGGATCTCCATCTATGTTCAACACTACAATACTTTTTAAACCAATAGACATTAAGTCCTATTGCTGAGTTGAGACCCCTTTCTTGACAGTGGTCCTAAAAAATGTTACCTCAAAGAACCATTCTATTTTGTCTTCCCTTACAAATCTACTTGGCAAAAGGATTAAATCCTTCTGGCAATAGTGATAATGACCTAGTGGTTGGGGGCAAGTTGATTTGGGATTTTTTTATTTCTTTTTGTTCCTTTTATTTTTATTTCTGAAGTCAATTTTGGTAATCAACTAATGCTTGAATGTTTCCATTAATATCCTTCATTTCAATGGTCAACATGTCAAGTTTGTAGTCCATTCAATCAAGGTTGGATTCTAGATACTAACTCCAGTTATTTATATAGTTTAACTGCCTGATGTGATCACTCTGGTCTGTGGCATATTCAGCAGAGTGTTCAAGTAAACAAGAAACAATAGCTCTTGTCTATGAGGGCTGATCATCTGACAATGTGTTGCAAAAAGCCTTTTTTGGAGGCCGTCTTCCTCCCTTATAAAAAACTTTTCTTGATTGGCTCTATTCTATTGAGGATGATGATCCAAGAGCATCTGATTTTGGCCTCATCATTTTCAACTATGATTGAACCTCTACTTAAAGGTTGGGATCTATGGTTTGGATCATAGTTGAGAAATTCTGCAAAAAATCCCGATCATGATTCGATTTTTCCTGATTCACAGGCTATCCGATTTTTTTGTGCATGAAAATTTGCATTTTCTTCGGTTTTTTTAATGAAAAATGCTGATATTTTGCCGATTTTGTCCTGATTTTTTTCCGATTCCTGATTTTTCCTGATTCTTTTCCATGCCGATTTTGATCCGATTCCGATTTTCTCAACTATGTTCCGGATAACTAAACTATACATACCCTATGGTACAGTAGCCTTCTGAATGTCCATGTTGGGACTTTGGCTTATAGTCAACTAGTAGGAGTGTCCAGGGGAAGAGGTCTTGGTATCTAAGGATTGGTAATACTTACTAGATTAATCACTACACATCATTACATTGAAATGACTCTGCAGCTGTAGAAATAGCCACTAGGAACAGTACAGGGAATGTATTACATTAGTGGAATAATGCATCCTATGATTCCAAATATTTGGTTTATTAGTCTGGGCTAAATGAACTTAGAATCTCATTGATGAATGAATTTTTCTCAAACCAGTTGAATAAAGTTAAGCAAGATCAACTGCTCTTAGCCCAGATGAAACTCTATGATCTATCTCAGTTTGAAGATTTTGCCATAGCATATATGCAAAAAGGTTTACAGTCTGGCTCTTCACTAAGACCACTTTATTAGAATCCAATTTTTGTCAACATTGTCCACATCTATTGGACAATTAGTTTTGGATAAGATCTTTATAAAATTTTTAGACATTAATATACTATATTTTGTTGACATTATTGAAATGGCAAGGCAAGAGATAAGAATATTGTGTTTGATGAACACTGCCCAACACAAATTGAAAAAATTGTCTTCAAAAGATTGTTTTGGCATAGTGTTGGCATAAAATCTGCCTAGTCTATGGAATGCACCCTAAACTTTAGCCAATATTTTGGATGAATGAGATTTCTCTCAGTTCAACCTCTAGACAAGGCTGACTTCTTGGTATAATTGTAAAAGTAAAATAGGGGTTTAACCTGAGGGTAAGAAAAGAGAGGGTTAAGAGAGAAAGTAAGGGTTTAGAGGAATGAGTAAATGGTGGACGGGGTATAGCGTACCAGCATTGGACACATTTGTAAGAGCCTACCATAATCAACTTACAATGATACTTAACAAACCAGCCATTGTCAAGTGTATAATAGATCTAGTTAATTATCAATTATATGCTTTAATCATTCCAAAGACTTTAATGAAAAGTAATCCAACAATGATCCAAATAGTAGAATTCACTTTCACATAATAAACTAATCACAAAGTGTAACAAAAATGAATTAAAACATAAACTCATTCATAAAAACCTGCAATAACACCAACAATGGAGGCCAAACAACTATCACTTCTCATTAATTAGTAGCAAAAATAATACAGCATACACCCAGGCAAATGCTATAGAGTCGAACCCTCACTTAAAGGCCTGTCTCCCTATTTATAAGCTTTTCTTTGAATCTTGCAGCATAAGATTTACAATACAGTTACAGGTCTATTATGCAAAACAACCTGGCAAAGAATGCTCTAGGAAGTTTGTCATTTTCATGTCATGCTGGTTTGTTGTTAATGTGGCTTGCTCTGATTTCATCTTGTGTTTGAATTTGAGTTTGTTTACAATTTGCTTCTTAGATCTCCAACTGTCTTCTACAAATGACCAAACTGCTACAACTGATCTATCAGAGAGATCATTTTTGTGCTTAATGATGTTAGTTTGAACAACTGGAAGGCACTGAGGCAGTTGTGGCTCTAAAAGGGATGTTTTAGATTGCCATGTATCGAAGCCAAACTTTTGATCTGCTCAAAGAACTCTTTGGAACAAATTCTGACCTAAGAGATGCTTTGATGATGTCACTTTTGGAAAAATCCTGGCTTTGTTCTTCTTTGACTGATATCATTGGATTTTTTTCACAGATCCAACTTTATTTAGCTATATCGCCCCTTACATAATTCTGGAGCTTGACATAAAAATGCTGACATCATCGCTTCATTAGTTCCAGAGTTATTCATCTTCGTCTTTGGTCTGACGACATGTTCTTTGATCAATTCTGGAAATGCGTAGCCTTGCTTTTAAAAGTCTGGCTTTATTCATCTTTGTACATTTTTGGATTTTTAGTGTCCGACGCTAATGTCATTACTCACAAACTTTTGAAATTGGTCATGTCCGAACTTATGCACCGGTCTGGCTTTGTGTAATTGATGCCTTTTGTCTGGCTTTGTGTAATTGATGCCTTTGTGGAAGTCCAGATTTGAGCATTTTTTAATTTTATCATTGTTGAAGCTTTTAGACTTAGTCTATCCAAGCCTCAGGTCAGATTTTATGCTAGTGACCTTGACCCAACTGCAGGACATTCTGACTTGTTATGAAATATAGCCTAACTTCTTTCATTGTGCAACCTAGACAGACTGAAATGTATTGTCTAGTGAATTTAGGAAGACTTTGGCGAATCAACATGATTTGCAAGAAATAACAATGTGGGAAAATTTTTGACCTATACATAGATGGTGCACATAAGTATGGTCGTAGTTCCAAAACTGGTAAGAAATCTTATCAGTTAAAAAAAAACAAACCTGGCAAGTTTAAACCAAACAAGTATTTTGCAAAAAGAAAAGGATTAATAGTTTGAACCCTACCAGCTGTGCTGGTAGTTACTAAAAATCGTGATTGTAACCATTGCTTCTATATACCAAAAAAAAAAAAAAAGTTAACCAAAGAAGGAAGTATGTTATTTTGCATGTAATAAAAAGGGTCATTATTCTTCCTCATGCCCAAGCAAAGCACCAAAATCAGTTAGATTTATATTTGTTAATGAAGACATCGATAATGAATGGTTGCTCCAACTCTTGTAGGATAAAGAAGAAATATTTGTTCTTGATAAACAATATTCTTTGTTGTTTGATGATGATAATGAAGAAGTTAATTAAGAAGAACTAAAACAATTCAATCAAATGTTCATGCTTGTTGGCACATGTAAAAATTTCTGAGTCTAAAATTCCTAAATTGGAGGACATAACAGATGAAGAACACTCTACTTCAAAAATAGAGTTAAACAAAGCATATCAAAACTATAAGCAATTCAAGGAAAAAGGAGTATTTCAAGAAAGTGATGAATCAAAAGATGAATCAGTTGAATCAGAAGTAGAAGAAAGGGAAGAAACATATTAATCCTCCATTGATTATTCCGATGTTGAGGATACTCCTGTACATCCTAAGAAAACAAAGTATAATCCTAAAACAGACTCAAGGGCATTAACCCCCTATAGGAAGGATTTTAGCCAGCTTATAAAAGAAGAAAATAAATTTTCAATGTCTCCACCTATATCAAAAAAATCCCAACTTCACATCAATAAAATGGTCACATCTTAGTCAGATGTACTCATCCCAGTAAGGGTTGCAAAGGACGATAATATGAGTTTCATTAAACATGTTGTTTTCATTAACACAGGATCAAACATAAATTTCTGTCATCAAAAGGTGGTTGATAAGTGGATCACATCCACTACAAATTATTAGTCATCAATAATGAATGGTCCTAGATCCCTCAAGTATTTTGCAATTCAAATAGGCAACAAAATCATTCACACAAATTTTGTTTAGATACACAATTCAGGTTATGACATAGGGATTGGTAGTCCGTTTTTGGATGCAATAGGACCCTACACCATAGGTCAACATTGTTTGGTGTTGAAGGTTGATAATAAAACAATTATTGTTCCAAGAAAATCTTCTATGTTTTATGCCAATAAATTGAAAGCTCAATAGGTTGATCCAAGCATTGAACATGTTATTGATCATGAAGCAAAGCTTAAATTAGGCTCAACAAAATCACTCATTTTTGCAAATGTTTGTTTCTTTCCATCCAGAAGTCTCTCTTAAGGCATTGACAAAAATAAGGCAAGAATTATTAAATTGTTGTGTTGAACACCCACTCGATAAATGAGATTTGGATTCTCCATAGGCATAAATCGCTACAGCTCACCAATTACCTATTCAAGGTAAGAAAATTGTTCTAAATAAAGAAGACAATCTTGAAGCTGAAAAATACGTAAAAGAATTACTAAAGAAAGGTTTGATTGGGCCATCTAGTTCTAGTTATTCCTATGCATGCTTTATCGTTAAAAAACACTCAGAGTTGAAAAGAGGGAAAGCCAAAGTGGTAGTCAATTATGTTCCATTAAGTGCAGTGACATAAAACATTAATTGGACACTACCTAATAAAGCCCAACTAATCCAAAGATGTGCACAGGGAAAGATATTCTCCAAGTTTGACTGCATTAGTGGATATCATTAGATAAAAATTAAACAAGATGATATTCATAAAGCTGCATTCTCCACATCCATGGGATTGTATGAATGGTTGGTTATGCCATTTAGGCTCAAAGAGGTCCCTACACAATTTCAAATGTGGATGGACAATATTTTTTCTCCATATTTTTCATTTATTACAAATTACATTGATTACTTTTTGGTTTTCTCACAAAAACACTCATTTTTGTGAATGTTTTTTGCCTTCCATATAGAAGTCTCTCTTGAGGCATTGGCAAAAATAAGGCAAGGGTAAAACCTACTAAATATGTAGAGTTAGCTATCACAACCTAGCACAAGGTCATCCTCTAAATCAAATAATAGGGTGCCTTAAGAACCTCTGCAAGGATTAGCCAAAGCAATCCAATGGGGGACTGTCTCCTTAGATACTACTCTAGAAGACTCAAATGATTAATAGAATGAACTTCATTGAAGCAAGGCTTTTTAGTAGATTTCTATTAATCTAAAAAAGAGATATAGAAGACCCTTATTTTCTCTATGGATAAAAGCTACAAGATATCTCCTATCCATAATTGTCCTTACAATGCTTATTTATAAACAAGTGGGTAGAGAATGAGAATATTTGAGAAGGCAAGATATGACAATCCCAAACCTTGAAAGATTCTATTATATCTACTCAAGTCATAGAGGTCCTACCAATTAAAACCCTATGGCATTTTGGTTATGTCTATCCATGCTTTTTGGTACAAGCTCTAGCATAAAGATAAGATTCAAACAGAGATATTATGTATAAAGAGGATAAGCATATTCCCCACTAACTTAAAGTTTCTCAAAAAAGTAGATGATTTGTACAACTAGCAATCACTTGCTCAAGTTTATATTGGATATCCTTATCTGTCTTCTAGTGCTTGGATGTCTAGGACATTAGTTTGTTTGGATGATTGTGCTTGTGAACCATGTGGGTGGTGCCTTTGTGGTTGGTGGAACTCCTCATCAATATACAACTTGACTTGATTGATGTCAGTAAAGTTAAATCATAATATATAGTGGTGAAGAGATTCTTGCCAACTATTATTAGAACATTTTTCTTTGAAAAAATAAAAATATGGAATTCCCATACAAGGCTTTTCATGGTAGAATGATGTCATCAAGATTTCCATGATCCAACACGTATTTTACCATATGAGCCATTTCAGTGGTCCATCTAGCATTCCTGACCAACATTAATCCTTCCAGCAGAGTTGAACATAAAATCAATTATCAGATAATATTGGAGGGTTGTCTCTTTTGGCGGGAAAAATATTTTGAATTCTCCTACAAAATTTAAAATAGTCATCAGCAGTGTTTAAGACATAAGTAGACCAATGATTAGTTTGGGAAAATATATTGGTTTGTGCCATCCCTTTGGGTAGTGCATTTGGCAATGCGTTTTATTTTCATGGAATATATTTAACCATAAACTAATATTGAGAGAGTAATGGCTACCACCATGCATATCTTCTTCTACATAACCGTGTTGATATCTATTTGGTCATGAACCATTTAAATTTTTTGCTATATGTTCTAACTATGAATTCTTCTGGTAAGAAGAGAATTCTAAATTTTTCTATTTGTTTGACAATGGCCAAAATTTTCTTTTTTCTAGGCCAATAATTTAATTCGTGCCTTTTAAATTGATCAATTTTATACATGGCTAGTTTCTCTATATTATTCCTTTGAACCAAAACAATTGTTCCTCAATTTTTGTTAGGTGCATCTGTCTGCAAAATGTATAGACCAGATAGTGTAGGTTCTAAAGGCGAGAGATTTGAGCATTCTACTTTTAGCTGTTGCATTGTTGTGGTTCCTACATTCTCCATTTTAATTTTTTTTTTAACCATAATTTTTGTTAGAGCTTTTGTTTTCCTTGATGCCCCTTGGATATGAGAATGCACATAATTGATACAACCAAGAAACCTCCAGATTTGCTCCACACTTTCTAAATGATCCGGGAACTGAGTAATTTTTTTTTTTATTAGGTGGAAGAAGGGGTTTTGAAAGGATCCCCAAACCTTTTATAAAAGGAACTGAACTACCCTCCTAGGAGACCCATAGAAAGTAGGAATAAAATAGTACGAACTAGCAAATCTGCCACTAGGGAACCAAGAAAATTCCACAGATGGCCCAAAAACAACAAACTAGAAAAGAAGCTCAACAACTAAAAACAAAAAAGACCAACCTCCCACATAGGGGAGGAACCAATCAATGAGATAGTCTAGCACTAAGAAGGAAAAACACCCACACCTCAATTCTTTAGGCTGCTAGGCCCAACTTATTTCTTATCCACATCCTACTCATTCATGTCCTACTGCTTCCAACCCGTTAATACCATAATTTCTTCTATGTATGAGATGATCGCTTGCATGGAATCGATAAAGGACTTTTGTAGCTTCAAAAGCATCCTTTAGAAGGATCTGGGTGTGCTAAGGGTATCCTGGGGTAGAGAAATAATATATTTTTTTTTTGTGTTGGCCGATCCAAAAAGAAGCTTAGCTTTCTTTGTAGGATGAGCGGAGTCATCGAAATCAGATTCGTTCACGCATAGAGGAGCTTTACCAGTGTTAGCTAACTTTGCCACCAAGAGCTTGGAATGCCTAGTTATTTCCTTGCTACCTCTAGTGCCTTTCAAGGGGGGCTCTTCCACCTTGGCCCTAGAAGTCGAAGTAGGGGTTGTGTTGATGACCTCTCGGCTTAGAGAATCACTCTTCTCAAAGTGAGAGGAATCCGGATAGTCAACAATCGAAGGCACCATCCTAGCTAGATAATTCAATATCTCCTCCCCCGATAGACCTCTAGCTTTAACGATGTGGTCAAAAATTAGCTTCGCCAACCCCTAGTGGATTGGGTGTGAGAAGCGGAACAACAATTCAATTATTTGATGAAGTATAAATAATACATTAGGGCCAGGATTAGTCCGGAGGTTGTGGAACCACCCGAGACCAATATAGGCACAGTTGTAACAAAATAACAACTAGCCTAAATTAATCAATTCTAACAATATAAGATCGTTAGGATTGAATTAACTAATGAAAGAAATGTTAAAATATATTCTAACATCCTCCCATATTACAATATTTCAGGAAACATATAACTACTAGCTATACTATCATCCCCCCATTATTTTGAAATACATAGAGAGTTGCGAAACAATTAAAATTTGACACGTGCAAGTGCCTTAGTGAATAGGTCTGCAAATTGAGCATTGGTGGAGATGTATTGAAGCTGGATTCGGTGCTTTGGTACTTCGTCTCGAATGAAGTGGCATTGTGTATCAATGTGCTTCATTTTCTCATGATGCACTGGATTCTTAACAAGATTCAAAACACCCATGTTGTCGCAGAACAAGTGTATTGGAGATTTTGATGGAAGACCCATACTTGTCAGGATGCGACACAACCATATCACTTCGCACACAGCTTCATGTGCAGCGTGATATTCTGCCTCTGTTGATGAGATAGCAACCACCTGTTGCTTCTTGCTATGCCAAGAGACAAGACCAGATCCAAGATGAAACAAATATCCTGAAGTTGATTTACGATCATCATATGATCCGGCATAGTCGGAGTCCGTGTATCCCTCTAAGAAGAATTTATTGTTCTTCTTGTATTCTAGGCCATATTCCATTGTACCACGGACATAGTGAAGAACTCGCTTTGTTGCTTTCTAGTGTGTAGTCTTAGGTTCCTGCATGAACCTCGAAAGATAGTTGATAGCAAATACGATATCTGGCCTAGTGTTGGTCAGATATATGAGACTCCCAATCAGCTGATGATAGAGAGTAGCATCTACCTGAGGTGATTTGTCATATCGTGATAACTGAAGTCCTGTTTCCATTGGTGTTGCCATAGGCTTACAATCAGTCATGCAATATTTTTCTAGTAGTGTCTTGGCATATTTTTTCTAGGACACTTTGATGTAGTGCCCCTTCTGGTTCACTTCCAGGCCAAGATAGTATTGGAGAAGTTTGAGATCTATCATTTCAAAATATTTGCTCAAATCCTGTTTGATAGAAGAGATCATTGTTTCTGAAATCCCTGTTATGAGCAAATCATCAACATAGAGTACAAGAAACACTATTTTAGAGCCTTAATTATTGAAATAGAGGTTTGCATATGACGAACATCTCTTAAATCCATGTTGCAGTAGCTGATTATCCATTTTTATGTACCAAGCCCGAGGGGCCTGTTTCAAACCATATAAGGATTTGACCAATTTATAAACTTTTTGTTGTTGGTCTTCTACTTCAAATCCTTCCGGTTGAGTCATGTAGACTTCCTCTTGGAGATAACCATTTAGAAAGGCACTCTTGACATCCATTTGGTGCACTTTCCACCCATACTATGCTGCCATAGCACAAAGAACTCTAACGGTTGTCATCCGATCAGTAGGTGCAAAAGTTTTCTTGTAGTCAATGCCTTCTCTTTGAGCATAGCCCTTTACCACAAGTCAGGCCTTATGCTTATCTATTGTCCCATATGCCTTGTAATTGACTTTATACACCCATTTGCAGCCTATGGGCTTCTTTTCGTATGACAGATTGACAAGCTTCCAAGTTTTTTTTTTCATCAGAAACTTATACTATGCATCCATAGCGGCCTTCCACTAAGGCTCACCAAGAGCATCTTGCACTGATGCAGGTTCAAGTTCATCTATTGAGGACATAAACACCCTGTCATCATCAATATCCATATCTTTTGTATCTCTCTCTGGATCTACAGAAAGTTCCTCAAAATATTGACATAGATCATCAACCCTAGTAATCTTTGTTGAAGCTTTCTCTTGTCGAGCCATGCTGAGAGTACGAGGCCTATCCAATGTCAATTCTGGTGGAGTGGATAGCTTACAGTCTCTAATTGTACTTGTATACCACTTTGGATTCTTCTTCTATGGTTATGAAGAAGATGAAGAAGGACCTCCAACCTTGGATGAAGGAGACTTCTCAACCTTAGTTTCCACAAGGTCTAGGTATACATCTGATGTGTTTTTTGATGTGAAAGCCTCATCAAAAAATACATCTCTACTGATGTGTATCTTCTTGGTTAAAGGATCAATCAATCGATAACCCTTGGAGTGCTCATCATACCCAAGAAGAATGCACTTCAATGTTTTCTCATCTAGCTTCTTCCTCTTTTCTTTCGGTATGTGCACGAATGCTTTACAACAAAAAATACGTAGATGAGATATGGAGGGTTTCCTGCCACTCCATGCTTCCTGTGGAGTCATTCCTTGTAGGGCCTTAGTGGGTGCCTTATTCAATAGATATACTATTGGGGTGATAGCTTCTGCCCAATATTGTTGCCCAATTCTAGCTCCTGTGAGCATGCAATGAACCATTTCCATGATGGAACGATTTCTCCTTTCAACAACTCCATTTTGCTAAGGAGTATAAGCAGTAGTCAACTGTCGTGTGATCCCATTTTCAGTTAAGAACTCAAAAAATTCTTTAGAGGTGAACTCCCCCCCTCGATCTGAGCGGAGGGTCTTTATAGAAGTCCTTGACTCCTTTTCAACAAATTTCTTGAATTGCTGAAAGAAGCCAAATGCTTCAGATTTCAATTGAAGAAAGAATACCCACATCTTTCATGAGTAATCATCCATGAATAACTAAAAATACCTCTTACCCCCACAACTGTTGGGAGTTAAAGGACCGCATAGATCGGTGTGAACCAACTCCAGAGGTTTCTTTTCTCTTATAGAGCTCCTTTCAAAAGGTACTCTATGATGCTTTCCTGCCAAGCAGTCATAGAAAACTGGCAATGTGGTATAAAGGGAAGGAAGACCCTTTACCATTGCATAGTTACTTAACTCAAGTAAGTAACCATAACTCATATGTCCATATCTCTTGTGCCATAGGGAAGTTGCCTCCTTTGTAGAGACAATCATAGCTACATCTGAAGAACAGATAGTATCTAGGGCAAATAAGCCATGCTTATATGAAGCGATTGCAATGTTCTTACCCCTCCTAGTGATAGAACAACACTTCTTGCCCCCCTCAACACTAAAGTTTACAACCATATTTTTATCCAGAATTTGTGTGACTGACAACAAGTTGTTCGCCAATCCTGGAACATAGAGAACCTTCTCAATCTAGCACTTGCCATCAGGAAGAGTAACATAAACTGTTCCTTCTTCCTAAAATTTGTAGGTTTTATCATCGACAATAGTGACAGGTTTGTCGTCTTTGGCCTCAAAAGACTCAAACCACGATTGGTGGTGCAGTCATGTGTGTACTCGCTCCAGAATCAACATACCAAATAGGATCCGTCTGCTTGGATACTGTGGTAGTCATGAGCACTTTATGTGCTCTTTCAAAATCTGTGTCAGATTCCTCAACAACAACATTCACTTACTATTGTTTGTTCTTTTGTGGTTTTTTCTGGCCTTTCTGTTTTGATTGTTTATTCTTATGCCAACATCTGTTTGTATCATGACCTTTGTCACAGATCTTGCAATATCTCTTTTTTTGTTGAGGTTGAGTTTGTTTCCCTTTTGAATCCTTTTGAGAACTACCTCCCTTCTAAAAATTACCCTTCTTCTTGTTTTACCCCTTCCTGTTGTTGTATAGGGCAGTGTTAGAAGAATAATCTCGTTGTAGTTGGCGTGCCTCCTCTTCTTGAAGCATATTTACCAACTCAACATAGGTAACTTGTCTTTGTGATACACGAAGTGAGGTAATCAACACTCTAAAATAATCCAAAAGAGCTCTCATTACCACTGAGGTAAGGAGCTTATCATCAACTGGTCTTGCTAAGGAATTCAATTTTCCTTTCAACTCAAACACTCTGCAAAGAAAGTTTTCAACCGTCTCTCCTTGTTTCATGCTTAGACTATGTAATTGAGACTGGAGAAATAGAATGGTGGAGTCATTCTTCCCTTCATATATAGTTTTAAGTGCATCCCATGCCGCTTTACTATTTGGACAGTCAGCAATATGAGGTTGAACTTCATCAGAAACAACAAGCAAAATGAGCACCTTTACTTTTCTATATTTCTTGTCAAAGTCTTTCTGATCAACAGATGGAGTTGTGATTCCAGCTGAAGATGAAGGTATTACTGTTGTTCCAAACACAATTCCCAAAGATCATCAATCTCTAGGATCGCCTTCATTTTGTTTTTCCATGGTGTATAATTTGGACCTTTCAATAACTGATGAGCATCAGCCATTAGTTTTGCAGATATTGTGAAGGTTCCTTATAACACCAAATGGTCGCCCCTTCGATATACCTTAATTCCAGGCTGTTATATCGTACAAAATACCCGCACTTATGTGAGGGAGACTATAGGTATTTTGAAAAACCAAAAAAATTACCCGCCCTTATGTGAGGGAGACTGTAGGTAATTTTAATGATTATACGATACGTGGTACTTAGGTGGTACTAAAAGGGAATCACCTCGTTTATGGCATCGACCTTAGAAATCCTTCAATCCTCATGCGTGGGGCATAACTTCCCCAAAACACTTTGGATATCCGAACTTTTGTTTGGATTTAAGCCTAAACACGAGAGTGATTGGGGTAGTGGATGGAGTAAAAAATAGCAAAATGACAAACTTATCTCTCCCCAATGATTAATAGAGAACAAGCTCAAACGTCATTGTGGTAGATATATTAGGCGGCGGATACAGTAGCGCAATAACGACAACTTTACCTGTAAGTGCTGGCCAGAGGTATCACAAATACCGAACGTTGTAGTGTAATAAATTGCATGGATAGGTTTTAATTATTCCAAAGACTTAAGGAGTGTTTAATTTTAACTTAAATGATGTAGTGCAAAAGAAGAAAAAAATGCAACATACAACATAAAAGTGCCCACAGAAATAACCCACTAGGTGTCGGGCGCAGCCGAAAATGCACCTTTTTTTTTTTTTAATAGCGAAAAACCCCTTGCGGAGCTGATTTGGTTTGAGAGACCGCGAACAGGGGGTTCTACACCATCAAAGTCACCCGGGAGTCGCACCCTACCCTGCCCACACCAACATCATCAATTGGATTTTGGATACCCAATTTAGCTTTTTGGTAGGGTGGAGATTTGAACTTGGGACCTCCCTTGGAGGATTACCCTCTCCTCTCCAACTCACCTACTTTACAATAATGCCAAACTTTGCTTTTTCAAAAAATTACTCTCAATCCCCCCCGTGATTTTTCGAAAAAAAAAAATCACTCCCCCCTTTAAAATTTTCCTTTATAAATCATTTTAAAACATTCTTTTATAATTGAAGTTAAAAAAAATTACTTTATTTTACATAGTAAAAAAAAATAACCTTTAAACTATGATAAAATAAATTAAAATTATATTTAATTTAACTTTGATTAGAGAATATTAAAAAAAACTTTAATAATAAAAAAAAAAATTATACCTTTGAGGGGGGGTCGACGGGACTCAAACCCGTGACCTGAGGGCTCTCGGAGCCCTTACCACTCGGCTCACAACCGATGAGCCAGTGGGCTGATCCAAGAACTATTCTTGGTGCCCTCCTCCTTAAACAACTTCGACCCACCTTTTGAAGAACACGCGGCTGCTCTACCACCTCGGGTAGAGCTCGGGCATTGAAGAGGAGCGGCAACCGGTGTAGCTCGGGAGCATAGCACCAGTGGTAGCAGGGTGGCGCTCGGGTGGCGGGCAAACAAAATCATTTTGTTCAACCAAAAACTTGCCATAGATGTATCAAAATAATGCACAGAGATCACAGAGGAAGAATAGAATAGTTTGCAACCAAACCAAGTGGAGAAAACTACTCAAAAAATGTTTATCTAATTTTTCCATTGACGTCGTTCGGGAGGAAAAAAATGCTTTGAGGAAAGATCTAAGAGCTAAAATGAAATTTCAATCCAGCAAAATGACTCAAATTTTACCTCATTATCCAAGAAAATTTACAGATGTTTCATCTATCGACCTCAAAAGTAAGGAAAAATACGTCTTGGTTTATGCAGTTGACGCAGGTGACGACGTATTCATAGATCCAAGCATTTGTATTTTAGGACTCAATGTCCCACATCGAGGGCGCAGTGACTCCGTTAGGAGTTTAAGAGGGTTTCTCCTCCGTAGAGGAGTATCTCATCTCGGTGATTTCCATCTGAGAGGTCGTGAGCTCTCCTCTCGTGCTTGGCTAAGCAGCCTTGGTGTTGGCCGTCGAGCTTCGTCATGAGCCTTTGAACTCCGCTTCAATATTCGATCCTTCTTTGCCTCATTTGACCTTCGACCATGCTTCTTTGATCCGTCAACCGTGCTTCTTTGAATTCCAAAAATTGAAATAATTTCCTCCAAAAATAAAACCAAGTTTTCTCAGCTTCGCTACCAAAAAGCTCAGCCTCAAAAAATCACCTCCAATAAAAAATAAAAAAAAACTCTTCCTCAATTGCTTTTTTCTCATGCTACTACAAGATCATTTAAAAAATAAGAGTGGCGGAGAGAGAGTGGTGGTAAACTCTGATACCATGTGACAAGCGAAACAACAATTCAATTATTTGATGAAGTATAAATAATACATTAGGGCCAGGATTAGTCCGGAGGTTGTGGAACCACTCGAGACCAATATAGGCGTAGTTGTAACAAAATAACAACTAGCCTAAATTAATCAATTCTAACAATATAAGATCATTAGGATTGAATTAACTAATGAAAGAAATGTTGAAATATATTCTAACATTGGGTCCGAGGCAGTCCCTTTCTTAACCCTACTCATCGACTTCGCCATAGACTAAAACAAGAATGAAGGGATATTCATGAACCTCTTGTGATGTAGATGGTTTAGGAACATAAAATTAAAACTCTTGAGGATGTCCTGGTTTTTGTCCAATGTAAAATATTACATTATCACCAATGAAACTCTGTCCCAAGGCGCCTTTAGAGAAGCTCTCTTAAACCCATTTTGGAATTTTACCAACTCCTCATCTTCTTCCAAAAATTGCTGAGATTCTCTGGCCAAGGAGTGTTTCTCTCAGTTGTGCACAAATCTGTCTGCTGGTAGGCTTGTAACTTTAGCAATTAGGGGAATAATGACCTCAAACTAAAGGTCCCGACTCTAACCATCCCATTGTGCCACGAATAAGCCATATGCTTGGCCATTTTCTTGTTTTGGCCATTAATTTTCATCAAGAACTAAAGGAGATTGCCCTTTTTTAGGATTTTTCTTACATCCTCGTTGATGACCAGAGTGCTTGGTTTTAAAACTAATGTTACCATTTTTCTAAAAAACTCTTGCATAGGAGCCACCAAAGTAGAGTCGTACACCAGGCAATATCCAAAGTAGTCCCGCAAACACTAGACAGACCAACGCTTTCTTGCAAAGAGACTAAAATTGCAGGGACCCTAAAATTCTAACATTCCCACAAAGTCCAAGCTACCCTGACAACCTGTAGCCTCAAAATCCCATGAGAAATATCAAGAAGAAAAGTAAGTAAAGCACTTTCAAATCCAAGCAAAAATTTGGATTGGCTTAAGAAACGGACGTTGTCCCATCCAACCACCAACAAGCCACAACACTGCCAACTATCACTCTGGGACTTGCCCTCGAAAAAATTCTAGACTTATACTCCCTTTGTTCAACGCAACCTCCTTAAAAAAGGAACTGACCATTCTAGAGCCCTACCTCCTAGCTCTAGAAGAATTTATGATGGATCCAAGAAAGGACTCTTTGCATGCTCTCACAATGTCCCAATTGGAGTCTCGTGCTTCTCGCATGCTGAACGACCACCTCAACCCATGTACAACCATCATGAAGTGAAATCCAATAGCTTGCCCAATCATAGCAGTCCACAACTTGCTATTAACAACCCCATTCCTAAACTGCTCTTGCCACCATTGAGAGCTCATGCACGAGTAAGGCCCAACCACTCAACATCGGTTTGATCCACATCTCTTAGCCAATCAAAGTGATGATGGCCGACTTGGCACGTGCCACCTCTCCATTTTTTTTGAATACTTAATAAACTTGGCTCACAACCTTGGTCCACAACATGTGATGATGACTCACTAACCTCCTCCAAATCACCCACATTATCCCTTTAAAAATATGAGAGCCTCGATTTATCCTCAAAATTGCATACATAAAAACTTTGCCAACTAGGGCTAGCCACCTAGGCCACTGCCATGTAGGAATCAATTGATTAGGCTGAGTGATACGAAAGGATATAAGTTTCGAATATGAAATTTTAAGGTGCCCCATCTGAAATGTACGAAAGGGTCTGATATCCAAATAAGGAGGATCAAAACTTTCATATAGTTTTTTGCAACAAAGAAAAACATAGAGACCAATCTCAGCATCGGTGGCACTTCCCCTCCTGAGACCTGGGCAAAATTTGATCCATTCCCCATCTCTCAAGGTGATGAAACTGCTTGCACTAGGATAATTCAACCTCATTGTCAAAATGGTTAAAACCTTCAAGGAAACCTTCCTGCCAGATGGTGATTTCTTCTTGACATAGGCCCAAGTTGGTGAGAAATCTGTAGATTTATTTCCTTCCCTGAAACATGCTTAACTTGAGCTTCTTCCAGGTTTTAGATCATTCTTTTAGATTTTGAAATTAGATTTGCTATGGTCCAATTGGGAGTCTGAAAGCCATTAAAAAAGTTACTAATGTTTAGGGAATCTCCCTCAATAACAACTTTATTGCAGTCCATGGCTTCCAATTGAGAGATACCCTAAAAAAGTGCTCTTGCCTCAACAAAATGGCTAGTCTGGACTCTCAAATTTTCAACAAAAGCAAACAGGATCTCACCTCTTGAGTTCCTAATAACTCCTCTTGCACCCACCATCCCAGGATTTCCTTTTGAAGAGCCATCAAAATTAAGTTTAATCCAACCAGAGGAGGGGGCTCCCAAAAATTCAAAATTCTTAAGCTTGGACCTGGCTAGATTGTGGGAACAACCCAAGGCTAGAAACCTAAATACATTTCCAAATTCTCCTCCACCTTGACAACACAACCAACATTGAGGGGAAGAAGCAAGACATTTTCAACCATAGCAAAGATGGCTCTAAGGCCCACAAACTCAGCAACTCTCGAGGAGTTCCTGAAGGTGAGATGGGAATTGAGTAATTTTATGCAAAACGAGGTTGCATGTGTTTTTACCCATATTTAAGAGAGATTTCCAAAAAATCTACCTTTATTATTGCAAGTTGATATTTTTTTGGATTCGTTGATAGTCCAGTGCCATGCTATAAAATAATCTTCTAAAAAAATTTCAAATGTTGCAAATGTTTTTTAATGTATTGTGATAAAAACAAAAATTCATCAATGTGATTTGAAATAAATGAAAAATATGGAACGTAAATCTTGTCCTTCCCAATTTGAAATTGTGTAGGGGTATTTTTGAGTCTGAATTGAAGAACACAAGCTTATACTGAGAGGGGGGTGAATAATATAAGACCACTTTTTACTTTTCTTTCCCAAATAATATTATGCAATATAATCAATGGCAATATCAATAGCAATAATCAAAGCAATGCACAAATCACCACACACAATAGAGACACCAATTTAACGTGGTTCACCCAATGTGGGCTACTCCACAGAGAAAATATTTCACTAAAATTTTCTCAACAAATCTCTTGGGAATCCTTTCCCTATTACAATGTTTATGGACCTCTGTCCAAAGGAGACACCAATCCCCTAATCAGGTTTATGGGCACCAATCCACAGGAGACACCAATCCCCTTAGCTGGTTTGTGGATCTCTATCCACAAGAGAACTCCTTCTCCTCTGCTCTGGTTGGTGATCCTCTAGAAGACTACTGCCTCCACTACTTTGGCTTATGGATCTCTCTCCATTGAAGACCTCTATCCTCTCTACCCTGGCTAATGGATCTCTATCCACTGGAGACTACTATCCTCTGCTCTATCACCTCCAAAGCTTGCTCTCAGCTCTATCTCAAATCTGCACTAAACACAGTCCTTCGGTCTAGCACAAATCTGCTCAATCTCTGTCTTTGATCTGCACTAAACATAGTCCTTCGGTCTAGCACAAATATGCTCAATATCTATCTTTGATCTGCACTAAACATAGTCCTTCAATCTAGCACAAATATGCTCAATCTCTATCTCTGATCTGCACTAAACATAGTCCTTAGGTCTAGCACAAATCTGCTCAATCTCTATCTCTGATCTGCACTAAACATAGTCCTTCGATCTAGCACAAATCTGCTCAATATCTATATTTTATCTGCACTAAACACAATCCTTCAGTCTAGCATAAATATGCTTAATATCTATTTCTAGTCTAGCACAAACCTATCCTCAAATATGCACCAAAATTTATCCTCAAATCTGTCCTCAAGGACTCTCAAATCTATCCACAAGTCCTCTCAAGAACTTGCTCAAATTGCTCTCAAGTCTTCACCAAGACTTACCTCAAATCTGCTCAACAAGTCCTCACTAGAACTTGTCCAATCTGCTCAACAAGTCTTCACCAAGACTTGCCTCAACTATCTTGTAACCAAAGCTCACATCCTTAAGCTTTCACAAAAGCTTTCTCAACTCTGTACTTAAGTCCACTCTAGGACTTACTCAAATAAGCTTTCACAAAAGCTTATTCAACTCAACTCAATCTATCACAGAAAACTTCTTCCAATCACACAAACAAGTTTCACACCTAATATTCTTCTAATATCACAAAAACATATAGAGAATGGTTAGAGACTCAATACACACTCACAAACTCAATCACTCACTTGCGTTTACCACAAAACATATAGAGAATGGTTAGAGACTCAATATGTTTCACACTCACAATAATGCTCAATCACTTTCAATCTCTCTTGCTTTACCACAAAAACATATAGAGAATGGTTAGAGACTCAATATGTTTCAACAATGCTCAATCACTTCCAAAATCTCTTCAAATCAATTAAAAATAAAGAACAATTTGTTTCACAAAACTTGAACTATCACTCCAACACTTCCAATCAATTATGCTCAATCAACTCCACTCAACCAATCACTCAATGAAACACAACTTGCTTACAAACCCTAAACAAGTGTTTCACAATGCTTTCAACAACTCTCACTATGGAACTCAACCCTTGACTCAAGATGATTCCAAATTCACATAACAATGATACTCATGATCTTTTCACAAACCCTAATCATGCACATGAAGGCTTACTCAAATATTTCCAACAATGCTTATCAAACAAGGTTTCTAGCATCAACCTTCATTCCAAAAAAACCTCATCAATCAATATTGGATATCTCAAAACCAAACTCAACAATGCTTATCAAACAATCCTTTTCACTCCAACTTAGCATTCACAACATCCAATCCAACAATATTTTACTCACAAGGAAGATGTACCCATACCTTTTGTTTTTATGGAGATATGTCTTCAAAACCTGTCTTAACCACAATCAAATTTTCTTTGCCAACACTAGGGTTAGGTAGCCACAACCTATCTCAAGATCTCCACAAAATAATTTTCCCAATAATTATTTTACCATACAAAAATATCAAATCTTTTGGTACACCTTATAATCTCCAAACTTACACAATATAAGTCAACATCTTTATTAAAAACAAAATACACAATAATTTCCTTTAAACACCTTATCACTCCAACTTCATAAAATAAATTTCAATCACCAAAAATTAAAATAAAAATATTTTAATTTACTTTACCTTATAACTCCCTCAAAAACCTTATAGTTTCCAACTTACAAAAACCTCTAGGCAATTTCCGAAATTCACAACCTTTGGAGAAGCAAAAATATTTTTTGCATACCTTTCAACTAATCTGCCCACCAAAATGTCCTCGATGAGAATCGAACACACGACGTAGCCTCTCCAACACCCTAGCCTCAAGCTAGGCTACCAAGTGGGCTGCGTGCCCACATAAGACTTTAGGTGCACGTTTCCCACTTTATTCTCCTCACGAAGGCACCCACAAAAAATGAAAACCTCTCCACTAGCAAAAACATCAATCACATGGATCGAACCCATGATCCCTTCCTTGCAAGCCTTAGCACTATCTCAACTGCCACCTACGCTACCACCACCGATGGATATTTCTATCCACGATGATGGCCTTACACCTTAGTCTGCCTCCAATCACTTTGAAACATGAACTTCTCTTTCTCCAACAAATGCAGCACTCGATTTTTCATTCGAAGGTGTGTGTATTCGAGGACTTAGGAAATGAAATTTATTTCCTATATTAATACACATGCTTCTTGTATTTTACACGTCGACAAATTTCGAATTTAAAAATTCGAAATAGATTTTAAATATTTTAAATTTAAAACCTTTGCACCCATTATTAATTTAAATTAAAATTTTAATCAAAGATTAAAATATTTTAATTTAAATTAAATATTTTGTAAACTGCTCATGGGTCTTTTTAACTTGAACCTTGTTTTTCTTCACCTTGTTATTTGGCCCAAAATATTATAATAATATAATATTATTATTTAATTTAAACTTGCTTCTCCTTCCTTGGGTCTTCATCCTTTGGGCCTTTTTAGGCATATAATATTAAAAATAAATATTATATCCTATTCCTTTTCAAGACCTTCTTGCTTTTGGAAAAACCACTTGATGTCCTTAATGATGACGAAATTGAACCAATATGCTTTTGACATCAATGACAACAAAACTACTCAAAATTTCCAACAATCTCCCCCTTTGTCATTGATGGCAACCCCTTTATTTTTACCATTCCTTTTTCCTTTTCAAAAGTTGCTTTCCTTGAGAAACTGCTCCCCCTGATTGAATGCTCTCCCCCTAACTCAAATCTCTCCCCCTTTGTCATCAATGGCAAAGGGCCACCTTTGGGGCTTGGGGCTAAGAATGAGACTCTTAGCTTAGCCCCTCCCCCACCTCCTCTTGAGGTGGTTAATTTTGGGGTGGGAGTATCTCTACTCCCAACATACATTGATCTTTACCTTTGTCCACCTTCTTCCTCAACTGATCCTTTTGATTCCTCTGACTATTCCTGTTCCTGCTTGTCTCTGGAAGTTTTGCTCTACACCACTTAGCTATGTGCCCAACATTATTGCACTTATAGCACTTAATGTTGTGATTCCTTGAAGGTGCAAATGTCTTGTAGTTCCTCTTGGTGAAGCCATATCCATTCCTGTTATGAACCTTGCAATTTACTGCCTTGTGACCAAACTGATTACAAGAGTAGCAATACCCTTGAAAAAGATTCCTATTTCTGAAATTTCCATATTCTTGTCTTTCATGTGTCCTGCATTGTGTAGCCTTGTGCCCAAACCTATGACATGAGAAGCATCATCCATTGAAACTACCTTGCCTTGACCTCATTGGTCTCTTAGTCTCTTTTACCCTATGTTGCTTCCTGTTCCATCTGTTCCTCATTTGTGCATTGTTCCTTTCCTTGTTGAACTTTCTATTGTCCAACTCATTCTCAGAAGTCTCACTCTCTCTTACACTCTCTTCTTCTGAAGCTTCTTCTTCTTTGGAGCTTGAGATTGACTCCTCTCCTTGTTTTCTTTGTACCTATTCAAAACCAAGTCCTATTTTGTTTGATGAAGATCTTTGTACCTTGATAATCTTATCCAAGTTCTTTGAGCTTCTCCCAAACTTGTGTAACTTGTCCTTAGACTCTTTTAATTCCTTCCTTAGTGAAGCTACCTCATGCTCTAACCTTTCACATTCTAAAACCTTTGCTTCTAACTTCTCTTTGAATCTCCTTGTCTTAGCTATTGAGTTGGTTAGATCCTCTATAAGCTTTCCTTTCTCTTCATCACATTCTTGAAATTTAAGCTTGAGTTTTGAGTTCTACTTTCTTACCTCCCTTAATGCATCAAGGGCAAAAATAAGTTCACCTTCAAGATCAACTTCTCCTTCCTTTGATTCTTCCTCTATTTATTTGCCTTTGGAACCATATTTATTCCTTTCTGATTTGTCTTCTATAGGATCACCTCCTTCTTCTTCTATTGCCAAAAGTAGACTTTCTTCTGGTCCTTCAAGTGTATCTTCATATTCATCATCACTAAAACTGAATCCATTCCTTGTACAACTATCTTCAAGATGACCAAAGTTACCACATCTAAAACACTTGAGAATCATTGGACCTCTCTTTCTAACATTTTATTTTTCTACTATCATAAATAGGGTTTCTTCTTCTTCATTACTTGAAGAGCTTCCATCACTATCACTTGAACTCTTACTTGCCTTGTCTGCATAAAAACTCTTCTTATACCTTTGGAAAAACTTCTTTCCTTGTGTGCCTTGTCCATCCCTACTTTTCTTTTGGTACTTGTATTTTCTTGTTTCCCTATTCTTATGATCCTATTTTTCTTCATCATTGCTATTTCTAGCCTCTGGAAAATCAATTGCATAGTGACCATATTTACCACAATTAAAACATCTAACTAATTTCGTACCTTTATACTTTCTTGAGTCCTTGTTCCTTCTGCCATAATTTGCTTCTTCATCACTGGATAACTCATTGCTTGAATCTGAATTTTTACCCTTTGTCTTCTTAGTAGCTTTGAAGGTTGCTTCTTTCTGGGGAATAGGTTCCTCTTTTATTCTCATCTCAAAAGCTATGAGAATTCCATGTAATTCATCCCTTGTCAAAAGTTCAATATCTTTTGACTCTTCTATAGCTGAAATATTTTCACTATACCTTTTTGGGAGTGACCTTAAAATATTATCACAAACATCTGTTTCTTCAACCTTAAGTCCAAGTCCTTGCATGGAGTTAACAACCTCATCCACACGAAGTAGATATGCAGCAATGTTTTCCTCATCCTTCATCTTTAGGTCTTCAAATATTCTCTTGTAATTTTACAACTTTACCCTTTTGACATTTTTATCTCCTTCATATATGCCTTGCAACTTATCCCAAATTTCCTTTGCTGATGTGCAATGCATAACCTTTATAAACTCTATTTCACATAAGCCTCTTAAAATTCCATTCATTGCCTTTGAATTACTCAGTTGTAGAAGCTTACCATATTTATCTATAGGTGGAGTTGCTGGTGGTATGTATCCATTCTCAACTGCTTCCCATATTTCATTTCCAAGTGCCATTAGATGAAACTTCATCCTTGTACTCCAAAGTGCATAATTGTTCCCATCGAACAATGGTGTTGAATTTCTTGAAGATCCATTCTAAGAATCCATATGTGTTCTTGTGAGCTTTTCCTTCAAGTTGTTAAAATCTTCTAAAGGAACCCGCTCTGATACCAATTGAAGAACACAAACTTATACTAAGAGGGGGGTGAACAGTATAAGACCACTTTTTACTTTTCTTTCCCAAACAATATTATGCAATATATCAATGGAAATATCAATAGCAGTAATCAAAGCAATGCACAAATCACCACACACAATAGAGACACCAATTTAACGTGGTTCACCCAATGTGGGCTACTCCACGGAGAAAATATTTCACTAAAATTTTCTCAACAAATCTCTTGGGAATCCTTTCCCTATTACAATATTTATGGACCTCTATCCAAAGGAGACACCAATCCCCTAATCAAGTTCGTGGGCACCTACCCACAGGAGACACCAATCCCCTCAGCTGGTTTGTGGATCTCTATCCACAGGAGAACTCCTTCTCCTCTACTCTGGTTGGTGATCCTCTAGAAGACTACTACCTCCACTGCTCTGGCTTGTGGATCTCTCTCCACTGAAGATCTCTATCCTCTCTATCCTGGCTAATGGATCTCTATCCATTGGAGACTATTGTCCTCTACTCTATCACCTCCAAAGCTTGCTCTCAGCTCTATCTCAAATCTACACTAAACATAGTCCTTTGATCTAGCACAAATTTGGTCAATATTTGTCTTTGATCTGCACTAAACATAGTCCCTTAGTCTAGTAAAAGTCTGCTCAATCTCTCTTTGATTTGCACTAAACACAATCCTTTAGTCTAGCACAAATCTGCTCAATCTTTGTCTCTAATCTACACTAAATATAGTCCTTTGGTCTAGCACAAATATGCTCAATCTCTGTCTCTGATCTGTACTAAACATAGTCCTTTGATCTAGCACAAATCTGCTCAATTTTTGTCTCTGATATGCACTAAACACAATCCTTTAGTCTAGCACAAATATGCTCAATATCTGTCTCTAGTCTGGCACAAACCTATCCTCAAATTTGCACCAAACTCTATCCTCAAATCTATCCTCAAGCCTTAACACAAAGCTTGATCCAATCACAAATCAACTCTGCTAGATCTACCCCAAACATTAACTCAAGGTTTGAACAAATCAATCAATCAACTCTGCTCTCAAGTCTTCTCAAAGACTTACCTCAAATCTATCCACAAGTCCTCTCGAGAACTTGCTTAATCTGCTCTCAAGTCTTTACCAAGACTTACCTTAAATATGCTCAACAAGTCCTCACTAGAACTTGTCCAATCAGCTCAACAAGTCTTCACCAAGACTTACCTCAACTCTACTTTGTAAAATTCCACAAAATCTCACACAATTATGTCCTTAAGCTTTCACAAAAGCTTCCTAAACTCCATCCTTAAGTCCCCTCTAGGAATTACCCAAATAAGCTTTCACAAAAGCTTATTTAATTCAACTCAATCTATTACAGAAAACTTCTTCCAATCACACAAACAAGTTTCACATAGAATATTGTTCTAATCTCACATAAACATATAGAGAATGGTTAGAGACTCAATACATTTTACACTCACAATAATGCTCAATCACTTTCAATCTCTCTTGCTTTACCACAAAAACATATAGAGAATGGTTAGAGACTCAATATGTTTCACACTCACAACAATGCTCAATCACTTTCAATCTCTCTTGCTTTACCACAAAAACATATAGAGAATGGTTAGAGACTCAATATGTTTCAACAATGCTCAATCACTTCAAAACTCTCTTCAAATAAATTAATAATAAAGAACAATTTATTTCATAGAACTTGAACTATCACTCCAACACTTCCAATAAACTATACTCAATCAACTCCACTCAACCAATCACTTAATGAAACACAAATTTCTTACAAACCCTAAACAAGTGTTTCACAATGCTTTCAACAACTCTCACTATGGAACTCAACCCTTGACTCAAGATGATTCTAAATTCACATAACAATGATACTCATGTTCTTTTCACAAACTCTAATCATGCACATGAAGGTTTACTCAAATATTTCCAACAATGCTTATCAAACAAGGTTTCTAGCATCAACCTTCATTCCAAAAAAACCCTCATCAATCAATATTGAATATCTCAATACCAAACTCACTATCAACAATCCTTCCACCAACTCAACACCCATTTCCCCTAAAATCTCAAGATCTCCACAAAATAATTTTCCCAATAATTATTTTACCATACAAAAATATCAAATCTTTTGGTACACCTTATAATCTCCAAACTTACACAATATAAGTCAACATCTTTATTAAAAACAAAATACACAATAATTTCCTTTAAACACCTTATCACTCCAACTTCATAAAATAAATTTCAATCACCAAAAATAAAAATAAAAATATTTTAATTTACTTTACCTTATAACTCCCTCAAAAACCTTATAGTTTCCAACTTACAAAAACCTCTAGGCAATTTTTGAAATTCACAACCTTTGGAGAAGCAAAAATATTTTTTGCATACCTTTCAACTAATCTGCCCACCAAAACATCCTCGACAAGAATCGAACACATGACGTAGCCTCTCCAACACCCTAGCCTCAAGCTAGGCTACCAAGTGGGTTGCGTGCCCACATAAGACTTTAGGCGCACGTTTCCCACTTTATTCTCCTCATGAAGGTGCCCATGAAAAATGAAAACCTCTCCACTAGCAAAAATGTCTATCGCATGGATCGAACCCGCGATCCCTTCCTTGCAAGCCTTAGCACTTATCTCAACTGCCGCCTATGATACCACCGCTGGTGGATGTTTCTATCCACGATGATGGCCTTACACCTTAGTCTACCTTCAATCACTTTGAAATGCGAACTTCTCTTTCTCCAACAAATGCAATGCTCGATTTTTCATTCGAAGGTGTGTGTATTCGAGGACATAGGAAATGAAATTTATTTCCTATATTAATACACATGCTTCTTGTATTTTACACGTCGGCAAATTTCGAATTTAAAAATTCAAAATAGATTTTAAATATTTTAAATTTAAAACCTTTGCACCCATTATTAATTTAAATTAAAATTTTAATTTAAATTAAATCTTTTGTAAACTACTCATGGGTCTTTTTAACTTGAACCTTGTTTTTCTTCACCTTGTTATTTGGCCCGAAATATTATAATAATATAATATTATTATTTAATTTAAACTTGTTTCTCCTTCCTTAGGTCTTCATCCTTTGGGCCTTTTTAGGCATATAATATTAAAAATAAATATTATATCCTATTCCTTTTCAAGAACTTCATGCTTTTGGAAAAACCACTTGATGTCCTTAATGATGACGAAATTGAGCCAATATGCTTTTGACATCAATGACAACAAATCTACTCAAAATTTCCAACAATCTCCCCCTGTGTCATTGATGGCAATCCCTTTATTTTTACCATTCATTTTTCCTTTTCAAAAGCTGCTTTCCCTGAGAAATTGCTCCCCCTGACTGAATGCTCTCCTTCTAACTCAAATCTCTCTCCCTTTGTCATCAATGGAAAAGGGCCACCTTTGGGGCTTGGAGCTAATAATGAAGCTCTTAGATTAGCCCCTCCACCACCTCCTTTTGAGGTGGTAAATTCTAGAGTGGGAGTATTTCTACTCCCAACATGCACTGATCTTTACCTTTGTCCACCTTCTTCCTCAACTGATCCTTTTGATTCCTCTGACTATTCTTGTTCCTTCTTGTCTTTGGAAGTTTTGCTCTACACCACTTAGCTATGTGCCCAACATTATTACACTTATAGCACTTAATGTTGTGATTCCTTAAAGGTGTAAATGTCTTATAGTTCCTCTTGGTGAATCCATATCCATTTATGTTATGAACCCTGCAATTTACTACCTTGTGACCAAACTGATTATAAGAGTAGCAATACCCTTGCAAAAGTTGTGTGTTTCTAAAATTTCCATATTCCTGTCTTTCATGTGTCCTACATTGTGAAGCCTTGTGCCCAAACCATTTACATGAGAAGCATCGTCCATTGAAACTACCTTGCCTTGACCTCATTGGTCTCTTAGTATCTTTTACCCTATGCTACTTTTTGTTCCATATGTTCCTCATTTGTGCATTGTTCCTTTCCTTGTTGAAATTTCTATTGTCCAACTCATTCTCAAAAGTCTCAGTCTCTCTTACACTTTCTTCTTCTGAAGCTTCTTCTTCTTTAGAGTTTGAGATTGACTCCTCTCCTTGTTTTATTTGTATCTATTCAAAACGAAGTCCTCCAACTTTGATATTTTTCTCTTTATTGTAGAAATAACTAATAATATATTTACTTCTTACTTCTATTTATTTTCCATCCCATTTTTATTTATCCCATAATATTATATTACCTACTAAATGTCCTACAACAAGAAATACTAAAAATTTTCTCATTTTCCAAATATTTTTAAATGCATCTTTACATTCCTCATTACTTATTTTTGTTACTTATATTAAAATAAAATGACTATAAAACCCTATTAATTCCATGACAACTCTTTCTTAGGGGCCTTATTCATATCCATAGTATTCCGAGACATCATCTTTATCATCACTTTTTATTCTCATTTTAGGGTTAACTAAAGCCCACTGTTTGTTACCCATGTGATATCTATTTTTAGTTTCCTATATTAATATCCTTCTAAGATTCCTTCTCCTTGTTCTTTCTTTAAGGGTCTTTTTTTTTTTCATTCCCACTAATGCTTTTATATCATCAATCTCTTCTATTTTTTGAGACTGTTTATAATGTGGCTTATCATTTCTAGGTCTATGCTACCATGAAGAACTTGAAGTGTAAGGAATAGCCTCAAAAATATTTTCTTCTTTATGCAATGTTGGGAATCCTAAAGTGAAATATATATCCTCCACAATGATTACATATATTTCCTTAATTTGTATTTGGGATTGAAATATATGTTAGAGTATATCACATTATCTGGTATATGCCAATGTACCATCTTGACTACATTATTAGATTAGGATTTTATCTTAGGTAAAGTGGTTACTTGAGGAAGAAGTAATAAATGCACAAGTGTTAGAATGTGCAATGATGTAAATGTGCATGTAGTCCATATGTACATGAGTCATAGGAGAGTCTTGGGTAGAGTAAAGGACAAGGAATCTATCTTCCTATATAATGGACTCTAAGTTCCATTCTTGATTGTACAATTTCATTCTATGTAATACGAAGTGATACTTCATTATGTATATCATTCTCTACTTTAGATATAATAGTGCCAAAACCATCATTGGTATTCTAGCTACAAAGGGACCTGAAGAAAATTTGAATAAGGTAGAGACTCTAGAAAAGAGTTTGAGAAAATATTGGAGATTGAAGATCTTCATTAAAGACTGAATATTGAAATATTTCAAAAATTATAGATTGAAGAATTTGGGATAATTATCGCCATCTGAAAACAAACCAAAAAAGAAGAAGGATCCAACAATATTATATAAGGATAAAACAACCCTAGCAGCTGAAGTGACCTACAAGAGGTCCCATTGAAAAACTTCCATATTTGGAAGTTTAAATATAGAGAAGGACTGGCAGAATTCCTGTTCCATATTCTAGAAGCAACATATTTTAGAAATCTAAGAAGGAAATATCATAGCAAATCCTCCATAGTTGAATATTGAAGGAAAGGTCTCATTGGAAAGAACAGAGAAGTTGTTTTGGAAAACCAAGTAGAGTTGTGATTTTATCCATTACAAGGCAACAATTTGGTGAATCTAATCACCAAGACATCCTTCATCTATAGAGTTTGTTAAGGTAAGCAAATTTTGTGCAATAGGTTCATCACTAAACAATAAGTTACTTAGTTCATTATTAAGTTTCATTAAGCACCATATCAGAGTTAAAGTTGCAAGGAGAAAGTTGCATATTAAAGTCTTCAAAGAGAGGGCAGAAGAAAGTTTCTTTTAATGTTAATACCTACACATTCAAATAGGAGATAGATATATTTGATAGAAAGAAAAATATCATCCTCCTATTATCTAGTTACAACAAAGAAGACTTTATTAAGTTGCAGATATTTTAGTGCATTTAGGAGCAATTACTAGTGCATGATTTAAGGTTCATTTGTAAGAGTAATAAGGTGAGATCAATATTGCACTATACTAGTTGTTCTTAAAAAAAAACTTAAGATGCACTAAATATTTTTAGTTGCAATGAAAATTAGTGCATACTTCAAGTTACTTTGAGAGTTCATTATTGCACTATATTAGTTATTCAAAGTTCACTAAGGATTTTAGTTAAAGTGAACATTAGTGCAAAGTTAAACCTCTCAAATAGCATATTAGTTGCATGGTTAAGAGCTTGGATTCATTATTACTAAGCTATCCAAGTAAAGTGAGTTAGAAGGTCAGTGTTATCTAGTAAGGAAGGCAACATAATTTTCTCTTAGGAAGCCACCTTATCAAAGAAGTTAGAGAGCTTGAAAAAGGAGATATTTAATCTAAAACCTTGGTGCAAGTTAAGGTACACTATCTTAACCATTTATATTGCAAAAAAACACCTTTCTTGTCCTATAGAACAACAAGAGAAGGAAAAATGATATAGCCTCTAAAAGGTATTACAAAAACCATCAATATGCAGTTTTCAAATGGCCATTCCAGATAGTAAAGGGGTCAATTCTGAGTAAGAGAAGAGATCCAACGTAGGGCTCATGCCAATAAAGTATCAAGGTGTCTTAAAGGCACCATATTTTCCACTAAATATAGCACCCACAACAACAATTACCTACAAGCATTAAGCCAACATAAGGAGCTTGTTATCCAACACATATCCACATAAGAGAGATAGCATATCAGGGTCTACATAAATTGACTATCATCCATTGTATATCAACAAAGAAGGAATAGTGCTAAAGAAGCAGTTACAAGGTGCATTACCCAAGGTTCAATTTAGATGAACCACTAGCTAAAATGAAGCACTTAAAGCCATCGTCAGAGCCATAGAACCTCCATTGTAGTGCCCTTGATACATCTTAGCTGGAGCCACCCTCGTAGCATCATTTTTCTTGGAAAGAAGACGTAGAAGACAAGTTACTAAAGGTGTTTGGGGGCAATAAGTATACAAAGAAAGAGACGTTAGAAGGAGGTCTACATGCACGAAACCTGAGTGTCATTTGCAACATGGAGCCCAAGCATCTTGTGCCACTTGGTACAAAGGGCATCTTCACCCTCTTATCTCTAACACTCAAGATAAAGGTGCTCATCTAAGTAATGCCTTCCATCATAGTCTTAACACCTAAGAAGGTATTAAACATACGTCGTGTGGTCTAACGCTCTTCAAAGACCAACACCACTGAAAGAGGAGACAAAAGGATCTTGATAATATCTTGTACCAGTTGGCACTCGTATAAATACAAGGGAAGCACATTTATGGCCATCAAAATTAAGAAAAATCATAGAGGAGGAAGCACATCCTATGCAAGCATTGAATGCAGAGAAGTTAAGGTAAATTTAAGTGGGATTAAGAGCAGATTCAAGGTGTGATTAAGAGTGAGTATCCAAGGAGTAGAAGTGGAGTCAAAGGAGCATTAAATACTGATAGCAAACTCACTTCCATCACTATCATACATCCACCATCGAAGGAATACAACATCCACTAATACAACACCCACTATTTAGGAGGTTACAACATTATAGAGGTAAGGTTTTACCTTAATTAAAATTGCTTTCATTCAGGAGTAATAAGGTGTATAACATAAGGTTGAAGTTCATTCATCATTTATGTTAGATATTTTAGCAAAATCAACCTTAATACATTTGAAATCATATCAAAGGAGTACATAGTATTTTCAAATCACTTTAGTTGAAATACAAGTATTTAAATATTTGAAATTAAATACCATAGGAGATATAAGGGTTTCTACTTGGAAAATCAAAACATTATTATATTGCAAATATTATTATTTTCTAATATTCCAAATTAGGGAGTTATAAGGAATACTACATCAAACATAGTTTATTGGAATTTAGAAAATCAAACTATTGGTTATTAAAGAAGCAAAATTATTGCTTACTTAAAAGAGTTGAAATTATTCTTGTCTCATACTCATACGACCATAGAGAACTTTATCAAATTAAAAAGTGCATTAGGAGAGATAAGGAAATTAAGAGTTGAACATTATATCAAATTTATCATCAAACCATCATGGAACATTGGTATATAGATTTAGGAGCAAGCAAACACATGACTGGAAACAAACAATTGTTTGATTCTCTACAAAAGAAAAATGAGAAACTAGTTACTATAGCAGATAGTAAAACTTATGAAGTAAAGGGGATAGAAAATATTTTAGTTGAACTAGTAAATGGAAAAGGGATAATTAAAAATGTTTTATATGTCCCAGGATTGACTAATAATCTACTCTCAGTTTCTCAACTCATGGATCAAAATATGACTATAGAGTTCAAGGTGTCCAATGGAAGAAAGCAGTGTCAGATTCTTAAACATGGGAAAAAGGTAGCATCAGGTACCTATATAAATGGTCTATTTTCTCTAGATATTACTACACATTCAAATTTTTCAATTAAGGCCTTAGATCTATGGCACAAACATCTAGGACATACCAATGTATCTTCTTTAAATGAAATGTTCAAATATCAAATGGTTGAAGGAATACCAAATCTATCCCTAGAGTCTATTGTTTGCCCAAAATGTTTAGCTAGAAAACAACATAGAGTTCCTTTTGAACTTCGTCAACATAGGACTCAACAACCATTAGAACTAATATATACAAATTTATGTGGTCCAATGAATGTCACTAGTATTGGAGGACATAAGTATTTTCAATTATTTATTGATGATCACACCAGGAAAATGTGGGTATACTTCATGAAGTGTAAATCAGAAGCATTCATTTTAAACAATTCAAACTTCAAGTAGAGAAAGAATCAGGAAATACTATCAAAGCTCTTTGTTCTGATAGAGGAGGTGAATTTGTATCAAAATAATTTTATTCCTTTCTAAGATAAAATGGAATTAAAAGACAACTTACTACAACATATTCACCATAATAGAATGGAATTGCAAAAAGAAGAAATAGATCTATAATGGAAATGGTTAGGTGTATGTTATAAGCTCTTCTCAATCATCAATATTGGGTAGAAGTAGTTAAAATAATAGTATACTTACAAAATAGACTACCTACAAGAATACTCAGACATGTTACACCAGAAGAAGCATGGTCAGGACAAAAACCAAATATAGAGAAACTAAGAATTTTTGGTTGCAAAGCTTATATGCATATTCCAAAACAAAAAAAAGGACTAAACTAGATGATAAAATTATGGCAAGAATATTTGTTGGATATGATGATGAATCTATAGAGTACATAATAATGGATCCACATACAAAAAAAGTATATATAAGAAAAGATGTAGTTTTTGATGAGAAAGTCAAGATAGATATCGTGAAACAAAATACTGATACAAAAGTGTTTCTAAATTTCTCAGAGGAAGATGTAACAAGTAAATAAATTGAGTCAGAATCCCTAGAAGAAGATCGTGAATACAGAGAAACTTCCACAATTCCTCAAAGGAAAGAACCAATATGGCTTAGAGACACCCTCAGAGATTCAAACTTAGAAAGAATGCTAGATCTTACTACTACTAGACCTCAAACTCATAGTCAAAGTAGAATAAATAGAGGGTTACTAAGAAATACAATAGAGCCAACATCAATAGTTCAAGCACTAAATCAATCCCATTGGAAGACAACTATGGAGTCTGAATATGCATCACTACAAAAGAATAAAATATGGGATCTAGTAGAATTACCTCTAGGAAAGAAAATTATGGGTTGCAAATGGATTTACAAAATCAAGTATAAAGCAGATGGGATACTTGACAAGTACAAATCTTAGTTAGTAGCCAAAGGATATACTCAGACTGAGGGAATTGATTATGAAGAAAATTTTGCACCAACAACTAGAATGACTACTATCAGAATAGTTTATGCTCTAGCAGTGCATCAAGGTTGGAAACTTCATCAAATGAATGTTAAAAGTGATTTTCTTAATGGTGACTTAGAAGAGGAAGTTTACATGTCACAACCATAAGGATTTGTTGTTAAAGGACAAGAGAATAAGGTTTGCAAATTAAACAAATACTTATATGGTCTAAAGCAAGCTCCTAGAGCATGGAATATAAAAATCAATAATCACTTATTGCAACATAACTTCAAATGAAGTACTTCTGATCCCATTTTGTATACAAAGAGAATTGGAAATGATATATTAATTCTTATAGTATATGTTGATGATATAGTGATCATTGGAAGCTCAAAAAACTAGTAAGTGATATTAAAAGGGATCTTGATAAGGCATTTGAAATGATAGATTTAGGATTGATGAATTATTGCCTTGGCCTGGAAATCCATCAAAATAAATACAATATTACAATTACTCAAACAAAATATGCAAAAGCTTTACTTGAAATATATAGGATGAAGAATTGTAAGACAAAAGATACTCCTATGGAACTAGGGATTCAATTATCCAAAAATGATGAAACACCTTTTGTTTCAGCAACCATGTATCACCAATTAATTGGAAGTCTTCTATACTTAACAAATAGTCGACCTGACTTAGTCTTTGTTGTAAATTATCTTTCACGATTCATGCAAGAACCAAGAGAAAGTCATTGGAAAGCTACAAAGAGAATATTACAATATATTAAGAAGACTATTGATTATGGCCTAACTTACATGAAGAATGTTAAGAATTTTTGTCTATAGGGTTACTTAGATTCAGACTATGCTGGTTCTATTGATGACAAAAAGTCTACTTCAGGGTATGTATTTTATCTTGGTTCAAGACCTATATCTTGGCATAGTAAGAAATAACATACAGTGGCACAATCATCTACTAAAGCAAAATATCGTGCAACAAGAGATACAACATGTGAAGCATTATGGCTACAATATATACTATCTGACATGGGCATCAAACGAACTCCAACCTTGATATATTGTGATAATCAAGGAGTACTCAATTTGGTCAAAAATCCAATTGTTCATGAACAAACTAAACATATTGAAGCTCAATGCCATTTCATAAAAGATCACTTTCAAAACCATCATATCATCTTGAAGCATATTCCTAAAGAAGAACAACTAGCAGATATCTTTACAAAAGCTCTTGGGAGAAACAAGTTTCAAACTTTTAGAGATCAGTTATGCAATTCAAAGGAATTTCATACCAAATAATGTAATACAGGGGGTGTTAGAGTATATTACATTATCTGGTATATGTCAATGTACCATCTTGACTACATTATTAGATTAGGATTTTATCTTAGGTAAAGTGGTTACTTGAGGAAGAAGTAATAAATGCACAAGTTTTAGAATGTGCAATGATGTAAATGTGCATGTAGTCCACATGTACATGAGTCATAGGAGAGTCTTGGGTAGAGTAGATGACATGGAATCTATTTTCCTATATAATTGAATCTAAGTTCGATTCTTGATTGTACAATTTAATTCTATGTAATATGAATTGATACTTCATTATGTAGCTCATTCTCTACTTTAGATATAATAGTGCCAAAACCATCAATAGGCCCCACCCATATTACATCATCACCATGTAGTGGTATTACAACAACTTGGATATTATCCATGTATCGCTTGACAAGATTCGAACATGGTTCTCCTCCTTTAATGTTGAGGAATCTAACCAATTGATTTAATGCAATTTGATATAAAAAATAGTTATGAGGGATTGAAACTAGCCCACCCATACTACATCATGACCATATAGTGGCATGACAAAAATCTGGCAATTATGCATGTATCGCTCAGATGGATTTGAACCTTGGTCTTCTTGAAATTTGAATATAAATGATTGAGCTAATTCCATTTGATATATAGTAATTACATAGTTATGCTTCCATAATAACTAAATTACAATAAATATCCTCCATACTCCTTTGTTATGATCTTCTTGAAATCCTAAAGTGTAAGAGAGAAAATTTATTCTACTTCCATTTTTATTGCAAAGATATTATTTTTAGCTACTTGAGCAAGATGAAGTTGATTTAATTGGACTAAAGTTGACATCTTCCACTTTTTTATTTTTATTTTAACATTTTCCTCTATATCTTCCTTCACATATTATTTCCTTCTAAATTTGAACTTAAAAATTATACTATATCATCCCTTACATCCTTCTCAATTATTTTTTTTTATGGTTGATGTTAGTGAATTGTGAAGGCCTTTGACATCTAACAAGACAAAAGGGTTTTCTTTACCACTAAATTATGAGTAGAAAATATTTGATCTAGGTTGAATTATACTACAATATGATCTTATTTTACCTTTAATTTTATCTTATGACCAAAAAAATTTCATCTCTTGCTTGATCATTTTCACTTTAGAGTCTCTTACCATGTATTTAGTCTCATGGTCTTTGCAGCATCAGAATGCAATGTTTTTATAATCAAATAATTGATGCAATTATTTGGATTTAAATCCAACCTTAATGAATTTTGGTAAAGGTTTTGAAATTATCCATGGAAACACATATCCAAGTATAAACAACATGTTATTGCTCCTTATTGTTTGGTTTCTTCTAGATGAAATCCCCTCGAGTATTACCAATATTATTCAAAATTTTCTTATTGATAAGTTGATATAGAAATCTAAAAATCCATTAGAAGTCCTTTAATAACTTCTATTTCTACAAAAATTCTCACTTCATACTATTAAATACAAACTATTTTCCCCCTTAAGCCATGGGTTACCACCCATTATTTTATCCCCAATTTCTAAGTTGAAGAAAAATTCTAAGTCCTCTTGGAAGGCAATTCATACAACAATTTTAATTCAATTCCTAGTGCATTTAATACACTTTCGAATCTCCAAAAAAAAAATGCCTAGAATCCATTTTAATTGCATATTAATTTTTTGCTTTGAGAACCATCATATTATGTTTGTTCATATTATACTTGATAAAAACTTATAATGAAACATATGCTACCTAAATTAGGACTATAATAAATTATTTCTTCTTATTGTTCTCAACAAGGGGATCCTTTATTTTAGTTAGAGATTCCATAAATTACTTGCTACCTACATTTTTCTCATTAGAATCCTTCATTTTTTAAAATAAGCCTCATTTCCTTCTCACACTTCAATATTTAATATAATATATAAGAAGTTATTTTATTTTATTTTTTTAAAATTATATCATAATATCAGACCACATAATTATTTACAAACCCCATGATTGTTGTTAGGGTCACTCTTGTATACTAGATAACTATTGTAACTATGTTATATTTTTTCAATTGGTTTTACAGGATTGAAATAGGCCCCAATCATATTATATCATCATTACATAGTGATATTACAACAAAGTTTAGATATTATCCATGTATCGCTTGAAAAGATTTGAACCTTGGTCTCCTTGAATTTTGAGGAATCTAAATAGTTGAGCTAATGCCATTTGATGTTTTTCAATGAGTTTACACATGTTTTTATGAGGGATCATGTTCCCCTCATACTAAGTGGGGTTTGAATCTTGGATTGTAAGTATGTCATATTGAGTGTGCATTAATGTCATTATATTTCTCATTTTAACTAATCTATTTTTTGGATTTTTTAACACACAAAAAATTCTTAAAATTGATGACCTCCACTTCATATAGTTGATAAGAATCAATATGAAAAGCACTCTAACCAATTAAATGAATTTCTTTTTTGTTTAAAATATTTTTTGTAAAATCTATATACAAATTTTATTATAAATTGAAAAAAATGTGTTCATCAACTCTATTTTATTTAGAAGAAGAAATGGTTTTTGATGTCAATAAAAATATGATTTCTAAAATATTTACATTAGTTGTAAAATTTTAAGCTAACTTATCATTGTGTATATAAAAAAACAAGTTATGACTATAAATATAGATAGTAATTAGAATTTGACACTTATTAATGTTTAGTTCTATATAAATTATTATTATACATCTAATAAGAGGTATAAGGTTTGAATCCAAAATGAGGGAAGGTTTGTAATTAGAATTTTTTTTTTTAAAAGCGAAAAACCCCTTGTAGGGCCGCCTTGGTATGAGAGACCATGACACGGGGTTCTACACCGTTAAAGTCACCCGAGAGTCATGCTCGGTCCTACCCGCACCAACATTATCAATTGGATTTTGGGTACCCAATTCAACATTTTGGTAGGGTGGAGATTCAAACCTGGGACCTCCCTTGGAGGATTGCCCTCTCCTCTCCAAATCACCTACAACACCTGGGTTTGTAATTAGACTTTGGTAAGAGGATTTTGGGTGGATTAAAACATACTAGTTAAACATCATCCATGTGGCCTATGACATTATGGGAATTAGAAACTACTTTATTTTTCTTTATATATGTGTATGTGGGGTGTGTCAAAATATTATTAACCCCTTCACACCCATATAAGAAGGGGCAATAAATATTTATAAACCACATAATTATCTACAATTTGAAATGACCCCACCCATATTATGTTATGACCATCATGACCATGGTACTTCAACGAACCATATAATGGTAGCACAACTTTTAGTTCTGCATATATCACTTGGCAAGATTTTAACCTAGATCTTCGCATTTAAATCCCATATTATAATTATAATATATATATATATATATATATATGAGAGAGAGAGAGAGAGAGAGAGAGAGAGAGAGAGAGAGAGAGAGAGTGCTATATATGGATTCTAAAATCTCCTTTGCCCAAATACTTTTTAAAATTTAAAATTTAAAAATTTCCAAGATGGAGATCAACACTATTGGAAATTATTATACTAAATGAGGCAAAAATTAGAATAGGGCAAATTGGAAATGCAAGTAAAAAGAAAAAAGAAAAAAGAAAAAAGAAAAAAGAAAAAAGAAAAAATAAATAATCTCACCCAAATTTGAAGAAAATATGAAGCACAAAAAATATCAATACAACCAAGGAGAATCCTATTGTATATATAAGTATAGTGTTTTGTATTGAAGTAGTATGTATAAATTTTGGTAAAGTGGTTTGGGGAGCCTTTTGTACAATTTTATTTTCTATTCATTTCATTATTTCTATGCAACCTATGGCTCCCCAAAATCCACAAGCAGTTCATAATCAACACATGGTTTCATATGTACCATAAC
Source organism: Wollemia nobilis (assembly GCA_028583015.1). Lineage (NCBI taxonomy): Eukaryota > Viridiplantae > Streptophyta > Pinopsida > Araucariales > Araucariaceae > Wollemia > Wollemia nobilis. Next base: position 14,860,259 of record JAQPPZ010000135.1, read on the forward strand.
CATAGGCATACATGAGTCCCCCTTAGCACAAAATGTAATATACCACTCAAGTACCATACAATAAAGTGCCCAAATGTTACCAAATGCAAATGCAAGTAAGGGAATAAAACCAACTGCCTAACTAGACCTACCAAGGGCCTTTGAACCTAATAATCTACTCACTAGTACTAGCTATTACAATGAAATTCTTTCCTAATTTCAATGAAAATGGAAATAAATTTACTCTAGACCATCTTAGTGAGCTTTCAACATTGAAATTAATTCATCAAGTTTAGAAGGAAAACATCATGATGTGACTGTTGGTATATTCATTAAGAGACAAGGTTGTACTATGGTATGGAAGCTTACCTAATAATTCTATCACCAACCAAGGTTATGCATAAGGGCTTAGACCCAAAATCTATTTATAAAAATAAGGTGAATCAGTTTCGAAATTGAGGCGAATCATGTCCAAACTCATGTAGAAGACATGGTAAATTGCCTTTAATTTTCACCAAAAAATATAAAAATAGGGTGAATCAATTGCAAAATATTGCTACCACTTGTTTTTCATATATTATTGTGATAAGATAATAATATTTACCAAATCCATCATTTTAGGTTGCCTAGATCTAGCATCCTTTAAGGGTTTCTACACATTACCCTTACTAGATATCTACTTGTTTTTTCTCTAGTATCACACTTTAGCAACTTCAGAGCTCATTTTGGAGGTCTTCTAGTTTTTTTTGAGGATTTTACCAAGTGCCAAATTGATCATAGATCATAGATTGGTTTAAAGTGTAGATCTCTTCAAGCTAGGTAGTTTAAAAAAAAATTAAAAATAAAGTTGTAGATCAAGAGTTATTCCTCCTAAAAGGTTATTTTCTGATCAACTGCTTCTCTACAACCAATTAATTTTTCTATAGATCGATTGTACCTTTGTAGTTGAGTGTGGGTCAGTTTAATCCTTGTAATTGACCTATATTCAAATGTAGAGTTGCATCCATCTGAGTATAGGTCAGTTTCAAAAGTGCAACTGATCCATGCTCATATGCACTTGTACATCTGAGCGCAAGTCAATTGCTCCCCCGCAATAGACCCATGCTCAGATGCAGAGTTGCATCAGAGTGCGGGTCAGAGTTAACTCTTCTATAAATCCACTACTCTATAATTGATTATTATTTTCCTCAATCAATCATTTGTTCTTCTCTCTACAATCAATCATATCAAGTTTTTGCATATCGTTTTTCACTGCTACAAGTCATTTTTCGATGAGAATGAATGTTTTAGTTGTATGGGTATGGTTGTCACGTTAGGTATATATATTGGTGGTGTAAGAGGTAAATTTGGTGGGATAAATAAAAAATATTATAATTTCAAGGCAAAAAAGGTCCATGATTTAGGTGGGAGTATTGGTGATTTAAAAAAGGAAGAAATTATTATCAATGTGGGGCAAACAAACCCCCAAAAAAATTCAACCTAAAAATTTTGGGCAAATGTGCCTTGGTCAAGGGTCCCCATATTCACCAATTTCAAATTTTAAAAATCCTAATATTTGTGAATTAACAATGATTTGCTACTATGCATAACCCTATCACCAATCGGGTTTCTATTGTTGAACCTTTCATTAAGAGGTTTGGAAATATAGGTAATTCTCATTTATGATATTCTAGTTAAATGTCATGTAAAAGCACCCTCGAGAAAATTCATGACTACAACACAAGGTCTATGAGAATATTATACCATATACCTCCAAATATATTATATTTAAATGAACAAACCTTTCCATATTACATAAGATTTTTGCAACTTGGTCTTTCCATGATGGTCCAAAATTCCAATCACGTTATCTTATTCAAGAAATCTAAAGAAGTGACTCATGTTGAATATGTACTTATCCAAGTCATAAAGCTATTGCATACAATATCCATGACTTATGCCTTACACATATCTCAATATCAAGTACCACAAGTACAATATCCTCCTTCTCCAATGGCACCACTTCCAAATACCTAATATTAGCCTACTCAAACTTACTAGCTTCCTCAATCCATCACCTTTCAAGTAGGCCAATTACCACCTACATGATTGTATATCCTCAAACAAATACTTTATATGTGGTAACCTTTCTTGATTAAATTTACCCAACATCGTCATATTCTAACCTCAATTACCACTATCACTAGTCCCATCTCAATAAACCAACAAAGACTCTACCTCCACATCTCAAAATCAAAATTATGGAATACAAACTTAGGTAAATGAATTAATAGAGGTAATAAAAACCTTCTTAATCAATACACAATAAATAAAAAGGTAAAATAATGGCTGGAAACAAATAAGAAATTGGTAGCAAATGACCCCTTTCCTCACAAAGGATCAAGTTCACTGATCAAAATATTATACTAATATTCAAGTGCAAAATAACATGGTTAATATAAAGTTAGAAATAAGTGCATTGTGGTTTTTCACCTTCTATGTTGATCATATTCTAGTAGAATATGTTGTAGTGATAATAAATTCTCAAACCATGATATAAAACCAATAATGTTAGGTGTACCACATTGTAATGATGGGTCAATTAGTGGTCATCTTAATTGTCATGGAAGACCAACCACCAATTTTATAAAATGTTATTATAGATTAATTAGGAGTGCAACGATTAATTTTGGCTATGCTAGACTCAATTACTACAATATTTTTAAGTTTTGGAATCCCTAAAGGTGATGAATATTTTTCCTTTGAGGATCATGTGGTATTGGTCAATCAACAATAGGGAGTTGGGACCAATAGTAAGATATAGGTAATGGATGAAAAACCCCAACCCAGAACCCCTTAAAAAAACTTGATACACATAAACATGACTATTTTGAGAAGAGATAAACAACTATTGCATCTTAAGGACAAGGGATCAATCATGACAAATTAACATATTGCATAAGAAAATTCTCAAGGAGGTACATTTACTCAAGATACACAAACTAATGAGCCTATAGCTGAAAAGGGTGTAACATTTTCAAACAAGAAGGAAAGAAAAAGGCTATAGAAGGAGTTTAAGAAAAACTTAAACTATCCATCCTTAACTAGTAAAGGTTGCATTATCACCATGCGATAGTTTAAAAATTGTATCATCTAAAAAGAGTAATCTAACAACATTAAAATTCAATATAGATGAGGTGTTGAGAAATACACTAGAAAAAGTGAGTATCTTGGAAGCATTCACTCTACCTAGATAAAGGGACTTATTGTAGGAGGCATCAAAATAATAGGAGCACAATTACACCAAGGCTAAGTCAAGTAAACAACAACAATGATACCCTAATCCAATTGAGTAGATAAAACTGATAGCCAAAGATTAGATATTTAGGTGAATACAAAAAATATATTAAAAGTTATGAATCCTAATAAAATAAATTCATCACTATTTTGTATTATCTTGAAAATAAACATTATTTGTTACATAGTTGTATAGTGGATTTGGAGGCAATCATAACATTAATGCCAAAAATGATTATGCAAATAAACGAGATTACCTTAAATTGAAAAATTTAAAGGGCTTATTGATATGGATGGAATGAAAGTAAATTTTGTCAGAGTGCTAACGCATTTTATAATAATTGTGGCTAAGCATCAAGAGCTTGTTGTTGTCCAAGAATTAATTATGGTAGATCCTTCTCATTATTTTGGAATGCTTATATATTAGGAATGGAAAAAGAAGTTATGTGGATATGGATAATTGGAAATATAATTCAATCATATGAAGGTATAAATATTGAAAGATTATTAGGATTGAAAATGAGCCCCTATGAATTTATACCTTCTACAAATTGGATGATAATGTAACAATCAATTGGAATGAGCTTCCTAAATTTATAGATGAGGACTTGAATGAAGATGAGATCATATTTGAATTAGATATAATCATTTATGTGTTACAAGAAGATGATCACAATAGCTTAATTATTAGAAAGGACATTATGGTTACATTTTGATTAAGCCAAAACAAGGAATGGAACTAGTGTTGTCATACAACTCATGGACCTATGAGGTATACAAAAAGTTATACTTGTAGATTGTTGTTCAGTTCCATAAACAATATAATAAAATATGAAGCACTGTGTACTAGGCTAAGGAAGGTAGAAATATTGAGTATCAAAAACCTTAAAATATTTGGTGACTCTAAAGTAACATTGAATCAATTCAACTCAATTCATGTTGCCAAAATAAGCATTTAAACTCTTACAAGCATCAAGTATGGGACTTTTTGAGCTTCAACAATTATAAGATTATGTCAGTATCAATGGAGTTGAATATACTAAGAGATGAGTTGGCATATCTAACCATGAGATTTGATCTATCCATAGATATGTTGAATAAGTCAAAGGAGTTGGAAGTGGTTTTTAAGATTGTAGTCCTTAACAACCCTAATCATTGGAAAGAATGATGAATAGATCATCTAGTTCCTAATAAGAGAGGTTATTGAAGACAAATATGATAATGGTATTGATATCAAGTATGGGGTTAACTAATTAACTATGTAAAGGATTGATCGCATCGGTGAGTTTTTCAAGGTTGATGATAGCAATGCTAGTATCAAGGCAAAGCCATAATCCTATCAACCTATTAATATTATAGAGGGTAAAACACATATTTATGGACAAAAAGTGTATAAAGGTAGAGATTCACATGTTCAAGTAGATTTGTAAAAAATATGGTCATGTTAACACTTGGTGTATGAAGACCTCAAAGTTTATAATAGGGGCATAATTGAATGTATGATTGAACTCAAACCTAGGGCAAGGCCACTCCAATAAAAATAGAGGCTTGTTCAACCAAAGATGAATCTCGGATGAAGGAGCTCCCTAATATTCTAGGATCATAGGATTTTGAAGTTCTTAATGATAAACTACTACAATAAGTACCTTCAATAATAATAGATGAAGACGATAGGATATTGATGGAGCCTATTACTTTAGAAGTTCATTTTTATCTTTTATCTTTTGATAAGGATAAATCCTTAGGTCTAGATGAGATCTCTGCAACATTCTATAAACATAATTGGGATATACAAAAGGATTATTTATTGATGGTAATGGAACAGTCTAGGGTAAAACAATACATACCTTATTAAATAATTGCAATATATCTTACCCTGATTCCAAAAAATGAGGATGTAAAATTGTTTGATTCATTTAAGTCCATAATCCTATATAATATGGCATATAAAATTATATCCAAAGTAATGGCGAATCAGTTAAGATATCTATTAGATAATTATTTTAGAAGATCAAGGAGTATTTGTGAAAGGGAGAGATTTTGTATGGGATCATAGTAGCTCATGAAGTTATGCATTCAACAACTTCAATAAAAGAGAGCAATGATCTTAAAACTTGACATGAGTAAAGCCTATGATAAAAAAATGGGATTTTATTTTTGTAGTTTTAGAAAATTTTAGATTTGAGAAGAAATAGATCAGATGGATTAATCTTGTGTCTCTATAGTTTTATATTCAATACTAGTCAATGGGTTAGTAACATATTATTTTAAAGCCAAGAGAGGTCTTAGACAGGGATATCCTCTATCACCATATATATTCATTATTATGGTAGAGGTATCAGGTAGGAACTTTAACAAGGCTAACAAAGACTAATAAGTGGACTTAAGGCTAATAATAACATTGATAACATCACCCATCAATAGTTTGTAGATGATACAACCCTTTTTGGAAGGGCAAGACTAAATGAGGCTAGAGCTTGGAATAACTTATTAAAGGAATATGAAAGACCATTAGTGAAAAAAATTAATAGGACAAAATATAGAATTTACTTTCTAAACATCCCAGGCTCAAATCAAAGTAAGGATATGTACGTTACTTCAAATGGAGGAAGCAAATTTACTAGCAACTTATCTAGGGATTCCCCTATTTGAGGGGATAATTAGGATATAATTATGAAATCTAGTTATAAGTAAAGTTCAAAATAAACTATTGGTATAGAAAGGTAGATGGTTATCGTTAGCGATAAGAGTGCAACTAATAAATTTAGTCCTCTAGGCCATTCTACCATATTATATGTCCTTATATATTGCAGTAATAAATCACTACACCTTTCAAAAGTGAAAGTTTGAGTCATAGATAAGCACATAAGAAAATATCAATAAAGAATATCCAATGACCAAAGGCCAGATATCATGAGCAAAGAATGTTCAAAAGTCTAAAGTTCCTAAGTTACAAATAGAAGATAAGGAGCAAAATTCTCAAAAAATGTACAAGAGGTAAAAATTCCAAAGACTTGAAGTCAAGTGGCCCCAAGTGGTGAAGTAAAACTCCCAAAGAAGACAACATCAATACCTCAAAAGTTAAACCAATGAAGTGTGCATTCTTCAAGGAATATTGTCCTTTCCTACAAAGGAATGTATCATATCTTTAAGAAAGGACAACAACATCATGGGAGCTATGACAAAAGCAGCTTAAAGATCTAGAGTATTAAATAAAGCAATATTCTACATCTAAGTGATGGAAATTCCCAGAAATGCATAGATGGAAATAAAGACATTAGCTACTCATCTAAGGGATTAAGACTATTTGACATTCATAACTTCAAATATAGATGACCTCAAAGGGATAAATAATCAGATGAGACATGACTCGATATCTGAAATGATAACCACCTAGAAATATCTGCATGAGTTTTAGAAGGAAACCCTCCCTTTGTAATCTATAAATAGGAGTAGCAATAGCTTTGTAAAGGATCAAAAAGTTTGCAATTGTATACATTTGTAGGCTTTCCCTTCATTTCTTTTTGTAAAAATAGTCAGCTCTTGAGCGGCTTGTGGGCAATATCGAATCTCCACTTCTAGCATAATCTACGTAAAATATTGCTTGTTATATATATATATATATATATATATATATATATATATATATATATATATATATATATATATATATATATATATATATATATATATATATATGGGAGCCTATGTCTATTTTTTGGTATAGCCATTTGTGGCCTCCTATAGACCCATTTCTGTGTGTATGTATTTGTCTATGACCTTTTACCTAAATTTTGGATTTTATTAAGTGTATGTGTGTGTGAGGGACATGCATCTATTTTTGAACTTAGTTGCTTTCTTGGATCTCTAGTAGGACCCATCTTCTTATGCATGCATATAACTGGTAACTCTCATATGTGCTTCATCATGTTGAGAAGAGGAAGTTTTCACCATTGAAACATAGCATTCAAGCCTATTTTTGTAAGAATATCTTAGTGAATCTCTTGGTGCACCCTTCCTTTTATTTTGTTGAAAATGTTTTATTTTTAATCAAATCCTAACAAGGAGCTACCCTTGTAAAAATTCTTGGATTCCCTCGATTGAGCCAAATCTCATGCTCTCAACTATGACCCCGCTATGTCACTCCTCACAAGATATGATTTCCTTGCTAAGGATAAATGGAGATAATAATAGCTTAATGGCATGCCCAATGGGACCCTAATGACACATCATTGGTCCTAAAATTGCAACAAGGAGTAGGGTTTAGACTTGGTGAGGGTCTCTATCTATTTTGGTTTTTAAAACACCTCTTCACTTACCTAGTGATTCCACTCCAAAATGAACACTAGAAGAAGTTGTTGCTAAAGATACCAAACTGAGGTTCATGTGAAGATCTCTATCTACATATTTTTTGAAAGCAAGAAGATACATTCACATAGTGAATTTGCAACAATCCAAAGGATCCATAGGTCCAAGATGGTTGTCCTATCTAAAGATTTATCCCCTACTTGGGGAGAAAAGAACATGTTGCGACCTCTAGATCCATTAATTATTTTGGGAAAATTCTAATATTGCTATTGTAAATTTTGTTTAAATATATTATTTAAGGACAAAAATCTCCATTGGAGCACCTGCAAGAAATGGTTTTCATTTACCAAGTGCACAACATCACAAAGTAGGATGTGGCCCTCAAGCTACTGGTGGCTTCTTTGAAAGGTAAATCTTGTGTCATAACCCGCCTTGGGCAAGAATTTTGCCCAAGAGAATATGCATTGATTTAGGACTGACTGATGCCTGGTATGGATAATTGGATTGATTTTGCATTGTTTAAAAAGGAGTTTTCTTGGGATATAATATTATAAATAAAAGAATAATTATAATAAAATAATATTATATTAAATAAAGGAATAATTATAATAAAAGAAAGGAATAATTATAATAAAAGAAAGGAATATTTATAATAAAAGGGATATTATATTTATTTATAATAAAATATTATCATAAATAAAAGAATGTTTATAATAAAAGAATGTTATATTTGAATATTTGTTTTTAATAAAAAACTATTATTTTAAAAGAATATTTATTATTTAAAAAAAAAGAATATTTTGAATGTTCATTCGAATAAAAGACGTTTATTTGAATGGGAGGAGATATTATTTTGAAAAGAAACAGTATTATATTTAAATATCTGTCATGGCCGCCTAAAAGTAGATAAGGCATTAATGTTGGTAGATAAGCTTGATGTCCAAGTTGGACTTTAACACGGGGGTAGATGAGCTTCTCCTTGTTAAAAAGGGTCGAAGAAGGATGGAAGAGGGGATTCTGAAGGGTAGAGAAAAGACGAGCATGGAGAAGGATTTAGAGGCTAGGAAGGGACTCTTGATGGCATCCACTTGGAGGGAATGAGGTTGGATCTTTCCATTCTCTTTACACTTAATTTGTTTGACAAAATTTAGTTTAATTTGGAAAATTTATTACTTGATGTGAGTTTCAATTAAACCCAGTTTAAAAGCCTGAGATTTTATTTATTTTTCGATCTATGTTAGCTTTCTATCAACTTTGAGCTAAGTTAACATTATACCTTTGCTCGATTTGACCCTTTCTATGTTGAAAAAAATGCCTTGGTTTGGCCCTGTTTATATTTTGAAACCCCTCCAAGACTAGCTCCCAAATGACCTCCTTTGATAAGTCTGTAAATTGCCCAAGTTATTTGATGTTGTTATTTCAATTTGAATTGCACCAGGGGTGGATTTCTCCTCATAGGCATTGTAACTTACAGTAGGAGACATTAAACTTTAGCCTTATTTTGGTTTGAATCTACATTATGCTTTGTTTCATCTATTATAACCCCCATTTGGGCAAGTTTAAAAATTGAGACCTTTCACCCTGAGCTATGAGACACCACCACCACGTGTTGAAATTCACTGTCTCTTGATTTAATCTTCTCTAAAGGGTCACCCTAACACCACATGGAGGTGCTCTTACCATTGATTGCTTGACCTTGAGGATTTATTGATCACTGTAATTAATGCAGGGCTTTTGTATAAGCTATGTGGTGGTTTGAGGTTGGCTAAAATCACTATTTGAGCATCCAGATGTTTGGGTTGATTTTAACCCTCCTTTTAAAACTTGGGTTGACCATAAATATAGAACTAGCTGAATAATGAAAGTATGTTTCATTGAATGATTTATGTTTAAATGAACATAGAACCGACTAAATAATGAAAGTATGTTTCATTGAATGATTTATGTTTAAATGAATATAGAACCACCTGAATAATAAAAATATATTTCATTGAATGATTTATGTTTAAATAAACATAGAACTAGCTGAATAAGAAAGGTATGTTTCATTGAATGATTTATGTTTAAATAGAAATAGAACTCGATGAATAATGAAAGTATGTTTCATTGAATGATTTATGTTTAAATGAACATAGAACCCGGTGAATAATAAAAGTATGTTTCATTAAATGATTTATATTTAAATGAACATAGAACCCAGTAAATAATAAAAGTATGTTTCATTGAATGATTTATGTTTAAATGAACATAAAACCAACTAAATAATAAAAGTATGTTTCATTGAATGATCTATGTTTAAATGAACATAAAACCGACTAAATAATAAAAGTATGTTTCATTGAATGATCTATGTTTAAATGAACATAGAACTAGCTAAATAATGAAAGTATGCTTTATTGAATAATTTATGTTTAAATAAATATTGAAAGTATGTTTCATTGAATGGTTTATGTTTAAATGAGCATAGAATCAATTGAATAATGAAAGTATATTTCATTGAATGATCTATGTTTAAATGAACATAGAACCATGTGAATAATGAAAGTATGTTTCATTGAATGATTTATGTTTAAATGAACATAGAACTAGCTAAATAATAAAAGTATGTTTCATTGAATGATTTATGTTTAAATAAATATAGAACCAAATGAATAATGAAAGTATGTTTCATTGAATGATTTATGTTTAAATGAACATAGAACTAGTTAAATAATGAAAGTGTGTTTCATTGAATGATTTATGTTTAAATATAGATAGAACCCGGTGTTCAATGAAAGTATGTTTCATTGAATAATTTATGTTTAAATGAACATAGAACCAACTGAATAATGAAAGTATGTTTCATTGAATAATTTTTGTTTAAATGAACATAGAACCAACTGAATAATGAAAGTATGTTTTATTGAATGCTTTAGGTGAATAATGAAAGTATGTTTCATTTAATAATTTATAGATCTAGTTGAATAATAAAAGCATGTTTCATTGAATATTTTTATATTTAAAAGAGTATAGAACCAATTGAATATTGAAAGGAAAGTAGATTATGTTCAATCGAGATAATATAGTCTATGTTTTTCAATGAAAGTAAATTATGTTTAATTGAGATAATATAGTCTATGATTCGATGAAAGTAGATTATGTTTAATTGAGGTAATATAGTCTATGTTTTGAATAAAAGTAAATTATGTTCAATTGAAGAATATACTCTATATTTTAATAGAAGTAGATTATATTCAATTGAATAATATAGTCTATATTCTAATGAAAGTAGATTATGTTCAATTGAGATAATATAACCTATGTTCTAATGGAAGTAGAATATATTCAATTGAGATAATATAGTCTACGTAAATGTAAGGTTAAGGATTATGCTAAATGAGATAGTATAGTTTGTATTGAAATACAAAATTATGAATTATGCTAAATGATATAGTATAGTTTGTATTGAAATGAAAGGTTATGGATTATGTTAAATAAAATAGTGTAGTCTATATTGAAATGAAAGAATATAGGTTATACTTATATTTTGAAAATTAGAATTATATTTTAAGGTTAAGGGTATGGCTCTTAGCGGAAATATAATCGACAAGTACTTAATTGATTAAGAGAATAGTCTCTTAGTTAATTCAGGGAATATGGTTTGAGATGTGGTTGCTTGGTTAAGAGTATGGGCTCTTAAAGAAAATATAATTGATAAGTACTTAATTGATTAAGAGAGTGATCTCTTAGTTAATTAAGGAAATATGGTTTGAGATGTGGTTGCTTAGTTAAGAGTATGAGATCTTAGCAGAAATATAATCGATAAGTACTTAATTGGTTAAGAGATTGGTATCTTAGTTAATTAAGGAAATATGGTTTGATATGTGGTTTCTTGGTTAAGAGTATGGGCTCTTAGAGAAAATATAATTGATAAGTACTTAATTGATTAAGAGAGTGGTCTCTTAGATAATTAAGGAAATATGGTTGAGATGTGGTTACTTGGTTAGGAGTATGGGCTCTTAGCTAAAACCAATGGAATGATTCTTATGTAAAAAAAATGATACTGATGTTATGAATACATTAGACCTTTAGGGAGGTACTACTCCTCTAATAGACTAGGAGGAAGGAGCTACTCCTAGAGAAGTGATTGTAGAATCTATTATGTGGATTAAAAGAGCAATTCATGGTAAAGACATGAGAACTATGAGTTCTTATGCATTGTATTGACATATGTTTGGGAGAAAGGATTATGATATTCCTTGTATTAGTGAAGACCAAACTTATACAATAAAGAAACATTTGAGACTAGGTTTTCTTGTAATGGTTTTTTCTAGGATATAGACTGTGTTATGGGTATATTCCTTTGGATTTTGCTTTTATTGTATCCCTTACTAGTTATTTCCATATTTGATCTAGTTATATGAACTTTATGGTTGTTAGGTATGTGTTAGCATTTTATATTTTTAATTAATTAAAAAAAATTATGCAACTGCTTAGTTATATTTTTGGGTTGTTATATTTGGTATCAGAGTTATAGGTTGATGGACTAGACACTTTCATAAAGAAACTCTAGGTATGATAGACTAGAGACTTCCTTGAATGTGCTAAGGGTTCAAGTATCTTCCTATTTAGGCCTTTGTGTAGTTATAAGCTAAAGCAGAGAAAGTTTGGAACTACCAGTTGCTTGAAGTCAAAGCACATAGTCATAGGGCTATAAGCTTCCCTAGATAAAGATCTAGGTATGATGGACTAGAAGCTTCCTTGGATAAGCAAAAAAAAATGCTTAAGAATTTATCTTAGGAAAAGCAACTTTACTCTGGTATGACATATTATGTAAAACAAGTATAACCTTAGCCATTAGCAAATGAAAGACGTTAGTTTGTAAAGACAAAGTAACTCAACTCCTTGTTAGTTAAGAAGAATGACATCTTGTAACAAAACAAGTATGATGGTGCCCGTTATTGATCTAAGCTAGTTATGAGAGATATAACTAACCTTTGGAAAGCACAATTAAAAGTTATTATAGCTTGTACAAATCCTTAGTATGACGAAGAGAAATAACACCAAGATAAGGAGGAGAAAAAAAAGACCTCAAATATCAAGGTTAGTTAGGCATAGTGAAAATGAAAGCTAGACCTCAAGATAATTTTTGGAAGAAATTTCAATAGAGGTAGGAAACCTCATAATTGTAGCTTAGTTACTACAAGAACAATTGAGTAATAGAGGGAATAGATGAACCAATGAAAGCAATTATTGGAAATTACTAATCAGGTTCCCAAAATGAAAATTCTAAGTTAGACAGGAAGAGGATCCTCCTATTAAATACCATGAAGGCAAAGCTTGTATAGAGGTAGAGCTAGCCAAGGACCTGAAGAATATTAGGGTATCCAAATTGATTAATATAATTAGCCAAGGTATGGTTGTACGAATTGGAAATATATCCTTTTTCTTGAGGAATTACTCATTAGTAACCCAAATAGAAGGGTTACCTTTCATGTGCAAGATATAGCTTTTGAATGATGGAATGACTTCAAAGCTAGCAATGAAACTTAAACTAGTTAGATCTACAAACATCTAGTAGTTTTAAGTAAGCATGGTTATCATAGTGAATATGATATGGATGACTTTAGCTATCTCATCGATAATATGAGATAGATGGATTGAGTCAGCTCATAGTGAAGATGGGATGGATGACTTTAGCTATCTTATAGATAATATGAGATAGATGGATTGAGTTAGCTCATAGTGAAGATAAAATGGATGACTTTAGCTATCTCATTGATAAGATGAGATAGATGGATTGAGTTAGCTCATAGTGAAGATGGGATGGATGAATTTAGTTGTATCATTGATAATATGAGATAGATGGATTGAGTAAGCTCGTAGTGAATATGAGATGGATAACTTTAGCTATCTCATTAATAAGATGAGATAGATGGATTGAGTTAGCTCATAGTGAATATGGGATGGATGACTTTAGTTGTCTCATCAATAAGATGAGATAGATGGATTGATGTAGCTCATAGCAAAGATGGGATAAATGACATAAATTAGCTCATAAGGAGATGAGATAAATACCTTAAGTTAGCTCATCGTAGGTGAAACGACTATTCTTGGTTAAGTTGATCATACTTAATGAGAAGGAATAGGTGAAATGACTATTCTTGGTTAAGTTAAATATACTTAATAAGAAGTAATAGATTTTCATGACCCTCCCTCATGGGCCTTAGGGGTATAGAAACTGTGTATTGTTTGAGATAGCTTGTACATAGTTTTACAACTATGCAATATGCAAAATCGACCCTAAGAACTATTATATATGTATAATAGTAAAATTGTATATTATAAATAAAAGAAGTTTATTTATGATATAAATAATTATAATAATAGAGTTATATGTTATAAATAAAAGAGTTTATTTGTAATATATAGACTATTATAATTATAATCTTAAAAAGAGAATTGTATATTATAAATAAAGAAATTTTATTTATAATATAATAAGATAAAATAAAAATATTATAATTAAAAATGTTTAATTATAATATAGATTATTATATTTGCATAATAGTAAAATAAAATAAATGCATAATTAAAAGGATGATGAAATACCTTTATGATAAATATCATTTCAAATTGGTGCAAGGATTTGATATTATACGGAAGTCGATTTTTAATATAATATCTTGAATATTATAAGTTATCCTCTGGCTTTGTTGTATTTTTGGATAACTACAGGTAGATTGTATTAATTAAGGATGAGCCTTTGTTAGAGGGAGTGCCTTCAATAAGGTGGCTGATTGTCATAGAAGGTGACCGATTGTCATAAAAGGGGGGTGGTGGTCTGCTATGAATGACAGACGATGCTTTTTATTTGTGAATATTTTAATTAAAATAAAAAAGGGATAGCATACCTAGTTATGAGGTGGCAGATTTTATGGAAGGACGCCACACCGAGTAAAAGGGGTAGTCTATCATGGACGACAAGCGGTGGATGATACGACTCCAAAAAGGAAATGTAGGCTATCTTGAAGGGTGTCGATTGTAAAAGGAGGAAAGGCCAAAACATGTGAGGAGGATGAGTTTGGAGATTCCATAGCTAACTATCACCTTGTTAAACCCCATAAAACATGCATGGAAGAGGATGTTTTGAGTGAGTGCTTTGCTTTGTGAGACTCCCATTTGCTAGTTGTCTACATCAGTGAGTGACCCACATAGTGGTCGAGTATGACAACGTTAGGAGAAGGGCATGGATTATCTACTGTAGCAACCTTACTCACTATTAAAGAAAACAACACATAATCTATATTCCCCACACATGGAGGGTGATGTATTGTTTCCTGGTTGGGATACTATAGTAGTAGACAATTTGTTTTGTGAAAAGAAGATGATTTGGTCTATGAGGAGATCATCAGAGGTAAAGGATGAGAAAACCTCACTGGACTAAGGTTGGAACTCTTTCTAATTTACCCTAACCTAATGCTATTTGAACTGATTTCTTGTAGAGTAGATTAAGAAAAGGCTTATATTTTTATTATCTGCTATTGGGGGCTTATGTGCATGCCCATTAGAAACTATTCTAAATTAAATATCAATCCTACATGTTTTAGTTGAGCAAATCACTGATCTAGTGATGGATTTTAATAATTAATCATTACTTAATTGATGTTGAATCCTTTGAGTTAAAGGAAGCCATCGAGAAATGTTTGATAGAGCATAAGTTTTTCTACCTTTTGATATTTGTCATCCTAACCCCTCTAAGTAAATATCGAGAGTTTGTTTTTTTTTGCTTGTTCGACATGGTGTATCATCACTATTTTGCACAAAGATGATTTTTATTTTGGTAACGACATTCACTATGTCAAGCGCAACTTAACATTGAGGGATGGCAAAATTTATTAAATCTGTTGTTCTTGTGTTACTTTGTTCTAAAAATCATGATTGCATTCGAATAACAATGTTGAAAAATCCTCTGATCTAGATTGACCAAAAACCCTAGTAAGCTATGCAAAATGTCATTTGCAATAGACATCGTGTTCCATTTTATTGAGGGTAAGAAATAATTTTTTTGTCAATATAATTGACCCTCTTTGATCAGTCAGTGCACATGATAGTCATGCTCAGCCAGAATGGGAACATTAGTGGTTTACACTGACCATTTTGATATTGATGCATGGTATTTAGTAACCTAATCCCTGTGCTCATCAGTGGTTGGGTAGACTCTAGAAAAGCCCATTTTTGAGCATATGGTTTGGTTTTCATTGAAAAGTTATAAACCTTCAATAAAAGTGGTGTGAGAAGTTATAAACCCTAAGGTTATTATTGAGGATGTTTTAATTTTAATAAACATTTGGTTTATTTGAATATGCTCTTAAAGGAATAAGCATAGATATTATTTAACGTTTTAATAAACATTTGGTTTATTTGAAAATGATTTTAAAGGAAATAAGCATAAATATTACTTAATGTTTTAATAAACATTAGGTTTATTTGAATATGATTTAAACAGAAAATTATGATTATGTTATAGTTGTTAACATAGATCATAATTAAAATTTGTTAAATTATATTGAAAGAGATATAGTTTAATGAAAGTATCAAACCAACTGAATAATGAAAGTATATTTCATTGAATGATTTATGTTTAAATGAACATAGAACCAATTGAATAATGAAAATATGTTTCATTGAATGATTTGTGTTTAAATGAACATAGAAACAACTGTGTTTAAATGAACATAGAACCCGGTGAATAATGAAAGTATGTTTCACTGAATGATTTATGTTTAAATGAACATAGAACCCGGTGAATAATGAAAGTATGTTTCACTGAATGATTTGTGTTTAAATGAACATAGAACCTAGTGAATAATGAAAGTATGTTTCACTGAATGATTTGTTTCTAAATGAACATAAAACTTGGTGAATAATGAAAGTATGTTTCACTAAATGAATTGTGTTTAAATGAACATATAACCCGGTGGATAATGAAAGTATGTTTCATTGAATTATTTGTGTTTAAATGAACATAGAACCCAATGAATAATGAAAGTATGTTTCGCTGAATAATTTGTGTTTAAATAAACATAGAACCCGGTGAATAATGAAAGTATGTTTCACTGAATGATTTTTGTTAAAATGAACATAGAACCAACTACATAATAAAAGTATATTTCATTGAATAATTTATGTTTAAATGAACATATAACCCGATGAATAATAAAAGTATGTTTCATTGAATGATTTATAGAGCCAGTTGAATAATGAAAGAATGTTAAATTGAATATTTTATATTTAAAATAATATAGAACTGGTTGAATATTGAAAGGAAAATTAGATTATGTTCAATTGAGATAATATAGTCTATGTTTTTAATGAAAGTAAACTATGTTCAATTGAGATAATATAGTCTATGTTTTGATGAAAGTAGATTATGTTCAATTGAGGTAATATAGTCTATGTTTTGAATGAAAGTAGATTATGTTCAATTGAAGAATGTAGTCTATATTTTAATAAAAGTAGATTATGTTCAATTGAATAATATAGTATATGTTTTAATGAAAGTAGATTATGTTCAATTGAGATAATATAGTCTATGTTCTAATGGAAGTAGAATATATTCAATTGAGATAATATAGTCTACGTAAATGAAAGGTTATAGATTATGCTAAATGAGATAGTATAGTTTGTATTGAAATGAAATGTTATGGATTATGCTAAATGAGATAGTATAGTTTGTATTAAAATGAAAGGATATGAATTATGCTAAATGAAATAGTGTAGTCTATATTGAAATGAAAGAATATAGGTTATACTTATATTTTGAAGAGTAGAATTATCTTTTAAGGTTAAGAGTATGGGCTCTTAGTGGAAATATAATTGATAAGTACTTAATTGATTAAGAGTAGTCTCTTACTTAATTAACAAAATATGGTTTGAGATGTGGTCGCTTGTTTAAGAGTATGGGCTTTTAGCAGAAATATAGTTGATAAGTACTTAATTGATTAAGAGAGTGGTCTCTTAGTTAATTAAGAAAATATGGTTTGAGATGTGGTCTCTTGGTTAAAAGTATGGGCTCTTAGCAGAACTATAATCGATAAGTACTTAATTGATTAAGAGAGTTGTATCTCAGTTAATTAAGGAAATATGGTTTAAGATGTGGTTGCTTGGTTAAGAGTATGTGCTCTTAGTGAAATGTAAATCCACTTGCAAGAGGTCAAAACAAAATACCTTTCATTACATAAAAATTGTGATAAATAGAAATAATATGTAAAACCCTCCATTTACATAAAAACTGCAATAAATGGAAATAATCAGTAAAACCCTCCATTCACATAAAAACTATAATACATGGAAATAAATCAATAAATATTTTATTTTCTCATTCTTGGATTCACTTCCTCTTTTTACAATGCAATACCAAGGGAATATGTATCCCCAAAGAAACCCTAAAATAAAACCCTAAAGCTTGAAACCCTAAAAGAAACCCTAAAGCTTAAAGCCTTAAAAATAAAAAATTACTATTTTTGAAAAATTGATTTTTCCACAAAAAATTGCCTTTTTAAGTAATTGCTATTTTCTGCAAATTATTTTTTCATAAAATTTACCTTTTTTAGTAATTATCATTTTTGATAAATTATTTTGGCATCAAAGAATTCCATTTTGAGTAATAAAAAATTATTTTAAAACTTCTTAAAAAAAACCCTCCAAAGATAGGCTCCTACATCATTCTCCTCTAGTTGAAAAGAACTATGCTCCTGCGAGTTCCTTTAATCAAACTCATAATTGCTTTTCATATAAGGCCATACATCTATAAGTACTCCTCAAAGTACCAATCTCCTTTTGAGGTTCTATATCTCAAACCTCCTGCAAGCACTACATATAGTGCCAATTTCTTTCTTCGAGGTTTTACATGAAAAAACCTCCTACAAGCACTACATAGAATGCCAATTTATTTCTCTAAGGTTTTACAAACCTTCTGCAAGCACTACACAAAAAAAACTCCTACAAGCACTACACAGAGTACCAATTTCTCCTTCTGAGGTTTTACATAAAAAAACTCCTGCAAGCACTACACAGAGTGCCAATTTATTTCTCCAAGGTGTTACAAACCTTCTATAAGCACTACACAAATTGCCAATCTCTTTCTCTGAGGCTTTACATAAAAAAAACTCCTACAAGCACTACACAGAGTGCCAATTTATTTCTCCAAGGTTTTACAAACCTTCTGCAAGCACTACACAGAGTGCCAATTTTCTTGGAGCCCTTTTGCTCTCCTCTTCTTTTCTCTTTTCTTCTCTTCTCTTTTCTTCTCCAACAAGATCCAACTTACTCTGATACCAAATGATGTAAATCCAACTGCAAAATATCAAAACAAAATACTTATTATTACATAAAAACTATGATAAATGAAAATAATATGTAAAACGCCCCATTCACATAAAAACTATAATACATAGAAATAAACCAATAAATATTTTATTTTCTCATTCTTGGATTCACTTCCCCTTTTTACAATGCAATACCAAGGGAATATATATCCCCAAAGAAACCCTAAAGCTTGAAGCCCTAAAAGAAACCCTAAAAGAAAACCCTAAAGCTTAAAGCCCTAAAAATAAAAATTTATTATTTTAGGCAAATTGATTTTTCCACCAAAAACTGCCTTTTTAAGTAATTACTATTTTTGGAAAATTATTTTTTCATAAAAATTTATCTTTTTTAATAATTATCATTTTCGGCAAATAATTTTTGCGTCAAAGAATTTCATTTTGAGTAATAAAAAATTATTTTAAAACTTCTTTAAAAAAACCTATAAAGATAGGCTCCTGCATCAATGTGGTTGCTGGGTTAAGAGTATGGGCTCTTAGCGAAAATATAATTGATAAGTACTTAATTGATTAAGAGAGTGGTCTCTTAGTTAATTAAGGAAAGCTGGTTGAGATGTGGTTGATTGGTTAGGAGTATGGGCTCTTAGGTAAAACCAATGGAATGATTCTTATGTAAAAAAATGGTACTGATGTTATGAATACATTAGACCATTAGGGAGGTACGACTCCTCTAATATACTAGGAAGAAGGAGCTTCTCCTAGAGAAGTAATTGTAGAATTTGTTATGTGGATTAAAAGATTAATTCATGGTAAAGACATGAGAATTATGAGTTCTTATGCATTGTATTGACATATGTTTAGGAGAAAGGATTATGATATTCCTTATATTAGTGAAGACCAAACTTATCCAATAAAGAAACATTTGAGATTGGGTTTTCTCGTAATGGTTTTTCCTAGGATAAATATTGTGTTATGGGTATCTTCCTTTGGATCTTGCTATTAATGTATCTCTTACTAGTTGTTTCCTTATTTGATCTAGTTAGATGAACTTTGTGGTTGTTAAGTATATGTTAGCATTTTATATTGTTAATTAATTAAAAATAAAATATGCAACCCCTTAGATTTTCGAGTTGTTACATCTTGCCAAAAGTATAACACTTTGTCTTTGCATTCAATCTCTGACTAGAATTAGCTTATGTCCTTGGTCATGATTGACTTCATAGAAGAAGCAAACATAGTGGAACCTAAGCCAAGCACTCCCCCCAAATATGCATCAGAAGAGGAGATGCAAAGCATCCATATGGAGCATAAAAACAAGATCTAAGGCCTCCCTAAACAAAAAGAGCAGATCTAAAAGGAGGCCGTCCACATACATCACAAAGGGCACACGAGTCTACAAATTAGCCAAACTAAAATGGCTCATGATGGGGAGAAAAATTTTGGGTTAGATCTCCTCTACCCTTCTGGTGACCAAGAAATAAGATGGGAAATTTCCACCTTAGACACCCCCCTTCTGAAGAGGTTGAACAAGTGTATGCAAACAATTTCTTCATCCATGAGGGTGAGGACCTTAGAAGGCTCAAATAACAAATGAGGGACTCACCCTAATGGTGTCGACCATAACATTATCTCTAGCACCTTCTTGCTTGGGGGGAGAAAGATACAAAAAGGTCCCAATTTTATTAGGGTGACCATTTTTCACCCAAGAAACTAGAGAAAAAGGAAGAAAGAAATGACTTGAGTAGCTAGTGGATAGGCCTTTTTTACTCCATGCCCAATGGATAAAGGCTACTCACTTAAAAATTTATACATATGCACCATAGGTGATCTCAGTTTCATGAGATAGTAAAAGTTCCAACCACCTACAAAATTTCAAAGATGTGGCTTGACTACTGGAAACTTTCACTTTTAGGGGAAATTTTTCTTGACTCTGTACCCAATAGATGAAGGAATCAATTTTTTGGGTTCCTTATCTTTAACAGGCTAAATATCCTCTTAGATATACTAAAAATATAGTGATATATCACTATATATTTTGAAAGTAGAAGTTTGAGTCATGGACAAACACATAAAAAAAACTGAATCAAAAAATTCTAATGATTGAAGGTCAGATCTCATGAGCAAAGAATGTCTGAAAGTCAAAAGTTCCTAAGTCATGGATAAGAGATAAGGAGCAAAAGTCTTGAAAAATGTACAAGAAGAAAAATTCCCAAAGATGTGAAGTCAATTGGCCCCAAGTGGTGAAGTAAAACTCCCAAAGAAGACAATACCGATGCCCCAAAAGTCAAACCAATAAAGTGTGCATTATTTGAGGAAGATTATCCTTTCCAATAAAGGAATGTCCTATATATTCAATATATGATAAAAATAGCATGGGAGCCATGATAGAAGTAGCTTAATATCTAGAATATTGAATAAAGCAATCTTCTGCACTTAGGTGATGGGAATTCCCAAAAATGGGTAGATTGCAATAAAGATGGTAGCTACTCATCCAAGGGATTAGGACCAATTGAAATTCATAACTTCAAATCTAGAGGATCTCAAAGGGACAAATAATCAAATGAGACATGACTTAATATCTAAAATGATAGCCACCTAGAAATATTTGCATGAGTTTTGGAGGGAAAACCCTCCCTTTGTAATCTATAAATAGGAGTAGAAATAGATTTTTAAAGGATACACAAATTTCTAATTGTATACATTTGTAGGCTTTCCCTTCATTTCTTTTTATAAAAATAGTCAGCTCCTGAGCAACTTATGGGTAATATCGAACCCTTACTTCTAGAACAATCTATGTAAATTCTTGCTTGCATATATATATATATATATATATATATATATATATATATATATGTATATATATGTATGGGAGCCTTTGTATTTTTTTTGGTATAGCCGTTTATGGCCTCTTGTAGACCCATTTATGTGTGTATGTATTTGTCTGTGATATTTTACCTAAATTTTAGGTTTTATTAAGTGTATGTGTGTGTGAGGGGCCTGCATCTATTTTTGGATTGAGTCACTTGCTTGGATATCTAGTGGGACCTATCTTCTTATGCATGCATATAACTGGTAACTCTCATATGTGCTTCATCATGTCAAGGAGAGGAAGTGTTCACCACTGGCACATAGTATTTAGGCCTATTTTTGTAGGAATATATTAGCAAATCTCTTGGTGCATCGAACCCTATTATTTTGTTGAGTTATTTTTATTTTTAATCTATCACATACCTTTCCCCTTTTTTGAGCACAAGTGTGCCTTGACTATCACATCCTAATAAGGAGTCAACCTTGTAGAAATTCTAGATGGACTTTGATTGAGCCAAACCCTATGCTCTTAGCTACAATACTACTATGTTGCTCCTCAAGAGGTATGATTGCCCCATTAGGGACAATTAGAGACAACAAAATATACTATGCCAAAATTTATAGAAAATATTAATCTATATTGATGAGACACCAAAATATCTCATTATTTCAGTGTTATCATACATAAAAACTACCATTTTTGTCTAAATATTATAGTATAATGCCAAGTACTTTGATTATTATGCATGATAATGTTAATGTTAGCATAGTAAAGTGATGAGAAATACTATTCTGTTGTTTAGATAATTTTCTTGCATTTTTATGATAAATTTTGCATGATTTTTAGTATTTAGTAGGCATAAATAAGGCATAGAAAAGAGCAATAGGAATGAAGGTCTTAGTGTAAATTTGAAAATCTAACATGCCAAGGTTTTTGAATAATTCTCCCACCCTTAGAAAGTGTTTTAAGATGATGTGGCACCCAGATAGTCAAAACTACACCAATTCTGGACTATGTAGCCTACTGTAATAGAACCTATAGGTTCTGCTCTAGAACATCTAGGCAACAAGCTACAAAATCCTACATAATGGGTGTTGCACGCCAAATTAGGGATCAAACTTGACTTTTTCAGCATAAAGGAGATAAAGGAGAATATGTCCAAGCATTGAATATCAACCCAACAACCAATTACTAGAGCATTTGCACACAACAAATAATCAACCGCATGTTCTAGAGCAGTTGCAAGAATTCCTACAACAAAAGCATAATTAGTTTCTAACTGATTTCCAAGGAGGAAAGGTAAGTTGGTGACTTGGGATGAAGCATGAATATTCCTAAGACCTATTCTAAGACCTTCCACATCATTTGGAGGTATAAAAACACAATAATCTATCCATAACATATTTCTATCCTAATTCTGGATAAGTTAGTTATTGACTATAGAATTGTAGGAATCAAGCAACAATAGAGCATTTCTATTTTTAGTTCCAAATGTAAGTAGAACAAGTGGAGTATTTAATATAAATACTCCTTATATACCCTCATTAAAATCTAATAGGAAAATAGAATATGAATCTATGAATTAGTCAACAATTGTTGTAATAGTCAAATAGTCAATAAAGTGCAATATTTTTAGACCAACTTATTTTTAGTCTTTCATGTTAATTTGATCTCATAATTTAGCTTAGGATTTTGTGAGTTTACACCTTCTACTAGACCTAGGAGCAAGGGCCCACTCTCAAGGTTGGTGGAGGGAAATTTATACTATAAATTATAGGTTTTTATTATTATTTTTCTATCATTTCTTGCAATAGACTAAATACCCCTATTTCTCCCCTATTTTTCTCTTGTTCTCCCTATTTATGTTTTGTATCCTTCATAACTAGCTGATTTCCATTTATTCTTGTATTTTCCATTTTGTAAAAGCATTATTATTTTAGCATTTCATTTATGTTTCATTATTTTAGTTTAGTAACATTTAACTTTCCAAGCATTTTACATTTTTGTCCTTTTCAATTCAAGCACTTTACTTTTCTATCATTTCAATTCAAAAAACATAATTTAGCATCTTTTCCTTCAAAAAATTCAATTCTTGCAACTAGTTAGTTTTCCTTATGCAAGTGTGTTATTTAGTTTAATTTCTACAAAGACATTGTGATTCCTTATTTTGGTTTAGTAGCCTAATGCCCTGATTTCTAAGCCACAATTCCAACATTCTCTATCGTATATAGCCTTGGATGCCACCCTAGATTGAAAAATGAATTAAATGATGAACATTAATGACACCCATCATTTTTGTCACCATTATTGAGGAACAAATTGGTATTGTTAGAGAACAAATAAGTCATTCAATTATTATCTTGTGAAGTTGCAAAAACCACAAAAACAACAAAAACAAAACCAACAACTTTACATGAAAATAGTTGCATTGCTTGGGATTGTATCTAAGATATTGGGACATTAGAATATGAGTTTCTTTAAATAGAATGTATGAATAGGTTAAGATATGAAAGAGGTAGATTCATTAGATCAAACCTTCCACCAATCATAAGAAGATGATATCCACAATGAGGGGTTGAACCTATACCTGAATTACCTAAATTTGAAATTCTTAAAAATATTGAATTAGAAACACAATCATCATCATCAAGAAGTGTAGAAACACCTAAGAGAGAATTACAAGAAGAGCAAATTGTTAGTTCATCATCATCTACTCCTGATAGGTCTATACGATCAGACCAATTTAGGAAAATCTATACTTATTGTTGGGAATGTATCATGGTAGATATACAAGGAAATGTGGATAGGGGTAGTAACATTCCTAATCTAGGTAATACCCACACCCTTGCTTGAACCTTTGAGTATCCTATCTACTTGAATCCCACTCAAAACTCTCCTATGAAAACCATTTCACCATCAATATTACCAAATTTTAGGGGAGTTGCAATTGAGGATCCTGATAAGTTTTTATTCATTTAAGGTTGTATGCCAAACCTATGACTATACAAATGACAACCAAAAACTCAAAGTATTTCCTTCCACGTTAAAAAACTAGCCTTACGATGGTTCATGAGCTTAGCACCTAATTCAATTCAAACCTAGGATGAAATGGAAAGAGTATTTTTGGAGAAATACCAAGAATATTATCAAGTAAAGAATCGAAAGGATGAATTATTTAGGATAAAACAAGAAGAGGATGAAACCTTGGAAGACTACTTGGATAGATTTTCCTTTGTCCATAAAATATGTGGAGGTGTAGAACCAGAACTTAGTAAAACCATATTCTTGAGAGGATTACAAGATGAATCTAGAGAAGTATTGGATCTCATGGGAAAAGGAGATGTAAGCACACTTGAACTTGAAGAAATCATGGAACTTTGCAAAAATTATTCTTGCACAAAACATAGAAGAAAGAAAACTGGTAGTAACATAAATTATTTAAAATAATTTATGGAAGATTTTTTCAATCTTAAAGTTGACATTCTGGTGCATCTGAACACAACATTAGGTGAATTAAATGCAAAAACCAAATCTACTAAACTGTTAGCTATCTATTGTCCAAGATGTAGGAATATACATGCTCTCCATAAGTGTCCTTTGAATAAAACTTCCATATCTGCTATATGTAGCATTTGTGACAAAGGACATCCCATAGATCAATGTCAATTATTACTAGGACTTAAGAATATCTTAGAGAAATAATCTCAACCTACAGAAGAACTTAACTTTGTAGGACCAAGACAAGGGGGTAGTTTCCCTCAATACCCATACCAAAATACTTCTCGATTTCCCACAAATTGGGGAAATAATCCTTGGTCTATGCCATGGCTTATTCTAAACCACAACCTTGGAATCAACCACCATGGGCATCATCTCAAGAATGGTCTCAACCTAGATGGATGAATCAACAATGGAATCAACCACCATGGATGCATACACAAATGCAAGGACAACAATGGGGACCACAATATCAACCATACCAAGGGCAACATAGGTATCAAAATCAACAACAAAACTTGTTGCTTGGTCCTGCTCAAAATTACCCTCAAGGTAGACAACAACAATCACAACAATAGGTAAAACAACCCCCACTTTTGGCTCAACCTATGGCCAATCCAAATAACACTAGACAGGTAGCCCCTATCTACATGGTTGAACCAGAAGAAACAACCATGATAAATATCATTGATTGTGATAATATCCAATTACATTTAGGAAAGACACTTCTTGAACCTACTCCACCTATCATTGTAGAAATGGGAGCCAAAGAAAGCAAACAAGAGGACCCATCTACATCAAAACCACCACAACAAAATCTTGAAAAAGGAAAAAGAAAAATTCCTCAAGATAATTTTCCTTCTTCATCAGAACAAGTACCATATCCTGAATGATTTGAAAAGTCAGAACCAATATCTTCAAAATTAGATGTGGTACAAGAATTAAAATATTTAAATATCATAATTCCTTTACTACAAGCTATCAAAGATGTACCATTAATCAACAAAACTATTCAGGAATTATGTATTAGAAAACTAGGAAGAAAGAAGAAAGTATTACCTAAAACCATACAAGTAGATGGGAAGTTAGCAGACCTCCTTGTAGGAAAGCTTATTCCACCAAAGTATGGTGATCCAGGAAGCCTTGTAGTCACAGTAGCCATAGGATCAATGCAAATATCTAATATTTTGATTGACCTAGGGGTAGCTATCAATGTTATGACAAAGGATACAATGCAAAGGTTATAATTAAACAACCTACATCCTACATCTACAATATTAGAAATGGTTGATAGGTCAGTTGCTAAACCAGAAGGAATAATTGAAAATATTCCTATATCAATTTCATCATGGGAATATCCAGTTGAATTTTTGGTATTACAACCTCGAAATACTATGAATGGTTACCCAATAATTCTAGGAAGGCCTTGGCTTGCTATGACAACTACCTTCATTGATTGTAGATCAGGAGATATGACCATTTCAAATGGAATTGACTCAAAGAAAATCTCTTTATATCCTCCTACAAAACCTTCAATCAATTTTACTAGTAACCTATGGTTTCCTGAATCGGATGAAGAAAATGAAGAGAACATTTCAACATTAGCCACCATAGTTGTGAAAGATCATGCTGAAGAATTGGATCCATCTGAGAGAGTTATCTTTGAAGAAGAGACTATCTTGATGAATAATTTGTATGATTCAAGACTTGAAGATGAACCAATTACTATTAACCAATTACTATGGAAGGATGAAGAACAAGAACTTGAACCATTACCATCCATTCCAATACAAGATAATTCTTTTAATTTACCACATGGATGGCATCATCATCTTCTCTCATATTTTCATTATCCTATATCAAATTTAATTCCATCAAGAATTGCCTTTGATAAAGATACTCGGATCTTCCATTCTCTTTTACCACACCATTGCCCACTCAACTCATTAATAAGCAATTTTGAAGGAATCAATTCGATACAACCTGGTACAAAGCAAATTGAAATACAACCAAAAGTTTTTGAATATCAATAGTTGGTTGACAAATGACCAGGAGGAAAAATTATTTAATGTATTGAGTCAACATCCCAATGCTTTTGCATGGGAATACAAAGACATGATAGGAATTCATCCAGATATATGTACTCATCAAATTTATACAGAGGATGTTAAACCTGTAAGACAACCACAATGGATATTGAATCCTACTTTACATGATATTGTGAAAGATGAAATTGAAAAATTGCTAGAAGTAGGATTCATCTACCCCATTTTTGATAGTCGATGGGTTTCACCATTGGTTATTGTTCCAAAGAAAAATGGAAAATTATGAGTGTGTGTTGACTATAGAGAACTAAATAAAGCTACACATAAAGACCATTTTCCATTACCATTCATAGATCAAGTGTTAGACACGCTCGCTGGGAAGAAATATTTTTATTTTCTCGATGGATTTAGTGGTTATAATCAGATTCAGGTAGCACCTGAAGATCAAGAGAAAACAACCTTTACTTGCCCATGGGGAACATTTGCTTATAGGGTTTTACCTTTTGGACTTTGCAATGCCCCAACAACTTTCCAATGAGCAATTCTTGCTATTTTCTCTGACTTGACCAATGATTGTGTCGAGATCTACATGGATGATTTCATAGTATGTGGTAAAACTTTTGATGAAACTCTTGAAAATATTGACAAGGTTTTGACATGGTGTGAAACTTACAATCTATCCCTAAACCCTGAAAAATATTTTATGA
Organism: Wollemia nobilis; assembly: GCA_028583015.1. Classification (NCBI taxonomy): domain Eukaryota; kingdom Viridiplantae; phylum Streptophyta; class Pinopsida; order Araucariales; family Araucariaceae; genus Wollemia; species Wollemia nobilis. The sequence continues at coordinate 14,888,187 of JAQPPZ010000135.1, forward strand.
TGATGGATGAAGGTATTGTTCTTGGACATCATATCTCATCTAGAGGAATACAAGTAGATCCTAAGAAGATTGAGATTATCAAAAAGTTACCTACACCCCAAACGCAAACAAATGTTAGGAGTTTCTTAGGACATATTGGTTTCTATCATCAATTCATTAAGAACTTTAGTACCATTGCAAACCCTATGTTTGCCTTGTTGACTAAATATTTAAAATTCAAATGGATAGAAAAGTGTCAAATTGCATTTGATACTTTAAAAGAAAAATTGACCACTACACCTATGTTACAAGGTCCAAATTGGAAACTTCCATTTCACATTCAAGTTAATGCATCTAACACTACAATTAGAGAAACTTTAGGCCAAGTTGAAAATGGAGAACATTATGCCATCTATTACATTAGCAAAAACTTAACAAGAGCTGAAAAGAATTATACTACTACCAAAAAAAATTCTTAGCAGTAGTATATGCCATTAACAAATTTCATCACTATATCATGGGATATCAAGTATTTGTTCATACAGATCATGTTGCAATCAAATACCTTATGAAAAAACCTTTAGTTAGTGGTCGAATAATAATATGGTTGCTACTATTACAAGAATTTGACATCACTATAGTAGATAAACTAGGAAAAGCTAATGTAGTAGCTGATTTTTTATCCAGACTAAATATCATAGGAGAGGATGAACCAGTAGAGGACTCTTTTCTTGATGAGAGGTTATTTGTAATTTTAGCACAATCACCATGGTTTGCTGACATTGCCAACTATCTAGCAATAGGAAAAGTTCCCTCTCACTTTACTCCTTGAGAAAAATGATGATTGGTAAACCAAAGCTCATCATTTCAGTGGATCAATGGTCTACTATTTAAATGTGGACCCGACTATATTTTACGTCGATGTATTCAATGAGATGAGGTGTATGACATTCTTTGGGCATGTCATGATGAACCATCAAGAGGACATTATTTAGTAAAATGCACCATTAGAATTTTTTGGGAATAGGTTATTATTGGCCCTCACTTCATAAGGATGTAAAGAAGTATGTACGACATTGTGATTCATGTCAAAGAATGGGTAAACCAACTACCATAAATGAAATACCTTTACAACCTCAAGTGGTTTTAGAACCATTTGAGAGATGGGGATTAGATTTTATTGGACCCATTGACCCACCTTCTCAAGGAAAACAACACATTCTTGTGTGTATTGATTATGTAACAAAGTGGGCCGAAGTACGTGCTTTTAAACATGCTCGAGAAGAGAAGGTCATTGATTTTCTATACACTCAAATATTTCAAATATTTGGTGCTCCATGATCTATTGTTATAGATCATGGACCCCAATTTGCATCTAAAGTTATAGAGGCATTTACTAAAATGTATGAAATTAAACATAAGAAATCATCACCCTATCACCCTCAAGCAAATGGTTAGGTAGAAGTCACAAATAGGGAATTAGAGAATATTCTAACAAAGACAATGGCTTCTCATAGGAAATATTGGATGAACAGGTTACCCGAGGTCATTTGGGCTTACAACACTACATGGAAATCCACCATAGGATTTACACCTTACAAACTAGTCTATGGTAAGAAACCTCTTTTTCCAATTGAATTTGAATTACTAACACTTCATACATCTTTGGAAGTTGGCATTGAGTTGTCATAGGTACAACAAGAGAGAATTACACAATTGAATGCATTAGATGAACTTTGATTGGAGGTACTTCACCAGATGGAGGTCATTCAACAACAATAGAAAATGTGGCATGATAGTCACATTAAGAGCAGCAGGTATGAACCAGGAGATTGGGCATTGTTGTTTGATTCTCGATATGCTGATTTTCTTGGCAAGTTACAAACTCGATGGCTAGGACCATATCAAATTGAAGAAGTGTTCGAAAATGGAGTTGTTCGACTTTCTCCTATTGATGATTCAAGGAGGAAATTGGTGGTAAATGGGCATCATTTATGAGTGTACCATAAGCCATTGACAAAGGAGGAGTTTGCTCTACATTTTGCACAGTCTGACCTATGTGTGATAGAAGAGGCTTCCTCTTCTAGCACAAATTCTGAATGATAACATCCTTGAAATATATATATAGAAGAAGGTTGAAAACCAGAAATGGCAGCCTCTTCTAATGAAAAAAATGAATAATTCAATAGTGAAAACCTTTCTAAGGTGCTATTGAGTTAAGGCTTACATGAAAATCGGTTTTTGGCTTGTTTGCATTTTTGAATATTCATCATTGTACAAATTCTAATTACTGCACTTATGTAATGTGTTTTCAGGTTTCAGAAAGCCTACACAATCAACAAAATGATCCAAAGAATGCATGAAAACCCTTCAAGATAGTAAGGTATGTATTTCTTTAATTTTACTATTAGTTAGCCTTGACATTGCATGAATAATGATTAAATGCTTGGCATAACTATGTATAAAATTGGTAAAAATTGTTAGAGTTAGAGTATATTACATTATTTAGGTACATATATATGTACCACCTTAGGTATATTATTAGATTAGGAGTTACTTGGGGAAGAAGGAATAAATGCACAAGTGTCAAAATGTGCAATGATGTAAAAGGACATGTGTCCTCAAGGTAGTTAGGTAGAGTAAGGTCCAAGTAACTTATCTTCTTATATATAGGGCTCATTGTAATGAAGCATGCATCCTCTACATTATGCACTAGTAGAGTGAGCTTCATATTATGTATCAAGCTTATATTTTCATATGATTTCATTAATAGCTGTTACTTGAGTTATTTATGAAGTCTCTTGTATCAGCTTCATGCTTGCTCATCCTCCATTATCATTGTTATATTATTGCATTCTTATTTCCTTTCTTGTGGTTGTATTTCCATTTAATTTATAGCTTTAAAATATAACATGGTATCAGAGCACATGGTAGATTCATAGGAAATAGAGAGCCACAAGGAAGTTATAAAAATAAGGACTTTTGAGGAGGTCACCCATTCGAGAACTACTTCAGCTGAATATGCTTAACTATGGAGTTTTTTGATGGGTTGAAAATATCGAGTCTCTAGGGATTTTTTATTTTTTGGTTAAGATTGTAAGAAGAGCTTAAAAACAAAAAATCAAAGCAAAGGTCCTTCCTTGTATTGTATAGCCTCATTTTTGGTTTATTGGGTTCTACATTACAGTTTTTATTTTTAGGTTTTTTGCTAGCTGCTATTAGAACCCAAAGGTTCAAGTTTGGATAGGGAAGATATAGCCATTCATGGATCAACCATTGAATGTCTAGAATCATCAACAAGATTGTGTGTTGTTAAAGGAGATAAATGAGTTTTTATTCTTGGAAATCACACTAGCAAAGAGAAATACCACCAATGCTTTGGGAATTGTTTCACGATTCAAAATATTCATAACTATTATACCCCTACCAAGGAAAAGTTACTATGCATAGGAGAAGATACACAATCAAATTGCATTAAAAGAGGGCATTACTAATGATGCCAACAAGACTAAAGAAGTTGTAAATATCTCCATGAAGGATATTTTTCTTTGAATGCAAGAGAGGGAATCATTGTGTGTCAAGGAGAGTACATGCAACCCATGAAAGTAAGAGCTAAACTATCCATGATTTAACTATTATACAACTCGGCTACCACAACACAGTTGAATAGAAATGACCCTGAGATGTTGACCTGAGTAGGAGGATAGTTGTTATAGTGGAGTGGTAGCAAGGAAGTTATGCATCATAGTTTTACATAGAGGAGACATTAAATTTACAATCGTTCAGTGGATAGCCGTTACAAGGTGCTTCGTAGAAGTTACTTAAAGAAACCATTACGCCAATACAAATTTAGGAATTCTTGCAAAAAATGTAATGCACACCCATGTGGTGAGTGACGTGCACAATTTTTATACTGATGAGGTTATGCTTGCTCAAGTTGTTTACAACCTTTAAAGAGTCTAGCATCTAGAAGAACGTGCAAAAATATTCAAAGTATTGGTTGATCGGAGAAGGCTAGCACAACATGCCAAAGCATTGTGGACAAGGGAAGAAGCATTACAAGATACGTTACAATGGTTATGTAGAAGCACCAACAATTCAATACTAGGTTTTGATACAATAATCATGTTCGAAATAGTTGTTTAAGATAGCTACAAATAAGATACAAAGGATTAAACTATCAATGACCCATTATATTATTGAAGATCATAGAGCCTTGGAGTTCTCTTAAGGAGACATAGTAGCAATAGTTGTAGGAATTGCCCTACTAGTAGACTCGATCAGAGCACTAACACATGTATTGAAAGTCATATTTATTATCTCATCACAAAAAAAGGACCACTGGTATGAATAGAGTGTTGACCATTATAGAGCCATTATGTGCATCAGAAGAAGGCATTAATATCATCATTCAAACTATTATTCCTTCGCTTGACATTAGAAACTAGAGTCTTATTGGATATCGTAGAAAATAAATTTTCAAAGAGCATAGTTGAGGACCAACATTCAACTCCACCCTATAAAGCCATGAACATATTCCATCTCATCATCAAGTTTGAAGCATCACACATTCCACTTCGTATGCAGTTCTTCCCAACAAGGCTATATTTTCCTATTTTTAGATGTAGGCCCATCAAAGAGAGTTATTTTTCAAGAGAAAGCTCACTGTCAGACTGTGAGTAAGCCAAAAGCACAAACAACCCACCTGAGGAGCACCATCAAATTAAAAGGGTAGATCTTGGAGGACCGTACGTAAGTTTTTTGAGCTACCAACATTCAACGACCATTGCTGTTATTCGATGAGTTTCAAGATATTGTGGTTGTATTTCACTCACGTTCACATGTTGAAGTTTTGAAACCCCTATAAATATTGTGCAGTGTACCACAAACATCTACTAGTTATTGTTCCAAGCACAGTCATTACATAAAGATATTTTTGTTACTCACGCACAATCGTTATAGTCAAAAGGTGACCATTACAAGGCAATAATGAATACATACAACACATAGTCAAGGATACAATACATCACTCAAAGGTCAGAATAAGAATTCAACTGGTAAAAGGAATTATGCACTAAGAAGGAAAGTACTCATTCAGGTCCACAAAGCTTAGCCACAACCAAAGAAGGTTTTTCTTGTTCGTAGAGATACAAAACCTAATATTTAGAAAATTTTTATATTGTTTGGTACTGAATGTTGGAGATAACAACTACCAGTTGAGAGATTTAACATCACTGTTTGAAGTTAAAAGAAGAAGGTCAGACACTCTTTAGAGTAGCACAACATCCAAGAACATCTCCATATCAATAGTTGTCGAAAGTAAACTGCATATGGAGAAGATATTTTCATAGCCATTGATTGTTTCAAGAGCATTAGGAAGGATTCACTCATAGCATGGTTATAGATTACATGGATACTGCATAGCAAACTAGAGGAGATATTTCAGCATACATGCTCAGAGGCTTTATCTAATAGCAAGACAAAAATATAGTGAGCGCATGCTTGAATAGAGAAGGACCAATCAAAGTGCAACATAAATAATTCATAGGAATGTAATGTTTAATATAGTATATTATTTTATTTCTTAGATATTAAGGAGTAATAAGGTGGTGATTATTTAAGGTTGAGATTACTTACTATTTTCTTGGAGATAGGAAAATTCCAACCTTAAAAATTAGAAAGCAAACTTAAACCAAAAATTTATTTCCTTGAATGATATTTCAAAAAGTGCACACATTATAATATTTAAAATTAATTAAATAGGAGTGATAAGGCCTTATACCTTGAAAAAATAAAGTGATATTATTTTGTAAATATTATTAATTTCTAATATTACAAATTAGGGAGTTATAAGACTACTACATCAAATCTTTAGTCTATTGGAATTTAGAAAAATTAAACCATTGAAGGTTAAAGGAGCATAGCTATTTATTGCTTGAAAGTTGGAAATACATTTCTACATTAGTCTCTTACATTATTGAGACATTAATCCAACTAAAAGGTCTTGAAGGAAAAGAACCTTAATTAAAACTTGAAGGTGCATCATCATCATTATTTAGCTTTCTATTCTATAAGGAGAAATAAGGTAATACATAATTGAGCTTGAACATTAGAGAGTTAAAATGGATTCTACTAAAACCAAGAAAGCTAAAACTTATCATCAAGCTCATATTGTATCTAAAAACTTGCTAGATAGAAGGCATTTCTCAAAATATACAAATTTGAAGAGATCTTAGCAAGGTTGATTATATACTCTTATCTAGGGAGTCATAATGGAAAATCAAAGTCCATTTAGTGAAAATAATGGTACTAATATTATCATGCAAAAATATGAGATAAAGGATCATGATACAAGTACAACTTATGAGCTAACATGTAGGGAAAGCAGTGGAAGAAATTGTAGTGATGATCCTATAGAGACAATAACCTTATGGGTATTCTAGTGGATGATCCAAAGAAAGTGATTATCTAGAGGTGATCCAAAGGAAGAGTTACAAAGGTAGTGATATTGATGTAGTGAAACTAATGGTAATGACCCAGAGGTAGTGACCTAGAGGTAATGATCCAGAGGTGGTGACCTAAGAGGTAGTGACCCAGAGGTAGTGACCTAAAGATAATGACCTAGAGGTAAAACTAGTGGCAGTGACTCAAAAGTAGTGACCTAGAGAATGAAACCTAAAGGTAACTCAGATACATTGATCCAAAGGTAGACACAAATTACTTATCCAACCATGAAAAATTTAGAGTTGAATATTATTTTCTATAGAGATCTATATTATCATTTCCTAATATTTTATTGTAGAAAATTAACTCCCAGAAGTTGAGAAGCTCCCTATAGTAGATAGAGAAGAATTTCACCTTCATTGCCTGAAATTATATGTGCTTTCCTTATGCAGGGATTAGTTATTTGTTACAAAAATTTAGGGATTGAAGACCCCATTGGAGGAAGAAGAAACTCTAGGAATGAATTTCTTGTGAAGAGTGGAGATTGGAGATCTCCATGGAAGTCTAAACCAAATCAAGATTCATATTGAATACTAAAGTATTCAATACCTAAATAATATAATACAGGGGGTGTCAAAGTTAGAGCATATTAAATTATTTAGGTACATATCTATGTACCAACTTAGGTATATTATTAGATTAGGAGTTACTTTGGAAAGAAGGAATAAATGCAAAAGTGTCAAAATGTGCAATGATGTAAAAGAAAATTAGTCCTCAAGGTAGTAAGGGATATTAAAGCCCAAGTAACTTATATTCTTATATATAGGGATCATTGTAATGAAGCATGGATCCTCTACATTATGCACTAGTAGAGTGAGCTCCATATTATGTATCAAGCTTCTATTTTCGTATGCTTTCATTAATGGCTATTACTTGAGTTATTTCTAAAGTCTTTTGTCTCAGATTCATGCTTGCTAGTACTCCATTACCATAGTTATATTATTGTATTCTTATTTCCTTGCTTGTGTTGTATTTCCATTTAGTTTATAGCTTCAAAAACTAACAAAAATTGACATATTCTATTGATCACTTCAAAAGATATCTTATCCTATCATCAGTTATAATAAATTTTGCTCCAGCAGATGGAAAAGAGGATAAAACATATGCTTCAGAATGATAAATGCTCTAGAGTGAAAAGCCACAGAGGTTTGGTTGGGTTTAATTTTTTGCACTCAAAAATAATTTTCAAAATGCTTTTTGCATGCGCAACCTAAAAAACATAAAAAATTAAATAAAACAAAATAAAATTTTAATGATCCACTTAGCATCCAGATCGTACGATGCATATTATGGATCTAATAGTTCACCACGCTTCTATCAAACCCAACAGTTCACATCCACATGCTACTGAGTCTGATGATCTACATGTGGTAGCCATTTGGGTCTTGTCATAATGTCATGATACAAAATATCCCATTATACTTTACACCTAGACACCCCTTCATACCATGTGATGGGAGAATTTTTGTAAAGACATGGAATTGAAAACATGGGTGACAATGCCATAAGTTTTCAAAAGAATGAGGGTTGACTCAAAAAATAAATACTGTCAATTAGAAAATCGACTACTCGTATTTACTTACATGGAAAAACAACTTATCAACACAATGCGAGGGACTTCTTCCCAATCACCACCTTTATCCATGTCAAGGTTTAAAATTCTATGATAACTTATTCACCATTCTCCATGTATCTAGTCGGTGCATGGGAAGTACACAAAATCTATGTGTGTATTTTTGAACATGTTTTTTGCCATCTTTTAAAGCAAGTTTCCTTGCTTAGGTATGATGGTGCAGTAAGGTGCCTTGTAATAATTACACAAACATACCCTGAACTTGTGCTCTGCAACCATAGGACAAAAGATACAAATAAAAAATAGTAAAAAAATGTAGAGTGCAACCGAAGCACCGAGTGGAGCATTGCAAAAAAATTAACAACACATATTAAAATTGTATAATTCAAAACAGAATGCATTACAGACCAATATGGGTGGACAAAAGCAAAAAGCCAAATCAGATAACACTGAGAAGCTGACATCATCAATAAATTATTGAGATTTTTTAACATGTAGGGTGGATAAGATTTTTTCAAAAATTTGACGATTATTTAGAAGGGATGGTAGCAGAGTTCTCCCGCACTCTCTGAAACAATAGAGTAATTTTTAGTGGAATGTCTATTGAGGTAAACCCCACTATTCTTAATAAAAATTTTGAACTTACTTATGAGGGCATGGATTTAATTAAAGATTTTAAAGCCACATTGTCAAAAATAGTGAATACTTTCAAAGAAAATGGGAACCTTGAACCCCAAATGTATATTAGTAACTACATATGTAAGGGGGTAAAGAGGACTAGTTTAAAACAACCATGGGATGAGGTTGCCATCGGGGTAATTCAATACCTGACCTGTGAAGGTTAGTTTATTGTGTTATCCGAGAACCACATCAAGTTATTGACCCACCTAAGACATGGTGCAAGTAGACCTAAACTTAGGATAAACATACCTTTATATCTGCACTAGGTCCTATATGATATGGAAAAATATTTCCAAGAGGGGTAGGGATCAGTAAAAAACCATGGCCTGATTAAACTGGTATGTAAACACAATTTCAAAGGAAATATATAACAACCCAGATCTACTCACCTGGTTGTCAAAAAAATAATTACAATATTTTAATTTATCCAAACATAAATGTCATACATTGATGTAAGCACACCCAAATTTGTATTAGTACTTAGGCATAGATGTTCACACTTCAAGATATTATACCACTGCAGATGAAATCTCAAGTGCTTGGGACTAGCCAACTTCCCGCTATAGATTGCCATACATGAGACCCATCCTCTCCTTACTCAAGTTTTGGATCTCAGCATGGGGTTGCCCTTCTAGGGCCCATATCACTTGGAAGGGTGGATGCATTATTTTCCCCATCTTGTATCATGGAGGACTTATATCTATGATCCTATTTTTGTCCTAATAGTCCACTGAACCAATGATTTAACCTTTAGACCCATGCTAGAGTTAGCGTAACTATGCCACTGTTGATTATTGACCTTCATCTAAGGTATTATCAGGGTCTACCAATACTCTGGCTTTCAGACTAGATGTTCTAGATCATTCCTCAGTTGAAGGTAATGCTACCCATCCCATCTACCATTAGATCTTCCAACCCTAAGGACCATCTCTCTAGTATTGAGTTTTGTTGACAATTTTGCAACTAATTTATGATTCATGAGAACCCTCACATACTACTTCATACGACACTCTAGAACGATGTCCCATTTCATCGTTCGTTACTCTTGATAGCATGGGATATAGTGATCCACTTGTTAATGCTATAGAATAGTTGACCCTAATTCAAAACAACCACCTCTGTGTTCTATTGGAGTTGGGTAGATGACATCCTTCTCGATGGCATCATACTTAGTTTACCATCCTCTCGATGGATTTAACTCTTTTTCATCCTTACTCGATGAATTTATTACTATCACTCATTAATATCGCTTGATATTTCATCTCAAGGGTAGCTATGGTTGGTTTTGAAAGAGATATACTTTCTATTCTTGCAAGGGTTAGTTATATATAATGATTTTAAATAAAACATATAAGCCAAAATTATAATTTTTTTTACTTGTTCCACTTACATATAAGGTTAAATTTAGCATACATAAATTAGTTCTAATTTGTTTCTTAAAACATAACTTTCATCTAAACAATAATCATATTTAAAGGTTTCCTTAGACTAAAGTATTTTTAAACTTTAACTACCCATTATATATATATTTAAAATATCATTAATACACAAAAATTTAATCAAATATATTAAAATATATACATGCTAAAAAGAATTTCCAAATTAAGGTTACTCTGTGAATAATCCAATCATATAATAAAAGAGTCATAGAACTCTACTTACATATACAAACATACACCTAATCGTAATATCATCATAAAATTTAACTACTTAACTAAGAGATAAAAATTCAAGTCTAAGCTAAGGAGATGATTTTAATATAAATTCAAAACTTGCACTGAACATGCTTACGTAAATAGAATCCCATCCATCATTTAGGACTAGGAGGCTATCATTTTTTATCAAGGTAGATTCACCACCTTATCTAAAATATTGAGCAAACCTATTTCTATGGTATTAGGGACGAATTTCTCCATACATATCCGAAGTATTCATTAATGACTATTGAATTAATTCCACCTATCAATGAAAATCGTCATCTTTGATTAAAATACAACATTAAAACAAATCATATGAAATTGGTTCAAAGGATGCCCATGATATTTTACATATGAGAGATAATGTTATAATTTTTGCATTGAAAAATACCAACTTTTACGTATTTTACGGTAAATTAGGTTTCACTGCCATTTACAAATTTACAAGGGTTTGATTTTAACAATTTATGATTGTTGTTTGAAAGGACTTATATTTGGCATCAACAATATTGTGGAGATAAATGCAATATTAGGGTTTATAATCCGCTTTCTCCAAAACAAACATTTGGGTTTATTTTATAAACTCTAAAAGAAGACATCAAGCAATGTTTCCCAACTTCATATACCGAAATTCTCATTGCACTAAATTTAAGTCACTCATGGTTTTGAGTAGAGTTGAGCGTATTCCAAGAGGTATGCCTTCCTACAACTTATTTATTATTTCTATTATCTAATACAAGTCTTTGTACATATTCATTACTCTTCAAAGGAGATGAAACCAATTTCATTATTAAATTTTAAATCTTAACAAAAATATGATGAAACATTCAATGACCAAAGACTATTTTTTTAACATAAAATATGGTCAGAGAATAATCTGCTTGAGCAATCAAATTTATAGTGCTCAATTTTAGTATATGGTAAGTTGAATTCTAAGAACACTAAACATTTGAACCTCCCTTTCTACTGCCAATGAATTTAGTAATTATTAACATAATCTGGCTAAGCTATGAGCTACTTCAACATAAAATGTTTATTCTTTACATTTAGATGATCCGAGGATAGATTGATTTATACAATCTTTAGCTCCAATCGATAAAAAATAATTTTACTTAAATATATGTATATATATATATATATATATATATATATATATATATATATATATATATATATATACTAATATTGCTCATAAAGCATCCACCTGCAAAAACTAACAATGACATACCCAAAAAAAATACATATCCCAACCTGACATAAGTTCGGTCTAGGAGTCAACAATTTACTAAGCTTGTAGTGCTTTGAGTTACATTTCGCTTTCATCTGGCTCATGGGAATTCTAGAATACGATAGGAGAGCTTTAGCTTCACTAGTTTTTCATTGCAACAGGGAGATAGTGGGTAAAGCTAGTTTTGGGTCAGTATGGCTCATTATAATCTAACACAAAAAATACTTCACCCACTAATGCACAGTGCACCCTAGAGTCGTAGACAAGCAAGTGCACCCTAGAGTTGTATACAAGCAAGAACATCATATGTATATATATTCTTTTATATTTTTTTTTATAGATTTCATTGTTTCTTGCTTTTGCATACTCTAATATAACACCATATCCATTGGAATTCAGATTAATAAAGTCTCTATATTAAACCATTATACTTTTATTTATTTTCAAAAAGAAAAAGAAACAAAATATAAGACACGAGAACATCAAAGCAAGCCTTCTAGACTAAAACTATACAAGTATACAACGATCGAACCTAGTTTCAACAGAATTTAGAAATATTCTCCACACGGATGCCGAACACATATGCACAAGTAGAAAAAATACACAAATATTTCTAGAACCAAATATCTCTCATACCAGTCTGACACTCTTTTTTTAAAATAGGAGGATGCTTTTTTCGAATGATACAGTTTTCTCATGAGAGGTCTAAAGAATTACCGCATCTTAAACTCATGGCTCCTTCAAACATATTCTATATTTTATGTTAGAATTATTTTTGATTTATTAATTATTGTTTTATTCTCATTTTATTTTAATTAAATAGATTTTTTTTATTATTTCTATATTTTATTATTATTATTATTATTATTTTTTAATTCATATAATTCTTTTAAAATTATTACTATCTTATCATAACCAAACATTTAATGTAATACAACACTCCAACAATATGTCAAAAATAACAATATGCATTCACAGACAAAATGCTCCTATATGATTTATTTTTGTGGGCTTCAATGTACCCACGAGCCATGGTTCATGAAGCACAACATCATATACCACCTTACCCGATGCTTTTAACCACTGTATCCATCAAGGGTGGGTGACCTTCTCATCCAACACACTTGCTAGGAAATGGTAACCTACATCTACAATCACAAACACCTCCAACAGTATCACATTCTTCCAAGAAAATAGTAATGAAACAACGGGGATGTTACAAAATCCTAAAACTTTTAATATATTTTTTGAGCCTTGGGAAGAACAAACCCCATCCAAAACTACATATAAAAATGAATAAGTAGGGACTAGCAATAGGGTAGAAGCTCTTGTTAAGAAATCTAGTAGGGTAGCTTCTATAAATAAAATTGAACAATAAATTTTTTTACAAAGCCCTTCCTCACCTAGCAAAATCAACACCTACTACAACAAGGTCAAAAGGAGATAAGAAAAGAAAACTTGAAATAACCCCTATAGAGAAAAGAAAGACTAAAAGGGTTGTTATCAAAGTAGGAGATATAGAGGTATCTACTTAGGTAGATCTCTACCAGCAAGAACCTTCTGAGTTAAGTACAAAAGAATAATATTTTGATTAGGTAGAATTATCTACCATAGAGGAGGATGCTACTCAGGAAGACTCTTCTTCCACAGAGTAAGAGTACCAACAAAAGCATTAATTTTAGGTAGGTAGGACTAGGTCTACTGCTAGGTGATAGACTAAGGAAATTGGGAGCCAAGGTAGCATGCACAAAAGGGGCACACATCAACCCAAAAAATAGGTGAAATCAACTGAACAAGAAGAAAAATATATTAAAAATATTTCTAGTGAACAAGAAGGAGAGAAAATTGGGAAGCAAAAAAATGCACCAGCATCACCTCCTCTTAGGAGGAGCCTAAGGTAGAGATAAAATGCATCTACTTAGGAAAAACAAGCAACACCCCCTAAGCCCTCACAAAAAATTAGGAGAAAATCAGTTTAGGAGGATGAGGAAGATGATCAGGATGCTGGAGTTTCTATACAAATAGAACTAATACAGGTGGATTCTCCATCTGACATGACAATGTCCACCTACTCCTCAGAGTCAAAGAACAAGAAATGTCTACAGAAATGGAGCTAGAAGACCCCATGAAAGCTGCCAAGGTAATCATTAACAAAAATGGATAGAAGATGTAGAAGAAAAATTTATAAGGATAAATATATTTAACAATAGTTGCAAGATCTCTATGAGCTAAAGGATAGAATGGGAGCACATAGAGGTACACTTAAATCCATCTAGGATAAAGAGGCAGCAAATATTTTTCTCAATTTAGTAGAATATGTCCAAAAGGTAAATGCAAAAGAAACAACTCCATCACATGCTGACATAACTGAAGCTACTGGTGTAGAATAGGAACCAACCCTATCTAATCCTATTATGGATACTATTATTGTAGAAGAAATGAAGTAAGAATAGGTGTTTGTTCAAAGGGTAGGAAAATATCCCATGGATGGTGGACAATGTTCTAGGTAGAAAGAAGATGCTCTAGAGCATGAGAAACAAGTTTCAAAATAACCAGCATTAGCATAGAGGCAAGTTCTAAAACGCCCAGTATAGGAGGATGTTCTAGAACATCAAGTACAAGAAGAAGCATCAAAATTATAGCAACAAGAAGAAGCTTCTGCATAATAGGGCATCCAAATGATAGCTTCAGAGCATAATACCACAATACATACAACTTTAGAATTTTATATTGGGGTAAAAAAAATTGAAATACCAATTGAATAAGTTAAAATGTGATTGTAGAGTTTGTGACTGTAACTCAGGATGTAGGAATCAGAGTATAATATGAAATGCCTCCCATCCCTTCTACTCCACAAATCGTTGCACCTCAATAGAACATGGTTTTTCTGATAGATCACAATGCAACAGTGGCAAGGTGGATGGCTTGCTACCATGCTTTAGAGGAAAATATTGTAGTGCTATGACCATTGGAGGAGCAAAATAGAAGATAGGAAGAGGAAATAATAGTCCTATAGAACAAGGTGAGAGACTTGTATCACATAGCAAAATAGGTAGTACAGTGTAGAAGGCTTACCAATATTTATAGCCTACTACTAAAGGAAACATACTACAGGTGTTATATAATGAGAATCGATTCTAACCTCTCTTATAACCTATCCTATGAGCAAAAATTCATTGATGCAAATTTGCAAAGCCCTGAGGAACATAAAAACCTGCTTTGTGAATTCTATTTGCATAAGTTTGTAGTAGTGGAGGATGTTAAATTTTTATTGAATATATACATAGGAGATGTCCAACTTCAAACCTTTACCTCAACTCTGAATAACAAAGTATATTGGCAAAGTGAATTGCGGTAGTATAAGACAATGAAAATAAGGCCTGGACTCCTACTCAAATGTGACCAACCTAACCCAAAAGCATTGATTAGTCAACACTTATCTTCGATAGGAAATATGAATATCAAATTTACTTACCTTGAAAACCTTAGGAAAGTGTAGCTAATTTTAAAAACCTCTATAAGGAACACTTTGATAGTGCAAGATCAGTATGTAGGAACATATGGGATGAACTACCTATTTCTTTGAGGAAAAGAGAGCCCATATCACCAACCAATCTGATGTGATCTTATAGGAGGGCAATAACATAGTAGAAGTGATGCTTTCAATAAGACATGAGTGGATTGGTATTTATTTTATGCCATCCACCATACTTATACCAGTGCCCTACTATTTTGATTTAGATCATGAACTAGATCAACAATTTTAGAACTAGTTGGCAAAGATCAGAAGAAATAAAGGGTATCATTCTCTGAATCAATTTTTTGATAAAATATGAACAGGGAACTAAATATGAATGCTATTTTGGCCCACAAAAATGCATAAGGGCATGCATCAAGTTAGTAGGAGGAAATTATGAGACACTAAAATGTATCATTATTCTAGTATTATCATACATATAAACTGTCATTTTTGTCTAAATATTTTTTTTTTATTGAGAATTTTTTTGTCTAAATGTTATAGTATAATGCCAAGTAATTTGATTATTGTGCAAGATAATGTTAATGTTAGTATAGTAAAGTGATGCAAAATACTATTAAGCTATTTATATATTTTTCTTGCATTTCTATCATAAATTTTGTATGATTTTTAGTATTTAGTAGGCATAAATAAGGTATAGAAAAGAGCAATAGGAATGAAGGTCTTAGTGTAAGTTTCAAAAACTAACATTCCAAGGTTTTTGAATAATTCTCCCCCCTTATAAAGTGTTTTAAGATGACGTGGTTCCCAGATAGTCAAAACTACACCAATTCTAGATTGTGTAGCATGTTGTAATAGAACCTGTAGGTTCTACTCCGAAACATCTTGGCAACAAGCTACAAAATCCTACATAATGGGTGTTGCAAGACAAATTAGGGGTCAAACTTGATTTTTTAGCATAAATGAGATAAGGGAGAATATTCCCAAGCATCGAAGATCAACCTAGCAACCAATTACCAAAGCATTTGCACACAATAGATAATCAACCACATGTTCCAGAGGAGTTGGAATTTATGTAGCAAAAGTATAATTTGCTTCTACCCAATTTTCAAGCAGGGAAGGCGAGCTGGTGAACTGAGATGAAGCATGAATATTCCTAGGACATATTATAAGATATTCCACAACATTTGGAGGTGTAAAACCATAATAATCTATCCATAATAATTTTCTATCCCAATTTAGGATAAGTTAGCTTTTGATTGTAGAATTGCAGGAATTAAGCAACATTAGAGAATTTCTATTTTTAGTTTTGAATGTAAGTAGGAAAAATGGAGAATTTAATATAAATAATCCTTGTTTTCATTCATTAAAAGCTAATAGAAAAATAGAACAAGAATATGTGAATTAGTCAACAATTGTTGTAATAGTAAAATAGTCAATAAAGTGCAAAATTTTTAGACCAGTTTATTTTGTTGTCTTTCATGTTAATTTGATATCTAATTTAGTCTAGGATTCTATGAGTTTATACCTTCTTCTAGACCTAGGATCAAGGGCCCACTATTGGGGCTAGTGGAGGGAAAGTTGTACTATAATTGTAGGTTTTTATTGTTGTTTTTTTATCATTTCTTGCAATAGATTAAATACATTGTTTCTACCTTGTTTTTCCTATTTATGTTTTATCTCCTTCATAGCTAGTTGATTTACATTTATGCTTGTATTTTCCATTTCTGTCAAAGCATTCTTATTTTAGCATTTCAGTTTAGTAATATTTAACTTTCCAAGCATTTTATATTTCTATCCTTTTCAATTTAAGCACTTTACTTTTCTATCATTTCAATTATAGCAAACATAATTAATAATATTTTTCTTTAGCAAGTTCAATTCCTCCAACTAATTATTTTTCCTTATGAAAGTTTGCTATTTATTTTAATTTCTGCAAAGACATTATGATTTTCTATTTTTGTGTAGTAGCCTAATGCCCTGATTTCTAGTCCATAATTCCAACATTATCTATCATATATAGCCTTGGATGCCACCCTGGATTGACAAATGAATTAAATGATGAAAATTAATGACACCCATCATATATTATGTGGTCATGATTACATGATAAAAGAAATTTTATTTTGGTGAAATGGAGAAAGGTGTGTGATGATAAAACAAGGGGAGGTCTTGGTTTAAGAGTTCTTATAGATGTAAACTTAGCTCTTAGAGGAAAATTAATTTGGAGATTGTACAAAGAAAATCAAAGAAAATGGGCAATAAGTATTCTAAGTAAATATGTTGAGCCCAATTATTCAAGCTTAATATTTACTACACTCTCACTACCAAATGGACCTACTCTATAGAATGGTTAAAAAAAATCAAATGATTTAGTGATTAAAGGTCTAAGATGGGTGGTGGGAACTGGAGAAAATATTTCTACTTAGATAAATACTTGGTGTGATAAAGAACCACTCAATAGAGATACAATTTTGAAACCATGGATGAGATTACTCCAAGACAAATATTATGATAGGGTTTCAAACATTATGTACAAGAATAAGGAAGGAAGATACAAATGGAATTTTTTTTTTACAAGTATACAAGACATTGATGCTCAGAACCAATTGAGTAGAAAGATAACAATAGTGATTATTCTAAGGGGAGCTAAGTATAACTTGATTTAGGATTTGAATATATTAGGAGAATTCAAAACAAGAAGTGGATATAATGTAAAGCATCAACAAAATAGGAATATCACAAGAATTTGGAGAAATGTTTGGATATTCCAAGTATTCCTAAAGTTAAAATGTTTGTTTGGCTAGTAGGTCATAGAAGAATTTTATCCTAGGATAACCTTATTAAAATGGGTTTGCATGGCCCCTCACAATGTTTTATTTATAAAAATGAGGAGAGTATAGACCATCTCTTGGGATAATGCTCAATGTTAGCTTTTATGCTAGATACTTAATGAGAAATCAACCACGAGATGTAAAATGAGCATTGTAATATTGAATCTATGATAATGGAAATATACTAAGCATGTAAAACTCATAAGAGAATTCTAAAATAAATCATAAAACTGCCATAATGAAAGCTCATGAAAAATAGGATCTTCATACAAAATATGGAGATCTCAAGGACTCCATGATTCATACAAGTTCTACATTATCTCAAACTTGTATTCTACTCTAATCTACTTGATAAATATTTCTCTACTTGCTCACACCAAAGGCCAATATATAGTGGGATGTGACTCTTGGTCTTTCATCTTCCTATGATTCTTCACCTTCCTATTCTATGGACTCGTGCACATGGACTATGATGCAAATTTACATTATTGAATACTTTGCACATTCTAATACTGCTTGTGCATTTATTATATTGCATAAAGTAAATATTAAAACCCTAATCTAAGATAAAATGCTAATATAAATATGTACCCATGGTGGTACATTGGCATGTACCAAATAATATAATATATTCTAACATCCCCCTATATTACATTATTTGGTTATTGAAGACTTTAGTCTTCAAAATGGGTCTTCATATTTCAAATGTTCTTCAACTTGATCAGGTTCTTCTTCTTCTTCTTTAATCTGTAGATGGCCAAGTAGTCCATAGTTTTGTTGTCCTCTCATATTTCTCATTCTAAATTTTCTATTTCCCCATTGACTTTTATGATTAATATATTTTTCATTTTTTGCAATCTATTCCTTAGAAAATGTATTAGTTTTATTTTGAAATACAATAATATATTGTGAAATATCAATCAATTCTAGAGCATATATATCATCGTGGATTGAGCTTATAGCTTCTATCTCATTTTAATTTATGATGAGGCACTTATTGACTCCATTTATATATCTAAAATTAACCATCCTTTTTCTCTCAACCAATTTGGCTACTGAATTAAGATTTGATGTTAATTTGAAAACATACATTACATCATGTAACAAAATATTTTGAAATGATATACTAGGTGTTACACACCCATGTCCATGTATAAGATAGGGTTTTCCATCTACAATTCTCAACCTAAAGTTGTTAGTGACTTCAAGACAATTGAACCATTGTAAATTTCCTATCACGTGATGACTTGCACCAGAGTCAATAAACCAAACATCCTTTTCATTTTGACCTATAGAATTATTTGTGCTTGAAGTAATTTTGCATCTTTGATATGGAATATTGTATGGATTTTGATCTTGGATCTTGTCATAGTGCATCTTGTGATGATATGTTCCTCTTGTTAACTTATCCATTTTCTTAAGAAATTATAGTATTCCTTGTGTCTCCATAGTATTATGTATTGAGAATAGTTTTGATAGAGTATTTTAACTTTCAAAATCTTATCAATCCCTAATTTTTAGTATATGATCAAGTTTGATAAGATATTTTCAATTTTCCAAGTTTTGTAGAATATTTTGTATCTTCCAAGTGTTTTGAATATACTATGGTATTAATAAAGTACTTAGATTTCTTAATTTTATTTGAGTTTAATTCCTTATCTCCCTAATGTTCAACTACTATTTTTCACCTTATTTCTCTCTATTTGTGAATAGAAAGCTAAAAATATTTTTTATGCACTTTCAATTGATAAGGTTCTCTATTTTCAAGACCTTTAAGTTGGATTTCTTATGTCTCATTAATTTGAGTAAGAGACTAATTCCAATGTAGTTTTCCAAATTTTCAATAGCTCTATGTTTTGTTTCTTGTATATTTCAATTCTCAATAATATAGTTTCTAAATTTCAATAATCTATGTTGGTGTTGAACTCCTTATAACTCCCTAATTAGAAATTTAGAAAATATTGATATTTGCAAATTTAATGTTTCAATTTCTATGTAGAATTCCTTATTCCTCAAAATTAAGTTATTTGAAAATATATCTTATGCTTGAATGAAATAATTCCAAATGTTTTCCAATTAAATCTTTCTTGCTTCAAAAATACTTTCAAATATTTCAATAAAGAATCTATGGTAATAGTATATAAATGTAATTCCTTATACCTCCATTTATTTAATTAATCTCAAGCAACTAATTTTCACCTTAGCATTAGTGTTCCTTATTTCTCTTTTACCTTTATAGAAATACAAGTTAATTTAAATGCTTTTAGTACCTTCTTGATTTTGGCATGTCGTGTATGCGGTTCACTTATCCTTTACTTCTCTATTCTATAGCTTGCACTCTGATTAAGGCATGGTCCTCTTCAATGACTTCAATGTACTATGACACATTTTTTACAACATTTAATGCTTCTTCTTTTAGTGCCTTTTAAGAAATTGAATACCCTTCAAAATTATTGGTTGGTTTCATTGAATTATGTATATGATATACTCACTTCACCTATATTACACTCTTATATTAAGAGTAAACTTGTATGACTTGTCTTACATACATTGAAGATGTTTCACTTCCCTTGGAGTTACCTTCCATGCTATGACACTTGGAAATGAAACTCTTCACTCCTCTTGTGACTGTATTTAGTCCTTCCAACTGGCATTGATCCTCTTCCAAGTAACATCTACTTTCTCTCTTTGTAAAGCTTCCTATAATCTCCTTTACTCAGTAACATTCTAGTCCACCTTTACGTACCATTATTCCTTTCCTTTGTAATTATTCTTTGACTTGATAATATATTGTTTCTTTTTCTACACTTGGCAGTAATCTAATTCTTCTCCTCAAACATCTCTGCTTGATTCTTCTACGCCTTTGTAATAGCAAATGGTTTTAGGTTTTATTTAAACACCTTACTAATTTAGGTATTCTCCACTTATTGGAAACAATGCTTATTCTTGGCTTTGGTGGCTCCTTCTTCAAGGTGATGACACTTTGACTTCTTGGTGGTGTTATGGTGGTGCTAATGGCACTTAAGCTTCTCTATTCATGGCACTATCTTGAGACACCTCTAATGATGGTATCTTATGTATATCTTGTTGATGCTTCATTGGTTGATATCTCATGATACCTGGGTGGTTCTTAGATGGATGGTTTGTTTGACTTGGCTCTTCACTTGGCTTGATACTCCACAAAGAAGCATGTACTACCTTCTTCACCTATAGATACTCTAAATACCTAACCTTGGATTCTTCTTTTGAATAGCAAAACTTTATGTTGCTTTCCTTATATGTTCTACCTTGTATTCAAGTATTATTCGGCCTAATATTGCAATACTTTAATGTTTAGAAAATCAAGGTAATATACCTTGTTATTTGGGTGATATTTCTCTTTGTAAAATCACCTCTTACTAGTCTTCAGAAAATTGCACTTAGTTGACTCTATAGCATCATTTGAAACTAATGCTTTCTTCCATTATAACTTCTCCTTTTATGAAAAATATAATTAGATTTATGCTACTAAAATATGCAGGTTTGAAGATAACCAAGATGCCTCCTTTCTCACCTTGGAGACACTAAAATTTAGAGCTCCATTTTGCTAGCTTTAATGACTCTAATATGGTGCTCTTATAACCTTAAATTAAACTAGTTTAAATTCTTAAATAATAAAATTTATAGCAACAATGTGGCATACCTTTTGTAGCTAATTCTCCTCTGATCTTTGAAGATATAAAATTTCCTTTTGCTACTCAATTATGGTGTTTTCAATAAACTTAAATATTACTTGGATAAAAACTTTTAATACACCAATTTTAAAACCTTATTTTTGCCTCCTTTGTAGCAAGCTTTCTTAGTGATTTGGTTCACCTATTTTCTGCCCCATATTTGTAAAATTTTCAGCTCTACTTTTTACTTTATTGTTGCCTCAAACTTGTCAATTTTGCAGATCTAATTGCTGCCCAAATTTTCTGATTTTTAGCCTGTAATTTACTGTCTGAAGATATGATTTTTTCTCCTCCAAATTTGTTCTCTCATACTCTAAAATTTGCAACTATTAGTGCTACCCAAAATTCTGCCCTCTTGCTGTCTTAAACTCTGCAATTTTTAGCTTCTAATACAGACCATTCCTCCTTCATTTTGCTGTCCTTAACTCATTTAATTTGCAGCATTATTTTTGTATTTCTAATGCTGCCCAATTTTATTGATTTGTTGCCTTAGTTTTTTCCAAATCTTCCTTCAATCTGATGTCTTATGAATATTTAAATTCTACTATAAAAACAACAATATTATATTTTTAATGGCAGTATTCATTTCCTCAAATTGGTGGCCTCTTCTATCTTCTTTCTCCTCCTATCTCCTTGTCAAATTTTGAATTCAATCATGGCCTATATGCTGGCCTCCTTCTCAAGAATTTGAATGTCTTGAGGTCTTCTAGAATCCTTTCCAAAATTTGGCAAATGTCTTTCCAAATCCTTTTTCCTTTTGGGCTTGTTGTTGGATGGTGACAATTATATCGGATTCTTATTTATTAGGAGTTTCTCCTTGATTTATTCTTATTTCTTGACCTTTCTTCAAATATTTTCCAATGGTCACTTCTTCATTTTCTTCAATAAGGCTCCTCTAACCTTATTATTTCTCCTTCCAAATTTTCTTGAGACCTCTTCTTTTGGGTCTTCAAATTCTATAACTTCTCAAATATTAAATATAATTTTCCTAGTCCTCTTCCATCTTCAATATTTAATCTTCTATCTTCCAAATCTAGAAGTTCTTAAATGGGACCTTTCTCTTGAGTTTCCTCTTTCTTAATCTACAGTATTCAATATTCTATGAAAACTCCTTCTTGGGTCTTCTCAATATTCTATCTCCAATATCCAATGGGGACCTTTTCCTTGAGTATTCTCTATCTTCAATGTCTACTTTTTTGCAACAAAGAACTAATCCCCACACGGGGAAAGCACATAGAATTTACAGCATTTGAAGATGAAATTATTCTCTATCCATTGTAGGAAGCTTCTCAACTTATGAGAACTAATTTTCTCCAACAAAATACTTTAGAAAGTAGTAAGTAAATCCATGCAAATTGAAGAACATGTACTTATATTAAGAGGGGAAGGGTGAACAATATAAGATAATTTTTTTTGCTTTTTAATCCAAATGATACCATCAACAATATTAAAGTAGTAAACACCACATAAAGCATCACACACATGAGAGACATGATTTAACGTGGTTCACCCAATGTAGGCTACTCCATGGAGAAAATATTCCTTATAATTTTTTCTCAAATAAATTCTCTTGGGAATAATTTCCCTACAATGTTTATGGATCTCTGTCCAAATGAAACACCAATACCCTAATTAATTGCATGGATATCTATCCATAGGAGAACTCTTTCTCCTTAGCTCTGAATGATGATCTTATAGAAGAACTATTGATGGCGAGGTCAAGATTCACTACGCACCAGTCTCACAAATTTTAGTAAATTTATTAATATGGTCTCTGTTACAATTTTTCTCAGCACACTTCCTCCTCCCCAAATCCCGAACTCACCATCCCCATCCTTACAGCATTTCGGGTTTTTAACGAGGCCCCCGATCCTCTCGGCCATCAATGCCTGCCTAACAAATTCAAATTCTAATTTTCCCTCCCTCGGTCGAACTCCCCAAATTTTCTCACAATAAATGGCCACTGCCTTACCCACCATGAAAACCTCATTAAAGATCTTCTCTGACCTGCAAACGCCGCCTTGGTCAGATCGTCCTTCCGTGCCTCTGTTTCGCCCATAACGTCCATGCTCTGTACTGTTGTGAAGACCATTCCCATCTTTAATACACGCGGTCGCCAATTTCAATTTCAATCTTCGTGGCAGCCCGCGCGTTTAATTAATTTCCTTTTCTGCTTTGTCTTCGGCTGACCGTGTCACTTTAATACACGTGGAGGACGCGTGTCACTATGGCCTTCCTTCTCATTTGAACGCGTGTCCACAAGCTTGTCTTCATACTTGTCGCGATATCGCGACATGTCGCGATATCGCGACCCACTGTCCCTTTGCTTTCACCTTGGCGGAAAAAGTCGCGATATCGCGACATGTCGCGATATCGCGACCCAACGGTCACCTCTCTTCAATTTGCAAAAAGATGCCGCGATATCGCGACGTCGCGATATCGCGACCAAAACCTTCTCCCCTTCTTCGTCTGCACCGAGCCTTTGATTTTAATTGCCAATGCGACGGAAATTCAACGCTGCAGAAGTCGAAACAAGAGTCGCGATATCGCGACATGTCGCGCTATCGCGACTCAAACTGGCCATTGCCCTTCCGAAGCTTTGGGGTCGCGATTTTGCGACCCCAACGCAACTTGTGCCTTTACTCTAAAACTCCTTCTTTTTACAAAACCTCCCTCTTGGGCCAAGATTTGAAACAAACCCAACACAAATACTTAGAAAATAAAAGCAAACAATAAAATGATTTGGAGGATGCAAGATTGCTCCTTGACCACCGGATGCTCCTGCATCAGACACCCGGGGTAGATAAAAAAAAAGTGACCCTCACTTTTGTTCGGCTAAGGGGAGACCCAAGCGGTCAACCTCCGCCTTCGACAACCAAGTCGCATCTTCAGTTGGTCTGCCCCTCCACTTGATCAAGTACTCAGTATACTGCCTGTTTCGGGTGCTCCGGCCTTCACGGGTATCTAATACTTCCTCGGCCTCATGCGTGCTTGGAGTAGAGGCTGGAAATTGCCATGGTTCTGGACTTTGCATGTCTGTACTTTCTCCCTCATGATATTCCATGAGATCTGAAATATTAAAAATAGGTGAAATATCAAGCCAACTCGGCAATTTCACTTCATACGCATTTCTTGACTCCCGCTTTCCCAGTATTTTGCATGGCCCAAACTTTTTCATCTTCAATTTATTGTAAGTCTTGGCAGGAAATCTCTCCTTCCTGAGATACACCATAACCTCATCTCCAATCTCGAACTCCTTGAACCGCCGCTTTTGGTCTGCCCTTGTCTTATATTGATTTGTTCATTTTTGTAATCTGTCTTCTTACTTCCTCATGCAGACTTTTCATATGCTCTGCAAATTCTTCTGCCTCGGCACTACATTTTTCTCTTCTGCCCAACTTTCTTAGCTCAGACACATTCCTCGGGCTGTTTCCATATATTATCTGGAACGGAGATTTATTTGTGCTTTTATTAACTGAACTGTTATATGCAAACTCTGCCTGTGGTAAGACCAAATCCCATCCCTTGGGTTGATCCACTATCAAACACCGCAGTAAATTGCCCAGGCTTCTATTGACCACCTCCGTCTGCCCATCTGTCTGTGGATGGTATGCTGAACTGAATTTCAAGTCTGTCTTCAATTTCTTCCACAGAGTTCTCCAGAAATGCCCAACAAACCTTGTATCTCTGTCTGAAACTATGCTCTTTGGTAGACCGTGAAGTCGTACCACTTCCTTGAAGAACAACCCAGCAATGTGAACTGCATCACTTGTCTTTTGGCAGGGAATAAAATGTGCCATTTTGGAGAACCGGTCCACCACCACAAATATTGAATCATTTCCTCTCTGTGTTCTCGGCAATCCAAGAACAAAATCCATGCTTATGTCCTCCCATGGTCTCTCGGGCACAGGTAATGGCTGGTACAGCCCGGTATTTTGTTTTACACCCTTTGCCATCTGGCATATTCTGCAACCTTGCACAAACTTCCGCACATCTTGCTGAAGTTGTGGCCAATAGTAATTTTCCTCAACCAAGGCAATGGTCTTATCCCGACCAAAGTGCCCAGCCAATCCTCCGTTGTGCTTTTCTTTGATTAAATTCTCCCGTATAGAACTTCTGGGAATGCACAACTTACTACCCTTGAACAACATTCCGTCTTGGATTAAGAAATCCAACCATTTTGTTCTGTCTATAGTAATAGGTATCAAGCAAGCCTTCCAGGCTTCTGCAAAATCCGGATCTGCAGGGTACAGACCCTTCAGTTCTTCAAATCCCACTACTTCTACTGTCAATCTAGTCAGCAAAGTTTGCCTTCTGCTTAAGGCATCTGCAACCCTGTTTGACTTCCCACTTCTATGTTTCAGCACAAAGGTATAACTTTGGAGGAACTCCACCCATTTCATGTGCCTTTGGTTCAGTTTTGTCTGACTGTTAATGTATTGCAAAGCCTGATGGTCGATAAACAGTACAAACTCCTTTGGTAATAAATAATGTCTCCACTTTTTCAGGGCTTGAACTATAGCATAAAATTCTTGATCATAGACTGAATACTTTTTTCGTGCATCATTTAACTTCTCACTGAAATAAGCAACTGGCTTGCCTCCTTGACTCAGTACAGCCCCTATTGCACTGCCACTGGCATCACAGTCCACCTGAAATACCTTGTTGAAGTCTGGAAGTGCCAAAATAGGCTGCTCGATAACTTTTCTTTTTAATGTATCAAAGCTCCTTTCAGCTCCTGATGTCCATCTGAACTCCTTTTTATCTCCCCTCATTGTCTCTGTGAGAGGTGCACAAATACTGCTGAAGTTCTTTATGAACTTCCTATAAAAACTGGCTAGACCATGGAATGACCTCACTTCTGTTGTGCTTCTTGGAGTAGGCCATTCAATGATAGCTCTCACCTTTTCGGGGTCCATCTTCAGACCTTCTGCTGAGATTACAAACCCCAAGTATACCAATTCCTTCTTGACAAAATTACACTTTTTCAAATTTATTAATAACTGTTCTTCTCGCAGTTTTTCAAAGACTCTCCTGATATGCATCAGGTGTTCCTCAAAGGTCCGGCTAAATATCAAGATATCATCTAAATAAACAATAACAAATTTTCCCAGGAACTCCTTCAGTACTTCATTCATCAGCCGCATGAAAGTACTTGGTGCATTGGACAGCCCAAATGGCATGACCAACCACTCATACAAGCCCTCTCTTGTCTTGAAGGCTGTCTTCCACTCATCTCCCTCCCGGATACGGATATGATGATAGCCACTTTTTAAGTCAATCTTTGTGAAGTATTCAGCTCCACTTAAACAGTCCATGATATCATCCATTCTTGGCAACGGGAATCTGTATTTAATAGTGATTTTGTTAATGGCCCGTGAATCTGTACACATCCTCCATTCCCCATCCTTCTTTGGCGCCAGCACTGCAGGCACTGCGCATGGGCTCAAGCTTTCCCGAATTAATCCCTTTTCTAATAATTCTTGGACCTGTCTATTTAACTCCTCAGTCTCTACAGGTGTCATCCTGTGTGTAGCTTTATTTGGCAGGCTTGATCCCGGTATTAAATCTATATGATGGCTAATTTTTCTCACAGGGGGTAAGCCCTCGGGCACATTGTCAGACACAATGTCTGGAAATTCCTCCAGAAGATTTAGAACTTCTGTTGGGGTATCCCGGAATTCCTTCCCCCTAACTCTAGGGATTATTGCATAACATAAATGTTCATGCTTTAATCCGTTCAGAAACTCTCTCCCCTCAACTAAACAGATTCTGGAAATATTACATACCTTTTCACCTGCATCCTTCAAGGGCTTTAGTTTATGGCGTACACCATTCCTTGTCAATGAGTAGGTGTTGGCACGGCCATCATGTACTGCACTCCGGTCAAACTGCCAGGGTCTCCCCAGCAACATGTGGCAAACATCCATGGGTAAGATGTCACACGAGGACCTCATCACAATAATTCCCAATGTTAAATTTAACGGAACACTTCTCATTGACCAAAGCTCCGTGGTCCTTTTGTAACCATGCGACCCGGTATGGGTGTGGGTGTTTCTTCCTTTCTAACCGTAACTTTGTAACCATTTCCTCGGAAACCGGGTTATCCGTGCTACCATTATCAATAATGATATTGCAAACCTTGCCCGCACATTTACATCTAGTGCGGAATAAACTTTTCCTCTGGTCCGTGTCCTTCTCCTCGTTCAACAGGACTCTTCTTACAACCATTGTTTCTCCTCTCTCCGCTTCTTCGGAATGCTCGGATTCGGCATCCTCCTCTCGCCACAGCAGCTACGGTCGGGCCCTCGGGCCTCTTGTTTGTTCTTTCTCGGTGTTGTGGACATTCAAATGCCCTGTGTCCTTCTTCACCATAGTGGAAACATGTTCCACGAAATACTCCCCTTCCAAACCCTCGTCCAGATCCACCCCGTCCTCTTGGGTAGCTGTTCTGATCTCGGGGTTGATAAACATCTTCTTCTTTTTGGTCCTGGTTACTACTGGCTTCACCAGTCTTCTTCGGATCCTTGTACTTTTCTCCACTTGTCCTCCCACCAGTCCTTCCACCTCGGCCTCTTCCTCTTTGCTTGCCTTCAAACCGCTTTTTTAGCTTTTCTTCTACCTTCAAGGCAAATTGATAAGCATCCTCAATGGTGTTTACTCGAACCAGGCTCAGTTCTTCCTGGATACCAAGCCTCAACCCATTAATGTAACGGGCTACTTTCTCTTTATTTGCCTCTAAATGCCCTGTTCTAATAGAAATTTTGTAAAATTCTTCAGTGTACTCTTGGACAGTTTTGTTTGTCTGTCTCAAGCTCTGCATTTTTCTTAGCAGATCCAACTCGTAATCTTTCGGGATGAACTGTCTTTTAAGCTTCTCCACCATTCTATCCCATCTTGTTATTCTCTCTTTCCCTCTTCTGTTTCTCTCCAACTGCATTCCCCTCCACCAAATGCTGGCATGACCCTTTAACTTGGTCTTAGCAAATCTGACCCGGTTAGGGTCTTCAATCTCCTCATACTCAAAATATTCCTCTAAATCATTTATCCAGTCAATCACTTCTTCTGGATTCAGATTTCCCGAGTAGGTAGATACCTCCATTTTTGGCTGTTTTCCAATCTGAGAGATGGCCCTATACAACCGGGCTTGAGCAGGGTCCACAACTTCTTCTTCTTCCTCAAACTGGTCTTCTTCCTCAACTTCGTCTTCACTTTCCTCATCCCCTCCGGGTTCGCGTCTTCTGCGTAACTCTGCTTGTAGGGCTTGAACTTGCCTTTGCAAGGCCCGAAAGTCTTCGACCGGCACTACATTTCCTGCTCCGCCACGGTTCCTTCGTGGAGGCATGATATTTTCTCTGTATTATTATTTTTATTTTTTTAGAATTCTTCCACAGATCCTGGTGTAACTGCCTCTCTCCGGTGATCTGTTACACGCTCAGGAGCTCCCGCTCTGATACCACTTGATGGCGAGGTCAAGATTCACTACGCACCAGTCTCACAAATTTTAGTAAATTTATTAATATGGTCTCTGTTACAATTTTTCTCAGCACACTTCCTCCTCCCCAAATCCCGAACTCACCATCCCCATCCTTACAACATTTCGGGTTTTTAACGAGGCCCCCGATCCTCTCGGCCATCAATGCCCTGCCTAACAAATTCAAATTCTAATTTTCCCTCCCTCGGTCGAACTCCCCAAATTTTCTCACAATAAATGGCCACTGCCTTACCCACCATGAAAACCTCATTAAAGATCTTCTCTGACCTGCAAACGCCGCCTTGGTCAGATCGTCCTTCCGCGCCTCTGTTTCGCCCATAACGTCCATGCTCTGTCTTGTTGTGAAGACCATTCCCATCTTTAATACACGCGGTCGCCAATTTCAATTTCAATCTTCGTGGCAGCCCGCGCGTTTAATTAATTTCCTTTTCTGCTTTGTCTTCGGTTGACCGTGTCACTTTAATACACGTGGAGGACGCGTGTCACTATGGCCTTCCTTCTCATTTGAACGCGTGTCCACAAGCTTGTCTTCATACTTGTCGCGATATCGTGACATGTCGCGATATCGCGACCCACTGTCCCTTTGCTTTCACCTTGGCGGAAAAAGTCGCGATATCGTGACCCAACGGTCACCTCTCTTCAATTTGCAAAAAGATGCCGCGATATCGCGACGTCGCGATATCGCGACCAAAACCTTCTCCCCTTCTTTGTCTGCACCGAGCCTTTGATTTTAATTGCCAATGCGACGGAAATTCAACGCTGCAGAAGTCGAAACAAGAGTCGCGATATCGCGACATGTCGCGATATCGCGACTCAAACTGGCCATTGCCCTTTCGAAGCTTTGGGGTCACGATTTCGCGACCCCAACGCAACTTGTGCCTTTACTCTAAAACTTCTTCTTCTTTTTACAAAACCTCCCTCTTGGGCCAAGATTTGAAACAAACCCAACACAAATACTTAGAAAATAAAAGCAAACAATAAAATGATTTGGAGGATGCAAGATTGCTCCTTGACCACCGGATGCTCCTGCATCAACTATTGTCTCCACTGCTCTGGCTAATGGATATCTATCCACTGAAGACACCTATCCTCACTGCCCTGGATAATGGATCTCTATCTATAGGAAACTATCATACTTTATACTTTGTCATCCTCAAAGATGTATCTCAAATCTATACTAAACACAATCCTTCAGTCTAGCATAAATCTGATTAATATTTATCTCTGGTCTGGTACAAACCTATCCTCAAAAATACACCAAAATCTATCCTCAAATCTATCCTCAATATCTATCCTCAATTTTTGTCCTCTGATATGTCCTCAATATCTGTCCTCAATATCTATCATCAAACTGTATTGTAAGCTTCCACAAAAGATCACATAAATTTGTCCACAAGTCTTCTCAAAGACTTACCTCAAATCTGCTCAACAAGTCCACTCTAGAACTTGTCCAATCTCATAGAAACATAAAGAGAATTTTTAGAGACTCAATATGCTTCACATTCATCACAATGCTCAATCACTTTCAATCACTCTTTTAGAAATATATAGAGAATTTTTAGAGACTCAATATGCTTCACATTCACAAACTCTCAATCACTTTCAATATCTCTTTTATTACAGAAACATATAGAGAATTGTTAGAGACTCAATATGTCTCACACTCAACCTCTTTCTCAAATCAATTCATAATATAGAATAATTTATTTCATAGAACTTGAACTATCACTTCACACATCCACTTGACTAGGCTCAATCAACTCTACTCAACCAATCACTCAATAAAATAATCCTTGCTCACAAACCCTAGTCCAAGCATATGAAAAATCACTCAAATATTTCCAACAATAATTATCAACCAATCTCACATAACAATGATACTCATGTTATTTTCAAACCCTAGTTCAAGTTCTTCACTCACTTACTCACTTCAACAACAATGCTTATAAAATAAGGTTTTATCAACAACTCTCAATTCCAGAAAACCTTGAAGCATTAATTAAAAACACACTCAACAAGAAAAACCTTAACCAAATCCTTTTCACTCCAACTTAGCATTCACAACATTAAATAATCACTCACTAGAAAGAATATGCCTATACCTTTTGTTTGATGTAGAAGTGCTCTTGGAAAACCTATCTAAATCATAATTTCCTTCTTTCCAATTTCAATGGTTAGATGACAAAAATCTCACTCTTAACACTTTCTCAAATATTCCTTGGATACAAAAATACTCAAAGATCAACTATGCCTTATTGCTCCCAACCATCAAATCATACATGAAAATAATAATTCCTTGGATACACCTTATAAAATCCAACTTAAAATAATATCCAACACCACAATATTTCAAACAATCTTTCTAAAACACCTTACTACCCTTTCCAAACAAAAAAGCAAATAACACCAAAATTTTTATTTTGCACAACCCTTATAACTCCCCTTACAACCTTACAAACAAAATAAAAATGCAAAAAATAAATTTTGAATACTCAACTAACCCTTCCAAAATTTCCAGTGCTCAATTTGAATGCATACCTTTTGCTTCCCCCAAAAGGGGTTTCGACATGATTTGATCCATTGTCTCCCCAAGCCTAAGCACCTTAGCACTTAGGAGTCCACCACATGGGCTAGTGATGCCCACATGAAGGAAAAAATGCTTCCTTCTCCTTATGACTTAGTACACCGTTGACTTCCACAAAAATCACAATGCTCAATCTTTGCTTGGATTCAACACGATTCACAAGATTCACATGTATTAAAAATCGAAGGCATGCTGATTTGCTAAGGTGGGATGCTCCCCCCTTTTATACATGTTCAAAAATTTTCTCCCACTTCAGTGCTTGGAATTCGAATTTCAAAAATTCAAATTATAATTTGATAACCCTCCTTAGGGTTAGTTAAAAAATTAATATAAATTAATCTTTATAACTAATATCAAAATTAATTAATAATTAATTTAAATAACTTTAAGTTAAGTAAATTAAATTATAAATTAATTTATAATAAAAATTATATTAATTAATTTATAATTAATTTAAAACTTCCCTTTATAATATTATAAAAAATATTATAATATTATTCAATTGGGCTTTTTGCACTTTAGACCTCATCTAACTTCTTGAAACAGGGTCTTGATCAACTAAAACTGGAAAACCTAAAACTGATGTTGCCCACTAAAACTGCCACTGACTGGTGATAAAAGCTTGACATCAATGACCACTCACTCTTGACATCAATGACAACTTATCTACTCAAAATGTCCAACAATATCCCCCCTTTGTCATTGATGGCAACCCAAATCCTTTTTGTCAAAACTTGACCTTTTTTCTATTCTGCTCCCCCTGGGAAATTGCTCCCCCTGACTCAATGCTCTCTCATTAAACTCAAATATCTCCCCCTTTGACATCAATGGCAAAGGGTCACCTTTGGGGCTTGGGGCTAAGAATGAGTCTCTTACCTTAGCCCCTCCCCCACCTCCTCTTAAAGTGGTTAATTATGGGCTGGGAGTATTACTCATAATTTTACTTGAAGATACTCAAATGTCTCCTTTAAAAGTGGCTTAGTGAAAATATTTTCTATTTGTTCCTTTGTAGTAACATATTCCAACCTGACCTGTTTATCTTTCACTTGTTCTCTTAGAAAATAATACTTGATCGAAATGTGCTTTGTCTTGGAGTGCATCACTGGATTCTTTGAGATACTTATAGCACTTGTATTATCACATAATATGGGAATAGGATGATCATGTTTTATCTTGAAGTCTTCTAGAGTTCACTTCATACATAATACCTGTATACAACTGGCTACCACTATAATATATTCTGCTTCTACTATAGATAAGGATACTGAAACCTTCTTCTTACTTAGCCAGGAGACTAAGCAATCTAAAAGAAAGAATGCTCCTCAACTTGTGCTTTTTCTATCATCAATACTACCAGATCAATCTGCATTTGTATATGCTATGAGTGTGAAATTGTCACTTTTGGGATACCAGAGCCCAAAATCCATAGTCCCTTTTAGATACCTAAACATTCTCTTTACTACTACCACATGTGTTTCCTTAGGTGCTGCATAAAACCTTACCACTAATACCAATGACTACACTATGTCTGGTTTTGTAGCTATAACATACAACAAGCTACCAATCATAGATCTATATAATCTCTAATATACCTCTAGAGATTCATCATCCTTACTTAACTTACTACTGTGACCATGGGGGTACTTACCAGTTTGCAATCCTCTAACGTAAATTTCTTTAGCATCTCTTTTATATACTTGGTTTGTGAGAGAAATACTCCTTTCTCTAATTGTGAAATCTAAAGTCCAAGAAATAAGGACAACTCACCAAGCATAGACATATCAAATTCATTTTACATGTTCTTAGCAAATTATTTACACATCTTATCATTTTTCCCCCAAAAATGATGTCATCAACATAAACAACCACAATTAATAGATTATTCACTTCATTTGTGATGTATAAGTTGTTGTCTACTATTCCTTTCCTGAATCCCTGTTCTTGAAGATACTTATCCAATCTTGAGTACCATGCTCTAGGATCCTACTTTAGTCCATACAGTGCATTTTTCAATCTGCATACATGATCTAGTTTATCTATTAATATGAATCCCTATGGATGTTCAATGTAGACTTCTTCTAGAAAACCATTTAGACATGCTGACTTAACATACATTTGATATGCGTTGAAGTTTTTAAAACTTGAGAAAGCTAAAAATATTCTTGTCTTCAAGTCATGCAACTGGAGTAAATGTTTCATCAAATTCAATTCCCTCTACCTGTGCATAAACTTTGCATAATAAACTTACTTTATTCCTTACTACCTATCCATATTCATTTAGCTTGTTTCTGAATACCCATTTTGTATCGATCACATTCTTGTCCTTTGGTCATGGGACAAGCTCCCAAGTCTTGCTTTTCTCTATCTGATCTAATTCCTCATCCATTGCCTTAATCCAGAACTCATATCCAGTTGCCTGATTGAAGTCCTTTGGCTCAATATTAGATAACAAAGAAAAGTTTACATGTTGATATGGTGTTATTATCCTTGTCCTTGTCTGCATTTCATCTAGATTTCCAATGATTAGATCTTTTGGATGATGCTTCTATACATATCTGGATGGAATTTTAGGAAGAAGTTTTTGTGTTTCTTCTTCTTCATCATCTGATACCTCACGTTACTCTTCTTGAAAACTTCCATCTTCTTAATACATAGTTTGTTGTGTAGCGATCCAGAGAATGCATGCACCGGTAACTTTTCTAAAACCCTACTTGCAATGCTATTTAAAATACCAAAGATAAAATGGAAAGATAAGAGGAAAAAGCATATAACATGAAATAATAAAAGACTAATCTCTTTATTGATATTGAAGCTTAGTTACATATCGGTCCCTCTTAGGGATACCCATTTTGATACTATAAATTACAAATAGGCAAGGAGTGCCCCTTCCGTGAAGAGGTGGTGCACTTATAAAAGCTTCTCGAGTTCTACACAAAAAATTTTATGAGGGCTTACAGATGCCTCCTTCTATAGGTTAGTTTTCTAGAGGGATCCCTTTTGCTCTCGTATGTTGTAATCTTCACCCGATGTCCATGTGGCCCTGCAAGCAATAAAACAACACAAATTTAGGTGTCTGAGATTACATTATTGGATGAGGTTGTTAGTAATCAAATAATGTAACATAAATATGGTAAAACTATGTCATGAAATCATGTAAATCTATGCTAATGATATAAGAACATAAAGAAATAGAATAAAAGATGTGATGTCTATCTAAGCTAAGCCTGTGGGCCACTATCCAAGACAACGATCGCTAAAGTAAACCTTACCCTATTTTCCCCAAAGATATGGGTCAAAGACTATAATCCAATGTTGAAATAGTAGGTGTTATGCTCTTCAATTCATCAGATCTCCATTGTACACGTGATCTCAAAGAGAATTCTCTAAGTCTCAAAAGCTCTCCTCAAAAAGATGTCTCTCTCTCTGATATGATCTTCTCTGGTATGATCTCCTATATCTCCTGGTGCTCTTAGGCTTGCACCTTTTATAGTGTGAAACCCTAGGTCTATGTCCAAGCCCTAGAAATGAATTTCTCATGCGTAGTGCAAGTTAGCATGAGAAGCTTTTGTCCATTGTCTATATTTGAAGACTAGTTAACTGAAATATAACTATCCACCTGAGTCGTCTATGCGAACTGGTCATTAGCATGAGAAGATTTTGTCCTTTTTTTATGCTTAGAGGTTAGTTAACTTAAGTATAAATGCAAACTCAAACCTCCCATGTAAACTGGTCATGAAAAGGAATGCAAAGTCACTCTCGCTCACCTTTATTACATGTAGACTACCACTTTTTCCTGTGATTAGGCCTGTTTATCGAGAAACCGCTTCTTATGGCTTAGCCGTTGTCATCTGCAGTGGATAAGATCTGGCCACTGTCATATACAGTGGCTAAGATCTGGCCACTGTTATCTATAGTGACTAAGATCTGGCCACTCTAGGCTTGAGTGGCTAGGATTTGGTCACTCTTGGCTTGAGAGACTAAGCTTGAATGGCTTGAAAAGGCCCTAAATGAGTGGTGAGAACCACTGTTGATGCTTGGAAAGTCCAATATTATATCTTATGATATTATGAGTTTGTCTATGTAAGTAGCTCCCCTAAGCATGACATGATTTAGGTGTCTATAGATGCCCATTTTTGTGATGCACTGTGTGGAAAACACAACGCTAAGCAAAAACGTAGATTGATCTATTTGTAGGGTGTATGGTGATTAATGGTATGATCAATGTCAGATGGTGCAATCATGCAAGATGACATGCATCCCTTGAATCATTGCCTCAATTTTTGAAGGACTTAGCTCAGTGGATTTTGCATGTTACATTGCACTCATTCCTCAAACTCAATCAGGTAACTTCAGCTACTACAACAATTACGATCAGTAGGAGAGCTATAATTAAAGATGTCATGTCTTCTTATGTTCCTAGCAAACAAGAGAAATTTGTGATTATTGTATGCAATGATTTGTAGGATGAAAATGATTTTGCTATGATCGAGTGATATTTTGCTGATTTTGATTATGATTATGTTGAATTTTTGAACTACCTCTTCACACAATGAGTTGGTGAAGAAATGACAATGAATGAAGTGATAAGTCGCTTGACCAATATGACTAATCTGGTTCCTTTCTAGAATTTTTTTCTTTTAATGGGAAATCCTACATCCAAGTGTGATTCCAATTGCTTATGATAATCATCCATCCCTATCCCGAGGAGCGGTCCGACTATGAATAGCCTTCTTAGGGAGTTAGGATGAGTGATTTTGTTTATGTTTATATTATGTCACTTTGACTTAATGTTTTTGATGTCATAGGGAAATTAGAATGATCCTTTCGCACCCATGGAGTAGTCCGACCATCTTGATCTTCTTCGGGTTTGAAGGGTGACATATCATAATTCCAAAATGAGTTGTTTTTGCCCCAAGTGGCCTTATGGTTATCTACTCATATCATCAAAATACATGAAGTGCAAATCACTGCAATCACCGAGTGGATAGAGTAGGTAATTGGATTCGAGGCCTGCTTGAGATTGTGATTTTATGTGATTTTTTTGTTATTTTGAACATTCTGATGACCTAAAACCACCAAAGTGTGCTTATTTATTGTTTTTGTGGGATCTCTCAAGGAGAAAATCCCTTATTCTACTCTATGGATCTGGTCGCTATTAGGTCCAGCGGCCTCTGAGTTCCTACCTGTGGCCGCTGTTGCCTTGAGCGGCCAAGAAGTTCAGGACACTAACATCAACAATGGCCAAGGCATAATTAAGGAAATATAAAAATTTGCATTTCTAGGTTTTGACCTATCTTTTCACTGTTGAATATTCATTTTGGAAGCTCTGGTGCAGTGAAGATGGTTACAAATTTGAAACTTGCTGGTGCTGAGGACATGGTTGTGCGGGGCGAGACATCAGCTGCTGGAGGAAGCGGAGCTTCTCGGGTATTTCTCTCTTCAAAACCCTAGATCTCTTTTCTTTGTCTAAGTAAAACTGAACCTCACTAAGTAATGAGAAAAATGAACCTCACTAAACCTGCTGGCAATGAACAAACTCCATAATTAGGCTTAGGTTCCCTTTTTCTATGATGGGTTAGACCCTAATTTTACTTTCTATTAGTGGCTTCAGCTTAGGGTTTTTCTATTTTTTTTAATTATTCACCTGCTACCGCAATTTTGGGTGTTCTCAAACTTAGCTTAGTTTTGATGCTGGGGTAGGGACATTTGCTTTCCCTCCCTATGTTGTTTTTTTTGGAATTATTTTGTTAGTTTACACATTTTTTTATTTTTTGGCCAAGGGTTCATGGGTTTCCCATACCGCCCCTTGGTCATTGTCACTCATAGTAGCTAAGCTTGAATCCCAACGATAAAAAAATGATCATTGGGTCTTGGTCACTGCTGCCTCCAGCGGCCATGTTTCGTTTGCTGTAGGCGACAACGACTAAAGCTTGAGCCTTGTTTTTTTGTTTTTTGTGTATTTTGTTGAATTTTTTATGACCTTTTAAATTTTGCTTTGCTTTATTAGGTGCAATTTATTCTTATTTTGCTTAGATTTAGAGTAACTCATACTATTTTGCATCATTTTTATGTTTATTTTGAATTATGCCTTAGATGCACTGTAGTTATGTTTTGTCTTTCTTTTGCTTTGATTAGATCCTTACTGCTCGAGCTCGGGACCCGAAGCTCCTACTTGACTTGCTTCCTAGATTTGATGACACTAATTGGGAGTGGTTTAAGGCCCATGGGCTATAGTAAATCATTAGGTTACCCCATATTATGGCCGACCAGGCTTATATTATGACCTTAGCCCACCGTTGGGACCTGTAGACCAACACCTTCCACATTCCACCCGAAGAGATGACTATCATGTCAGAGAACATTTAAAGGATCTTTTGAATCCCATTAGATGGGGTACCCATTGTTTCATTGGCCAATAATGATCAGGTGGTCATCTATGCTAAGGTTTTTGGAGCATGCTCTGCATAAGCTCTCTAGGAGACTGGGTCCAATGGAGTATCTATCAAAGCTTGGTATGATGCTCATATTTTCATAGCGAGGCATGTCGTGTTGTTGATGGTGATCAAAAATGTTCTTATATCGGATTGCTCGGGTTTGAGGTTCCCTTGGAACCTCTTGGTGATGGTGCAAGACCTACTAGATAGAGAGGAGCCTATCATATATGCATGGGGTAGATCGATATTGGCTTAGTACTATGATGAGTTGTACCACATCCGTCAGTGGGGATGTGTCAACATTTCCTACAAATTGATCCTATAGGTTTGGGTATGGGAACACAATAAGGTAGATCACCCTAAGGGGCTCTCGATCATGATCACAGTGGTCGACACTCGGACACAGTGCTATGCTGCTAGATGGGCTCGAGAGCATAAGCAACATAAGAGTTGTAATTTTGTGGGGGAGCTATCCCACTATATTGATGCTTTCACTAGACTATTGGCCAGAGATGTCATGTGGCAGCCTTACTATGAGTGTCCTACTTGGGATGATCTAGCTAGTTTTATTGCCAAGAAGCGACGTGAGAGATGGCTCTTTGGCCATAATATTGCCATTCGAGAGTATTTCTTCTACTCTTAGATTCTTTTTTAGTACAGATTGCAACAAGATGTGCCCTTGATACCATTATTGTATAGGCACCTCACAACAGAGAAGGACCTACCTCCACAATAGATCATAGATCTTTTAGATGAGGAGGACACCCCAACCGTAGGCCCTACAATGGCTGGGGAAGTTACAAAGGCCTACTCTTAGTGGTGGGGTGATTGAATGTGGCATGTCATCGATAGGCTAGGGCATGAGGATGATGGTAGGGATGATGGCATAGATCTAACAAGATATAGGGTTTAAGCTAGGACTAAGGTAGGTGGCTAACCGATAGAACAGGTGGTAGTAGAGGATCTTGACATTCCTGAGGATGAGGAGTTAGAGCCCAAGGAGAGAGACTCTCCTATAAAATTATAGTTGCATGAGGTTGAGGCTGAGCTTCAGGCCACTAAGATCTAGGTACAGCAGTGAGATGCTACCATTGAGTAGATCTCAGCATAGATACAAGATCTATAGGCTACTATTGGGGGTGGTGATGTCAGGATGTAGTTTGTTGTTTCTCCTTCTACATCACAGGAGGATCCAGTGGTAGGTTCAGGGGAAGATGTGGGATGACTTCAGTATTTGTTGGATGAGAATGAGGAGCATATTCGATGACTTACAGATCATATCACCATCCTTCAGATGTAGCTCAGGAGGCATGGGATTGTCCCTAAGGATCCAGTAGGTGCAGGTGGTTCACAGGTCAACGGGTGCTCTACCTCAAGGTAGTCTTTCGCCTGTCCTAGCCAGAGGACCTAGAATCAGACAGAGAGACCTACAGGTTCACATCACTCGACTCGCAATACCATCGTAGGTGGAGGTAGCACTAGAGAAGGTGATGCAGGGGGCTCAGGCCTGGTACTTGACTGATGATCTACTTAGTCCTTGATTCATTTTTGAGGTTGAATGACCTATATGACTGTAGCCCATAGACATTTTTGTATATCCATGTATTTGAAACACATACTTTATGATAGATTTTCTTTATGACTTATTATGTGTATCATTTATTGCTTTATATTTTTGTTATTATTTTATTTTATGATATGATGCGATGATGGTATTACAATGATTTGATGAATATGATAGATGATAGATGATATTGGAAAATGCTTAGATGGATGTGTATATGCTTATATGTTTTGATGATATGATGCGATGTATTTTGATGATGCATGATGAATTTATGATTGTATGCAAATGGATATTGCTTATATTTTTTATGATGTGGTTTATGGATGATTAATGACTTTTTTTTGTGGATGCAAATGTTATTGTTAAATGCATGTTTAATTTTTGCTTTAATTATATGCATCTAACTTATGTGATGGAATGGTATAAATGAACATGTATACTCTAATCAATTAAAACATATGGAATGCATATGACATTGACAATATTAATGGGTGATACCACAAAAAGTAAAAAAAAATAATAATCATGAATTTAAATAATCACTTCTATCATAAGAATTGATTAAGTATTCATATATGAGATGTCATGGTGTGTAATGTATTTTCTTAATAATTTTCTATAAATTAAAAGATATAAAGTAGTTAGTGGCCGTCTATATACTATTTCTAATATATATGTGGTATCTGTCCTACTATGTTGATATCCCCTAATTTATAGAATCTTATAAATAATATGATGGTGTGAATGATGTTATTATTTATTGCTATGTAAGAATTTTTAGGGCTTTCCAGATATTCAAACACTCTAGTTACCCTATCAACAAGCTGTCTACTTACCACTTAGACTTTTGAAAAGTAAGAATTTTACCATGGACCTAGTTTTTCATGATATCTGTGTGTGCAAGTGGTTGTATATTTTGAGATAGAACTCAAGCATTTCCTTCAATGTCAGGCGGGATTCTTTCAGCCCATTGCTAAGATCAGGGATCCTCAAGTGTTCATCTCATCCTTATGTTGGACTTAGTTGGACTATACCACTAGGCAATATTTGGTTACCTAAGCTAGCTTATCCACATTAAAATACACAAATGGATGAAGCAATTGTAATAGACATATCATCATGCGTAAGGATTTCTCCTTTTGGTTTTGTACAACGCTGAGAATTCCAGGGATTCAAGCTTTATTCCCTTCTTTTTGGCTTCTTTTGGCTTTGGATTTTTGCTCATATGTAGTGATGAACATAACTGTTTATTTTGATTTGATTTTTTTATTTGAGCGGGAATTTTTGTAGTGATGATAATCACTGTTTATTTTGCTCATATGTAGTGATAAAAATCACTGCTTATTTTTGCTTGATTTTTTTTGAGTTTGATTATTTTTTTGAATTTTAATTTGTGTATCAGATTTTTGCTTTGAAATATAGACTGTATGCTTGGACTTTTGAATATGAACTTTTCTTTGGTATTTTGCTTATTTTGATGTAAGCAAGGGATTTTGTTAGGGTAAAGCTTTTCATTTTGCCAATTCTCAGCACCTTTAAATCGGTTGAATAGGGGGATAAGCAAGTATAATCCTTTTCGCTTAAGGTAACCGAGACCACTTTGTAGCTTTCATATTTTCCTTGTACCAGCTAGGATTTTAGTGTTTCAATTAGTGACGAGATCTTGAATATCCAAGGGATTATCACAGTTAGACCTTACCTTCTACTAATAAAAGTTGTTTTCCTCAAAACTTGATAAGATTACTAGGTGTGGTTGACTAACCAAAAAGCATTATTTTATTATGTATAGCAACAAATAATGGTTGTGTTGAAAAACACAATTACACACATGTGGATGGAGGTATGGATATGAATGACTTGTGCGACAAATTGTGGTATCACTTTTAAGGCTCTTATGTCATATGCAATTTTAGTGGATATGAAAATGTAATGCAATGATGTGGATGTAAGATGTGAGATGCAATTGTTTTTGTATTTTTGATTTTATGTTGTTTTTGTATTTTTTGATTAATTTGACCAAAGGGCTTATTATGCCTTTGGTGCTTTTGTTATTGATTTTGACCAAGCGGTTTGAATTACCCTTGGAGCCTTTTTGAATTTATGGGATTTGACCAAGCGGTTTGGATTACCCTTGGAGCCTTTGGTTGATTTTGACCAAGCGGTATGAATTACCCTTGGAGCTTTTTGATTGTATTGGTTTTGACCAAGCGGTATGAATTACCCTTGGAGCTTTTTTATTGATTTGACAAAGCGACATAAATTACCCTTGAAGCTTTTTGATTGATTTGACCAAGCGACATGAATTACCCTTGGAGCCTTTTGAATTGATTTTTGACCAAGTGGTATGAATTACCCTTGGAGCCTTTCATTTGATTTTGACCAAGTGGTATGAATTACCCTTGGAGCCTTTTGAATTGATGTTTGACCAAGCGGTATGAATTACCCTTGGAGCCTTTGATTTGATTTTGACCAAGCGGTATGAATTACCCTTGGAGCCTTTGATTTGAATTTTTGAATTTTATGTTTTTATGATTTGTTTGTGTTTTATGACATATTTGAATGTTTTTGTTTTTTATGACATATTTGAATGTTTTTGAATTTTGACATATTTGAATGTTTTTGAATTTTGACATATTTGAATGTTTTTGTGTTTTATGTGTAAAATGCCTTTAAGTGAATGATATTGAGAGGTTCAGGCTCTTCAACACCATATAATGATATAAGGCGATATGCTTTAGGCCCAAATCTCTATGAAATCATGTATGGACCTATCCAGTTTACCATGAACTTATCTTGTATATGCGGCGATAGATTTGAATTATGCTATTTTTCTTTGAGCACTAGATTTCCAACCTTGAATTCCATTAGGTGGAATTTACTATTGTAAGCTCGTGCAAGGTGATCTTGGTAAACACGAAGATGCTCTAAAGCATTGAATCGATGTTCATCAAGAAGCATCAATTGATCAAGGTGGCCTTGCTGCATAGCTTCATCATCTATGAAGTCCTTTAATGCTACGCATAAATTTAGGATTTCCAACTCTAGAGACATGATGGCTTTAGTGCCATATCCTAGTGAAAATGGTGTTGCCCTAGTGGGTGCCTGTATACTAGTCCTGTATGCCCATAGTGCAAGAGGCAACTACATGTGCCAATCCTTGTGATTTTCTTGTACTTTCTTCCTAAAAATGGAGACTATTGTTTTGTTTGAGGCTTTTGATTTCTCGTTTGCTTGTGGATAATAATGTGTTGAAAAACTATGCTGAATATGGTATTTGTTCATTAAATCACACACATTTTTGTTCTTGAAATATTGTCCATTATCCGATATTATCTTAGAAGGGACCCAAAATGACTTATGATATTGTGGAGTATAAACTCCATAATCCTTGGTCCAGTTGTTGATGTTAAGGGGATCGCTTCTACCCATTTA
The DNA here is from genome assembly GCA_028583015.1 of Wollemia nobilis. Taxonomy (NCBI): domain Eukaryota; kingdom Viridiplantae; phylum Streptophyta; class Pinopsida; order Araucariales; family Araucariaceae; genus Wollemia; species Wollemia nobilis. The sequence goes on from JAQPPZ010000135.1 coordinate 14,931,386, forward strand.
GTGAAGTATTCGATGGTCGTTATGATGAATGTGTGTCAGCCTGAGGATGAGGGTGAGATTTTCCCAATTAAGTCTAGTCCTCATTGCGAGAATGGCCATGCTACCTTGATGGGCTGCAAAGCATACGATGGTAAGTGTGTTAGGTTTGCATTATACTGGCACTTACTGCATTTATTGACATACTCACAATAGTCCTTTTCCATGGTGGGACAATAGTAACCCATTATAAATATGTGCTTAATGATGGCCATGCCATTGAAATGGCCTCCACATGTACCGTCGTGAGCTTGCGAAACTACCCAAGATGTTTCCTGGGGCTCAAGACAACGGAGCAATACTCCATCATATCCTCATATATAGAGGATTTCTCATAGAAAAATGTATCTTGTTGCTCTGTGCTTGAACGTTCACCTTTCAGTATGCAACAAACCTTGAGGTATTATTCCAAGCTTCAGGAAGTCCCACAATTGGAAAATCCAATCCTGATAGGAAAAAACTTCTATAGAATAGACAACTTGCTCTTCCTATATTTTCGAGGTAGTGAACACGGATTGAGGAAAAACTCTATGGTATATGGTTGCACCACACTCTACAATTCCTTGGGAGATCAAAGACCCCCAAGGTGTTGTTTGCAAGAAATCTTTGGCTACGAAGGACCAATCCTGATTTGGTTTGATGTTGATCATGTTAACTGATTCTTGATTGTCAACAACTTCATGATGTATTGCTGAGTGTGAAAGCACTTTCACATGAATGGTTGTAAATTCAGTAGACAGATTATGAGGGATTAAGGATCCCAAAGAAGCCATGGTGTCTACAAATATATCGATGTATGAGGGATTGCCTCGATGTTGTACCATTCTAGCTAGGCTAAGTAGGTGTCAACAAGTTTCTTGTAAGTCTTTAGGAGTGGGCACCTGCATTGGAATAGTCCCTTGACATGGTTTACTATGAGCAAGGAGTCACCAAAGATGTTCAATATTTTAATTCCCATTTCTATGACTATTTGGAGTCCCAAGATTAGGGCTTCATACTCTGTATTGTTGTTTGTGCATGAGAAGTCTAGTTTGAATGATAAGGGCAACAGATCACCTTGCGGTGTGATAAAGACAATACCTGCTCTACCTCCTTGTTCACACTTCAAACCATCAAAGACTAATGACATGTCTTTTTATTTCTTAGGTTCTTCGAGTTCTGGTGGATCTGATAATACAAAGACCACATCATTAGGCAATTCTATGGTGAGAGGCTTGTTATCCTGAAGAGGCACCTCTGCTAATTGATCTACTATGACTTTTTCCTTGATGGAATTTTGGCTTACAAGCTCTATATCAAATTCTATCAATAGCATGATCCACTTTGCGGTATGTGTATTGTGATATGTCTTGCTCATCATGTACTACAATGGATTTTGTTTTAATATGATGTAAGTCGTATGGCTCAACATGTAGTGTCACAACTTTCGAGTTGCAAAGACCACTACTAAACACAACTTTTTGACATTCACATATCCTAGCTCATAGCTCACCAAGGTGCAACTAATGTAATATATGGCTTGCTCTTTATATTGTGTATTATTTTGGGCTAACATGGTGCCCAATGCAAAATTAGTAGCCGATATATATAGTAAAAATGGTATGTCTGGCCTCGGTGGAGCCAATACTATCAACATTGCCAAATAAATTTTGATCTCTGTAAAGGCTTGATGGCATTATTCATCCCAATGAAAGGGGACTTCCTTGCATAGCAACCTATTCATAGGTCTGCATTTGTCTGATAATTGCACGGTGAATCTTTTGATGGATGCTATATTGCCTTGTAGGCTCCTCAACTCTCTAATGTTGGTAGGGGTGGCCATTTCCAATATAGCATTTACATTTGTAGAATCTACTTCGATGCCTCTCTTGGATACGATGAATCCCAAAATATTTCTAGAAGTTATGCCAAATACACACTTCTTAGGATTCAATCAAACATTATGTTCTATGAGGTGATCGAAGACTTATATAAGGACTTCGGCATGCTCTTGCCATGATAGGGACTTGGCTAGTAAGTCATCCATGTAATATTCCAAGATCTTATGCATATATTCATGGAATATGTATGTCATGGCCCACTAATATGTAGCACCAGCATTTTTGAGACCAAATGACATCACTTTGTAATAGAATGTTCCCCATGGAGTAATGAAAGTAGTTTTATGTTGATCTTCGAGCTTAATCTAGATTTGATTGTATTCAAAAAAACCATCCATTAAGAAGAGCATTTCATGACCTATGGTTGCATACACAAGAGCATCTATGTCTGGCAACGGGAATGAATCCTTTGGTGTTGCCTTATTTAAATCCTTGAAATCCATGCAGATACAAACTCTTTCATCAGGTTTCCCTATGGGTACCATGTTTAAAACCCACTCAGGGTAGTCAATAGGAACTATGAATACTACATCCAGTAGTTTTTGAAATTCGTTATTCACTATCAAAGCGATGGTTGGATGTATTTTTCCTAGTTTTTGCTTGACTGGCTTCTTCATGGGATCCAATGAAAGGTTGTGAATGACTAACTTTGGATCTATCCCTGGCATGTCTTTGTATGTCCAAGCAAAAATATTTGGCTTCTCCTTGAGGAGAGGAATTAGGATGGCTTGTTCCTATGGAGATAGACTTTCTCCGAACTTGAATTTCCTTGGTTGGGTAGGATCATCACTGATGTCCACCTTGAAAGTCACTTCTATAGCCATATGTGACCCATCCTCTAGCTGATGAGGTGTGGGTATCAAATGAATGTCATCAATAGGATTTACAGGACCTAGTGACTCAGGTTCCAAACCAACATGGAAGATGTCATACGCACAACCTGATGCAAAATGGAATGGCTATAACATCTCTTTGGTGGGGAAGAGATATTCTAGCTCTATGGGTGAACTAGCGCAATCCCAATCAATAGCCTCTACATCAAGATGCAATGATTTGGTAGGATTTTTTGGATTATGAAGTGGAGTGGTCAAATCGATGGAGATCATGTTGATGGATGGGATGAAATCTCTATGACCACATGGGTGCAATATTGTCTCAAGGGTTTCCATTCCATACTAGTGATGAGGTTTTGAAGGAATGGGAATTTTTGGATCTGGCCCATGAGTAGGGTGGACAATAGGATCATTGGGCTCTAACTGCTCTCTAAATGTATGCAGAGGTGGGTTGACCATTCGATGAATGGTAGCTAGGTCAATAGGTCTCCCAAAAAATCAAAGATGAGGGTCTATGGCATGAAGTGTCACCTCTCTCTCTACTAGTTTGTTGACTTGCCGTAAGTGGTGAGGTACAAGATAAGCCATTTCAGTCTCATCCTCAAAGTCATTATCACTTATACAAAAACTGTTAGCATTGGTATGTGGCCCTAAGACAAGCGGCTCATGTCTTACTCCAAGTAGGCCATCTTTGTTTCATATTCATATTCTTTGTCACTTATGAAGAATCCATTTGCATTTGTCTCTTGCCCCAAAGTCAAGGGTTGATTGCTTAGGCCTAAGTAAGCTCTTTATGTTGAATCTTCTAATTCATAGTCACTTTCATCTGATGTATATCCAATATCATCATGGATAGACCATGTGAATATTTGCAAATAGCGAGGCCCTTGATAGGCTAAGCCAAGTTGCACCTCATCATAATTTGCTTCATATCCATTCTCCTCATCCCACAAGTTGTACCCTATTGGGGTGGAATCAATTGAGGTGTTTAGATGATAAGTTTTTGGAGGTAGTATGTTTATCATGGCCACTTGTCTATTGCTCAAATTTGCTATTCTTAAGGGGTGATAAGGAATAAAATCAATGTATTCTCCAAATCCTATGCTTAATATTTCCAATGTTACTACAAGAGAGTCATATTGACCTTCGCTATAGTAGCCTAAGCCAAATCTATCATAGAGAAGCTGATATGGTGGCTCGTAGGGCCGCCTACACCCCTGCTCATATACGCCAAGGCCATAGCCATACCAATGGCAATGCTAAAAGTAGCTTAGAGAAAACTTAGGATTAGAGAGGTAACAACCATTAACTATGAATAATTTATCACCATCCTCTTCTATATTTGAAGACTTATGAGTGTAGTCTAGGCCGTCATAGACAAAATTGGTTTGGTTGGGAGGGATTCCAAGTGGAACCACTGTTCCTACTGATGGCCTCAAGTATTTAGGCCTCCCTATGTATTGTGTAGACTCAATAATAGGTGTAAAGGTAATTTTATGCACAAGGTACTCTCCTATGCCTGTGCTTTCCAAATGTATTGATGCATGCAACGTGGATGATCCCACGGATGATACTGGTGAAGCAGGGTGATAATCACTATCTTCATCTTGATCTTGAGGATATTCTTCTTCCATAGGACTTGGTATTTCAGCAATGGCTATAGTTGGCACTTCTTTAGGCCTTTCTTCCTTAACTAACGGTGCCTTTAGCTTTTGATTGTCTTTTTGTTTTGATGTTTATGGTACTTTAGAAGTATTGACTGTCTTGAGTGCACCAGGAGGTGTTGATGTACATGGGTATTTTCTTACCCCTTTGTCTTCATTATCCACTTGTGTGGTTGGGGATGAAGATGCCATGTATAGGTGAGTAGAAGGGATCACAAATTCTCCTGGAATGTCCACCTGATTGGCATATTTAAAAGGCTCTTCATCGACCATAACTACATAGACTTTATTTTTGTGCACATACTTGACACATGGCCCTTATCTAAGGGTGCCCTAAGAGGATGTTATATTGCATAGCTACCCCACAGTCATGAAACATCATAGGGATGGTCTTGTGCCCCACCTTGATGGGTAGGACTATCATTCCCACAGTATTGCATAAAGCATCATTAAAAGATCTCAATGTGTAAGCTCCTAGAACAATATTGGTCTTGGGTATCTTGAGGTGCTCTATTGCAGTTGTTGTGATGATGTTAATTAATGAACCTGTATAGAACAAAACCCTCTTGAAAGGTAAGTCATTAATGGCCACTACAATGTTTAGCAGAGGGTCTAGTAAGGTAATAGAAACTCTCTTAATCTCATGATCATAGAATCAGATTACAGGTTCTTGGCATTCTTGCACTTGTCCCACAAAGTGAGTGAATGCATTCACATCTTGTGGTTGAAGCTCAATTGTTCTTAAAATCTCCATTAGAGTCTCCCTATGCTTTGGGGATTGTTGTATGAGCTCATATATGGATAACTTATTTGGAGTCATCTGTAGGTTTTACTCCAATCTGCTCCGAATAGTTACCACAGGTCGCATTGGTGGACCTAGAAGGTTGTCTTGCCTTTACCTAGGAGTAGCTAGGATGTTCATGGGAGCTACAAGTGGTTGTGGTTGACCATATCGCCTAGTCCTTATCGCTATGTTAACAATCTCAACCATCCCCATGCATCCATGGGTAGGTATGTCAGCTCAAACCTAATTGACTTGGACCCCTTGCTATCGAGGGGCCTCATGATTGGGCAATGGGTTTTTGTATATGCCCATGTCTCTATTATCAAGAGCCAGTGGATTGTCAACTTTGAGTTCTCCCGCATCAATCATATTTTGCACTTGATGCTTAAAATTGATGCAAGCCTCAATGTCATGCCTCGATATCCTATGATAAGGGTAAAATTGATCTTCCCTATATCATTTTGGCTTAGGATGGTTGGGATATATAAGAGGTATATCAAGAAATTTTATCCTCCTGGCCTTGCTCAACTAATTAAAGACTGATTGCATTGATTCTGTCAGAGGCATGAAATAACGAGGTGGCTTGCATTCTCGGTTTCTTCCTTGATTGTTCTTTTGGTCGTAATTAGCCGACAGGGGATGTTATTTATAGTTTTGTGGTTGTTGTGCAACCCCATCCTTGGTTGTAGCCAATACAACTTGATTGACTGGGGCAGGATTGCCCTGCTTCTGCTTATACTTGTCATTCTTACCATTATTGTTCCACTCTTTTTTGTTTTGGAGCTTAATGGTTCCTTCATCTACTTTTTTTTTTTTTATAAGCTTGGTCTGTGCCAAAGCTTCCTCAAAAGAAGGATACTATTGGAGTTGTAGCAAGAGGAAGATATGTTTAGAACAACTTTTGGTGAACATGCGAATGATCTCTTCTGTGGGAATGAAGAATGATAATTTTGCCATGATTTTTATCCATCTATTCCCATAATCCATTACTGGCTCATCATCATATCATTTCAAGTTAGCCAAGTTTGAAAGGTTCACCTTCTTCTTAGAACCAAAGGAGAAATGATTCAATAATGCATTTACTAGTTGTTCAAAGTTGGTTATGATATGCTTATGTAGTTGGTTGAACCATTGAGTGGCAGCACCTAAAAATATCATTATAAATATTCTTAGTATGAGAGCGTCATTGTATTCAAGATGAAAAAATGTATTGATAAAATTGGTGACATGCTCTTGTGCATCCTCTTCACCTTTAAAATTTTCTAACCTAGGCATCTCAAAGTGCTTAGGATATGGAGGGCTAGGGATTGAAGGGCACAATGGTTGATCGTGTATCTTGCTCAATGTTGGTGATTTCCCAGCTACCTTTTTTTCTCAAAGGTTTTCATATTTTCATCAAGCTCTTGAAATACCTTCGATGCACAAATTTCCTTCTCTTGTAAGCCTATTTGCATTGGCAATGGAGGTAACTATCTATCCATTTGATTTATTCCATTTTCCTCTCTCCTATGAGGGGACCCAGGATTATGATCCTAGTTTACTATGTTTGCCCTTCCCACATTAGTTGGATTTCATTCATGATTTGGTGGGGGGTTTTGTTGTTGGCTATCTTATCTAGTGCACCTCTCCTTAGGTGAGTCATCATGTCTTGTTATTTGTTGATCACCACCATTTATCTATGAATTTTTAAGAGCCAACCACTCAACATGCTCTCTTAAAAACTACTCACATTGATGCAAGAGTATTTCTATTTTTTTCTTTTGTTTGAGAGCTTCTACTAGCTCTTGCTCCTTACGTAATGCATTTTCTAACTGCCTAATTCCATCAATTTGTGCTATCATAGAAGACTTATGTTTATCTAAATTTTTTCTTGTTGTCTTGACTCACAGATTCCTCGAGGGGGTTTTTGCTGTATCTGTACTCTTGCTAGTTAATGTGACTTTTTCAGTGTACTGTTGAGTATCCTTATGATTAGACTCCATGCATCTTCTGCAGGTTCACTCTGAGGTAACCCCAGACTGGGAGGTATGTTTAGAAGTTACAGTTCATGAGCTTCTAGGTGCAAAGTTCTTAGTAGCTACAGTTTTTTGAGTTGGTTGAGTAGGAAATTGATCCAACCCATATAGATGTCTTGTTTTCCATGGCTGGTCCCATGGGGTGCCATTTACTCCTATGAGGTCATAGTCTATGGGGATATTTTATTTTGTGTGAAGGGTTTCTTCTATTTGATTCCCATGGCTAGATGTAGCTCTAGTTTCCTGCCCTTCAGTAGGCAAACCTGTTTTATATGTTTCTTGTGAGTCTTGAGGTGTTGTAATTCTTGTTTTCCTTCTTGATGAAGAGGGCTTTATGGTAACATATTTTATCCATGTGGATGGAGATGTGGCAGTCTCATCATCCCTATGTGAAAAATGAGTCTTAGAACCTTCTTTATGTCCATGTGAGGAGGAAGCCCTTGAAGCTTCCTCACATATTTGAGATGTTTTTGTGCATTTAGAGGAGGAGGCCCTTGAGGTCTCCTCATGTATTCTTGATGAGGATGGTTGTGAAGCCTCTTTTTATTTATGTGACTTTGTTCCATGATGTGGTTCCTTACTTGGGGTTTCTTAAGGATATTCCCCAAGGGTTGAGTTATCACCCCTTAGGCTCGTGGAGCTATGTCGCACGGTATTATGGGTAGGTCGTTCAATGTTACTACAACTCTGCCTATGGGCATGAATTACTTTTGTCTCCCCCTCAATATCAGATCGAGGGTGCTTACTTATTGTTTTGACCATGTTGTTTTATGACTTGATCTTTTGAGTTGTAATTTAGGAATGACCACACAATACCAAACAAGTGTTTATCTTGATTACTGATTTGAGTGTGCCCTAGACTATTTGATGTGTTGTTCTTTCAATTTTTTTTCTCTTGTTCTTGGATTAAGAATGAGAAAACTCATCCATAGTGAAAATCAAGTACACTCATGCCAAACATGATTTTCTCAAAAGAAGCTAGGGTACACCGCTGAAGACCCAATGGAGGGTTCGCCTAGCTCTTCCACTCTAAACCAATAATTGTTCCAACAGTGGGATACAATTTGAACACAAGTAACTTAGTGTCACTATAAGTAAGTTTCAAAATGTGTTTCTAGGAAGCTCTAGAGGGCAAAATAGTGGAAGGAGATGAATTCCAATGTCACTGGACTAAATTGAATGTTGGTGATGAAATCCAACTCTCCAATTTTTAAATGATACGTGCATGTGTGGTGTTCATTTTAAGATTGCATAACATAAAGTGCATGATATAGCAGTAATGAGTCTTTCCTATATGCCTAAGTGCAAAAATATGTTTCAATATTCAGAAAGATGCATGAAATACTATGATTTGTATGAGCACACTTTATCTCATGCAACTATGGCCTCTAGCAAGGCCTCAAAGCAAGCAAACAACATACAATGTCTAGCACGTTGGATTCTAGGGCAAAATTTTTAAGCATAAGCCACTGTTCCTAGCAACACCTAGTGGAAAATTTAAAAGAAGATCTAAGATATGCGAAATGCTTAATTCTTTATTCTTTATTATTTCAATTTCCAAACATAAATGTGCTTTAAGTTCTCTATTTTAAACACATAGAAGCAGATAGAAATATATAAAATATCATAGAAGCTATACCAAGCTTTGATCTAGTTCAGAGATTCTATTTTTTGACCTCTGTTGCACTCCAATCCTAGCCGTTGTTGACAAGAGAGGCTAGTTCTTAGCTGTTGTAGCTCAGAGCGGCTAGTTTTTGGATGTTGTAGCTTAGAGCGGCTATTTTTGGTCGTTGGAGGTTAAATCGGCTAGACCTGCACATAAAATTAAGTTAGTATTTCGATAAAAAATGAAAAATTAGTGGTGGTCCCACCGTGATCACCATCTGTAGCGACCCCGAGAACGTACGCACCAGTCCCTTTTCTAAAACCCTACTTGTAATGCTATTTAAAATACCAAAGATAAAATGGAAAGACAAGAGGAAAAAACATATAATATGAAATAACAAAATATGGATCTCTTTATTGATATTGAAGCTCGGTTACATGTCGATCCCTCTTAGGGATACCCATTTTGATACTATAAATTACAAATAGGCAAGGAGTGCCCCTTCCGCAAAGAGGTGGTGCGCTTATAAAAGCTTCTTTATTTTGTACATAGAAATGTATGATGGATTACAAATGCCTCCTTCTCCAGGTATATTTCCTAGAGGGATCCCTTTTGCTCTTGTATGTTGTAAACTTCATCCAATGTACCTATGGCCCTGCAAGCAATGAAACAACAACACATATTTAGGTGTTCAAGATTACCTCCCCAGACGAGGTTGTTAGTAATCAAATAATATAACAAAAATATGGTAAAACTATGCCATGAAATCATGTAAATCTATGCTAATGATATAAGAACATAAAGAAACAGAATAAAAGATGCTATGTCTATCTAAGCTAAGCCTGTGGGCCACTGTCCAAGATAGCGGCCGCTAAAGTAAACCTTGCCCTCTTTTCCCCAAAGCTATGGGTCAAAGACTATAATTCGATGTTGAAATAGTAGGTGTTATGCTCTTCAATTTGTTAGAGCTCCGTCGTACATGTGATCTCAAAGAGAACTCTTTGAGTCTCAAAATCTCTCCTCAAAAAGATGCCTCTCTCTCTGATATGATCTCCTGTATCTCCTGGTGCTCTTAGGCTTTCACATTTTATAGTGTGAAACCCTAGGTCTATGTCCAAGCCCTAGAAATGAATTTCTTATGCGTAGTGCAAGTTAGCATGAGAAGCTTGTGTCCATTGTCTATATTTGAAGTCCAGTTAATTGAAATCTAACTGCCCATTTGAGTCTTCTATGCGAACTGGTCATTAGTATGAGAATATTTTGTCCTTTTTTATGCTTGGAGGTCAGTTAACTTAAGTCTAAATGCAAAATCAAACCTCCCATGTGAACTGGTCATGAAAAGGAATGCAAAGTCAGTCCTGCTCACCTTTATTTCATGTAGATTGCAACTTCCTCTTGTGATTAGGCATTTTTGTCAGCAAACCACTTCTTATGGCTTAGCCATTGTCATCTGCAGTGGCTAAGATGTGGTCACTGTCGTCTATAGCGACTAAGGTCTGGCCTATCTAGGCTTGAGCGGCTAGGATCTGGTCACTCTTAGCTTGAGCGGCTAAGCTTGAATGGCTTGAAAAAGCCCCAAATGAGTGGTGAGAACCACTATTAATTCTTTGAAAGTCCAATATTATGTCTTATGATCTTATGAGTGTGTCTATGTAAGTATCTCCCCTAAGCATGACACAATTTAGGTGTTTACATGCTGAAATGGTTCTCTTGAATCTATCTTCTCATCAATTGTTACATTTATACTTTCTACCATCATGTGTGTTCTCTTGTTGAAGCATCTATAGGCTTTAATTTTAGATAAATAACCAAGTAAAATTCCCTCATCACATCTTGGGTCAAACTGCCTAAGTCTTGATCTTATAGTCTTATGTAGTACTTGTTTCTAAAAACCTTGAAGTGTTTTACAGTGGACAATCTTCCTTTCCATAAATTATATGGAGTCTTGTGATGGTTTATCCTCATTTGAGCCCTAGTTATTATGTATACTACTATGTTGACTACTTATCTCCAAAATATATCTAAGATCTTAGACTCATTTAATATACCTCTAGCCATACTCTCAATAGTCCTATTTTTCCTTTCAACTACTCCATTTTGTTGAGGAGTTCTTGATGCTGAGTATTCTCTCTTGATCCCATGTTGTTCACAAAACTCTACAAATTAATTTGAGATAAATTCTTCCCCTCTATTAGATCTCAAACACTTAATTCTCTTATCGATTTCATTTTCAACCAGTTCCTTAAATGCTTTAAATTTTTCAAAAGCATATGACTTTTGTTTCAGGAAATCTATCCAAACCATTCTGGAGTAGTCATCTATAAATAATATAAAGTAACTCTCACCCTAAATAATCTATGTTCTGGTAGGACCACATAGATCAATATGTATTAGACTCAATGGCTCAAATGACATATACATTTTTGACATAAAGCTTGTTCTAGTTTGCTTTCCATATTGACAAGGTGCACAGATTGTGTTTTGTGGTCTTTTTATTTTGGGTAAATATCTAATAGCTTGCTTATTGCTTATGTTGACTACGTTGTCAAAATTCAAGTGACCCAATATTCTATGCCACAACCAACTCTCATATTATTGTGATAGAAAACATTTTTCCCTTTGATTTCACTAAGCATGTATAGATTGTTTGGGGTTCTTCTTGCATTGGTAATGAATTTTCCAATTTTTGATTTTCTTATCTCACATCTATTTGGGTGGAAAGTAACCATATTCCCTTGATCACAAAGTTGAATTACACTTAGCAAATTATGTTTTAACCCCTTAACATACAACACATTTTCTATTCTTGTTTTTCCATTATCTAAACTTAGAGTTCCTCTTCCACAAATCCATGCTGATCCATTATCACCAAAACTTACTGATCCTCTATTGGTTTATTTTAGTGCAATGAATTTGTCTTTATCTCCTGTCATGTGACTAGAGCAACCACTATCAAGATACCATTGTTCTTCCTTATCCTGAGCATGAAGGGTTGTTTGAACTAACATTGATCTAGCCTTTACATTTTTCCTAGTTGTTGAAATTTTTTTTCTAGACTCAGGAAGTATCATTTTACACCATCTAGCCTTGTGCCCAAAATTATTGCATTTATAACATATAATATCATTATCCATAAGAGGTGAAAAAGAATTGAAATTTCTATTGACTTTTTTTCTTGCATGACCAATACAGTGTATAGCTCTATGACCATATTTATTACAAGAAAAGCAATAACCATGGAAGAAATTATGTAACCTGTTTGGATGCCTTTGATATTGTGGTGGAGTTCTTCTCCTTTTGTGATTAACTCTCATCCAAGGTTCTTATTTGATTTCTTCCTTTCTAATATCCTTAGCTTACCTATATTTGTTTGAAGTTTCTGCATTTTGAAGACTTGATTCCTTTTTCTTTTTCTCATAATCTACATCTAGTAGTGCCTTGGTCCTTTCAAATTCATTCCTTAGATAAACAATTTCTTCTTCCAATATTTCATATTTTGTTTCTCTTGTTCTTAATAGGTCTATCACATCCTTCTTAATTTTATTTCCTTCTTCTACCTTTATCTTGAGTTCTGTGAGATTTTGTAGAAGTTCCATCCTTGCTTCTTCATCCTCTTGAATTTGTTCCTTCAAGATTGAGTTATTCTCTCTAATTCTTTTCAACTTTTTGAGAGTAGCAAAGAATATATATTTTATATCAAACATGGTCTCTTCTTCATTTTCTAAATCATGTGTATTTTTAATGGATCCTCCTCCAAGTTGTTAGTATTTTCATGGAGAGACCCGCTTTGATACCAATTGAAGAACATGTGCTTATACTGAGAGGGGGGGTGAACAATATAAGATAAATTTTTTTAAATTTTAATAAAAATTATACCATTAGCAATATTAAAGCAGTAAAAATTACACAAAGCATCATACACATGAGAGACATGATTTAACATAGATCACCCAATGTGGGCTACTCCACGGAGAAAATATTCCTTATAATTTTTTCTCAAATAAACTCTCTTGGGAATCCTTTCCCTATAATGTTTATGGATCTCTATCTAAAGGAGACACCAATCCCTTAATTAATTTCATGGATCTCTATACATAAAATAACTCTTTCTCCTTAGCTTTGAAAAAAAATCTTCTAGAAGAACTGATGTCCCCATTGCTCTGGCTAATGGATCTCTATCCACTGAAGACACTTGTTATCACTACCTTGGCTAATGGATATCTATCTACTGGATACTATCATCCTCTATACTATATCACCCTGAAAGCTCTGTCTCAAATATATACTAAACATAGTCCTTTGATCTAGCACAAATATGCTCAATCTCTATCTCTTATCTGGTACAAACCTATCCTTAAATATACACAAAACTTTGTCTTCAAATCTATCCTCAATCTCTATCCTCAATTTCTATCCTCTGATCTATCCTCAATCTCTGTCCTCAAATCTGTCCTCAATATCTATCCTCAAATATATCCTCAATATCTATCCTCAAACTTTATTGTAAGCTTTCACAAAAGCTCACATAAATTTGTCCACAAGTCTTCTCAAAGACTTGCCTCAAATCTGCTCAACAAGTCCACACTAGAACTTGTCCAATATCATAGAAACATAAAGAGAATTTTTAGATACTCAATATGCTTCACATTCATCACAATGCTCAATCATTTTCAATCACTCTTTTAGAAACATATAGAGAATTGTTAGAGACTCAATATGCTTCACATTCACAAAATCTCAATCACTTTCAATCTCTCTTTTATCACATAAACATATAGAGAATTGTTAAAGACTCAATATGTTTCACACTCATCAACACTCAACCTCTTTATTAAATCAATTCAAAATATAGAATAATTTAATTCATAGAACTTGAACTATCACTTCACACATCCACTTGACTAGGCTCAATCAAATCTACTCAACCAATCACTCAATGAAATAATCCTTGCTCACAAACCCTAGCCCAAGCATATGAACACTCACTCAAATATTTCCAACAATAATTATCAACCAATCTCATATAACAATGATACTCATGTTCTTTTCAAACCCTAGTTCAAGTTCTTCACTCACATACTCACTTCAACAACAATGCTTAAAAAATAAGGTTTTATCAACAACTCTCAATTCCAGAAAAAACTTGAAGCATTAATTAAAAATACACTCAACAAGAAAAAACTTAACCAAATCCTTTTCACTCCAACTTAGCATTCACAACATTCAACAATCACTCACTAGGAATAATATGCCCATACCTTTTGTTTGATGTAGAAGTGCCCTTGGAAAACCTGTGTAAATCACAATTTCCTTCTTTCTAATTTATTTGGTTAGATGACAAAAATCTCACTCTTAACACTTTCTCAAATATTCCTTGGATACAAAAATACTCAAAGATCAACTATGCCTTATTGCTCCCAACCATCAAATCATACATGAAAATAATAATTCCTTGGATACACCTTCTAAACTACAACTTAAAATAATATCCAACACCACAATATTTCAAACAATCTTTCTAAAATACCTTACTACCCTTTCCAAACAACAAAGCAAATAACACAAAAAATATAATTTTGCACAACCCTTATAACTCCCCTTACTACCTTACAAACAAAATAAAAATGCAAAAATTAAATTTTGAATACTCAATTAACCCTTCCAAAATTTCCAGCACTTAATTTCAATGCATACCTTTTGCTTCCCCCAAAAGGGGTTTTGGTGTGATTTGATCTGTCATCTCCCCAAGACTAAGCCCCTTAGCACTTGGGAGTCCATCGCGTGGGCTAGTGATGCCCACATGAAGGAAGAAATGCTTCCTTCACCTTATGCCTTAGTACACCATTGAATTCCACAAAAATCACAATGCTCACTCTTTGCTTGGATGCAACACGATTCACAAGGTTCGCATGTATTAAAAATCAAAGGCATGGTAATTTTATAAGGTGGGATGCTCCCCCTTTTATACACGTTTGGAAATTTTCTCCCACGTTAGTGCTTGGAATTCAAATTTCAAAAATTTGAATTATAATTTGATAACCCTCCTTAGGGTTAGTTAAAAAATTAATATAAATTAATCTTTATAACTAATATCAAAATTAATTAATAATTAATTTAAATAAATTTAAGTAAATTAAATTATAAATTAATTTATAATAAAATTCTATTAATTAATTTATAATTAATTTACAACTTCCCTTTATAATATTACAAAAAAAATTATAATATTATTCACTTGCGCTTTTTGCACTTTAGACCTCATCTGACTTCGTGAAACTGAGTCTTGATCAATTGAAACTAGAGAACCTAAAAATGATGCTACCCACTAAAACTACCACTGACTAGTGTTGAAAGCTTGACATCAATGACCACTCACTCTTTACATCAATGACAACTTATCTACTCAAAATATCCAACACAAATCTCTAGATCTCTATAAGTCAATAAACATAACTAGTTATTCTTCAATCTAGTGGAAAAGAGATCTATGTTGAGTCCTAGTATTCATGAGTTTTTCTATAACCCTATGGAAATACTATAGCCAAAAAGCAATTCTTAAAATTCTGAAAATGAGATCTCCCTATTTCCTCTCAATCTCTCTTGTGGCTCTCCCTATCTCCTATCAATCTATCTTGTGTTCTGATACCACTATTAGCTTTTGATGCTAGATACTTAATGAGAAATAAACCAGAAGATGTAAAATGAGCATGCAATATTGAATCTATGATAATGGCAATATACCAATCATGCAAAATTCATAAGAAACTTTTGAATTAACTCATAAAACTACCATTAATGAAAGCTCCCAAAAATAGGATCTTCATACAAAATATTGAGATCTAAAGAACTCCATGCTTCATACAAGTTCTACATTGTCTTAAACTTATATTCTACTCTACTCTACTTGATATGGTAAATATTGTTCTACTTGCTCACACAAAATGCCAATATATAGTGGGATTTGACTCTTGGCCCTTCATCTTCATATGACTCTTCACCTTCATATTATATTATATGGATTCATGTGCACATGGACGATGATGCACATTTACATCATTGAATACTTTACACATTCTAATATTACTTGTGAATTTATTACATTGCATAAATTAAATACTCAAACCTTAATCTAAGACAAACTTCTAATCTAAATATGTACCATGGTGGTACATTGGCATGTGCCAAATAATGTAATATATTCCAACACTCAATAGTCTAGAAAATTTGGCAATGGATTCTTAATATGTTTAGTAAATGCATGGTCATGAATGATAGAATAGAAGAAATGTTAAAACAATGACATATCACTTTTAAAAGTAAAAATTTACAGATAATCTAGGATATGTCAAAAGATATAATACTTTGGACTGTATGGATAGAAAGGAATAAAAAAATAATTAAAGGAAAGGAAATCAATGTAAAGGTAATTAAAATGAATATTTTTTTAGACATAGAAGAGTCTAAACCAACCCTATAAACATACCTAATCCCTAATCTAGAATCAAAGAGCCTTGATAGATGGAGTCAAGTCATCAAATGGAATTATGATATTGGGAAAAGGAGAAACGAAAAGAAGGAAAATAATATAAATTGGAAACTACTAGATGTGGAGTTGGTCAAACTGAATTTTGATGAAGCTTCTAAAGAAAATCTAGGACCAATAGGAACATAGTATGGATGGAAGGTGATTCAATAATAGTAATAAATGCAATTTTGATAAAAGGAAAGACTCCATAGAAAATACAAGTGATAATTGTGGAAATATAAGACCTTGCTATAGATTTTGAAGAAATTAGGTTTACACATGCATTAAGGGAAGGAAAAAATGTGTAGATAGGCTAGCCAATAGAGGGGTATTAATTGAGGATCATGGAGATAATTTCTCTCTTCCTTGGTTAGAGGAATTAGTAAGTTTAGTTGAAGTTGACAAGAAAATGTTGACTTCTTGAATCAAATAATGATTAAGATTTACTTTAATGTTTTCCAATGTTAATATTTGTTTTCTTTTATAACATTATTACATATTAATATAAACTATTTATTAAAATTGTCATGGTTGTACTTATGCTTCAGGAAGGAATCTAGTAATCTAGATTTGGTAAAGTGGACTATGATAGTGCAATGTTTCAAAAATATTACTCTACTAAGATGCAATGCATAGAAAATAGAGGTGGAGTTTTGGTATTTTTAAGTATGCTATAGAAAAATGTTAAGAATAAGGATGTTGAATTCTAGAATATTTGTATTCACATAGAAAATTGAAGAAGATCCAGAAAATGAAAATCAAGAATTCAAACATTTTATGAAAAATGATGTAGGTATCTAGCTATAACAACTCAATTAAGATGAGAATTGAATTTGTTTGAAAAATATCATATATAAATGATATATTTATAATTTATCAATGGTTGGGGACCCAAGTACAACCCGTTGTTCTTCAAAAAAAATGAAGAAGAAGGAGCTCCCTAAATTATTTTAGGCACAAATCATTTTTTCCATTAAGCATTCATGGGTAACAAATTTTATTTCAATAAACAATCATGGTGACTCAATTGTGTATGGATGTTAGAAATCTAGATAAATCATCCTTAAAATACCACTATCCACTATCATCAATGAAACAAATATGATAGAAGATGCTAGGGTTTCAAATGCTATCATTGTTATATGGTTTCTCAACGTAATTTGATCTAGGTTAAGTATGATGACTAGAACATAAAAATGTTCTTAAGAAAATAGGGGGATTTTCTTATCAAGGATGCCTTTTAGGTTATCCAATACAAAGTCGCATTTTTTAGAATGATGGATATTATCTTTGTTGGCTTGATTATTGAGATTATTCTCATATATCTTGATGACTTGACCATCTTTCCAAGGATAGGAGTAAACATATTTAGCACTTGGAATATTTCTTCAAGAAATGTAGAGAATATAAATTTTTCTTGAACCTAAGAAATTTATTTTCTTATCCAAGAAATAAAGCTTTTGGTGCATTTTATGTAAAGTAAGGACCTTGTAATAGATATAAAACATCAAAGCAATATGGGAGTTACCATTGCTATCATCAGTTAAGAGCACTAAGTCTTTCTTAGGTCAAATCTAGTTTGTGTTCAATTCATCACTATATGAAGATGTTTAAGAGATATGCCACTTTTACCTAGACTAAATAAGGGAAGAATTATTTTCAATAATTTAATAATGTAATCACCAAGAAACCTATATTGATTTATATTTATTTTTCCAAATACCTCAAGTTTTATATGTTTGGCATCGATATAATTTTTGCAATTTTATTGAATCATAAAGATGACAAGGAAGAAGAACATACAGTATCCTTTATGATTCAAACACTCTATATATGAGGAGAAATACACTTTCATAGAGAAATAAATCTTTGCAATGATGAAAGTCCTAAGAAATTATAGGTATTTGCAACAATGGTGGTTCTCTAGCTAGAAAAATATATATTTTCATAATTAGGAATATTACCCACTAACAAGAATTGAATCTATAGATCAAAAGGAATTTTTTAAATTTAAAACCATTTGTAGTACTAATTTTGAAATGGTTATATCAAACCCTAGAAAAATCTTACCATAAACCCAAACATGATAAATTTATTTTCTAGAACCAAAACCAACCTTAAATCCATCCATTTAAACAAATTTAACACTCAAACATAAAATAAATTTTTATTTGCCATTATATTTGAGAGAGGAATTTCAATAAAAATATTCATCCATGAATCAGACAAAGGATTTTCAAAGAAAATAAAAACATAACTTAAATATTCGTTCAAGAATCTTATAAAAATCCATAAAACTCCTTTGCTTCCTCTACTTAAGATGTATTAGACAAAGGATGTCAATAGTGTTTTCATGGCCACCCTTACGATGTATTTTCTCACACATGCCTAATGCCACTCAATTCCCTTTTAAAAATATAGAATCAAAATTTTGGAAAAACCTCAAGAAGTAGAGTTTAAATGTTACATGGTTGCCAATAATTAGCCCCACTTCAACAAAATATGAAGAGATTTTTGGTTCCTCCACCATAGTGATGAGGGGATGGGGACTAATCACTAGGTTTCCCTCATTAAGCCACACTCAAATCAACTCAAGTCCTTATACAAAATATATAACTACCTTTTTGATCAGGTTCATCAACAAGGAAAGGGAATGCTTTCTAATTGGCTACTTATCTAAGCTAACAATTGAACTTGCTAAAAGAGATCATAAATCCACATATGTAAATCAATGTTAAATAATATACTCTTTTTCTCACACCATAAAATAAAATAATTGCATCATCTATGCAAATGGAATGCAACCTATTGTGTGGCATGTGCTAAACTTTTTCACCCTCTAAATTGATAACTTTATGCATTTATCACCTTCTTCTTAATGATAACCTCCCTAGATCTAACTTGTAGACAATGACCTATCATCATATGAAACATTATATTTTATGTTAGCTATGTAAAGACATTCTATCATTTAATTTAATTTTAAAAATTAAATTTACAAAATTTAAATGTTGACTTAGCAATGCCATGCCATTATTTACATATATACAAATGCTATAAATTTGGAATGTGATAAACTTTCCCTCTAACAAGAACTATTGTTCTAATGATGGCAAATACCAATGCCAATATTGGAATTTGTCTTAATTTATTCCAAACAAAATTTTCTATGCATCTTGTACACAAATTTGAAATGAAAATACATATTTGCTCATAAAATCATTACTACATCCCAAAACTATGAAAATTTAGTATAAATAGAACAATGTTATCTAATGCAATCAAATAAGTAAATAAGGAAATATTTTCTCAATATTTAGTATTTTTCTAAGTTGCACTATCTTTTACATATTGGTCCCATTAAACCTTGCATAAGGATATTTCCCTATTTCTTAGCTATAACTTGTGGGTATCCAAAAT
Organism: Wollemia nobilis; assembly: GCA_028583015.1. Lineage (NCBI taxonomy): Eukaryota > Viridiplantae > Streptophyta > Pinopsida > Araucariales > Araucariaceae > Wollemia > Wollemia nobilis. Next base: position 14,951,149 of record JAQPPZ010000135.1, read on the forward strand.
TTTAATGAACTCAACTAGAACCCTGCCTAGGTCCTAGACCTAAAAAAATGTTAATCTAAAATGAGTAAAGCATCATATTTATAAGTTTTTAGTAAAGAAATATGAAATACATTATGAATATGGGATATAGTAAGAGGTATATCAAGTTTATATGCAACTGGATTTCCCACTTCTAACACCTCTAATGGCCCACATATCTAGGGGCTTATTTAACAAAACTGCCTATTCTTATTGAGATTTTAGGTGGTTTGACTTCTAAGAAAGACCTTATATCCTACAACAAACTATCTAGATGTCCTATTTTTTTCAACACAATAATTTAGGTGATCTACAAACTCTTTCATACTACCTTATCAATTTCACTTGCTATGCACAACACACAACAAGAATGCAGAAATTAACAATGCACAGGCAAAATTCCAGCAAGCTTCATTAAAAACAGAGGTCCTTTCTCCAATACACAGCTATATCCCCCCCAAAAATAAATGGCCCAGCCTCCATTTACAATGTATCGCGGCATTTTTTATCTCTCGACCTGACCCTCTTCGGACCATCATTACTTTGAATGCGGGACTCCCCATGCCGCCCGCACGAATGCTCTGTCCCGCTGGCAAATGCTGTCAGATGCATCGAAACATCATAGCCTGTAGTGGCGGTATGCCCTGCAGCCGCCTATCGATCCACTGCCAAGTCAATCATTCATAAGAATGCGCCATGGCCATTTGCAGTTGATGCCACGTGTCCTGTTGCCATGCTTCCTGTAACCGCTTCATACTCTCGGGCCACCTGTAACTTCATGCCACGTGTCCCTCTGCACTGGTCCCTGCAGTCGTCGGCTGGTCAACGTCGTGAGCACCCTGTTGTGATATCGTGACATTTTTTCCCCAACACTTTCTCTCTCCTCTTTGGTCGCGATATCGCGACGTTTTGACGTTAGGCTTCTCTCTCCTCCTTGGGGCCGTGATTCCGCTACACGTCATGAAATTGTGACGTCTAGGCCTTTCTTACTCTCTTTCCTCTCTTGGGCCACGAAACCGTGACATGTCACGGTTTCGCGACATCTTTGCATTTCGTACGTCTTGGATCGGAAGTGTCGCGATTTCACGACATCTTTGCATTGTGGAACCTTGCCCCCGGATATGTTACGATTTCATGACATCTTTGCATTCCATATGTCCTTGGCTTAGAAGTGTCACAATTTTATGACATCTTTGCATTATGGAACCTTGCCTCCGGATATGTCACGATTTCACGACATCTTTGCATTCCATACATTCTTGGCTCGAAAGTGTCGCGATTTCGTGACATCTTTGCATTGTGGAACCTTGCCTCCGGATATGTCATGATTTCATGACATCTTTGAGCTCTGCCTTCTAAGGTGTTGTGATGTCTTTATGCTTCCAAGTCTTGCCTCCCAGAAGTGTTGCGATTTTGCGACGTCTTTTAAACTTTATCTTTGAAGGTGTCACGATTTCGCGACGTCCTTTAAGCTTGCCTTCGAAGGTGTCATGATTTCGCGACCATTCTTGTGCCTTAGAACCTTTTTTCCAAAGATGTCCCTGTGCTTTCAAATCTTGCTTTCGAAAATATCGTGATTTTGCGACCGTTTGGCACCTTGACCTCTTTGCCTCAGAAATGTCGTGATTTCGTGACCATTTGGCGTCTTGACCTCCTTGCCTCAGAAATGTCGCGATATCGCGATAGTTTCGCATTTTGCACCCTGTTCACCAAAAAGCGTCACGATATCACGACAGTTTTGACACTTAGAGAAAAAAAACATTTTGGTTGATGCAAGATTGCCAGCTTTGCCTCCGGATGCTCCTGCATCAGACACCCGGGGTGGGTTTGAGAAGTGACCTCACTTCTGATTTGACTGAGGTAGACCCAAATGATCAACCTCCGCCTTGGATAGCCAAGTCGCATCTTCTATGGGTCGGCCCTTCCATTTGATTAAATACTCAGAATAACTCCTGTTTTGAGTACTGTGACCCTCACGCGTATCCAAAATTTCTTCTATCTCGTCTGCAACTGGGGTGACTACCAGAATGCTCCACAAATCTGGACTGGGTACCTCACTGCTTTCTCCTTCATGATACTCAACCAAATCTGAGATGTTAAACACAGGGGAGATGTTAAGTTCACTTGGTAACTCCACCTCGTAGGCATTACCCAAATCCCGTTTGCCAATGATTTTGCATGGCCCAAATTTCTTCATTTTGAGTTTGTTGTATGTCTTGGTAGGGAACCGTTCCTTCTACAGATGGACCATGATAGAATCTCCTACTTGGAACTCCTTAGCTCTGTGTTTTTGATCCACCCTCGTCTTATATTGAGCATTCATCTTGGCAATGTTTCTTGTCACTTCCTCATGCACTCCTTTCAAGTGTTCGGCAAATTCTTCTACCTCAGCACTACATTTCTCCCTTGTCTCCAGCCTTCTTAACTCTAAAGCGTTTCATGATAATCTGGAATGGTGACTAATTGGTACTCCGATTGATCGAGCTGTTATATGCAAACTCAGCTTGCGGTAGCACCAGATCCCATCCCTTGGGCTTGTACCCTACCAAGCATCACAGTAGGTTGCCCAAACTCCGATTAACCACCTCTATTTGGCCATCTGTTTGTGGGTGGTAAGAAGAACTGAACTTTAACTCCGTCTTTAATTTCTTCCAGAGGGTCTTCCAGAAATAACCTACAAACTTGGTATCTTTGTCTGACACAATGCTTCTTGGCAGCCCATGAAGGCGTACCACCTCCTTAAAGAACAAACCAGCTACATGGAATGCGTCGCTAGTCTTCTAGCACGGGATAAAATGTGCCATTTTTGAAAATCTATCCACTACCACAAAGATGGAATCATGCCCCCTCTGCGTCCTGGGTAAACCAAGCACAAAATCCATACTAATATCTTCCCATGGCCGCTTAGGTATAGGTAGCGATTGGTACAAACCAGTAGGCTACCTCACACCCTTTGCCATCTGGCAAATCCTACAACTCTGCATAAACTTTGCCACATCCTGCTGCAATTGTGGCCAGTAATAGTTTTCACTAACCAATGAGATGGTCTTGTCATGACCAAAGTGTCCAGCTAAACCCCCACTGTGCTTCTCTTTAATGAGGTTCTCTCTCATTGAGCTCTTCGAAATGCACAACTAGTTCCACCTAAACATCATTCCATCTTGAATCAGGTAATCCAACCATTTAGTCCTGTCCAACGCAACAGGCGCAGTGCAGGCTTTCCAGGCTTCTGCAAAGTTGGGGTCTGCAGGATATAGGTTCTTGAGTTCAGCAAACCCAACAACCTCTACTCTCATTTCTAGCATCAAACATTGCCTTCTACTCAGTGCATCTACCACCCTATTGGATCTTCCACTTCGATGCTTCAGCACAAAGGTATAGCTCTGCAAGAACTCTACCCATTTCAGGTGTCTCTGATTCAATTTTCCCTGACTGTTAATAAACTACAGTGCTTGATGGTCGGTATAGAGAACAAACTATTTCGACAATAGATAGTGCCTCCATTTCTTGAGTGCTTGAACTATGGCGTAGAACTCTTGATCATATACCGAATACTTTCTCCTGGCATCATTGAGCTTCTCGTTGAAATAAGCTACAGGCCTACCTTCTTGGCTCAAGACGACTCTTATCGCACTGCCACTCACATTGCAGTCTACCTGAAACACCTTATTGAAATCTAGAAGTGCTAAAATGGGTTGCTCAGTGACCTTCTTCTTTAGCATAGCAAAGCTTTTATCTGCTCCAACTTTCCACTGGAATTCCTTCTTGTTTCCCTTCATTGTATCAGTAAGAGATGCATAAATACTGCTGAAGTTTATAATAAATTTTCTATAGAAACTGGCCAGACCATGAAATGATCTAACCTCGGTCACACTCCTTGGGAAAGGCCATTCTAGGATAGCCTTCACCTTTTTGGGGTCCATATTGAGACCATTTGCTGATATGACAAATCCCAGGTATACCAGCTCCTTCTTCACAAAGTTGCACTTCTTCAGATTGATCAATAACTGCTCCTCCCACAGTTTCTCAAAAACCTTCTTGATGTGCATCAGGTGCTCCTCTAAGGTTCTGCTAAAAATCAGTATATCATCCAAGTAAACAATAACAAATTTGCCCAAAAATTCCTTCGGAACTTCATTCATTAACCTCATAAAGGTACTAGGTGCATTGGTTAATCCAAATGGCATAACCAACCACTCATACAACCCTTCTCTAGTTTTGAAGGCTGTCTTCCACTCATCCCCTTATCTAATGCGGATCTGATGGTATCCACTTTTCAAATCAATTTTTGTGAAGTACTCAGCTCCACTCAAGCAGTCCATGATATCATCCATCCTTGGCAGTGAAAACTCGTATTTAATGGTGATCTTGTTGATTGCCCGAGAGTCGGTGCACATCCTCCATTCTCCATACTTCTTTGGTGCTAATACTGTTGGTACAGCACAAGGACTAAGACTCTCCCTAATCAGCCCCTTCTTCAACAGATCTTGAACTTGCCAATTTAATTCCTCAGTCTCCACAGGCATCATTCGGTGTGCAGCCTTGTTTGGAAAGCTCGATCCAGGCACCAAGTCTATGTGATGACTGATCTTCCTAACAGGTGGTAAACCTTCAGGAACATTGTCAAAAATGATATCAGGGAATTCCTCTAACAGCCCCATGACTTCCACTGGAATCTCCTTGCATCCCTCTTCCCTAACCCCGGGGATTATAGCATAACACACATGATTCGGCTCAGGGCCTTCCAAGAATCTTCTGCCATCAACTAGACAGACTCGTGCACTGCTGCATACTTTCTCATCCACCTCTTTTAGGGGTTTTAACTTATGGTGAACTCCATTCTTTGACAGAGAATATGTGTTGGCTCGGCCATCGTGGACAACACTTCGGTCAAACTGCCAAGGTCTCCCAAGTAGCAAGTGACATGCATCCATAGGTAAGATGTCACATAAAACCTCATCTCGGTAAGTTCCAATATTGAACTTCACCAGACATTGCTTGCTTACTAGTGCCTGCTGGTCCTTTTGCAGCCATGCAATCTGATAAGGGTGCGGGTGTTTTCTCCTTTCCAAGCGTAGTTTGGAAACCATTTCCTCTGAAACCAAATTTTCAGTGCTTCCATTATCAAGTGTATAAGTTGTCATTGATGTCAAGAAGCTCTTGAAGGAATTTGATTTGATGTCAAATAATTTGTTTTGATGAAGGTTACAACATGACAGTTTCAAAGGTCTTTTGTAAACCCCAAGTTGGCAAGTTTAAATATTACAGGTGGATGCATTAGTTTAATGCATTTGGGTCCAGGAGGAAGTATTTATTTAAATAATTAAAAACCTTGTTAAGGTTCCCTTTAATTATTTTTAAATAAATATTAAATTATTGTTTGCAATGGGTTCTCCTAACCCATGGCGCTATGTTTTAAGATTGTGGGCACTACCCAAGACCTCCGTCGACATGTTAAACTCCTCGTCGATGTCAAGAGATTATGGTAAAAATGCATATAAATCTCCCTTGATGAAAATCAAGAATGATCCCATCCGTATTTTGAAAAGAGTTGCTCGCTGTGATTTCGTGATCTGCTATTCGACTGTGTCTTCACCGTTTTTGTGAATCTGCTATTCATTTTTTTGTACTCATCGTTTATGATAAATTCATCATAAGGTTTTCATCTTCGTGTTCGCATCAAAAGAAAGGGAGGCACTGTTGTTTTATTTAATCCCTGGCATAGAAGGAACAAGGCTAACAACATGAGGTTTAAACCTCATCGGGTGCCTTTGGTGCACCGATAGCGGCTAGGCTATTGGTGCACTACCCGAACAGGAGGTTTTACATTCGAATAACACGAAAGGGTTTTTCATCGTGAAGTGGACACAGCGGGTGGTGTTAGAATTCGTGCGCAATTTCTCCATAGCATGATTTTTGATGTTGGCCAAGGTATTTTCAAAATTAATTTTTGCTAAGTGTATTTTGCGGATGGAGGAAGTTTATTAGAGGGCAAAAAATCTTAGGAGTTATAAGGAGTTTAAAGCTTGTTTTATTTTGATAAAATATTATTTTGAAGGTGTTGTTTGAAATATCTTATTGCATTCTTATGAGAAATAAATTTTATTTTTGATAAGACTATAAGGGAGAAATAAGGTGTATAAGGGATACAATTTTCTTGTAATGTTGAGAGTGCTTTTGGTTGATTATGGAAATGAAAGCATGATGTTTTAAGGTTAAAATTGCTTCTTGTGTGAAGTTGTGAAACCTTAAGTGGGCAGCTTTGAGATTGACATTTGCTTTCATTAAACTAGTAATAATCAAGCTATTCTTTACTTGGTTAAAGTGTTGGGCTTACTCCTTTGTTGATGATTTGAAAAGTTGTTTTGTGATTTGTGATTTGAGTTGGTGGATGCTTTTTGTTCAAACAATATTGGAGAGAAAAGGAGTTCTACTTGTTTCCTTTTCTGATTTTGATTGTGAAATGCTTCAAGGTTGTGTTTTGAGTTGAATGGTGTTGATTGAACCATGGTTGATGAGCATTGTTGTTGAAGCCCTAATTGATGGTGAAAAAAACATGAGTATCATTGTTATGTGATTATTTGCATAGTTGGCAATTGTTGGGGTTTCATGTTCTTGAAAGAAAGCATTCTATCCTATCCATTTCAGATATTGAGTTGTGTTTTCAGATTTGAGATTGAGTTTGAGCTGAGTTGATTTGAGTTGAGTTTTGAGATTGGGAGTTGAGTATAGAACATATTGAGTCTCTAACAATTCTCTTTATGCTTCTATGAGTTTGAAAAATCACATTGGGTCTCTAAAAATTCACCTTGTGATTTCCTACTAAGAAAGTTTTTTTTTTCTTGGTGAGCTTGCTGAGTTTTGGACAGGTTTCGATGGGGACTTGTGAGCAGTCTTGGACAGGTTTCGGTGGGGACTTGTGAGTAGATTTGGACAGGTCCTAGTAGAGGACTTGTGAGCTGAGTTTGATAGTTCTATCAAAGAACTTGAGGACAGAGGTGCACTGGTTCTTTGAGAAGAACCTGAGGATAGATTTGGCAAATCTTTGAGAATGCTTGTGTGTAGAGGATTGATTTGTTCAAGCTTAAGCATTGGACAGATCTGACAGATAGAGGAAGACTTGTACTAGACCGACTGACTATGTTTGGTACAGGTTGTTGAGCTGCTGTGGACATGATCATAGAAGGTAGAGGTCTCTTAGGCTAAGCATTGAGGACAAGAGGTCTTCGGTGGAAAGGAGTTCCACGTGCTGGGAAGAGGTAGAGGTAGTTGATCTTCTGAGGGATCATTTCCAGAGCAGAGGGGAAGGTATCTCCTTTGAGAAGAGGCTCATAAATTCTGATTAGGGGAAGGTATCTCCTTTGGGCCAAGGCTCATAAATATTGTAATTGGGAAGGATTCCCAAAGAAATTTGAGATAACTTTTAGAGAAAAGTTTTATGGACGTAGCCCAGCCATTTTGGGTGAACCACGTTAAAATTGGTGTCACTTTGTGGATGATATTGTGCATTGCTTTGATATTGCTTTGGGTATATTGCTTTACTATTTTGAGGTATAAAGGAAAAAGTAAAAAGAGGTCTTATACTGTTCACCCCCCCTCTCAGTATAAGCTTGTGTTCTTCAATTGGTATCAGAGCAGGTGCCTTCGAAAAGTTTAACAGCTTGAAGGAAAAGCTAGTAAAGAACACAATGGATCATTCAAGTGGCAATGCAGCACCTATTCTTGATGGTTCAGATTTTGGTCTTTGGAGTGTAAGGATGAAGGTTCATCTAATGGAACTTGGGAATGAGGTTTGGGAAGTGATTGAAGATGAGTACATTATTCCTGAAAATGGTCCTAATACTAAAAAAGAAAGGCTCCTACATCACAAAAATTCAAAAGCAATGAATGCAATCCTGAAAGGCTTACAGAAAGCAGATCTCACCAAAGTGATTCACTGCAAGACAACTAGTGAAATGTGGAAACAGTTGAAGGTGGTTCATACAGGTGATACAAATTTCAGAAATGCCAAGTTGAGACACTTCAAATGTATGTTTAAACAACTCAAGATGAATGATGATGAAAATATTAGTGACTACATGCTTCGTATGGATGAGGTTGTTAACTCCATGAAAGACTTAGGTCTTGAGCTTGCTAAAAATGATGTTTGTGATAAGATTTTAAGATCTCTTCCTAATAGATTTAGTGAAAAGATTTTTGCTATTGAGGAAGCTAAAGATTTGGATAAGTTGAAAAAGGATGAGTTCCATAGTATACTTGTAGCATTTGAGTTGAGAACTCAAGTGAAGGTTGATGTCAAGAAAGAGGCAGTTTTCAAGGCTACCAAGAAATCCAAGGGTAAACAACTTCAAGATAGTGATGAGTCTTCTAGTGATGAAGAGGCATATTACAGCAAGAAAGGCAAGTTCTCTAGAAAACACAAAAGTATGAAAAATATAAGATGTTTCAATTGTGGAAAGTTTGGTCATTATGCTACCGATTGTACTATTCCCAAGAATGAAAGTGATGAAGATAAACAGGATTCTAAGAGCAAGGATTCTGAAAAGCACAAGCATCACAGGAAGAACAAAGATGAGCACAACAATCAAGGAAAGAGGTATTCTCACAAGCACAAGAAGAGTTTCTACCTAGACAAAGTAAGTGTTCTAGTAGTGATAGTGAAATTTCTTCAAGTGATGATGAAAATGAGATGTTGTTCACCTCAAAAAAAGAGGAAGAACCAAAACATAGATTCATTATCATGAAATGTCTTAGATGTGGAAACTTTGGTCACCTTGAGGATGATTGCACAAATAATCATTTGGTTTCTAGTATGTATGAGGATGCTTCAAAAAACTATAAGGAAGATACATGTATGGTTTTTGAAAAGGGTAGCACCTCTAGTGATAAGAAATCTGAAAAAGGCTTTGATGATTCAAAAAGCAAACAAATAGAGGAAGATATAGAGGAAGGTGAAGTAGATCTTGAAGGTGAACTTATTAGTGCTCTTAGTGCTTTGAAAAAGGAAAGAAAGAAGAATGCTAGACTCAAGGATAATTTAGATGAATGTTGTATGGAGAGAGATAATCTTATAGAAAGTCTTGACTTCTCTATAGCTAAGACACAAGAACTCAAGGATGAGTTAGAGTCTAAGGTTCTTGAGTATAGTGAGTTAGAATAGAAAATGGCTTCTTTGAAAGAGAAAACTAAAGAGTACAAGGATAAGCTTTACAGGTTTCAAGATAGCTCCAAAAAGGTTAAGTCACTCATCAAAGGTCAAAGAAAGACAACAGATAAAATAGGCCTTGGTTTTTTTAAGCCACACAAGGAACAAGTTGGAGAGTCTAGTAAGAGACTCCAAAAGGAAGAGAGTTTTGATGAGGAAAGTATTTCAGAAAAGGAGTCCTTGAATGATATATGCACATAAATAAATAAAAAAATTAGAATGAGAAGAAGTTTTTAGAACCTAAGAGGTCAAATAAAGGAAAGTTTCAAGGCAGATGTTTTTCTTGTCATAGGTTTGGTCACATGGCTTCACATTGCATGGCTCAAGTGAAGAAGGTAAATGAAAATTTCAAAAGTGCTAGTTTCTTTCAAGGGTATTGCTACTCTTGTCAACAGTTTGGGCACAAGGTAGTTTATTGTAAGGAAAATAACAGGAATAGGTTTGATCAGAACAGGTTTGGTCAGAACAGGTTTGGTTAGAATAGGTTTGGTCAGAACTGGTGGATTCAAAGATTAGGTTTACCTCAGAGAAACAACATCGTCAAGTGTTTCAAGTGCAACAATGAAGGTCACATAATCAGACAGTGTAGAGCTAAAATTCCATAATATAGGAATAGGAACAATGGAATGATCAGGTCCAAGGATCAAGGCATGGATAAGAATAGGGATTAGAACAAGAACAAGAACAGTGACAAGAAAAAGAATATGGACAAAGAGTTCAAGAGAAGTGAAGAACACAAGCTTATACTGAGAGGGGGGGTGAATAGTATAAGACCTCTTTCTACTTTTTCTTTTGATTCAACTTATAGTTCAAAATTATGCAATGAATATATAACATAATCAAAATAGAAATCAAAGCAATGCACAGAATAACATCCACAATAGAGATTACGTGGTTCACCCAATGTGGGCTACTCCACGGATAATTTTTTTTCTAAATTTTATCACCTCAAATTTTGGGAAACATGTCCCGATTACAAAGTTTATGTGCACCAACCCAAAGGAGATACCTTCCCCTAGCTTTGCTTAATTTGGTGATCCTCTAGAAAACCTCTACCTCTGTAGCCCTTAGCAAGTGGAACTCTATCCACAGAAGACACCTGTCTTCCCTGCTCCGGTTGGAGACCTCTGTCCTCAACTCTATCACCGCACAGTCGGTCCTCTTATCTATACCAAAACATAGTCCTTCGATCTGGCACTATTGTCCTTGAACTTGCACCTCTGCACAATTACAACACTTGTTCAAATATCCACTTATGCACCTCTGTGCAAACATAGCAGCAATGTCTTCGCACACTCTGCTCTTCGACAATCAAACTTCTCCCTACACTCTGCTTTTGTGAAAGTCACACTTCGAATGCACACTTGATCGATTCTCAAACTATTCAAACAACCCTCCTTTTATAGAGTAAGATTCAAGATCATTACATTCAATCTTAGTCGACTATTACTCTTCAAATGCATCGACTGTAAAACCCTGCACTGTTTCGGCCCAGATTTTAACTTTGTCGACTCAAATTTAACTCTGTCCTTCAACCGCCTCTAGTTCTATAGCTGTCCCTACGAAACTACAACATGTCACGATATCATGACATTTTTACAGCCATACACCTTCTATAGCCTGTTGTCATGAAATCATGACACCTTGGCCTTTGTCGACTTCCTTTGTGCTTCTGTCATGAAATCATGACACCTTTGCCTCTTGCTGATGTCATCTCACTTCTGTCATGAAATCATGACACTTTAGTCTTCATGGCCTTCCTCTCAGCTTTTGTCATGAAATCGTGACACATCTACTTCTGCTGACATCATTTGCAACTCTGTCGCAAAATTGCAACACTTTAGTCTTCATTGCCTTCCTCTCATCTTTTGTCATGAAATCACGACACATCTGCTTCTACTGACGTCATCTGCAACTCTGTCACGAAATCATGATGCTTTTGCTGCCTTAAGCTCTTTTCTACCATATGCCCGCAAAACTGGAACATGTCGTGAAATTGTGACGCTTTCACCTTTGAGCTCTTCCTTCTTCAATTCATCGTAAAATCATGATGCTTCTTCTATTTAAGACTTGCTAACTATTTCTATGATGAAATCATGACACTTTCTCCAACTGCAACCTGCCAACTCAACCTATCATGAAATCGTGACACTTTCTACATCTGTACAACTTCTTTGTAGCCTGCCACGAAATCACGACGCTTTCAGCTTTCGAAAGCTTTCTCTACTGCCTGTCGCAAAATCGTGACACTTCTGGATTTCGTACGTTTTCTTTACTACCTGTCGTGAAATCATGACACTTTTGGATTTCGTACATTTTATTTACTGCCTAAAATTGTCATTTATCTTCCTTACTTGAGTCATGCATTGCGAAGCCATGTGGCCAAACCCGTGACACGTAAAACATCTACCATGAAATATTCTTTTGTTTGACCTCTTGGGTCTCGAAAAATTATTTTTCATATTCAGAATTCTATTTTCTGTTTCTACACATTTATCACTCATGGACTCTTTCTTTGAAATACTCTCTTCATTAGAACTCTCTTCTTTCTGAAATCTCTTACTTGATTCCCCAACCTGTTTTTTATGTGGTTTAACAAAACCAAGACCTATTTTATCTGATGGATTTCTTTGACTTTGGATGAGAGACTTAACCCTTTTGGAGCTATCTTGAAACCTGTACAGCTTATCCTTGTATTCTGTATTTTTCTCTTTCATGGTAGCTATTTTCTATTCTAATTCACTATACTCAAGTATCTTAGATTCTAACTCATTCTTGAGTTCTTGTGTCTTAGCCATAGAGATGTCAAGACTTTCTATGAGTTCATCTCTCTCCATACAACATTCATCTAACTTATCCTTGAGTCTAGCATTCTTCTTCTTTTCATTTTTCAAAACACTAAGAGCATTAGTAAGTTCACATTCAAGATCCTCTATTTGATTGCATTTTGAAATATCAAGGCCTTTTTCAGATTTCTTATCACTAGAGGAGCTACCCTTTTCAAAAACCATACAAGCATCTTACTTATCATTTTTTGAAGCATCCTCATACATACTAGCAACCAATTCATTATTTGTGCAATCATCCTCAAGGTGCCCAAAATTTCCACATCTAAAACATTTCATGACAATGAATTTATGTTTCGGTTCTTCCTCTTTTTCTGAAATGAACAGACATCTCATTTTCATCATCACTAGAAGAACTTTCACTATCACTGCTAGAACACTTACTTGCTTTGTCTAGGTAGAAGCTCTTCTTATTCTTGTGTGAATGCCTCTTTCCTTGATTGTTGTGCTCATATTTGTTCTTTCTGTAATACCTATGCTTTTTAGAATCCTTGCTCTTAACATCCTATATATCTTCATCACTTTCATTCTTGGAAACAGTACAGTCAGTAGCATAATGACCAAAATTTCCACAGTTGAAACATTTTATGTTTTTCTTGCTTTTGTGTTTTCTAGAGAACTTGCCTTTCTTGTTGTAATATGCCTCTTCATCACTAGAAGACTCATCACTCTCTTGAATCTGTTTGCCCTTTGATTTCTTGGTAGCTTTGAAAGCTGCCTCTTTCTTCACATCAACTTTCACTTGAGTTATCGGCTCAAATGTAGCAAGAATACTATAGAGCTCATCCTTTTTCAATTTATCTAAATCTTTAGCTTCCTCAATAGTAGAAATATTTTCACTAAATCTATTAGGAAGAGATATTAAAATCTTATCACACACATCATTTTCAGCAACCTCAAGACCTAGATCTTTCATGGAGTTAACAACCTCATCCATACAAAGCATTTAGTCACTAATATTTTCATCATCATTCATTTTGAGTTGTTCAAAAATACCTTTAAAATGTCTCAATTTGGCCTTTCGAACATTTGCATCACCTGTATGAACCACCTACAATTGTTTCCACATTTCACTAGCTGTCTTGCAGTGAATAACTTTGGTGAGATCTGCTTTCTATAAGCCTCTCAGGATTGCATTCATGGATTTTGAATTGTTGTGAAGCATGAGCTTATCTTCTTTGGTATAAGGACCATGTTCAGGAATAGTGTATTTGTCTTCAATCACTTCCCATACCTCATTACCAAGTGCCATTAGATAAAATATCATTCTTGCACTCCACAGACCGAAATTTAATCCATCAAGAATAGGTGCTACATTGCCACCTAAAAAATCCATTGTGTTCTTAACCAATTTTTACTTTCGACTGTTAAACCTTTTCGAAGGAACCTTCTCTGATACCAATTGAAGAACACAAGCTTATACTGAGAGGGGGGGTGAATAGTATAAGACCGCTTTCTACTTTTTCTTTTGATTCAACTTGTAGTTCAAAATTATGTAGTGAATATATAATAGAATCAAAACATAAATCAAAGAAATGCATAGAATAACATCCACAATAGAGACACAACAATTTACGTGGTTCACCCAACGCAGGCTACTCCACGGATAAAATTTTTTCTAAATTTTATCACATAAAATTCTGAGAAACATGTCCCGATTACAAAGTTTATGGGCACTAACCCAAAGGAGATACCTTCCCCTAGCTTTGCTTAATCTGGTGATCCTCTAGAAAACCTCTGCCTTTGCAGCCCTTAACAAGTGGAACTCTATCCACAGAAGACACTTGTCTTCCCTGCTTTGGCTGGAGACCTCTGTCCTCAACTCTATCACCACACGGTCAATCCTCTTATCTATACTAAAACATAGTCCTTCGATCTGGCACTATTGTCCTCAAACTTGCACCTCTGTGCAATTACAACACTTGTTCAAATATCTACTTATGCACCTCTGTGCAAACACAACAACAATGTCTTCACACACTTTGCTCTTCGATGATCGAACTTCTCCCTGCACTCTGCTTCTACGAAAGTCGCACTTCGAATGCACACTTGATCGATTTTCAAACTATTCAAACAGCCCTCCTTTTATAGAGTAAGATTCAAGATCATTACATTCAATCTTAGTCGGTTGTTACTCTTCAACTGTGTCGATTGTAAAACCCTGCGTTGTGTTGGCCCAGATTTTAACTTTGTCGGCTCAAAGTTAACTCTGTCCTTCAACCGCCTCTGGTTCTGTAGCTGTCCCTATGAAACTACAACATGTCATGATATCATGACATTTTTATAGCCATACACCTTCTATAGCCTGTTGTCATGAAATCGTGACACCTTGGACTTTGTCGACTTACTTTGTGCTTCTATCATGAAATCATGACACCTTTGCCTCTTGCTGACGTCATCTCACTTTTGTCATGAAATCGCAACATTTTAGTCTTCATGGCCTTGCTCTCAGCTTTTTTCATGAAATCACGACACATCTGCTTCTGCTGATGTCATTTGCAACTCTGTCATGAAATTGTGACACTTTTGTCACAAAATCGTGACACATCTGCTTCTGCTGACGTTATCTGCAACTCTGTCACAAAATCACGATGCTTTTGCTGCCTTAAGCTCTTTTCTACCATATGCCTGTGAAACTGGAACATGTCACGAAATCATGATGCTTTCGCCTTTGAGCTCTTCCTTCTTCAATTCATCGCAAAATTGTGATGCTTCTTCTGTTTAAGACTTGCTAACTGTTTCTATTGTGAAATCACAACACTTTCTCCAACTACAAGCTACCAAATCAACTTGTCACAAAATCATGACACTTTCTGCATCCATACAACTTATTTTTAGCCTATCGTGAAATTACGATGCTTTCAGCTTTCGAAAGCTTTCTCTACTGCCTATCGTGAAATCGCGACACTTTTGGCTTCCGTACATTTTCTTTACTGCCTGTCACAAAATTGTGACACTTCTGGCTTCTATACAATTTCTTTTGTAGCTTGTCATGAAATCATGACACTTCTCCTTTCAGGCTCTTCCCTTTGCTGCATGTCATGAAATCGTGACATTTTGCATGAAAATTTCTCTCTTTGAACTTGTCATGAAATTATGATAGTTCTTTTTGCGGACTCTCTCTTCAGCATCATGTCACGAAATCATAACACTTTTTCGTCTAAACAACTTACTTTGTAGAATGTCACAAAATTGTGACACTTTTCCTTCTCTGCATTCCTACACTATCCGAGTCGTGAAAATGCGACATGTTGCGAAATCGCGACACTTTCCATATGCTCTTCTTCCCTGCCAACATGTCACGAAATCATGACAGTTTTTCCTGCTTTGTCTCTGAATTCCAGCATGTCACAAAATCGTGACACTTTTGCCCAAACTTTCTCTCTCCTCAAACATGTCACAAAATCATGACAATTTTGCTAGCACTTTCTCTCTCCTCAAACATGTCACGAAATCGTGACAGTTTTTCCAGTTGCCTGCATACTTTTTCTTACTTGTCTTTTTCTTGATCTTTTGCAACTGGGCTACACTGATCTTCTTGGAAACTCATTGTACATGCTGAAACCTTCATCAAGACACATTCTTTGACATCAAACCAAATTGCTTCAAGACCTTCTTGACATTAATGACAACATCTACACTTAGAGTAAAGGCAATGTACCCAATGTACCCAAAATTGCCAACAAGAAGGCCCGAAAAGGAAGTTATAGACACTGATGATGATCAGTGCCTAATGGGAGTTTTACTCCTACCCTAGAATTAATCACCTCATCAGGAGGTGGGGGAGGGACTAAGCTAAGAGGCTCATTCTTAGTCCCGAGCCCCAAAGGTGACCCTTTGCCATTGATGACAAAGGGGGAGAGATATGAGTAAGGGGGAGAGCTTCAAAGTGAAGAGGAGAGCTTCAATTCAGGGGGAGCAAAACTTCAAAGGAAGATTCTCAGTTGTGGGCATAGTTGGTCAGTTTTTAGCATAGTTGGTTTCATTTTTGGCTCTTGAGAAGTGTTTTCAGTAAAGGTTTGCCATCAATGACAAAGGGGGAGATTGTTGGCAATTTTGGGTACTTTGGGTACATTTCCTTTGCTCAAGTGTATAAGTTGTCATTGATGTCAAGAAGATCTTGAAGGAATTTGATTTGATGTCAAATAATTTGTTTTGATGAAGGTTACGGCATGATAGTTTCAAATGTCTTTTGTAAACCCCAAGTTGGCAAGTTTAAAGATTACAGGTGGATGCATTAGTTTAATGCATTTGGGTCCAGGAGGAAGTATTTATTTAAATAATTAAAAATCTTGTTAAGGTTCCCTTTAATTATTTTTAAATAAATATTAAATTATCATTTGCAATGGGTTCTCCTAACCCATGGCGCTATGTTTTAAGATTATGGGAACTACCCAAGACCTCCGTCGACGTGTTAAACTCCTCGTCGATGTCAAGAGCTTATGGTAAAAAGGCATATAAATATCCCTCGATGAAAATCAAGAATGATCCCATCCGTATTTTGAAAAGAGTTGCTCACTATGATTTTGTGATCTGCTGTTCGACTGTGTCTTCGCCGTTTTTGTGATTTCACTGTTCATTTTTTTGTACTCGTCGTTTGTCGTAAATCCGTTGTAAGGTTTTCGTCTTCATTTTCACATCAGAAGAAAGGGAAGCACTGTTGTTTTATTTAATCCCTGGCGCAGAAGGAACAAGGCTAACAGTGTGAGGTTTAAACCTCACCGGGTGCCTTTGGCGCACCGGTAGCAGCTAGGCTGTTGGCGCGCTACCCAAACGGGAGGTTCCACGTTCGAATAACACAAAAGGGTTTTTCATCGTGAAGTGGACGTAGCGGGTGGTGTTAGAATTCATGCGTAATTTCTCCATAGCATGGTTTTTGATGTTGGCCAAGGTATTTTCAAAATTAATTTTTGCTAAGTGTATTTTGCGGATGGAGGAAGTTTATTAGAGGGCAAAACAGCTTAGGAGTTATAAGGAGTTTAAAGCTTGTTTTATTTTGATAAAAGATTCTTTTGAAGGTGTTGTTTGAAATATCTTATTGCATTCTTATGAGAAATAAAATTTATTTTTGATAAGACTATAAGGGAGAAATAAGGTGTATAAGGGATAAATTTTTCTTGTAATGTTGAGAGTGCTTTTGGTTGATTATGGAAATGAAAGCATGATGTTTTAAGGTTAAAATTGCTTCTTGTGTGAAGTTGTGAAACCTTAAGTGGGCAGCTTTGAGATTGACATTTTCTTTCATTAAATTGGTAATAATCAAGCTATTCTTTACTTGGTTAAAGTGTTGGGCTTACTCCTTTGTTGATGATTTGAAAAGTTGTTTTGTGCTTTGTGATTTGAGTTGGTGGATGCTTTTTGTTCAAACAATATTGGAGAGAAAAGGAGTTCTACTTGTTTCCTTTTCTGATGTTGATTGTGAAATGCTTCAAGGTTGTGTTTTGAGTTGAATGGTGTTGATTGAACCTTGGTTGATGAGCATTGTTGTTGAAGCCCTAATTGATGGTGAAAAAAACATGAGTATCATTGTTATGTGATTCTTTGCATAGTTGGCAATTGTTGGGGTTTCATGTTCTTGAAAGAAAGCATTCTATCCTATCCATTTCAGATATTGAGTTGAGTTTTAAAATTTGATATTGAGTTTGAGCTGAGTTGATTTGAGTTGAGTTTTGAGATTGGGAGTTGAGTATAGAACATATTGAGTCTCTAAAAATTATCTTTATGCTTCTATGAGTTTGACAAATCACATTGGGTCTCTAACAATTCACCTTGTGATTTCCTACAAGGAAAGTTTTTTTTTTCTTGGTGAGCTTGCTGAGTTTTGGACAGAGTTTCGGTGGGGACTTGTGAGCGAGTCTTGGATAGGTTCCGGTGGGGACTTGTGAGTAGATTTGGACAGGTCCTAGCAGAGGACTTGTGAGCTGAGTTTGATAGTTCTATCATAGAACTTGAGGATAGAGGTGCACTGGTTCTTTGAGAAGAACCTGAGGACATATTTGGCAAGTCTTTGAGAAGGCTTGTGTGTAGAGGATTGATTTGTTCAAGCTTAAGCGTTGGACAAATCTGATAGACAGAGGAAGACTTGTACTAGACCGACTAACTATGTTTGGTATAGGTTGCTTGAGCTACTGTGGACATGATCATAGAAGGCAAAGGTCTCTTAGGCTAAGCATTGAGGACAGGAGGTCTTCGGTGGAAAGGAGTTCCACGTGGCCGGCAAGAGGTAGAGGTAGTTGATTTTCTGAGGGATCATTTCCAGAGCAGAGGGGAAGGTATCTCCTTTGAGCAGAGGCTCATAAATTCTAATTAGGGGAAGGTATCTCCTTTGGGCCGAGGCTCATAAATATTGTAATTGGGAAGGATTCCCAAAGAACTTTGAGATAACTTTTAGAGAAAATTTTTGTGGACGTAGCCCAACCATTTTGGGTGAACCACGTTAAAATTGGTGTCACTTTATGGATGATATTGTGCATTGCTTTGATAATGCTTTGGGTATATTGCTTTACTGTTTTGAGGTATAAAGGAAAAAATAAAAAGAGGTCTTATACTATTCACCCCCCTCTCAGTATAAGCTTGTGTTCTTTAGATTTCTTATTGTCCAAGAAAAAAATAAGCTAAGGAAAGGTATACAAAAGGAGTTATAATATTCTCCTTGGAAGAATTATAACAAAGGACTTCATGCAGAGATACTGAATGCCACTTGGCATAAACTTTCTAAGGTGCCATTTCATCTCTCAATGCTCAAGAAACCTCACACAGGAGTTATAGTGAATATCAAGGAAGCAGTGACACTTGTTATCTTCCACAAGCCTCACACAACTATCCACATGAGTGCTGATACATTTTAGAATGACCAAGAAGCATTAAATAAGGAAATTGGTATGTTAAGAAAGGTGGAGTGCTCATATGTAATGGATGTGACACTTGTCATAAAGTTCAAGATATTTCTTCCATAAAAGGTGCTCAAGTCCAAAATTGTCAAGCATAGGAAAGTATAATCAAAGCATAGCAAAGCATAGTGTGGAAGAAAGGAAGAGGAAGCATTAAAATCTCCTAGTCTTGAAGCTTAAACCTCTTCAAATTTGTAGAACCTACGTTCCAGCATTAAAGACATGGAAATCCAAAGCATAAGCATTTTCTCTAGTGCCAAAGGAGAACATTAAAGTGTTATTATATTCAGACAAAAAAGGCATCAAATAGTGCGATGATACAACGTTCAAAGTTAATGTTTAAATCCCATTTATTATTGCTTTCACTTTAGGGAGATATAAGGTTTATAAGCTAAGGTCGAATATTAGATTTTGAAATCAAAACCATAATGGATAACTTATCAAATTGAAATAATATTTGTAATTTAACCTATGAGAAATAAGGAATTCTACTTGGTATTAAATTCTTTAATATTTTGTAAATATTATTAATTTTATAATTTTCCAAATTTGGGAGTGATAAGGATTACAACATCAAACTAGGTTATTGGAAATTAGAAACACTTGAATAAAATCCTAAGGGTTACAAAAGAGATTATTAAGATTTTTTTGTTAAGGTTGGAAATTCATAAATTTCTTGTCTAAAAATTTCTCAAAAGGGACAAAATAAATCCAACATTAAAACCTCTTCAAAATTGAAAAGTGCTTAGTTCAATAAGAGTAATAAGGTGTTAGAAAATTTGATTTTTGATCTTTACAAAAACTATACAAAATCAACCAAAATTGAACTATACTTTACAAAAGCACTATATCATACTTCAAAAAAATTAGAGATTCATAAGGTATTCTACAAAACTTGATAATAATAATATCTATAAAATATTATCAAGTTGGTAAGATATAAGCTTTCTTCAAAACCTAAAATTAGGTGTTCATACTCTCATTACTAGGGAGACATAAGGAGGCCTTCAAACCTAAGGATTAATAAAGGTTTTATCAAATCAAGCTTATATAATTAATTTAGGGATCAAATATCCTAATATAGGTATCTATAAGAAAGACTACAATTCTATCTCATTTATTCAAATTAAACCTCTTAAAATGGGTAAAGGAATGTCATACAATGAATGTAAAACTTGCTCCAATAGGAACCAGTTCACAAAAAATGAACACATGTGGTATATTGACTCAGGATCCAGTCATCATATGATAGGAAATATACAATGGTTTGACTGTATTAAAGTTGCTAAAGGTTACAGACTAAGAATTGCAGACAACCAAACTTATCCTATACATGGATATGGATGTGTAACACCCAACAAATCATTTCCAAATATTCTACTACAAAAAATATTGTATGTTCTTGGATTAACATTCAATCTCATATTAGTAAGCAAGCTAGTAGAAAACAACTTTGGATATATGGATGGGATCAATACATGTCTCATTATGAATCAATATGGAATACAAGCAACATGTTAAATCCATAAAAATACATACATCCTAGACTCAATGGAAATCTGACAAGATATTGTGGTGTTTCAAAATTATAATAACATATTTACAAAGGAACATGTTGAAGATAATGAAGAACTAGTACACCAAAAAGGTAAGCACAGAAGGATCAAAAACAAAAATATGAGAGGACAATTGCACCATGCCTTACTCATTCATCAACAATTAGAAAAAAATGAAGATACTTGTAAAGATAACTATAAAGGTGGTTGGATATAATATGAGGAAGATGAAACTGAACAAGCCAAAGATCATCCAATGAAAGAAGAATCTTTAGCTTCAGCTACAGATTACTCTGCATCATATGAAGACAAAAATTACCTGTTACCTGAATATAAAGAATGTATAAGAAGAGTACAAATTTCAGGATGAAGAAAAACAAGATCCATATTGAATACTAAAGTCTTCAATACCAAATGATGTAATAT
The DNA here is from genome assembly GCA_028583015.1 of Wollemia nobilis. Taxonomy (NCBI): domain Eukaryota; kingdom Viridiplantae; phylum Streptophyta; class Pinopsida; order Araucariales; family Araucariaceae; genus Wollemia; species Wollemia nobilis. The sequence continues at coordinate 14,972,090 of JAQPPZ010000135.1, forward strand.
AGGGAGGTGTTAGAAATAGAGTATATTACATCATTTGGGTCATGTAAATGTATCTTCCAAGTCACATACTTAGGACATTAGATTTATTTAGAGGGAAGTTATCTAGTTACGTCATGAAATGTAATAAATGCACAAGTGTCAATGTGCACGCTGTATATATGCAAGTTGTCCCTTGCACAACTAGGTAGAGTGTTGGCCAAGGAACCTATTTTCCTATATAACAAAGGCCTCATTATAATACAGATATAGATTCAGGGGACATAGTCAGATAGTTTAGCTTAGAGAATAGTACAGTTGGTGATGGGTGTAATGTAGTTCAATAGCTTTGTTAATGGAGTGTTCATTTCCACTATAGCTATAATGTATTATTTTATGTCATTTCTACTTGCAACATATTTTAGTCATCTAGCAGATTTACTTTCTTTCATATTATTTTGCATCTTGTGATTGCTATCTCCCAGTGCTCACTACATGAAAGGCTAACACATTGAAGGAGGTTCTTGAGCAACATGTCAGCTACGATTTATGGAGAATCCTACAAAATTTTTGGGATTCAAGGAAAGTATTTCAGTGACGATATTGACTACCTTAAAATATGGAAATTTTTTAGATTTGAAGACAAAGAAAAGGGTAACATATTAAAAAAACTTAGAGCTATATAATACAGAGTTCTTGGACAATGAAAAAGGTAGCAAATCAAAGGAATTAAAAGCAATAGTGAAAAATGAACATTTACAAATTTAGGAGCTACTGGAGCTAGAGTGGCCCCGTGCTGGATACCAAAGCCCACTCACCTTTTTGAAGTTGTAGTGAAGATTGAAGAGCACTGTAATTTGTTGAAGATCTAGAATATCCTGTTCCTCTACCATAAAATATTTTGTATCATACATAGAGAGACATTGTAACATTCCTCCCAAGACACTTGGGGTAATTCAAAAATTGTAAACATTATATCAAAAGAAATCAATAAGAAAAGGCTAGAAGTCTCATTTCCAGGATGGAGAAACCAAGGACTAGAGAAGGTGGGAGACCAAGCTCTGTAGGTAAGGATGGAGGAACCAAGGACTGTACCAATAGGAAACCTCCTACAGGAAAGGATGGTAAGACATCAACTACTATGGGCAACAGTGAGAAAAAGGATTAAGGTTCTGAGGATAAAGGAGACACAAATGTTGTTCTTCCAAATACATACAAACCTTAGGATAAGCAGATAAATATTTGGGGAGATGATATTCCTAACTTTGGGGCCCTTGTTTAGGGTCCCACTGGTGCTAACACCAAAGATTTATCCTATGCCAATAGTTTAAATGAACGGGGCTCACTTAAGCCTCCTAGTACCACTATCGTCCTTGATGGTCAAAAAATCAATATCCCAGATAACATTGAAAAAAGCTATATAGCCATGGAAAATTTTTTTTTGGTTGCAAAATTTGTAGGTGGTAGGTCTGACATTAAAACTATCCGTAGGTGGGTGGTCACCAAATGGAAAACCTTGGGAGACATGGAACTTGTCATCTTGTCCAGAGGTTTTTTCGCCATCAGATTAAGTAATGATGAGGACGTTAAAAACATTCTCACTGGGGGTCCATGGTTCTTAGGCTGTAAAAGCCTATTACTTAGGAAATGTGACTTAGAATTCAATTTGGAAACCCAGGAAATAAACATTTTCCCTATTTGGGTTTGCATACCCAACCTCTCTTTTCACTGCTGGCATGATGATACTTCCTCTCAATTGTAAATATCATAGGAGAGCTTATGGCCATTGACCCAATCACCTAAGCATGCAAGAGGATGAATGTGGCTAGGATCTATGTTAATGCTAATCTAGCATCAGAACTTCTAACTTTTGTCAACCTAACTCATAAGAATTTCTTCAAGAAGTAGCCATTGGAGTATGAAAATAAACCGCCTTTCTATGTGGAATACCATACCCAAGGTCACCTTAGGTCTCAATGCCCTGTCCTTAAATATAAATAATAGAGGTAAGTTCTAGAAGTTCCCCTTGCTAAGGGCAACACAAATACCCCTAGAGGATGTGCTCAAAAACACCAAAGAAAAGGCAACAAAAATATCAGGCAAAGAAAAATCCTCAACAACAACAAAAATCTACTCCAGTACCACTTGAAGGACATCATTCTCTCAAAGGTAAAGAAACGATGAATTCAGAATGATTTAAAGTAAGTCCCCCTTCAATACTCCTAATATTTTTAATATCTTAAATGAATTTGGCATATTTTTAGAGGAAAATGTGACTTCCCCCAATCTCAAACCTCCTCCTGAAGATCATCTTAACAAAGTTGTAGTTACACTTATTCCTTAGTCCACCAAGACCAGTCAACAAGAGGCAAAACCTTCTCTGGTGCAGTCCCAAGTGGGACCCAAATATCAACCAAAAACCCTTCCTAAGCCAAAAATTAACCTCAGTTTCCTCAATACTCCATCCAAGTCAAGACTGTATCACAACCTCCAAGATGAAATTACAGCTATATCCAACATTGTAGAGGAAAATTCTTCACCCAATCCATGTAGACCTATGAGACCTCAGAGCCCTGTCTTGGAGTAGATCATTCCATACAAAATCAGTCCTAAGCAAACAATAAGTTCTAATAAATCCCCCATTGACTTTGGTAGTGAAAATAAAATAGGGAGATCTTCCAAAGAGAAAACTAGGAATTCTTGAACTGTTAATGACATTGCAAATGGTATTCAAAAAACCCTTTTTCCAAATATTACCTCTCAAATCAAGGAGGAGAATAAAAGCACCAAACCCCATCACCCTAGTGGAATAGGAGGCAGAAAAACTCCCAAACCTTCTAAATGAAGATTCTCTCATGGAATTTGAGAGGCCTCAATGGGGCATCCAAACAATGACTTGTAATCCTTATAAATAAATAAAAAATGAAAATTCATACTTGGATATTTTATCACCTACTATATGCTTGAAATAAAAATATTCATCCATTAGTTTTCACCTTTATTCTTTTAAAAACACCAGCTGAATATGAAGGGAATTTAAAAACCATGAACAACATTTCAACGTGTCATGGGGCCATGAGTTGATTCCATCTAGGTAGCTAGCCAAGATGGTAGAACCCATGAAGCTAAGGAGTGGTAGAGAGGAGATATCAAGTTTGAGACATAGTGAAGGCAGTGTGAGAGAGTTTTTATTTGTGAAGGTTTTCACATCGGTCTATCTTCATCATGCAGGAAACAAAAATTAATACCAACAGTTCTATCCCAGTAGCTAAAGCCATATGGAAATATGCAGGCTTAATATCAAGTGATGCCATAGGAACTTTTGGAGGTTTTATGTGTTTATGGGACAAAAAAAAAGTTGAAAGATGTCCTCCAGTCCAGTGAAAGACTTTTAAGTGTGCTCTTTTATGACACCAATAGAAATCTATCCTAGATTCTCACCAATGTCTATGCTCCAAATACCATTGGTGGGAGAACTTAGATATGGGAGACCTTGACCAGTATAAAATATTCTTTTCAAAACCTTCCTTGGATAGTGGCAGGGGACTTCAACACCCCCCTTTATCTCTATGATAAAAATGGAGGATCTGAGACCCCAGCCAAAAGTATGGAGGAATTCATTAATTTTGTCAATAGGAATAGCCTAATGGATGTTAACCTCAAAAAGGTTAAATACACTTGGAGTAATAGAAGATCTGGAGCTCAACACATCCAAGTAAAATTAGACAGATTCTTCCTCTCCCTGGAAGAAGTGTAGGTTTTTGGTGTGTGGATCTTTGTCCCCTCCCCAAAATTGGATCAGATCACAATCCCCTCATTCTAGACATTGACAGACCTAATACCTTCAAAAATCCCTTTAGATTTGAAAACATGTGGCTTCATCACCCGAAACTAAGGTAGAGAGTTTCTCATGTTTGGCAACAAGACTTTCAAGGGTGCCCTTCGTACAGACTAGCTCAGAAGCCCAAAATCATCAAAGAAGACCTCAAAATTTGGAACAAAGAGATATTCAAAAATATTTTTGCCAACAAGAAATATCTAAAGGAAATACTTGACCTAATTGAGTCCAAAATCCAAAATGAGGAGCCAGACATCCAAACTAGAAATGAAGAGAAATAGATCCTTGTAGAGTACCACAATATCCTTGCTTATGAAGAGATATTTTAGCATAAAAAAGCTAGAGCACTTGTATCAAAGAAGGGGATTATAATACCAAATTTTTCCATGTCACCACCTTATGAAATAGAAGCAACAACCACATCAAGGAACTGATCAAACAAGATGGCAATGTTACTTCTAATCTTGAGGAAATCAAGAATGAAGCTAGCTCTTACTTTTTGAACCTATTATAGGATGATAATTCTTATTTAGCTTTATCCCAGGAGGCTTTAATTTATCACATCCCTTCTAATTCAATCCCTGATTCAGTTAATTCCTCTCTCATTGCCTCCTTTCAGGATGAAGAAATCAAATCTACCCTTTTTTCTATGAATCTGGACAAAGCCCCGAGACCAGATGGTCTTTCCCCTCAAAATTTTCAAACCTTCTGGTATTTTGTTGGCCCTGATGTTTTTCTAGTTGTCATAGAGTTCCAATATTCCAAAAGCATATCATGAGGTTTTAATTCCACTTTCATTGCCTTCATTCCCAAAAACCCAGCAACCAAATCTTTAGCTGAATTCAAACCCATCAGCCTTTGCAATGTTGTTTATAAAGTTCTCACCAAAATATTGGGCACAAGAATGAAAACTATCTTGCCCTCCATCATTGACCCTTGTCAAGGAATTTTTTTACAAGGCAGTTCAATCCTTTATGGAGTCATTTCCATTCATGAAGCCCTTCATTCAACCTCCAAGACCAAAAACCCCACTTGTGTTCTCAAGATTGACATGAACAAATATTATGATAGAGTAAATTGGAATTTCCTCTTAGCTATCCTCCACAAATTTGGTTTCCATTTATAATGGGTTGACATTATCAAAAATTGCATATCCTCTTCATGGTTCTCTGTTCTTATCAATGGTTCTACAGTAGGCTACTTCAAGAGTAGTAGAGGACTCAAGAAATGTGATCCCATATCTCTTATTCTTTTCATTATTTTAGATAAAGCATTAGGCAGAACCATCCATGCTACATGTAGATTTGGTTTATTATCAGGTATCAAAGCCTCCTCCTAGACCATTCCAGTCTCCCATCAACAATTTTTGGATGATACGATTCTGTCTACTAGTGCTTCCATTCATGAAGCAAAATTCATCAAATACATCCTTCAGATGTATTAAGCAGCTGCTGGTCAAAAATTCAATTTAAACAAAAGTAAGTTGCACTTCCTTAATACTCCTATGCAAAGAAATATACATATTTCAAGAATACTAGAATGCTCTATAGCTGACCTTCCGACCACTTACCTTGGACTCCCTCTATTCTATGGCCAACCTATAGCCTCAATGTGGCACAATGTTACAGAGTGTATTCAAAAAAGGCTTGTAGGGTGGAAAGGAAATCTATTGTCCCAAGATGCCAAATGTACCCTTACTGGAGCTATTCTCCAAATTATCCCTCTTTATTTCCTATCAATTTTTAGAGCCCCGACTATAGTGTCTTCTAGGATAGAACAAATCCAAAAAGGTTTTTTATGGAATGGATCTGAAAACAAACAAAGAATTCATCTCATGGCTTGGGATAATGTGTACAGACCAAAATACAAAGGAAGAATAGGTATCAGAAGGATCCATTCCCTCAACACCACTTTAATTTCTAAACAATCTTGGAGGCTAGTCTCTAGATATAGCAATGCATGGATTTCTATCACTAAAAGAAAGTACCTCCAAAATGGTGACTTATTTAATGAAGAAATTCCTATAAGAGGGTCATATTTCTATAATTCCATCACAAGCACCAGGTCCCTCATCAAGAAAGGAGTAAGGTGGAAAATGGAAAATGGAGGAAACATTGACTTCTAGAAAGGTAAATGAATTACTCGAGAACCCCTCCTCAATGACCTCATTCTGTCCAAACTCAAACCCTTCAATGATGATAGGATAGGCCATAAGATTTTTGATTTCATTACTCAAGCAAGGCTTCATAATTGGATTCCCATTTCTTGCTCTACTTTTTCTACTACATCCAACCTATTGAATTCCCTTCTTTCCTCCATCATTCCTTCATCCATGTCTCCTGAACAGCTTATTTGGGAACATACTAAAAGTGGATAATTTTCTATCAAGTCTGCCTAGCTCCTCCTCCTTGAAAATGAGGACTTATTGCTACCCTTCGACAGTTTCTGGATCAAGCACCTAATTCCTAATATTTCTTTCTTTTCCTGGCTTTCCATCTAAGAGAAAATCCTTACCATCGATAATCTCATCAAGAAAGGCATGTCCATCCATAATAGATGCTATCTCTACCACAATGATTGGGAATCCACCAACCATATGTTCCTTCACTACTCCTTTTCCTCTTCCATCCTTGATTCCATCTTCCAATCCTTCCAAATTCAGTGGGTTAAACCCTACTCCATAGGAGACCTCTTCATTCATTGGCCTTCTCCCTTCCACAACCCCTGCCTCAAGTTCTTCTGGAAAATATTCGTCCATCATTTTCTCTAGAAAATTTTTCTCAGAAGAAATAATAAAGTTTTCTCCTTAAAGCCTAAGACCCCCAAGCCGATTTCATCCAAAATCTTGGCCTTTGCTTTAGAGAATGCCTTCCTTCTTTCCCCCTCATCTAAGTCTATCTCTAAGGATGAGAATGATTTAGGCAAAGAGCTAGGCCTACCCTTAGAGGTATTCTACCCTCCTTACATTCATTTGGAGTCAGTTTGGACCCCTCCCCCTATGGGATGGCTCAAACTCAATTTCGATGGTGCTGCTAAAGCTAATCCAGAGAAGGTAGGGGTTGGAGGTATTTTGAGGAATCATCAAGGATATATCATCCTTGCCTTTACTGATGGGATATGAGAGCAAATGAATCATGTTTTTGAAGCTAAAATTATGTGGAGAGGCTTAATCATGGTTAAAAATCTAACCACCAACCTGATTTTTGAAGGGGATTCCATCAACATTATCAATTATTTGAAGAATTGCATTCATGGATTTTGAATTGTTGTGAAGCATGAGCTTATCTTCTTTGGTATAAGGACCATGTTCAGGAATAGTGTATTTGTCTTCAATCACTTCCCATACCTCATTACCAAGTGCCATTAGATAAAATATCATTCTTGCACTCCACAGACCGAAATTTAATCCATCAAGAATAGGTGCTACATTGCCACCTAAAAAATCCATTGTGTTCTTAACCAGTTTTTACTTTCGACTGTTAAACCTTTTCGAAGGAACCTGCTCTGATACCAATTGAAGAACACAAGCTTATACTGAGAGGGGGGGTGAATAGTATAAGACCTCTTTCTACTTTTTCTTTTGATTCAACTTGCAGTTCAAAATTATGTAGTGAATATATAATAGCATCAAAACATAAATCAAAGCAATGCATAGAATAACATCCACAATAGAGACACAACAATTTACGTGGTTCACCCAACGCGAGCTACTCCACGAATAAATTTTTTACTAAATTTTATCACATAAAATTCTGAGAAACATGTCCCGATTACAAAGTTTATGGGCACTAACCCAAAGGAGATACCTTCCCCTAGCTTTGCTTAATGCGGTGATCCTCTAGAAAACCTCTCGCCTTTGCAGCCCTTAACAAGTGGAACTCTATCCACGGAAGACACTTGTCTTCCCCGCTTTGGTGGAGACCTCTGTCCTCAACTCTATCACCACACGGTCAATCCTCTTATCTATACTAAAACATAGTCCTTCGATCTGGCACTATTGTCCTCAAACTTGCACCTCTGTGCAATTACAACACTTGTTCAAATATCTACTTATGCACCTCTGTGCAAACACAACAGCAATGTCTTCACACACTTTGCTCTTCGATGATCGAACTTCTCCCCTGCACTCTGCTTCTACGAAAGTCGCACTTCGAATGCACACTTGATCGATTTTCAAACTATTCAAACAGCCCTCCTTTTATAGAGTAAGATTCAAGATCATTACATTCAATCTTAGTCAGTTGTTACTCTTCAACTGTGTCGATTGTAAAACCCTGCGTTGTGTTGGCCCAGATTTTAACTTTGTCGGCTCAAAGTTAACTCTGTCCTTCAACCGCCTCTGGTTCTGTAGTCTGTCCCTATGAAACTACAACATGTCATGATATCATGACATTTTTATAGCCATACACCTTCTATAGCCTGCTGTCATGAAATCGTGACACCTTGGACTTTGTCGACTTACTTTGTGCTTCTATCATGAAATCATGACACCTTTGCCTCTTGTCGACGTCATCTCACTTTTGTCATGAAATCGCAACATTTTAGTCTTCATGGCCTTGCTCTCAGCTTTTTTCATGAAATCACGACACATCTGCTTCTGCTGATGTCATTTGCAACTCTGTCATGAAATTGTGACACTTTTGTCACAAAATCGTGACACATCTGCTTCTGCTGACGTTATCTGCAACTCTGTCACAAAATCACGATGCTTTTGCTGCCTTAAGCTCTTTTCTACCATATGCCCGTGAAATTGGAACATGTCACGAAATCATGATGCTTTCGCCTTTGAGCTCTTCCTTCTTCAATTCATCGCAAAATTGTGATGCTTCTTCTGTTTAAGACTTGCTAACTGTTTCTATTGTGAAATCACAACACTTTCTCCAACTACAAGCTACCAAATCAAATTGTCACAAAATCATGACACTTTCTGCATCCATACAACTTATTTTTAGCCTATCGTGAAATTACGATGCTTTCAGCTTTCGAAAGCTTTCTCTACTGCCTATCGTGAAATCGCGACACTTTTGGCTTCCGTACATTTTCTTTACTGCCTGTCACAAAATTGTGACACTTCTGGCTTCTATACAATTTCTTTTGTAGCTTGTCATGAAATCATGACACTTCTCCTTTCAGGCTCTTCCCTTTGCTGCATGTCATGAAATCGTGACATTTTGCATGAAAATTTCTCTCTTTGAACTTGTCATGAAATTATGATAGTTCTTTTTGCGGACTCTCTCTTCAGCATCATGTCACGAAATCATAACACTTTTTCGTCTAAACAACTTACTTTGTAGAATGTCACAAAATTGTGACACTTTTCCTTCTCTGCATTCCTACACTATCCGAGTCGTGAAAATGCGACATGTTGCGAAATCGCGACACTTTCCATCTGCTCTTCTTCCCTGCCAACATGTCACGAAATCATGACAGTTTTTCCTGCTTTGTCTCTGAATTCCAGCATGTCACAAAATCGTGACACTTTTGCCCAAACTTTCTCTCTCCTCAAACATTTCACAAAATCATGACAATTTTGCTAGCACTTTCTCTCTCCTCAAACATGTCACGAAATCGTGACAGTTTTTCCAGTTGCCTGCATACTTTTTCTTACTTGTCTTTTTCTTGATCTTTTGCAACTGGGCTACCCTGATCTTCTTGGAAACTCATTGTACATGCTGAAACCTTCATCAAGACACATTCTTTGACATCAAACCAAATTGCTTCAAGACCTTCTTGACATTAATGACAACATCTACACTTAGAGTAAAGGCAATGTACCCAATGTACCCAAAATTGCCAACAAGAAGGCCCGAAAAGGAAGTTATAGACACTGATGATGATCAGTGCCTAATGGGAGTTTTACTCCTACCCTAGAATTAATCACCTCATCAGGAGGTGGGGGAGGGACTAAGCTAAGAGGCTCATTCTTAGTCCCGAGCCCCAAAGGTGACCCTTTGCCATTGATGACAAAGGGGGAGAGATATGAGTAAGGGGGAGAGCTTCAAAGTGAAGAGGAGAGCTTCAATTCAGGGGGACCAAAACTTCAAAGGAAGATTCTCAGTTGTGGGCATAGTTGGTCAGTTTTTAGCATAGTTGGTTTCATTTTTGGCTCTTGAGAAGTGTTTTCAATAAAGGTTTGCCATCAATGACAAAGGGGGAGATTGTTGGCAATTTTGGGTACTTTGGGTACATTTCCTTTGCTCAAGTGTATAAGTTGTCATTGATGTCAAGAAGATCTTGAAGGAATTTGATTTGATGTCAAATAATTTGTTTTGATGAAGGTTACGGCATGATAGTTTCAAATGTCTTTTGTAAACCCCAAGTTGGCAGGTTTAAAGATTACAGGTGGATGCATTAGTTTAATGCATTTGGGTCCAGGAGGAAGTATTTATTTAAATAATTAAAAATCTTGTTAAGGTTCCCTTTAATTATTTTTAAATAAATATTAAATTATCATTTGCAATGGGTTCTCCTAACCCATGGCGCTATGTTTTAAGATTATGGGAACTACCCAAGACCTCCGTCGACGTGTTAAACTCCTCGTCGATGTCAAGAGCTTATGGTAAAAAGGCATATAAATCTCCCTCGATGAAAATCAAGAATGATCCCATCCGTATTTTGAAAAGAGTTGCTCACTATGATTTTGTGATCTGCTGTTCGACTGTGTCTTCGCCGTTTTTGTGATTTCACTGTTCATTTTTTTATACTCGTCGTTTGTCGTAAATCCGTTGTAAGGTTTTCGTCTTCATTTTCACATCAGAAGAAAGGGAAGCACTGTTGTTTTATTTAATCCCGGCGCGAAGGAACAAGGCTAACGATGTGAGGTTTAAACCTCACCGGGTGCCTTTGGCGCACCTGATAGCGGCTAAGGTCGTTGGCGCGCTACCCAAACGGGAGGTTCCACGTTCGAATAACGCAAAAGGGTTTTTCATCGTGAATTGGACGTAGCGGGTGGTGTTAGAATTCATGCGTAATTTCTCCATAGCATGGTTTTTGATGTTGGCCAAGGTATTTTCAAAATTAATTTTTGCTAAGTGTATTTTGCGGATGGAGGAAGTTTATTAGAGGGCAAAACAGCTTAGGAGTTATAAGGAGTTTAAAGCTTGTTTTATTTTGATAAAAGATTCTTTTGAAGGTGTTGTTTGAAATATCTTATTGCATTCTTATGAGAAATAAAATTTATTTTTGATAAGACTATAAGGGAGAAATAAGGTGTATAAGGGATAAATTTTTCTTGTAATGTTGAGAGTGCTTTTGGTTGATTATGGAAATGAAAGCATGATGTTTTAAGGTTAAAATTGCTTCTTGTGTGAAGTTGTGAAACCTTAAGTGGGCAGCTTTGAGATTGACATTTTCTTTCATTAAATTGGTAATAATCAAGCTATTCTTTACTTGGTTAAAGTGTTGGGCTTACTCCTTTGTTGATGATTTGAAAAGTTGTTTTGTGCTTTGTGATTTGAGTTGGTGGATGCTTTTTGTTCAAACAATATTGGAGAGAAAAGGAGTTCTACTTGTTTCCTTTTCTGATGTTGATTGTGAAATGCTTCAAGGTTGTGTTTTGAGTTGAATGGTGTTGATTGAACCTTGGTTGATGAGCATTGTTGTTGAAGCCCTAATTGATGGTGAAAAAAACATGAGTATCATTGTTATGTGATTCTTTGCATAGTTGGCAATTGTTGGGGTTTCATGTTCTTGAAAGAAAGCATTCTATCCTATCCATTTCAGATATTGAGTTGAGTTTTAAAATTTGATATTGAGTTTGAGCTGAGTTGATTTGAGTTGAGTTTTGAGATTGGGAGTTGAGTATAGAACATATTGAGTCTCTAAAAATTATCTTTATGCTTCTATGAGTTTGACAAATCACATTGGGTCTCTAACAATTCACCTTGTGATTTCCTACAAGGAAAGTTTTTTTTTTCTTGGTGAGCTTGCTGAGTTTTGGACAGGTTTCGGTGGGGACTTGTGAGCAGTCTTGGATAGGTTCTGGTGGGGACTTGTGAGTAGATTTGGACAGGTCCTAGCAGAGGACTTGTGAGCTGAGTTTGATAGTTCTATCATAGAACTTGAGGATAGAGGTGCATTGGTTCTTTGAGAAGAACCTGAGGACATATTTGGCAAGTCTTTGAGAAGGCTTGTGTGTAGAGGATTGATTTGTTCAAGCTTAAGCGTTGGACAAATCTGATAGACAGAGGAAGACTTGTACTAGACCGACTAACTATGTTTGGTATAGGTTGCTGAGCTACTGTGGACATGATCATAGAAGGCAAAGGTCTCTTAGGCTAAGCATTGAGGACAGGAGGTCTTCGGTGGAAAGGAGTTCCACGTGCTGGCAAGAAGTAGAGGTAGTTGATCTTCTGAGGGATCATTTCCAGAGCAGAGGGGAAGGTATCTCCTTTGAGCAGAGGCTCATAAATTCTAATTAGGGGAAGGTATCTCCTTTGGGCCGAGGCTCATAAATATTGTAATTGGGAAGGATTCCCAAAGAACTTTGAGATAACTTTTAGAGAAAATTTTTGTGGACGTAGCCCAACCATTTTGGGTGAACCACGTTAAAATTGGTGTCACTTTATGGATGATATTGTGCATTGCTTTGATAATGCTTTGGGTATATTGCTTTACTGTTTTGAGGTATAAAGGAAAAAATAAAAAGAGGTCTTATACTATTCACCCCCCCTCTCAGTATAAGCTTGTGTTCTTTAGATTTCTTATTGTCCAAGAAAAAAATAAGCTAAGGAAAGGTATACAAAAGGAGTTATAATATTCTCCTTGGAAGAATTATAACAAAGGACTTCATGCAGAGATACTGAATGCCACTTGGCATAAACTTTCTAAGGTGCCATTTCATCTCTCAATGCTCAAGAAACCTCACACAGGAGTTATAGTGAATATCAAGGAAGCAGTGACACTTGTTATCTTCCACAAGCCTCACACAACTATCCACATGAGTGCTGATACATTTTAGAATGACCAAGAAGCATTAAATAAGGAAATTGGTACGTTAAGAAAGGTGGAGTGCTCATATGTAATGGATGTGACACTTGTCATAAAGTTCAAGATATTTCTTCCATAAAAGGTGCTCAAGTCCAAAATTGTCAAGCATAGGAAAGTATAATCAAAGCATAGCAAAGCATAGTGTGGAAGAAAGGAAGAGGAAGCATTAAAATCTCCTAGTCTTGAAGCTTAAACCTCTTCAAATTTGTAGAACCTACGTTCCAGCATTAAAGACATGGAAATCCAAAGCATAAGCATTTTCTCTAGTGCCAAAGGAGAACATTAAAGTGTTATTATATTCAGACAAAAAAGGCATCAAATAGTGCGATGATACAACGTTCAAAGTTAATGTTTAAATCCCATTTATTATTGCTTTCACTTTAGGGAGATATAAGGTTTATAAGCTAAGGTCGAATATTAGATTTTGAAATCAAAACCATAATGGATAACTTATCAAATTGAAATAATATTTGTAATTTAACCTATGAGAAATAAGGAATTCTACTTGGTATTAAATTCTTTAATATTTTGTAAATATTATTAATTTTATAATTTTCCAAATTTGGGAGTGATAAGGATTACAACATCAAACTAGGTTATTGGAAATTAGAAACACTTGAATAAAATCCTAAGGGTTACAAAAGAGATTATTAAGATTTTTTTGTTAAGGTTGGAAATTCATAAATTTCTTGTCTAAAAATTTCTCAAAAGGGACAAAATAAATCCAACATTAAAACCTCTTCAAAATTGAAAAGTGCTTAGTTCAATAAGAGTAATAAGTTGTTAGAAAATTTGATTTTTGATCTTTACAAAAACTATACAAAATCAACCAAAATTGAACTATACTTTACAAAAGCACTATATCATACTTCAAAAAAATTAGAGATTCATAAGGTATTCTACAAAACTTGATAATAATAATATCTATAAAATATTATCAAGTTGGTAAGATATAAGCTTTCTTCAAAACCTAAAATTAGGTGTTCATACTCTCATTACTAGGGAGACATAAGGAGGCCTTCAAACCTAAGGATTAATAAAGGTTTTATCAAATCAAGCTTATATAATTAATTTAGGGATCAAATATCCTAATATAGGTATCTATAAGAAAGACTACAATTCTATCTCATTTATTCAAATTAAACCTCTTAAAATGGGTAAAGGAATGTCATACAATGAATGTAAAACTTGATCCAATAGGAACCAGTTCACAAATCATGAACACATGTGGTATATTGACTCGGGATCCAGTCATCATATGATAGGAAATATACAATGGTTTGACTGTATTAAAGTTGCTAAAGGTTACAGACTAAGAATTGCAGACAACCAAACTTATCCTATACATGGATATGGATGTGTAACACCCAACAAATCATTTCCAAATATTCTACTACAAAAAGTATTGTATGTTCTTGGATTAACATTCAATCTCATATTAGTAAGCAAGCTAGTAGAAAACAACTTTGGATATATGGATGGGATCAATACATGTCTCATTATGAATCAATATGGAATACAAGCAACATGTTAAATCCATAAAAATACATACATCCTAGACTCAATGGAAATCTGACAAGATATTGTGGTGTTTCAAAATTATAATAACATATTTACAAAGGAACATGTTGAAGATAATGAAGAACTAGTACACCAAAAAGGTAAGCACGGTAGGATCAAAAATAAAAATATGAGAGGACAATTGCATCATACCTTACTCATTCATCAACAATTAGAAAAAAATGAAGATACTTGCAAAGATAACTATAAAGGTGGTTGGATATAATATGAGGAAGATGAAACTGAACAAGCCAAAGATCATCCAATGAAAGAAGAATCTTTAGCTTCAGCTACAGATTACTCTGCATCATATGAAGACAAAAATTACCTGTTACCTGAATATAAAGAATGTATAAGAAGAGTACAAATTTCAGGATGAAGAAAAACAAGATCCATATTGAATACTAAAGTCTTCAATACCAAATGATGTAATATAGGGAGGTGTTAGAAATAGAGTATATTACATCATTTGGGTCATGTAAATGTATCTTCCAAGTCACATACTTAGGACATTAGATTTATTTAGAGGGAAGTTATCTAGTTACGTCATGAAATGTAATAAATGCACAAGTGTCAATGTGCACGCTGTATATATGCAAGTTGTCCCTTGCACAACTAGGTAGAGTGTTGGCCAAGGAACCTATTTTCCTATATAACAAAGGCCTCATTATAATACAGATATAGATTCAGGGGACATAGTCAGATAGTTTAGCTTAGAGAATAGTACAGTTGGTGATGGGTGTAATGTAGTTCAATAGCTTTGTTAATGGAGTGTTCATTTCCACTATAGCTATAATGTATTATTTTATGTCATTTCTACTTGCAACATATTTTAGTCATCTAGCAGATTTACTTTCTTTCATATTATTTTGCATCTTGTGATTGCTATCTCCCAGTGCTCACTACATGAAAGGCTAACACATTGAAGGAGGTTCTTGAGCAACATGTCAGCTACGATTTATGGAGAATCCTACAAAATTTTTGGGATTCAAGGAAAGTATTTCAGTGACGATATTGACTACCTTAAAATATGGAAATTTTTTAGATTTGAAGACAAAGAAAAGGGTAACATATTAAAAACACTTAGAGCTATATAATACAGAGTTCTTGGACAATGAAAAAGGTAGCAAATCAAAGGAATTAAAAGCAATAGTGAAAAATGAACATTTACAAATTTAGGAGCTACTGGAGCTAGAGTGGCCCCGTGCTGGATACCAAAGCCCACTCACCTTTTTGAAGTTGTAGTGAAGATTGAAGAGCACTGTAATTTGTTGAAGATCTAGAATATCCTGTTCCTCTACCATAAAATATTTTGTATCATACATAGAGAGACATTGTAACATTCCTCCCAAGACACTTGGGGTAATTCAAAAATTGTAAACATTATATCAAAAGAAATCAATAAGAAAAGGCTAGAAGTCTCATTTCCAGGATGGAGAAACCAAGGACTAGAGAAGGTGGGAGACCAAGCTCTGTAGGTAAGGATGGAGGAACCAAGGACTGTACCAATAGGAAACCTCCTACAGGAAAGGATGGTAAGACATCAACTACTATGGGCAACAGTGAGAAAAAGGATTAAGGTTTTGAGGACAAAGGAGACACAAACGTTGTTCTGCCAAATACAACCAAACCTCGGGATAAGCAGATAAATCTTTATGGAGATGATATTCTTAACTTTGGGGCCCCTGTTCAGGGTCCCACTCGTGCTAACACCAAATATTTATCCTATGCCAATATTTTAAATGGACGAGGCTCCCTTAAGCCTCCTAGTACCACCATCGTCCCTGATGGTCAAAATATCAATATCCCAGATAACATTGCAGAAAGCTATATAGCCATGGAAAATTTTGTTTTGGTTGGGAAATTTGTAGGTGGAAGGCCTGACATTGAAACTATCCGTAGGTGGGTGGTCACCAAATGGAAAACCTTGGGAGACATGGAACTTGTCATCTTGTCCAGAGGTTTTTTCACCATCAGATTAAGTAATGATGAGGACGTTAAATGCATCCTCACTTGGGGTCCATGGTTCTTACGCTGTAAAAGCCTATTCCTTAGGAAATGGGACTTAGATTTCAATTTGGAAACCCAGGATATAAACATTGCCCCCATTTGGGTTTGCATACCCAACCTCCCTTTTCACTGTTGGCATGATGATATCTTCCTCTCTATTGCAAATGTCATAGGAGAGCTTCTGGCCATTGACCCGATCACCAGAGCATGCAAGAGGATGAATGTGGCTAGGATCTATGTTAACGCTAATCTAGCATCAGAACTTCCAACTTTTGTCAACCTAACTCATAAGAATTTCTTCAAGAAGTAGCCATTGGAGTATGAAAACAAACCACCTTTCTATGTGGAATGCCATACCCAAGGTCACCTGAGGTCTCAATGCCCTGTCCTTAAATATAAATAATAGAGGAAAGTTGCATAAGTTCCCCTTGCTAAGGGCAACACAAATACCCCTAGAGGATGTGCTCCAAAACCCCAGAAGAAAGGGAAACAACAATATCAGGTAAAGAAAAATCTATAGCAACAACAAAAATCTAGTCCAGTGCCTCTCGAAGGACATCACTCTCTCAAAGACAAGGAAACGATGAATTCAGAGTGACTTCAAGTAAGTTCCCCCTTCACTACTCCTAATAGATTTAATATCTTAAATGAATTTGGCATATTTTTAGAGGAAAATGTGACTTCCCCCAATCTCAAACCTCCTCCTAAAGATTCTCTTAACAAAGCTGCAGTCACACTTATTCCTCAGTCCACCAAGACCAGTCAACAAGAGGCAAACCCTTCTTAGGTGTAGTCCCAAGTGGGACCCAAATCTTAGCTAGAAACCCTTCCTAAACCAAACATTGACCTCAGTTTCCTCAATACTCCATCCAAGTCAAGACTGTATCACAACCTCCAAGATGAAATTACAGCTATATCCAACATTGTAGAGGAAAATTCTTCACCCAATCCATGTAGACCTATGAGACCTCAGAGCCCTATCTTGGAGTAGATCATTCCCTACAAAATCAGTCCTAAGCAAACCATAAGTTCTAACAAATCCCCCATTGACTTTGGTAGTGAAAATAAAAGAGGGAGACCTTCCAAAGAGGAAACTAGGAATTCTTGAACTACTGATGACATTGCAAATGGTATTCAGAAAACCCTTTTTCCAAATATTACCTCTCAACTCAAGGAGGAGAGTAAAAGCACCAAACCCCCTCACCCTAGTGGAAGAGGAGGCAGAAAAACTCCCAAACCTTCTAAATGAAGATTCTCTCATGGAATTTGAGAGGCCTCAATGGGGCATCCAAACAATGACTTGTAATCCTTATAAATAAATAAAAAGAAAATTCATACTTGGATATTTTACACCACTATATGCTTGAAAAAATATCAATAGTTTCACTTTATCTTTTAAACCAATAGAGGGAAAAACATGAAAAATTCACGTGTCAGATAGTTTTCCACTAGGTAGCTCCAAGATGGTAAACCCTGACAGGGAAAACAAGGAACAAGGAAGGGAGAGAGTTTTTATTTGTGAAGGTTTTCACATCGGTCTATCTTCATCATGCAGGAAACAAAAATTAATACCAACAGTTCTATCCCAGTAGCTAAAGCCATATGGAAAAATGCAGGCGTAATATCAAGTGATGCCAGAGGAACTTTTGGAGGTCTTATGTGTTTATGGGACAAAAAAAAGTTGAAGGATGTCCTCCAGTCCAGTGAAAGACTTTTAAGTGTGCTCTTTCATGACACCAATAGAAATTTGTCTTGGATTCTCACTAATGTCTATGCTCCAAATACCATTGGTGGGAGAGATCAGCTATGGGAGACCTTGACCAATATGAAATATTCTTTTCAAAACCTTCCTTGGATAGTGGCAGGGGACTTCAACACCCCCCTTTATCCCTATGATAAAAATGGAGGATCTGAGACCCCAGCCAAAAGTATGGAGGACTTCATTGATTTTGTCAATAGGAACAGCCTAATGGATGTTAACCTCAAAAAGGTCAAATACACTTGGAGTAATAGAAGAGCTGGAGCTCAACACATCCAAGTCAAATTAGATAGATTCTTCCTCTCCCAGGAAGCAGTGTAGGTTTTTGGTGATGTGGCTCTTTGTCCCCTCCCCAAAATTGGATCAGATCACAATCCCCTCATTCTAGACATTGACAGACCTAATACCTTCAAAAATCCCTTTAGATTTGAAAACATGTGGCTTCATCACCCGAAACTAAGGTAGAGAGTTTCTCATGTTTGGCAACAAGACTTTCAAGGGTGCCCTTCCTACAGACTAGCTCAGAAGCTCAAAATCCTCAAAGAAGACCTCAAAATTTGGAACAAAGAGATATTCAAAAATATTTTTGCCAACAAGCAATATCTAAAGGAAATACTTGACCTGATTGAGTCCAAAATCCAAAATGAGGAGTTAGACGTCCAAACTAGAAATGAAGAGAAACAGATCCTTGTAGAGTACCACAATGTCCTTGCTTGTGAAGAGATATTTTGGCATAAAAAATCTAGAGCCCTTTGGCTCAAAGAAGGGGATTCTAATACCAAATTTTTCCATGTCACCACCTTATGAAATAGAAGCAACAACCACATCAAGGAACTGACCAAAGAAGATGGCAATGTTACTTCTGATCTTAAGGAAATCAAGAATGAAGCTAGCTCTTACTTTTTGAACCTGTTAGAGGATGATAATTCTTGTTTAGCTTTATCCCAGGAGGCTTTAATTTATCACATCCCTTCTAATTCCATCCCTGATTCAGTTAATTCCTCTCTCATTGCCCCCTTTCAGGATGAAGAAATCAAATCTACCCTTTTTTCTATGAATCCTGACAAAGCCCCGAGACCAGATGGCTTTCCCCCTCAAAATTTTCAAACCTTCTGGTATTTTGTTGGCCCTGATGTTTTTCTAGTTGTCATAGAGTTCCAATATTCCAAAAGCATATCATGAGGTTTTAATTCCACTTTCATTGCCTTCATTCCCAAAAACCCAGCAACCAAATCTTTAGCTGAATTCAAACCCATCAGCCTTTGCAATGTTGTTTATAAAGTTCTCACCAAAATATTGGGCACAAGAATGAAAACTATCTTGCCCTCCATCATTGACCCTTGTCAAGGAATTTTTTTACAAGGCAGTTCAATCCTTTATGGAGTCATTTCCATTCATGAAGCCCTTCATTCAACCTCCAAGACCAAAAATCCCACTTGTGTTCTCAAGATTGACATGAACAAAGCTTACGATAGAGTGAACTGGAATTTCCTCTTAGCTATCCTCCACAAATTTGGTTTCCATTTAGAATGGGTTGACCTTATCAAAAATTGCATATCCTCTTCATGGTTCTCTGTTCTCATCAATGGTTCTACAATAGGCTACTTCAAGAGCAGTAGAGGACTCAAGCAAGGTGATCCCATCTCTCCTATGCTTTTCATTATTTTAGCTGAAGCATTAGGTAGAACCATCCAGGCTGCATGTAGAGCTGGTCTATTATCAAGGATCAAGGCCTCCTCCTAGACCATTCCAGTCTCCCATCAACAATTTGTGGATGATACCATTCTGTCTACTAGTGCTTCCATTCTTGAAGCAAAAGTCATCAAATACATCCTTCAGATGTATGAAGCAGCTGCTGGTCAAAAATTCAATTTCAACAAAAGTAAGTTGTACTTCCTTAATACTCCTATGCAAAGAAAGATCAATATTTCAAGAATCCTAGAATGCTCTATAGCTGACCTTCCGACCACTTACCTTGGCCTCCCTCTATTCTATGGCCAACCTACAGCCTCAATGTGGCACAATGTTACAGAGCGTATTCAAAAAAGGCTTGTAGGGTGGAAAGGAAATCTGTTGTCCCAAGATGCCAAATGTACCCTTACTGGAGCTATTCTCCAAAGTATCCCTATTTATTTCCTATCAATTTTTAGAGCCCCGACTATAGTGTCTTCTAGGATAGAACAAATCCAAAAAGGTTTTTTATGGACTGGAGCTGAAAACAAACAAAGAATTCATCTCATGGCTTGGGATAAGGTGTGCAGACTAAAATACAAAGGAGGAATAGGTCTCAGAAGGATCCATTCCCTCAACACCACTTTGATTGCCAAACAAGCTTGGAGGCTAGTCTCTAGAGATAGCAATGCATGGATATCTATCACTAAAAGAAAGTACCTCCAAAATGGTGACTTCTTTAATGAAGAAATTCCTAGAAGAGGATCAGTTTTCTAGAATTCCATCACGAGCACCAGGTCCCTCATCAAGAAAGGAGTAATGTGGAAAATGGGAAATGGAGGAAACATTGATTTTTGGAAAGATAAATGGATTACCCGAGAACCCCTCCTCAATGACCCCATTCTATCCAAACTCAAACCCTTCACTGATGATAGGATAGGCCATAAGGTTTTTGACTTCATTACTCAAGGAAGGCTTCATAATTGGATTCCCATTTCTTGCTCCACTTTTTCTGTTGAATCCAACCTATTGAATTCCCTTCTTTCCTCCACCATCATTCCTTCATCCATGTCTCCTGAACAGCTTATTTGGGAACATACTAAAAGTGGATAATTTTCTATCAAGTCTGCCTAGCTCCTCCTCCTTGAAAATGAGGACTTATTGCTACCCTTCGACAGTTTCTGGATCAAGCACCTAATTCCTAATATTTCTTTCTTTTCCTGGCTTTCCATCTAAGAGAAAATCCTTACCATCGATAATCTCATCAAGAAAGGCATGTCCATCCCTAATAGATGCTATCTCTACCATAATGATTGGGAATCCACCAACCATCTGTTCCTTCACTGCTCCTTTTCCTCTTCCATCCTTGATTCCATTTTCCAATCCTTCCACATTCAGTGGGCTAAACCCTACTCCATAGGAGACCTCTTCATTCATTGGCCTTCTCCCTTCCATGACCCCTGCCTCAAGTTCTTCTAGAAAATCTCCCTCCATCATTTCCTCTAGAAAATTTGGCTCGAAAGAAATAATAGAGTTTTCTCCTTAAATCCTAAGACCCCCAAGCTGATTTCATCCAAAATCTTAGCCTTTGCTTTAGAGAATGCCTTCCTCATTTCCCCCTCATATAATACTACCTCTAAGGCTGAGACTAATTTAGGAAAAGAGCTAGGCCTACCCTTAGAGGTGTTCTACCCTCCTTCTTCCATTCATCTAGAGTCAGTTTGGACCCCTCCCCCTATGGGATGGCTCAAACTCAATTTTGATGGAGCTGCAAAAGGTAATCCAGGGAAGGCTGGGGTAGGAGGTATTTTGAGGAATCATCAAGGAGATCTCATCCTTGCCTTTGCTGAAGGGATAGGAGAGCAGATGAATCATGTTTTTGAAGCTAAAATTATGTGGAGAGGCTTAAGCCTGGTTAAAAATCTAACCACCAACCTGATTGTTGAAGGGGATTCCCTCAATATTATCAATTATCTGAAGAACATAAATTCTATTCCTTCTTGGAGAGTAAGGGACTATATTGAGGAAGTTAGGACCCTTGTCCTCACCATGTAGGAAGTTATATTTTAGCACACATATAGGGAATCCAACAGGGCTGCTGACAAATTAGCCAACATTGGTGTCAACATGGTTAATCTCCAGATTTGGCATAATGACATTATCGAGGAAGTTCATACCATTATCAATCAAGAAAAACATCAAAGAGACCCACCTCAATAGGAAGTATTTTCTTAGATCAACTATCATTTTCCTCATGAGTAGCACAACAACTAATTCTTGTTAGCTTGAATCTCTTCATGTGATTTTGTCCTTAAATCACAGTAAGCAGGAAGGTTTATCCTTTTAGTAGAATTTCATCACCCACGTGGCCTTCCACCCTTTCCACCATCATCACCAGCTAAGCATCATGCTTTCCATTTCCATTACCCCTGCCCATCGTCAACCCAAGCCCCATGTGTCTGCCAATATCATCATCCACTACCATTTTCCCTTCCATCAAAATACCACTCCTGCCCCCCATCATCTGTGTCTTTATCATTGGTCAAATATTTTTGGAATGCATGCTAACAATTTTATTAGTCTCTGGCACCCTTTTTCCAACTTATGCAGGTACCAAAAAGTGGTTTCCAATGCCAGGAGTGTGATATCTTCTAAGAATCTTCATCATTCTACTTTACGATAGCAGAATTAGAGGCATAGACTCTTGATGCCTCCAACTTCGAGATCATGCTTGACAATCAAGATGTGAAAAATTACCACGTTCATAGAATGCAAACATGGCATATTTTGAAGGAGACCACTTCAACTAATAGCCTCACCCATATGGAGTCTCATGCCCTGGGTTTTATCGACCCAAGAAAGCAACGGATCATGTTATTTCACCTCGAGTTCTCCAGATTTTCCTCGATGGAATTTTTTTCCATTTGTATGTTTCCAACACCCCATTTTTGCATTAATGATTGCACCTACTCATTGTATTCGGATCTTCCCTCGTGTGAGCCTCCTTACCTCCACCTGTCCTTGCATCATTGTGATATTGTATTTCATTTCCTCTCCCTTCCTCACTCGACCTAGTTTTATGCCATCATATTTCTTCCTTCCCAGTCCTTTCTCCCCAATTCCATGTCTTTTATTGCCCCATTCGCCATCATCCTCCCTTCCATGATCAAAATTCTCTATCACAGCCTATCCCTGTCTTGCTTTTTTCTTTTCTTCACATCCCTTCCCTTCACGTGGTCCTCCATCACCCCCACCATATCGAGTGACTACCTTGAGCCCAACACCTTTGCTTGCGACCCTATGGCTGCTGATATCCTTCAAGACATGCACTACCTTCCTTTCCTCCACATGTTTTCTGGAGATGAGCTCAAAATTACCATGGCCTTCCTCAAAAACTAGGACAATGGGGCTATTACTATTTATGGAAGAAGTTTTATTATCGACGTCCATCTCCTTGCCTCCATAATGGGCCAAAACCCTGAGGGCAGATCCATCCATCACCATAAACACAATTGGGAGGTCGAACTGGAGCACTTCAAAAACAATGAGAAAATCCTAAAAAAAGTCAAAAGCCTTGGTATTTTTAGAACTGATCTTCCTCTCCCCTGGAATTCTGTGATGAAGCCTATTCTAGAATTTATCTGTGTTGATGACCTTGAGAAAACCCTGAAGACCTATCACCTTGCCTTTGTCAACCATTTTAGAGACATAAATCCCCTCAACATTCCTCTATTTTTCCTCAACTCCATGAACCATTCCATTTCTTCTTGCAGAGATAAGAAAAACCATGATCTCCCTCACCACCAAGGTATGTTTAAGGTCATTTATTCTTACATTGTGGCCAATAGTCCTAAACGTAATCCTGTCCCTGCTAGTCCTGCTAAAACTAAAACTTCCTCAAAACATCTGTCCTTGGATGAAAAGAAGAAAAAGGCCATTAAAGCAGTTTCTAAATTAAGAGCGAGAAAAAGTATAAGTTTTGACAGTTCTAATGAACCAGTGAGGAAGTTGGCAAGGATCCAAAACATGGCCACCAAGAAAAATGTGATTGAAATCAAAGATGATAATGAGGAGAACAAAAAACTCAAGGAATTCATCATTGCTTCCACCATGACAATGATGAATGTGATGGTTAACTGCACCATGGACATCAAGGAAGGTCTTCAAAATCTTTTCTATGGCCAAGATATTCAAGAGGGTGATGGAGCTGCTGAAGCGACTAAGGATGTTGTGAAGACTGAACCTAAGGAAGATGAACCTAAAGATGAACCTAAATAAGTTGAGGAAGAGGCCACGAAGGAAGAAAGCAATGCTACAACTGAGGACTAATTTCCTTGTTTTTTGGTTTTTTGTGCTTTTGGCTACCCTATGCGAAGCCAGGTGTTTCTCTGTTAATAGGTTTTTTTTGGTTTGTTGTCCTTCTAGTGAGAAGGAGTCTACTTCTTTAGGTTTAATGTCCTATTCCAAGTTTTGTTTATTTTTTCTTATGGCCTTTGGCCTGAGGCTACGTCCTCATTATCTTGTTTTTAGGAAATGTATATGGAATTTCAAGGCTGAGGTTGTGCCCTCTGTTAAGGCCTCTAAGAGTTAGTGTATTACTAGGAATACTAGGTATATCCTTCAACAGAACACAACTATCTTAGCTGATTTTGTAACTAGGTTCAAGGATCCTTAAAACCCTTTTTGCAATATAAATCCTTTATTTAAAAAAAAGCAACAGTGAAGATTGCTTAGTGCTGAAAAATTTAGAAAGTGTTAGTGACTGCTAAAAATCATATTCCAAAAGTACATTCTGGATAAGTTTTTGAAGCCACTAAATTAGATTTTAGAGCAGCAATTTGATAAGGTATTGAAGTTGTAGAAAGGTAAGCAAAAATCTATTTTTGGAAAGCATAGAAGAGCTGCAAAATCATCTACAAAAGGCAGCCATTGAGGTGACTTGAATCACCACTATCTTCATCACCTACAAGATAAAAATGTATGCAACAATAAGGTGCAAAAGTTCATTAGTTGAGCTTTCATATTTGGTTTCATACTAAGGTTTATCAAGAACTATTTTCAAAGTATTAAAGAGTTGCATAGAATAGTTTCATTTCAAGTCTTCAAAATAGTGCATAAGTTATAGTTTACAAGAAGCAAACCTGCACATAGAAGAAAATAGAAGTTAGGTATATTTCAAAAGAAAGAAATGTATCAACATTATATTGATCATTCTAAAGAAAATATGATTATATTTTCATCATAAAGAATGCAAAATATTACATTGATTAACTTGGGTTAATAAGTAAAAGAATAGACAAGCAAGAAAAATATTATCAAGAGTTAAAGGCAATATTCTAGTTCAGCCAACAAGCCATCAAAGGAAGATTTTTGAGAGATCTTTTATAGAAGTAAATGGTAGAATATTGTGGCAAAGACTAGCCATAAACAATATAACAATATTTCAAAAATATGGAGAAGAGAAGCCAACAAATTGTAGTTAGGAAAAGCTTAAAAGGAAGAAGGAATTCCAATTTTAAGTGCACCTCTCCAAAATAATTTAGAGGATAGTCTTGGAGAATGTTAAAACAGTCTTTGGGATCAAGCTTGAACCATACATTTGAATAGCCACATCGGCAGATTAAATCCCACATTCTAAGAAAAGCAATGATGAAATTTCCAAGCATAAGGGGGCAGTCGTAATCTACATTTGAGAGTCACTCAAAGGAATCCATAAGAATCTAGAAAAAGACATGTTTTAGAGAGCCTTAAAAAATAAAAGCAAGGGTCATTCAAATAATTTCAAACATCAGGTATTTTAGGTGTTAAAAATAAACCCAAAGGAGTGCCATATTAATAAAAGTTGTTGCGTACATAGAAGACCTGCAAAATAGAAAATACAAGGGTAAAATTTGATAGCATAAGAGCAAGTCTTCTATCATCACAAGAGAGGCACCATTACCATTGGAGCAAGTTGGAATTCAACAAGTCTACACATCCAACAACATTGTAGAAGGAAGTCGATTCATTCTGCTAAGGAAAAATATAGATAGCAAGAGTTGAGAGTTGAAAATAAAGGAAGAGTTAGACATCTACTACCACGTGGTGAGAGTTTTTCCATGCATCCAAAGTGAAGAGTGCCACATTGAAGAGGAATATTAAGTTCTCAATAGTTTTGTGTAACATCTCATACTCTACATCCAATGAAGATAAGAAGAAGAGTGCCCAACATAGGTGGAAAAGACAAAATACGTTGAGAACCCTCCATATACGAGCACCCAACATGGAGGAAGATAGTAAAAGGAGTTACAATAGTTTTTCAACCACAAAATATGTTAGAAATCAAGAAACACTTGTCACAGGTATTAAAGGAAGGGACTATGACAAACATTTCCAAGAAGAGAGCTGAAGACAAAAACCACATGTAATATGCACTACACGAAGGTTAAAGAGAAATATTTTTCAAATATGAGAGGAAAATACAAGTACCACTTGGTACCCCCATATCATATTGTACCAGTTAAGAAAGTCCCCAGCATATGTAAATAAAAGGGAAGAGAGTCAAAGAAATGAAAGCATGTAACCTTGAGAATACATAGAAACCATCAAGAGAAATATGACTATGTACTAGCAAAAGATTAGTTTTAAAGAGGGATTTCAAGCTCTATATAGTGCATATATCAGCCAAGTTAAAGTGTGAAGATTAGAGCACATATCCAACCAACATTCGATTGAATAGAGGAAGGAAAATTAGTTCATCCACAAGGAGGAGAATGTTGACAAGAAAGGTGAAGAGAAACAAGGAAATCAACCCTTGCAAATTGCATTCAAACAACTTGCAAATCAAAATTAAAAGGTGAGAAATATTTATTATATTGTAAGTTTGATATCAAAGTTTATTGCATATTCTAGAGATATTAGTAGGATTAATAAGGTGGTGAAAAGATCTCTAGAATAAAATATTGATTATATAGAAGACGTAGAGTAAAACTAGAAATATTTATATCATTTCCATTGCTTCTAATGAATAGTTGCAAACTCTTAACATAGGAAGATATAAGGAGTAGTAAACAAAATTTAGTTTACAAACGTTTGATATTTATAATACTTATAATTAGGGAGATATAAGTAATCCTACTTCAAATTGAATTTCTAGAAGTTTAGAACTTATCATTGCATCAAGTTTTTAGTTGGAAGATTGTTTTTTAAGGACATATTCATATAAATAAATATTAAATCCATATTGTTGAAATATTTGCTTTCTAATAGCATTATAAAGGTAATTGATTTCAATTGATAGAGGTTAATCAAATTTACAACATATATTAATACTAGGGAGTTATAAGGAAGACTACTACAAAGGTTAAGACTACAAGAGCCAAACAAAAAAAAGGGAAAATAAATATGTCAAACTAAAAGAATTAAATAAACAATGACATGAACAACACCATTAGAAGGAAAAATATTAATGTTATTAAATAAGGAATCAAGAATCTTCTGAATAAAACCAAGAACATAGATCTTGGTTCAAGATTGATCTATAATTAAGTGCTAAAAGAATATTTCACTACTATGGAATTTTATCTTTATGCTAGACTTACTGAAGCAATTGAGAATGAAAAAAAAAGATATTCTAGTACCTTTAGAATTTGGGAAAATTCTATACATGGCATTACTTTCACTTCAAATTCACAAAGAAGTGGTTGCAAAGCAAAAAGAACTAATTGAGCTACTCAAAGTAAAAACAAATATAGATGAATCATTCCTAGAGAAAGTGTTTCAAGCATCATGTAGTACTAATACTTCAAGTTCTACTAATACAAAATTTTATCATGATGTTTGTTTAAAATTTTTTATACTCAACAAGGATAGTAGTGAAAAAGACAAAGGCAAAGGGAAAATTATG